>OX366529.1:4802500-7202500 GCA_947256265.1 Acronicta leporina
ATTAATCCATAATAGGTCATAATGAATTACAAACATTTTCCTAAATATGAATATTATTTTAGTAGCTAAAGTATCTCTTGCTGCCTGCACATGTCATAACTTGGAGATATTTTTTCTAATTTTTTATACGCAAAACTCGACTATATACCTAAGAACTTAAGGTTCAAATGAACCATACATTTTCATACCAATTCTAAAACTTTTCTAACTACGACGTAAAACGCGAATGTCATCTAAACTGATCTTTAATATCATAGTAATAATGTTCACAATCAAGTGGGCCATACATTTTCCTCCTCGACCTGCTCTAGCCGCTCCTGCTGGTACTGTATCACGTTCTGCAGGTGCTTGCAGGCCTCGCTCTTGTCTCCCTTACCCACCACGCCGCGTTGAAGCGCCACTAGCGCTGATAACTGCAAATAAAAACGATAAAGGTTAAACTTTCCTGAATCGGGTCACGGGCACGGATCTCCTCTCAGCATGAGAATGGTTAGTCTAGTCCATCACATTCATCTATTGCAGGTTGGTAGACTTCAAACACCATTTAGAAAATCTTAGATATGCAAATCTTCTCCAGAAATAGATAGTACGGGCAATGTTATCTTAAAAAAAATATAGATATAATTCGACACATTTGGCGTAGTGGTTGAAAACTGGGTTTATGTACTAGTATTCTATTATCTGTAGTTTATGCGTCCCGTATTATAGATTAATACAAATGTATGACCTAAAATTTTTTCCGGTTTTAAGTGATGTTGCATGTAATATTTGTGCTTGTAAATGCAAAAAAGTATTTAATAAAATTAAATAAATATCATCAAGTGACAGTTAATTGAAACTAAAAGCCCTATTGTATAAGTATAAACACACCTAAAAAAATATTAAAACTACATATTACTAAAAAAAAATACAACAGCTGCTTACCTTCTGTTCACTTTGCAGCTTCACTAAAGACAGCTGCCTCTCAAACTCCGCCTTGCTGTTCTCAAAGTCCATGGCGAGTCTGTCATGAGCCTCCTTGATTTCCTCATACCTCGCCTGGAAGCCCTTTTCGCTTTGGTTTGTGAGCTCTCTCTTGGCATCCACCAGGAGTTCAAACAGACATTTAAGAGCTACTTTCGCCTCCAACATAGATTGTATGTTGTCCCATTGTGTGCGAGATTTGTTCTCTGTGGATGATAAAACTTGTTACCTATGTTAACTTATTTTTATTACCATAAAATCCTCAAACAGGTTACGTACTAGAAATAACGATAAAACAAATAAGTCAAGAGAATTTATATTTTATCATCACAATCATATTTCTGGGGCCCAAGTCTGCTATTTCAGTTGTATCAAAATGATCGTTCAATGGCACTAAATGACATAAGAACTGACAGATTTCGTAGACATAACTGTCAAAAATCAACAATTCTGAAGCCATTGAGTGACCATTTTGACACGACAAATTAGCAGACTTGTGGCCCAGGGTGCCGAGTCTACTATTTAGTTATGTCAGAATTGTGATTCAGTGACTTCAAAATTGTAAAAGATAGAAAGATAATATAGATAAGATAGAAAGATTTATAAAAGTGCAGATGTGAAGTAATGTTATCATTCCCCAAGAATATTAATTCTTGATTAATTCAAGTCTAATATTTCGAAAACGTTACCTTGGTCAGCCGTCAATATCTTCTGCTGCAGGTCAGATATCTGTGCCTTACGCAAAGCCAGGTCATCTTCCAGTTCGGCAATTTTCTTCCTGTTGCCATCCTCATCCGTACTGTTGCGAAGATTCTCTATCTGTTCAGTTATCCAGGCCCTGGGGACAAATGCATAAGTAGATAATCACCTTAAAATGTTTATTACGCCTACTAAAACAGTTGCCGCAATAAATCATCTGAGACATAACAGCCAACATGCTTGCCACAGAATAGAACAGAAGACCATTAATTTTCAAGAATGTTTTTGAATTAATTCAGTGACACACAGATGACTGGCCTTGTGGAATTCCAGAGGAAAACTTTGTTAAACAGCGGACGTCTTTTGATGATAATGATGATGGTGATATTTTTCGGAAATATTCGGCCGTGTCGCCAGTATTATAAGAAAAGGCAATAACTATATCAACATGAGGCAACACTCAAAACAAGTAATTTTCAAACTGACCTATACTCCATTAGCTCTTCAAGCGACTTCTCGGCCTCCACAATGCTGAGATGCACCTCCAGCTCCTGCTCGATGTACTGCTGCACCGCGCCCGCCTTCACGCTACCCTTTGCGTTGCGCTTCATTTGCGACTGCTTCTGACGCTCTAAGGCTTCCTGAGTTGAAAGAAAAAATTTACAACCTCTTATGTTAGTCGAACTTAAAATATATACCATCACGCCTGCTCCTCATTTCTAAAGGAAGAATAACTTCGCTTAATCTGGAACTATGATTTTTACACACAATAACGGCAAATATTCACGTGGGAGAGCCATGCTTCGGCACGAATGGGCCGGCTCAACCGGAGTGATACCACGGCCTCACAGAAAACCGGCGTGAAACAACGCTTGCGTTGTGTTTCGCCGAGTGAGTTGAGGTTACCGGAGGCCCAAACCCTTTTAAAGGCGGGCAGCGCACTTGCGACTCCTCTGTTGTTGCGGGTGTCCATGGGCGGCGGTTATCACTTACCATCAGATGATCCGTTTGCTCGTTTGCCCCCCTAACCCATAAAAAAAAAAACCTGCTAATATTATAAATGCGAAAGGTTGTGAGTATGGATGGATTTTTGTTACTCTTTAGAGAGTAATATTTGGCACAGGGATAGATTATAGCCTGGAATAACACATAGGCTACTTTTATCTAGGCCGGACCCAATTCTGAAGTCCACGCAGACTAAGTTGCGGGCAAGAGCTAGTAATTAGATAATATTGTACTTACTTTCCAAATAAGTGTCCAGTAAGCAAGTTCAAGGTAAAAAAAACAGTGAATGGTTTAAACACACAAGTAAATAATTATTCAAAAATAGTTTGGGAAGTGTGCACGAACCTTGAGCCTCTTGTTGACGGCGACGGCCTCCTCCATCTTGCGCTTGAGCACGTTCTGTTGCTTGGCATGCAGCGACTCCATCTTGGCCATAGCGGTGGCGCGCTTGCGGTCCTCATTGCGTAGGCGCAGCATAGCGCGCTCATTATCCAACTTCCACTTTCGGAACTTCTCGCTCTCTTCGCGCATTTGCTTTATTATTTTCACCTGAGATTTTATGAAAAAAATAATAATAGAAACGTTGCCTGGAAGAGATTGCTGGTCGCAATAAGGCCGCCAATTGTATATTGTAAAATTGAATTTATATCGTGTCTGTATAATTGTTTTGGTGTACAATAAAGAGTATATAAATAAATAAATTGCAGTACTTCAGATGAAGCGAAAAAAGGGAAATTACTTTATATCACTATAAAGTATAAAAAAAATTATACCTACGTAATAAGTATATACATACATACATAAAGTCACGCCTCTTTCCCGTAGGGGTAGGCAGAGACCACAGACTTCCACTTGCTACGATTCTGACATACCTTTTTAGCTTGAACGTCGGTTTAGGGTACTCTTGACCAAGCCATTTTTCAGAACATCCTCAATCTGATTTCGCAACGCTCGCCTAGGCCTTCCCCTTCCTACATTATTCCCATTCACTTGACTCTCGTATATCTGCTTAGTCAGTCTCCTTTCATTTATTCTTTCAACATGACCAAACCATCTAAACATACCTTTCTCGATTTTAGTCACTACATCTTCATTCACACCACAACATTCCCTTATCACACTATTTCTTATCATACCATCACGCCTGTATTCCCCGAAGGGTTAGGCAGAGGCGTACTAATGTACACCCACAGTTCGCCAGTATGTTTAGGTCCCATGTAATAGGGGGCGAGCCTATTGCCATTAACCGGGCACAAATTCCTAACTCCGAGCTGCTACTGGGAATTTCATAGAAAAACCCAATAACACTTTGCTCGACCTGGGAATCGAACCCAGGACCTCTAGCGTAGCAGTCGCGCTCAGGACCACTTGGCAAATGAGGCAGTTACACTATTTCTTATCCTGTCACTCAATTTCACTCCAATCATACTTCTCAAAGCTCTCATCACAACTGCATTTATTCTACTTTTATGCTTCTTCGTAATAAGTAATGATAAAGAATAAATTATGTTTATTTCTGTAAACAGATCTTTTAAGGATACTTTTACAAGTCAATGTTTATAATAGTAGTAATTATAGTAAATATCTGCTTAATTCCATTAGGTGACATTAAGGACATACCTTAGTGGCTTTCATAGCTTGTAATTCAGCGTTAAGCGATGCGATCTTGGCTTCATTCTTCTCTTTAGTTTTGATGATATGAGCCTGCTGCTGGCACATCTTCTTCAAGTCAGCAATCTCGTGTTCCAGAGTCGAGACTTTAGTGCGGCGCTCTTCGTGGGACGGATCTTTGCTCTAAGGAGATGATAGCATTAATATACTTGAGTGGCAAAGTAACTTGCTTTTCAATAGATGTTACTGACGTCACCTTTAAGACGTAAGTTCAGAATGTGACTCGCGGTGGCTTAGAGGTCATAGCGTCTGGTTTACCTAATCCGAAGACACAGGTTCGAATCCTGCCTGCGAGTCGAATACTTCCTTTACTAGAATAACTTTATAATCTTAGCATGAAAAATGCAAAAAAATCACAAAAAGATAATTACATAACATACCATCACGCCTGTATTCCACAAATGGTTAGGCAGAGGCGTACTAATGTACACCCACAGATCGCCGGTATGCTTAGATCCCATGTAATAGGGGGCGAGCCTATTGCCATTAACCGGGAGCAAATTCCTAACTCCGAGCTGCTACTGGGAATTTCATAGAAAAACCCAATAACACTTTCAAAATCTCACCTTCGTCTGTTTCAACTGCTGCAACAATTCATCTCTCTCTTTCTCCAAATGAGAGATCTTCTCCTCATTCTCCCGCAGGTTCTTGTGACTCTCTAGCATGTCCTTGTTATTGGCTAATATGGCTTGGACTACGGACGCCTTGATTGCCATTGCGCGGTTCAGCTCTTGAAGCTCTTGGTTTAGGGCCACCTGGATGCAGAATAATCAGGTTAAATAGGGTGTCTCTTCCCTATATACTTATCAAAATTTTAAAAACGTGTGGCCTAACAAAAACACTGCGGCATTCCACACCCGCACGTTACTCCTGCAGTCAAATGTAATAAAAACGAGATGTCTACTGAATCATTCAAATTAATCAATAAAAAAGTTGGCTGGAGAAAAGATGAAATGGAATACTATAAAAAAAATATGTGATGTTCCGATTGTCGTACATATTTCATGTGAATATTTCCCTATTTAATGTGAATATTAACGGTTGCTATAATCGACAACGACGGTTGACCGTAACTATTAATGGCCGATAAGTAGACATTTCGCGCGTATATTGGACTTCGAGACTCGAGTCAATACGCCGAACATAACCCTGCCAAAACTTCCCTAAGCGTCAATTCATACTAGCGTAGAGTCGAAGCGAAATTGTAAATTTAATATAGCAAATTCACATATATCCCAACCATGAACCAGAGATAAAAAATAGGTCTGCATGGGACCGACGTTGGAGACTATCTCGGCACAAATATGAGCCTTTCAGTGTTAAGATAAGGGTGAATCTATACTAATATATAAAGCTGAAGAGTTTGTTTGTTTGTTTACTTGAACGCGCTAATCTCAGGAACTACTGGTCCGATTTGAAAAATTCTTTCAGTTTTAGATAGCCCATTTATTGAGGAAGGCTATAGGCTATATATCATCACGCTACGCGCACGAAGTCGCGGGCAGAAGCTAGTTTGCTATATAACTTTGTAATATTTCACTTTGAATATGTATCAGTATGAATTAACCCTTATAAAGACTGAAGGAACTGAGTCATAAATCTGGTCCATTCTTAGAAGTACATGATGAGTGAATTATAACAACATTAAGTCAACTATACCTGTCCCATGGCTCTCTTCTCTTCTTCCAAAACAGCTTGATCCTCATTCAGCGGCATCTCATCATCCCCCTTCTCATGATCACCCTCATTCACAAACGACAGCTTAATCTCATGGTCAATCAACTCCTCATTACTCTTCAAATTAACAGACTGTAGGTCTTCCAACCTCGTTTTAATTTCTTTCAAATAATCCACGACAGTTGTCTTTTGATGTTCATCATCTTTGTCTGTGGTATTTAAGTTTTCAATTGTTTGATTGCATTGTTCCGTCAGTTCGTTCAGTTTGCGTTCGATTTTGTCTTTAGCTGCTTCGGCGAGCAAAGCTTTCTCGCACAGATTTGTGTTCTCAATCAACATGTTGCTAAGATGTTCCGTTACTTGTTTATGTTTTTTCAACAACTCTGCATATCTACCCCTCTCTCTGTCAAGTTCTTCTTGTAGCTGTTCATTATTTTGCTCGGATATGGTTGGCAGCTTGCCCAGTAGTTGAAGTCTTAGCTCATTTACCAAGTTGTTCAACCTAATGCCAAATTAAAATAACTTCATTTATAACATTATATGGAGATACAGGAATGATGGTATGGTAAATAAATAAAAAACTGCAATTTTCGTTCTTTAGAATTATGTGGGTGAAGAGACCAATATTTTTAAAAGAATATCACTTTGAAGTTACTTTCTGTACGGAAAAATACGAATTATAAAAAAGAACTGTTTTAGGACTATTAGGGTTATTAGGACTTGTTACCTAACGATCTCCGCAGCCTTAGCGTCCTGATTGATGATGGGTTTGTTGCGTATTCTTCGGGCGCGGTCAGCATACCGCAGCGTGGAGACTGTCTCGTCCAAGTTGTAGTCTGCTGGGCTGACACACGCCACCATCAGAGTAAGGGAGTTGCCGCCTAAACTGTCTGCAAGCAGTAATGTGTTGGTTAGCTAAGGTAGGTAGGTAAGGTAAGTTTTGGCGTGTGTAAGTAGGGGTGTGACGTCACAACTCACTGTGCCATACAAATTCCATACTAATACTCGTTTTGGAGCTGCTTGAATAGTAATTAAACTCTTTGGCAGGGACTGCGAGATATCAATCCCCAGCTACTATATCTCAAAGCTTTAATTATTTATAGTTTTGAGCTATAAACCTTAGACATTAAAGAAATAAAATTATCATAAATATGTATAATTATGTATAACTTGGGAACCTCCTTTTATGGATGACAACAAGAGGTTTTCAGTCAAATTTTATTTTCTAGCTTATCTTACCTTGCAAAAGTCTAGTAAGTTTGCTGTCCCTGTAACTGATGAAGCTCCTATTAGTTCCATCCCCAAGTGCGGATATGACATTGCCGAGCGCCAGCAAACCCTGGTTAATCTTCACGCCTTCCCGCAGCCGCTCGCCACTTGCCTTCGTCTTCTTAATACGTTCAGAGCCCGCAAGATCCACTAGGTGGAACTTTGACGTTGTTGCCAAATTTCTGTAACAAACAAGAAAATGACGTAACGAAATCTACTGAAAGATAAAAATGGCTTGACAAGAGTTACAAGCTAAATACTAAGCTGCAAGAATAAATAAGTACTGTTCTGATTAAACTAGCTTCAAATACTACACATAACAAAATGAGACTCAAATTGTGTAGTGCAGCTTTTGGAAAAGCAATACCTAAGATTATAAGTTTGTAAAACTTGTTTTGTTCCCAGTAATCGAGGGTATGGCATGCTATTGTAATCATTTATGTGCAACTTTATGACATAGAGAGAGAGAGAGAAAGAGAGAGAGATATGTATATTCTTTTATCATATTGGAATCAGCTTCACAATATAAATTTTAGTGAGTTTAAAATATTAGTTAGCGACGTCGGACATGAGCCGTGCGGTCTTATCTTTTATTCATATGATTTACCCAAGTCTAAGGCAATAACGGCTGTTTCAATCATTAATTGTTTCATCTAGGTCCCATTTACTGATCCTGGAAGTTTAGCAAGAAGTTTAAAACCAATTTAGACTTACTTATCACTTCTACTTTCTTTACAAATGACAATGGTAAAAACAGCATGGCTCCGACTTGATGCCTGGTTCATGGCAGTGGATCCTGTCACTCGTCCTGATGACCCTCGCTCCAGGACCATCATAGTCTCCATTGTGGAAGTCACTGGCAGCTCTGTTATTCCTGCAGAAAAATTGTTTACTTTTCAGTATACCCAAAATTCAAATTGTTTGTGAAGTTTCATAAACCATTGACTTCTTTGTTTGATCTGTATCAGCCATTAAAAAAATAACATTTTAACACCTGTATTTCAAAGAGTTCAGGTTAGCCAGTTGTGTACATAAGTATCCTCACCCCACCCATAGATTCCTGAATGTTTTAGATCTTTTGAAATAAGTAGCACAAATCTAAACTACTTCACCTGGGAATCAAACTTCAACTCAGCTGACACAGTTTTAACCACTAAACCATTTCTGCAAATGCAACATCTGGCTGAACAAATATGTAAAAAAATGACTTGCCTGGTAAAACAACACCCTTATTGATATCTTCTCTAATCTCTATAATACTGTGTCCACGCTCCTTGCCAGAGAGCAAGTCATAACATTGCTCCTGATACAGCTCCATGAAAGAAACATTCACTTTGAATATAAACTTGTCCTCATGAGTCTCTATGAAGTCAAAAATGTCTGCCACAGCCTGTGGTATAACACCTGGAAAGTTATTTAATTAGAATATATATTTATATTTATTAAAGATAGATTTAATTTTAAAGTCCTAATTAACTTCAATTTTAGCATTTTAAATGCTGTTTCACCCTATGGTTGTCTCCTGTTTTGTGGGTGTGTTCACATATAATCACATTCACCCAGATACACATCAATACCCATGGGATATTTAATTATTTTTTCGGTACAAGAAAGAAGCATAGCATGTAGCAGTGTAGAAGTCAACCCTCATAAATAATGCTGTCAATATATTGAAATACCTAGTTTAGTTTGCCACTATCGCAATTTTACATCTATACTAATACAAATATATAAAGCTGAAGAGTTTGTTTGTTTGCTTGAACGCGCTAATCTCAGGAACTACTGGTCCGATTAGAAAAAATCTTTCAGTGTTTGATAGCCCATTTATTGAGGAAGGCTTATATATCATCACGCTATGCGGACGAAGTCGCGGGCAGAAGCTAGTATTATATAAATGAAAAATGTCAATTCTATTTCTTAAGCAATAATTTTTATTGCAATATTCTTTGAATGTCAACTGCATAGGCTCATTCATATCATAAACCCTCAGTTTTGATTGTATGTCAATTCTTTAATATATTTTTATAGGCTTCTTCATACTGCTAAAGTATAAGACAGAGACAGTGAATAATGGGAGTAGAATGAGTAGAAAAAAAAATTATACAAACCCAATTTTGTGGAGTCACCATCTGACCCGGAATAATTTGTCCCCATGGTGTAGGTTTTGCCAGATCCCGTCTGGCCGTAAGCCAGTATTGTGACATTGTAACCTGTTAATAAATACTTTTTCAGTTTTGTATTTTTTTTTATTTGAATTAAAAGAGGCATAGGATACACAATTACATAACATACCATCACGCCTGTATTCCCCGAAGGGTTAGGCAGAGGTGTACTAAGGTACACCCACAGTTCGCCGGTATGTTAAGGTCCCATGTAATAGGGGGCGAGCCTATTGCCATTAACCGGGCACAAATTCCGAACTCCGAGCTGCTACTGAGAATTTCATAGAAAAACCCAATAACACTTTGCTCGACCTGGGAATCTAACCCAGGACCTCTAGCGTAGCAGTCACACTCGGGACCACTAGACTAATGAGGCAGTTTACACAATTACTGTATTAATAATATTGGCAACTCCTCTGCCCCACAGGGCATTAGTCTTGATGAGAAGGGTTAGTCTTTAAGCATGACAGGAAACTTTAATTAACCATCTGGTTTGGCATGGGTAAGCAGACACCACACACCACTGAGAAAATCTGCACATAATTTAAAAGTCACAAATGCTCACTGGCACAAATGCACCTTGGATTCAAATTTATATTATAATCAATTCAAAATAATCCCTATTTCCCATGGTCACAGCATCACAATCATCATGGTGAATGGCTGGACCAATTTCACTAATTATATTTTTATTGTGTTTGTTATTGTAAGAAGAAGTTTCTTATGAAAGAAAAAAAATTAAGAAAGTTGTTCGGAACATTAGAAATTTAAATCCTTTTAGACTGTCAATTATCTCAGCTAAAGCCACAGCAGCTTCTGCTGCAGCATTTTTATATTCTGATAGGTTTATATATATATTCACCTTGAAAAAGTCTTCCTATGAGGCCTTTCACAGCAGTATCGTAGAACTCTTGCTGAGTTATATGTTGGGGAAACACATAGTTGTATGTAAATGCCAAGTCCTTTATCTGCACCTGGGGCTGCCCAGCCACCACATCAATACACTCGTCACAGCCTCTATCAGTCTCCAGCTGCATCAAGGGCCTGATCCGGAGGGCCACTTGCACAGTGTCTATTGTACCTTTGTTATCACCTTCCACCATCTTGTTAAAATATATATTTATTCCAAACTAATAAAAACACCACTCCTCTCCTATATCACTAACAATGCTCTCATATCCCTCGTTTTTCTGGCTGATCAGGGTTTGTCAGTTGTCAGGTTTTCTTTTTAAGTCCATTAAATGGCCTCAACTTTTGTCAGGCCTGACATTGATGTTGATTTCTGTAAGAAGTTTTATTTTATCACTTACGAAATATATCGACAATGAGCTTTACACAGAATGAAAGTTTTGAATTTAGGACTTTTCTTGAGTGTATAATTGGAGTAATATGTAATTGTTGAAGTCACAGCAAAATACCTTACAGCTAAATACAAAAACAGCAAATATTGTCACAATACAAGGTTATTAACGTTGTTTTATGTATTTTCTTTCACA
Organism: Acronicta leporina; assembly: GCA_947256265.1. NCBI lineage: Eukaryota > Metazoa > Arthropoda > Insecta > Lepidoptera > Noctuidae > Acronicta > Acronicta leporina. Next base: position 4,813,443 of record OX366529.1, read on the forward strand.
GCCACAGCACAAAATTACTATACTTTAAGTTTAAAAATACAACGGTTCAAATTCAACGACATTATTCATTCGAATTTAGATTTAGTCTTGCCATACACAAACGACAAAATAGATAGTAAATATTTTGTCTATGGACTCGTTTTGGACCTTAGAGCATATAACAATGGAGTGTGGTATCATCTAACAACTTTTTCCGCCTTTTTTATTGGCATAATAATATTAATAGGTAATCCTACAAGGAAATAATGTAATTATTCCTCTGTATCTTTGAACATTTTTCCGTCGTTGACGTCACAAATATTATTTCGACTTTGTTTTCATTAATTTAAAACCATATTTTATGTATTATTGTTGTTGTATTATGTGTTATATGTTATGTATTATAAGTATGTATTTACAAAAAAAGTATATAAGCATTATATCCATTGTCTAGTACCCATAGTACAAGCTTTGCTTAGTTTGGGACTAGATGGTGCTGTGTAAAAAAAAATGTCCCAGAATATATTGGTGTACTTTTTATTCTTATGGGAAAAACACCATACATAGTTTCGCAGATTTGAAGGGGTTCATCGCTTTTTACCGTAATCAGCAGGCGCATCGCTTTTTAGAATTAACTACAGAATAAAGAAATGAACCCAAAAATGTTGAACCATTTTCGGGAAGATGTTAGTTACAACAATTTCGATAGGTACCTACACAACAGCGATCACGACTGATCTGAACAGAATAAACTGTCGCCTGCAGCATTTCCGGACCTTAGGCGCCCATCAGACGGTAGGTTTTGCCATGGCAAAACCATGGCAGAGATTTTGATTGACGGAAAACCTATCGTCTAGGGTAGTGATGATGGATGCATGAAATTGATTGACGAATATCTAGATATTTTGATATTGCCATCATGCAACCATCAGTCATGATTTTTGAGTGACCGTGTAATGGCATTTCGTCAATCACCGTCAGTCACCGTCAGTCAGTGATGGATTCGGACGCGGATTCAGCACAAGAGAGCTCCGCGCGCTCGCGCTCTCGCTCGCGCAGTCGTTCGCCACCTATACGACTTGCACTACAGCCGGAAAAAAGAATTCATATTATCATTCGAGGCATTCCCCGAGCTGTGGGATACCACAAATCCCAAATATACTAATAAATACAAAAGATGTTAAACTACCTATGTTTCAATTTTATTTATAATTTATTTTAGTTAGGTATCATCAATGAGTTGTACCGCAAAGTAGCTCCAAGTTTTTCTTTGGGAGTTATGGCTTTTGGCATACAAGTATCTTGTTTTTTTAGGTATGCAGTTACTTACTTCAAAAGGTTATCAAAACACACATCTCTCATGCGAAAATAATTCTCATAGTCCTTATCCTCTTTAGAACTTCTTATATCAGCCAATAAATTTACATGGGTATAGAAATTAAAATAAATAAATATTCTACGACATTTTACACAGCACCATCTAGTCCCAAACTAAGCAGAGCTTGTACTATGGGTACTAGACAATGGATATAATACTTATACTTTTTCTTTTGTAAATACCTACATACTTATAATACATAAGAAACACCCAGACGAACACAAACACTTATATTCATCACATAAATATTTGTGTCCTGTGGGAATCGAACCCACGACCTAATGGTCAGCAGTCCCGTACTCGAACCACTAAACCACAGAGATCGTCAATTCCTTTTTAATAACCATTCTTTCACCCAACGCTTTCTTTTATGCGTTTTTTGCTCAGAATTGCAATGACAATGGCAGCACAGGCTTTTTTTTCCATATTTTTTTGTATGTACTCGCGTAGGCTGCAATTTCTTAAGTTTGACTGACGATCATTCCATCAATCATCCATCAATCATGAGTAATGGAATTGAATGAAGCTTGCCATCGCAAAACCTACCGTCTAATGGGCGCCTTACGACCTCTAATACCTTTCAAACTATCAATCTATCTTTCAAGAAAAGAGCGTACTCCCTCCAAGGCCCGTAGCGCACTTTTGAGTCCCTGGTGTTGCGGCTGTCCATGGGCGGCGATGATCGCTTACCATCAGGCGATCAATCTGCTTGTTCGCCCGCTATCCCCCAAAAAAAGTTTTATATAACGTGCATGGTCATATGGCCAATGTACTTTGGCAAGTCGTAAGCTCGGCTAATGCTCTAAGTTTTTAACATAGTTGAAGAATAATGTAATTTCTTCTATCATGTGAAAGTGAATTGCAGTTAATCAAGAACTTCTTCTTCTTCTCAGTCAGTCCCTCACTGCTGAGAATCGTGAATCTGTTTCAGTCTGTAATCAAGAACATCTAGGATACTAGGCGCTAATCTTCCTGTCCAGTAGCCCAAGTACGAACAACGCTCGAATTCATACCGTAAACGAATGAGTTTTTTCGGCTACAAATCTCATACATACATACATATTTTCACATCTGTCTCCCATTGGGGTAGGCAGAGACTACACTTGCTACGATCCTGGCTCACCACTTTCGTTAACCTCCTTCGCATACGGATTATTCTCGATTTCGATACGGATACGTTTTCGAATGTGTTCGTGCTTGGGCTTGGGCTACTGTTTGTTTGACAAGTTGTGGAGTAATTTGACATTAACACGATAAGAGCAAAAAGTGCATACGCTATCTAATTTTTTTTTTTATTATAATATTTATTTCGGATAATTATCCATATAAGTACAGTTATAATAAAAAGATAATGTCAGAGCAGAAACAAACAGTATAACAGTACAATAGAAAATAGAATCAGAAAATAATACATTAGGAACAATAAAGTTAAATTAAATAAAAATCCAAAAATGTCAAATAAATTCAAATTAAAATAATAATAACAATAAATTCTTACTAAAAATGTCAGATTTGTCCTGTCATTAGACACATCCACTTATGTTGGATCGGACAATCAGGACGGGAAACAATCATCTTGAGGATTCTATTGCTACTGTCTCTCACTCGCGTTAATAATGAGGCAACCTTTTTCCGGATTATAGCTTGATAGCCATCCGTCCGAGCTTCCGCGAACATCAGCGACGCACTGCAATAGGGAGGCAGTCGCAACAGCACCCTAAAGATGTTATTATATTGAACCCGCAGGACACTGGCAGCCCGACGAGTATAATTCACCCATAGACTGCTCGCGTAAAACGATTGAAAATATGCCTTAAACAAAGTGATTTTAACTGGAGAGGAGCAGCGAGCGAATCTACGGGCAATCATATTTCCTCGGACCGCCAGCGCCCTGCGCTCCCACTCGATATCCGCGTCATCAGACAAATCATCCGTCACAATGTGGCCCAAATACTTAAAACTAGTCACTATCTGCAATTCCTCGCCATACAGTTTAATTGGAGGAACACTAACTGGCACATGAGCCCCTGACTTACACTTGAAAATCAAAACTTTGCTTTTTCCTACGTTATACATCAGTCCATGTTCCCCAGCGTAAGTCTCACACATTACCAGCATCTTGCGTATAGCACCTACCGATGGTCCCAGCAGCACCATATCGTCCGCGTAACTAACATTATTGACGCACACATTATCAATATGACAACCGGTATGAGTGCTGCTGAGATCACCGATGAGGTCATTTATGTAAAGGTTAAATAACAAAGGAGAGGTCAGCCCACCCTGCCTCACGCCACAATCCATGCCATACGGCTCAGACAACGCCCCCGCCCATCTCACCTGATTCCGTTGGCAGTGGTACCATTCTTTTAACATTAATATGACCTCTACCGGTACACCCGCTCTGCCCAGCTTGTCCCAAAGTCTATCATATAGGACTGTGTCAAACGCTTTTGACAAGTCCATGAAGCACGCGTATACCGGCGTTTTCCTATCCGTATAGTACTGAACAGCCTGCTTAAGACATAATATGGCACTCTCAGTGGACAGCCCACTTCTAAAACCGAACTGGGCGTCGTGCAGTCTTATGTGTTTCATAAGAATGTTATTAAGCAGGCCGTCCAGCACCTTAGCCAATATGGTCGCAAGCGAGATGGGACGATAGTTATTCTTATCCGAGACGTCCCCAGTTCTGTTCTTAATGATTGGAACTACTATGGTTCTAGTAAGTTCCTCTGGCATGTGCCAGAGGAATGATACGATAGATACGATGGTCATGTGACCATGACAAAGGCAGAGGTTATAAAACATGGCTAGGACGCGCGGCAGATGGACCCCAGCATGTCTAAGATGCTCGATGCTAAGACCATCATAACCAAGAGATTTACCTCTGCCTCTAATGACGATAGTCTAGCATTATGTAGCTTAGAGTTAGTTGCGCTATAAAATCTTTGTTATTGCGGCTGATAATTAATAATTTAGTATACAAAATGTTTTCTTTTTCTTAGTTGGGTACCTAAGTGTACCACGGAATACATATAACTAGAGGTGTTATATTAGGGTGATATTTAAGTAATACTATTAGTGAATATATTCAATTAGCCATATTAGGATACCATACCTATTATTGGGTAATACTCAAATATTAGTCAGCCATATTGAGATTCATATTCTCTCCGTATTCGTTACTCTAACATAATATTGACATACGCACACGTCAAAGAGAAGTAAGCAGTAGCGTTTTATTCTATTCGACATTTCGAATCATATATGCATCTCGCTTACTCCCCCGAATCGTCTCGCTATGACGCGGTCGCAGCGGAGTAACTGTGTGTATGCGTGCGGCAACCTCCCGTAGCGCGCTCGTCGATGCACACTGCCGCACAAGTCACCGCGTATATCAGAACACTGATCTCTCGTTGTGCCTATTATTTGACTAATATCTGGTAATAGTCTACGCTAAACTAATATAGACTAATATGAATATACAGCTCGTATCATAATATCTAATTATGATACGAGTATATTAGTTACCTATTACACCTATTACGAATATATTAGTTTCACCTCTACATATAACAGTGCGTTACAGTCCCACGGATTGTGGTTTAGGCTTTGACTATAAGGTTTAGGTCTCCGTACGGAACAAATATTTGTGAACGTGAAAATTTGTAAAAGCATTCACGATACAGGAGTTTATTCTAGTATGGGGCAACGATTTTTTTTCTCTCCTTAAGTATTTTAATTAAAGAACCAGTTTGATGTGTTTCCGGAGAAGAGAAGGTAGTATACCTCAAGTACCTCATAACCAAGCTATGAAACTGAATTTATTTATATTTTGTCTGTGCATACTTCTCATTTGTCTATGGTCTAAATTGTCACATCAACTGTCAAAAAAACGAGCGAAAAGGCAGAGGAAGTTTTACAATTTCACACTGCGAGTTAAATTCGTGTTTTCATCTCATTGTGTATTCAATTAAAGTAAGAAGTTATTTAAAACTTACAGAATCGCAAATTGAAAAGATAAAGTTGTTAGAGTGACGTAAATCGATGTTAAATGTTTGTTATTACTTAGCGTCATGCCCCCGCGAATTAGAACGAGAGCTTCCAGAGCATTGAAAGAAAACATCGATGTTGTTGGAAACAACGTGAAGTCTAATAAAAATATTTCAAAAGCTCCGCGAAAAGCTTTAGCAGACAAAACCAACTCCGCATCAGATGACACGTCATTAGAAATTCCGAAGAAATCACAGAATAATGCCACAAAAACTGCGAAGTTAGGTCCAAAGGAGGACCCAAAACAAAATGTAGTAATGAAAGAAAATTATAATGTGAAATCTAAACAGATTTCTCAGCAAAAGGAAAATGTGGAATTGACAAACGAAGTACGACCACGTCGCAATAGACAATTGCCCAAACGGTTTGTTGAAAATCATGTTCTAAATAATTTGTCGAATAGCAAGGACAGTCCAAACGTAATTCACAGTTCTATAACTATACCTAAAGCTGATGACATACCAATAAGTACTGATAATTCTAAAAGTGATCAACTGGAGCCTTCGCCATTTAAAACTCCAGTTAAAACTGACAGTAGCTTACTTTCTAACCGTCCCAGAAGGATCTGCCGCTTACCATCTCGCTTTGAAGATCATTCTGTGAGCCCCAACAAGTACATCCCTATACAACCAGCAAATGCTAGTACACCCATTCAACAAAGCAAAATAAAGACTTCAGTCCCAATACAGGCTGCAAATACTAATACCTCCACTCAACAAAGCAAAAGCAAACCTCTACTTCAAATTGGCAAAGAATATGTTAGCAGTAAAGTAAGTAAGGATTTGGAAAAGAAACAAGCTACAAAAGTTAAGCCAACTAGATTAACCAAAATAGACACTCTACAAAAAGTATTGAGTGACAATTCATCTGATAAAAGCAGTCCTGATAGTAACAATAATGCCAAAGGTAGATCCACTAGGCAGCGAACTGTTAAGACTCAAAAAGTTAATAAGAAAACATCTTCAACAAAGAAAAATATATCACCCATAAGAAAATTTCTGACACCAATAAACAAAACACAATCAACCCTCATTGAAAAACAATCACCAGTAAAGAAAATACCATCACCCACACTTTTAAATGTTACAAGATCACCGGTTCATCCTAAACGGACTGCTAATAACAAAAAGTTAATAGACAATAATCTATCATTTAAAGTGCTAGAAAGCAAAAGCGCACAGGATAGTGAGAAGCATGGCCTAGACATTTATGAGTTCACTTTTGATCCTGATGAAGAACCACATCCACAAAAAAAGAAACGTAGGAAACCTGTTACAAAGACACAACCTAAAAAACCTGTTGAACCTAGAAAAGTTGTCTATAAGAGTAGTTATGATAAGAATATATCAAAAGCTTTAGCCGCATTGAAAAATGTTGTAAAATCTGGAAAAGCTGTTGGAGATCCTAAGCTGGCACAAATTACTGAAAACTGCGAGAAAGAAGCAGAAATCGAACAAAACATTGGGCAGAATAATGTAACTGAAATACAAAACACTAATAATATTAAAGAAACTAATACAGCTTTAAATGATACTGGCAAAAATTCTGTACATGAATGTAATTATCCTTCAATAAGAGTGGAGGATATAGCAGCAGATATTGAACCAAGTATGGATCACCATGATGATATAAATTATTCACCTGTAAACTCACCAAGACCCAATGTTGCAAAAAGTCCTAATCCAACTGTGAACCCTGCAACAAGTCCTGAAAGACATGAACACAATAATGATCCTCTCAATTTACTAGAAGAACTTAGTTTCTTTGATGACCAGCCTGTTGCTAGCAGTAGTATGAACATGTCAGCCCGACATCCCCTAGCAAGTCCTTGGAGAGTAGAATTTGGTAGTCTTCCAGTAAAATGGCCTATTAATACTTATGTCAAACCTAACATGACACCAGCAGTTGAAAGTTCCTTCATCAGTTCTGAGGACACAATTAAAAAGAAACATGTCTATACAAACATGTTACCTGAAACGAATGATATGTTTCCTGAAATTGTTGACAATACCCCAAATCTTAAGCAGACTAGTATTATATCATTTATAAAAGAAATGGCTGAAAAGAGTGCCAAAAAGAAGAGAGGGAGATCTGTTTCACCAACAAAAGCTATCTATGATGGGACAGTTGATACAAATGAGAATAAAAAATCTTCAAAGAAAGTCACTGGCAGCAAAGCCATTCATACAAGCAATACTTCTGAAGAGGTTTCAAGTAGTGGTAATGACACATCTCATGACAAAGAAAATTCTAAAGAAGAAAGGAAAACCAGAAAGCGTAAGAATGACGAAAACTACTGTGACATACCTGCAAAATCACCTCGAAAGCACAAGGATAACGATTGTACTTATTTTGGCTTTGATGAAAGTGAAAATCTAGACACAGAGAATGTTTCTCCCATTAAAGACAAGAAGAATCATAAAGGTAGATCTCTGAGGTCTAGATCAAGGGCAGTGTTGCAAGAAATTAATGGTCCAACCAGGGCAGTGTTGCCAGTTGCTGCTAAAACTAAAGTAGCTACAAGTTCTGATGCAGTTAATAAGGTCTATGAAGAGTTGAAGTCGGCTGCTGATGCACCAATGTTCCCTGAGAAAGATGTTGTTGTCAATGCAACTAATATTGAGGATCCAGATTTCAATGAAGATTCTGAGTCTGTACATTTGTTTGAGGATATTGAAGTTGTACATCATTTGAAGGTAAATCCTACTAATATTATAAATCTAAAAGTTTGTGAGGATGTATGGATGTTTGTTATTCTTTTATACCAGAACAGCTGAACTGATCTGGATAAAATTTGGCATAGAGATATATTATAACCTCGAATAACATTTTTATCCAGGTTAGATCCAATTCTGAAGATGAAGTCACAGGCAAAAACTACTTTCTTCTTCTCTTCTTACAGTTCTTACTATTATAAAATTGTAAAAAAGCTATGTTTGTTATGAGTTGGAGCAAATACTACTGAATAGATTTTAATTTTGTTATCACTGTTAGAAAGTATATGCTCCAACTTAAAAACTGGTGAACTTCTTATCACAATTAATTGATTGGAACCTGAGATACAGCTTGACCACTATTACTATAGCTTCAGGTGAGCGAAGCCGCGGGCAAAGGCTAGTATAAAATATTTTTGTGCAGTGTTGGGCATTGAATGAGAGGGGGTCAGTTTATAGTCCCAAACTGACCTGTCCATAGACAATCCTTGTTTTACTTTGTGTTATTCCTTACCGCATCATGATGCTTTTCTTTACTGTAAGCACTTTGCCTGTCTTATTCATTCAAATAGAACTGAGGCGGTGGGCACACTACCACAAATGGTTATGTGTGGCAGTTCTAACGCGACGGTAGCCTAATGGGCATTGAACTGGCCATCATGTGGTTGCCGGTTCGAAACCCACCCATTGCACTACCGACGTGACTCCACTCACAACACAATCAAATTAAGCTATTTGATGTTAGTTGCATGAGGTGTTAACAAGAACACTAGTAATTGCAAACCACACTTCTAATAAGCTTTTTTTTAAACAGAATAGTTATCGGACATTACATTACAGCGATGACTGATGACTACTTACCATCTCATCAGCTCATTTGCTGACAATGTTCCATAAAAAAACTGCTTAGTTATATATTTATATGATTAAACTGTGGGTGTACATTTTTGTGCCTCTGCTTAATCCTTGGGTGAATACAGATATGTGGTATGTTATACATACTATCTCGCCTGTATCTCCCGAAGGGTTAAACACAGTGCAACGGTATATTTAAGTCCTATGTAATAGGACAAATCCAAAATCCGAGCTGCTGCTGAGAATTTCATAGAAAAACTTAACACTGCTCCATCTGAGAATTGAAACTAGTACCTCTAACAGAGCAGTCGCGCTTAGGACCACTTATAGTGAGACAGTTGATCTCAAAGTATGTAATATTTTCATTCTACATATATTTTGTAATCATATTCCTGATTATGGTTTTTAACGTTACAGCCCACACGCAAAAGTTATGGAAAAGCCAAGAAAGTGACATTCCGTCAGCGTTCGACTTCCGACAGCGACACGCAAGAACCAATTGTAGAAGTTCAAAATGAGTCTAGTGACTATGACGATTTGGGTGACCTTACCTTTGAAATACCCAATGTGAAGGAAAAGAAAACTGTGAAAAAGAAAAAGACTAAGAAGCTGAGGACTAAGAAAGAGGTAATATATCTTTTTTAATTCATATTGTCTAAATATTTTACTTAAACCTACTAATGTTTTATTAATTTTTACCTCTTTGTTTTATTAATTTTTACCTTTTATCAACCTAGTGGTCCTATGCTCGACTGCTACACTAGAGTTCCTGGGGTCCCCTATTACATGGAACCTAAACATACCAACCTGGGAATCGTAGCTAGGACTTCTATAGTAGCAGTCGCAATTATGACCACTAGACTAATGAGGAAGTTAATTAGGATTTAACTAATTTTAAATAGAAACATACAGTAATGAATTATTATAATAATCGATATGATTTAATAAAGGATTGCCAGCTCCACTCCCTTTCTGTAGTTGATTATTACAATGTCCTAAAACCAAATGTTTAATTTACAGGAAAAAGAAGCTGAAGCTTGGGCAGCCAATTTCAACTCTATGTGCGAAGATATAGAGGAGTTCCCTCTATTAGTTGAGTAAAATCAATATTATATTATTACCAATCATGACAATACAAATCTCAAAGTATTTTAAATCCATAATTATGTAAATTTTTAAACTTTACTAATACTCAATATAAGAAAGAAGTGTAGTTTTTTGGCGCAGAATGAAAAATCGGGACATTATTTGCCAAGATAAGATTTCTTCTCTATTCGTAATATAGATTTCATAAATCCGTCTCATTGTCTCTGTAAATACACTGAAGTTAATTTAAAACTTAGTTAAGGTCTAAATTCTGATGAATTATGATTATGAGTGTGCCTCAAAACAGTACAATTATATTTATGAAGAGTCTTCTATTAATGTGGCCATGTGCGTTTGCCATTTTAGTTAAGCAAGTAATTTTCTTTTTATGAAATAAGAAAATAATAGTTTAAGTTTAATATTAGAAAGTTGATTTAATTTGTACAAACAGTTTTGATTGACAATAATTATGTTTTCGAATCTAAAATCACGTTTTACGTGTTAATACATGTTCTAGAACACATTTTGAATAATGTAAGTGTACTCTGAAGCTAGGTTTCATCCACAGTTGTGCAGGTTTAGTCGTGTAAAAAATATTATCGTGTAAAATCATTGAAAGTTATTAAGAAAGTTACGAATGCGATATTTTTTTGCGTCTACGTCACACGTCTCGCTGCTGCGTAAAATTGATTACTGCGTAGCGAACTTCAGACAGGTTCCCATACTGTAGCCCAAGCACAAACAACTTGCGAAAACGTATTCGTTTCGAAGTCGATAATAATCTGTATGAGAAGGAGGCTAATGAACGTAGATGAAGCGAAAGTGGTGTGCCAGGATCGTAGCAAGTGGAAAATCTGTGGTCTCTGCCTATCCCAATGGGGGACAAAAATATTTATGTATTTATGAGATTTGTAGCAGAAAAACGAATTCGATAGTTCTTCGTGCTTAGGCTGCTCTAATTTAAGAAGTAATATGCTAAGCATTATTTGAATTTATTGAAGTGACACACGAATTAAGATGGGAGGGTCAAATAACGATTTCGGGGATATCTTAAAATATGATTATACGCTGAAAGATATGCAAAACCATTATTTTATTTCATGAATAGATAATATTTTTACTGTCAATCGTCATTGGCGATTATAATTATAAGATTTACTGCACGTTTATTTAAGTTTACAAGAGGACCATAAAGCAAGTAAATGCTTTTTTTAATTAAGACGTTTATTTACCTCAGTAATATAAAATTAATCTTATTTTTAATACAATAAGAATTCTCACATTTGCATTTATGATAATTATGGTTTTAATTTTGGGGTTTTATCTCGCTGGCATTTAATTTTAATGTTAATATTATTTATCGAAATAATCGTTTTAATTTTGTTCTGTATCCTCGTTTTCTGTTGAACAGATTTTTAAGTTTTATTTTTACGGGACGCAATCCTATTTGTAGGGCAACTCCATTTATTTTTTGCCATACGAATACATCAAAAGTTTTAAATAAAGAAGCATTTCTAACATAAATTTGTTTCATTTCAACTTTTTAGAAGCGATTTTATTACATTGGCAACTGGCAACCCTACGATGCGGTAGTTTTTGGTACTAACAGTTTCTGAGTGTTAGACGGCGCTGGATTGGTTAGATGGCGCTGTTAACGAACTTATGAACTGGGTCAAAATGTCAGTTTGCTCACGTCAGGTGGCGCTAGTAGTAAACATCTGACCTCAAAGCGTAAAACTAACAGGCAAGGATCTAAGTATGTACTCTAATATCTACGTTACTAAGTGCCGCTAGAAGAAGTAGTAGTTTTTGGCTAAATCTTCACAGTTTTACTGCCAGATTGTGGTTATCTCGCAATCATTGAATCCTTTCGTCGTAGCATTGACCATTGGAATTGTCGTTGATGATTAACAACCTTCAGGCTACACCCTTCAGTGTCGTGTAGATACTAGTGTTGATGCCAAAGATAGGCCCTAAAGAGCTAGGACCTAGTTTGTATAAATAACTATCATTATAGATAATATAGGTACAGTTCAAGTGGTTTGTTGAATGATGGCTTACGTTATTATTCAATCAGTAATAAATAATAAAGGCTAATATATTATTCGGTCATGTCATTGTTTCAAATCGGGTTTTTTTTTATTTGAAACGTTTTTAGGGTAAATTAAACAAAGTAGGTATGTATGTAGCATTTTTTGTCTAACGTAGTTATGCCTTATTATTATAGAAATGTTAGTAACGCGGTATTAGAGTATCCCCGACGGCAACGACTAAAAAGCCATCGGTAGACAACATAACAAACCATAATTAGAATTTTCAAATAAATTCATCCAACAAAGTATCCACTCAGCCCTAATGTGATGCCTGACGATATTAAAATGATTGCTCTTTGGCAAATATGGCGGCCGGCTGAATTATAAAGCGGAAGCAAATATTACCCTCGCAAACATACGTCCCGAGAGAGCGAGCTAGTTCGCGCACTCAAAATTAAAAGCACACAATGAAAATACAGTACCGAGTGCCCCTCGGATACCTATGTCGCGAAAAGTAAGTGCCTACTCCAACCATCGCTCTTAACACTACGCGTGGAGTGGCCCACGCATTGTTGTCAATGAAAACAGTCGCGGCCAGAGTGTTTTTTTGTTTATAGACTCTTCGATGTTGCCTCTCGAAAATAAATAGCCGCACGGTAACGAGCAATATGGTCCTAACAAGCTGTAACGATGTTTTGTCTTTACAATTGATTCGCCATTGTTTGTTATTGTTCCATCTCGCCGCGATAACAACCGAGTTTCACGTTCAATCACAAGTAAATTGGAAAACAACGAGTTTATTGGATCGTTAATGAATAGAGATGACGACTAACGACTAAGGCTGATGGCGGGTCGGTAAGTTGTTCTTAATTTCGTAATTAGTGGGCAGTTAGATAATGATTGGGTGATTCGGGCTAAAAGATGTCTGAACTAGCAATATAGCACCAAAGCCAAAAGCAGTTTATTAACTCACTGTTGTATGTACCTACCTACCGTGATATCTGTTTATATTTTCCCCTATGTAAAGAGTGTTGTAATAAAACCTTGCCTTTTAGATCTCAATGATGCTGCAGTAATGCCTTACCATTAATAATTGAACACCTAATAACCTCCATCCCGAGAGTAGACTTAATAAATTAACAATGGGACTATTTCAGTCATTTAATTAAAGGGTGCACAGCCAGGTTGTTCGGGTCGGGAATATTAACCGCAATTCTCGGTCAACATTCACAAAATTGACACGTCAAATATTTGTAACTTCGTCCTGGGACCACGTTGGACGGCAAACAGAATCGTGTCTGGTCCTCCCTTAATTTCCGATGTTTCTACACCGATTGGCTTCAATCTCAATATGATTCTAAATAGACTGGTTTTATGGTTGAGTTCGGTGTGTGTCGCGTTCGTTGAGATAGCCGCTTGTCAAAACAAAATGGCGCTGACTGTGTTTGAATTGGGCCGTATCAGTCGCAAGCGGAGATTCATTTTGTCGCGTTGCTTAAGATCGTAGAGTCTCCTACATATTGTCTCAGTACACAAGGTGAGTGTGTGCCCGCGTGTTAGGCTTGCATTTAAAGCTAGCTACAAATTTGTTGTTTCAGTACAAATACTACGATGATATTGTTTGCAGTTTGACTTTGCGTTCGATCGAGGAGTTTGTTTGGCAGGCTAGTGCCGGCGTCGTAATAAGTCAACACTTGTATAATGATTATGATTATCGTTGTGCTACTGTCTATTTTGACGATACTGGCTACCGGAATATTATGAGTATTATTTCAAATAAGTTGTATAAGAACGTGTCTATTTAGGTAGTCTTATACAAAATATCCACAGTAGCTATTAATTATTCTAACAAGATTCGTGGACTGACCCTGAATCTTGATGGAAAGGTTTATTGCCATTTTATTATCCTATTTATTAGCCATTATTGTAATTAGATTTTCTTAAAATTAAATAAGTAGGTACCTATTAAATAAATACGCAAACCAACTGCTAAGAACCTAATATGAACAAAATGGAATCAACAATTCAATTTCACCTATGTTTAGTCTTCAAATTTACCTATGATTAAAAACCACATGTAAGAAGTAAACACTAACTTTGAAAAGAGGAGCATACTTAACAAATATTATATTGTAAACTTTACATTGGCATGGTAAATATTAAATAATATGTGTACAGGTAAATAATATTGTCGCTAGCCCGCGGAGTCTACCTGCCGCTCTCAGTGTTGCCATTATCATAAACCAAATACATCAATATTTACCCACACAAACAAGGGCGTAATTTTTAAATAAATTGTGGCATTTCGCGAAATTGCTTCCGCAAATAGAATTGTGGACAAGAGCCGGCGCGAATGTGTGCGAAACTTTTTTCGGCTCGTTATTCAACCATGAGCCTTGTCGCTTTAATGGGAACGTGATTTGGAAGGCAGTAAAACATAATTATCCTTTTACAAAGATTGTATAGTAATATAGGGCTTGACGACCTTACATTTTGTCCGGGCATGATGAATGAGTATTTCTTTTTCCGAAAAAATATCTGGTGCCTATCCACTAATTTTGTATTGTTGACAATTAACTGATAGATGGCGCTACGTGTATGTAAGTCGTATCTTTTCTTTTAGAAAGATGCTTATACCCAACTAGGTACCAATTAAGTATTAAGTAGGTACATAACTATTTAGGGGTTAATAGTGATTGAGAATATTATGTATGTATTGTACTGTAGAGACCGCTACAAGAAAGCGATAATAATATGGGTTCGCTGGTTGGAAAAAAAAATTAGATATGAATTTGAATTTTAGATATGACTCGTAGAAGTGTCTAGTCTGCTAGTCTTTCTTGACAGACTCGTATGTAAGAGCTAGGGCTTCGTCCCCGTAATTAATACGAAAGTTGAACTAAATAACCACGTTTAATTGTTCATCCACTCCTGGTGCCTTAGAGTACCTATACTAGAGTCTATAGATTATATAGTTTAGTCTATAGAGAGACTATAGATTTGGGACTTTAAAAGTAAGTACTTTTCATTTGAAATGCACATAAGCTCCACCGATTTGAGTGAGTGACTTGAGTTCTTTTAGAATAAATAAAGAATCTTTAAACCCATTTGAACATTGGTTTACATAGGCTACTAGGAAGTAGTCATAGCGTGTCAAAGTGAGTTGAGTCTTGAGTTCTGATAGAAAGCACCTCTGACTTTCGCATCGTGGTTATTTTTTCGTTAATAAATTCAAAGGTAAATTGCACAATTGCGAGATTTTCTCTATGGCTTACTGCTCACTCCGCTCATGAGCCTAAGTCAAACCGGGATCCGTTATGATCCGTGCTCTATTGTATATAGCCGATGATCTATTAGTATATAGCCGTTTCCCGCGGTTTCACTCGCATTCCAAAGAACTTTTGGAGACAAAATGTAGCCTTTGTCATTCTTCACGATATAGGTAGTCTGTCTCCTTAAAATAGATACTTAGGTATTATTTTTATGTTTAGGTATCACAAGGTTTGTGAAATATTATCGAATTTTTTTTCATCTCCTGAAGTTGGTTTAGTTAACTGACTCATTAATCTAGTGGACCTAAGCGCGACTGCTACGCTAGAAGTCCTGGATTCGATTCCCAGGTCGAGCAGTGCTATTGGGTTTTTCTATGAAATTCCCAGTAGCAGCTCGCAGTTTGGGATTTGTGTCCGGGTAATGGAAATAGGCTCTAATGTAACACTTCCGGGAATTCAAGTGTGATGGTATGATTACATATGTATGTATGTAGATAATGTATGTCTTGATAAGCGGTTTAAACCCTTATTCTCGTATCTATGGATTATGTCCACCTACGGGTGTGGAATTCTCGTTTTAAGATAATTAAAGACTATTATACCAGGGCTAAGTGTATTAATAAAAGCAATATCTTAAATGAGCGGGGTCCGGAGGCAGCCATTTTGTCTCAGATTTCCCGCCTTACATTCGCTGGGGTGGCCAGCGCTTGGTACTCTACTGGTAATCCTTGGATTGGTCAGACCAACTTGGGTAGAGACGGAGGCTATCCAATTTCGTTCGGCCACTTACGCACCGGAGTTAAATTGGACATTATTAGGTAGTGGGTATGTACTTGCCAACCTTATTTTAATAGATACAAAAATAAATTAATTGTTCTATATGAACTGAGTAACGTTTATTTATTTATTTACCGTAGTTGAGGAACAATTTAGAATACCGTGTTGATGCAATTTATGGGATAGGGGAGCAAACGAACAGACGGATCACCTGATGGTAAGCGATAACCGCCGCCCATGGACAGCCGCAACACCAGAGGAGTCACAAGTGCGTTGCTCGCCTTTTAAAAGGGTTTGGGCCTCCGGTAACCTCCCTCACTCGGCGAAACACAACGCAAGCGTTGTTTCACGCCGGTTTTCAGTGAGGCCGTGGTCTCACTCCGGTCGAGCCTGCCCATTCGTGCCAAAGCATGGCTCTCCCACGTTAAATACATATAGCAACACAGTAGAATAAACCAAGAGCAATATTAATAGGAATATTATTCAGTGGTTTAAGTGGTAGTTACCTGACCCATCATATCAGCCAGAAGAAGTCCACCGCAGAACAAAGGCCTCCTCCAAAGACTGCTACAAGGACCGGGTGTATGCCCACTGTGTGCCTATTGTTTATTTAATTCATGCATAACATACCATCACGCCTGTATTCCCTGAAGGGTTAGGCAGAGGAGTACTAATGTTCGCTGGTATGTTTGGGCCCCATGTAATTGGGGGGCGAGTGATACTGAGAATTTCATAGAAAAACCCAATAACACTTTACTCGACCTGGGAATCGAACTTAGGACCAGTCGCGCTCAGGAACACTAGGCTAATAAGGTAAGTAAGTAGTAAAACCAATTCAAATCTTGATACACCAAGAAATTGATTGATTTATGGTTTACATAAAGGTAGGTAGCTTATTCGGTAACTCTAGTTAAGTTTATGAACAGAAAGCACACAAAGATACATAATGCATACCTATCTACTTAAAAAATCAAGTTTTTCTCCTTGGTCCGACGGCATTCTAAAGTTAGTTTCTAAAAGGATAAGGTATGCGAGTGTGCTAACGAGCAAACAACCTGTTCTATTAAGTAAAAGCAAAATGTTATAGTCGGAAAGCACTAAATATATATATAAATAATATATATACCTAGGTAGGTATTTACAGAAGAAAAGGAAGGTGAGTTAGGTAGGTATTTTTGACGAAGGAAATCAGCCTCCTAGATTCAATGGACTCACGATGCTGATGGGCTAAGTATTTTATCCCTTTACTGATCCCATTTAAATATCTAGACGGACCAAATAAGGATGTGAAATATAGACTCAATATTTTATATTAGGTACAGACAATAGGAAAACTATTATTTCCAAGCGGCGCGGACCTGATATCGATTTAGCGATCTCAATTATAGCCCAATAGGAGTTGATAGAGATCATTCCTGTACTATTTGATGTTGTTTGTTTAAGTTTTCTTTTCACAGGGCAGAAAGGAAATGCTAGCGCTTTCTAGTGGCTACCTAAAATTTAAAAACATTGTCTTACAACAGCGGTTATTAACAGAAATAAATATTAATAATTATTTTACCAAAATCATTTGCGAATATGGTGTGACGAAGTAATATCTATCAAGGAATCATTTTGTCGTAGGTATTAACACCAAGTTCGTTCGATAGCTTACGCAGGGGTCGAATAGGGACAGATGCGTTCAAGTTTCTATATTTACTTAGGCTGCGCGGCCCGCTTTATCAGAGCTATGCATGTCTGGGGGCCCTCGTTTGATCGTCCTGACAGAATAATTGAAAGCTCGATGCGCCTAAATATATTGATGGCTTGTCATAAATAACGGTATTTAAGGATTACATTTTGTACAGCGTGAGTTGAAGTTTTAGTGCTGCCATTGTCACTGTAGTTGTAAATTTTAAAGACTCAACATTCGCGAATATGAAAATTATCAAATGTAGGAGATTGTCATACTACCTATAATTCTAGGTACTCTAGGATCGCTTAGTATGTGTTAGCCTAATTTTGACGCACAAATACCTATCACTGATGTTATCAAAAACAACAATGTAAGTCTGTCTGTAAGTAGGTAACGTTTTCCATGTGGATGTACTTACGAAAATAGACCAACTTAAATGGAGATGGATAGGTCACATGTTAAGGAGTACTCAGGAAATATGGAGTAAAATCGTGACAGACTGGTATACGAGAGATGGAAAAAAGGAAGCGGGGAAGACAACTGAAGAGATGGGAAGATGAGTTAAAGCTTACAGCGGGCCCTAACTGGAGAAGGGTTGCCAGAGATAGAACTCTATGGAAAATGTTAGAGGAAGCCTTTGCCAAAAGGCACACTGAACTTAGAGATATCCTCTAAATGAGGAAAACAAACACTTCAAAACAGACGGAAGTTCAGGATAGAGGGCTTATTGATTGAACTTTTTCGATAATTTTCGCAGCAACAAACAAATGTAACTCTCTTAATCCTTTCATCTTCAACGAATAAGATGATAACATAATTTACAACAACAAGAAACAAAATCCAAGACAACAAATTCTAATTTATTACATTACTTAAGTTACATCTGTGCACGATTTCATTAAATTTCCAAACTTAAGTAAGTCTGAGAAGCCTAAAGCTCCGTATCTACAATTTATGTAAAGCGGGCCCGCCGTTGTGCAAACACACTACTTGGTAATACTCGGTAACTGTTACTTGTATACTAAGTAGATTAAGTATGTAAGTACTTACTTTGGTTGCCGCCATTGGTAACATCCATTCAGGTTTTGAGGTTTTAAGTTTGTGAAAAGGTTATATATAAAAGGCCTATACGATTTTGTGGATGAAGCTGGAAAGGGGTTAATAATTTAACGAGAGTGCCTTAAGTACAGAGATATTACATAAACATACCATCACGCCTGTTTTTCCCGAAGGGTTAGGCCGAGGCGTAGGTACTAATGTCTACCCACAGTTCACCGGTATGTTTAGGTCCCATGTAATAGGGGGCGAGCCTATTGTCATTAACCGGGCACAAATTCCAAACTCCGAGCTGTTACTGGGAATTTCATAGAAAATCCCAATAACACTTTGCTCGACCTGGGAATCGAACCCAGGACCTCAAGCGTATCAGTCGCGCACATGACCACTAGGCTAATAAGGCAGTTATAAAACAGTACATAACGACATAAAATATAATAAAATTATAATGAAGAAAAAAATGTAGAGTTGGTACACGGAGTATATCTGAACGATACGATTGTTGTTGATTTTTGTAATTTTATTTTAATCTGTTTGTTCTCTCTCTACAACGATTTAGTTGAAATTACTACTACTATGGCAAGAAATATATACTTTAAAAAAGGTAACAAATAATGTTAAAATATTCCACTCAAGTGGCATTTCCTCCAGATAAACTAAAATAAATCCTAATCTCCATCAAATAAATAGTTACCGTATTATACCGTAACACAGCAATCGCATCTAATGCCTGCACAGCAGTATTACACCAGCGAATTAATTCCCCAGCGTTCCCACCGGCCATAAATAAAGGCCTCGCTTGTGCAAACACACGGAAAGTGTGCAAACAACATAAAACACGGAATGATTGCAATTAAAAACGCATTGCGGGGTCACGTGACCCGGCGGCCATCTTGCGACCGCGCTCGCTACGAAAAGACCGTTAATTATGAATTAGGCATGGGTTAGAAAGTGGACAGTTTATTGTTTATTAATCAGGTAAGGATTGGATTAATTTATATGTGGCAGAGTAAATGAGAATTATTTAATAGACAAAAACCCGACTAGTAAGAATGTGTGATTTTTGGTGACAGTTCTTAATTCACAAAATCAATGACGTAATGCGAACACATAATAATAAATTCCGTACTATTTAACAAATTGATGTTACCTAATGCCGTAATACCTATCAATAATATAACAAATTAAGAGAGACAACATACAATTTACTTTGTAAAAGGAAAACTTTAATAAAAAGAAATTGTGATTATGTAAAGATAATTTACGAAATAATTATTTTATCAAATTTATTCGAATAAGAACGGTTCGGAATTTAAAAACTTCGTAATTATTTTGGATTTCGAACCGTTTTTATTAGAATAAGGTGGTAGGTATATTTTAGATTAGAAAAATACGTAGCTGAACATAAATCGAACTATGCATCATGGACGCCGATCGCAAAACGAAGACTCGTGGAAAAAATTCAAACAAGGCCGGATATCTGGGATTTGCCTGCAAGCGCTGTTTGCGTTCGAAATAGCGATTAAAGTAAATAAAGATGGATTGCCGAATGCATCGGTGCGTCGAGAGGCCATGCCGATGGATCTCACATAGTCGATTTTACGAGTAGGTCGAAAACTTGTTGACCCAGAATTCTAGCTACAGTAAGTATTTTGTGTAATTTTCAAGAATATCTGAATCTTTTCATCTCATAAATTGATTATGAAACTACCGATCCGTGGATAGTTTCAACTGTGTAAATTTTCTTGTCCAAATTTCCGGTAAGTACCTACATTAAAAACATACATTAAAAAAAATGTTTCATACAAACCTTGTTGTGACAGTTATGAACACAACAAAGAACAATAATCAAATCCGTCGGGCCGTTTTCAACATATAAAGATATACAAAAACTAAAACATAATAGGTACTACCTATTGAATTTTATTTAGGTTCGTATATATGTTTCTATAACCATAAGCACTTCTCACGTGGGAGATCCATGCTTCGGCACGAATGGGCCGGCTCGACCGGAGTGATACCACGGCCTCACAGAAAACCGGCGTGAAACAACGCTTGCGTTTTGTTTCGCCGAGTGAATGAGGTTACCGGAGGCCCAAACACTTTTAAAAGGCGGGCAACGCACTTGTGACTCCTCTGGTGTTGCGGGTGTCCATGGGCGGCGGTTATCGCTTACCATCAGGTGATCCGTCTGCTCGTTTGCTCCCCTATCCCATAAAAAAAGCACTTCTTAAGTCTCAACTATGTTCTAAATCTAACAATTTCAATGTTGTTGATTGAGGTGTCGAGATAACAAAGCAAGAAGGAAATAGGAAAAAAGCAAAAAAAGGCAGTTTTAATGTATGGTAGGTATATAGAAAAACGCTAACAATAACGAATATCAAACCCCTATGTTTTATACCTTCCTACGATTGAAAACATCCCTTCAAAATTGCAAAAAATAACCCAGTATTATATATTTATACCGGAACTCACCCCATACAGATTGTAATAAGTATTTTTTATTTATGGGCTCTTATTGCCCGCGGTGCTAATATCGAGTAAGATCGAGGATGATCCCAAGTTAAGGGAGCGGCGCCGTGGGGCTAAACAAGCGATTTTATGCACCACATCGCTTATACGACTTTTATTGAGTAACGCTCTATTTGAGAGCAAATTGTTATCGTTATTGCGTTTTGTTATATTATTAATTTATTTTTCCTACAAATAAAGAGATATTGGAATCAGATTTTTCTTGTTATGAAATCAGCTTCTTTATGACAGTTTTGGGGGCCTATAAGGCCGTTATCGGTGAATCATACCGTGATTCATATTTTATAATAGCTAAGGATTTGCTTCGTTTTCTAAATCAATTCATATTTAGAACGCTTCTTATTTTGAGAGGAGACCGGTGCCCAGCGGATAGACAGTAAAAAGGTTGGCAATGCATTATGAAGTTGTACGCCTCGAATTGAGAAGCTTTGATGCCGGTTAAGAAGAATAAGTAGGTACATTATTTAAAAAAATAACATTACTAGCTAGCTAGCTATCCACGATAACCTAGGAAATTTCAGATTGCAGCCTGAGACAGAAACAAGGTTGTTTTTTTGTGACTCTTCAATCTTAATGGCCCCTTTTAATAATTATACCCCTATAATTTATAGCGGGTAAGATTCCCAAGTATTTTTTATACTTATCTGAGTTCCAAGAAATTCTTACATAAGTCGAGGTGTATGGAAATATTTCAAGATACAGCGAACGTTTGTTCAGTGAGATAAGCGATGTAGCGGATGCCGGCTTGTTTGCGTTCATATATACGTATATACACGCGGGCACGGCTGTTACGTGGAGTACCTATGCTTTAGTACATAAAATAATAATATATAAACATGGACAAATGCACAAATTTGATTTCTACATGCCTCATTAACCATGTGGTCCTGAGCGCGACTGCTACGTGCGTCGAGCAAAGTGGTATCAGGTTTTTCTATAAAATTCCCAGTAGCAGCTGGGAGTTAGGAATTTGTGCCCGGTTAATGGCAATAGGCTCGCCCCCTATTACATGGGGCCTAGAAATACCGGCGAACTGTGGGTTACATTAGTACGCCTCTGCATAGCCCTTCGGGGAATACAGGCGTGATGGTATGTTGTGTTATGTAAAATCTCAGGTAGGTACTTTTGTCACTTTAATGGATAGAATTAGGGTGATAAGACAGTCTTTATCGACGAGCACTTTTTTAAGCACAGTTTTTTAAGCCTCATTTGCCCACTAAATACTGGGACAAAGTTTATGTGGGTAATTTCACAAAATTACTTGGAAAGTGTGAATTAACAATTGAGATATCAAGATGAGAAGATTGTAATTAGCGAATGTCGAATCTATAGGTATGAATTGTTATTTAATGTTTTTAATTAATCTGTAAGCTTTCTGTAAAATAATCTAAATAAATAAGGCGACCCGGCTGCTCGTTTGACCGCTATCCCATAAAAAAATGACAACGCGGACCAATAGTGTTGCTGGCGCCTATAGACAGCGGTTGTCTCTCATCATCAGCCCATATTTGTAGCTTGTTTTTCATAAACTTAAGTACCTACAGTAAAAAAACATGAAATTCTGTATTTTTTTCTAATATTTCTAATTCACACTGCAGTCCACCAGATAAAAGCAAAGAACATTCTCATAACTATCATTAATTGTAATTTAGACTTAGTGAAAAAATCCTAACATTACAACTAACACCGCAACATATAACATGAATTATGTATGTTGATGTGTTCGTAAGCATACACTAAGTGCTACTGATGGCTTGTTTTCTATTCTCATATTTGTGGGCGTGGTGTCTAGTACCTATTAGAATTTAAATTATGTGTGTTTTGCTTAGTTATTTCTTTTTATCTTATAATTAAAGTATCACCATTTTTTTATTACGGATCGCCTGATGGTAATTGAGAACCGCCGCCCAATGACAGTGACTATAGAGCAAGCGAAGCGGAGTAAGATTTTTAGTCGCTACGAGTTCGACATACGTGCCGTGCCGCGGGAGAGTCATCCTTCGGCACGAATGGGCCGGCTCGACCGGAGCGATACCACGGCCTCACAGAAAACCGACGTGAAACAACGCTTATGTTGTTTCGCCGAGTGAGTGAGGATACCGGAGGCCTAAACCCTTTTAAAAGGCGGGCAACGCACTTGCGACTTCTCTGGTGCCCTGGGTGTCCATGGGCGGCGGTATCGCTTACCATCGGGCGATCCATCTGCTCGTTTTCCCCCTATGTCATAAAAAATAAAGCCTCTTTCACGTTAACAAGGGTTACTTTTCTTAGCTGGAAATCTATAGGAAAACTGGTTACCTTAACTTACCTAGATCTTATTTTTATTGAAAGTAGAAGCTCTAGCTTAGCATTTACACTTACGACTACTAGGCAAATAATGAAGTTAAAAACTAGGGGGTATAAAATAAGACTTTAGGCCTACAATCAATTCAGAGAGCCAAATTCCAAAACTTGACTGTATTCTTTACATTTGTTTATTGATTTTAACAGGACCAAGTACTAACCCTCGTGTCGAAATATTTGTCAATATCTACTCTACTTCTCAAGTTTCAGGGTTTTTATTGCTTCGTCCTTCACTCGCAATCAGTTGACAACTTTTGAAGTTGCGTAAAAGACATTTTGAGTTGATCGGCCGCAGTTTGAACGACCAGACAAGCCTGTGTCAACATACAGGGAATTAGTCCAAATTATGTGCGCCTAGCCTCCCTTGCTCCCCTCCTGTAGGGCCTCCGTGCCCCCCGCTAACACCCTCCTCCGAATCAATATTTGTTGTCCGTACTCTTCTGCCTTAATACACGCACAATGCTCACACACATTCCTGTGTTACAAAACGAACTTTATCCATCAATTACAAAGTTTAATTTCCAACTTCAGACTCTTGTGTACATATGACTTGTTGAATGTGAAAGCTGTGGACTCATCCCCAGTTGTTGCTTTCTCTTCGGACGCAATGCGGTCTCTTTCCAACGCAGTTTTCCACGAGATGCGTGGAGCAACGGTATGTGAATTTGGTTATACAAATCTTACATTATGTACCATTTTCTTATCTGAAAAATGGATTATGGTAACGAAGTCCCCCATGGACAGTGTTTTGGCTTATAACTATTCAGGGTATCGTCGCATACATTGATTGTTAAGACCTCAGCTAGCTATTCATATCCAGCTACTGTGTTTAACTATTTCTAGATCTAAATAGAATCAGAGTTTGTTTAAAGATTGACCGACATTTGCTTCGCTTTTGTGTCGCAATTTTCCGGAGAAAAAAGCACCAGTAGTAGCATGAGAAAGTAGAAAGGATATAAACAATATAAAATTAAATAAAGTAAACGTAAATATAAATTGGTAGAAAAACGACTTTTAAATCTGCTACGAAATATTTACAATAAAATTAAATGTGGTTACGCGTCGAATGTTAACAGTAAACATACAAAAGTGGCCCACAAAAGCCATTTTCGTGTAAGTTACACATCAATTAAATATAAAAACTCGCATCTCGACTCTTGTTGAATATTCATAAAGAGCTGTTAATTGCACAAGTCGGCAAATACGAGGAGAGAGCGACTCCACGGTTCCTAGTAAGGCACGTCTCCCCCACCTCCCCCTGTAGCTCCCTCCCCCTCGTCGCAAAAGGCCAACCCTATGCACACAGATGTGAATCCACTCACACAAACGCAAGGCGCGCGCGCAACCGGGAAAACTACGGCCTTTTACGTACGTATTGTGTACAAGAACGCGATTATAGTACATATATGGAAAAAAAATATGATTAATATTTGCGGTTTTTTCGAGTAAAAATTGTAAGTAGCAAACACTTTTTAGATGTAAAATCTTATGCAGTGCATTGAGAAGGATATTAGTTATAATTAGGATATACGATATAAGTATATGTTTTGGAAATTTGAAGAGGGCAGGCATCGCAGTCTTGCATGTTCAACCTTGATATCACGCAGTTTCTTATTAATTTCAAGTATGTTAAAAGCACCCATTTTTAAAATAGTTAGGTACTTGTTGTAAACTAATTTCACATGATAAGATACGTGGTAATTTAGTTAGTTCACCTCAGTGTTTAGTTCTGAAAATAAGATAACTTTTAGGAACCAGTGTTATAACACTATGAACTTCTGATTCAGCTTTAAACAAATTTTTTTCTCTTTAGCGACAGATGGAAAGAATATTATACTTTATCCGAATTTACAAACAAATTTTTGTTACAAAGGATTTTATAAATCCAAAATAAGGTCACGAATACTATTTATTTATCTGTTTTTCCTACATATACTGCGCAGAAAACGCGTGTTGGGTGTGTGCGCATCTATTTACGCGACGAGTAAATATGTACCCTCGCCGTTTGTGGAGGCTGTATTAATAATTCAATTGGTTGGCCCGCTCAGGTAGCGTTTAAACGATTTTTAACTTGACGTCAAACGGATTAATCGGAGCCGGAAGAACGAAGAACCTTCGGAAACGTTCGATATTTGAATTTTATATTTAATTGACTCCGAATACTTTTTAATTATCGTAATTTGATTGTTTTCTTTTCTTTTTTTTCTTTATCTTTCGGATCATTATGAGCTTTTAAGGGATTAACTGCTGTTTTACTTAAGGCGAGGCGATTCTTTTGTTTTTTTTTTAGATTTAATCGCTGAGGAGGATGATCGATTTTTGTCTATGGCTTTGGTAATGAAAACTTTTTGGTTTGTTGTTTTGTGACAAGTGTTTATTTTGCATAGTCAGGCAAACAAGTCGTCTATTGTCAGGATAATATAGTTGGTCGTGCTAACAGCTCGATTGGGGTCGTGTCGTACAAACAGACGGACAAACGCCCGGCCGGCCACGGCTTGATTTCTTTGGCAAACACTAATATTTGAAAACCAAGCTCGTCGCGATTACAGTGTGATCTTCATGCTAGGACTGCGCATGTGCACACTGAGGTACCTACGAGAGGAGTGGTACTACAAGAAGGTAAAGTAAGTTAGAAGTAGGAATGTAGGTACTAGAAGTGGTACTAGTACCTATTTTTGTCCCACAAACATTCAAAACACATTATATTATGTAACTACATAAGCATTTTACATATAATGTGTTTTGAATGTTTGTGGGAGCGTTTCTACACAGCGACATATCTTATAATACTACTACTACTATCTGGACTTTAAAAGAGACCATGATTCTCTGAGTTTGTATCGGCGTTTCTTCTCAGAGGTCGTCAGATAGGAAATACCGGCGCCATCTAGTTAAAAAAATTTAAAACATTGACTTGTAAAACTGTCTTTAAAAGATGTATTTACAGAAATAAATATCATTTTATAAGCATGACTATTTGCAGAATTGTGGCGAAATAACTGCCTCATCTATAAATTAGTCAATGGCTGCTGAGTGTAACGTTCTAGGTACAATTCCCAGGTCGGGCAAAGCGTTATTGGGTTTTCTTATGAAATTCACGGTAGGAGTTGAGAGTTATTTAATAATTTCTTCATAAGTATCAATTAAACCTGTATTTCCCGAGGTTAGGCAAAGAAGTACCTAGTGATTTCACTGCTACACACCTCTGCTTAATCTTTAGTGGTGACAATAGACTAGATACTAGAAACTTGATAACTTGTGACGGGGCCTTTGCCGTTGCAATCCACGCTCCGGTCCCAAACTCCAAGCTGCTACTAAGAATTCCATGAAAACCCAATAACAATATTATACTTGAGAAACAAAGGTAGGACGTAACGTTTAGCAACTGCACTTGGGATAAATTTGCTAGATTAAAAAAGTAAAATTATTGTATAATCAATCCATTATACTGTCCCACTGCTGGGCGCGGGTCCCCCTCTCAGATTGAGAGGGATTAGGCTATAGTCAACCACGCTAGCCTAATGTGGGTTGGCAGTGTTCACAGGTAAAGATGTAGTGATTTCACTAATACACACCTCTGCTTAGTCTTTAGTGGTGATAATAGATTAGACACTAGATGCTAGACTTAGAAAATCTCACAGACAGGTTTCCTCACGATCTTTTCCTTCATTGTTCATAAATAAACAGGAAAATTAATTCACTCCAAAAAATATTCTTTCTAGAACTTTCTCAATATTCAAGTATATCATTCGACGTATAAAGCATATTATGTTTCGATATTTCATCAGTATTCTGAAAAGCACATGTGCAAACATTAACCAACACTCTTATACAGTAAATTATATCCATTGTGAACGGGATGAAATTATTATCGTCCCACTTGTGTGGATAATTATTAAGTAATCAATGTTATAAGAGAGTTGAAGAAAAATTATAGTAAGTATATTTATTGTAAACATACCATCACGCCTGTATTCCCCGAAGGGTTAGGCAGAGGCGTACTAATGTACACTCACCGTTCGCCGGTATGTTTAGGTCCCATTTAATAGGGGGCGAGCGGGCACAAATTCCTAACTCCGAGCTGCTACTGGGAATTACATAGAAAAACTCAATAATACTTTGCTCGACCTGGGAATCGAATCCAGGACCTCTAGCGTAGCAGTCACGCTCAGGACCACTTGGCTAATGAGGCAGTCAGTATATTTATTGTAATAAGATGAAAAACAAGTTTACGGACAGCCTAGCCTGTTTGTAAGCGGCAACCAAAGACTGTAGGCGCCGGAAACACCAGTGCTAGGTATAACTCCCGCATTGTATTTTTAACCCCCGACGCAAAAACGACGGGGTGTTATAAGTTTGACGTGTCTGTGTGTGTGTATGTGTGTGTGTCTGTCTGTGGCATCGTAGCTCCCGAATGGATGAACCGATTTTGATTTTGTTTTTTTTTTGTTTGAAAGGTGAAAAATTCTATTGATAACCTATACAACGAAGAAGTGATACAAACCACAACGCCTGTATTCCCCGAGAGGTTCGGCAGAGGCTAACACTTACAGCTCGGAGTTGTGGGATTCCTGCACATTTTTTATTCTTGAAAGGCTTACCTTGACCGCCAATTCGCCTTGATATTAATTAAGTGATACGACAATCTAAGATGGAGTGCGCTTGGCTAGAAGAAACCGATCCACTTGTGATTAATGGCTCTAGGCTCGCCTCCTATTACATGGAATTTTAACATACGCGCGAATTGTGGATACATTAGTACGCCTCTGTCTAATCCTTCAGGGAATACAGGCCTGATAGTATGTTATCCAATTTAGTTGATTCTCTTTTTGTTGTGTTTGTTATTGTAAGGAGAAGGTTCATAAAAAAAAGACCTAAGAAAGAAGCAAGGAAAATAGCTTTTGACAGCGTGAAGTCTGTTGGGGTAGCTAGTTTATGATATGTGTAGGTCTAACGGACTATACATTTCTTAAAAATAATATAGTCATACCGACATTTTTCCAGCATGACGCGAGATTTCTAAGTAAAACTTACAATATCTTGTACTGAACTAATTGAGTCATAATCGCAATTAAACCAGTCGCATATAATTATTATGACGCGCACTCCTAAGCCGTGTGTGCACTGGGAGTGTTAAAGTTGGAGTTGAGCGCCCCCTGTATCTTTGTTGAAATATTTGCTGTGTAAGCGGTGACTTTGTATTAGGGCACGGCTACATGTTACGTTTTTGGGAGGAACTGTGTCACCGAATGGAACAATATCCTCATGTATCACCGACCCTTGAAATTCTCTGAAAATAAAATCAGCAGCAGAGAAATATAACCTGAATAATTTAAATCTGCCTGCCTCGATATACAGTTGAAAGAACCTGTATCAATCAAACCTAAAGTGGTCTATATCGACCTCTAGGGGTCGCCGACAACCAACGAGGTGTCCATGAAAGCGGAAAAAATTTGGGTCTAAAGATCTGCATCAATCCATTATATTGTCCCACAGCTGAGCACGGGCCTCCTCTCAGAATAAGAAGGATTAGGCTAACTCCACCATGCTGGCCTAGTGCCGGTTGGTAGACTTCGCATGGTCGAGAAAATCTCTCAGATATTCTGATTTCCTCACGATGTTTCCCTTTAAGGTTTAAACGCGAGATAATTCCTAAAGATGCGTTAATAAAAATTGACAAAAATGCATTTAAGAAATTCAGTACGTTTAGGTCACAATATACAATTGCTTCTGAACTGTATTTATATTTGTTACACGATCTTTTCCTTATTTCCAAAACTATTTGTCTATCAGAATTCGGCTACAATACCTATAATCGTTGCAATTAGTCGCAATATATGTCGGCACCCTTATTTATACGTACCGATGTTAGGTGCTGGTTGATTGTTGGCACAGTAAATTTGTTCTCGTCTCACCGCCTGGATTAGCCTGTTTTTCTACTAAACATAACTGTTTTATCTTTGTGAAAGTTAATTGTGAATGTTTGTGTTGCGAAACTGATGCACTGGCATACTGTTTTGATGCGTTGTCTTGGAACTACTTACTGTTAAATTGAAATAATTCTAGGTTTCATCCCTTAGTTCATAATATAAATTATTAAATCCTGATGTTTTGCTTTAATTGCAGGGCATTAGTGTGCAGATTAATTATCTGTAAGGAATTTTAATCACTTTTTTTTATGGGATAGGGGAGCAAACGAGCAGACGGATCACCTTATGGTAAGCGATAACCGCCGCCCATGGACACCCGCAACACCAGAGGAGTCACAAGTGCGTTGCCCGTCTTTAAAAGGGTTTGGGTTACCGGGGGAACCTCATTCACTCGGCGAAACACAACGCTTCACGCCGATTTTCTGTGAGGCCGTGGTATCACTCCGGTCGAGCCGGCCCATTCGTGCCGAAGCATGGCTCTCCCACGTGAAGAATTTTTAAATACATTGTTAATTTTCAGATGTAAATATTTTCCGGAATTGAAATAACTTTTCTTTCCTATTTTTAAACTGTGATCCTCTAAGAAGTTACCCCAATGAGATAAAAAAAAATACCTACAGTCCACTGTTGAATAAATAATTTGGGGTCACACTAGTTCTAACTTTAAGAAATTACAAAAGTATTTAAAACTTAAAAGGATACTTTTAGATAAGTCGGGTAGGTATACGTATGGTTTATTCAACGACTAAATCTAGCGATTAATCTTTATATGTATGCATACTATCCTGTTTCTACGTGAGAGCTTGTAAAATAATAAACTTGTAAAAAAAGATACCTCCAATAATTAGCTTAACGAACTAAGCGACATAAAACGGTAGTAATAAAATAATAATTTTAAATTTCCAGTGTGTGTAACCTCGATAAAAGCAAGATGGCGGGCGTCGCGTTATCGCGGCCATATTGTTTGCAGAGCGGCCGGCGCGCGCCGCTGCGCAAGAGTTTGTTTTCTGGAGACCTGTTTTACAAAGACCTTTATAATTCTAGAATATTAATGAGGACACTGGGAGTATTTTATTTGCGTATTTTTTGTGTATTATTTGGTTTTAAGCTCCGTGTTTGTTTAGGGTCATCGTGGAGGTGACAGATTCGAAGGCGTTACGTTTGAATACAAACATATCGGTTGGGTGGTGCCCTACCTTGAATTTTGATTAGTTACCTATAGTTTTATACCTATTGAATGCTAAATTATATTTTCGTGAATTGAAAGAAAACGTATATAAATTATAGCATTTGAAGAAAACTAGTTTTCGAGTAGACTACAGATATAGAAATCGAACTTATTTTTCAGTTGATAGTTCTGCATATAAAATGAGTACATTTATAATTCTGGTTCCCTATCTATACTCATCTGTAGCTTGGATTATTGTCAGTCTATGAATGAGTGATCTTTTTTAGATCCAGACCCTTGCCTGCTCCAGACCGACCCTGGTTGTAATACAAACACCTAAGACAATGGTTAGGTACTGTTTATCAGAAGCCCAAAATGCTTAACAATTTGATTATCAGGCCGTCGAATTGTCAGGCCTTTGTCCCCAACAACCCAATTTCAGTGCAATACTGATATTGCACTGAAATTGGGTTGTTGGGGTCTGATGGCAATCGTCTCGTATATCGTTGTTCATCATCATGAATTATCATATTTTTTTATTTTAAGTTTTTAAAACTCCTCTTGTATCTACATTCGCATTCATAGAGGGACCTCGAGAGTATAACGCATTACTTTCATGACCCTTCCAGCGGTAGCCCTGCACGTCGGCTTCTTTTATGGTGATCGAACATTACGATTTCTCTACAGACAGCCTTTCCTGACCGGAAAAGGCTTTGGCCAGGGTTAGGCGAGGCTAGGATAAGGATGATTATGAAAATAATGCTTATTTGTATGTGTGTTTCAGTCTTTAATGGCTTTGTAAAGTACCCTACTGTTTACCTCCCAGCAGGTGTCTCAATAGCTTACACAACTCAATCCCCTCATTAAAAATCATTTGCTCAAAAGTTACGATACAAACTGAGTTTTCTCTCGTAAGGCCAAGGGGCCTCTTATTGGGCCCAGCTAAATATGTGCTCTACACACAAACACACAATATATACACAGCACACACACCGCTTGCACGGAAAATATTTGGTAACACAGCCAATGTAATCCAAGGAGTTTACCTTGATAAATTAAATATGCCTAGAGATAATGTCGATTGTTGCTTAGCCATATTAGAAGTTAAATGTGTTTTCTTTGCGAATCTAGTTTTAAATATTTGGAAAGTAATACGATATAAGTCAGTAGTTTGTTTTGTGTTTGTGTATGTTCTACATATAAATACTGTGTGTTACTCAATTATTATTGGTGTTCTTTGTGCTCAGGTGACTAGAGACGAGTAACTGCCTCATTAGCCTAGTGATCCTGAGCGCGACTGCTACGCTTGCGGTTCCAGGGTCGATTCCCAGATCGAGCAAAGTGTTATTGGAGTTTTCTATGAAATTCCCAGTAACAGCTCGGAGTTTGGAATTTGTGCCCGGTTAATGGCAATAGGTTCGCCCCCTATTTACATGGGACCTAAATATACCGGTGAACTGTGGGTGTACATTAGTACGCCTCTGCCTAACCCTTCGGGAAATACAGGCGTGATAGTATGTTAGTTGATTTTTCTCAGCAGCTACTTTTATTAGCCGAATAACTTTCTTATTTAGACAAATTT
This sequence comes from Acronicta leporina, assembly GCA_947256265.1. Taxonomy (NCBI): domain Eukaryota; kingdom Metazoa; phylum Arthropoda; class Insecta; order Lepidoptera; family Noctuidae; genus Acronicta; species Acronicta leporina. The sequence goes on from OX366529.1 coordinate 4,845,879, forward strand.
TAAAAGCTTACTAGCAATTTATATTTATATAATTATTTCACACATTACTAGTATTCTTATTAACCTCTCGTTAAAGCTAAGCTAAATGCTTGTGTTACGAGGTTCACGTTGGTAGTGCAATACGTGGGTTTCGAACCGGCAACCACATGATCGCAAGTCCGACGCCCTAGCCAATTAGGCTACCGCAGCTTTAAAAAATAAAATTCTGTTATCAACTAATATAATATCTGTGAGTCAAGATTAATGCTTTATTTCAATTAGAGCATTAGTACAGTTACTATTGAATGGTCTTAAACTAGTTGCAACTCATCAAATTACAAGGAATTGGTAAATTTGGGGCAGCATACTATATCATAACAAAAGAAAATCTTCCTTATTCTATACGTAATTAGAAAGAAAATCCAGAAACTAACAAAAGGCTGTACGCCCCAATTTAGAGTGAAACGATAAAAGTATTCCAAAGGTGTCAACTGTAAAACACATCAAAATATTGACAGTGTAAATGTAAACGGTTTGACCTTGACCGTGACCTTGGCAGGCGGGTTCACCCGCGGACGATAACTAGAGTTAATATTGGCACCGTACACTGAACTGTTTGACAAACGCTCAACTCTATCAATATATAAACACAATATTTATACATATATGAAGCGCTTTCGGCCGCTTACAACGAGCACTTGTGTAATTTGTCTCTGAAACTGATAATCTGTGTCTATGTACATTTGTGTGACGTGTCTGTTTGTTTGTGGGTTTAAGGTTTTATTAAAGTGAGGGTAATCACGATATTTTCCTTTAAATTGTAGTCCTGTGTCGGTATTCAATAGGTACTCTACTACTCACTAAATTTATGATTTTTTTTCAATAGTAAATATATACCATACCCCTGTATTCCCCGAAGGGTTAGGCAGATATATGCGTACAATGTACACGTACAGTTCGCAGGTATGTTTAGGTCGTATGTAATAAGGGCGAGCCTATAATGCCCATAAGAATTTCGTAGAAAGACCTCTACTGTAGCAGTCGCCACCACGAACCACTAGACTATCAATAATCTTGTGGTTTCTCCGAGTCAGTGAGGTCTATCTGAAAAAAAAAAAAAATTGACTCTGACCTTTACATGTCTATATTAGATCACTCTAGCTTTAAGCGGCGGTAGCCTAATGGCTAGGGCGTCGGACTTGCGATCATGTGGTTGCCGGTTCGAAACCCACCCATTGCACTACCGACGTGAACCCACTCGTAACACAAGCATTTAGCTTAGCACGAGGGGTTAACAAGAATACCAGTCGTCCCACATTGCTAGTAAGCTTTTTTAAAAAAAAAACAAAAACAAAACTCTTCTAGTTAAATCTAACTTTACTAACATCAGTTTTTAAGGTCGAATACCTATTTTAAAAGGAAAATAAATAACCATATTGTTCACCGAGACATCGTCGTTAATTTTCATGACATTGTTGAGTACAGTTCATTGAACGATTTCGTCCTTTTGTCCGAGTTTATTTTAGGTAATATAATCATACTTACCTATTGATTCAAGCAAATGGTATTTTCGAATATTTGTCTAGCTATTGTCTTACAGAAATAATTGTGGTGATTGTTTTTAAAATTCTGCATGCACACACACACCCTCAAACTTTCTGCACGTTCTTAACTTATATAATACTTTTGTTTTAATTGAGCACACACTATTTTGTAATCACCTACTAGATTAATTTGTATTTGTATAACATACCATCACGCCTGTATTCCACGAAGGGTTAGGCTGAGGTGTACTAATGTACACCCACAGTTTACCGGTATGTTTGGGCCCCAGGTAATAAGGGGGCAAGTCTATTGCCATTAACCGGGCACAAATTCCAAACTACGAGCTGCTACTGGGAATTTCATAGAGACTCCCAATTACACTTTGCTCGACCTGGGAATCGAACCCAGGACCTCTAGCGTAGCAGTGTCGCTCAGGACCACTAGGCTAATGAGGCAGCACTAGGCAAAAAGTCCACATGTAATATAATTGAATTTTGTGCAAAAATTTAATTTATTAAAAAAATCGTAGCACGCGTAGCAGTCGTAGCGTAGGCGTAGCATGAAGGACATTAGATTCGTAGCAAGACTAAAAAACACCTACGAGATTTTGTTATATAATAATTAATTGTGCTACGTAAAGAACAACCACCTTTTTACATTCTATGTTGTAACCTGGTGTATTCTGCCCTATTAGTAGGTTCGATTCCCATGTCAATCGAAATGTTATTGGGTGTAATATGAACTTCTCAGTAGTGTGCCCGGTTAATGACAATAGGCTCGCCCCCTATTACATGGAACCTATGTACATATGACATAACGGCGAACTGTGGGTGTACATAAGTAGGTACGCCTGTGCCTAACCCTTCAGGGAATACCGGCGTGATGGTATGTTAATATTTATCCCAAATATGTTACATTTTTACTTAAACAGAATACATTACTTTTTTATGTAAGTAACATCTTAAGTCCACCTTAATCATGCGTACCACCGAAATGTGGAATGCGCTTCCCGAGTGGGTCTTCCCAGATAGATGTAATCTGGTGTCTTTAAATCACGAGTGAATCGCTTCTAGGCAAGCGCGCTCCATCGTAGGTCGCAGTATCGCTTAACATCTGGCGATCTGGCGGTCAAGTGTAAGTCTAGGAATTTTATATTTTTTAATATTATTCAAGGATGGTTGCCTCCAGTTTGTAGTCCCTATTAGGTTATAGAGTACGTAAGCGTTCCGGTAGTGTCGGCGTTGCAGGGTTCTTTACAGACGTGATGGCTGCGCGTACGCAGGCCGGGTGCTAATGAGATGAGCGGCGGGTCCAGACTGCACAAATTATCGGCCACACTGTAATGTGACCCTCTCGTACCTTTTTACGTGCTATGCTGCGTTTAGTATAGCGACTTGGACTAGTGAGTATTACATACAAGTAGTTTGACAGTTAGTAACTTACTATACTTTGTTGGGAATTTATTTGATTTTATGTGGAATTCGTACTTTATAGTTCGGATACACACACACAATTTTCTTATATTACATTTTATTAGCTTTTTACTGTCTCCTTATTGTTTATCAGTACACAATGTAGGTATATATATTAATAGGGTTCAGTTTCAATGTACATAATTTCATGATTAATAGTGTAAAAGTTTGTCTCTACATACTTATATATAGATTTCTAGTTCAAACAATGATCTCTTATCATTTTATTAGATTAAATACCATGATCATGGTTGAATGTTATTGCTATACAATGTATTCGTTGAGTTCTTAAATTTACTAACACAATGAGTTCTTGTTCCTTGAGTAAAGAAATGTATTATTATTATAATTATATTTATAAAATACCAACATGAATAAATTATTATTATATATCAAATTGAATGCTTAATAGTTTGGATCCATTTTAAGCAGTTTAACTTTAACTGGAGATATATTTTGACGTTAAAACTGTGTGATTTACTAAGAAAATGACAAAATTAATTCATTTCACTTTTACTTTATTTTTCTTTAAAATCATCGATTTATTTCATCTTACTCTCAAATGATTAATCGATATCCTTATGTTTTTTTTTAAAACGTTGTCCCACACTAGGATTTTCTCCTGTATCGTGGTAATACAGTTACTAGCCCGTAAGGACCGTGTGAACGCAGCACCGTCTCCAAAAGTGCAAGTTGGTCTGTTTGCACAACCAATTCTGGCACACAGATTCGTATGGCTGGCTAACGCGTATTTATTTAGCGATACACATGTAATTGATAGCTGCGGCCGAATGTCGTACGTCCATGTTAATTTACTACTCTGCCGGTGATACTTGGAAAATATCCTGTTTTTGTATCAAGGTGGTAAGTGTCACTCAACTTGACAACTCATGTGATGTGTATTGGATGTCGGTCATGGATGTTTCGTGATGACGATTTTTAAGTGCATAATACATCAATTCATCATCCTCATGTCTAATTTACTGAGGGTCGGAGCAGTACGCCTTATATACATCTTTATTAGCCCTCATTTTTATTCTCACTTTCATCCGTAGCATGTTTTACAAAGTCCATCCATCTTTTATTTGATCCCCTTTTCTCTTATAATTACATATTTACGTTTTCATTAACACGCTCACAGCACTAAAAACCCACACATACACCTAGACGCACGAGTACACACACACACACGCACAGACAGACACAAATATAATAGAATAGAATATCCTTTATTGTATACCTAAAACTAATGACAAGTATAAGCTAATCATAGAATATGGTACAGTGGGTGGTCTTATCGCTAAAACGCTAAAAGCGATCTCTTACAGACAACCTTATATGAACTCAAGAGAAAGGAAAGGTGAAGAATAGTTAGTCTGGCATAACAAAAGAAACTAGACATTTAAATTAAATAATTTCAAATATAGCAAATAGGTTGTATATAGGGATAGGGCGGCAAAAAGCAGAGCTGAAGCATCGCCCGATAGTAAGCGATAACTGCCGCACATGGACACCCGCAACACCAGAGGATCTGCGAAACACAACGCAAGCGTTGTTTCACGCCGGTTTTCTGTGAGTTCGTGGTATCACTCCCGTCGAGCCGACCCTTCTTTATATATAGAAATTTTGTTTCTCATGTTTGACATTTTACTTATAACTAAATTTACCAAATGTTAACTCAGCGCAACTGGAAGGAAGCTGGCGCTTATACCTCAGGTTTTCCCTTTTTTAAGCACCAGCCGCATTATAAATGATATGCCTCACACTAAATATCTACTTAGACCTAATTTTAATTTTTAACTTAATCATGAATTTTACATATAAAAAAATCTATAATAAAAAGATCATTATTATTGGTAAAGTGTTAATTATTTCTATTTGCGCAAGAGTTTTTTATGCGCAATTACCGAAACCGTGTTCCATCATTCAAAAAAGATGACAGCAAATAAATTACCTTAACAGCTAAAATGACGCAATTCTAATGACTCATGCTATTAATCATACTCCTGAAAAATGCTATATCTTGGTAAATATGTCAAGATAAATTATGGCAACTAAGCCTTGCGTGGCGGCCGATCACCTGAATTCACCACGAACAGAACAAATTCATAGTTTATCACTACAAAATAGACTTACAAAATAACCCGCTTATGTACACTAGAACTTGAAGCATTTATAAGAAAAATACCAGATAAAAACTAAAATCAATATAAACAACTATGTATGTAAGTACTAAGCATTGAAAAACATTGAATATCAATTCATTTTATACTAAATAGCTGGGACAATATGAAAACTGTAACCGAGTCGTGTTGGCCAATAAGCAAATCAAATAGTACTGTGGACGTGCGACTTCCAATAATTATGTTTGCTGAAATCGTTAGAGCCGCCGACGTCGGCCATCTTGTACGATTCACGGACAAAACTCTATGGAAAATCACAGACAATTCAAATATTACGTATATACATTAGTCGGTACTTAATGCTGGAATGAAAACTGCAAGTAAATATAAAAATAAATTTGTGAAACAAAAAGCTATTGGTAAGTGTATGAATCATATTATCATGTACTTGTTGTACTAAAGAGCAATGAAAGCCTAGTGTTATGACCATTGGACTGCCAAGTTAAAGGTCTTGAGTTCTAATCCAAGAAGGCACGCACATCTGACTTTTCGAAATCATGGTTAATTATCACGCGCTTAAACGGTGAAGGAAAAACATCGTGAGGAAACCTGCACGTCTGAGAGATTTTCTCGACGGCGGCGTGTGAAGTCTGCCAACATTATCCTGACAGGAGACCATTCCCAGCAGTGGGACAGAATAATGGGTTAAAAAAATATTTGACCTTTTCTCTATTTTTAGATATAGAGTAAGGGTTAGATTAATTTTCATCATTGTTTCACTTCAATTGATGGCAGGGTTAGCACAGAAGTTGAGCGATCGGCTTGTGCGCCGCAGTTCTCAGATTCGATTCCTGATACCTAAAACTATTTGTATAACCTACAGACAATGCCGAGTTCGGAAACTGAGTGTTTGTGTATGTAAGAATTCCACTCAGGAGAAATGATGGGTAAATTGGCAGGGAAACGCAATGTACCCAGGTATTATTCTTCTGCCAGAAGAAAAAAACCCTGGGTGAGGAACATTTGCGAATGGCTTGAGGACTCGTTCGAAAAGAAAAGAGAGTACATGGAGTCCAGCAGGACAGGAATTTCAAAATAAAAAACCTCTTTTGTTTTAAAATAATCCCAGTGAAAGATATAATTACCTACGTCAAAGTCACGACAATATCATTGCAAACAGTAAATATTTGAATCAACTAATATTATCATTACGTTACTGTATTGGCTTTCATTATCTGTGCTCCATTCTGGCAACATTATAAATTAATTTGTCTTGAGACAAGAATTATTTTGCCTGTAAACATTCGAGTTCTTGTTTATTGATGTAAACATTAAATATTTGTTTCGTATATTTAATAACTCATTATTGCAACATTTTTCTGTTATGTTTTTAGATTTTGACAGACATGAATTCTGTGGAACGTTAGAAGATGGGATGCACTTATTGATGGAGTGCTCGAGATTTAAGTCTGCTAGAGAAAATCTATTAAAAATGTTACATATAAACATACATTACATAAAACAGGCATGATGTGGGAATGTTTCATCGTAATTATATTATCAACACCCAATTCAGACGCTTCCTATAATGTAATACAATTTGTAATGTTACGCTTTAGCTAACTAGTACTGTAATAAGGTATGATGGGACTGACATATACAGATAGTATAAAAGTCCCGAAAAAAAAATAGAGAAAAAAAAAATACCATTCCTCACTGTCACTCAGATAGGCATCTCGTAAGAGGGAAAAAATATCTGCTCGGTGGTAGGACCTCGTGGGGTCTAACTGGCTGGCGACCACCCTTACGACGGAGTCTGTCGTGAAGCACCTTGGTGTGTGTTTCGACTTTTGCGTGTAAGAGCCAGTTACTCGTCAGTTGCTGCGGCTCTGGCAGTCTGCAGTCAGTAAGGGCTTTTAAGGGTTGGCAACGCATCAACACTCCCTTGGTGTTGCAGGTGTCTATAGGCTATGATGACTATTTACCGCCAGGTGGCTCGTCAGATCCTTTGCCGACTTAACCAATAAAAAAAACATTCATGACACCCTAACTACATCATCATGTTGGGTCCCTGCTTCCAGTTTAGAAAAGTATAAAGCTATACAACACAAGTAACTTCATCCTATACTATTAGCTTTAAGCCAAATTTACAACTGGCAACACTGATCTCCACCACCGTCTATAAAAACAAAGCGCTCAGTCGAGTTCGACCTACTTTTAATAATTTAATACTTTTACGATGTTCGTTTTCTTATTTTTTTTAATTATGCGACAGAATGCATTTACATGTACTGTTTAATTTCTTGTCTCCATCGACCCACTCAAAAGCTCCGTGTGAAGTTGATAATTGTGCATGACCATACTCAATGGTCACGTTAATGTAAGGAAAATAACGAATTATTCATAACTTGCTGACCTGATAAACGCTGTTCCAAATAACAAAAACGCATAGCAGAAGCCTTACCTTAGTCATTCCAGAATTTTCTGATTTTCTACGTATATTTCCCTAAAATCATTATTAAAACTGACATTCCATGTGATTGTCAAATTTTTCGGGATTCTTCTATCGCTAACGATCGGTGTTCGTATGACAACCAAGACCGGCGGCGGCTTAACGTGCTCTCTTAGGCACAGACGGATTTCGATGCGAATGATCACCCATCCATTGCCAGACCGCAGTAAGTGTAGCTAGCTTAAAGAATTACATCTGTACACATTATGGAATGCAATAAAGTATTGAGTATTGAGCTTAATTTAGGGACCTATCAGCGTAGTTATATTTGATAGAGTAGTAAAAGGTCAGGGGGGCACCACAATACACAGAGCATTTTCGGAAAATCTGCTACGAATTGTAAATATTATAGAAGAAGAATTTCTCCATATGGCAATTTTAAAACCCCTCAGAGCAATACAACTTTAACAATTTAATTTGAATCATTTTCTCGCCATGCAGGTCATCCCGTGCAAAAATTATAATATTATATGATTTAATCTAAACAATGTAGGCACTTCGTTACATCACGGCGACAAAAAAATAAGTTAAAAGGAATTATTAGGTATTTTTCATCAGTTTTTTTTATCAAATCGTTTCCATTAATTAAACGATGTTCTCAAGCCTTTTGTTTGCTTTCCAAAGATCTTCGGACTTATCTCGACAACGCGGCGGATACATACACGTATATTTGTAATTAAAAGAAAATTTTCCATGAAGTCATAATAGAGTGATGATAACGACCTGACAGTACTTATCTGGGAGACTGACGGTTATTGCAGATTCTTTGTCTTTTAAGTCTTGATAAGTCCTGATTTCCTATGTTTGTGCAGAAAGTGTGGTAGAATGTTAAATAAATGACAATGTGCGATTGTCTTGTTTGTAGCATTCGTTATACAAGAGACGTTTACACACGTCAATATCATAAATTAAGATGATTAGTGGGTGTGTTCTTCGCCTTTTTGAGACTCGACTCGCGTAAATTTCTACAATGCATTTTTTTTCAACTCATTATTTTTGACTGCCTCATTATTCTAGTGAGACAAAACGTGATTACTACGCTAGAGTTCTTGGGTTCGATTCCTTAGGTCGAGCAGATTGTTATTGGGATTTTCTATGAAATTTTCTGTAGTACATTGCCAAATATTCTGTCGGTAAGCAATAATATGATGCAATTTAAAGGGTAATGTAGCCTGTCACATTACTGGGCGATGAGACTTAACAACTAAGGTCTCAGACACCTGGCGATCATGAAAATAAAGGAGGACCCCTTATGCCCAGCATGCCGGGAAGCAGAAGAAACAAGCTTCCATCTAATAGCAAAATGCATAATGTATGCGCTACTTAGATGGGAAATACTAGGAACCGATGAGATAAATGAAGAACAGCTAGCAGAACTCTCCGTCGGACAACTGGTGGGCTTCTGCAAGGCTACGGGAAGATTAGCGACGCCGAGCGCCAGTAACCCTTGACGAGATCCACCAAAAATAGTGAACTGGGCGAAATAATCCCAATATGAGGACTGATCGCCCGCCTGGTGCTTGCCGGCGTCCCCAAATATAAATAGAATAGAAGGTCTCAAGATAATAACGCTCTAAGTATACTACTGGTATTGCTGGCGTCTATAGTATGCGATAAATAGTTAAATGAAATTATATTTATTTCTGTAAATAACATAACATGTGCCATCATGCCAGTATTCCCCGAAGGATTAGGCAGAGGCGAAGATACTTATGTATTCCCAGAATTCGTCTGGTATATTTAGGTCCCAAGTAATAGGGGGCGAGCATATTGCCATTAACCGGGCACAAATTCCCAACTACGAGCTGCTACTACTGGGAATTTCATAGAATACTTTTCCATGTCAATGTTTTAATTTTTTCAAGTACTGGTTGGTGTTGGGATTTCCTAGCAGATCATCATGAAGTCCAGACATAATATATTCAAAATATGTTAGTCATACAATGCAGGTCAATGTCTGATGAATGGGCGGTTGGCGCTTACCATCAGGGGCCCAAGTCTGCTATTTTAGTTGTATCAAAATGGTCGTTCAATGGCACTAAATGACATAAGAACTGACAGATTTCGTAGACAAAACTGTCAAAAATCAACAATTCTGAAGCTAGTGACGATTTTGACACGACAAAATAGCAGACTTGGGGCCCAGGTGGACCGTATGCTTATTTATTGTTATAGATCATTTTATAATTTCTTGCTAAACTTCTAAGAACGATTTCTCACACATCTGCCCGCTGGGAGGTACAAATTCAACATTAATCTACACAAAACGCTAGTTTAAAGCCAAAGAGGACATTATTTGATTAACACTAATTAGTCTGAACCGGCTATACTTCATTCGCCGGTGTCGGAAAGAAAGTGCCGCAATGTACCACAAAGATATCACCAAACATATTAAACACTCTTATATTTTAGAATATAAGAGTCAAATTACATTTTTTGAAATGTATAAATATGTTGGCTATATGAACCCAATTTGTATGATGGTGAAAGTAACTTTCTAGACGGCTATAGTTTGTCATAATTTTAATTTATTGCAGAAATATTGGTGGATTTCGGATTTCTTTTGTGTTGCTTGATTGTTTTTAGTTTCATAGAAGAATAACAGTCAATAGCAAAATTAACATAATACACTATCACGCCTGTATTCCCGGAAAGGTTAGGCAGATGCTAATGTGCACCCACAGTTCGCTAGTATGTTTAGGTCACGTGTACTTAATAAAGGGCAAGTCTATTGCTACTGAGAACTTCAGAATTATTTTTATATATTTGTAGAAGGCTTGATTTGCGCAGTGGTCGAGTAATCGCCTGCTGTGCTAGGGTTTGTGGTTTCGAAGCACGAACGGAGCAAATATTTGTATAGCGATTTGCCTCGGTACCTATGCAGAAAATCTTCATGGATCATCTGAATATGAGAAGGTAGCAGGGCTGCAGGCTATTTTTCTTCTGTTCTCGCGAAATTCTCAACGTTCTGAGAGGACGATATAAGTATAAAAATCTGTGTTATATTATAGATGCTAGGGAGAACCAGAATGATGCTGGGCGCCTAGGAATTATGGTTAGGCATAAACAGTTCATGTAAGATTACTTCCTTCAAATTGATTGTAAATTCAGTACAATAATAATTCAATTGCTCCACCCCTGTCATTAGGAAAACCATCAAACATTATTGGCAAGACGGGACCTTTCCCACCGTGCAATGTATCCATACATCTCGACCGATTTCACGGACAATCCCACATAAAAGGTACAAGTCAAACGGTTTGACAAAGCCCATTCATTTAAAACGGCCCCTAACAACATTATACCGATGTAATACATATTTCATTATTAATTTCCACCTTTTATGGTGCTTAATTTTATTGCTGTGGCAACCCCGGACGTATTTTTTTATAAGGCCACGGTACGCTACAATGCCAGTCCGTTTAACAATAGGGGGCGTTGTATTGTTATACAATTTTTTTTTGTTGATAGATAGTTTTATAATCATGTAGGTAGGGTTAGGCAAATAAGTTAAAGCAAAAGTCGTTCGGTTTGGTTCATTATAAAAATGAATAGAATATTTATGTCTTAAAATATTTCAGTGCATGTTCAAATTCACTCCACATTTCTGTAATAATATTCAATCCATTAAAAAAACCCCCAGTAATCCAGTAAAGTTAGAAAAAATAATTGGCTAGAGTAACTGAATAGTAAGTATATTTTGATCAGAAATATCGTCAAAGCGCAAACATTCTGCTCAACTCAAATGTTAGCTAAAACTCGCCCATTCTTATGCTGACTGTACGTGATCTGACGTATCCACATCGTCCAACAGTTCCTGAACGCGACCAGGCTCGTCCCATTCACAAGGAGACACTGGCATTCGCTTCCGGTTGCCCTTTCATTGTGCAAGTCGGCGAGGCAGATCGCGCGCCGCCGGCCATGCGCAACAATGGACCGATTCAAAAATCGAATTCGCGATTCAAAAGCGCATCGTTGAGGTTTATTGGCTTATCGCTTGATTGATTGTGCGAACACCGACGCATCTTTTTTTCTTTCAATGTTGCCAGTTTTTATTATCGAATAACTCGATAATATATTTTGATTTGGGCGTGTCGAATTCGCGACTCCCTTTGTCGGTTACAGGAAGTTTTAAGCTTCGTTCTATGTCCTGTAACAGGTACCTACATTTGTGTAAGTACGGAGTTTAGTGCACTTGTGTTTGCGTTACGCCTATTAGGGTTCCCATTTAAAGTAAAGAGGCACGCATTGTGGACGTTAACTGTGCTGAAATGGTTTATATTTGTAAATAAATTATCTTCAATGTCGATTCGCTTCAATGTTGCAATTTAAAAATTTCAATTTGTAAAGCAATGAAATGTTGCTACTTATTTTAGGAAGCTCAGAAATTACTTACATTCTCCTAATACTCAGCAACAAAGCGTTTTTATTGTAAATTTTTGACAGAATTGGACATACGTTACAGGCGTAAGAAATCACGATGTTGGTCATCGTGATTTAAAAGAGTGGTTAGGTGGTGCTACTGGTTTTTAAGTCTTCGAGGTGGTTTTGGTGGCTGATTATCAAAACGAAAGCCTTATAGAATCCTGAACTTATAGATGCTTTACATTTCTCGCAACCACTCTCGCGATCTTGTACCTACTCGTATTGGATTCACTTTGCTGGCGAAAGACATGTTAAGGGATACAATCATGGTGAATGAATGAGATAGAGATTCCATCAAGTGATCCTCTCAAGGAACTATTATATACGATAGTCAAATAATTGTTGATTTTGTTGTTTTGTTGATTGACAGGTTTGTAAACGATCCTGTGGAGGGTTATGGTTCTTTAATTAATTAAATACGTTTGACTACATATGTATGTGAAATCTATTAGTTATTATATAATATCATTTTCATGAAGATTTCTAATAGGGTTCTTGAACTTATTTAGCAATTTATTTATATAAACATAGTTAGCTATTAAGTCAATTAGGCAACAAATTACAGAAAAAGAAAAATAAATTATATTATTTACAGTATCCTCCACATTTAACTAGGCTCATATAAATTACACAAGTGTGGCCGAAATAGACTGATTTCATTGGTTCTCATTAATTCAGTACAAATTAGCTACGTCTCATTAGTCATAACTTGGCCATCGCAAAGCGGATTCTTTCATCTTTGAAATTATGAAAACGAATCCAAGAACTATCTTACTCATTGGGGCTTTCCATCAAAAATGTAATATATTTTATAAATACAAAGTATATTAGCATAAGAGTCGAAAAGACAATACATTCGGTTTCAAGTTTTCAACTCACGCGCAGGGTTCCTATTGGGCAACGAAAACTCCAGATCCGCGTACCGAGAACCACAAAATTCATGCTGCGTTCAAAAAAATATTGAAATGCACTTTTGTATGAGAGAATAAAGTGCACAATTGAATGCATTTACTGTTCGCCATATGTAAAATTAATATTGTCGGTCAAAGGACCGTGTCGTATTTGTGCTACCGTGGATAAACGGACAGACAGACAGCATGTTGAATATGCACAACGATAAAATACACAATCAGATGAAGTCTATTTTTTTTTAGTTTTTCAACTGTCCTACATTGTTGTGCCTATACCGTCAACGTGATGAATAATAACTAATTAAAAGAGGATTGTTTGGATGATAATAAAAAACAGGGATAGTACATAATTGCGGAATAGTATAGCTTTGTCTAAGGACTAAGCGTTTAGTAAGAACTAACTTGCTTGGTACTTTACGATTGAACTTTCTTAATAAAATGACGTTTCTTGGGCTACCTACTAGGAATTTAAAACGAAGTATGTTTGGCGCCTTCTAGATTTTATAAGGAATTCATATCTACACTAATATCATGAAGAGGTAATCACTTTTGTTTGTTGGAGGTTTTACATTGGAACTAAGATTCATTTCTTTTTAATTTTTCGTTTTTAGAAAGATAAATAGGACTTTGTTTTATAATTGTGTTCTTCGCAATCGCAACCGAAGTTGCAGGAAGAAGTTTGTAATACAAGCATATTATAGTTACATCTTTTTACACAGACAGTCCGTGAAAAACTGTAAAAGATAGTATTATTCTGACGATCAGTCTATGAAAGTATTTGACCGACAAACTGTCCATTCATCACAAAGACCATTAGATAACCATTATGAACGTTATTTTACGTATGACAACACTCAACAATAGTATTTACATTCGATGTCAGTTTGTTTTACATCCGAAATACACATTGAATAAACGCGTAACATATTTCTTCCAACATTCTCAGTTCTTTTATGCTTTGAACATAATGTCACGCATTACAAGAGGGCCATAGTTCCGTGGACTAGTCTTTGTCCGCACAAAGAAAGGTGAATGAAGAACAGAATAATAATAACACATGTTGGCCGGTAGGAATTAAGAATAAAAAAAGTTTTGAGATATGACAACACCGCCACGTGTTTAGAACACAATAGTATTTTAAATTTGAAAATAGTGTTCTTTTTGACGTCTGTTTTTTTTACACTGTCATTAATACTTGCCAGTGATAATAATTAAAAATAAAGCCTATGAATAGTGCTTGCGCGCGTAATTTGCGTGTTATCGTAGACGATATATCAAAAGGGTGCTGTGTTTTTAAGCTCGTATGACATGCGATAATTTACGTATAATATGTACGTATGTGCTCGGTGGGCTCATAAATTTGCAAGCCTGTGATTTATATGGGGATTAGAGAACGTTATCATTACATAGCTCTGCGGTGGCCTAAAGATATTATATTATAGGTACCTACCTATCTCAGGTATATTACATATTTTATTAGATATCTAGGCACAGTTAGAGTTGAAAATAATTTATAATACAATCTAATTCAGCTTTCGGTATGGTTTCTGCGTACGTAAAATTGTGTGAGTGTATGTCTTGGTAAAAAAAGTAAAAAAAAACTGCCAGGCACCTCTCCAAAGGTATAAAGGTCTAATGGCTCAATGGAGTTCTTCTCCTTTATTTTGTCATCACAATAATCAACGAATATGACGCACCCTACAAAAACTTCAACCAGGAATAAATCCTATAAAAATACAGATACAATACCGTATTTCATATTCTCAGGCACAATCACTCGATGTCTTTGCCATGTCATGTGTTGCCAACATTAAGGGCTCTTGAAAATGGCGCGCAAACTGACGGCTCCTAGCAAAATTAACAAACAATGTTGTTGGAGATTATACCTTAAATGCTTTTATTATGCGTTCCCGCCTGAAGTTGAAGTAAGAACCTTTATTTGCGTAATATCTATTCGTAGATATTCTATAACATTAGGTACCTATGTAGGTATCGAAATTTTACCTACTTATATTTTTTTGAAGGCACGGTTTTCTTTTTTTATAGGCTTTTCATGTGGTGTACACAATGAAGCACCCTTAATAATAATTTAGACATTTATTTTTCTTTTGTAGATTATTTTAAGAACTAAAATTCTGAATAATGGACGCGGAACATTATCAATTTCCCTGGGAACTGGGAAGAGACATCCATAGCAAACGGCTATCTTTCAAAAGTATCAATACTATTTCTTCTTCTGAAAATCTCTGAATGACTAATATCATGATACATAAGCCAAACAACTCATTGACCTAACTAAATATGGCCAAATGATCTGGTATCGTCGTGCGACGGGTCGTTGAGCTCCCTAAATAATGGCTAAGCTACACGATGACTGATGGTGTGCATGCCGTCAGGTAGGTAGGACAGGTCAACTCAAGGCTGCTATGGCTTTTCCTTCAAAAGGCCTGTTCAGATATTGCCCTACATAGTAACACTCGCATACTTAAAATGCTACTACTATTATCTGGAGTTTGTTTCGGTGTTTCTTCTCAGAGGTCGTCAGTTAGGAAATGCTGGGACCACCTAGTTAAAAATAATTAATACATTGACTTGTAAAATGTCTTTAAAAGATCTATTTACAAAAATAAGTATCATTTATCATCCTAATCCGCAATAACTTTATGCTTCCAACAACTGGTAGGTACCTAAGTATGTCTGACACAAATCTTATTGCAAGAAACTTTCCTTCTTTCTTCTTTACTAGACTGGAAAAAGTCTTCGTCTCCGGGACACCCAGGAACCGATCGTCAGGATCTTTTACAAATTTCTGACACTTACGAGAATAAGCGTTAAAATAAAACTACTTTTTACGGATTTTGTTACTTTGTACCTATTGATTTTTTTTATTGTTCAGTTGGCAAACGTGCTGACGAGACACACTTAGTGGTAAGTAGTTATCATCGCCTAATAGACACCTGCAACACCGGAGAAGTTGCTGATGTGTTGCCAACCCTTAAGAGCCCCTACGGACCTACAGACTGCAATTTCTTCTAATCTTTTTCTGGACAACTGTACTGAAAGAGCCACAAGTAGAGAGACATAAAAAGATATATGGTAGGATATTGCTGAGCAGGACTAGAGTGGTATGGGAACCTTAACAAAAGGTTTTAAGAAAAATATACCGTAACAAGTCCCTATTAAAACCAAATTACGTAGTTTATATTTTCACAAAACTTTCCTCGTTCTATGAACTTCAGCTAAAATTGCTTGAAATATTCCGCGAAGCAATTTAATTAATTAAGGAACAAGAAAGTTCCGCCGGCCTTCGGAAAACGTTAATCTTGCTGCCAGTGTAAAATTCACAAAAACTTTAAGCCCCGCACAGCGAGCCAGTAGTTTGAGTAGCGAACTTGTAATAGGTTTAAACTCTGAATATTTAAATTGTCTACAATGTAATTTTGAAATCACAATCGGTCCACCGGTTATTAATGTTTGTGTTCCTTTTGTTTTAATTGAACCGCTACAGACGTTTACTTTGGCTGTTGCGTGGGAGTATCTAATTGGGATATATTTTTTTTTATGGGATTGCGGGGCAATCGGGGATCACCTGATGGTAAGCGATAACCGCCGCCCATGGACACCCACAATACCAGAGGTGTCACAAGTGCGTTGCCCACCTTTTAAAAGGGTTTGGGCCTCCGGTAGCCTCACTCACACACAAACACAATGCAAGCGTTGTTTCACGCCGGTTTTCTGTGAGGCCGTGGTATAACTCCGGTCGAGCCGGCCCATTAATTTCATCATCATCATCAGCCTATAGTAGTCGACTGCTGGACGTAGGCCTCCCCTAATGTTCGCCATCACGCCCTGTCCTCGCATACAGCTTCCGCCAGCCAGCTTGCCGCAGCCGCTTGTCGGAGCGCATCTAAGCTACTGCCGGGAGAATGCTACAGCAGCTTCCGTAGCCCCGGCACCAAAGTGGTGACGCGAAATGCCGAGGTTGGTTTTAGTCGATAGGGTCGCTCCTTTCAGAGCAGAATCCGACACACCCCACCGCTCTCCCCAGAGTGGTGGATTGTGCATAAACATTTCCAACCCTGTCAACAAAAAATATGGCATCTTACGGTACGTTTGCCAAGTCGCGGTTTCCACTCAAGAAAACTCCAGAGGTTGTCGGTTCTTCTACAGTTATGGCCAGAACCACTTCAGTTTGTTAATTCGGTGCGCTATGTCGACGACTTTAGTGCTCTGGTGGATAACCTCGTTGCAGATTATCCTTCATTGAATCTCCAAGTCTAGTGAGGAGAGACTAGCCGTACTGTGAGTGTCCTCGTCCCAGCACTGTAGGTCATCAAAGGTAGGACGCACTGGTCGAAGAACTTTGTTTTCTAAATTGGGCCCTACCGCATTCATTGGGAACTAAATAACCGCCTCATTAGCCTAATGGCGACACGTTTGGCGTAGCGGCTGAGCAATTGGCTTCTGCGACACGTGTTGTGGGTTCGATCCCCACACGGAGCAAATATTTGTATGATCTACAGGTAGTTGTTCCGGTTCTGGGTGTTTGTGTATGTGAGAATTTGTTTTTGTAAACGCATCCACGATACAGGAGAAAATCCTAGTGTGGGGCAACGTTTAAAAAAATGGTCCTCAGCGCTACTGCTACGCTAAACATCTTGGATCGAGCAGTGTTATTGGGTTTCTCTATAAAGTTCTCAGTAGCAGCTCGGAGTTTGGATTTGCTCTGCCCTGCCCTGATGGTAAGCGATAACGCCGCCCATGGATACCCACAACACCAGAGTCGCAAGTGCGTTGCCGGCCTTTTAAACGGGTTTGGGCCTCCGTCATCTTTCGTACAATTATAGTAGTTTTAGATTGCTTATTATTATCTTATTTCTTGACAGCAGTGGGGTAGTTTGAGTTTTCATGATCATAATAATTGTAGTTTTAAATATCTAAATTATTAACTTTCGGATTAAGATAATGACGTTCTAATATTTTTCAAATATTCACCCAGCAATATATTTCTTATCGTCGCGTTGTTGTCCTAAACATTCTTCTCGAGTAGTAAGACAGCGTGGGGAGGGTAGATAAATATTTACAGTATTTTCCGTGTGGCAACACCGGAGCGGCTGTAAACAATATTTTTAATCGACTCTGCAAACTGTTTCGCTTACACTTAGTGAAACTCGACGCAAAATAAAAACAGGCGAAAATAAATTTCTTTAGACAACGTGTTGCGTATAAGTTGATACATAGGAAGGAAACGCAAAAGCAGTAAATACCCACTTTTCTAATAAAAGCTTACTATCAATATGTGTCACATTAGTATTCTTGTTAACCCCTCGTGCTAAGCTAGGTAAATGCTTGTGTCACGACTTCATGAGTAGGTTCACGTCGGTAGTGCAATGGGTAGGTTTCGAACCAGCAACCACATGATCGCAAGTCCGATACCTTAGCCATTAGGCTACCACCGGTCTAGATCTGATTTTATTTATTACCTATATCACAACATATTTTCACGCTTATGTCCCAAAGGGTTAGGCAGGGGTGTAGATACACATATCCAAACTCCGAGCTACTACTGAGAATTTCGTAGAAATGCCCAAGTTTGGCTATAAGATCAATGGAACAGTAAGTAATAATTCCTCTCAAAGAAAATTTTATTGTTACGTTCACCAAAGATATATATACGAGTATAGCTCTTATTGGTATACTACATCCTATCTTACTAATATTATAAATGTGAAAGTTTGTGAGGATGGATGGATGATACATAACATGCCATCACGCCTGTATTCCCAGAAGGGTTAGGCAGAGGTGTACTAAGGTACACCCACAGTTTGCCGGTATGTTTAGGTCCCATGTAATAGGGGGCGAGCCTATTGCCATTAACCGCGCACAAATTCCAAACTCCGAGCTGCTACTGAGTATTTCATAGAAAAACCCAATAACACTTTGCTCGACCTGGGAATCGAACCCAAGACCTCTAGCGTAGCGGTCACACTTGAAACCACTAGCCTAACGAGGCAGAGATAGATAATAGTCTGGAATAACACATGGGCTACTTTTTATCTGAAGTCCACGCAGACGAAGTCGGGGGCAGAAGCTAGTAAGGTTATAAATGCCAGTAATATAATTATATACCTATCGTTTCATATATAATATCCAAAACAGTGCCGTACTTAGGCGTTTGCACAGTGTTTTAATTTAAAATAATTTAAAATATAATCGCTTTAAAGCCCAAGTTTGGAACAAGGGAAGTTTGGAATTTCAGCAACGGAGTAACAAGACAAAATAATAAAATATTAATATAGCAGCGCAGATGAAGGAAAAGTTTCATTGGGGGTAAATGTTTGTGTTTCAAATAAGGCGCGCCGGCGATACGGTGGGGCTACCCGCGGACTCGAACCCGCTACCCCTGTAGTCGGCAAATTCACTTTTGCTTACAGTACTTTTATGTTCACTTTATGAGCAGGTTCTGAACGTTATTTTGTTTTTGTGGGGTCTATAGGCAAGCAAGTTATATTTTGTTAGTAGGTACCTACCTATATTAAGTTCCTATTTATGTATTTTATAAGAAGAGGTGTATAGTGTGGGTCTAGTTTATAGGTGCATTGGATTTCAACTTAAGACCTTGGATTTAGATCGTATCACTAGGCTATCTATTGTCAGGAATCATCATCATCATATCATCCTATTACCGTCCACTGCTGAACGTAGGCCTCCCTCAAAACAGCGCCAAACATCCCGGTCTTGGGCAGCTCGCATCCATCCGCTGTCAGCCACCTTCTTCTAATAGTCAGTCCATCGAGTCGCAGGGCGTCCTACAATACGCCTGCCTAAACGCGGTCTCTGCGGTTTAGATATTATTATACTTAAATGTAATTGGTCCCTAGGTAAATAGGATTTCAGTATGAACTACCTTTTGCCCTCTGAAGCTATATTAGGATTATATAGAAATGGATTCCAAAAATAATTTAATCAAAAACCAACAGAGATGATCCCTTTTTTGAGTTTGTATACATCAGAGAAATAAAGCTGTATCTCAGGATCCGTTAAATTAATTGATATAAGAAGTTCACCCGTTTTTAAGTTGGCGCATATACTTTCTAACACTGATAACAAAATTTAAATCTATTCAGTAGTTTTTGCGCCAAACAGATGAGAATTTTTAAAAACACATTTTGGGTTCGGCGACTTTTATATAACCTAACCCGCTTGTTTTTTTTATATATTCAATGTACAGACACAGTTTTTTTACGATTTTATAATAGTAGGTAAGAAAAGATAAAAATTCCATCGCCCAAGTCCTACTAATATTATAAATGCGAAAGTTTGTGAGGATGGATGTTTCTTTCACGCCAGAACGGCTGAACGGATCTGGATAAAATTTGGCACAGAGACAGATTATAGTCTGGAATAACACATGGGCTACTTTTTATCTGAAGTCCACGCAGACGAAGTCGCGGGCAGAAGCTAGTAATACATATTACTAAAAAAAACAAAATTACCAACGATACAATAGCAGTAGAAATACGCAAAACTAATTCAATATTTCTGGGTAGATACAAAAAAATGGAATGGAATTTGCTAAAACATAACATGAGCTGGTTCAATATTTCACGGGTGCTGAAACAAAACCATTTAGCAAAATTGAACTGTTCAAAAACTCAAAAGTCAAATTGCGAGTGCTAACTACAATAAAAACCTACATCCAACACTATTAAAGCGAGTGCCTGGTTGTAATGTAATATTAAAATAGTTGGGCTAGTGCCGCGGGCGGGAACTCTGCGAAAATAAATCAAATAGAACTCTATTACAACTTGTTAAAATACACTGTCTATAGGTACCACTGTTTCTCAACCTTATATCACCTAGGGGGAGTCGCGCTCTTTTTTTTATAGGATAGGGGAGCAAACGAGCAGACGAATCACCTGATGGTAAGCGATAACCGCCACCCATGGACACCCGCAACACCAGAGGAGTCACAAGTGCGTTGCCCGCCTTTTAAAAGGGCTTGGGCCTCCGGTAACCTCATTCATTTGGCGAAACACAACGCAAGCGTTGCTTCACGCCGGTTTTCTGTGAGGCCGTGGTATCACTCCGGTCGAGCCGGCCCATTCGTGCCGAAGCATGGCTCTCCCACGTGAAGCTCTGTATTATAGGGGACGCAATAAGTTCAATAATAAATAAGACCTACCATAAAGATCTTTATTATCTCAAAGGAATTAGTTACAAATTTACTCACTAAGAAAACAAAAACATATTTAGTGGAACAACATTTGCCATTGCGTATTGAGTCGTTAGGTATTTGAATTAAATATGACCCGTGTACAATGTATATAACAACCTTTTATTGAATTGTTTTTGAGTAAATAAAAACGGTTTTACATAAATCATGACACTGAAAAATAAACCGGCCGTTGTCTGAGATAAATAACTGATGTAAAACCTCGAGTTAAATCAAATGGATATATATTTATATGGATATGGGTCACAACCTTTATCGCGACCCTAAAAAGCATCTTAAAAAGATTGAGAAACGATGACCTCCACACTAGTCATTGTTATGCGGCATTTGATACGTGATGGATATGAGTTTGGTGCGTAAGTTAAGTATTTAAGTAGTTTAAGTAGTTAAGTATTGCCCGACAATTGTCTGCTAGAATAGAAACTATTTTTTGGGCACAATATATTTTAGGTAAAAAATAGCCTTACAGAAAGGCTCATGGTAGCCTTCTCAAGGAGATCTCGAAGCACCTGTCCCCCCATTTTAATCACCGGATGATTTAGTCGGTAGGAGTCTGGTATAACTCTCAGCCTTTTGTGATGTCAAGTATCGTAGGGTTTCCACATGAGAGGAAAAAGAGAAAACAATAATCTAGTGACTGTCATCTGCTCTCGTCCGAAATACAGAACCCTTAAAGCCTTGAAACTACGCGCAAAAAGCGTGTCACTTGATTGAGGCTTATACAGTTTTTAATCTTAAAGTTATTTTAGCGAAGGAAAAACGACTGCGAGCAGGATTTGAACCTGTATCTTCTGGTTAGATACACCAGACGCTTTGACCGCCAGGCCCACCTGCCAGGTCGAAATTTGCCTTCACATTCTGAATTTACGTCATAAATTTAAAGCCAGTAACAACTAAAATGTAATATAAATCACTGAATACTGAACTATTGAAAAGCAAGTTACTTTGCATCTCAACCAACATGACTTAATTTGCAGTTAGTTCGATGTCGTACGATGCCACCTTCCCTAAGTACTACCGTTTTGTATTTTTTTTTGCATTTTCCATGCTAACATTACGAAGTTATTTCATTTCCGTCGCTAGTCGAATTTTCGTTTACTTAAATAATTTTATAATCTTAGCATAGAAAATGGAAAAAATATAAGTTCAAGTTCAAGTTCAAATGTTTTTATTTCAAATAAGCTTTTACAAGCGTTTATGAAACGTTGTGATTCTAGTTGCACGGTTCCAAAAGGTCGATCCTATGGAGAAGAATCCGGCAAGAAACTCCATGGACACTCTTTTAAAATAAATGAATTACAAACTTCACTGGTACAATATTGCGATAACAAGATGTGAGGACGTTGAAGGATGTCCAAGTTTGACCGAGGTCGACTATATTAAACGAAGATTCACGTTATTTGTTATATTATACAAAATGATAGCCTCTTATTATATTATAGACTACTAGCTTCTGCCCGCGACTTCGTTCGCGTAGCGTGATGATATGTAGCCTATAGCCTTCCTCAATAAATGGGCTATCTAACACTGAAAGATTTTTTCAAATCGGACCAGTAGTTCCTGAGATTAGCGCGTTCAAGCAAACAAACAAACAAGCAAACTCTTCAGCTTTATGTATTAGTATAGATGAAGGTTATCAGGCTATATTTTAGTTAAAATTCAAAATTTATGTAAATCAAGTCTTTCCGCAAACCGTTACGTAGGATGGATATTCGTGTGTGGACATGCAAAGGACTTGTAAGTAGATATCCGACAATCAGTGAACTGAGTGATTGGCGGGACGTAGCCGTGTGGCTTATCACGGATATATCGAATGCTCCGGATATGACATAGGTAGGTAAATTTTATGATGTAATTAATATCACGTGGGAGAGCCATGCTTCGGCAGGAATGGGCTGGCTCGACCGGAGTGACACCACGGCCTCACAGAAAACCGGCGTGCAACAACGCTTGCGTTGTGTTTCACCGAGAGAGTGAGGTTACCGGGGAGGCCCAAACACTTTTAAAAGGCGGGCAACGCACTTGTGACTCCTCTGATGTTGCGGCTGTCCATGGGCGGCGGTTATCGCTTACCATCAGGTGAACCGTCTGCTCGTTTGCTCCTAGAGCCTTTGGTTTCGATTCATAGCGGTTTTTCTATGAAATTTTCAGTAGCAGCTCGGAGTTTAGATCTGTGCCAGGTTAATGGCAATAGGCTCGCCCCTTATTACATTAGAAGTAATCATACCGCTGAACTGTAGATATACATTAGTACACCTCTGCGTAAATCTTCGAGGAATACAGGGATAAAGGTATGATACATGTATAGCTCACACAATAAGAATTTGAATAAGTTAACAGTTATAAGGACCAATGTTTTCCACATCACCACTAATATTTCAGATCAGTATTGAAAGAATTGATAGAATCACTAGCTAAAATGTATTGCATGATCCGAATAATAAAAATATTTGTCAGCAAGATTTCGCGGACATGAGGACCAAAATTTATGAAATCCCGGCTATTTTACACAATGATCGCGGGGTCAGTATTGAAACTCTCTATATCCGTGATCCCAATGTATTGGATGGTCGGCGAGGCGGGGTGTGTAATTGAAAGTAAACAAGCATTGTTGCTGCCCGTATCAATCAGAGCGGACGGCTCGATAGTTTTCTGCGATTCAAACATTAGGGGACCCGTACGTGTCTGTATTGGGAAACGATGGTTTTTAGTGTCCTAGGTGTATTTACGGGTGGATTATCTGGATTTTATATGTACATCAAAAATATATTGGTGGACTATCCAGGAAATAAGATCCCGTATATGAGGTTATTTGGAATTCAGACCTCCTTTATTTTTATTCAATTCGTAATTTTCTATTTATTCTAATATTATTCTAATATTCTATTCTTCTTATGGCCTTTTCATTTATATACGTTTTATAGATTAATGCAACTTTTTGAACATATCTACTTTTTTAAGTAGCTGCAGAAGGAAGGGTAGAAGGAATAATTATATTATTAACTAGAGTAACACCTTGTTATTATGTTTTATTAAGCAACTCTTGCTACAAATTCCGAATTAGAAAGTCGTGTTAGTTACTCCATTTATAACTCAAGAACGGCTGAACCGATTTGGCTGAAAATTAGTGGAGAGGTAGCTTAGAACCAGGAGACGGACATAGGATACTTTTTGTCCCGTTCCCGGGGGATGTGATGACAGACCGAATTCCACGGGGGCGAAGCTGCGGGCAGAAGCTAGTTAAATATAAGTGAAACATTATATTTATTTCTGTAAACAGATCTTTTAAAGCATTTTACAAGTTAATATTACTGTTAGAAGTTATAGAGAGAGACAATAAAATATATGGGTAATAGTGGGTATGGGACATCTAATTATTATTTACAACTCAACGTTCGGACATTAGTACTCGTAATAAATGTCTTTTTTTTATATAAAATCGTTTCCGCCCTCTAGCATTTTCTTCTGTGTCGTGGGTGCGTTTATAAACACACATTTTTCACATGGGAGAGCCATGCTTTGGCACGAACGGGCCGGCTCGACCGGAGTGATACCACGGCCTCACAGAAAACCGGCGTGAAACAACGCTTGCGTTGTGTTTCGCCGAGTGAATGAGGTAACCGGAGGCCCAAACCCTTTTAAAAGGCGGGCAACGCACTTGTGACACCACTAGTGTTGCGGGTGTCCATGGGCGGCGGTTATCGCTTACCATCAGATGATCCGTCTGCTCGTTTTCTCCCCTATACCATAAAAAAAAACACGCAAACGCCAAGACTCGGGACAACTTACATAGGTCTGCAGGTCATACAAATATTTGTTCCGTGTGGGGATCAAATCCACAACCCGTGACGCAAAAGTCGATCACTCAACCGCAACGCCAAAAGAGTCGTTTTATGATGACTGACTTTGACGGGCATAATTATATTTTGTTTAACAATTAGAATCTTGTCAACTTTATGAAAAAAATTATGAACTGCGGTCGAAATACACACCTAAGTAAAGAAAAAGCATGCAAAATTAGGCATTACACTGCAATAATTTGTATGACTATTTTACAGTATCATTTACAAAGATGCCCTTTTATTTAAACTGTAAAATTCAATCAAAATCCTAAATTAACAATACTATACTTAACTATAATAAACTCGTCACACCAAAACCGGAGCGAAATGAGCAAACGATTTCCACAATACAATGGTGTGACATCCACCCTCATTACTGGGGTTAGTTGAAATTAGTGTTGGTCCTAGCCCTCGACGCAGCGCGTGCGGTGCGCGTGCCGCAAACACCGACGCGTGCGCACGCAACGCGCAGCAATATTAAAAGGAATATGTTAAAATGTGATAGAGAGTGTTTCGCAAAAGATAAAGAGAAATTCGTACAGAAATTGATTAGGAAAGAGGGTAATTGATATCATGTGTGTATATTGCCATCGAAGAAACTGTTCGTCATGTTGTTAATTCAATATTAATCTCAAGTTCTAATGAGAAAGAGTTCAATTCATTGACCGCTGCATCACCAAATTGTTTGACTTCCATATCCATTTGTGTTGTACCTACTGTTTTCTCGAATCCTCTGTCAGACTGTGAGATGGGTTAGGTGCTTTAGTCCGAAGTGCCAGGCTAGTTCAGTTTGGCAGACTTCATACGACCGTGTACAAAAAAATGTCTGAGGCATGCAGGTTTCCTCAACATGTTTTTCTTTACATTAATTACTATTATTGCGCACAATATTTCGAAAAGATGTACAGTCACGAGCATCAATATGTATACACTTACTAAAATTCGAAAGCGTTTTTTTATGAAATGACGATTGCAAACTTTGAGATAATAAAAATATCATTAAGCGTTGGTTCGAAAATACTATGTTCATAACATCATACAATTTTAATTAATACATTAAGAAAAAAATGCTTTTGAAATTTACCAAGTGTATACATATCTGTGCCCGTGACCGTACGTGCTTCTTCATCAATGAATGAAGAGAGAAGAGAAGAATGAATTCATGAATTCTATATGAATTAATAGTCAAAATCAGTTGTTAGCCATAGTTTTTATTTGTTTAAACATATCTTGTATGCAAATTTTATTGGTCTTTCTCTACATTTTTTCGTCACCCTATATATCTAGCTACCGGTGCTTAGGACCACGGCTGCCTGCCCCAGATATACTCCACATTGTTATTCGTGTAACATTGATGCACTTAACGTCAAACTTCAGTCACCGACAGCCCACTATAGTGTGAAACTGTCACCAAGTCTAGTCAATAGCAGAACTTTCCAATCACTAAACTTAACACTTCCAATTGTAAATATACATACGTAGTACCATTTCGCCTGTCTCTCTGTGGGTTAAGCAGAGACTACATTGTTGCTTTTTAAATATTTCTTTGTATAATTAGGTGCGAAAAATATGATTCTATAAAAAATAGCCTTTTGCAATCTAAGAACTGTGTTTATTTATCGAACTTAAGTCAAAATCTTCAATCTGTGAAATCCTATTCCGTACCTTTGCCGCCATTTCGAAAATATAACCTCCTAAATTATAGGTAGGTACAGGCCATTATAAATTAGAGATGTCCCGATATCTTGGGACGGTCATGCTCTTATAAAGTTGGGGTCTTGGGGGCTGGGCGCTGGGGTGTAATCCGTCCGCTGGGCGCCCGAGCACGGCTGTGCTATCATCGCCACGCAGCCGCATCTTGCTAGATATAAGCCTACTTATACGTGTATTTGGTTATGTATGGGGAATTGGGAAGACACTGGAAATTGAGTGGGGTTGAGACCGAAATATGAAGTATTAGAGTTATTATTGCGAAAGCAGGGAAGGGTAAGACTTAGACGAAGTTTTATAGAACAAGTGAAGGAAAATATGGTAATCGAGACATATCAAGAGGTTTTTACCGTGGGAGACCCATGCCTTGGCAAGAATGGGCCGGCTCCACCGGAGTGATACCACGGCCTGACAAAAAACTAGCGTGAAACCACGGTTACGTTGTGTGTCGCGGATACCGGAGGCCCAATTCCTATAAAAAGGCCGGCAATGCACTTGCGACTTTTCTGGTGTTGCGGGTGTCAATTGGCGGCGGTATTACATTCCGGCGATCCGTCAGCTCGTTTGCCCACCTATCCCATAAAAAAAAGTCAAACAGAAAGCAAAGAATAGAGAGCAGCGGAGGTTGCTCCAATGACAAGCTTTTAAATTAAGGACAGAGATATTTTTTCTGAGTAACCCTTTTACTAACACGTTGCTGGGGTCTCCTCTAAATAAAAAAGGTTATGCTGGCCTAGTGCGGGTCGATATACTTTACACAACGTGGAGAAGATTTCTCAGGCTTGCAGGTTTCCTAATGATGTATTCCTTCACCTTTTAAAAGAGAGTGATAAGAATAATTTATTATGCCAAACACGTGATTTCGAAAAGTAGGAAATACGAGTAGGGTATTCAATTTATTTTGTGTATTTATATAATTTCCATTCCATAATATTAATACAAACACCAATAACTGAATTTTCCTGAAGTTTCAACGCCTTTTTTGCTATCGGCCAGTTCTGTTTTTAAATAAATTGGTAGATAATTCATACCATACTCCTTTAATTTACATATTGACATTTTTAACCAAATAATATATGGTTTACAGACGATGAACTAGACAACATCTGAACAAATAGGAAACTGTGTTTTGTAAAACAATAATTAATGCATTTTAAATTTCCCAATTCCGGGTTATATGCAATTTATACAAATATCATTATTTTTAAAAGTAGAACAAAATACGTCAGTATTTTATTTTACGTAGTCATGTGTAAGATAAATAATCTTACAGCTTGTCTGTTTCCTAATAAAATTTACTTCAAAATTACTAGACGAATTTGGTTAAAACATTGCGTTGAGGTAGCTCAAAGAGATGTACTTTCTTTAAGAGATTTTTTCTTAAGGAGTCGTTATTAAATCGTGCAGTTTTGTATTATGTAGGAGTTATTCCATTACTCCTACATAATACAAACCATCCTAAACACACCGGAGAACTGTGGGCGCACATTAGTGCACCCACAGTTCGCCGGAATGCCTTCGGGGAATACAGGCGTGATGGTATGTTATGTTATATTTCCGTAAAATTATTTCCGATAATTATCTAGATTCAGCGCCTAACAAATTTACAATTCCGTAGACAATTTATTTGTTTGCCTCTCCCTTACAAAGAGGGCAATAAAAAAAATTAATTAACGTCCAAGTATTTGCCAAGACAGAGTCGTAATTATGAAGAGGGCACTTAGCTAACAGCGACATCTACTGGCTAGAGATAGAGTTTAATTTCGTTGCCGGTTGTTTTATTAGTGAAATTAACCCGTTTTCAGTACGGGTGGCACATTTATAATTAAGGTAGGGACTGAATTTCTCACGTGGGAGAGCCATGCTTCGGCAGGAATGGGCCGGTTCGACCGGAGTGACACCAGTTCGGCCTCACAGAAAACCGGCGTGAAACAACGCTTGCGTTGTGTTTCGCCGAGTGAGTGAGGTTACCGGAGGCCCAAACCCTTTTAAAAGGCGGGCAACGCACTTCCGTCTCCTCTGGTGTTGCGGGTGTCCATGGGCGGCGGTTATCGCTTACCATCAGGTGATCCGTCTGCTCGTTTGCCCTCCTATCCCATAAAAAACTCCCTTTTAACTGTGATGTTAATTTGAGGTTTTCAGTGCACCACGTCAGTAAATAAACAAGGCATGTGCGGTTACCGCAGCCTTGATGTGGCTGCCATTAATGACGGAGCGTGGAAACCATGCATGTTTACATAGCCTTTTAACTATAAATCTATATACTAATATATAAAGCTGAATAGTTTGTGTGTTTGTTTGCTTGAACGCGCTAATCTCAGGAACTACTGGTCCGATTTGAAAAATTCTTTCAGTGTTAGATAGCCCATTTATTGAGGAAGGCTATAGGCTATATATCATCACGCTACGCGCACGAAGTCGCGGGCAGAAACTATCTATATCTATATACTAATATATAAAGCTGAAGAGTTTGTTTGTTTGCTTGAACGCGCTAATCTCAGGAACTACTGGTTCGATTTGAAAAATTCTTTCAGTGTTAGATAGCCCATTTATTGAGAAAGGCTATAGGGTATATATCATCACGCTACGCGGACGAAGTCGCGGGCAGAAGCTAGTAATATATAAAGCTGAAGAGTTTGTTTGTTTGTTTGCTTGTACGCGCTAATCTCAGGAACTACTGGTCCGATTTGAAAAATTCTTTCAGTGTTTGATATCCCATTTACTGAGGAAGGCTATAGGTTATATAGCATCATGCTAAGATTAAGTAATTATTCCACGCGGAGAAGCGCGGGCGGAAGCTAGTTAATCGATATAACAACATTCCATGTTCTTGTTCTGTCCCTGAAGGGTTAGGCAGAATATAAAGTAGATGCTCCATTGGGGTATTACATAGCCATTATCATTCTCATTAGCCAAGTGTGCCGAGATATACAAAAAATACAATGGCCACTACAGTTGCTGTACTACTGCTGTACTACAGTGGCTAGTACAGTACTAGCGACCCACTAGCGAGCCTATTGCAATTGCACAAACATGAATTCTTGAGCTTGTATCGAGAATTTTATATAAAAATAATGGTTATAAAGAAGTACTGTATAATACTTATATCACACGACATTTAGCATAAGGAATCCAATTTTTTTTTACAATGGTTGATACGGAAATCGTCGGAATCAGCACATACAAGCTAAGGACGACTCAACCAGTTTAGGAATAAAGTCTAAACCCTGCAGTCTACTCTGAAGATGGTGTGTGATTTCACCACAAAGTTTATTTATTTCATTATATTACTTTCCTATTTATTTTCTTAAAATGACATCGAGTTCTCAAATGAGAACCTTCTTTTAATACATTCATATTATTGACTTCGGTTCAACTAGGACATTCAATTTTCACACACCTTGTTAATGCATTATTGTACCTATCAGTGAAGGTTTAAAATCCATTTATTTTAACTGAGTGTCTATGGAATTTCTTGCTTGATCCTGCTGAGTCTTCTCCATAGGATCAACCTTTTGGAACCGTGCATCTACAACCATAACGTTTCATGAACGCTTGTAAAAGCTTATTTGGAATAAAAATATAATATTATAAGGAAACCAACTAGGTAAGTATTACAGAATCGTTAAAATTATATGGATTTTACAAGCGTTTGACATACATTACAATTAATTAAAATCGCCTAGTGATTAACACCCCAACTAGTTGTACTCAACAGTCACATTAGCATTGAACAGATTGTCAAAAATACGCAACACACGTTTAGCTGTCCGAACTATTAACATTAACATTGTAAATTGTAGTTTTACAATTAAGGGCAGTTGAAAAGGGCAGTATTGTGGGCACGTGCTAAGCTTTTACGACGTTTTGGAAACTATTCTATAGACTAAGGCTAGGGTGTCCAATAAAATTTGGTCGTTTTAGGATAAATTCTAGAGGGTAATGGATAAAATTTCGCCTAGTTATTTTTGTAACCGTGTCTCGATTGAAGGAAATTAATTGGAGATCCCGAGCAATGTACTCATTGTGCATTTGTTGAAGCTACATAAACATCTGTCCAGCTGTATCTGATGGAAAATTAACCTAACTTTGTTTAGATTAGAAAACTAAACGATACATTTTCTTTAAGTAAAATACTTTGGTTTCCAAAACACACATTGAAAATCCTTTATTTATACCCAGCAAAGAAGTTTATTGTACTTTGAAATAACTCAATAATGTCTCTATGGCTACATTACCTTTCGAATCAGAACACAGTAACGTCAGCTCAGTTTCTTTCAAAATCTCGACCTGATGGTCACCCTACTGTCACCCCCGGCTATTAATCTTTATTATGGGGCATTATATGTGCATTCGTCGATCCTCCGCGATTCGCCCCGCGGGATCGGTACCAGATTTATGTGCTAGATGTACCATAGTACCGTTTCATGATACCAATTTATAGACACAGTTATCGTTTCGGTAATTATCGCCGTTGACGTGAGTATTACCGATACCAGTGTGCAATGGGTTTGGGTAATTTAAGTAAATTGCAATAATTTAAATAAAGGTGGGATTTGCAGGTAGATAAATACAGCGACAGATGTGCTACGTGCTACAACGCGATAAAAATCTTGTCACTCTAGTTTAAAAAATATCTACGTTTGTCATGAGCTATTTTTTAGTCTTATTTTTAATGATTAAGTATCTAACAATTAAAAATCAAGAATCCATACAAACCTAAATAAAACCTTAATTTTTTTCATAAGTTATTTAATTTGCTATCCTACAGCTTTTCAATTTCCTTACAAAAAATAATATACATTTACTAAAACCGTTGTAACATAAACATACCTCTTCAGTCAGTGGCAATAAAGTTGACTAGAAAATTACATTAAATCTAAACTATAACTTATATTTACTAGCCTACGTCTTAAATTTCTTTACACATTTTTTCCCAAGTGTTGCAATGTGCAAATCGTAACAATCGGAGGCATAGTTGGGGGCTGTGGGTTTATTTATTTTTTATGGTTGAACAAATTCGCGGGGCGTACGATGCGGGGCGAGTAGGGCGGCATCTTAATGAGATGCGGCGTAAACATTACTCACTATTCCTTAGGGTAAAACCTCTTTTTTGATTCTGACAGCTATTTACACACTATCTGTTAATTTTTATTTGTATATGCGGCTGTCTAAAAATGTTTGATGTATAAAGTATCTATAGATTGAAAAAGTATCGTTACAAAAATCAAAATAATGTAAATAATAAAATACATAATTATGTTACGTGTAATTAATTAGTATATTTTTTTATTAAAATAAATTTTTATTTTTTATGTTTATTGTTTATTTTATGTTAATTGTTTCTTTTATTGTTAGTATAAATAGTGTTTTTTAAAATAGTTAATAATTATTATAAGTAGGTTTAGCTATCGCATTAGGTTTCTAAACCTGTAGGTACTGATAGTTTAAGAGTTTTAAATAAATAAATAAATATATTATTTAATTTTCTTAGTCCCACCTGTGTACCCTATGTAGGTATCTTTATTAATATAGTGGAGACTCGATTAGCCGATCCTCAGTTGTCCGGATTCTTGATTATCTGAACTGCGAACCGCGATCAACTTCATAAGTTTTTTGTAGCGACTGTCACGCATCTCACGGCCGTGTCTATAAGACAAGGGGGTAAGGTATGTGCGGTTTTAGTTAATATAAACCCAACACGCCATACAGGTGATCCATGCAGATCACCTGTTCTATTAAAAATGAGTCTATGGGTACGAAGACGTAATTTGCCAACGCATTAATTTGAAGCCATTGTCTACGCGTGAGTTATGCGATACCATTATTTCGTGTTGAATATATAACAGACAAGCAAACAAAGTGGGCAATCGTCTCAGATAATATTTTTACTGCTGCTTGTATCGTCTCAACCTGGGAAAATGGCAGGTTATGTTGGACTCAAACCGACAAAAAATCGCACTTGCCTTATATAATTGTATTGTCGTTGTTATAATCAGTACCTACCTATGGCCCTAGGATACGTGACATTCGCTACAACATCAACAGTCATAGGCCTAGTCATAGGCTAACGTTTGCAAGACATCTTCAAAGGGCTTGACCTCATAAAAAGTTATATTAACTACGTGGTGTGGACCTCTTTACAACCAGCTAAATATAAATTGTTTTTATGAACAATTTACACGTGACGTGAGGGTGTCATGTTTAATTATTCACCGAGTATTTGAGCAGGTGAAATGTCGACCTAAATACCGAGCCATCTCTGAAGCTGAAGGCACGACGTTAATATTTTCGTTTTTTTTTTACAATAATTTGATAGTAGACTGTTAAATATGCGGCAGATAATTGACTGGTGGTTATAATAGTGAACTGTGTACTGTTTTTGTTAACAATAGGGAGTTCACTGAAGTTTGATAAGATAAATAGAAGGCTTAGTAAAAATTTGTACACTGAAAAAATATTTGTAATCGAATCGTTCTAAGATCATTTAAAAATTTCGGTGTGAAGATTGTGAAAGGATGCTCACAAGAGTAAAATTTACTCTCGTACACTGGTGTAACGTATGAACCGCGCCTATTATAATGAACTGTTTCCTACAAACAACAAAACTGACAGACAAACAAAACAAGCAAACATCAACCATGTCTTCTATCACGTGCACGTCACACGTCCCATGCATTGTATTTATTCGCCAACTCACACTTTACCTGGCTAGCTAACTCGCGCCCGTGTTTGCTCGCGACACTCGCATCTATTCGTTATCGCGCGACTCGGCAAACATCGGCAAACATCGCCCGTTCCATTAGTCCAGTTCTTTATTCAAATTCTGTTTGCTCATTGGTCGGCCGGCAGATAAAATCAACAGATAGGTACGCGGTACAGTGTTTGCTGAACTTTAATTGTGACCTAATGACATAGTTGTAGGGAGGTAAATTGTTTTATAATGCTGGGTACCTTTTCATAGAAATCTGTTTGTTTTATAGTACTTAAATCAATATTGTTTGTGTAAACTTTGATGGCTCATAAAGGTATTTTTTAAAAATAAATTACAACCAGTTAATTGTTTTTAATGTCAATAAAAGCGTAAGTATACTGAATTCGATGCCGTGATGGTCAGAGTTCATGTCCTGGCAACTAATTTCCCTCGATTAAACAAAATAAAATTATTATTTAGTTGTGTAACATCTTATTCATTTATTCTTTATTTTTTATACATATTTAAAAAATATCGTTGCACAACGGTATCGAAGGGTAGGTAGGTTCTAAGGTATCGGTGGTGAATTTTTTATATTAATTTGCATTTTGAATATATACCGATCATATCTGTAAAGTCTTGCCTAATTGTAAGTCAGTCTTACCTCGCCAGGTAGTAACCACCTATATGTTGTTATAAGTATACCTACTAAAGCTCAAACTTTTTATTACACGCCTTCGCCCGCTTTGAGAAGAAAGTCTCATCTCGCGAAATTAAGTTTCAAATATTAAATTCGCCTTTATGAAAAACACCCTTCTTGCAAGACTTATCCGACGCTGTAAAAATGAACATGCTGTATATACAGTTTTTAATGGAAATCGGAATATTACGTTTTTAGAGAATCTTCTATTTTTGTGTTTATAAATGTTTAGACGCAGCAATTTATGAGTGCATTTTTAGAAATAAATTATTTTTAAAGATTTTATAGTAACAATATTGAACGTTATATCTGTGGGCCATATCTAAAGATAATAGTATTGGACTCACGATATATTGTGCGGAGGACTAACTCTCCATCACTGCGCCAATCTGATGCTCCGTATTGAACTGAAAAGAGAACAAAGACGGAGTATAGGAACAGAGTCGTTGAAATACGTTTACAATTAGAATAAAGAAATGACCAGTAACTAATTTGTTTTACTATCTTTCTTTTTATACATAAGTATTTTAATTTAACTTTATTTTTTTTCGTGGGAGAGCCATGCTTCGTTACGAATGGCGCGGCTGTACCGGAGTGATACCACAGCCACACTGAAACCCGCCGTGAAACAACACTTATGTTGTGTTTCGCCGAGTGAGTGATACCGGAGGCCTAAAGCCTTTTGAAAGGCGGGCAACGCACTTGCGACTCCTCTGGTGTTGCGGGTGTCCATGGGCGGCGGTAATAGCTGAATTCGTATGCTCGTTTGCCCCCCTTTTCCATAAAAAAGGGTTAAATAATTTTCGAATAATAATTGGTCATTTTAATAGCGTTAGTTAGGAGTGGCTGCGTAGAAACCGTCCCACGAATCGGGCATAAGGCTATATTGATCAGTGGCTATAAGACGCTCTGAGTAGCCGTAGTCAAATTGCGAAGATTTTATTTTCATTAGTGGTATCAAAAAAAAACTTTCTTATCTCTGTCTAACAAAACTGTAATTTAAAATGTTATTCACACCCTCAATTCATTTAATTGTAACACCACGTTTATGCAATAAAACAACAACGTGTGTTCGCAACCCCTGGCGCGTTGTCGGGCGGATCACTGCAATAGAAATCACGCCGCGTCGACCAGGGGAGACTCGGGGAGACAGGGAAACACTAAACAACAAAGGACAGAAGAACAAGAGATGGGCTCTCCGACTTTCAAAGATAACAGAACATAGCTTGCTTGTATCACCCGAAGGGTCAAGAATAGACATACTAAATACTAATGTACACCCACATGTTTGCCGGTATGTTTAAGAAGGGGCGAGTTTATTACCAGTAACAGGGCACAAATCCCGGACTTCCAGCTACAACTGAGAATTTCATTTTGCTCGACCCAGGGATCCACTATAATACCTATCACTTGTCAGCCGTGCTTGTGACCTGACTAGACCAACGAGGTAGTCGTCGAGGTAATTTGAATTTTAGATCTTGCATTACAGATATTATAGAGTGGATTTTCTGACTGTTTCTGTTTGATGTAGGGAGGGACTGCAACAGAAATCAAGGCTGAGTCCCGGGATTATCTCTCATTAGCACGAGGAGAGCGCGTTCGTGCGTGACAACCCTGGAGTGACGATCTGTGGACTGTTGCTGATTGTACCTAATGTAGTTTTGTTTTGCACGCGGTTGTGTACCATGATGTAGGGTACAGTCGATGATAAAATTACGGCAATATTATTAGGAAATATTTTGAAGAAATTGTTTGAAATATTTTATTGGTAAATGTATGTTACATATCTAATTACGTATATTAATTATCGAATAGTTGTCACACTTTACTATAGCTACGTTAAGACATAAAGACTATTAAGTGTGTAATTTTGGTAAATTCGATATTAAAGTAAGTACCTAATATACAGGCTACTTAGATCGTGCTCATAAAAATATTTTTAAGGCGGAAAGCATTAGTCTAGCTGCCTCAATAGTCTAGTGGTTTTAAGTGCGACCGCTACGCTAGAGGTCCTGGATTTGATTCCCAACTGCAACAGTGTTATTGGGATTTATCTATGAAATACATAGTCTGAGCTGCTATTGAGAATTCTTAGCTTAATGTAAACATACATGGAACCTATACATACCAGCAATCTGTGGTACATTAGTACACCTCTGTCTAATCTTACGAGTAATACAGGCGTGATAGGTGGAAAGTATCATAAAATTATTCCTTAAAGATTTACTTACAAATGCAATCATACAATTAATTGCAATTATTCGCTGTCTCAACACCCACACTAAAGAACTCGGCAATAACATTTAAGCCCAGTATAAGTCCGCTAAGTACCCCCGCACACTTGCGCTCCCATTTGTCGCAACAATACGCTACTAATCGCACGACAAAGGCACGGTTTAGATATAAATACAAATCGTGTTGTTTTCGGTCGGCACCCCTGCGCGGACCCTCGCAATTCAAGGAGGATTTTACATGTGTCGAAGTTGCGATTTTTGCGAATTCTTATTTTGAATTGCGCGTGTAGGTACTTACCTAATATTAAATTAAATTAAATGATTGTGCCATATCACAAAAAATATGTAAAAACTAAGATTATAATAACTAATTTAATATATTTTATTTTTTAGGTAATATAATAATATCGCCAACAAATAAAAGAGTACAACAACATATGTATTTAGTAGCCTATTTTGCAATCAGAAAACTATCAATATGATATTTTTAAATGAAAAATTTTACAATTATAATGTCAGTATCTATAGCAAGGAAAAGAAATAAACTTTATTTCGAAAAACATAAACACTACATGCTGGATTGGGTGAGAATAACTAAACCTATATATGTAATTATATGTACATAAGAACACTGTACATATTATACATACCATCACGCCTGTATTTCCCAAAGGATTAGGCAGAGGCGTACTACTATACACCCACATTTCGCCGGTATGTTTAGGTCCCATGTAATAGGGGGCGAGCCTATTGCCATTAACCGGGCACAAATTCCGAGCTGCTACTGGGATTTTCATAGAAAAACCCAATAACACTTTGCTCGACCTGGGAATTGACCTGGACCACTAGGCTAATGAGGCAGTTGACATTATTATATAGCCCTATAATTATAAAATTTTCAACCAGGCAATCCTTTACTTCTCTTTTCTAGATCCCCTCTAAAGAGGAAGGAGAGAAGAGTGCCGAGATTTTTATTATTCGTATGTGATCGTCCGGATTACCGCGAAACGATAGAATAAATTATCGTTGTTTTATTCAATAAACGTATCCGAATTTCGTTCAATAAATACGTCGGAGTTTCGTTGAATAAAATCGGTGTTTTATTGGGGTTAACTGTTGATGTGTTATTGGGGCGGGTTTTTCGCTGGGGTAGTTTCGAAGGCGCCATATGTGTCGGAAACTGTTTATTTTTAATTTGATTGAGTTTTTCGTTTCTGATTGTTAATCTGATTATACACGTAATGAATTAACTATAAAAGAAATTGAGTAAATTTATATTTTGATATTTACATAAACATACCATCACGCCTGTATTCCCCGAAGGGTTAGGCAGAGGTGTACTAAGGTACACCCACAGTTCGCCGGTTTGTTTAGCCGGGCACAAATTCCAAACTCCGAGCTGCTTAACTAAGAATTTCATAGAAAAACCCAATAACACTTTGGAATAGGAATCGAACCCAGGACCTCTAGCGTAACAGTCGCACTTGGGACCACTAGCCTAACGAGGCAGTCTATTTTCTTTTTTGTTGGTATTCTGATATTTTTTTAAAATAATAAAGCATGATAGGTGTCTCTGCTGTTCTGCTTACGATGTTCTCTTACTAACTAATCTAGTCGTTCATTTAGTTTTTTTTTGTAGAAAAAACGTGTGTCAACAATTAATTAGTATTAATAATAATTATCACACAAAATTATGTAGTCCAGTACTGTGTACATTTTACATAATGAACTCCACATTATTGTGTAATAAATATTTTACTTCAAAATTCATGAATAAAATATAATAACAACCGCATTACCTTCATAATATTCACAGTTCACAAAATAACTCTATTATAATTAACCGAAGCGAATAAAATCAAAACAAACCCTGTACTATGGAATTTCACGCGCAACTAAATCAATTATTCGCGGGCACAACACTCGGGGCTCGGGTTCGACTCCCGCGCATATAATAGTACAAACGGTTGGGGCGGGACAATGCATGTCAGCAGCTAAACGCCTGCGGTATTCCGGCTTATTGATGTTATACAGGGGGTGGATAAATCAGAAAAAACATTTGTTAAATTATTAATAGACATTCTACGTTTTTATTGTGGCAAACATCTTGACCAACCAACTTTTAAAAAGCTTTCGTAAAGTTGCACGTTGATCAATAAAAGATCTTAAGGGTCTGGCGGAGCTTGAATTGCCCATAAGGTCATAATCTATACTAATATATAAAGCTGAAGAGTTTGTTTGTTTGCTTGAACGCGCATGAAATCTCAGGAACTACTGGTCTGGTGGAAAAAATATTTCAGTGTTAGATAGCCCATTTATTGAGGAAGGCTATAGGCCATATATCATCACGCTAAGACCAAGTAACTATTCTATGCGGACGAAGTCGCGGGCAAAAGCTAGTACCAAAATAAATCGTAATCCAAATAATATTCTATCAAATTGCTTTATTATTCTGATTGAGATTCTGTTAATCTAGATTCCTACCGTATAATTTCGTCTACTGCTACTTCACTGGAAATAAACAACCGGAAAATCAAATAAACTAGGTAAAGTTATCAAGAATTGCATTCGCTTACATTTATTTCCAGTGAAGTATTTTGAACAAAATGGTAGAGCAGGAACCTAGATTAATTTTAATGGTGGAATCCGAATAATGAGACACTTTGATTAAATTGTGTTTGAATTACGATTTATTTTGGTATTACGTTTGTATGGAAAATTCGGTCCGCTGGACTCTAAGCATATCTAGCAATCAATCTATCTATACTAATATATAAAGCTGAAGAGTTTGTTTGTTTGTTTGCTTGAACGCGCTAATCTCAGGAACTACTGGTCCGATTTCAAAAATTATTTCAGTGTTAGATAGCCCATTTATTGAGGAAGGCTATAGGCTATATATCATCACGCTACGCGGACGAAGTCGCGGGCAGAACCTAGTCTATATATATAAAAATCCATTGCTGTTCGTTAGTCTCGCTAAAACTCAAGAACGGCTGGGCCGATTTAGCTGATTTTGGTTTTGAAATGTTTGTGGAAGTCCAGGGAAGGTTTAAAAGATGAGTAAATATGAAAAAATGATTTTCTGATGCGGTACGTAGTTCGCCGGGTCAGCTAGTATTTTATAAAAATATTTATGTAGGTATGTAAAAGAGTAATTGCACTCACTCCCTCACTGATTAATCAAGTCTGATAAATCTCAAAAATTATAAATTCTACAAAAGTGTAGATGGTAAAAACGAGATCAATTCGGGTAACACCGCAAAACATGGCTAGTTTCATTTACTTATTAAATTAAGAAAAAATATATGAAATTGACTTACTCCTTGCGTAATTACTAAGGGCTGCTATTGTTGTTTTGAATAATTTATTACATAGGTAGTAGGTTTTTTTTAATATAGAATAATGATGATGCAGGTAACAAACGCTGAGACGCACAACTTGTATATGTAGGTTCTTGCCCTTTCCATTGTTAAATACACAGTATACACTCACTTACATAAACACTACAAGAAGTGCGAAATACATTACCAGAACACTCGTAACACTAGAATAAAATAAAAAAAAGCCCTAAAACTCCTCACATTCCTCAACCTTTACGCTGCGGTTGGTGCCAAGTATTTTAATTTTCCTAACGAAGTGTTATCGACCCGTAGTTAGCACTCATACGGGCGCGTTAGTGGGATTAGCGGGAATTAGCAGAAACAGTGCCAACTTTGAGGATTTTATACATGATTCTAAGTGTTTTTTAACATTCCACGATTTGCTAAATGTGGATAGCTATGTGTAATTTAATAACATGTATAAACTCTTAGGCCCACTTGCACCAACTTCTTAAATGTGTTTAAATTGTATTTAAACACGAAATATCTATGAAAAATTGTGTTTAAATATGACTTAAACACATTTAAGAATTTGGTGCAAGTGGGTCTTATAGTGTTAGTGCCTTACCTATCCATTTTTTAAGCATACGGTACATGAACGTAGTACTTTTTAAATAATTAACAACTTATGTTTCGAAATAATGTTTTAATTGTGATTAAAATTGTGTTTAAATATTATTTAAATAGATTTAAGAAGGTGGTGCAAGTGGCCCTTAATGTCAATATCTACAATATCGTCCCAAAAATATTATTTTTAAATACATAATTTATTATTTTTGTTTGTTCAATTTTATAATTGTATGACTTCAATTTAATTTAATTCTTAATTTATTAATTGTAATTCCAAAAATCTCAAACAAATTGCAACAACCTGTAGTTATTTAAGCCGGCCCCGCGGCGCGCTACACAGCTAATACTCCAAATTGAGTGACAGCCAGAGTTAATAAAAGCTGGCTGTAATGTTGCCCATATGTCCACACCCTTTACTATAGTACAAATGTTTAGCCAGATTCCTGATGGACATTAAGTAAGAATTAAAATCTAACATTAATAATTTTCGGAATGAAATGAACTTGTTTTTTGTTTTACCCATATAACTGAGTCAATACGTTTCACGTTAGGAGGAGTTATCAATAATGTGTGACAAGACAGTAAAGAAATCTTTATAATAATATTTATAAAAAGCATACGGCCTAATCCTACAAACGTGAAATTTAGTGAGGATGTGATGTGATGTTTGTTACTCTTTCACGCCACAACGGCTGAATAGATCTTGATAAAATTTGGCCCGAGATACGGCCAATTATAGACTATAGGTCTGGAAATAGACATAATAATTTTTATCCAAGTCGGACCTGATTCTGAAATCCACGCAGAAAAATTCGCGGGCAGAACACGGTTGTTGTACGGTTGTACGATTTTTGTACAACAAAATATTCTATCATATAACACATATATTTAAAAAATTATGTATTTTAATTTTCCAGCATACTTATAGTCCAAAAAAGAATAGATACTGTAAAAAACTTCATATTTATAAAGACTTACAAAACGAACCAATTTAAAATTAACACAACATTTTGGCCAAGTTTAAATTAATAAAATATTCAATTTGAGGGTTGTACCCGCGGCGTGTACAGCAATAACCCGGCTATCCTCTGGGGTACATCACGCCAAGGGGTACACGCTACCCCACTGGGAACACTTGAGGCACGGTTAACCGGCAGGGTTAAGACCGTAAGTTGTGATTATTTTGGCGATAAAAGTATTTTATTATGTTCATGTTATCAGAGGTATTTCTGGTTGGTACACACGCAAGGGCAATAATGACATTAAAAAAATATGTTTGGTATGCTTTTCACCTTGAATAAAAATATGTTTTATAACTTTTGCTCGTGGTTTTGCTCGCGTTCCGAATGGACTAAGTACTGTAATAATTTTTGAGAAAATAATGTGCTTCTATTTTATCCAAAGGAAAGACCGCCTCACAATCTGTCTACCTCTAGATTATCAATTTCATACGAGCCTTAATACAGTGAGGATTTTCCAGAATTTAAAAACAAGAGACAGACAAGAAACAATCGCATGCCAAATGAACTGTGGGCAACCACAAATTGGATCCCAAACGGAGGGAATCGTGGTCGGCTTATACGGAGGTAGTGCGATGAATTTGACTCTTACAACAGAAAGTTCCATCTAAAACCCTAGGGGTTCATAGCTAAGTAATAATTACGCTAATTAACTGATTTTGTCGATGGGTGACTAATAAGTAACACATCGAGACCCCTCCGTGCTTTGGAGAGCGCGTAAAGTCGTCGGTCTCGGTTGTCACGCGAACTCCTAATGGCGTAGGCAACAGCCAAAGCCTGACAACCATTCTATCCTTAGGATTTCGGTATTCCCCAAATATTGGGTTGGGGATATCTGATAGCAGTCCCTTCGTATCAAATACTGGTATTCAGTCGCATCTGGTTAGATTGGAAGCCGATCTCAACATGATTGGCAAAAGACTAAAGGAAGATTGAAGCGGCGGTAGCCTAGGCTAGGGCGTCGGACTTGCGAT
Source organism: Acronicta leporina (assembly GCA_947256265.1). NCBI lineage: Eukaryota > Metazoa > Arthropoda > Insecta > Lepidoptera > Noctuidae > Acronicta > Acronicta leporina. The sequence continues at coordinate 4,888,205 of OX366529.1, forward strand.
CATGTGGGACACTGTTTTAGATCATAAGTTTTGACATGTATCTTTCAAATTTAATAAATAAATAATGTGGTATGAAACCCACCCATTGCACTACCGACGTGAACCCACTCGTAACACAAGCATTTTAGCTTAGCAGGGGTTAACAAGAATACTAGTACCTAATGTGCATCCCACATTGCTAGTAAGCTTAAAAAAAAATGTGCAAGTCCCAGTTCTCCCTACACGTAATACCTACGTCCAACTAGAACCCTGTTCTGTATTTCAAAGGCAAGTGCAAGGTTCACGGTATATTGCCTGCATTGCACAAGTGGTTTGACAGCAATAAAAATCCGCCATGTTTTTGCACCAGCCGCTCCTTGAAGCTGTCAATTACTTCTCCCCCGTAAGACAAGCATTGCACGCACTTGCTGTTGTAAATTGACGACTTCAATTGCAACCCCTTTGTAGGTGATTTCTTATTTATGCAGGTATAGAATGTTTCGGATTTGTATTTAAAAAATATTTTTATTGTATGTTAAATTCAGCTATTTCCTTTATTATATAAAAATTTTGGCGCCGGTGAGTGATTCCGTTTCTATTTAATGTCTGTTATTTGTTGGATTAAGGTTAGTACTAAATATTAATATGATTTGTTTTAATAGTTTCGAAATATGTATCCTGTGGCAATAAAGACTTGAATCTGTGCAATTATGTGGTCAGGATCAACACCAACGTAAGCTTCATATAAGTCAATTTTAAACATGAATCTCATTTAGAAAAGTTTAAAAAATTAAAATTCTATTATTTTCCATGATAACTGAAAGTAAATACATGAATGCATGTGAAGTTGTCCTTTCCAAAACCCCACGTACTGCAATTGATGTGACCATGTAATACAAGGGCGTCCTCGCAAGTATTGGCCAAACCCCGCCAGATGGCGTAGTGTTTACCCTGGCTGTTTGAGCACAACTTTGAATTTTGAACTATTAGCTGTACTCACACCTGTCGATGTTTGCGACTACCCTCAATAACTTACAGATAAACTTCGCTTAGAACAAGTTGACTGTGTGAATATGTTTGGCATATATTTCTGCGGAAACACAAGTTCAGACAAAATTGTGGTACCTAATTAAACATTTAAGGCGCAGTTGTAATAAGACTCATTACTTACTTAATAAATGTTGTAAAGCTAACCTACCCACATACCACATATGTTATTATGAAGAAGGTAGTAGAGTAGATTTGAAACTGCGTCTTTTGATTCAAATCATACTATTATAACTCTATAATCTTAGCATGGAAATTGCAAAAAAATACAAAAAGATAGCTATTAACTAGTTATAAGCTAGTATAATGATGAATAAAACAAGGTATCGCGTAGCAGTAACCTCTTTTAAACTTTGCACATCCCTTGTAATTAATTGACTTAGTTATATACTACCTGTTTTACTACGTCTACGTCCAAAGTGTAGGAGTTTTCATGCTAGTGTAGTTCTTGATTCTTTTTTTAGATTTTTTACTGTTTCGTTACGTAGGAAATGATTGCTACTTTTAATTCAGTGATTTTTAGAAGTGAATTTCGGAACATAATATACCACTTAAGTTGCTACTTCTCATGAAATATTATTAAATACTGTCCGTGAATAGGTATGCTTGAACTACACAGGCTAAAGTTATTTAGTGAAGGTAATTGAGACTCGCAGGCAGGATTCGAACCTGCGTCTTCTGGCTAGGTACGCCAGACGCTATGACCTCTAAGTCTCCGCGAGTCCCACCTGCCATGTCGAAATTTGCCTTCACATTCTGAACTTACGTCTTAAAGGTGACGTCAGTAACATCTATTGAAAGGCAAGTTACTTTGCCTCTCAACCGACATGACTTACCTTACGGTTAGTTCTATGTCGTACCGTGTCGAATTTTTCTTCACTAAAATAACTTTAAAATCCTAGCATGAAAAATGCAAAAAAAATACAAAAAGATACACAGGCTAAAGTTATTTAGTGAAGGAAATTAAGACTCGCAGGCAGGACTCGAACCTGCGTCTTCTGGTTAGGTACCTACACCAGACGCTATGACCTCTCATTTTACAATTTTCACAGCTTAAACTACGACACAGGTAAACTATGTACATTGCACCTGTAATGACAAACCCTAAATAGGTTTTTTCAAGAATTGAGTTGCAAATGCAATTGATATGTTGTACTCGTAGTTCAAACAAAACGAAGATCTCGAAACGATTGGTTTTAGTATGAGAAGGTACCTCATATTAACTTTTTATTCCAAAATCTATACTCTATAGTCTATACTAATCTATAAAGCTGAAGAGTTTGTTTGTTTGCTTGAACGCGATAATCTCAGGAACTACTGGTCCGATTTGAAAAATTCTTTCAGTGTTAGATAGCCCATTTATTGAGGAAGGCTATAGGCTATATATAATAACGCTAAGACCAAGTGACTATTCCACGCGGACGAAGTCGCGGGCGGACGCTAGTAATACATATAATGCATGTATTATTTTTTGCTAAGTAATTTGATGTATCAGTTTAATAATGGTTTGTTTTCAAAGGTGCGACATGCTATATTTTAAATCCGCCACCTCTTATACCTCAATCCTAATCACAGCAGCACAGACAACTGCACGCGATACCCAGCGCACATGCCGATAAAAATCATCCTGTCTTAGTAATTGTGCTGGCCGTTTGTGCCTGTCTATACCACTACAGTGTCTTCATCCCATGCTTTACCAATGCACAAAAAAATACTATATGTACTGGTATACTTAGCACATATATCACGCTTGTATACCCTGAAGGGTAAGGCAGAAGTGTACAGCTGCACAGCCACAGTTCGCTGGATGTTAAAGGTCTCGTGTAGCAGGGACGAGCCTATTGCCATTAAGAGGGCACAAATTCCAAACTCCGAGCTGCTACTGAGAATTCCATAGAAAAACCTAATAACATAAATTTGCTCGACCTGGGAATCGAACCCAAGACCTCTAGTGTAGCGGTCGCACTTGAAACCACTAGACTAACGAGGCAGTTTGCAACGTAATAAATCCGATATTATTGTGTTTTTTTATGTTAAGGCGAGCAAACGAGCAGACGGATCACCTGATGGTAAGTGATACCGCCGCCCATTAACACCCGCAACACCAGAGATGCAAGTGCGTTGCCGGCCTTTTAAAAGGGTTTGGGCCTCCGGTATTACCACTAACTCGGCGAACACAACGTAAGTGTTGTTTCACGCCGGTTTTCTGTTAGGACGTGGTATCACTCCGGTCGAGCCGGCCCATTCGTATGGCGAGGCTCGTCAGTCTCCCCCTTAACGCAATTGTAATGTCAAATATTTTTGTGGTAGTTTCACGTAGTTACTGGAAAGGCAACTTGTACGATTTTTTGTTATTACGTATCCGACATATTATAGCCTTATTGGTGGCAGATGATTCATAAAGATGTTCCGTAGTCAAACAAAAAAGCATTAACAACGTCCTGGCTGACAAAATGTTCATACGAGTCCACGTATCTCCCCGTAAAGGGTATCAAACATTCAGATAAATTCGAAACAACTAGCTCGGTGAATTCAGTACAAATTACATAAACAGTTATTGCAAGAGTACATATTTCAGAGCGACGGAGGAGTAGATATGATGAAGAGTCCGCTGTCTGAATCTCAATAATAGCAGTGGAGGACCCTCCACCGGCCTCTCTGGAAAGCGACGGGCACAGTGTAGTCAATAACAGAGAATATGTTATTTAGGAAAAAAATAAAGATGAATTACACATGAGTGACTTTTTATTGTTGTATTTAAACGTTTTGAGTACTGTAGTGTTATGGACACAAATTAATTAACGCACTACTTACGATTGGAAAAAGGCATTCATCAAATTATTTTATTTTTATTTTTCTGATATTCATGTGTAGGTAGTTTAGGTCCCATAAAAGTCGCTAAGCTAGCGGGAATAAAACTCAAAAATAAAAAAATATAACACCTACCTAAGAACCACCAATAAATGAGAAACGCTCCGAAAACCGTACCTATCTAAATGAGTTCTACGGTTTTGTAGATACTTTTCGTACACAAGCAAATGGCCTAAACGCATACACCTTCTTCGTTCTGTCGTGGAAAAAATAATAATATAATATTTTCTCAACTACTACGAAAGCTCGTAGTACCACTGCTTGTAGCACCTCAGTGCTACACTCAAGGGCGTAGCCATTTATGTCAAAAAGTCTATTGTATGAGGTATAGTTAATCAATTATTAGGTTGCTTATCAATGTTCGGTTTAATAGATAGACTTATATTATTTTACCGTGGGAGAGCCGGCTCGACCGGAGTGATACCACAGCCTCACAGAAAACCGGCGTGAAATAACGCTTACGTTGTGTTTCGCCGAGTGAGTGAGGGTACCGGAGACCCAAACCCTTTTAAAAGGCCGGGAACGCGCTTGCGACTTCTCTGGTATTGTGGGTGTCCATGGGCGCTAGCATCGCTTACCATCAGGCGATAAGACTGCTCGTTTGCCTCCTATGAGGTAAAAGAAATAAACCAACCATAAATAATATAAGTAAGGAGTCCCATAACGTATTATTTTGTAATTAAATAATCTGTCTCGCATTACTCTGTGCAAACGAGTAGTAGCCGGGGGGTTTAATATTAAAAATAAAATAGAAAAGAGCGATCTCAGTGTAGTGGCTGGGTATTGTGTGCTTTTTAATAAATGCCGAAATCACCGGGAGATGGCGTTGTTTTTCGTTATTGCTACCACGCTATTTCAACCCTCGGTTTTTTTCAGTGTTAGCAGATTATGTTTTGTATAGGTATTTACGGTCTGTTTGACTATCTACTTATTTACATTTGTATTTTCAATTCTACTGCCTCAATAGTCTAGTGGTTTCAAGTGCGACTCGTAGCTAAAGGTGATGGGTTCAATTCCCAGGTCGAGGATTGTTTTACTGAGTTTTTCTATGAAATTCTCCTCAGTAGCATCTGGAGTCTGAGATTTGTGCCCAGTTACTATCTAAAGGCTCGCCCCCGATTACATATATGGGACCTTAACATACCGGCGAACTGTGGATGTAGATTAGTACACCTCTGCCTAAGCCTTCGGGGAATACAGGCGTGATAGTATGACATCATTGTATTTTATTACAAATTTTCTTCTTCGCTTATTTTTGCAAAACACAAAAAAAAACTATGCAATATCTGTATCTATAGTGGGTATATAAATATTAAAGGACCATCGACCCGCAAACACCACATTATAATCACAAAGCCTAGCTATGGAACAAAGATGGTGTGGAGAGGCGTATCAAAAACTGCATTACTGTAGACATTTCCCATCAAAGCATCACATACGTAGCACTTTGGTGGAGCCGCATGAGACAACGGCACTAAAGATAAAACAGAAGTTTAACTGAACAATATGTATATTTATATTTTTTGTTCCTACTTTGCTTACTTACTTTACTTTTTACTATCTCCATGGTCCAGCATTCAGATGCATATAAGACAGTTTTAATTTAAAGTCGTATAATGTATATGTCTAACTGCCTCAGTAACCAAGTGGTCCTGACTGCGACTGCTACGCTAGAGGTCCTGGGTTCGATTCCCAGGTCGAGCAAAGTGTTATTGGGTTTTTCTATGAAATTCCCAGTAGCAGCTCGGAGTTAGGAATTTGTGCCCGGTTAATGTCAATAGGCTCGCCCCCTATTACATTGGACCTAAACATACCGGCGAACTGTGGGTGTACATTAGTACGCCTCTGCCTAACCCTTCGGGGAATACAGGCGTGATGGTATGTTATGTTATGTTATAAAGTATATGTACAGTGATACCTTAGTGATATGACCATTAGATTACCAAGTCAAAAGGTCTCGAGTAAAATCCAAGGCACGCACCTCTGACTTTTATATCTCATGTGCGTAACCTAATAGTTAATTATCACGCACTTAAACGGTGAAGGAAAACATCGTAAAGAAACCTGCATGCCTGAGAGATTTTCTCGACGGCGTGTGAAGTCTGCCAACCCGCATTAGGCTAGCGTGGTGGACTATAGCTTAATCCTTCTAATTGCAAGAGGAGACCCGTGCCCAGCAGTGGGACAATATAATGGGTTGATTATAGAATAGAATATACTTTATTGTATTGTAAGCTATCTCTTGCCAAGCTCAGTAGCAGCTTGGATTTCTAATTTATGCTCGCTCTATTACATGGGACCTGAAACACACCTCTGCCTATCCCTTCGGGGATACAGACTGCAGGGTTGACGATAGTGCAATCCTACTGCAGGATACTGACCTCCTTTTAAGGTTATATATTTAGAGTTATTTAGAGTTAGAGTAATAAGATTGCACTACCGACGTGAACCCACTCGTAACACAAGCATATTTAGCTTAGCACTAGGGGTTAACAAGAATACTAGTAATGTGTGACCCACATTGCTAGTAAGCTTTAATAATAAAAAAAAAAGATTCACCCATCATACCATCTCAACTATATTTCAAGTGTAAGACAGAGCTGTACTTTCAAAGTTTACCGGTATATTTCGGCCCCATAGGGGCGAGCCTATTAGTTTTAACCGCGCACAAATCCAAATTCCTAACTGCTACTGAGAATTTCATAGAAAAACCCACTAACAGTTTTGCTTGACCTGGCAATTAAATCCAGGCTCTTTAGCATAGTAGAGCTTACGACCACTACACCAATTCATTTATTTACTCTCCCACAGGTGTAGGCAGAAACTATAGACAGCTACTTGCTACGATTCTTGTATACCTCTTTTGCTTCTGTCACATTCATACATCATTCATTTACGCCCAATATTGTAGGTACAGAGGCGGACTTAGTGCTATAAAAAATCATAATAAATAAATAAATAATGGGGCCGTGCTAGGTTCTACATCAACATTAACCTTCTGTGTCCTCTCTGCAATTCGTTAACAAGTGGTGCACGGTCGCTCGTGATCAAAGGGCGGCGGTACCAGCAACCGCGTTGTTTGAGCCAGCCGCCCCTTCGGAGCTTATTGATCATACCACCTCGTGCATTCCGCTATGTATGTTATGTCATACCAGGTAAGGGAATTAGGTTAATTGAGTAGGTACGGCAAAGCGAAATTACAGCTACATTGAATGTTATTTGACCAGCGGCCATATTGAATGTAATCTGGCCGTCTCTGAAGGTTCTCCTCGTTCTCCTTGAGTGTTAGCTGAGCGATCGGATTTGATTCCACGTATCATAGGTTTGATTCGGAATAAACGTTTGCATTAATTATAGGCAGTTATTTCGGTCGTGGATGTTTGTATATTAGAATTTTCCTTGAAAAGGAAACAATCTTTATGATAAATGATATTTATTTCTGTAAATAGATCTTTTAAAGACACTTTTACAGGTCAATGTTTTACATTTTTTTTAATGAGATGGCGGCGGCATTTCCTGACTGACGACCTCTGAGAAAAAACAGAAACAAACTCAGAGAACCATGGTCTCTTTTAAAGTCCAGACATTACTGTCTGGACTTTAAAAGAGACCATGGTTAATGGTAATAATATTATTATTGTAGGTAATATCTACTATTACTAGTAGATATTACCTACAATAATAATATTATTAGATATTATGCGAGTGTTATGATGTAGGGCAACATCTGAACAGGCCTTTTGAAGAAGGGCCATAGCAGCTTTGAGTTGACCTGTCCTAACTGACGGCACATATAACTACATCAGGCATCGTGTAGCTCAACCATTATTTAGGGAGCAACGACCTGTCGCACGACGATACCAGATCAGCAAAACATTTGCGTACGTCATGTAAAATACTCAAAACTGTCAGAAAATCTTTCTTTCTTGGAAATGTATCAGCGGGAGATCTTCAGCTGGTAGGTGTTGTGTATTTGTTGAACATCATCATCCACCTACTTTCTACCTACTTCTGAGTATATGCTCTTTGCTTATGCCACGTTTCCGGTCCCATTTCCTCCAAATCGGACTTATACCCCATTTCACTAGAGGCACAGTTATTGTCTGCGTGGGACCATAAAATTTTCATATGCCGTCGACCCATCTTAGTACCAGACGCTGCACACTCCTGCTGTATATGCGGTTCTACCATCATCAAGTCTACCCATGTGTATCCTGCCTGTCACTTGAGGCCGTTTATCTGGTCGTGGATCACACAATTATTAATGACATAGTAACGTCCATATTCTGCCCTTATTCCAATTTACTTGGGGTCGCATTGGCTCTAAATTTCCATACATCTCTATAAGCCGACATCTCATCTTTCCTCATACCTATCCATCTATGGGTTTGATTTCACAATCAAACCAGAAGAAATCCTGAACACTTTCAAGTGTATCTCATCGATTTCCTAACGAGGTCGACTGATTATCACGGCACTTGAAACATCCGGTGCTAGCAAAAGATCTTTGATTAGCTTCTGGAGAACTTTTATGAAAATTTAGTACTTACATAACAGTGGACCTGGATCAAGATCACAATTATAAAATGTCTTGAAATGTATTCAGGACATTTTAAGAGATGGGAAATCTTCAGTGGTAAGCAGAAATGGTAAATAAACAATATCACCGTCACGTCAAAATTCTTTGTTTTACTGAAAACTCTTTACACAGAATCAGTATCTCTGCCCATCCATAATTGCCATCCGACCGAGACAGTTATGTAAATGTTCCTCATTAACACTCTTGACGACTTCACACGAAGACTAGGCTCATCAAATGACGAACAAACTCTAATAAGCAATATCGAATGCAAAGTGTCTTTGCGTCAGAGGGGCACTCACGCGCACTCACTTTGTGGACGATTAGCGTCGTCTCATTAGTGGCCCGCTTTAGCACCTCGTTGCACCTACTCATTCACTCGAGATCGTGAGCGAACGATAAAGCCACAAGGATATTCACCGTGCGACTAATTTGACGCGAAATATTATATTTTACATACTTCTGTGAATTATTGTCAGACGTAATCGTTATGTTGGGAAAATGTTGGCTGAGTGACTAAGATGCTTTTGTGGAAATAAGGTTTTAATTCAAGATCGAATAATTTAGATCATTATCCTCATTAGTTTAGAGTTCGTAAACGGGACTGCTACGTTGGAGATTCGGGTTCGACTCTCAAATCGACCAAATAGTTATTGGGTTATTCTATGAAATTTTAGTAGCAGCTCAGAGTTTGAATTTGTTCCCGATTAATGGCAAAAGCCTCGACCCCTATTACATGGTAGCTATACATATTGGTGAACTGTGATTGCAGCTATAATAGTAAATCTTTGTGAAGTATACAATTCCTTATTGTAATTAACTTAACAGCAGACGTCCATAGGCTACGTTAACTGCTTACCATCAGGGGAGCCATAAGATAGTTTGCTACCGTGGAAGAGCATGCATCGGTACGAATGTGCCGGCTTGACCGGAGTGACACCATGGTCTCACAGAAAACTGAAGACCCAAAAGGCCCTTTTAAAAGGCCGGCAACGCACATGTGACTCCTCTGATGATGCGGGTGTCTATGGGCGGCGGTATCGCTTACCATCAGACAATACGTCTGCTCGTTTGCCCTCCCATCAATGCCATAAAAAACACCTCGGTTGCAGTGATATAAAAATAGTGAGACAAAACATTTGCATTCTGAACTTGAAACAAACAAGTCAATTTAAAAAGATACAAATAGGGAAATAATTAGTGCTTTGAGTGGTCACAAATCACAAGTTCACAACCACCGCAAAAATTGGTGGCATAAAACCAAGTAACAAACGAACAATAAGAGACGAAAAACCAATAGTGTTGTATTACACCGGCCAGGTCGCGCACTGTCCGAACAAATAGCGAGATTACACGATACCGTCCGGCCGGACAAACACGCCGGACACACAAACACAACACGGACGGACCTTCATTGGAAATTCTCAAAAACCACGGCGTTGTCTCGCTTCCATCAATATTTACTTTAGCCAGTTATTGGCGGTACCTCCGAGCGCTTAGATTCTGATTATGACGTCATCGTAAATTTTCTGGAAATCATTTGGAGGAAACCATATTCAAAATACTGAAAGAGAAGTGTAAAAACCTAGATATATAATATCTATGATTAATCCTCATTAGTCAAGTGGTCCTGAGCACGACTGCTACGCTAGAGGTCCTGGGTTCGATTCCCAGGTCGAGCAAAGTGTTATTGGGTTTTTCTATGAAATTCCCAGTAGCAGCTCGGAGTTAGGAATTTGTGCCCGGTTAATGGCAATAGGCTCGCCCCCTAATAGATGGGACCTAAATATACCGGCGAACTGTGGGTGTACATTAGTACGCCTCTGCTTAACTCTTCGGGGAATACAGGCGTGATGGTATGTTATATTATGTTATGATTAATCATAGTTTAAGCTTTGGCAATAGGCTTGTTATAAGTAGGTATAGTACCTTCAGTTTATTCTTGTATAAGCGGCGGTAGCCTAATGGCTAGGGCGTCGGACTTGCGATCATGTGGTTGCCGGTTCGAACCCCACCTATTGCACTACCGACGTGAACCTACTCGTAACACAAGCAATCTAGCTTAGCACGAGGGGTTAACAAGAATACTAGTAATGTGCGATCCACATTGCCAGTAAGCTTTTAAAAAAAAAAAAAATTCTTAACTAGCGACCCGCCCGCGGTTTCACCCGCGCTGCCCCGGTCCTAAGAGTCATAGCGTGATGTTAAATAGCTTAAAACCTTCCTCTTAAATCACTCTATCTATTAAAAAAAACGGCATCAAAATCCGTTGCGTAGTTTTAAAGATCTAAGCGTACATAGGGACAGACAGAGGGAAGCGACTTTGTTTTATACTATGTAGTGATGATAGGCTTGTGCTTGACCGTCAGTACTTACACCTGATGTTAAGTGAAACTACGATCTACAATGGAGCGCGCTTGGCTAGAAGAAACCGATTCACTTATTGTCCCCTGATTTAAATTTTTATGTATTGGACAATGTGTATTTTTTTGTTAAGTATTAACTTTCCAGGAAAAATACCGTCTCGAGCATTTTGTAACAATAAAGTTTTATTATGATTTTTTTGCACGTTTCATGGTAAGATTACAAAGTTATTTTAGTGAAGGCAAAATCGAATCGCAGGCAGGATTCAAACCTGCGTCTTCTTGTTACATACACCAGACCCTATGACCACTAAGCAATGTCGAAATTTGCCTTCACGTTCTGAACTTACGTCTTAAAGGCGACGTCAGTAACATCTATTGAATAAATAAAGAATCTATACTAATATATAAAGCTGAAGAGTGTTTGTTTGTTTGTTTGCTTGAACGCGCTAATCTCAGAAACTACTGGTCCGATTTGAAAAATTCTTTCAGTGTTAGACAGCCCATTTATTGAGGAAGGCTATAGGCTATATATCATCACGCTACGCGGACGAAGTCGCGGGCAGAAGCTAGTCCTTAATAATTCGCTATTTTACATAACTGCTAGTTGTTTTACAAAATAGCTAGTTATGTAAAATAGCTGAATGGCTTTGCCATTGAATTGATTGCCATTGCGATACGTTTATCAAAACCGCTACCGACGTTTAGTTGTTTTGTAGAATGACTTATTTGCAGTTGCGATAAGCGTTTTGTGTAAAATACCTATGACATTTAGTTATACCTATGTATTTTCACGGATTTTTGCAACCAAATTTAATTTTATCGGGGTAATTTCGGGATGAAATATGAAATATGTTGAAACCCTTTTAAATGGCGGGCAACGCACTTGTGAATCCTCTGGCGTTGCGGGTGTCCATGGGCGGCGGCTATCGCTTACCATCAAGTGATCCGTCTCCTCGTTTCCTCACCGATCCCATTAAAAAATATTCCCCAAATCATTCTGACCACACAAAATTCAACATCACTTATCAAAAGTCGTAACCTAGTGTCAAATACCTTAGTTTCCACGTTAAGGTAAAATATCTTCGCGGTCGTTCTCAGTATATGGGGTATGTAAATACATGGTGTGTGTTATGTATGGATGTTTCATGGTGTTCAAACACCGACATCACGTACGTCAGTTCCCCGAAGTGATGGAGTCGTTAGCGACTATGTGTGAACCTGAACGGCGACCGTTTTTCTTTAAAATTATACAATTCTGCTTAGAATTATGTAAGGTTAAGTTAGAAGGGATAAGAATAACGTACCATCACGCCTGTATTCCCCGAAGGGTTAGGCAGAGGCGTACTCAGGTACACCCACAGTTCGCCAGTATGTTTAGGTCCCATGTATAGGGGGCGAGCCTATTGCCATTAACCGGGCACAAATTCCTAACTCCGAGCTGCTACTGGGAACTTCATAGAACAACCTAATAACACTTTCCTCGACCTGGGAATCGAACCCAGGACCTCTAGCGTAGCAGTCGCGCTAAGGACTACTTGGCTAATGAGGCAGGGATAAGAATAACAAGACAAGAATTGTACTACTTGGTGTGCAATTAGGGTCCAAACCCTCCCGAAACTCCCGGAATAACTCCTCCGATAAGAGCTCCTGATAATTATTTGTTAATTTAATAAATATTTTTTTGATTATTTGTATAAAATTCTATGAAACCTATCACACTAAGGTGCGTGGAATTGGTCGGAATGTTGTAAGAATTCGGAACGTACCCAAATCTGCGGCCAATTCTTTCGACGTGGACAAGTGTGCGATTACCTTTAATGACAATAAACTAATTCATAACCTCATGAATTAGTCTATTGCCTGTAAAACCCTATTTGTGGGTAATAATAACTTCGAAGTTCAAACGCGTGCTCTTGGGTCCAGTTCAACATTAGATATTCCAAAACTAGTCGGCATCAAAGCTCTTCGAGTGTAATCTCGCCGTGGCCCGCTCTTGGCGCAGAATTGAACCATTTAATATTCCCTGTGTCTCAACTACCCTGCTGTCTTGGGGGACTATTCTGGGACCGTTGACAAGAGGGTATATTTAGGATTGCGAAATTTGTCGTATGAAATGTTTAAAAGTCATTGTTATATGCCTAGTTAAAAGCTAAAACAGGGCTATTTTTCAATAAATTTAAAGAGGCTGTTTAAAATCAATGATATTTTTACAAATAATATTTTTCCATGATTTTATTCCTGTCCGATACTAAAATTTACAGAACGCGCGGATATAAATATTTCAACTACACTCTAGACTGAGCGTTTGCGCACGCACGTCGTTTGCGTAACCGAAATATTAATGAAATTAGTTTTATTTCGGACATTTTCAAATGTGTTTTATTATTACATTCAAATAAAAAGTCAAAATCATTTATTAAATATCGAAATGCATTACTAGACAGCGCTCAAAACGCCCATTTTGAATTAAAATTCGACAAAACTTATATACTGTACTTATTATGTATTCTGTTTTTTACTCCCTGAACTTTACATAGTCACATGTACTTCTACTTAACTACCATAAAAACCATGATATCTAGCACTTCGATAATAGGTGCCTATACGGCGGTCAGTCGGCGCCTTTGATCCGCCTCCACAAGGCGCGCCGCCCCGGCCCGCCCGCTCCCACTTAACGGAAATTAAAATAACATCACTGCGTACCGAATATTAGTACTTTTTCTTGTATGTAAACACACGTGTAAAAAATATATATTATGAAATTATTATTATACCATATGCTCTGCTGCCTCATTAGTCTAGTGGTTTCAAGTGCGACCGCTACGCTAGAGGTCTTGGGTTCGATTCCCAGGTCGAGCAAAGTGTTATTGGGTTTTTCTATGAAATTCTCAGTAGCAGCTCGGAGTTTGGAATTTGTGCTCGGTTAATGGCAATAGGCTCGCCCCCTATTACATGGGACCTAAACATACCGGCGAACTGTGGGTGTACCTTAGTACACCTCTGCCTAACCGTTCTGGGAATACAGGCGTGATGGTATGTTATGTTATTATACCATATCATAGTACCATTAATTACGCCTGTATTCTTCGAGGGAGTACACAATTCAATGGTTTATTAAACCGATGTACGGGTGTGAACGCTGAATCGCTGTTAATCGAGCAAAAATACAAACTCCGAGCTGCTACTGAGAAATTCATAGAAGACCTCAATAACAATGTTCGACTTGAGAATAGAACCGACGAACTAGCGTAGAGCGTGAGACCAGCTCAAAACGACGAATCACTGGGAGTCGTTGGATGCAGGGAGCATAAATATAACAGATCCTTGTGGAATTTTATGAGGGAGGCCTTTGTTCAGCAGTGGACGTCTTATGGTTGACAAGATCATCATCTTGTCAGCCAAAAGACCTTAGTCGAAAAATCTTCACGATGATGAAGATGACAAACTTCGACTTAGGTACATCACACTAGCCAATTAACAATATTTCAAAATTATCCGAATCCGCAACGGGGTTATCCCACAGAGAACCAAAGTTACCGACATAGCAAGCTGTAGTGGCAGTAGGCTGGCCATATCTGTAGAAGATCCGACAACCGCTGGGGTAGACGTGTTCATAAGTGGAGACCGTGACTCGGAAAACGTAGCGTAGGAGGCCCTCCGGCAAGATGGAGTGATGATTTGTGGAAGGCTGCCGGCACCGGCAGTAGCTGGATGCGACAAGCAGAGGACAGGGCGAAATGGCGCACATTAGGGGAGGCCTACGTCCAGCAGTCGACTGTTATAGGCTGATGATGCGAATCTTCTTCTCTACTATTGAAGTACATTGAAGATATTTAAAACAAACAAGTGGGTTAGGGTATATAAACGTCTCCGAATCCGAAAACGTAATTTTTAAAATTCTTGTTTGTTTGTTACGGGTTGGAGCAAAAACTACTGAATATATTTTTATTTTATTATAACTGTTAGAAAGTATATGCTCCGATTTAAAAACTGGTGAACTTATTATATCAATTAATTAAACGAATCCTGACATACAGCTTGACCTCCCTGAAGTATAGAGGGCCATACAAAGAAGAGATCATCAATGTTGGTTTTTCCATTTTTACTCCTGATATAGCTTCATGTGAGCGAAGCCGCGGGCAGAATCGGCCTATTATCATCAGCCTATTTCCACAGCTGAACGTAAGCTTCTCCTAGTGGATACTACAGAGCCCAATCTTCGGCTTTCCTCATTCTTCAGCTCAGCTGTTTTCCGCAATTCGTCACTCCACCTGGCGGTCGCCCTACACTACTACGTTTGTCGAGACGCGGTCTCCACTCGAGAACTCGTTTACTCCAACGTTCGTCAGTTCTTCGACAGATGTGACCGGCCCATTGCCACTTCAGCTTGCTAATTCTTTGACCAAGGTAACTTTAGTTCTGTGACGGAAAAAATTGTTTTGGATTTTATTCCTCAGAGAGACTCCGAGCATAGCACAGATATTGAAGAAAAACTATTATGGAAGGTCTTTATTAAAGCAATAGAAGCCAAAAGAACAATATTTAGAATTCTATCGAAGAAATCACAAAAGAAAATATCGCTTACTTTCTAAATCATTTTTGCGGTGCGAGTGAAAACTAGTTAGTAGCTAAACTAGCTAGTAGTAATAACTATACAAGAAAACACACTAATGTCGACTTTATCATGTATCAGATACTATTAATACATACCTAGGTATTTATTTCATTCACGTAAAAGCCCAAACACGTGAACTGCAACCACCAAAAAACAATGATCGATAAAACCATATTATGTAGTTAATAATATGTGTAGTATTTCATTAGAACAGTATTCAGTGTCACCAGTATCAGTGTGCAGTGTGCGTGTATCGGGCATCGAACCCGCGATATCAACGAAGTTTACTACCAAGGTGTCTACTGCACTTCACAATTGATATCAAACACTTGAGATTATCTAGTAAGTAAGGTATTTACGTTGCACTCTTTGCTCAAACGTGGCGAATTGTTAGAGAATAGTGGAATTTTTGGGATTTCAATGAAATTAACTGGAATAACTGACCTTTTATTTTTTTTATGGGATAGAGGGGCAAACGAGCGTACGAACGCCTGATGGTAAGCGATTACTGCTGCCCATGGACACCAGCTACACCAGAGGAATCACAAGTGCGTTGCCGGCCTTTTAATAGGATTTGGGCCTCCGGTTTACTCACTCACTCGGCAAAACATAACGTACGAGTTCTCACGCCGGGTTTCTGTGGGGCCGTGGTAACCTTCCTGTCGAGCCAGTCCATTCGTGCCGAAGCATGGCTCTGAGAATGAGAATTGAGTCAAGTATATAGTGTATACTAGCTACTGCCCGCGATTTCGTCTCGTGGACTTCAGAATTGGGTCTGAATTAGTTAAAAGTGCCCATGTGTTATTCCAGACTATAATCTATCTCTGTGCCAAATTTTATCCAGATCCGTTCAGTCGTTCTAGCGTGAAAGAGTAACAAACATCCATCCTCACAAACTGGCATTTATAATATTATTAGGATTACACAATAAGGTAACTCGAAAACCATTAAAATTTTACATACGTTTCGCATTTCGAAATTAACTGATGCCAAACCTTGTAATGAGGCTGGCCGCATGAAAGATTCAACAACCAAGCAAATTTAAACTTTACCCGTACGAAATTACTGAATAATTTAAATTAATCGTATAAATACACAAAGTTGGTATTGCTTTAATACAGAAAAAGGCCATTTTCTGTTGCGGTGTGTTGCTTGAAGCGTACACTTGGTTTGTTTGCTCAACTGAGATGGCGAGCGGAGACGAAAAAATGCCGAAACCGGCTCAACAGACGATTTCGAAAATATTCCTTGTTCGAGTACTGACGGCAAAAACAAAATTCATAAAACCTATATAATATAGCTATACTGCCTCATTAGCCAAGTGGTCCTGAGCGCGACTGCTACGCTAGAGGTCCTGGGTTCGATTCCCAGGTCGAGCAAAGTGTTATTGGGTTTTTCTATGAAATTCCCAGTAGCAGCTCGGAGTTAGGAATTTGTGCCCGGTTAATGGCAATAGGCTCGCCCCCTATTACATGGGACCTAAACATACCCGCGAACTGTGGGTGTACATTAGTACGCCTCTGCCTAACCCTTCGGGGAATACAGGCGTGATGGTATGTTATACTTAATATGTTTTGTCTTCTTTTCCTTATCACAAAATATCACGCGTCAAAACAAGCCAAAAAATATAATACCTACAAGCGGTTTATAAGATGTTTTATAATTATTAATAGCTTCTGATAGTAATTAATAGCTTTAGTTAGTAGGTAACTAACTAAATTTAAAAATGTAACACAAAACCATCACGCCTATATGCCAGAAAGATTAGGCAGAGATTTATGTAAGTAGGTAATACGTCAGCAGAAAATCCAGAATATATTATCATCAATCTATAGTACCCGTCCATACTACCCGTGAACTTTCTAGCATTTGGCAAATTCTAATGAAACTGTATAAAACCACGCGGGTATCACCACAGGGCGCAGCTAGTATTTTAACATAATTTTCCTTACTTTGCTGCTATCTGTACATCTTCAAGATGGCGGCGGTGCATCGGCGCGGAACGCTGTTGGTTACAGACATTCCCATTTTGTTATATACCTACATAACACATGTACATGCCCGTGGAATGACTTAGCTGTGAGAATATTAAATAAGGCCATTTGCACGTCATTGATTAATGTGCTAAACAATAAAATTGCATTATATTTATATTGCATTATAAAATTGCAAATAAAATTAACGAGATTTGTATTCAAGGTATGTTTTTTAAATATTTATCGGCACTACGTTATACATTTCCACTAACTATGGAATATCCTGTTTTTATAGGATAGGGAGGGGGGCAAACGAGCAGACGGATCGCCTGACCCCATGGACACCCGCAACACTAGAGGAGTCAGAGGTGCGTTGCCGGCCTTTTAAAAGGGTTTGGACCTCCGGAATCCTCACTCACTCGGCGAAACACGGTGTAAGCATTGTTTCACTCCGGTTTTCTGTTGGAAATCCTATTGGAGCATCCGCTACCTGGGAAAGCAGCAGTATATATCATCATTTCATTGTGGTTGGAGCTATGAAGCCTATTACAGATATGAAAAACGCGAAAAAAAGGCAACTGTTTTTGTATAGGAAAATATATTTAGTAATTTTAGTGAAGGAAAAGTTCGAATGAAGAAAAAGGGGCTCGTGGCTAAGTAATAACTAAGCTGATCAACTGATCTGCCAGGTTAAGCTGCGCTCGCCGCGGTCAGTGTGTGGATGGGTGACCATTGTTAATACATCGCGACCCCTCCGTGCCTCGGAGAGCACGTAAAGCCGTCGGTCCCGGTTGTCATACGAACATCTATGATATAAATTAAATTAGTGGTAGTCAGAAGCCCAAAAAAGCCTGACAACCAGTCTATTCTCCGAATATCGGTATCGCAAATCGGGTTGCGGAGTTCTAATGGCAGTCGCTTATTATGGGACCTAAACATACCGGAAAAGTGTGGGTGTACATTATTTATTATTAGTATACCTCGGTGATGGTATATTACAAAACATACCATCACGCCTGTATTCCCCGAAGGGTTAGGAAGAGGTGTGTTTAATGTACACCCACAGTTCGCCGGTATGTTTAGGTCCCATGTAATAGGGGGCGAGCCTATTGCCATTAACCGGGCACAAATTCCTAACTCCGAGCTGCTACTGGGAATTTCATAGAAAAAATAACACTTTTCTCGACCTGGGAATCGAACCCTCTAGCATAGCAGTCGCACTCAGGACCACTAGGCTAATGAGGCAGTTTGGTATATTACAATAGCATAAATAAATAATTTATCTACTCTGTACTCTTACTTTTAATCATAATTTCTCTAACGCCTACGACACAAAGCACTCAGTTATCCCCCTATTAGCGATGGTTGCGCCTGCGTCGCTGCGGTCCCCTCCCCGAGATAACCATGTTTGCGCGCCGGTTCCGGGATGTCGCCGGCCTTATCTAATGAGAACTGATAACAGGGCCCGCCACCTCTAATGCACCGAGTTATAACACGGGTTTCCTTATAAATGTCGCGGTTATGTAGAAATATTTAACCTGTTTTTATCCCTAAGAAATCCCTAACTTCTTTTAAAATATTCTATAGCCTAGGTATGTTAATCTGGAATAATGTAGCATTCAAATGGTGTAAGAATTTTTGAAACCGACCCAGTAGTTTTTAAGTTTCTTCGTTACATACATAGACACATACATACAAAGCTTTCCTCTTTATAATATTAGTATCTGTAGATATAAATATTTAGTGAAAGAAATAAAAAAATATTTTAGGCAGGATTCGTCCTGCGTCCCTCCGGTTGAGCCTGCGATGTCGAATTTCTCTTCTCTAAAATATAATATTAATAGAAAATGGTATTTTTAGTAAAATATTTGATCATTTTCATCTAATTCTGAACATATAATTATGCAATATCTTTATTTCCTTGTACAGGATAGACCTTTTCTTTTTTTTATCAGATAGGGGGGCAAACGACCAGACGGACCTTCCGGTGGGAAAGCGATTACCGCCGCCCGTGGACACCCGCAACACCAGAGGAGGCGCAAGTGCGTTGCCCTCCTTTTAAAAGGGTTTGGGCCTACGGTAACCTTACTCACTCGGCGAAATACAACGTAAGTGTCGTTTCACGCCGGTTTTGTGTGAAGCCGTGGTATCACTCCGGTCGAGCCAGCCCATTCATGCCGAAGCATGGCTCTCCTACAATGAAATTTAAGAATATATATAAGAATAAGAATTTAAGAATGTTTCCAGTCTAAGTAAATCGAGATCTGTGTCCCTGAGAGCAAGTACCTACCTTATTATACCGTCCTGGTTGTCCCATGTTTTAGGGGTGAGTCTATTGTCATTGACTGGGCACAAATCTCAACTCCGAACTGCTGATAACATACCATAACATAACATACCATCATGCCTGTATTCCCCTAAGGGTTAGCCAGAGGTGTACTAAGGTACACCCACAGTTCGCCGTTATGTTTAGGTCCCATGTAATAGGGGGCGAGCCTATTGCCATTAACCGGGCACATATTCATACTGCTGATAATATCATAGAAAAACCTGATAGCACTTTGCTTGACCTGGGATTTCTACCCACGTTAGTAGTCATTAAAAAAACACGAGGAATATTCCAACAGTATAAATATATACTCGGAACCTTCAGGTTCCGAGTATATATTTATACTGTTGAGTATGTTTATACTGTTGAGTACGGTATTTCGAAAAGTAATTAAGAAAACAAAATTAAAGCTTAATCTAATCATGTAACTTTTAACAATTCAATTGAATCCCGAAGTTAGAATAAACACAGGGCTAAAGCACTCCATTAAACGGACATCGAAGTAAAATTTAAAGAAAAAATTTCAGCAAATTACCGATCTTGGAGGTGCTCTTAAATAAAGAAGAATTTTTAAATTCAAACCTTAATTGTTACCTGAAGGGCTGCATGCGAGAGAGAACAAGAAATATAACAAAAATATTTGTAAAAAAATATATTATAATAATTTTAGTTTGTCTTAGGTAATGTTGTGTGAAGAATCATAAAGGTAATTATTATTGCAAAACTAGTGCTAATCCATACTTAAATCACAAATGCGTAGGTCTCTGTTAGATACGTTTTCATGCCTAAACCGATTTTAATAAAATTTTGGCATAGAGATAGAGATTTTCTTCGGTTACACCCTGGCTGGATGGCCAGAACCGAAGAAAAGAGACATTTTATGCCTTTTTCCATTTTTGCATGCTTCACTCCCTAATTGTTCGGTCCAAGTAGAGTTGTGATTAGTCTCCAGCGATTTTTTCCACTCAATTGAACTTATGAAAAGTGCCGGGCGACGTCGTGTCGCAGTACCCTCCGTCCGTTCGTCTGCTAATCACTGTTTGATCTCATTATTGCGACAAATTTGTCGCTCGTCTGTATACTGTGCTAATCAAGTGGACAAATCAGCTTTTATAATATGTTGTTTAAGCTAGAGTATTTATTTTTTACTTAAAAAGACTGAGATACGATAATGGAAAAAATTATATGTATAAACCGCAATTATGTGTACCTCAAAAAATAGTTGCCTGTTTTTCAAAAAAAAAATCCTTACTAAATTTAAATTGAAGGAGACTTACTTATTCATTAAAAAATATAAATATAGATCTAAAGTTAAATGCTTTTTGTTTTAAAAATAATTTGACCAAGAAATTTGCGCATTTATAAACACTACCTAGAGCCAAAACTTTGACTATATATCCAAAACGATTATCTCCAGATAATAAAAAATCGAACACGCACGGTGACATGTAGCCGATCTTTTAGCCACTGCGCCGATAAAAATGCAATATTTAATCAACTTTTTGTAATTTATGTGGGTATAATATACCACTTAGATACGTAATGAAATATTACATCAAAGAGTACCAGAAAATGTTGAATATAAAAATGAAAATGAATTAAAAGTAGAAAAACAGGATACTTTGCAAAAAACAGCTAATATTAAAGCCGAGTTAAGCTCGGACGGTCTTAAACAATAATGAGCCAACAAGCCCTGTTAGCTTTGTGACGTCTACTAACGCGGCAGGCATACATGTCATCAATACTAGAAATATATTTTAAAGAAAGCAATATTTGTGTTTATAGAATGCAAGGTTTAGAACGTGGATGAGGCGAAAATGGAATGAAAAAGAGAAAAAGGTGCGAGTGTATGTATAGCAAGTATGTATGTAATATAATGCTGGCAAGAATTTATATTGTGCCCAAAAAACGTGACCTTATTGTCTTCATTATAACAAATAAAATTGTTTGTTTTATTTGATTTACTTTTTTTGCAAATAACTATTCAGGTATGGGCTACTTGTTGCTATTACTATAAACCGTAATTTCAAGTCAGAAACTCGCCGAAAAGATGGAATTTTGATTGAAATCACATTACAAAACGTCAAAATGTTCTCCTTATTATGTACTTATTTCTATTTTTTGAGAAATTTATTTGCCTGATATGAAAACCTGCTATGCGTATTAAGTTTTCATAAATAAAAGTGTTTTATACATGTTTTAAATTTAATAAATAATGACTTATTTTAATCATAATCAACTTACTTGTTGTATTTTGTTGACTGTGATCCGACGGGGTGGGAATTTCACCATGTATGCCCAGCCTAAATCAGTACCTACCCGTTTTTAATTATAGTGCTAAGTTATATAGACCATCAGATCTGTTCTTGATGGTATCCTGATATAATTATTATCCATGATTTTAATGTAAATAATACAAAGTTGTTAGCTATTTAAGGGTCCGACGGAGTTTGAATTGCCCACAAACACGTAATACCAAAATAAATCGTAATCCAAACAATATTTTATCAAATTGTGTTGTTATTTACATTGTTCCTACCAATCCATTTCGTTTACTACTACTTAACTGGAAATACCGGCGAAATGTGGGTGTACATTAGTACGCCTCTGCCTAACCCTTCGGAGAATATAGGCGTGATGATATGCACATATGCACATAACTGGAAATAAACAACCGAAAAATCGCTCCAAAATGGGTAAAATCAAGAATTTTATTGTATTCGCTTACATTTATTTCCAGTAAAGTTGTTTGGACGAAATGGTACAGCAGGAATTGGAATCCGAATAATGTCTCACTTTTAATAAATTACGTTTGAATTATACGTTACGTTTGTATTCCAATTTCGGTCCGCCGGATTCATAAAACGACAAAAACAGTATTTTATGATTAATTTGAAATTAATATCTGATAGTACGTTATATATCTTAGCAAAAATTAAATTGTACAGCATTGAATTTGAAATTTAAAAAAACACCCGCGGCTGATGTTATTAAGAAAACTTTCCCACAATATCATTGAAGTAATCCACAAGTTTCAAATCGATCCGACCCGTAAAAGTTGCTCTTACCTCTTCATGAACTAGAAAAGAGCTTAATCTTCAAACGTCTTCAGACTTTTTTTTATAATAATATTAATAAATTTATTGACATAAAAGTCTTGATGGTATGTTAACGAATTTATCCACACAATATACCTTAATGATGAAACAATAGAGCGGTGAAAGGGGAGCGCACAGCGGCCATCGCGCGGATCATATCCGCTGTGCAAATAAACAGGACAGTATTGCGTCGTGCCGACAGATGGCGACACCGTCACGTTTTGGCGTGATAAAAATAAATATACGCCCTTATACGTACGCGTAGGGATTGAGAGGTACGTGATGTTTAGTCTGGCTGTACATTATCAAGACCGTTTTGGCCTAAAGTTTTTTTATTTTTTATTCCAAACAATAAATTCTATATACTTTTCAACGGAGTTCAGAAAGGAGGAGGTTCTCAATTCGTCTGATATTTGTTGTATGTTTGTTACCCGATTACTCGGCTATTTATAAGCCAATTTGGATTTTATTTTGTGTGTATAGTACCTATACTCCCATATTTTGAATTACCTAATTTTAACTGTGTTTGTCAATTGTTTTTGTTGTCCTGGCGGGTTACACCGCGCTCAATCTTTGGTGATCATTCTAACTCGGGACTTTGAATTGCTAATTTAGCCGTCGGCCGCGTTTGTCATACGAACACTTAAGATAATCGTTAAAAACCCAAAAAGTCTGATAAACAGTTTATCCTTATGCTATCAGTATGTGCCCATAAATGAGCTGGTCAGTCACTTTGTTCGCCAGTATGTGAAGTCCAACATCCTGTGATGTGTTTTTACAAACCACATGCACCAAAGCTTGAATTCCCACCTACAATATCAGTCATTGAGTTCCTGAATTCACAAAGACCTACATTATTCGAGGCACAAAATCAGAATACAAACGTGGCATAGAGGCGAGGCGGAGAATCGTCACCGAGGCAGCGAGGCAGTAACACGCACCCCGTAGTATTGACTGTGCCGATTGCGCATGCCTACACTCCAACGGGCTTAGATGATGTAGATCCCTGGATGTGGCAATGGAGAAAGGGAGATAGAGGATATTTTAATTTTAGAATAGATTTTTTCAATGACACGGTAGGTACACTATAAAGAAACTAAACACAAATCCTGTCCTCTTATCCTGCCCTACCAATACTTACTAATAATAAATATAAATGTTTGAATGCTTTGAAACCAATTTGGATGTTTGTTACACATCCATTTGGCAATAACATAATAAGTATAGGTACCTATATGGTACTTTTAATCTAAGATAAACAGGGTATCATCACCTGTATTCCCCGATGAGTTGTCCCACGTCCACGTCCCACGGTCCCACGCAATAGGGGCTTGCGTGGGACCTCAATATACCGGCGAAGATAACCCAACCTCTATCTAACTCATCCATTGATGATCCAAGACTGATGCCAGCCTATTGCCATTGACCAGGCATCAATCCAAACCTTGAGCTGCTACGAAGAGTTTCATAGAAAAACCTAATTCATACATACACACTTAAGCGTCCGGCGGTGCTCGAATTGTCCACAAAATCGTAATCCCAAAATAAATCGTAATCCCAACAATATTAATCATATTGTGTTGCTATTTGGATTGACATATTGTTAACCTAGGTTCCCTACTGTACCATTTCATCTAGTACTTCACAGAAAATAAACAACCAGAAAATCTTTCCAAACTTGGTAAAGTTTTTATTTCTTTCCAGTGAAGTATTTTGAACGAAATAGTAGAACAGGAACCTAGGTTAACGGTATCGGAATCCGAATAATAACACACTTTGATTAAATTGTGTTCAAATTACGATTAATTTTGGTATTACGTTTGTATGGGCACAGAGTATGGGGAATTCGGTCCTCCGAACTCTACCTACGGGGCCATTCATAATGCCTAATTTCTGACAAACATATTACTATTGAACATACAGTAGGTACTCTATCTATATTACTAATAAAACTAACAACTTATTATTCAATAAATATTGACAATCTCAACTTGGTAGGTAATCGAATTACTCATCACATTTGTTATTTGTTTCTGTCTAGAAAATGCAGTGTCTGCACCATATCGGCTTATATTACCTAATCAACTCCATGTTTGCCTAGACACTTCTAGATTATTTATATCTGTGTCTAGATTCAGTACTCGACGAAGTATTAGACGAGAGGAGACGATAACTGGGTTAAAATTTTACTTGTAAGTAAACTGAAAATATCATCATATTTTATTTTGTTTATTCTCCACTATGGTCGTGGCTTTATTCAAACTTTGGCTTTCAGTGACCAGATGCGACTGAATATCGGTATTTTACATTCATTGAAGTGAATCATTGGTTGTTAGGCTTTTCTAGATCATAGAAGTTCGTAAGATAACAAGCACTGACGACTGTATGTGTTGTAACTAGTGTTGGGCAGTAATCGATTAAAATTTTATTAAATTTTTAATCGATTTAAATTTTAATTGATGAATGCCCAACACTAGTCGTATCTGATTAGACCAACCAACCATAGTTGGCAGACGGCTAGTATTATTATAAGTAGGCATATTTGTTCTAGACAGGACCTACATAATTTGTTGTTAATGGTTTCTGTACCCTCTCCCTTCCCTACGAACTGTTCAACCTGGGTAAACACTGATATTTGTGTATGACGTTACGTGGATATTACGTTTATTATTGTTGTACTTAAAAATCAAATAAAACGCTATAAAATTTAATTCATTATGTTCAATAGGTACTCGGAAAAGGCTCAGAAATCAGTACTTACCTACCAAACTAATTAAAAAAATTACCACCGTGTAATATAGAAAAATAAGAACAAAGAATGTAAAGGATAGTTAAGTATTTTAGGAATGTTGAAATAAAACACCAATAACATTTTTGTCGCGATAAACATAGATTTTTATTCCTTAGACACTAACTATATTTATATACCTAAACCTTAATTTTTAAGAACTCTCATAATCTGTATGATTGTATGAATGCATAGTTTTTATAAACAAAGAAAAACCATTCAATATTTATTTTCTCATCTTATATAAGCTTAGTCATTATTTAACAAACAAACATAAAACCGTAACAGCAGTAGTTAAAAACAACGCGACGCCAAAAAAAGAAACAATACATAAATCAAAATGAAGAACAATCCATTAACTCGATCTACAATAAAAAAGAAAACAGCCCGCATTATGATTGGCTGGCGGGTTGGCGGGAGTTTGTGATTGGCCGGCAAGCAGCCGCGGTGCGTTCCGAAACTCGATACTTTTTAATAATGGCTCCTTTGGATAATGCGATCGGCTTTTATATTACATGGAGGTATTTTATTACCAAAATGCGGTCTTGAGTGGCCGGGCCGTCTGTGGGAAAGGGGCCGGCCAGGAGTTCTTGTTGCGGCGCGATTAGGATGGATAATGTGTAGAGATTTAGGCCTCGTATTTTATTGTTTAATTTGTTTCCGTTTAGGAATTACACGGTCGCTGTATTAAGTAGTGTTTTATGGTTAAGCCTGTTCTATGTTATGTGAGGCCTGTTCATTTATAAGGTAAATAACTATCATATACGCTATTATGTTGCCATAATTTTCTTATCTTTATTTGGAACATATCGACTACCTGAACTATACATTGCAGACATCACAGTCAGTCTATAAAGTGTGATAGTAGGTACATGATGAACATTTTTATAGTTAAACCATCGTCGATAACAATTTACAAACATTACAAATTGCCCGCAATCAAGCTCTAATAGATAGAACAAAAAAATCATGAACGCAATCTAGAGGGCCGAGACTAATCACAGTACAAGCACTGTAAAGCGTTATCAAACAAGTTATTGCTCAAATACGCAAGATACACTCGAGCCTCTCTCATTGATGGGCCTGTTCAAACAAATATATCGACTATTCGATAACGGGCAGCGACGCGCGAATCGATACCTGACCCGATACTGCGACGATCAGCAAATAACGTGTACATGATAAAAACCAAACGCACCTCTAGCGCTGACGCCGACTACAACTTCATTTTTTAAAAATTAAACGATATTGACACATTTAGAACACTGATTGGTTGCAAATTTATACGAGACTACAAACAAGTCCTCATTTCACAATAGGCCTAAGACGAGAATTATAAGATTTTTAAGACAAAAAAATATAATTACTATTACGCACACTGTAGCCTGACTTAAATCAGCTAACAAAAGTGCTGTTCGAAATAAAATAAAAGTTTATTTTTTCATTTATTTCGTCATTCATAGACCTCACTCACAGACATAAACAATTACTTACACAGTTTTATTTTCTTCGAAGAAAACCCTAGTATCCCTTTTCTTGTGTTCGAAAATTCGAAAAATGAATTGCTACGCACAAATTTTATCAGTGAGTTTGCGTGTTATCGATTCAAATGTTGTTAAACGGTCGGTCAAGACTTTGTTGTGTTGATTGGCTGCGTTTCGCAGTATCGTTACTAATCAGTAATACAAATATTGATGTTACAGGATTGACTTGTGGCTGCCAAATCGATGACTGATGCTGATAACGACTATTAATAGGCAATTGAAGAGATGATAAAACATCTTTGGACAATAATTCTATGGTAGCTAGAGGTGATGGGATGTTTTATGATATGTTAATTTTAGATTCAAAATTCAAATTTTAGACCAGAGTAACGCCAGTACCGAAGGGCACTCCTACCTCTGAAATTAGCGAATACAGACCTGTGGCAATATTGTCAGCTGTCGCAAAGGTTTTTGAGTCAACCCTGTGCTCTTGTATTTATTCACAGATAGCTCCGCAATTGACCGACGCACAGCATGGCTTCAGAGCAGGGCGCGGCACTAATTCAAACTTAATGTGTTTTATGAATTGTGCCGCCCCAGTGCTGGACTCCGAAGCTGGGGCCCAGCTGGACGTAGCATACTTTGACTTCAGGAAGGCCTTTGATAGTGTTGATAACGACGTTCTATTGAGTAAACTTGCAAGATTTGGCTTCACTCCAGCGCTTCTGCAATTCTTTGCTAGCTACTTAGGTAACCGGAGGCAAATCGTGGAGTATGCCGGACAGACTTCAGACACGTATCTAACTCTTACTGGGGTAAGTCAAGGAAGTAATTTGGGCCCAATGGAATTTATCACCATGATAAATGACCTTCCGGAAGTAGTTAAGGATGCTGGCTGCTTACTTTTTGCTGACGATCTTAAGTTGTTCCTGCAAGTTACCAGTGAGTCAGATTGTGAACGGCTTCAACAAGATATTAACCGTGTGCTGGAGTGGAGCGTTGAGAACAAACTGCTCTTCAATGTGACAAAGTGTAACGTGATGTCTTTCACGCGTGCTATTGTTCCGCGACGTTATGATTATAGTTTGGAGGGTCATGTTATACCACGTGTTGAGTCGATAAGAGATCTAGGAGTTTCATTTGCCGCAGACCTTTCGTTTCGAAGCCATATCGTTAGGGTGTGTAAAAAAGCTTACAAAAATCTTGGCTTTATAATGCGTGAGACCCGGAATTTCAGTAACATAGCAGCTGTAAAATCCCTTTACAATGCCTTAGTTAGAAGCAATCTTGAAAGTAGTGCTATCATCTGGAATCCGCATGAAACTAAATATTCTCATATGATAGAGAAACTGCAAAACAAATTTACCCGGTACTTGTACATGAAGCAGTATGGAGTATATCCCTTTTATCCACTTATGTACCCAACTCTCTTTGTAATAGGTATGGTTGGGTACTATAAGTTGGAAGTTAGACGGAACTTTGCGTTAGTAAAATATGTTTTGTTATTACTTAGAGGAAAAATAAATAATCCACAGGTTTTGGGATCATTGGGATTACTCGTTCCTAATTGCAGGTTGCGGCAAGGGCCGAGAGGGAGATTGTTTGATGTGCCAGTCATACGCACGAACTTATTAAAGTTTGCGCCACTGGTTAGGGCAATAACCATCCTAAACCATATATCGCAACAATTGGATGTTTTTAACTGTACGTTGGCGGAATTTGAAAGGGTAACTTTACATTATTTGTCGTAAATTTAAATGTATAGATAATAGGTAACTACATGTTGTATTGGGTGCATGCCTGTAAAAACATTGTATGTGATAAATAAATAAATAAAAAATAAAATAAAAATCATTTTATATAAATAGGTCGTATCTCTATTTATGAAGTAGGTACTAATAAATCGTTTCAATGTGTGTGAAACACCCTTGAAATATCCACCTAATCTTATCTCCTTGTGTCAACAAGCTGCAGACAACTTTAACTTCGGTATCTTTAGCCTTCGACGGATTCATGTAGGTACCACCAGCGTAGCTTGATACAGCACAGACCAACTTGGAACTCTAGTAAAGATGCCTTTTATCATAATAGTAAATAATATAAAATATATGACTAGGAACAGATGATAGTGGCATGCATTGAAAGGAATTCGCTTAGATGGTTTGGACATGTTGAGAGAATAAAATACGATTAACGAAAGGAATTTATAAGGTGAATGTCAGCGGCAGCGTCGGAGGAGGTCGCTCTAGATTCTAGAAGGACATACACTGATCTTATTGGCGAGTTCTTTAAAAAGGTCAAGCCACAGTATTCTCAATCTGCACTTATTATGACAAGATTTATGAATGTGGCAGAAGCAAAAGAAGTGTGCAAGAATTGTAGTGTGAACGCAAGTGGCGTCTATTTAGTTTCTGCCTACCCCTGTGGGAGAAAGGCGTGAGTATATGTATGTGCTATGGTAGGATCAGTTCCCTGGTCGAGAAAAATCCCAAAATTATTATTTATTTATTTATTATATTTTCATGAGGTAAGTACATAGTAATCCTTAGAAAATAATACAGAGCCCCACAAAACTGTTAGTTAGTGGCATGGCATTAGGCTTGCCCCCTATTACATATTACCTTAACATACTAGTCCATTGCGGGTGTTTAGCAGTATCTCTGCCTAACCCTCTCGAGAATAGAGGCATGAATAATAATAAACCTTGTGTAGTAAAAAATAAAATCTTTTCCATCACAAGGAATCTAGGTGGCGTCTACAGGAAGGTGCCTACGCGCGGGCTACGCGGTGCCTACGCACGGGCTACGCGGTGCCTACGCAAGGGCTACGCGGTGCCTACGCACGGGCTACGCGGTTCCAACTCGCCCGCGCTACACTATGCAAGGACGTGTAGCCTACGCAAAGTCTAAGCATAGCCTACGCATATATTACGCGGAATCTACGCAGTGACTATGCGGAGCCTACGCATAGTCTACGTGGTGCTTATGTGCGACTGATGCTTACGCTGAACAAACGCATAGCGCGAAGATACTAATTTATAGACCTTTCTTAGTGTGAAATTAAATTGTAAACATGACAGCATCGCAAACTGCTTGCAAGCAAGAGAGATAAAGTCTTAGTAGGTACACGGATCCCGGACGTGTAAATAAATACCATCGATATGTTTTGCACGAAGTTAATGCAAGGAAGATAAGTTTTCGTCACCAACTTATTTATATTGCCCCATTCTATGAGACCCCTCTAATTCTAAGATAGGATCTATGACCAACTGGGCTGTCTTAAATCCTAACAAAGGGACTCTTGGTACAAAAATTGGTAATAATTCTCCCTTAGGTACTAGATTTTCAAATGGGAGAGCCAAGCCGGGCACAGGTCTCATCTCGAAGTGACAGGTTTGATTCCTGATTGTTTTCCTTTTTCTATTTAAGTCTTTGTTTTTCGATAATCATACTATTTTTAAATCCTATTGCAAGTAACGAAACTAATTTCGTAAACAAATCGGCGTGACTCCCACACTATTAAATATTTGCCTTGTCATCTCATACACGTTTGTACTAATGAGTCTTTATTAGCGGGCATCCATTAAAACGCTTAGTCTGAGCGCCCGCCATGATGCAATAATTAGACATCACAAAATGGCCGCGGAGGTCAATGCTCCCGCGCCATTTTCAATCAAACTTGTTACTGAACGAAGAACAATAGGATGGCTTCATAAATTCTGTACCTAATTCCTTTTCTTAGACACATAAATTTACAATGTTAAAATAGTAATTCACAGAAACTAGTTTTTAGGTGACATAAACGCAGTACCTCAAGCGAAGCAGTCGCGCTGAGGACCACAAGACGAATGAGGTAACTGTTTGTTAAAAGCTATGTTTTCAACAAGAAGATAGTAACTGTAAGTAATTATAGGAATCCCAATTAGTAGGTGATTCGATAGGCAAGGCCTAACTTAAAAGGCATGTTCAGGCAACCTTGAGCAAAACAATATGGGTGAACATTTTTATGAGTAATGTTACTTACTCGTACCTTATCTGGGTACCTACGATTTTCAACTTATAATCAGCAGGATTTCCACGAATAAAAGATCACCTCGATCATCACTTGAGAACCGCCCGACTGTTTATTATTTTTTGAATTCTTTTTTTATGGGATAGGGGGGCAAACGAGCAGACGGATCGCCTGATGGTAAACGATTACCGCCGACCATGGACAGCCGCAACACCAGAGAATTTGCAAGTGCGTTACCGGCCTTTTAAACTGGTTTGGGCCTCCGGTTTCACTCACTCGGCGAAAGACAACGTAACCATTGTTTCACGCCATTTTCTTCCATTAAAAATTATATCTCCGTGTATCAGAAAGAAAAAGGTTTGAAGCCGTATTATAGATACAAAGTTTTCAAGCAATTCATCTTGCGACAGACAGGGCGAGAGACTAGGTATTCGTGTGGAGTCATAAATCATGAGTGGACATGGACACGTCTTGCTATGATTGGAGTCGGCTGATACGAAAAAAAATTGATACTTTTTACAATACTTAAGTACAGTCAAATCAAATTGCCAAAAACTGTCAAATTTCCTCAATGGATAATAAACTATATTGTTTAGAGATTCAATTTAAAATCGATTGAAGACATTTGACGGTTTTGGGTACCGCTACGTACTGGCTGCATAATGGACTTAGAAAAGAAGGTTTAAAGTATATGTATGTACTCTTTTGAATGGATTTATTGCCTCACCAGTCTAGTGGTCCTAACCGCGACTGCTACGTTAAAGGTGCTGGGTTCGACTCCCAAGTTTAGCAGAATTAGGTTTTTCATGAAACGTCCAGTTACATGTTTCATTTATTATGTTATATTTAGCTTAAAACTAAACTACTAACGATAAAACTCTACCTTACTTTCACAAATTATGTAAAAATTATAATTTTGCATGATTAGGATGAAAATTATGTGTAGGGGCAATGTCGTCCCTACACAGAATTGTTCGTTTGTTAGTTTGTTAGGTTGTTAGAGATGTTAACAATAAAACTGTCCGATCGCGTTAACCGTTTTTATTGTACTAATGAACAAATACATGTTAAGGTGTCGCATCATCAAATGTGATGTCAGCAAAACGTTATGTCGAGCTTGCTCGTACATGCTGCCAATTTAAAAATAGAAAGATAAAAACAATTAAAATTATTGAAATTAAACAATTATATTTCGGCCCGCAATAGGCGATGTCGCCGTATCGACCTTACTAGAATGGGCAGCGTGTACAGCCTTACAAGTTTCCGTCCTAATTTCACTACAAATGCTGGATACATCTTCATTAGGACGAGTCTGGTTCCGTTTTTCTATTCGTAACTTCTGTACCTGGCGTCCATACCGCTGCCTCAGCTTTAAGAAGCCCCAAATACTGACCCCTAAGGCCCCGACGATGACGATTCCGTACATAACATAGTGATGGGTATCCGTATAATTTGCTTGTAGACTTAAAATAGTCTGTTGATCTTTCACGTGCTCAATTTTACTATGGAGTATTTTAAATAATTCTTCATGATTCTCAGGTTGAAAATGTAACATGTCGCTACTGTTAATAACGCTATTTACTCCAGAATCCGGTATGTATGTTTCTTCTTCATTTAATAAAACATTGCTCTGTAGTCGATTGCGAGCGTGAATGATCAGCTGATCGCTTTTCAAGACACATCCTTCGGAAAGTGAAACAATTCCAGTTCCATGCAATGAGTACGTCTTTATCTCTGTCGAGCAAAAATTGCGCACGGCGCACTTATCACAACAGGTGTACAGCCACGAGCTTCGACTGTGTAACCCGATCCACTCATCCAAGCAATGAGATAGTCTTGTGCGGCAGCTTGAAATGTTTTTATGATTTATTATCTGGGCCTCACACGTTGATGCGGTGGCTTTTATGTCATGAATCGGCTTGTTAATAGAGCAAAGTAATTGATGTTCGCTTAATGTAAAGCATGATGAGATATCTTCAGCTGTAAGATGAATTAACAGGTCCCTTTTCAGATTCGTGGCTAGGTACTCCGTAGTTGGTATAATACTTGCCATTATGTTTCCTCTTATCTTACGAATGGGAACCACATGTGCTAATTCATACTGTTCGTCGTTAATAAGTGGTATCTTTACTTCGAAGAGCAGAAAGTTTCCTGTTAATCTCACGTGTACTCGCGACAACTTATACATTTCTCTGATGCAGATATAACTGTTCACACATGGCAATGATAATCCCTTAGGAACTTGTCCCGATATAATATTTAATTGATGCTCAAATTCATCTGGTTTCAATAGACGACTGTCAACTCGACCACTTCTTACATCTATAACTAAGTCCAATAATAGTTGCTGTACTCTTCTCAAATTAGAGATGACCATATTTGCGGCGAGTGCTGTAGTAGTTATATACATCAGAGTATCACGATCTTGTTTAATTCTAGATTCAGTTTCCATTAAGTGATTATTGATGAGTGAAAACTGCTTATTCATAATTTCTTCGTTTCGTTTCAAAAGATTGTATTCGCCCTCTATGATTGAAGTATGTTGTTTATACAAGGTGAGTAAATGGTTTTCGTTTTCCTGAATAGTTTTAATGTCCTTGTCGTATTGTTCTGCGAATCTTTCATCAAGGACACCAAATAAATAATTCGCTACGTATCCAACACCATCTATAATTCCTCTTTTCAGGCGATGCCCATGTTCTGACCGTAGGACGTTGTTATAATGGTTCAGTTCATTCAGATCGTGTTTGAACTGAGCTGCTATTGTTAAAAGTGAAATCTCAGTTTTGCAGAGACTATTCAGGTATGTGACGTATTTTTCTATATTTGCTAGGCCTTGCCAATAGGTAGACATGTTATAATAGACAACCATTTTCCATTCTTCTTGTATTAACTGTAAATCCGCTATTTTATCCATATATATTAGCTTGGCAGGATCCACAGTGGTTATGTTTTGTAGTTGTTGGGAAGATGGTGTTATGCATATACCCACGAACATTAGTAATATGCATAAATAGTGATTTAATATACTGCGTGAGGTTTTTCCGCTGGAGCCTTTTACCGGTTTGTTTGCAGTTGTTTGACCTTCAAAATTGGTGGAGTCTTCTTGTTGCTCATCGTTCTGAATAGGTAGCCGTGATAATTTTGTCACTGGACGCTTTAAGTTCTTATTATTTTTTGTTTTCAGTGTGACCACTCGGACATGACCGTCAGCACCTGGGTGTGTAGCTATAACCTTTCCAAGGAGCCACCTTGCGGGTGGCAAGTTTTCCTCCTTTACGAGTACAATATCTCCTATTTCAAGATTATTTGTGGGATAATGCCATTTTGCACGTCCTTGCAATGTTTGTAGATAGTCTCTTGACCATATTTTCCAAAAATCACGATGCATCTTTTCAGTTAACTTCCATCTCGTTGTAATATTTCTGTTATCAAGGTCAGCTGACAAGGGAGGCGAAAGCAATGGCCCACCTACTAAAAAGTGTCCTGGAGTGAGACAGTCTAGATCTTCGACATCACTTGTTAATGTTGTCAGAGGCCTTGAGTTAAGACAGGCCTCGATTTGGGCGAGGAGTGTGGTGAACTCCTCAAATGTTAACTTTTGCTCTCCAAGAACCCGTTTCAGATGGTGTTTCATACTTTTCACTGCGGCCTCCCACAGTCCGCCTGCAGTTGGCCAGCAAGGGGCGTTAAAATGCCACTCGATGCCAAATCCACTGATGTTGTCCATAAACTCGTGATTAACGTAATTTTGTAGCGCTTCTTTGCGTTCCTTTGTTAATGTTTTAGCAGCTCCTACAAAATTTGTACCGTTGTCACTGTATAGGTGCTTGGGTGTTCCTCGACGGGCACATAAGCGTTTCAAGGCCGCAATGAAAGCGGGTGTACTTAAATCCGACACCAACTCCAGATGGACGGCCTTGGTTGCTAAGCATATGAATATGGCGATATACCCCTTTGTGACCTTGATTCCCCTGCCTTTATTAGCCTTAACTTCGACTTGGCCGGTGAAATCCACACCAGTGTGTGTGAATGGGCGTGACGGGGTTACTCGAGGTCTTGGCAAATTGGCCATTAGTTGATTTTCTGTTGATGTTTTGAATCGGTGACATTTAACACACTTGATAAGCTGTTTCTTTATTGTATTCATACCGCCAATAATCCAGTATCTGTTTCGAAGATGCGCAAGAGTTAGCCTGGCGCCACCATGTAGCGTAGCCTCATGTGCTTGCGTGATCAAAAGCTTAGTTAATCTGTTCTTGTTAGACAAGATAATCGGGTGTTTTTGTAATTGATTCAAGTCAGCATGTTCTAATCTTCCGCCGACTCTTAATATATTGTTCTTGTCCAAAATCGGGGTTAAACTCAAAATTTTACTTGTTGGATGCACACGGTTATTTTTCTTTAGTTGTAAAATTTCAAGGGCAAAGTCACTGCCTTGAACAGTTTTTATAATCATATTGTGAGCCACTTCTATGTCCCTGGCTGTTAAGTGCGAAAGTCGGTTGGCATTGTTTTTGTTCCGCGTATTGTTTATAAAGCGCAATATCCAACTCAGTACTCGGATTACCCGTGACATAGAGCTATGTTTGTGTAGAAGTTCCTCCACAAGTACCGATATTTTTTGGGTAGGGCATGCATGTTTTTCTTTCTTCAACTCTTCTTTTGTTTCAAGTGTATCAGGTTGTTCAGGCAGGTTGTTATTCTTTAGCCATGATGGGCCCTTCCACCATAGGGCGTGTTTAATTAGCTGTGAAGGAAATATACCTCTACTGGCACAATCAGCAGGGTTATCCTCTGATTTTACGTATTTCCAGCAAGAAGATGGCATATTTTCTTTTACTTGTGCTATTCTGTTAGCTACAAATGGCTTCCAGCGGTTCGGGTTACCCTGTAGCCATCCTAAAACGACCATTGAGTCGGTCCATCCATGTACTGCGACAGTCTGTGATTTTATTGACTCTATGACCTTTTTCATAAGCCGCGATAACAACACAGCACCGCAAAGTTCGAGTCTAGGCAGAGATATAGGTTTTTTAAGCGGTGCGAGTTTTGTCTTGCCGGCCACTATTTCGATGATTGATTTACCATGTTCGCTGATTGATTTGCAGTAGATAACGCCCCCATATGCCTTTTCAGAGGCATCACTGAACCCGTGTAGTTCAATAAACTTCGTTGTGTCTCCCATCCAACGGGATATTGTTATGTTACGAATGTTGTGTATATCTTGAATAAATCTGGTCCAATCAGCTTGTATGTTTTCAGAAAGGGCGTCATCCCAGTTGGCTCCGGTTATCCACGCTTGTTGAAATATCATTTTTCCTTTTGTTGTTACAGGAGATAGCCAGCCGAGCGGGTCGTATAGTTTGGCTAAATCTGATAGTAATATTCGCTTGGTGATGACGTCATGCGCACTACTTGTTTGCGTTGGGTGAAATGTAAATTGATCGGTTCGTGGATTCCAGGTAATTCCTAGTGTTTTGTTTGACTCGGCATGTTTAAAGTCTAACATGTTCAGACTTTTTAATTCTTCAGGTAATTTTATAAGTAATTCAGGTGTATTGCTTGTCCATTTGCGAAGTTTGAAACCACCACGAGCTAAAATTTTGATCAGCTGTTGCTGAGCTTGCAGAGCTTCTGATATGCTGTTGTTTCCGCCTAATAGGTCATCCATATATAGTTGGTTGTTTAAAAGATCTGCAGCTAAAGGATAACGTTCGCTGTCATCTTTGGCTAATTGTCTTATTGTACGCATTGCTAAGAATGGAGCGGCTTTTGTGCCGTATGTAACGGTACAAAGTTGGTATTCTTGTATAGGGTTTGCATTACTTGTACGCCATACAATTTTTTGCAGATGTTGATCGGCTTCTTGTACGAATATCTGACGGTAAAATTTTTCGATATCCGCTGTGTACACGAATTGGTAAGCTCTCCATCCTAGTAGTAGCGTTTGAAGGTCTTGTTGTAGGTTCGCTCCAGATTCCATTAGCTCGTTAAGTGTGTAGCCTGACGTGGTTTTAGACGAAGCGTTGAAAACAACTCGCAGTTTTGTTGTTGTGGATTCCGGCTTAAGAACACCATGGTGAGGTAGGAAACAGCTCGGTTGTTGTAGACTGGTACATAGTTTCATATGTCCAAGGTTCAGATAATCATCAATAAATTTCTTGTAGTTTTCAGAAAGCGCCTCATCCTTGCACAGCCGCTTTTCAAGTTGTTTAAATTGAGCGACTGCTTGTGGTTTGGATGCGCCTAATTTACTTTCAAAGTTCAGTTTCATAGGAATTTTGACCTCATATCGTCCGTCAGATCGTCTTGTTGTGGTATTTTTGTACAAATTTTCGCAATATTCTTCCTCAGAGGACAAGGTCTCACGTTTGTCGCTTGTTATTTCCTCCATTTCCCAGAAATGGCAGATTTCGTCAATATTGTTAAGTACCGCATGGCAATTAAATGTTCTAAAATTTCCTAACAACACCCACCCCAACTTAGTTTGTTGTGCGATGGGGGCTTGGGCAGGCCCACGCAATATTCCGTCTAATACTATTTCGGCATACGTTCCTGCATCCAAGAGGGCATCGACTTGTCTTGAAATGTTATAGTCTGGATCAGCCAAATTTATGTTTTGTAAATGAGGCCAGTGCTCCTTTTCAAATGTGTAGTTCGGAAGATTACTTAGTATCTTGGTCATCACTAAGGCTTCAGTTGAGAACGTATAGTCATCATAGATTGATTTGCATATCAATTGCACGATACCGTGACTCTGATTGTTAGACACCCCAATACCAGATACTGTTGCGTTTTGTTTGCGGCGTTGCAATCCAAGCCGTTGAGCGGCAGCCTCAGTTATTAGATTAATCTGCGAACCCTGATCAAGTAAGCATCTTAGTTGTATGTACATCCCATCAGCCGCTCTTACTTTAAGCAGTACAGTAGCAAGTAAAACTTCGTTGTTTCCTGCCGCGTGATTAGCCTTGGGTTGTAATGCTGACGTTGCTGTAGAAGGTGTCGTATTGTTCGGGTTTATTTGTGCGATTGTTTGCGCGCACCCGGTTTCACGTATCATGTCATGAAGTACGGTGTGGTGCGGTTTGTTGCAAATCTTGCAAGTTTTGTGGGAATAACATTGCTTGCCATCGTGGGAAAATAAGCAATTCTTGCATATGTCCCTTTGCTCTAAAGTTTTGAGTTTAATTTCCGGGGTCATGTTTTCAAATATCTTGCAATGAATTAAAATATGATTTGTTTTGCAAATAGGACAGGTTCTCCCCGTACTAGTATAATAAGTTTTATGCGGATAGGGTTTGTATTTTCCAGCTGTTTGTTGCGGCTTTGGTAGGGCGTCCTTAGTAGGCGTTTGAATATTAGGTTTGTTATATTGTTTCTTTGTGTTTACAGGTTCTAAGGCCGTAAATTTGTTCTCTAAGTATTCCATCAGTTCATTGAAGGTAGGCAGTGCCCGTGGCGCTTTTCTTGTTTCCATGTAGTTGGAATAAGTTTCCGGATCCATTTTACCAGTCAAAATATGCACCAGTATAGGGTCCCAAGTGGATGTGTCCACTCCTAGATTATGGATCGCATGTATTGTTTCTAAGCTTGTATCGTGCATTCGCTTAATATCGTAAGCATTTTGTGAGTGGATGTTTGGTTGATTCATAAATACCTGTATTTGTTTAGTGAACAGCAGTTGGAGATTATTATAACGGTGGGTGAGTATTTCCCAGCAGGCATCGTAGTTTTCAGCAGACACTGTTAAATGTTGGACGATTCGCTCCGCTTCCCCGCGAAGTTTGCCCTTCAGGTGCTGCATCTTTTGGGTTTTAGTAAGGAGTGCATTTTTATGGATAGCTTCCGAATATAAATCCATAAATGTTGGCCACTGTGTATAGTTGCCGGCAAACGTAGGAATTTCAATTTTCGGGACTGATCGATATTGGTGGACAGCAGAGTTAAGCTTGCTATTGAGCTGTCTTTTAATAGACTCAAAAATGTTTTCATGTCTCGAGTATTCGAGCTCGTAATCCACATCAGACCCAACCAGAAGATTGTCTATTTGCCAATGATTATCGTCGATTGTCTTCCAACGGGCTTGCAACATACTCAATTTGTCTTCAATTTCCCACTTTTCTGTAATTTGGTCAATATTCATGTTTCCAATCAATCTCGATAAAGCCCTAAAGTTGGTATTCTGTTGGTTGATCAGTTCATCCGTCTTTGACGGTACACCTCGCTCTTCAGATAACGTTGGTTTAGATGACCTTAACGTAGTCATTAATGACTCATACTCTTGTCTCACAAGTTTAAAAGTATCGGAAGTGAAGTATATGTGCGACTTATCTTCAAACTCCAGAAGTTTATGATTTTCTTCGAACTCACTCCACAATGTCAGAAGAGTTTCGAGACGTTTTTTAAGATATTCTGCTGTCTTCCGGCTGGCAGAATCTTTTTTAAAGTTCACATGTATCTTCCTAATTGTTTCAGCTATAATTTGTTGACGCTGCAAAAGAGCCTCCATGTTCGAATGTTTAGAAGTAGGCTCTGAACAGATGTTAAGAAATTATATGCTCCGTGTAATATTACCTCGATATGTGCGCCTTCTCAATCCAGCTGGGGCGACCCGCTTCTGGGAGACCAACTGAACCGATTCGCTATCGTAGTAAAATCACAAACAAAACTTCACCAAAACTGTTCAATCCAAAAAAAAACTGTTCATCCGGCTCGAAGGACCAAAATATGTAGGGGCAATGTCGTCCCTACACAGAATTGTTCGTTTGTTAGTTTGTTAGGTTGTTAGAGATGTTAACAATAAAACTGTCCGATCGCGTTAACCGTTTTTATTGTACTAATGAACAAATACATGTTAAGGTGTCGCATCATCAAATGTGATGTCAGCAAAACGTTATGTCGAGCTTGCTCGTACATTATGTGTAATTGAGATGAGAATATCTAAAAATCTAAAAATACAATACTTATACGTAAGTACCAATGTTGGCAGTTTCTCTTCATAAACATTAATCCGTAACACTGCCACAGAGTCCATTACCAAAATTACTTAAAGTTAGCAGTGAAACCGGGCACTTTGGCCCTAGCCCGGGCAGGTTATTCCGGCGATGCAGCTAAGTGGCGTCCCATGATGGATGGTGTTTGTTCGACAAATAGTTTTCAATTTTACGTCGCAGTGCCGCGCCCACAACGCGGGCCGGAGAGATCGGCTGGATTTCGCTTACAAGGGGCTATTAGAATATTTCATAGTCGTGTAGGATCGTAGGCTTAAAATGACCTTAGTTAATTTTTTTTTTAGATATGAAATCAGTATATTCAGATTTTTTTGGCTTTGGCTACGTTTTCTTTGACTAAAAATAACTTGGGACTTGCGTTACGTGCTCCCCGAGGCACCGTATCTCCCCATACAAACGTAATACCACAATAAATCGTAATTCAAACACAATTTAATCAAAGTGTGTTGTCAATCTTGAGAGGCTAACGATAACCGGGAAAATCGAAGGACGGAGGCCTAGAGGGCGTAGCCCCATGCGGTGGACAGACCAAATCCGCACTACACTCAACACCGGAATCCACGACGCCATTCACGTCGCCAAAGATCGCAACAAATGGAAGACCCTTGTGCAGGAGAAAATCATGAAGGGAGGTCACGACCCTCAGAAATGAGGAAACGACACACAGAGAGAGAGAGTGTTATCATTTGGTTTCCAATACCGTAGGTGCCTGCTCTACCATTTCGTCCAAAATACTTCACTGGAAATAAATGTAAGCGAATGGAATTCTTGATAACTTTACCAAGTTTGGAACAATTTTCCGGTCGTTTATTTCCAGTGAAGTAGTCGGAGACGAAATGGTACGATAGGAACCTAGATAAACGGTATCTCAAAATAACTACATACATTACGCCTGTATTCCCCGAAGGGTTAGGCAGAGGCGTAAGTACTAATGTACACCCACAGTTCGCGGGTATATTTAGGTCTCATGTAATATGGGGAGGGCCTATTGCCATTAGGCAATCTATCAATAATTAAAGATACACTATTCAAAAAAACAATATTCAAGTATCTCAGACTGAATAATAAGAGAATTTGATAAAATATTGTTTGTATTACGTTTTTGTGGGCCATTCTAGCGCCACCGGACCCTTAAGAATGGTCATTTATACGCAGACCGTGGCCGGTCCAGCAAAGCCTAGAATAACGGTATCGGAATCCGAATAATCTTCTTCTTCTTCGAAGTGCCTCTCCAATTATTGGAGGTTAGCCGTCAGTTCGGAAAATTTCAGTCTGTCCTTTGCTGAACGGAACAGTTCAGCGGCGCTGTTGATGCCGGTCCACTCGCGAATATTGTGGAGCCATGACTTTCTTCTTCGGCCTACTGATCTTCAGTCAGATGGAAAAGTCAAAATTCCAAATTACAGCACACTTTAATTAAATCGTGTTTTAATTACGATTAATATTGGTATTACTCGTTTAACTGCCTCGTTAGTCTAGTGGTTTCAAGTGCGACCGCTACGCTAGAGGTTTTGGGTTCGATTCCCAGGTCGAGCAGTGTTATTGGATTCTCAGTAGCAGCTCGGAGTTTGGAATTTGTGCCCGGTTAATGGTAATAGGCTCGCCCCCTATTACATGGGACCTAAACATACCGGCGAACTGTGGGAGTACCTTAGTACACCTCTACCTAACCCTTCTGGCAATACAGGCGTGATGGTATGTTATGTTAATATTGGTATTACGTTTGTATGGGGAGATCTTTGACTATCTATCTACTAGGGGAGCATGTAAAGCAAGTCCCAAATTATTTATAGTGTCAAAGTAAAAAAAGTCTGACATACTTATTTCATATCTAAAAAAACATATTTCCTATGTTCTACCTACAGTTGTACGCATTAGAACAAAATGTTGCAGTTGTTTAAACATGGCATGAGTTCGTTTGCGGACGTTAGAGGCTTGTGAGTACATGATATGATAGATCAGCTGGATTGTTTTGTAATTCGTTTTGATAGATACAAGTGTCTTAGAAATTGTAAGCGCCTGCGCGATCCTGGGTTTAAATCTGAAGCCAGGCAGTGTGGGTAATTTTTTTATTAGGAAATTCTCAGTATTAACTCGCAGTTTGATTTTAAATCCGTGTTGGTATCTCATAAGCTCGCCCTCTTTGGACATTAACATTTTTTTTTGCCTAATACTCACGACAAACCCATATTCACACAAACACCCGGACCCAAAACAACTAGACAACCTGTAGATAAAACAAATATTTGTTCCGTGTGGGGATCGAACCTACAACACTCAGCCGCTCCGCCAAACGAGTCGTAGTTGTTCAATTTTTGGATGATTTGTACCTACCTACTTAGGTTTTTTGTGTCGAGTTCAAAGATCAATCTAACGCTACCGTGATATAAACATCACAGACTCACAGGTGCCATATCGAAACGTCAAAAATGACCAAGATATGTGATATGACGTAATAGATGGAATTCTGAGACTGAGACACAGTCGAGAAGTTCGACCATAACGTGTGGTAAAGATTACTTAACAATCACTGTCACTATCAATAAGATGAGTGCGTCTGTCTGTATGTTAGTATAATTATTATGTTGACTGCTTATTAGCCTAGTGATCCTGAGTGCGACTGCCACGCTAGAGGCCCTGGGTTCGATTCCCAGGTCGAGCAAAGTGTTATTGGGTTTTCCTATGAAATTTCCAGTAATAACAGCTCGGAGTTTGGAATTTGTGCCCGGTTAATGGCAATAGGCTTGCCCCCTATTACATGGGACCTATACATACCGGCGAACTGTGGTTTTACATTAGTATGCCTCTGCCTAACCCTTGAGGGGAAAACAGGCGTGATGGTAATTATGTTCAACTAATCTAGAAAAGTGCTGGCTGGTTCTCGATACTTCTGTAATAATTATGTTGTTTCTCGAATATTATATCAATAGATACACTAATTTGAAGAAAAAAAATAGTTTTTAATAACTTTAACTAGTACCTAACGACTTTTAATAACTGAAATGCATCTTTATGGACTTTTTTCCAATCACGAATTAAGTAGGTAAAGCACTTCACACATGACAGCTATAATGTAAACATATCTATATATTATAGCACGATACGCTTATAGTATTTCCCTATGTCTGTATCGCTTCTCACCTCCTAAGTAGGTCTACGTAAAAAGTCGCAGGAGTTATCTCCCATGATGTAATATCACCGACAAAGCTTTTCTATTATCAGCAGAGACGAATTAAAGCGGTGACGTCATCCACCGCGTGACTGACACGAAATCTCTGTAGCAAAGAGGTTACGTAAATTTTTCTATAAAATTCTAAGTAGCATCTCAAAGCGTCGGTAGCCTAATCGCTAGGGCGTTGGACTTGCGATC
The DNA here is from genome assembly GCA_947256265.1 of Acronicta leporina. NCBI lineage: Eukaryota > Metazoa > Arthropoda > Insecta > Lepidoptera > Noctuidae > Acronicta > Acronicta leporina. The sequence goes on from OX366529.1 coordinate 4,931,732, forward strand.
ATGTGGTTGCCGGATCGATACCCACCCATTGCACTACCAATGTGAACCAACTCGTAACACAAGCATTTAGCTTAGCACGAGGGGTTAACAAGAATACTAGTAATGTGCGACCCACATTGCTAGTAAGCTTTAAAAAAGAAATGAGTGGGATTTGTACCCTGTTTATGGCAATAGGCTCGCCCCTCTATACATGAGACAATACATAAACCATACCGGCGAAGTATGGGTGTAGGTACATTCATAACTAGCAAACTGTGAAAACACAGTAGGTACATCATTGATTTCCGAGGAATACGCAGTTTGATGCAGTGAGCTGGCTCTTAGCACTAGCCTAAGTTCCTAGAACTTAGCAGCAAAGAGAACATCCTTATAAATACTACTCCATAATTCCTAGAACAGCTTAGCGGAAAACAAATATCTATTAATATTTTAACTGTGAATATAAATCATAAGTACTAAGTATAGACATTATATTAGCCACATATAAAAATAACCAAAAAAAATACAATAACGCTAATACAGCGACAGCAATTAAGAAACTATTTATATGCATATCTTTGCATAGTACAAAACAAAGTCGCTCTGTCTGCCTGTACGCTTAAATATTTTAAACTACGCATCGAATATAAAAATCTAGAGGTAATTATTTGTGAGGAAGTTTTAAGCTATCTAACATCATGCTACGACTATAAGGAATGGAGCAACGTGGGTGAATACTCAGACGAAAATATATTTTGTTATTAATAAAGAAATTTAATCATATAGCCGTGAAAAAAATATTTCTTTAAGATGTCAAAAGATACTGTTTTTCTGAGACTTAAAAATTAAAATAGCGTTAAATTGAAATATAATGCGATAAAATCCGGTGTTTTTTTTCAATATGTCAAAAAATGTCAAAGAAAAGAAACATAAACAAGTTCAGAGTTGAAATATCGGAACTATCTTAAAACTTGTGTCTTCTTATTGTATCTTTTAATATCTAATGTGAATACAGAAACGACATTTATTAAATTTAAGAGCGCAAATGATATAAGAATCTCTTAAGCCAAAAATGTTAGCCTGTCTTCAATACAACTCAAATTAAAATCCAAAAGCAAACAGTGTTAGTTGAACAATAAAGGTGTTTATTATCACTGACCACTGACATAATATCACTCGTATTCAAATAAAATGTTACAAAACCCAAACACGAACCATAAGCAAAAAAAGCCTTAAAACTTAAGTGATTCACTATAAAACTTAATACCAAAACGAATACACCTAAGAAATATAAATCCCAATTTAATATAGAGCTTATCTCTTTTGGATAAAGTTGTATTTTCTAATTAAGTCCATAAAAGTCGAGATAAAAATTAAGTTGGTAAAAGAGCGATGACTTGTGAAGTTGAATTGTTACCGAAGTATAGAGAGGTGGGTAGCGCGGTAGCTTAGCCCGTAACAAGATGAATTGAATGACATACGAAATCAAAAGAAGAAAAAAAATGAATCGCCCACACATTGCGGGGCGCGTGTCCATTCCGAGGATACCTTTGGGATGACTAAGATATTTAAAATAAGAATTTTGGAATGCTGATGACAAGAATGAAAATTTAAAAGAATCGTTTAAAAATATAAACGTATTATAAACTTTGACATGAAATTACTTTTTAGGAATTTTATCGCGTTATATTGATAACAATTTTAACATTTTCACAATTTTAACATTCAACACCTCACTCTAGTTGTGACCATAGATGCTGTTAAAGATCCGAAACGTCGGGAATTAAATAATATCAATATAACGCGATAAAATCCATAAAAGTACCTAGTATCATTTCAATCCGTACTAATATTATAAATGCGAAAGGAACTCTGTCTGTCTGTTACGCTTTCCCGCTTAAACCTCTCAACCGATTTTGATGAAATTTGGCACAGACAATCTTTAGACCCTGAGAAAGGACATAGGCTATATATCATCACGCTAAGACTAAGTAACTATTCCACGCGGACGAAGTCGCGGGCGGAAGCTAGTGTTTAATATTTGCGTAGGTAAGTGTCAGAAATCAGTACGTATTACAAACTTTTTATAGGTATAATAAGTTTTGTCTTGTTTTGACACGCGATATTTTGTGACTGAGAAAAGAAGACAAAACATATGTTACATATTATTATAGCTATAACAAGTGATAATAATGTATATAAGAACCTTATCAGTTTATAAGATTTTTAGAATAAGATACTTAGGGCCACCAGCACCAACTTCTGAAATATGTTTAAATTGGATTTAAACACAAAATGGCAATAGAAAATTGTGTTTAAATACAATTTAAACACATTTAAGAAGTTGGTGCAAGTGTCCCTTAATCTATACTAATATATAAAGCTGAAGAGTTTGTTTGTTTGCGTGAACGCGCTAATCTCAGGAACTACTGGTCCGATTTGAAAAATTCTTTCAGTGTTTCATAGCCCACTTATTGAGGAAGGCTTATCATTACGCTACTCTGACGAAGTCGCGGGCAGAAGCTAGTTATGTATAAAGTGAAAATTTTGTGTTATTAGTGATAAATTAACGCCACAAAATATACGTTTCAACGTCAACGCACAAAGGGATTACATTTCTAGGCGCAAGTTAACCCGACGGGTTAATATGGTGTGTACTATGAATTAATACGGATTAGGTTAAACTGCTTAGGGAAATATCTATAAGTAGTAAGTGTTTTTTAAATCTATATGTGTTACACTGTAAAATATATTTAATATGTTTTCTTTTTATGGGATAGGGGGGCAAACGAGCAGACGGATCACCGGATGATGGTAAGCGATACCGCCCACCCATGGACACCCGCAACACCAGAAGAGGTGTAAGTGCGTTGCCCGCCTTTTAAAAGGGCCTACGGTATCCTCAGTCACTCGGCGATGTTTCACGGGCCGGTTCGACCTGTGTGATACCACGGCCTTACAGTATACCGGACTGTGAGGCCGTGGTATCACACCGGTCGAACCGGCCCATTCGTGCCGAAGCATGGCTCTCCCTTGGTAAATTTTATAATAAATTAATTTGATTGAAGTTAAAAAGAAAATACGTCAGAAAACCTTTTGGTCACCCAAAAAAAGGCCTAAAAAAACCTATTTATTGTACTAAAAAACTTTCCATTCTCGTACAACAATGGATACCTGTCATCCACTCTTTGTGCTACAGTGGGTCAGCAGTGCTGTGGTTAACTTTATGACGGCTGTATACCACCCGCGGCGTCCCGCCTTCGAGTCCGGATGGGCGCTAAATAGTTGTACTCTATGAATGGATTCACCAATTAAATAAACAATAATTCAAAGATTGTTTCTGTTATTACTACGAGTTACATTACAGATACGATTGCGGATAAAATAGAGATGAAAATTAAAATATTTTAAACTATTTATATAAGTTTTGCGTGGTAGCGAAGCGATCAGCTTCTGCACCGTGGTTTGTGGGTTTGATCCGTAAACGGAACAAATATTTGAAACAACTACTCATAAATGTTTCACATATGTGTTTCAAGACAAGGTGAAATGGCATATATTAGGGGAGGCCTACGTCCAGCATTATGTGGATATAGGCTGATAATGATGGCTTTGTTTAAATTAATTGAAACTTGAAAAAGTTAAGTACGATTGGAAGTAAGTAGTAAAAACTGCCCGATCACACTTTATCAATAACTTTTTTTAACGTAAAAAACAAATATTATTGCTGTAGATTACACAATTGTAGACACATAATACAATTTTAAACCTCATGAAACTTACCATTATTCTGATAACCTTCAAAATTAATATGCGATAAAATCCGTAAAAAGTAATTTCATTTCAATGTCTAATATTCGCGTAAGTAAGTGTCAGAAATCAGTATCTTCAAAATTGTTACCAAACATTTAGCACAAGCTGGATACTTGCACAATCGGGTGATATAACACGCTCAAAACATACAAAATATCATATTAGATAGAACATTATGCATCATACGAAAATCATAAATTGCACAGTGTGCAAACTCTGTGGTCACAAAGTGAATTACTTTGTTTCATTGACAGTTCCATTCAATATTTTTTTCTCAATGCATTTTTGCCGTTTTCTTAAACAAATTAACACCGACGTCCACGTGTTAACCCTTTTGTGTACTTTTATGGCTTTATGGTTTCTTTTGTCGTTCGTAAGAGATAACCCGTCGGATGCAACCGGCCGAGCGCTTGCGCAAGCCGACAAAAGTGAAAATGTCTCGCAGTAAAAGTTACACGATAAGTACTCGTTTTTTAACAAATTTTACTGCATACAGTCTTTGTCTGCAAAGAAAGGGTTGCTTTTGAGAAGAGTATCAAGGATAGATAACAATAATTCAATACAAAGCGTGAAAAATATTGTTAATAGCAATAGGCTCGCCCCCTATTACATGGGACCTAAACATACCGGCGAACTGTGGGTGTACATTAGTACGCCTCTGCCTAACCCTTCGGGGAATACAGGCGTGATGGTATGTAAAAATATTGTTACAATTTAAATTGTTGTTACCTTTGGAGAAATGATGTGTCTTATTAGACAATCTTTTTTTATTGTTTATTAACGCTGTGCAATTTTTACACGTGCGAGTCGAAGAATTATTGCGATTCCTCTTGAAATCGTTAATGTTTTTAGCAATAAATGCGTCATATCTGTACAAAATGTAAATCAATTAAAAAAGTTAAAGGAATAATACTTTGTTTCAATCTATTCAGTGTATCTTTTGCAATCGATTCTTCGTTTATTTTCAAAATTATCATGACTGCATGTAATTAAATTATTGTATAACCCTTCACTGCATGATCCGATTATACTATTTATAATAAAAAAAAACAAATGAGATTTGTAAATACTTAATTTTATTAATTCTGAAACTAACAGATGATATATAGATATCCTATCTAGATTCGAGTAATACGACATTAATATGTATTTATAACTACAAGAATGAATTTAGCATTAGAACTAATCAATATTTTGCTTAAAACCCAATCTTTTGGAAAGCGTGTGAGGTTCAAAAATATATACATCCTTAAATTATTGAACCTAACTAATGATATAAACTTAAATTGAGCAATGTATATATTTTTTTAATTAAAAGTAGGTAAATCGAAAAATGTTATTATTTTTCTTTTATACAAAAATAGATCGAGATTATAAATAAAAAATATATAAACTTCTGTGCCATTCCTTTGTATTATTTTATCCTTTAAAAGTGTCCATTGATAATTTATTTATATAAATCTAGTATACAATTAAATAGTTGTTATTGATGACTAAAATAAATGGCATTAAATCCATTATCTCCATTATTACCCAATAGTTTATTTTAATTACAAATCCGCGTAAGCATTTTATTATTGAATACAATAAAATCCTTCGAAAGTCGTTTCAAATTTTGAAAACAATCAATGTCACTGGTATTTTTTTTATATTTGTATAATATAATCCATGAATGACATTTGCTAAATTAATAATATATGAATGAGATTTTAGAATTTTAGAAAACACTGCTATTGGTTTTTACCTAAATCGAAAATTACTGGAACCTCACTCATTTAAGTGGTAACATAAATATTACGTGTATTTACGCAGTATTATACCACATATATATACGCAAAGGTTAAAGTATGTTAGCAAAGGTTGTTTTCAAGGTGTTTGATATAAATTGATCGGCCAAGGCAAACATGATTATGTCAATTTCGGTAGCCTCCGATCACTTCGCGGTATTTTATTATTGACAAAGTCCTTGTCACGTTAAGTGCCATAAAAAGAGGCTGAATCAAATACTGGGTCATATTTACTAAAGATGTTTTGATTTTTGTTGAAGTGGAGAATTTAATGCACATTACACAAGTTGATAAGTTATTTCATGTTAGACGACTATGTATTGTGAAGTAAAAATCTTGAAACACACTTCATATGGATAAAATGCTAAAAGTGTTATGACATAAAATAATATAATATTATGACAATGTCTTAATAGGTTTCGAGGGTTAACTTGGTGAGAATTTTAGTGTTGTTTTATAAAATACGTAGTTGTATCACACTTTAGTAATACTGTTATGAATAAAATACTTAAAGTGTTAGGTATTTATGGCAGAAAATACGAGAAAATCTATCTTATTTTCAAAAGTTACCTTGGTGAGTCAATTAGTGACCTTTATCCAGAAATAATTCGTAAAAACTATAACAGTTTAATAAACTGTGTTAGGTTGAAACTTATTATGTTTGAATAATTAAAACCTGTAAAAGCATTCATAATTTAATGGACAAAATGGAAATATTAGCAACAACTGAAAAAAACTACGAGAATTGTATTTATTTAAGTTAAATTAAAAATAAATCCGAGAAACTTACTTAACCCTGTAACCGCGACGCACACTTTATAATTCAAATTATTTTTCGTTGTTTTTTCATACAATTTAATAATGCTTTTGAAATTTATACGAGGAATATATTTTAGTGTTTATATAATTATAAAAAAGGCATAAACTCACCTCACGCGCTTGCCAATAGAGTGCGACGACATAATTGCTAAATTGACGCTTGCATATAAATATATATTTGAATGGAATGTGCAGAAGCCGAGATAGGTACCTATCTTACACCAAACACCATTATTTAGAGTCATATAATTAACTTATGATTTATATATACAAAACTTATCTACACTCCTATCGCGATGGTTTGACAGAACTCAGATTCCATTTCGCCTAGCTAATTTAGTATTATATTTATATACCTATATACTGTATTTAAAATTTTATACACAGACATTGCACAGTTCAACCGTCCACGATATGACGTCACTTCTCGTTCCGTCGTATACCAACTCTTAATAATTGTGGTTTTAGTTGTTAGGTGGCTTTAACCAGAAGATTTTTTCAACAATCGAAATGTGTCGTGTGATTCTGTTGAAATAGCAACAGAATCACACGACAGTATATTTTTTTCCAAATGGTAATTAATCATGCATTCACTGGGCCAGCAAATAGGTAAAGCACAGGTCTGAAGGACAATAATTCAGAATGTGAATTGATTATTTATCTTCCCATCAAATTGAATTTTGATTGGATGTAAACGATAATTTGAAAAAGCGTTGTATTTGAAGTAAAAGACATCAACGCGCTACGCAAACAATTTATCTAAACAAGAACAGATAAACATAATGATAACGTATTGATCGCGATAAATCCACCATTTTATCTATAGACTTAGGCGGGCAAAGCTCTTACTTACTTTTTCATCGATTTCGTATAGAATCGTCCTAATAAGAGTTGGTATACAAGAGGAAACCGATTATAATGACTATAAAGGACACTTTCTCAGAAGTTCCACAAAACGTCTTTAGGCCTAAGTTGGCGCTGCCGCCGCTCGCCCCGACACTACCCCACATCGTCCACAGTGCACTAAACATCTATAACCTACTAATAAAACGCACACAAAATGGACTCTTTTAAAATAATCGCAAATATTTACACAAATATACAACCGTAAGGTCGGGGGGAGCGCAGGCGCGGTAATATCACCAGAACACGAAACGCTCACTTGGAGTCCAATATCAGAGATTGAGATTAGCCAGAACATGACCGGCTCGGCGAGGCTATCGGCTCGACGAGGCTATCGGCACGGCTAGGGCGCAGCGAGATCCTGCGGCAGGCACCAGGCGGGTGCGCGCCGACTCGCCTACGCCAGCGGATACTGTCACAAGGGCGGCTGCGCGTGCGCGTGGTGGTGGTGGTACAGGGGAGACTGGTAGTAGTTGTCCGCCGGTGAATGCCCGTAGCCGTAGTTCACGTCATACATCTTCAGGTCCGTCTTGGTGTCGGCGCCGGGCAGCAGCCGCGTGATGCTGAACGGATGCTGCGCGGGCGCGTACCCTGTGGGCTCTTGCTTTAGTTGCGCATAGTGCTCGAGCGCCAGCGGCGTGTGTTCAGGCAGGCACAGCTCGGGCGCCGCGTGCAGCTGAGCCAGCAGCTCGTCCCGCATCTCTTTGTCTTCCGAGCCCGGCGGGGCACCACCTCCCACGCCACCTTTCTCGTGCGTGTGCTCACCGCGCTTCTCATGTGAACCACCGTGGTGGCCGTGTCCGGTGTGAGCTTTCTGCGCTTGTCGTATCGACTCTTTCTTCTCGTCTTTGAATCGCTTTTGTCGCCGCAAAAAGCAGCCGTTCTCGAACATGTTCCCGCTGTCGGGGTGCAGCGTCCAGAACGAGCCCTTGCCCGGCTTGTCGGGCGTCCGCGGCACCTTCACGAAGCAGTCATTGAACGATAACGAATGTCGGATGGAGTTCTGCCAGCGCTGCTGGTTCTGTCGGTAGAATGGGAACAGGTCCATGATGAACTGGTAGATCTCGGAGAGCGTGAGCATGCGCGTCGGGTTGTTCTGGATGGCCATCGTGATGAGCGAGATGTAGGAGTACGGCGGCTTCGCGTGCGTGTACGAGCGCCGGTACGTCTTGTCGTTGCGGGCACGCTGCAGGGCTGAAGTTGGCGAAGCGGCCTCCTGCTCGCGTGGCAGCGACCCGTACGGCACGGCGCCGCCGCCGCCCATACAGGACGCCATGGTGCTGGGCGGCGAGTAGCCCACGCCCGGGGAGCCCATGCACGAGCTGCCCGCCACCATGTTGTTGGAGTACAGGTTCGGGTAGGGCTGTGCCGGCATGCAGCCCATTCCGTTAACGTACGGGGGCGCGAGGCCCGGCGACAGTGAGGACAGCGACGCGGACGTCGGCACGTCGCCGTACGACAGCTTCTGCGAGATCATGGCTAGCGCATCACCCGCGCGTGCACGCCGGCCAGGGGCAAACACTCGCACTGATTGAAAGAGTAAATAGAGAGGCCGGGGGCCCGCGCTCCCCTCCACTGCGCCGCGGATTGGCGCGCGGTGGGGCGGGGTCTCGCGCCCCGCCCAGCGGCCCCGCGCGCCCCGGCCCCCGCCTCTGCCTGGACCCCGCGCCCCCCGTCCGCCTTGCGCGTCGCCGACGTGCGCGAGCCGCCGCTAATAATACCGCAGCTTCAAACGATAAAACCATGGAATTATCATAAGTGTTCACCAGGAATGTGTGCTTGTGACGACCGACGACCGTTGAAATACCACGTATAAGGCTTTACAAGTTATCACACGGTTGGGTGATACCCGTTTTCTCAGAAAATATACGTATTTCAGAGATAAGTAGCGTTCGAAAAATAGGTATTCAATCATAACCTCACATACGGATATACTTACTAAATTCTTTGTTCTTTGTTATCTCATGTGTGGTTTAAAATCTCATGTATTTTGCATGATCTCATGAAATTGCTACGAATTACAAAGTGTAGAGTCGTAGGATCGTTTTAATTCTGATAAATTCTTACTTTCAATAAAATTTATAATTTATGTTTTAAAAGTGATTGAATCTTATTTACAAAGCTTTTAAAAATTAATCTAAATAGCTAGATTTAGGGCCACTTGCACCAACTTCTTAAATGTGTTTAAATTGTATTTAAACACAAAAATTGTATGAAAAATTGTGTTTAAATATCATTTAAAAACATTTCAGAACTGGGTGCAAGTGGCCCTTAATTACGGGTTAAATTATTATCTATTGATTGCTTATAAACGCTGATCGACACCGCGTAGTAGGCTGCTACGGCTACGCGCTACGGACTGATAAAAGAATATTTATCAGTAAGTTACACTGATCAATGGATCTTCAAAGTAAGCTCTTGCTGCGTTCAGTCTATGGATGGGTGACTGATATCACATCGAGACGCCTCCGTGCCGCAAAACATGTTAAGCCGTCGGTCCCGGTTGTCATTCAAACACATAGGAGTACCATAGAATCTTGAACTACATTTGGTTAGACTAGAATCAAGTCCAATATAGTAGGCTATTAACCCATCACTCATTGGTCATCCAAGTCCCCTACTATAGACACAATTCAAAATCATTTGTTTTGTTCACATCGGCGGTCATAGCGGGCGTTGCTGAATTAATATTAATTTAGTACATTGTATATGTAGATATAATTAATGTTATAAAATTAGTGTTATCTAGGGAATACGATTCCTCATCATCATTAAGTCATTTTTATTTTTTTTACTCGTTCATTCCTCAGTACAGTTCCTCGTATCATTTAGTCATAAGTATTTAGCCTAGCGGTCGTAAGCACGACATTAAAAAAACATTTGGAAAAATATATTGGCGTGAAACAATGCTTATGTTATGTTTCGCCGAGTGAATGAGCCGAACCCGAACCCTTTTAAAAGGCGGGCAACGCACTTATGACGCCTCTGGTGCTGCGGGTGTCCATGGGCGGTGGTAATGGCTTACTTACCATCAGGCAATCCGTCTACATATTTGCCTCCCTATCCCATAAAAAAACTGATAGAAAATATATATTTTCAAGATTGCCCCACATCAAATTATTTGGTGTCTATCTATCGATTCTTTATTTAAATTACAAAATGCTTGCCTTAGGTTGGTAGGTATTTCGTCTTATAAAAAGCTAAATATATTAAATCAGTTCATAATTATAATTAACAGTCTTTCTTACCGTGATGAACCGTCATTATGAGTAGGTAAGTCATGAGTATTTAGAACCACACAAACAAACAAACATTATCATTAATAAATACAATACATATAATACAAGAGTGACATTGTTCGAGTTAATGCGAGACAAACAAATTAGCAAACGATAGTTATTAGTTAAGTGATGAGGACTTTGATGTTTATTCTTTAATTAACACGAAACCATCTTAAGTAGGTACCGAAGGCTTCTGTAATGAGTAATGGGAATATTGTTAGTAGGTGTAGACACTTAAAACTTAAAGTATTGATTTATCTTATAACCCTCATACTTTCTTAAATACATGTTGTATAAGATGTGTAGATATTGTTGGAGAATAGAATCACACTATAGAAAATGCATGATTTCAGAACACAGAACATTTATTATTTTATTAGCGCCGGCTGGCCACATTCCGTTAACAACATCGAAGAAGGAAGAGACCACAGACAACCAGTCTTGCTATAATATTAAAAAAATACATTAATGTTAGTATTGCTACTTTAGTAACTTAATTTAATGGACAATCTTTATGTAATTTTATAGTTAATTTATGATAATATTTAATATAATATTTGTATATTCAGATTTTTCTGAACAGATATACATACCATCACGCCTGTATTCCCTGAATGGTTAGTCAGAGGCGTATTAATGTCACCCACAGTTCGCTGATAATTATGTTTGGATCCCATGTAGGTAATAGAGGACGAGCCTATTTCCGTTAACTGGGCATAAATCCCAAGTTGTTACTGAGAATTTCATAGAAAAACCCAATGACACTTTATTCGACCTGGGTATCGAATCCAGGACCTGTAGCGTAGCAGTCGCGTTCAGGACCATAAGGCTAATGAGGCAGTTAAGATACACACTATGTTTTGTTTCGTTCTATTCGGTTTTTTGTACCGAAAAAAAGATTTTGACACTAACGCGAAAATTAGACATTGAAATAAAACTACTTTTAACGGATTTTATCGCGTTGCATTGATATTATTTAATTGTAAGGCAGCTGTTAGTAATTTTAACATTAAGATGTCCAACGCCTCAGTCTACCCGTGACCATGGATGCTTTAGAGGATCTGAAACGTAGGGAATTACATAATATTGAATCAACATAACGCGATAAAATCCGTAAATAGTAGTTTTATTTGAAACAAGTTAAAGTTTGTTATGTATCATTTTATATACTAAAATAAAATGTAATCTAATCTGTATCTACATTAAACAATGTATAAATAGTACGAGTAATGTATACAATGTATAACGACGATAATACATAACTTAGGTATACAAAACAGGGAATATAAATAGAATAGAATATATTTATTTTTATAAATAGATCTTTCAATTGTGACGCCTGATTGTGTCATTACTCCAGTGGTCCGAAAACAGAAGAACAAATTAGATTAGAAGACAGAACTTAGAGGTCCTGTGTTCCCAGATCGAGCACAATGTTATTAGGATTTTCTGTGCAATTCTCAGTAGAAGCTCGGTTTCGATTTTTGTTTAATATAAATAGGCCCCTTATTACATGAGATCTAAATATACTGGCGTATTGTGGGTGTGCATTAGTATACATCTGTCTTAACATAACATAACATACCATCACGCCTGTATTCCCCGAAGGGTTAGGCAGAGGCGTACTAATGTACACCCACAGTTCGCCGGTATGTTTAGGTCCCATGTAATAGGGGGCGAGCCTATTGCCATTAACCGGGCACAAATTCCTAACTCCGAGCTGCTACTGGGAATTTCATAGAAAAACCCAATCGAACCCAGGACCTCTAGCGTAGCAGTCGCGGTCAGGACCACATGGCTATTGAGGCAGACAGAACCTCTGTCTTAACCTTCAGCGAATACAGGCGTGATGGTATGTCATTTTTAATAAAAGCTGGTGCCGGTGTTTCCTAAGTACCAGACCGAGACGACCTCTGAGAAGGAACGTCGAAACAAACTCATGGTTTTTAAACAAAATAAGTTCTAAAGTCAACCTAACCTGCTGATGTGTTTGTCCGTGTAGTTTACTGCCGGCTATGTTTGCTTCGTCGTAAAACTGTAGGAAATAGCCCTGGGCTATTAAATACGAGTTTTTTATTTTATAGCCTTCATTAAGCCATGGTGTGGAAATACTGCGTATACCTATGTATACATATTGTATATGATTGTATATATAGCTTTATTATGGTTTTTTCATGTTTTTTTGTGCAAACGAGTAGTGATCGAAACCTGATAGTGAGCGATTATCACCGCCCATGGGCGCCCACAACACCAGAGGAGTCGCAAGTGCGTCGCCCGCCTTTTAAAAGGTTTGGGCCTCCGGTATCCTCACTCTCTCGGCGAAACACTACGTAAGTGTTGTTTCACGCCGGTTTTCTGCGAGGCCGATCACTCCATATAGCTAGCTATATAAAGCATGGCTCTCCCACGATATACTTATAGGTAGCTGCCTCGTGAGGTAATTGGTCCTGCTGCGCTAAAATATCAGCAGATAAGATGATGATCGATGTAAAATACATTTTTTGGAAGCTTTACGCCCACCGTATGCTAGTCTCAACGTACTTACCCTAAACACACATTTCAATTAATTATAATTCACGGTTATAATAAAATTATGATTATCACCTTAACACGTTCAGTGCCACCGACTCACCCTGCGAGTTCACGTAAATATTATTCCTGTGCCTGTGACTCGCTTGGCGAGTTCAGTGTATGTAACATGCGGAATGTGAAATGTATGCGGCATCGGGCGGCGGGAAGACATCATGAAAATCGTAGTGGCATTGAATGTGTTAAAGGCAGTGGTCTCCGTAACTTAGTTGGCTAAAGCGTCTGGTAAATTTAATCTGAAATACCTACGCAGGTTCGAACTATGCCTGGGATCGAATTTTTCTTCTTTGGAATTATAATAAATCTATAAATTCGAAGAAAACTTTTGCATCAGCCATACATATTACTTAGGCAGGTACAAGAAGCAACAGTGCCCAGCACTAGTTATATACATAACTAGCTTCTGCCCGCGGCTTCGCCCCCGTGGAATTCGGTCTGTCATCACATCCCACGGGAACGGGATAAAAAGTATCCTATGTCCGTCTCCTGGTTCAGCCGTTCTTCAGTTATAAATAGTGTAACTAACACGACTTTCTTTTATATATATAATAATAGATATATGTAAGTAAACGTACCCCACAATATGTGGATATGAATGTTAAGTAAATGGAAAGAGATAATGTTACGCCGACTGCGGCTGATGGAGGCAATATACAAATATATTCCTTTTGCGGCCGAGGATATACGCCCTCTGTTACAAGAATAAAAAAAACGGAATTACTGACAATAAGTTTAAAGCACAGTCTCATTAGTCTAGTGCTCCCAAGATTCGCTACAGATTCTGGGTTCGATTCCAAGGTCGAGCAAATTGTTGTTTGATTTCTCTATACAATTCTCAGTAGCAGCTTGGGAGTCTGGATTTGTGTCCGGTTAATGGCAATAAGCTCGCCTTCAATGCCTGGCATGCAGGTTTCCTCACGAAGTTTTTTCTTCGCCGTTTAAGCGCATGATAATTAACTATTATTAATAAGTGACGTGTCTTAGATTCGAACTTAAGCTCTGACTTGGCAGTAGGTACTATGGTCATATTAATATCACTAGACTATCATTGCTATCTGTATGACTTAGGCCCAGTTTTTTTATCCGTATTCAAACTGTAGGTATAACCATTTGTTAGAAACTATGGCACAAATAATAGAATACTAGTAGCATGGTTATCTCGTCAACTAATGGTTATAGATATATTATGTTTTTCAATGTCTATGTTGACTATAGTCAAACTTGGTTTGTTGGTTTTGGAATAACAGGCAAACGAGCAGACGGATCGCCTGATGGTAAGCGATTACCGCCGCCATGGACGCCCGCAACACCAGAGGAGTCGCAACTGGTTGGTTAACTATACACCATACTGTTGGTTGGTTGGTTAATTTTTGAAACTAATAGTTTATAATTTGACCGTTGGTTAAGCTAACCATTGTTCAAAAAACGCATTTTACCGAAATTTAACTATTGATCACTATTTTTACTATTGGTTGAGTTAACTACAGATCTAAAACCGGCCCTTACCAACCTATAAAAAAAGGATATATTAAGCTGGTCACAAAAGGAACACACCTAGTGTGTGCAACTCGACACCGGATCTGAGTTAATGGTGGATGCGTGTCGCGCCCCCGTGGCAACCCAGTCGCTACGTGTGTAGCCCGCCTATACTTACTTAACTCTTATGTATTCCATATTAAAGTATATTGTATTTCCAAAAGAGATGGAGGGAGAATCGAATGACTAAATTTGATATTGATGGTATTACTTAACTGCCTCATTACTCTAGATTACTCTAGTGGTGGCACATAAGACCACTAGACTATAGCACCACTAGGTGCTATTCGATTCCCAGGTCGACCAAATTGTTATTAGGTTTTACTATAAACTTCTCAGTAGCAGATTTTTTCATGCGGACTGCTAGGGAGTGGATCTCCTTGCCAGAGTCTGAAATTCCCGTACCCGATAGTATCTATGATTGATACCACTTTTACCACGAGCAGAGGGATCACCTGATAGTATAAGCGATTACCGCCCATGGACACCCGCAACACCAGAGAAGTCGCAAGTGCGTTGCCCGCCTTTCAAAAGGTCGCCTTACACACTCGGCGAAACAACGTACTTAAGTGTTGTTTCACGACGGTTTGCTGTGAGGCCGTGGTATCACTTCGGTTATATTCGGTACTTAAACAGGTGATAAAATTGTGGAGTACAAGTGTAAGGCAGAGGCATACTAATGTACACCCACAGTTCGCCGCTATGTTTAGGTCCCATGTAATAGGAGGCGAGCCTAGGTATTACTACTAATCGGGCACAAATTACAAACTCCATCTGCTACTGGGAATTTCATAGAAGAATTAAAGAATTTCACTTTGCTTGACCTGAGAATCGAACACAGGTAGAGGTTCTGGGCGAGTCGCACTCAGGACCACCAGAGGCTAATGAGACGGTCATGAGGCATGATGAAATTATAACAAATATCATCGCGCTTTGTACGGTGCCAGAGGAACTTCATCCCACGTACAATCGGGCTGTGGTATTGGCTACCTGCCGAGGGTGTCTACGTTCTTCAAAAAAGGAGTGAATAGGTTTCTGCAGGGTCGGCAACGCCCGAGCGATATCTCTGGTGTTTGAAGCGTCCACAGGCTACGGTAACTGCTTTACCATTAGGCCATAAGGCTGTTTGCCATCTCAGTGGTATAAAAAATAGTAAAAAAAGAGAGTAAAATAGTCCTATTGCGATGAGACTGATACATCACGTGGGAGAACCATACTTCGGCACGAATGGGCCGGCTTGCCCGGAGTGATACCACGGCCTCACAGAAAACCGGCGTGAAACAACGCTTGCGAGTTGAGGTTACCGGAGGCCCAAACCCTTTTAAAGGCGGGCAACGTACTTGCGACTCCTCTGGTTTTGCGGGTGTCCATGGGAGGCGGTTATCGCTTACCATCAGGTGATCCGTTTGCTCGTTTGCCCCCCTATCCCATAAAAAAAACAAGTGTGAAAAGTTCACTATACCAACCATACCTAGAAGTCGACTTCTTAGTACATCAGGACAGCGCTGAAAACACAAGAAATATCACACACATTTCATTACAAGAAGTAATATAAAGTAGCCAATAGCATCAAAGCATCTATATCAGTTATAAAAGCAGTGTTTATGAACTTTGTTGTTTGCGCACGATTACGGCGAGCTAATTAGCGCTGTTTGTTCCTCGACGCTTGTTTACTTTATAAATGTTTTGTTTATTACTGATAAATCGCAGTTACCAACTTGTTTCTTGGCTCCGGAAAGTAATTGGCTTGCGAACTACGCTTACTTGGTAAAATAGGCCACGGATTCTACCCATGACTATGATTTTATTGATGTCCGGCTCTTTACAGATCTTTCCGGCCAAATATACACGTGTCCGGCTTTTGTAAGGCCATTGGTCAACTCTGTCTCGCCAAAAGATGTCAAAAGAAAGCGCGGGAACAACTTTCGTAAATAGAAGTATCACTATTTTTCTTTTAAAAAGCAGTTGTTTGGCATTATGTCCGGCTAAACATGAATCTGTGCCCGGCTTTTATATTTTTGGGCCTGGCAGCCCTATCTGTTGTCTGTCTTAACATTATAGGCAATTTTAGATACCCAGACTTTTAATCTGTCAATTGCTTTATCGGTATTTTAATTACTAGGTACCTATGAATTCATGTAAATGGGAATGTGCACACAGACGATTTAAAATCGGCCGAATAATATACAAAATGACTAGTTTATTGTTGATAATTTAAAAAAACGAGTGGTACACGAAATTCAAAAAAATAATTCTCACCTTCGTATTGCCACGCAAACCTGACCATCTCAAATTCTCAACCCTTGTATCGTTCAAAAAAAACAGATAATCCCACAAAGCATAGACAATAGAGATGATTGCATTAACACTGTCCCCGATAATGGCAGGTACGTAAGCCATGTTCGTGCAAATTTATCACGTTCACAAACCACTTAATCTGGACCTACGGTAGAATTTAGTACTAATATAAATTGTACTCAATCTGACAGCTCGTCTGTACTACTAGCGCAACCAAAAGTGTCAAGTTATACTGGACATTGTCTATTCAATATTTTTTTCTACTGATGTGTCAAAAAATGTGTTTTATTTTGTATTCTATTGTAGAGTGATTGAACTGAAATTGACGTGAGCATTTTGCAATGGAGATGCTGTAGGGGAATTCCTTATCTTGCTGTGGTTGGACCTCCCGTGGATTTAGACGTGCTAGTACGTAATAAACTTATATGAATATAATATATACTTATTTTTATTTTTTTAGTAAAATTACCAACTACGTGGGTCGCTCATTACTAGTATTCTTGTTAACCCCTCGTGCTAAGCTAAATGCTTGTGTTACGAGTAAGTTCACGTCGTTAGTGCAATGGGTGGGATTCGAACCGGCAACCAAATGATCGCAAGTCCGACGCCAATGAAAGTTGTGTGCCAGGATCGTAGCCTTTGCCTTCATAATGGGATGATCATACAGAACCTACCCACACTTCTGCATATTCCTTGAGGGAGTGCAGACGTGATGGTATATTTTTTATTAACTTAATTAAAGTTAAAATGTCTTTTATTTCAAATAAGCTTTTACAAGCGTTTATGAAACGTTATGATTCTAGTTGCACGGTTCCCAAAGTTAGATCCTATGGAGAAGAATCCGACAAGAAACTCCATGGACACTCTTTTATTAATATTTTATTCAATTATAAATTTATTGTTGTTGGGATTGATCGAATTACACGATCAATTATCTATGAATGACAATTTAAAACTTGTCGATACTACTAGCACCATCTATCGAACAATACTAGAATAATATTTTATTTTTATTTTTTCAATTCAATTGTCTTACCTCTCTGTTTTTCGTGAATACAAAGATAACGTAGCTAAATATAATAAACTAAATATATACGATTTCATGGGTTTACTACAGTAGAACATCTTCAATTTCATCAATGAGAACTACATTGGCCTTGGCGTCTATTAGAACAAATACATTAATTTTGTCATTACAAAAAAGTTTTTGATGGTGTAGGTACCTTTATCGTAACAACTATAGAAATAGCATACCACAATCTTTCTTTCTTATAAAACAATTCCCAAGGTTGCATGATATTTCTCCCAACATACAAATATTTGTATGGAAATCGAACCCGTACAAGCAAATCGCTCAGGCACTGGGCCAATACTATAATAAAAAAAAACTGTACATAATCCATTAATTAATATTTTTTTATTGTGGCAAGTATTTCCACACACTATGAGAATAAAAAAAACAGCTTGTATTGTCGAGTAGACGGGTTTTAGAGCTATGAAAACAGACGTGCGTGGAAAGGTTTCGTGGGTGGAACATGTTAATAGTTGCCTTGTACCCATTGGAACCTTTTTGGGAAATTTCCCCTATTTGGGAATCACGGGTGACCACTAATTGTGTGTGGCCCGTAAAGGTAAGATAATCCGGTTATATGCAAACCACGCTTATCTACCAAGTAGCTGAAGAGTTAAGAGACCTATTTAATATTTGGAACCGTGCCTGGAGTTATTTTTATGGATTAAGGTCAAACGAGCTGGAGAGCCATATGATAAGTATCATCGTCGCCCATGGACACCAAAGTTGCTAATGCGTTGCCGACGCTTAAGAGCCCGGGACCGCAAGCTGTCAAAGCCGCAGAAACCGACGGGGAACTGGCTCTTACGCGCAAAAGTCGAAACACACACCAAGGTGCTTTACGACAGACTCCGATGTAAGGGTAGTCGCCAGCCAGCCAGAGCCTAAGAGATCCTACCACCGAGCAAGTCAGATATTTACTCGACTCTCCATGGGTTAATTGAAATAAAAAAAAACTTGAGGAAAGGTGACTGCGGGTTTTGTAAGTATGAGTCGAACTAACCCAGCCATCTCCCCCGAGGTATAAGACAACCTAAGAGGATTTACCGCAGTTCCAAAAACAAAGCTATTTCCAATACCATTCTGAAATTAATCGCATTGTGCTTACATGCAGAAGCTAGCTGGTGTATTTACAAATACAGAGACACACGTCTACATCAGTGGCCCACTCTACTCTGTAGACTGTACATACTACACTCGAGGACCACTCTAGTCTGGGATAATAATAAAAAACTTATATTCTACATCGATTGCGGTATCAATTTGTATTGCACAAAAAGTGTACCTATATAAAATAATATTTAAAATATCATCTTCAAGGGCTGTGTTAAGCACGTCGCTTTTGTACTGGATATTCTTGTGTTTTTCTGACTGTAAATAATACGGAGCGAATTTCTAACACTTACGTAATACCAAAATAAATCGTAATTCAAACACAATTTATTCAAAGTGTGTTATTATTTGGATTCCAATACCGTTAATCTAGGTTCCTGCTGTACTATTTCGTCCAAAATACTTCGCTGGACATAAATGTAAGCGTATGCAATTCTTGATAACTTTACCAACTTTGGAACGACTTTCCACTCGTTTATTTCTAGTGAAGTAGTAGTAGACAGTAGTAGTACGGTAGGAAAGCGTTAATCTCGTACTATGCTATCTCAATCCGAATAAAAACACAAATTGATAACATTTCGAGGAGCTGGGCTCTAGACAAGCTGCAATGCAATCAACTGAGAAAGATTGCAATAAAATGCATAGTATAATCTGTATAATCATAATATAGCTTCACGTGAGCGAAGCCGCGGGCAAAAGCTAATAAAGGAATATAATTTCTATTACACTATGCATTTTATTTCAATCTTTCTCGATTGATTGCATTGCAGCTTGTCTAGAGCCCAGCTTCTCAATCTTTTCGAGAATAAAGAACATCTTTATATCATTTGAAATGCAAAGACAATACCTACTAAACATTTTATGATCGAGTTGTAGGTTCGGCGGACTTCCCTAGTCACAGTGGGTGGTCTGTATCACGCCACTTAGCGCGTCACACAAAAAATCACTACGAAAAAAATATGAAAATATCACACTCATAATAGGTAAGGACTAAGGTAGATACGCCTGGTACGTAAGAGTAAGTTCAATCGTGGGCGATTTTGCCATTTATAAACTAAATATTTTTCATGGGAGTCTTCGGTGCATTTACATATAGGTGCACCTTCATTTACACCTAAAACCCGAAGATACTATAATGTTTAGGAATTTTGAAGCAGCCAAAAATAACGTTGTTCTCCAAAATTGTTGACCAGAATTCTCTAACATACAATCTCCAAAATAGTTTGCAATTATTATTCCATTCTTGTAACGTTTTACAATATTAATTTTACCGTCTGGTATTCCCCGAAGGGCTGCGCAGAGGTGTCCTTAAGTACACCCACAGTACTAACAGTATAACCCACATCATTATCCTAAAGTAAAATAAAACATTTACCTATTTAGATTTTCAAACTGAACTGACTCAAACTGTCACAAATAATGTCCACGTTAATCCTCCACGTCGCCATGTTTGTTTTCCTAGGTCAGGTACGATGCGCGGGCGCACAGGTATGGCCCATCCGTCCCGGCTCGAGAGCTTGTTTCCTTTGCCTTTTCACACGATAATGAAACAACAACTGCACTGAACTAAGACGATACGTGCCTTACGGTTAATTCCAAGATTTCTGGACAAAATCCTTTTGACAGCGATGTGTTGTGATTAGATACGGGAATCTTGTGAAAGTAAATAAAAATATACTTGAGGTGTAGTAAAGAATAAATAGGGTAAAGGGCCATTTTGCAAGTTTCCTTTTACTCTTGCCTTTAGATTTTAGTACAAATATAAGCTAACATTGAACCAGAACTCTAGACTCGGTGTCTTCGGATTGGGTGGAATTATGATGAAACATACAATTTTAGGCTGACCTCTAATAGGGTATTACACCTTTTTTTGAAAACTGTTTTAAATTAATCCTTAGATCGTAATGAACCAGTAGAATTTTTATTTCAATTTTTTAAAACCGAAAAATGCCTTAAAAACAAATTTTAATTTATGATTTTGAATTTTCCGCGCGGAAACGCTAGCCGCCATGCCACTTCGGGTCGTGACGTCACTTCATTAGTAAACAATACAACTGCAAAAGACCAAGTAACCTCAAGTTACTATCGGAGTGACATCACGTCGGAATCCAATATGGCGGATGGCGTTTAAAACAGATTAAAAAATACTATTTTTGAAATTGAATTATAAAATTTAAATTGCATTTTTATAAATAAATACTAACGTTTCTCGTTTACTTTTTTAAAAATCTATCATAAACATGCATTTTTATATTTTTTCTTACATGGTGTAAAATACCCTATTGTATGAAGAGCATATGCAATGGGGGGTCTGGGTATTCCGGAGATGTATAATAGCACATGTATCAGTGAAACATTTATCGTGATTCATCCACAGCACAGCCCTCTAAGAAGACAGCTCAGACTTCTGAGAACATTGTGAGGCTGTGTACATACCTAAAAAAACTTCCATGATATTAATAACGACACCTAAAGTAATTTTGAGACGCGTAAGCATATTTTTTCAAGGAGTTAGTATGCATGCTATGTATGTAGGTAGGTAGGTATGTCAACAATAATTTGGATGCGCACAAGTACTTACACAATAATAATTTGTGCAAATAAGTTTCAGTTTTCCATAACTCGAGCCACTGATGGATCAGGGGGCCATAGTCTTAGGTATTGTAATTTTCATTTCGGGAAAAATTAACACATATTAAAAACCACTGTAATCGATTCAGAAGTCGATTCTGAACAAATTACTTTCAAACCAGAAGACGCAGGTTCGAATCCTGCCTGCGAGTCGAATTTTTCCTTCACTAAAATGACTAAAATTACTTTCAGTTATCTTTTTGTGTTATTTTTTACATTTTTCATGCTAATAATTATAAAAGTAATTTTAGTGAAGGAAAAATAAGACTCGCAGGCAGGATTCGAACCTGCGTCTTTTGGTTAGAGACACCAGACGCTATGACCACAAAGCCACAGGCATGGCAGGTGGGACTCGCGGTGGCTTAGTGGTCATAGCGTCTGGTGTATCTAACCAGAAGACGCAGGTTCGAATCCTGCCTGCGAGACGAAATTTTCCTTCACTAACATAACTTTAAAATTACTTTCAAGTCATGCGCTTCTGTAACACGTTGTATATCACTACATAGTATAAAACAAAGTCGCTTCCCGCTGTCTGTCCCTATGGATTTTGATGCAGTTTTTTTTAATAGATAGAGTGATTCAAGAGGAACGTTTTAAGCTATTTAATATTACGCTACGACTCTTAGGGACGGGGCAGCGCAGGTGAAACCGCGGGCGGGTCGCTAGTATTTTTATAAGATAAAGGTAGCTTAACTTTTTGTCGGTTAGCTCTCTTTTTCCAATACTGTACCCCAAGCACGAAAACTTTCGAAAACGTATTCGTATCGAAATCGAGAATAATTTGTATGAGAAGGAGGTTAATGAACGTAGATGAAGCGAAAGTGGTGTGCCAGGATCGTAGCAAGTGTAGTCTCTGCCTACTCCAATAAGAGACTGATGTGAAAATATGTATGTGTGTATGAAATTTGCAGCAGAAGAAACGATACGATACGAATTCGATAGTTCTTCAACCTTAGGCTACTGATATAGGAGCCTGCCATTGTGTTATAATAGAAAAAAAATAATATTTGATTATTGCGAGTCTATTCCCATTACAACTCCAAGCTGTTACTGAGAAATGAAATGAAATGAAATGATATTTATTTCTGTAAGTAGATCATTAGAGACACTTTTACAAGTCAATGTTTTGTTTTTTTTTATAGCGAGATGCCTTCGGCATTTCCTAACTGACGACCTCTGAGAAGAAACGCCGAAACAAACTCAGAGAATCATGGTCTCTTTTAAAGTCCAGACATAAAATAATGCAAATAATGTGAGTGGCAATGCAGGGCAATGTCTGAAATGGCCTTTTGAGGAAAGAACCATAGCAGCTTTGAGTAGACCAGTCCTAACTGACGGCTGAGAATTTCATAAAAAAACAATAACGAATCGCTCGACCTCTACAATCTACAATAGCAGTCTTGCAGGATCACTAGAGGCAGTCCACGATCTAAGTTTTACGTAACTACAATCTAGATATTAAAATAATCAGCTCTCATCATAACACGTTGAAATGAAATGAAATGATATTTATTTCTGTAAGTAGATCATTAGAGACACTTTTACAAGTCAATATTTTGTTTTTTTTTATAGCTAGATGGCTTCGGCATTTCCTAATTGACGACCTCCGTTCGACCTCCGTTCTTTCGACACTCCTCAAAGTTAGGTCGTAGTTATTGCAAGATGCAAAAACTAGTTAGTACCACTTAAGCAAATAGGTAATGATCACTGGACAAAGAACTTGAATAAATGCTTATTTTTCTAAGATATATATTTTTTCTTCTATTTGGACTTTAAATATTTTTCTTATAGGTTTTTTGGTGAGGATAATGGTGTTGTAAAATATTCCTGCATGATTAAGAAAAGTTAGAGCACATCTTGATTCGAACGTGAGAATCAGGTTTAGTCACCCATCCATAGAATGACCGCGGCAAAGTGGGCCATTCTTTAACGACTTTTTGTAAAAAAAAACGTTGCCCCACACTATGATTTACTCCTGTATTTTTGGGTACTTTTACAAACACAAAATCTCACAAACACAGACCCGGAACCTGTAGATTATACAAATATTTGCTCCGAGTGGGGACCGAACCCACAACACGTGGCGCAGAAGCCGATCGCTCAGCCGCTATGCCAAACGTGTTGTTTCAAAGACCGTCTTTTATTCAGCTGACATGGCACAGTTTAGTCAGAAGCTTCGTTCTAGTTAACAAGGGCATTGAGGTAAACCACAAGCTTAATAATGCATGGTAAATGATCGTAATGAGCTGGGAACAGGAGCTGCAGGCGACAGCTGTCTGTGATGACGACATGAGGTTTATTGGATTTGTGCAATTATTATTCACCGCGAGTCAAGCACAGAATAACTAATAGACCGGTAATCTTTTTGTGTTTTTCTTGCATTTTCATGCTAAGATTATAAAGTTATTTTATAGAAATCTATATCTATACCTACTAATATATAAAGCTGAAGAGTTTGTTTGTTTGAACGAGCTAATCTCAGGAACTACTGGTCCGATTCGAAAAAATCTTTCAGTGTTAGATACGCCATTTATTGAGGATGGCTAATAGGCTATATATCATTACGCTACGCGGACGAAGTCGCGGGCAGAAGCTAGTATTTTATAAAATTCGAATTTTTAGATAGTTAACAGGTATGGTACCATCGTACGACATAGAACTAACCGTAAGGTAATTCATCTCGGTTGAGAGGCAAAGTACCTAACTTGCTTGTCAATAGATATTACTGACGTCACCTTTAAGACGTAATTTCAGAATGTGAAGGCAAATTTCGGCATGGCAGACGGGACTCGCGGTGGCTTAGAGGTCATAGCGTTTGGTGTACCTAAGCAGAAGACGCAGGTTCGTATCCTGCCTCCGAGTCGGATTTTTCCTTCACTAAAATAACTAATAGGTAGTACATAACATTCCATCACGCTTGTATTCCCGAAGGGTTAGGCAGAGGGGTACTAATGTACACCCTATAAATATTTCATAGAAAAACCCAATAACATACATACATACATATTTTCACGCCTGTCTGTCATTGGGGTAGGCAGATACTGTAGATATCCACTAGCTACGATCCTGGCACACCCACTTTCGCTTCATCTACACCTATTTAGTAGATACCTAATTGTGTGCTCTATCGTATCTTAGATCCGGTTTTTGCTTACCATTTCGCAAGACTAGAGTTAAACACATTTTAAATCGGTACTAAATATAAAAAAGTCCCAGGAATCAATTCACATTATATTCAAAGATGGAGATAGAGGGAATAGTCAGAGATTCTACAATCCGAAAACAATAAAGGGGTCGACATCCCACTAGAAGTTTTAATATGGTACAGAAATACAGATAAGCTTGCTTCGGGGGTGGTCAAATTAATTCCTTATTACGACTGTTAAATATTCGAGGGATGCAGGGAGGCTCAACCGCTGGTACACGCGTAAGTAGACCGGTAATAAAGTTCCCAACGGTCCCCTGAGGCGGCCACTTGTCCGGGATTACACGCCGGGATTACTGGCCGCGAGCGCCCGGGATTCGCGATACCGAGCCGTATCGAGATGTCGATAGGTTTACATGCAGTGGAGTTTCAGCGATTAAATGAAGTTAATTGATATAACTGCCTCATGAGTCTTGTGGTACTAAGTGCGACTGCTACGCAAGATGTACTAGGTTCGATTCTCAGGTCGAGCAGTCTTATTGGGCGTTTCTATCAAATCCTCAGTAGCAGCTCAGAGTCTGAGATTTGTATCCGGTTAATGGCAATAAGCTTTCAAATAGGGGGAAACGATGCGATCTAAACATCCCTACCATTACTTTAATGAAAGAAAAATTCGACTTGCGGGCGTGATTCGAACCTGCGTCTTCTGGTTGGATACACCAGACGCTATGACCTCTAAACGACCGCGAGTCTCACCCGTCCTAAGAAGCAAAGTAACTTGTATTTCAATAGTTGACACTGACGGACGTAAGAATCTGTCGTTTCTGAGGACAAACTACAAAATGCTTAGAAATAGATTTTCTTTTCCTAGAAAGTAATTTTATTTATAAACAGAAAATCATCCTTCCTAACTTGCATCATGTAAACCACGCCGCAACCATCTAGTTTGTGGCATAACTTTAATTGTTTTTTAAGTGCGCACACGCCGCGCCGTGTACGCAGGGGGAGCGTGGGACGCATGAGAACCTAAGACTGTGGTGCTTCAGTAAACGGTGCTAAAGAGTGCTTCACATATTGTGAATACCCATCAAGTTTTCGCTTCAAACTGTTCATGGTAAAACAATGGGAAGTATTGGGATTTGCGAAGGTAATTTTGGTATACCTAAAGTCTGTTATAGAACGTGTATCTAACTGAATTAGCGCAAGTCAAACACATCAGTTAGAATTAGGAATGATTACTGATTTGCGACAATTACGCGAATATTAGACATTGAAATGAAACTACTTTTTACGGATTTTATCGCGGTATATTGATATTATTTATACTATATAACTGCCTCGTTAGTCTAGTGGTTTCAAGTACGACCGCTACGCTAGAGGTCGGTTAATGGCAATAGGCTCGCCCCCTATTACATGGGACCTAAACATACCGGCGAACTGTGGGTGTACCAGAGTACACCTCTGCCTAACCCTTCTGGGAATACAGGCGTGATGGTATGTTATATTGATATTATTTAGTTCCCGACGTTTCGAATCCTTTACAAAATCCATGGTCACGGGCAGGCTGAGGTGTTGGACGTCTTGATGTTAAAATTACTAACAGCTAGGTACCTACCTTACATTTTTGGCGATCCGATTCACGCAGAACGAGCTCACCGTATCCTTTGGTCTTGCAGTTTTGGGTTTGGATTTAGATTTTATAGTGATTAGATTAGATATAGATTCTATAATGGGGTTCCAAGCAGCTGGTCTCAACCATCTCCTTTATTGAAATTTGGGTGTTTTTTAATTTCAATAGCCTCACGAATCATCCTTGTTAGGAATCGGTTTTCTTTTGCGAGGACTTGTGGTTTATCAAATCTGATGTAGTGCTGGGTCTTGTCTAGGGTATGTTCACAAACTGCTGACTTTCTGGAACGGCGGTGTTCGAAACGAATCATTATTTTAAAAACGTAACCGTGAAGTTATTTTGAAACACGTGAGCATATTTTATTTCTAGAAATTAGATATATCAGCTAAACGCAAATCTTGTAACATTTTTAAATATTTTTGGGACAAAATATAACACGGTGAAAAAAAAAAATTTGGTATCTATTCAGTTGAACTTATTCTGAACAAACTATATTCGATTTCGCACATAAAAATAATGTTGTATAAGTGTATATGTATGTATATAGGTAAACTACCTATTTTTTATAAAATATCCCTTTTTCAACTGCCTCATTAGCCAAGTGGTCCTGAGCGCGACTGCTATGCTAGAGGGTTCGATTCCCAGGTCGAGCAGTGTTATTGGGTTTTTCTATGAAATTCCCAGTAGCAGCTCGGAATTAGGAATTTGTGCCCGGTTAATGGCAATAGGCTCGCGAACTGTGGGTGTATATTAGTACCCCTCTGCCTAACCCTTCGGGGAATACAGGCGTGATGGTATTTTTATGTTATCCCTTTTTCAGTGTGTTTTTCAATATTCTTATCCTCGATATTCTGAACCAAAATCAAACTCGAAAATCTGGACGAAAAATTAAAAAGATTTATAAAAGATTGCCACAAACCTACACGAATTCCACTGTCCCACGCATCTCCTAAGTACCTTGTTAACACATACTGAAATAAAAACATCGGGGAGGTGGTGCATCTAATTAAAGGGAGGGGGGTGGTATGAGGCTGGGCTGGGGAGGAGGGGGGCGGCAAGGTTAGTACACGGTAGCTATGGCGGGCGTTAAGTGGCTCTCGCAGTAAAACCATCATAAACTTGTGTCTTCACCGTAACCGGTACAGGGGAACGACATAGTGAATAATTAAAAGTTAGGGTACTCTAAGAATTGTCGAAGGTCCCAGGATTTTTTGTTTGAATTATCTACGGACCCAAAAATAGACGAATAGGATACAGAAAAGCGTAAAAAACGCATAATACCTACTAAAGATTAGTTGTTTCGTTCTTTTTTAATGGCATAGGGAGGTCAACGTCAGACGGATCGCCTGATGGTAAGCGATACCGCAGCCCACGGACGCCCATACCTAAAACTAGAGAAGCAAGTGCGTTCCCGGCTTTTTAAAAGGTTTTGGGCCTCCAGTATCCTCACTCACTCGGCGAAACACAACGTAAGCGTTGTTTCGTGTATTATTGTGTATCCAGTTTATCCTGCAGGTGTACCAGACCACCCGTGTTCAAGCACTCTCGTCTAGTTGTACCTACCTATCCCGACATTCAACCGCACCTCCCATGCGCGACCTTCTCAAACAGAAGACCTGTAGCCCCCAGATATCTTCGTTCCTCCCTGGAATACATAGATTTAGATTTATCGACTGTTATTTCAAATACCGAGATATTAGCTTCCTTTACAAAGGATATTAGTTCTGATATTGCTTTGTTCAGATATGTAAATGTTGATATTTTTCTTCAATTCGAGTTATTGGATTTTTGATGTATTGTTAGTGGATTCTTCTAAATAAAAATCCATGAATTCCCAGCGACCTTTAACAGGTGGTCTTGTCTAGTTGGAGGTCGTCTCGTACTGCGTTTTCTGGTTACGTGATCTCCACTCCAGAACCGTTCTGCCCCAGCGGCCATCAGTTCTGCGAGTTGTGTCCACCGCCCAATAATCCTTTGAGCTATGTCGACAAGCGCTGGAAATCCTTGGATGCAGGCGGCATATAACCAATCCTTGGGGAAGACGTAAGGAGATTGTTGTTCTTCAGTGTTGTTGTTGTTCTTGTTCATCAGTGGACGTCTTTTGACTGATATGATGATGACGAAATAAAATAATTCCAATATGTACGTGACCGATAATGACACAAACTGCTCAGCTGGTCGATTTCTAGACCTGACCTGGGCCTTTAAACAAGTGGCAATCTGAAGTTCGAATATACAAACGAATAGAAACAAAATGTATGGAGATGAAATTTGTGCGCGCTCGATTTGTCGAAAGCTTATGTCATTTGCATACATTGAGAATTCTATTCTATTCTATTCTATTAGCGTTAATGCCACTTTTGTCTACAGGCACTGATGTGGATGAATAAAAACATTGTGCATAAATACATAGAAGCCACGGAAAGCGAAACGGCTGGTTGCTAAATTTCCTTGACAATCAAAACATTAAATATTTCCCATAAAAAAGTAAACAATATTAGTAATCCTTTATCAACTTATCCTGGTCTAGTAGACCGTCCGACCTGACTCAACAGCGTCCTAATAATTGTTTGTGCAGACAATTAAACAGGGGCTAAGTTAAACACAGTGTGGGTGGCCAGCCTCTTCGAATCATATGACTTCGCGTTTTCTTATGAGCGTGTTATCATTTTTTTGGTTGTTGAAAATAGTGAGTTATGTCAATATTGTAGTGTAGATATTATGTCGTTTGAATTTCGTGTTTTTATGATTTAAAGCTCATAAATTCACTTAGTTAAGACTGTACTTACAACTGGATATCTAATAAATGGTAGGTACCTAAGATTGCCAAAAATATATAGGTAAATGAGTGCACCCAAACTATAAACAAATCCACGCAGACAATATTTTCTCCACTTGAAAACCCCAAAAACACAATTCGTCACAAGTATAATTAAATTAATTTAATATAAATAATGAAATAAAAAACAACGCGTGTCGGACACTACGCACCCACTTCAATCGACGCGGATGACCGATTTCTGAACGAAACGCGCGCGCAAAGTTCCCGCGCAAAAATATTTCCTTTTAGGTAACATAACCTATAATACGGACCTAAAATTGACAAATTTATACTCTATGTTTTAGCAATATGGTTTAATCTTGTATACATTTTTATCAATTCACACGCAAATTGCGGTCAGAATAATGCACGATATTAAAAAAAACTCCTCAAAGGGGTCACACACTTTATGTAATTGAACAACAATTGTTTGTATTAGGGTCTGGAACAGATAATGATCTTTCGAACAATGTAAACTATAGGCGAGATTGAGTATAGTAAATAAAAAAGTAAGTGTTTCGGCAATTATGTTATCTAAGATTATAGGGAGGTAACTAAGTGAGAGAGTAAGTACTCTAGTGACAGGTAAGAGCTCTAGCCTCAATCTCGTGTTTCTCTATAATACCACTGGCTCTTATATAAGAAGTACCTACCTACGTAGGAACTGTGGTGGCAATATTTCCAAAATATCTTTTATATTGGTAACTTTGAAGTTTTGGTACCGAGTAGATGTGCTGAAAACTCAATATTTTGTAACATAGCATGATACCAATAGTGCTAAAACTAAAGAATAAATTATGTAGGTCTTAGTAGGTACAGCAGCAAACTACGAGTTGTAGGTTACACGCTACAACCCAACGGAAAAGAATAGGTACATATCAAGAATACATTTAGAGGACCAAAACAAAAAAGTTTAAGAAATTCTCGGTCATATCAAATCTATACGGAACGATAAAGCGCATAATAATACAAATTACACCCATTAAAGCTAAGCCCAGAAACAGTTAAACAGCTGATAACATTACTGACTTTTCAACAACTAAATAGTCGTATCAAATACCATTGGCTACAGTTTTTGTCTGCGCATCTCTACAATAGGCACCTGGTGTTCACGCATCAAGCTGCCGCTAAGCACATTACAACTCATACCCTCAATGCTACACCCCTTTCTACCTGAGTATTAGATCCCTCTTCCCTCCGCTCCCACGAAGCCCTCCCTATAAAATAATACTTGTAAAAATATAATTATAATCATATGCGCTCGTCCGGCCTTCCGCTTTGTGATTGGAACATCACTAGTTTTTTGGGGTTCGGTAGGCTACTGACAAAATATGACTAGTTTTTTGTTAGTAAGATTATAGCGGTTATATTACCTAGTATCTAAGCATACTTACATAAAAATTTAGACATACTCTACACAACATATTATGAAACTAGTATACCTACCTATAAAAGCACTTTATTCTCTTACCAAGTACTTTTTTCTCTAATAACTTAAATATTATACCACTTATATATTATACCACTATAACATCAATTTAACTTGTGGAGTGCAATAAATGTATTGAGTATTGAGTATAGGTACCGAACCTATATAGTAACAACTCATCACGCACATCCGATCAATCGAATCGACAATGTTTTAAAAAAAAATGAGGGTAGAAAAGCAACTGTCAACTTGACAGGCCGCGCGCTTTTTTAGTGTTGCCAACGTACTTAATATGTAATTTGTAGGGATGGGACGCATGATAAGCATTAGGGGTGGCTGATTGATTAAATACGCGTGCGCTGGTCTGATAGCCACCAGTTAACGTGTTTAAATGATAAGGGTGGTCATTATGCATGTAGACGTATGAATAGGTCGTAACAAACGCAATCAAAATAATTATACAAGGGATAAAAATGTTAAAAGAACTAATAGGTAGCTGAAGACTAAAAACTTCAATATTGCAACTACACACAATCTTTAGAATATAATTATTATCATGTAAATTATCATAGTGTTAAATTCGTTCTACGTTCTTCCCGCAATTCAGTTTAGTGAGAGTTTCTACTCTATGATGGAGTAGAAAGTTCTCACATTAATTAATACCAACTAGCGCTGGATAGGCTGCGTACCCATTGGACCTCCAAGATTAGACCCTCTATGACAAAAGTACCCGTCTGACCTCATTTTAAGTCCCTTTGGACCTTCTTTTAAATATAATAATCAATGTGCCCATTGGACCTCTTTTTAAGTACCCTTTGGACCTTCAAAATTAAAACTAATAAAGATGAACCAGTTGGACCTCTTTTTTAATACCCTTTGGACCTTAAAAAATATGTTTTTATTTAGGATTTGCCCTATGTTATTTTAGTAAGAAAAGGTACAGTTGCGTTGAAAATTGTTCAGCAGAATTCTAATAATTAGGTGAAATAGCATAAGCTAATACAAGCACACTAAAAGATATGCGAAGGATCTGGTGTTTCAACACTGAACGACATCGTACAACTAATAGTGTCGAAGCGTGGCACTCGAATATTAATAAAAAATTGTGTGGTATTTCGAAACCGAATATTTTGCAATTTTTGAGCATAATCAAAACAGACGCATTAGTGACGAGTTTAAATATAGCAAAACTAGACAATGGACATGAATTACTGAATAAGCGTAAACAATTTATTGAAAAAGATGAAAAAATTACTTATATTCTAAAACAATTAGAAAGCAATTATATAAGTGTAGGTCATTGCTTAGAAAAGTTGCTTACATATGTATTTTAGATTTTTCATTTGGCAAGACTTCATGTTTTTCACTAATTTAATCAAAAATTCTGTCACTTGAAGTTGAACTGAAATTTGTGATCTATTATGTATTAGATAGGCTTTAGTTTTCTTAGGTTTTAGTTACAAATTTAGTCTAGGTAAATTCTACGATGATACTGTGATTATAATAATTGATCTGTGATTTTTAGCTAATAGCATACTTGTTTTTGTTTTTTAAAAGCTTATCTTAGTGTAAGGCAATACTGGTACTTTATTATTTGCGAAATTTATGATTGAAAACTATGTATGATATAATAATTATTATTTTATTAAGTTTATTTAGTTTACCTAGGTAAAAATAAGACTGATTTTAACATTTGACCTGTGATTTATATACTTTATTTTACTTATATACATTATGTTAAATTTTAAAAAAATCTACGAGAATAACACTGTGATTATTTGAAAAGTGATTTACAAATATGTAAAATACAAAGATATCTTATATTTACAAATTTTATCAAGTTGTAATATTGGCGGTGCTGCCTGTAAAACCAATGTTCACAAATTCAGTTGCTACAGCATACATTTTAGGATGACAGTGTGTTTTTTTCTTTTAAAATGTGATATAAACATTCTTAATTAATATAGCATGCATTTTTATGGATACTATCTTGAAGATCTGTCAAATTAGAAAAATGCGTGATCTGACTGGAATATTTGATTTTATTTGTAACAGAACATTGTGTTTGTTTTATATTTTTGATTAAAATTTTGATTTATATTATGTAGTGTTTTATTTTTGATAAGGTGTGTCACTTTTGTGCACGATTGTATTTTAGATTTTCATACGAAACTAAGTGAATGAGGTCCAACAGAACACGTTGCTTAATAGAGGGTCTAATAGGCACTCAAGTATAGACAAAATCCAAGTTTGAAGGTCCAAACGGTACAAAGAGGTCCAAAGGGTAATCTTTGTAGACGAGGTCCAAACTAGGAGGTCCTACGGGTACGTCACCCTTATTTCAGCTTAGGAGTTTTTTTTTTAAAGCTTACTAGCAATGTGGGTCGCACATTACTAGTATTCTTGTTAACCCCTCGTGCTAAGCTAAAATGCTTGTGTTACGAGTGGGTTTACGTCGGTAGTGCAATGGGTGGGTTTAGAACCGGCAACCACATGATTGCAAGTCCGGCGCCCTAGCCATTAGGCTACCGCCGCTTCAAGTATAGTTATAAGTAACAAAATACTTATGCAATAAAATAACAATGTACAACAGATGTAGTTGTACAGGCGAGAATTACGATGGTAAGACGCATCCATCATCATTCTCTAATTAAATATCTTTCGAGGACACATAAGTAATATTTATTATTCTGTAAATTAGTGATGTCGGAAGTTTTTAAAATAGATGTCAAACTGCATAAAGGTACTTATGCATATACGGCTGCTATGACTTTTTCTTCAAAAGGCCTGTTCAGATAATGCCCTACATCGTAACACACATATAATACCTACCTACTACTACTACTGTATGGACTATGGACTATTGTATAAAAAAAAACATTGACTTGTAAAAGTGTCTTTAAATTATCTATTTACAGAAATAAATATGTAAATCATTTATCACCTTTCAGTCTATGGATCTCTCTGTTTGTACAGCTTAAAAACATCGATACTTTCCGCTAATGGTGACGGCAGGTGTGATAATAGCACCGGCCGGGGCCACGTGCCGTATTGCACAAAATGCATCATCACGATCAACTCCCTTTTAATTTAATTATATACGAATCAAACCACTACTACATTTTGATGTGAAATGTAGGCATAATTTTTTCTTTAATAAAGTTTTTTATTGTTACAAGACAAACATATGAGTTACGGGCCGCCTAATGGTAAGAGGCAACCTCAGTATACACCATGAATTTTTAGTCGTTTTGGAACCGAAACGTGGTAACTTAGGATAATCAGTAGTATTAATAAAAGTATTCAATTAACTATACTGCATATGAAGTTGGCATTAAAATTGTTTTTTTTTTCACTTTTCCGAGTTTTGTCGTTGTAGTGCACCAGGCATGTTATACCTCTTACTTGTGTATAAGATTAAATGACATAGATTGTAGTGATCGTAGTACCTAAAATTGAGTGGAGTTACCATGAGTTTGTTCTGAAATGACATTGCTTATAATAATAATTTAAAAAAATATTAAAGTATACAATAATAGATTCTATTATATAGATATAGAGTAAAATTTTCGGTTCCAAAACGACTAAAATGCCTCGGTGTATAAGACGCCTGCAACACCAGTAGTTTCATGTCACTAGTGAGTTGTCATCTTGAGCACTTCGTTATAATTGCATTGGCAACTTAAAGGAAAGTAATATATCGGCAATTAGGCACCCAATAAAATCTGCCTCATTCGTCCAGTGGTCGTAACACTTTAGCTCGATCTGCATTGAACTCCCAGGTCAAGGTAAGGTATTATTTGACACTTCTTCTTTAGTAGCCGCTTGGATTTCGCCCGGTTACTAGGATTACCCTAAGAAGACTTAACCAATCATTGGACTTTTATCATACTGGTGAACTATGGCAGTATCCACACATAACCAGCATGGTTATGTTGTGCTGAAACAAAAATGGAAATATCAACAAAAATAATTCATAGGCAAATTAAATAACGTTAGCTATATGTAAAATACTGAAATATTACGTACGTTCCGAAGCTCTACAATATTCATTGCGATAGGGACGAGCCGCGCCAGGGCCCGGCGCTCAGCTTCGTCTCCTAATTTGTGTAGTTTCGTGTGGTTTAACTATCTATGTAGTTTCATTTGAAGATAAAATACATATTTTTATGTGTTTTTAGATCGAAATTAGTGCGATTTCTTAGTCCTTGAACTTTATTCATAATTTGGGATTCCATTTTATCCATCTGTATCGTGAATTTAGGCGTTGCAAATCACAAAAAACATTACAAGTTTTTCTTTTCACTGTAAATTATAAAGTAATATTTATAGTCCTCGTATAGATAGGACTGTCGTTAGCATAGGTCCTATACTTACGATTTTTAAGATCAATATTCGTATAAACACAAAATTTGAAAATTGAAATTAGAAAATTGAAATTTGAAAAACGATTACCTACAATATCGATACCTAATCTTCCCATCCCTACAAACAATCGACAAGTGTGATTAATTCATGATCAATAATGATGTGGAGTTTCGAGCGGTGCGGTAGCGCGTCGTCAATTGATTTGTGCCCAATTTGTCGCTGCCGTGTCGCTGCGGTATCCGTCTGACCGCCATGCGTGCCCAAGCCACAACTCAAATATTAATTGTCATAATATCGGACATTGCGTATAATGATTAAATAATAATCATTATTAATTAAAGCTGGCAGCACTGCATTGTGTGTTGCCTGCCTACTTTAGTTTTGGGAATAATTTCAGATCATGATCTGTCGAACACGTATCAATCGACCAACCAATCGAGATATCGCTGGCGTTGTATGGTAGCAGTCTGCTCTGCGTGTGATTCAGTCCAGTATTTTGCCGGATACCGCCCAAGATCGGACACAGTGGAGAGTTCTCGTCTTGGAGGCCAAGGTTCACTGCTAAGCGAGTGTAAATTTTGAATTTTTTTTTACTAATCTGATAAAAAATATTCTGTGAAGTCAAATTTCAACATGGCAGGTGGAACTCGGGGTGGTTTAGTGGTTATAGCGTCTAGTGTATCTAACCAGAAGACGCAGGTTCGAATTTTCCTTCACTAAAATAACTTTATAATATTAGCATGAAAATGCAAAAAAACACGAAAAGTTTAGTTTTTAGTACCTAATTTTGTTCAATGTCAGTGGAAGCGCCGGGAGTAGATACCTTAGAAAGACACACTTACATACATACCGACCGTATTAGTCTAGTGCGTAGTATCCACAACTGGGATACTGGGAATGTGCACGATGAGATGTATGAACGTGGTTGAAGCCAAAGAAGAAAGCAAAAATCGTAGCTAGTGACGTTCTGTAGTTTCTGCCTGCCCTTCTGGGAGAGAGGTGTGAGTGTATATGTACCTATGTAATAATGTTCGAATTAGATATTAGTACTAAATCGTGGTTCTTGAGGGAGCAATTCGGCGACATTACACCACGTGGGCCGATTCATTGATGTTACATAGTGTCCTAGATTCTGGGTTCCGCGCAATGATTTTCTTTATCATGAAACCAATGGTGATGTCCTGCAGACGTAAGAACAAAAAAGATATAATCATAGGGATTATATCTTTTTTGTTCTTACTTGTCTAAGAAAAGGTAGGTATTTGAAACCTACCTACCTAATTCCCACGCGGTGACTTAGCGGGAACACGACGAATAAGTACATTTGATCATAATAACAAAAATATAATGTACACTCCAATATGAGAATACTTTGAACCATATAATTACGCATAACGAGCATCGCACCTCTGATAAGTTTTCCCACAACAATACGTTCGATGACGCGTTTCCCGGCGGAAGTTCCCACCCATCGCGCAAGATGGCGCCGGCACGCGGCTGCCACGCGACCTGCGCGTGCGCCTCGCCCCGCACACTCCCAATGTTTTTATTGAAAACGATCAAAAATAATGGAAACAATAGTGTTGGTTCACTCTCGAATAAATTAGTTCCGGAAGGGTGAGGTTAAACCGCAATTGAACCTCTCAGTATCTACGCATAGAGATAAGTATGAATGAGATTGATTACTTTCAAAGAGTGTAATCTCAAGATTTTTGTCTTTGCATTTGAAAGAAAAACCGCAGTAGTTTCTCCTTAAAATAATGAAACAACGTTTTGCATTATATAGTTTATTATAACCCCATCTACTATAGTTAATAATAATCTATTACAAACGAAGGCAATGTTAATGTAAGAAACATGGGTTTAATAGCACAAACACGAGTATTTATTTGTAGATATCACAATTGACTGTAATGGTTAAGTACAGACGAGAACACATCAAGCTGTACCTACAGTTGACTTAAAAATCACCGCTATTACTACGTAATACGGTTCAAAAGGAAAACGTTATACCTAGTTTGATGTGTCCCCTTGTGTACATTAGGGTTACAAATAATTAAGATACAATATTGAACAAGACTGTGGTGTTAAAAATGTGTAGAATTACAGATAATAAATAGTTTTGGTCGTTTGAGTATTGCCATAAACAGTTCTATATTCATTTTAACTTTCTTAAATGTTATTATTTAATGCACCTACTTATTAAGATGCTACATATAACATTGTTAACATCTAATAGCACAACAGATTTTATAATGTACTAATCCAGGACGCGCAATTTAACTGTGCTTGTCTGAAGTACTCAATTAGTTGCGTTTACAATACAACGGTGAGACGCATGCGCGATTAGGGAATTGCTGTCATTGCGTGCTATCTCACTCACATTCGTTAGAATGTGAGTGAGATAGCACGATCCCGTGAACGGGACATAATATATTGGCCGAACGTTAGTTCGGCCAATATATTATGTCCCGTTCACTCAATCCAGAAGACAGTCAGGGCTATATGGTTCTCTTTCCCTAACAATATGGGACTGACTGTACTTGCACGGTTGTTTGGTAAGTTAACTTCAAAGCGGCACAGTTACATTACTTGAACTATAACCATGGTTATAACTTACCCGAACATAAGCTTGTAAAAATAGCGCAATTCATATTAGATACCCGATTATATTCACAACACTGAATGGTAGAGGCAACGAATAACGGTAGTTACGATAAAGGTCGATTCTAACAAAATAATTAAACCTGTAACACCTTTATTTTTTATTTATTTTTTTTATTTTTTTTTATTGGTACACAAAACAGAATTATAGCATTATTGACATCATATTAGCAATAACAATAGAACATATTAAACTGTTACTCCAAAGGTATGTGCACACAGCATGACTTGCCAGTGACAAGATATTTAAATAATTAATGATAATAAAATATGAGTAGAAATTACAATGAAGTGCATACCCAATTAAAATAAACTACAACTAGTACTATTACGATTAATTCACAGGTGATAAAAATAATATTGATGACAGATAAACCTGTAACATCTACTGGATATAGTTATGGCCTGATGGATAGAAAGAATATTCTGTGGAGGTGAGAATTTAAAATGCTAGTGACTATATTCACATATCTATGCAAGATAAAAATATTGAATATTTTATGAAATTAACACGAAGTATTTATTAAATGTCGATAAGTTGTTGGATGAATTTTGCGGAATATTCTCGTAATTTTCATAATGATATTAGTAGGTGAATAAGTATTTCACGTAGGTTTGACTTTACTGTGAATATTATGTAGGTACTGTAAATTAATAAATGTTCTCGAGAATTTCTCATCACATAACTAACTGGGTGGTCAACATAATATGTGGAACCACTTGAATTTGTGACGTTATGGAATGAATATATTTTGAGAAAAACTATCCATCTCATGTCAGCTTCATCGTGATGCACACAGTACTGCGGTGTGCAAGAGAGATAGCGCTAAATTGTGAAAAATATATTTTGATTTGCGCTTCATTTTATTAGTTACGAAGGAACTTGCTTGCATGCAAAATGAGCCCCATTATTCATTGCCCCTACTGGAAAGGAACTGGAAAAGCAATAGCCCACCACGGCGATGGCACAGTACAATATACAACAGTAATACAACTTTACACAACATGGGCGGACAACGTTACGTATTTAAGGCACCAAAATTATATTTACTATGGCTCGTTTTGAATTTATTCACCTCGCTGTGTTACTACTGAACTGTTTAATAAAAATAAGAATTAATTCGAATTGTGAGGTCCCTAAATAGCTAAATTTTCTGATTAAAATTATGCAGTTAAATAAATCTGACGACCTCTGTGGTTTAGTGGTTCGATACTTATCTACTCATGTGGTTCGAGTACCGGACTGCGGACCATGAGGTCGTGGGTTCGATTCCCACAGGACACAAAAATGTATGTGATGAATATAAGTGTTTGTGTTCGTCTGGGTGTTTCTGTATTATAAGTATGTATTTACAAAAAAAAAGTACATAAGTATTATATCCATTGTCTAGTACCCATAGTACAAGCTCTGCTTAGTTTGGGACTAGATGGTGCTGTGTAAAAAATGTCCCAGAATATTTATTTTATTTATTATTATTTATTTAAATAACTTCAAAACGAGCCATTTATATGTATCTTAATGTTAATGAGTAGTATGAGTATATTTACCATAGCTTTTATTAATATACTTACCGAAATATACAAGCTTAGAAATTCTGAACTACAGTTAATTTTTAACATACATTTAGAATATTTTATGTTGCAATTAATACAATATTATTTTTAGTAGATGCAATACCTGAAATATAGTTTGTTCAGAATAAGTAACTAGTATCAATTCTAATAATTTTACACCATGTTATATTTAAATAAAAACACTAGACACGTGTCTCGGGTTTTGCATGTACTAAATTTAATGTTGTATATTATTTCTACATGAATTAATTGTAATTCTATTGTTCGCGTAAATATTCTAAGCTATAAAGTTCTGTGTGCGTATAACATAATTATTTTTAAAGGTTTTTTTTTCATTGAAAAACAATTATGACGTCTTATTTTTTTTTGCCAAATTGTGAAAACCTTTTTTTATAAAAATAATAATTATAATTAACGCTATTATGTTAGACGCAAACAAAACTTAAGACCACACTACAATGCCTCAGTTTTAAATAAATTAACTGGTACTATATAACCGTTCCTAATTAATCTCCAATTTGGTATGTGTCTTATGTATTATAGTTAATAAATTAGTTAAAATCAGTCTAATGTGATGAAGTCGGTGGTTAGTGGGGATAAACAGAGTTATACGGGGTGACTTTAATTCATTAATAAATTTACTACCTATTTTAATTCAAATAAAATTCTATAAAAAAAAAATTGCAATAAAAGCGAACTATATATATCTTTAGACCGAAAATGAGGCTAGAAATAACAAAACTTTTTTAAAACATTGCCTAGTTGGTAAATGATTTTCTTGGAAAGGACCAGTTTTGTAACTTTGTTTATTAGAAAAAGTTATTCAGGATCTCGTGAGAATCAACATACATAAATATCTTAAATGAATTTAAAGTCACCCTGTATTACAGGAAATCATGAGGGTTTAATGTTAGTCAAGTATATTCTAAAGGCGTCAACGTAATTCCTTGCGCTGTGTTCACGCGACAACAGAGATCGTAGTGAAATTGGAAAAAACACTAATATGGCGGTTTTTATATTGTTTTGAAACAGAAACTTACACGTATGCGCAGTTATATATCGAGCT
The DNA here is from genome assembly GCA_947256265.1 of Acronicta leporina. Lineage (NCBI taxonomy): Eukaryota > Metazoa > Arthropoda > Insecta > Lepidoptera > Noctuidae > Acronicta > Acronicta leporina. The sequence continues at coordinate 4,972,251 of OX366529.1, forward strand.
ATATAATTCCAGCATAAGCTAACCCAGACTTTACAAGGCATTCCGTGCAATAACAGCTCAGCTTATACTGAAAACGTATTGCTGCTCGATATGTTGCGACGTGTCATCACGAACATTGAGTTATAAGAATCGGATTGTTTTTTTTTGTTTTTTCTATGCTAAAATTATAAAGTTATTTTAGTGAAGGAAACTCGACCTGGCGGGTGAGACTCGCGATGTTTTAGTGGTCATAACGTCTGGTATATCTAACCATAACAACACAGGTTCGAATCCTGTCTGCAGTCTATTTTTTCCTTCACTAAAATAACTTTATAATTGAGTTAAGCAGTCAGCTTCGCTAATTCAGGTCATATTATGTAGCTTAGCTTACGCCGAAAAGACCAAAAGGTACAAAATCTTGACCTTAATTAAAACTGACAACATCTATCAATCTTGAGTTTAATGCCATACTCGATCCTGTTGTCATGTAAACGCAGCCTTATTAATAATAATTATTATAAATATTTTTTTAATATTGTGAAAACCTATGTTAAGTTGTGATACATTTGAAACTATTTTTTTTTATTTAATATCCTAATCATGTCGCATACAATTCTTTTGGTACGTACTTTATTTCTACAGTTAAACAGAGAAATATAATTAGTTACATGACTGCACCTAATATTAGCTACTTTTACTTCTATCATTACAATAAGTACTGGTTTAGAGCCGTACGTCATCTACAATATACAAGTTTCGTATTCGACTATACAAGTAGGCCGAATGACGAATAATAGCCGAATATTGTAATGCCAAAAAGTTATAGTACTACACTCATTGGTAAGTCATTCATTGAAATTTTAATGGTTCTGAAAAATTAAACGTCACACGATAAACTAAAATTGGTTTACTCGAGTCAGTCGATAGAGATATATCGAGACAATAGAGATGACGACTAAACTGTATTTAAAAGATATTTAGAACTTATAATTTTGTCAATTAGGCCTATACTTACCAATAGATTGGCGTATCAGTATTTGGTAATAAACTACAAATTACTTATTAATATTAAATTTAAATCATAAATTCACTCGTGTTACATTTTAATATAACTCAGTAAACACAAACGTAATATTAGAGAGCAAACATGTACAATCACACACAAAACACTTAACTACAGAATCAAATTCGTTAAATAAAAAATAATAACACATACATCACAATCACATGAGCCACTTGTTATTATGTAAGTCTTTACAATTACAGCAAGTCAAGAAACACAAAAGGTAGGTACCGATAATATTGAACAATTTTGTTTTTAAAACTTTCTCCATAATTGTAACGTCAAAAAATTATCAGTCGAATATTTTTACTCCTAAGACAAATTCGATTCTTCCAAGAAAATGCAAATTAAACAGAGCTCTGTAAATATTTGTCGGTAAATTTTCGTTCAATATTATGGGAACTATTCAGCTTAGTATATCCGAATTAAAAGTACAGTATAAATATTTTTTAAATGAGTATTTTTAACGTAAACATGTCTATTGCCACTAAACTATTTTCAAATATTATGTAGTAATTCATAATTGTTAGAGCAAAGCAATTTGATCGCTATTAGGAAATTGAATTAAGTTTGACCTATTGTATTTATATTAAAGTAAATTGTCGTATCAATTAGTCAAAATTATTGCCGGCAAAAGTCGTAGTTAATTAGGTTAGGTAATAGACAAAACTGACTTTCGTTATTGATTTTGGCGCAATATATTCATAAAGGACTATTTAATTATTTATTACGTTTTAATTGCACCGTATACAGTGAAATTTAATGTACATAATGCTAAAATTTCTTGAAAGAAAATATTTCAATAAAAATTGAATTGCACGTTTCAAACAACGGCGGCGTAAAAATTGAGAAAAGAAAATTAACACACGAATAGTACTGACTTATGGCAAACATTAAAACGCTTTAATGTAAAGGTGTGAAAAGGCAATTGGTCGAAAATTGCAAACACCAACAACCGTGCATCAAGTTAGTAAATAGAACCGATTGCTATGTAAACGGTATGTAATAATGTTTGTAATCATTTAATGATCGCGACAATAATGCACGCGGTAATCAGTTGGGCAAATTGTCAAAATGACATAACGAATTGTGGTAAATTAGTACTATAACATATTGATACTTTAGACGGCGTGGGAGGATTGTTTTGGATAGACTTATGCTAGAACGTACCAAAATAATATTTAAAAAATATTAATTTTTTCAATAAAAAACACATTTCTTATGCGGTCGTTTTACAAATCGATAGTGTTCTTTTTTAAATTTTAGAAAAAAATTAACATCACCAATAAAATATTATGTAGGTACGAAATCATTTTTCAACCCAACTGTACCTGAATTTGAATAGTTAGGACAACTAAATACCGCAGTTTGATATGATTAAGACGAAGGGTTATTAAAAATTAAATCTTTTGATTACTATAAATAATAATTTTGCACCTTAAATTAAAAAATAAATTTAAAACCAAAATCACAAAAATGAGCAAACGTTATTTATTTATTTGATTTCAAATGAAAATTGTATGTGATGTAAACATGTATGTATATTAGTCATACAATTTGTAATAAAATGTGAGCAGCAAATATTTAAGCATTATTAATAAAAAACATGTTATAACAAGTGATGCAATGCCAAAAATATGGATAAACCCTTTTTTATGGTTTAAGGAAACCCCAAGTTTTTAAATAGCCATAAAGAACTCTTTTTATTATTATGGGTTTAGTTTAAACTTGGCTGAACTGAAACCAGACCAAAATATCGTTATTTCACAGACTTAATGATAATTATGAAACTATGCAATTTATGGTGATATGAAATGATAAATACCTCAAAGAAAGCCGAAAAATTAATATCAATATACAGACCTATGGGAGAAAAACCATCTGAGTTATGAATTACATAGTTCCTATTTGGTTATTTGCGTGAATAAGGCACATATAATATCGATAATCAATTCCAGTGTCTGAGATTCAACAACACAACAAGAAAACCTAAAGTGCACCAAATCAAAACACTTATATTACTCTAAAATCGAAAAACTTCTACACGTGTATATCAATATCATAATTTCAAATGGAGACGCAATCACAAAACTACAGGAAATGTAAAAGTCTGTTCAGGAAAACTTATATAGTATCGACCAGAAAAGATCAGCGGCAAGCTCTATTGCCGCATTCGCAAGTTCCATTCGCTACAAATCGGTAACAGGTCCGAACACAACAGTGGAATTGTTCGCCGAGTTAACGCTCGTTCGGCGCGCGCGCACGGTCGTGTCGTGTTCGGCATCGCTCGGCAACGACTCGGGGCCGTTCGTCAGTTGGAGCCCGTTGAATTTGGAACGTAGCTGTGTTACTAGACGTTCGAGTCTGCAACACGAGTTCATTTTAGACCATGTATCTGAAGGTGCAAATATATTATTACTACTACCGGTGCATAACCTTTCTTTGAATAATAGCATACAATGAAATAGTAAATTAACATTTTTGTAGCAGAATTACAAACCAGCCACCACACAAAACACATCTTGTTAAACCAGCCAGACATGATAAGCAGTATGTACATATACTACATAATATATAATAATAATACTATATATTTCATTATATACCTACATGTTGATGTCCTACTGTCATTATAACTACTCCATGTTGATGTAAAATCTATATAATATCCCTTTACATTTCTACAATTCGTTTCAAACTACAAACTTACTTAAGAGAGTGATCCTCAGCGTTTTGCTTCGCTTTGCGCATGTCAGCGAGTTCCTTGCGTAAGCGCATGCGTTCAGCATCTGCATCTTCGATGTTACCGTTCGATATTTTGTTATCGTTCGACTCGATACTGCTGGAAAAACGAATTATTTTGTGCACAAAAATAAATCATTGGAGAATATAGCTTAAAGACCTTGTTTTTAATATCGATCAATTCCACCCGACTTGGGTTGTTCCCTTTCCAATTTTTCAAGTAAACTCTTCTCACTTTTACTTAATTTTTATCTCAACATTTGTATATTTCTGGATCTCTGGGTGGCGAAGAATATAATGTAGGTCTTTTGGAAGACCTACATTATATACTAAAGCGAAGAGGCGAAGAGGCGAAGGATAGAAACTAAGGCGCAGAGGTTTAATTAAACACTGTATTACGTGAGAATTAAAAAACCCATAACAACCGGACGAAGTGTCTATCATTGTCGACCTTATGATAATTATCATGGTGAAGATATTAATTCTAAAATATAAGTAAGCTTACTAACCCGTTACTAATTCTAAGTGTGCGCAATTCATCCTCCAGTTTGACGATGCGATCCATCATACGACGCTTGTCCGCTTCCGAAGCACGCAGAGAACTCTGCAACAACATAATATAGAAGCGTCATTGACAAATTACTTATAGCCTACATTTTGATGTGTTTACATACCTAGATTTATGTGATTTACTTGTACAAGATCACTGAGAGTGGCGGGATAAAGAGGCCTCCAGGTGGTCTTATTAATTGATGTTAATATTAAGTACATTCATGTTTTTTTTTTGGGTCCGAAACTGTATACTATATTCCAGGACTAAGATTACCGACGTCACTACGAAATGCTGGGACTGCCAAGCTAATGTTGAAAAGCAGATCTTTATAGCAGTGTTTCATTGCTACATAATTTACATATCCTATTAATATTTTGAGGCAGTTTAAAAATGGCTTCAGTTACGGAAAAATGAAGAACTGAGTATCTAGCATGTTGCCAGAAAGTTGTGGTTGGATTTGAGGGAAAGGGGAAACCAAAGAAACGATGGATTGACGGTGTGAGAAATGATAAGGCAACAAAGGAAGTTTGATAAGAAGTAGAATAAAAGAAGATTTGATAACGGCTGATAGAGGGAAGAATAGGCATAGTGCGCCGACCCCAAGAAAATTGGTTAAGAATTAGGGCAGGACCACAGGAAGATTATGTGCCTATATTATTTTGAGTTATTTGGTGATATGACTAGCTATAAACGCGTGCGTTTTTGGCAAAATCTCTGAAAAAAAAAACAAATATTATGTAAGTAAAATTTTCTTGCAGAAAATGGTGTTCAGGGTGTGTCTGAATTCAGCGGCTGAATATTTCACGTGTGTGAAATAAGTGCAGTCGCTAGCCGTTTGGTTTGGATAATGTATTCGTAGACACGACGCGCTGACCACGCGGCTTTGCGCGAAGACAAAATGCTGCTTTTTGGAGCAAGAGAAAATAAGGATATTTTTGACATTCCAAGCTTTTTAATAAAACGAGATATTTTAGAAAGAAGAATTGCTGAAAAAGGCGATACAAAGTAAAACCAAAAAAGAGTTTTCAATAGTTATCTGTTGAACTTGCAGATGAAATAGAAATATTTGGGAGAAAAATCATATATAATAAAGTCATTTAAAACCCGACGTACAGTTGGCGCAAAATAACTTGAACCAAAATGGCGGATGCACAGTAGTCGTTTTTTAGTACATTTTGCTCGCAAATGTACTGCGCAAACTTTCCCCCTCTCCGGTAGTTTTGGGTCAAGTTATTTTGCGCGAACTATACGAACGATTCGCCGCATTCTTTAGAGCTTAACAGCTGTGAATATCCGTTTCTTCCAGCACGTGTCAGGACTTTGGAAGTATCGCTGCACCTCCGGATCAAATCCAAGAAACGTTTAATCATTGGTGAATTCTTTTTCTCCAACTATTTTTCTCTTAATCCCAACGGAGGAGAAATTTCCCCGAATACGTCATTTTAGGGCTGCAACTTTCTCTCCCCGCACCAAAGTCCGTGGGAGCTGTTATGGCCGAAATTGCCTCTATCTCTTACACCGGAACCGGCCGTCCTAAGCTATACAGTGACATTTAATAAGTGGCCGACAGGAAAATAAAATGGCTGCTGTAATAAAATGGTTTTAAGTGTCCGGTGGACCGAATTGCCCGTACGAAGGAATACAATATTATTAAATTGTAAAATACAAACATTGTTATGGCAATTCGACATCCGCGGGCGCAAGCCGTGGAAGGTTAGAGGATACACGGTGATGTAGGAATTCATTTAGAATTCATATGTAGATTTTAGTTGCAAAGCCGATATGTGCCATCATATCAGTCATGAGCCTTGTTTTCATCATAATGTAATGGTCCTCTTTCAAGTACAGACGAAGACAATAAAATGTATAGGTTGTGACGAATGCAATGCAGCAAACCAGCAACACATTAAAGAATTGAGAATTGTTGTTGTGATTTAAAATTTTAAGCTAGATGAGGGGTCTCCAAACTTTGAAGCCTTGGAGCCATAATATTCAGCTAGATGGGCTGATTATTAAGCGTTATTTTTTTTTTATTCGAAAATTCGCCAGAATCGCCTGACATTTGGGGAGGCAAGTGCAGTTATTAGATGGATGTGATGGATAGAAGTTCGACATACCGTAAGTGTCGAACTAATAATTTGACCACACGTTTGGATGTAGGAGAAAATCCTAGTGGGGCAACGTTTTTATAGAAAAAAAATAGTTCAGCAGGGTGTGTAGACGTTAAACAGAATTACTTTCCCATTTATTATCAGTATGGACTAATATAACGAAGAGGAGTACTAAGACCCGATTTTGGGAATTCGCATGTGACTGGGATTAACCAGACCATCACGGTACTACAGCCACTAGGCTAGTAGTATTTACTATAACGATAACCTTATTAAGCAATCATTTTACTACAACGATACAAGCTTTCGCATCACAGTCGGTAAGCAAGATATCGCTACTAAGTCTATATGCGCAGACAAACAGACCGACGGACGGGCTAATTTTGTTTGTTCCGCCTGTTTCCGCTACACGCTGATACATTGTCTATGATGACAATACATTGACGAGGGAATTTACCAAAAAGGTGCTACTTATAACTTCTGTTTTATGGACGACTTGACGAGCCACCTTGTGGTAAGTAATTATCGTCGCCCATGGAGACTTGCAACGCCAGAGGAGTTGCTGATTAATGCTGATGCGTTAAGAGCCCCTACTGCAGACTGCCAGAACCGAGAACCGAGTGCAAAAGTCGAAACACACACCAAGGTGCTATACGAGAGACTCCGACGTAAGGGTGGTCGCAGTTACTGCAAACTGTCAAATTTCCCTAATGGATTATAAACTCTATAGTTTGGAGATTACATTGAAAATCAATTGAAGATATTTGTCAGTTTTTCTCTATCTACTACATACTGTTCAACCATACATTCATCTAGGAATCCAAGCTAGGAACATTGAAAGAATAACAAACAACCAAACCAACGTGTATTGCCAGTGATATTAAACCTCCAGTTCAGTAGTTACTTAGCGGGTATAGGAGACGCATTAACCCGACCATGTTAATCGCGAGTTGCCTTACGTTTTTTGCACTTCAATTAACTTATTACGAGGCGAGGGGTGACGCTAATGACACGCGCAAACTTACCGGCGCCCACGCATACCAAACATACTTATTTACGTACCTATGTATTGTAGAATGCGTAGATATCTACTTTATTCATATCTGTGGGCGAATATGAATTTTGCGGGTGAAAAGTAACATCATATTACCACGTCTGTATTGCCCCGAGGGTTAGGCAGAGTTATACTAAAATGTACACCCACAGTTCCTCACAGGTGCCATGGAATACGAGCGAGCTTATTGCTTTTAATCGGGTACAAGTCAAAATTGCAAGCTCAGAATTTTATGGGACTACCGAATAACATTGCTCGACCTGGGAATCGAATCTAGGACCCCAAGCGTAGCACTGCGCTTACGATCATTACACTAAATACGCGCAGTCAACTACCAACTCTAGACAATATATATTTTCATTGTCTTTTTTTTTCTTAAAAAACTGAAGTAGGTACTAGCAATATGGGTCGCACATTACTAGTATTCTTGTTAACCCCTCGTGCCAAGCTAAATGCTTGTGTTTCAAGTGGGTTCACGTAGGTAGTGCAATGGGTGGGTATCGAACCGGTAACCACATGATCGCAAGTCCGACGCCCTAGCCATTAGGCTACCGCTGCTTTGGTTTTTGACAAATTGAGTGTAATTTTATTTATCTCTGTGCAACAATTCAAACAATAACCGTCTAATAAAAGCGCGACTATTACCTACCGTTGCTATTAAAAGTTACGGGCGTTTCTGTCCGATGACGTCACACGCCATGTCACGTGACGCAGCGGGAAGGGTGGCGGCGCCTCGCTGCACCACCGCCATCCACTTACATCTGCCAATATTTGCCCAACCCCCTCACCCCTCGCCCCTGTGCCCGCGCACGCACCATCCGTTCATATTTCAAATGCTATGATGTGGGGTGACACTAAACACTACAAAATACAAAGTTACGTGTCCTCAGTCACACCGACGTGTATAATGTTCGTATCGAAAAAGTAAAATGCAGCACAAGACGGATCCAAAAGAGCTGTAACATTCAGGGTTTAATATAACAATCCATCGTAGATCGCAGTGTCGGCGTAGGGTCAAGCGTAAGTCTATCAAGAATTAAAAAAAACTTCCTTCTGAAGAAATAAATCCTAGATTTACCTTACAATTGACATTGAATTTAAAAGCATTATTTAAAATAACACCACGCCTGTATTCCCCGAAGAGTTAGGCAAAGGCGTACTAATGTTATTTAATGTGCCAAAATAATCAGTATTAACGATAGCACAATCGACTCAATAAACAAGCCGATTTGGTGAGCGAACTTGTTATAATATTAATCAGGATGCCTTATAAAAATACTTAATGTATTTTTAGATATAATAATAATACTGTCAACACCAATTTGCTGATATATATTAGTATTGGTATAAAAGAAATAAGCCTTCAGTGGGAGAATTCTGTCAACGATAGGTAATTGCCATGATACTAAAAAAGCCTCAGACTAAATTACAAGACAATTATTTTAAAGTAGTGTGTTTACTTTACAAAAGGTTAGAAGAATCTATAAAAATAGGTGGGCAGTAAGTTTCTGAATAGGAAAATAAAATTATGCTCAGCTCCAACCCCGATATTACATAACGGTGTAACAGGCAGTCTTGTCGAACAGTTGAAGGCGCGACGTTCAGTTAAAATTTAAATCGATGCGTTCCGTTCCATTCGTTCGCCCATTTTATAATCTCTACCTTCGTGTGCATGGGTATGAAAATCAAACGGTTCCATGAAAAAGCATTTGTATATGTTGGAAAAAATATTTGGGATGCCTTACGAAAATGGCCTATCAATTATTCTTTTCTACAAGAGTAAGCTCGTACAATTTTTTTTATACCACTAAAGTGGCAAACAAGTATACGACCCGCCTGTTGGTAAGCGGTTACCGTAGTCTATGGACGCTTACAACACTAGCGGTTATTACCCACGCGTTGCCGACTCTGTAAAATCTTTTAAAACCTATTGTTTCATGTGTAAATTATATTTAAAAAAATCTTTAATTCTTAATAGTATATTATAAATAGTCATGGACTTTTCTCAGGGCAGACAGACGCTACAGAATGTCTCTTGTAACGATTCTACGAAAAGCGACTGCTACATCAATAATTTATAAGTTAAATTATTTTTAATATTTCTATGAATGTAAGAAGTATTGAATTAAGATTTATTATATACTAGCTTCTGCCCGCGACGTCGTCCGCGTAGCGTGATGATATATAGCCTATAGCCTTCCTCAATAAATGGACTATCTAACACTGAAAGAATTTTTCAAATCGGACCAGTAGTTCCTGAGATTAGCGCGTTCAAGCAAACAAACAAACAAACTCTCCAGCTTTATATATTAGTATAGATAGATTTCGCTAGTATAATTCCAAACACACATTAGACACACAAATTGGTAAAAATAACGTGGAAATTATTCGTACAGTCACGACGCACGTTTCGTAGGCGTTTCGCATCAACAACGACGATTGAACGAGTGTTCAGAGTTTAAGTGCCGACACATTATAGATGCAGTGGAAGGTTCAAATATCAATCCATACTTCTTCCACTTCGTATCGACAGCAAATGGAAAGGGAAGAAGCAAAAGAACTCCATGGAAATATTAAAATAGATATAACATTATTTGTAAGTACCATCACGCATGTATTCCCAGAAGGATTAAGCAGAGATATACTTATTGACACCCACAATTCGCTGGTATGATTAAGTCCCGTGTAATAGGGGAACATGGTTATTGCCATTAACCGGACACAAACCCAAACAGGTGCAAACTCCGAGCAGCTGCAGAAAATTTCATAGAAAAAACATATCGATCGACCTGAGAATCGAACCCAGGACTGCGTAACGTGCCCTCCAACTTTGAACCACGAAGCTCTCTCCATGTGTCAAGATTACGCAAGACCTTAATATCGCCAAACTGTGGATGTACATTTTGTACATATTTGATGATCTTTTCCGGCAATACATGTTTTGTGTAATGGTACCTATGGTATGTAGGTATGTTATGAAATGTGAAATATCCTGTAAAGTAAAAGAACTCTTTATGATGTTTGACTATCAAAATTCACAAAATAAAAACAAAAATTACATAGTACGAAGATATGCTGAGATACGCATAATACATCAATGTACTTCGACATTCCTTATATGGAGTATGCCTTCTGTAAACTCTCTGCTCCGTGGTTTTACGTTAGTTCGTCGTGAAGGCGTGAAGAGCCCTCCACGGGACCACCCAACTCGCTCCGCAAATAATGCTTAATAGCACCGAATTGAGGTGAAAACCAAAAAACCACTAACTTGAAGTAAAAAAAGTTGTGAAATAAAAAAAATATGTTGGTTTTACAATTCCTTGGGGTTTTATGCAAAGGAGTTTTGAATGAGTCAATAGATGTTTTTCTAACAAGTCAAACTGAATTGGGTAGTATGTATTATTTTAAGCTATACAATATTAGCAAACTTTTAGTTGGCAAGCGAAGTGGATTATGGCCTTAACCCTCTCAAAGAGGATACCCGTCAGTGACCAACAGAGGGACTGAAAATGGGACGTTAGCGAAATAAAAAGTTATTTATTACGTTATCTGGTAATAATAAATAATCAGTACTTACCTAGTAATAAATAAATAGTAAGTACCTATGTATTGTTATGTACCTACATTAAACCAAGTATTGATTTCAAACTTTAGGTGTTGATTGTTGTGGACTCTGTGTATGGAAAAATAGTCTTTCTCTATTTTTCCATGCTCGAACTCCAACCACTAAAAATAATTCTTGAACGCCTATCATAAAATTATCTTTATGAAAAGCAAGATGGCACTAAAATTAATTCAAAAGGTACTAAAATATTTTTAACGCCATCTGTACTAACAATAATCAACTACAATGACAACGTTCTTTCACTAAGCGCCATCTAGTTGAGTGTGCAGTAAGCATTTTATACATGCAGTTACGTTTAAGTTGAATAGAGGGCGCTAAACTTGTGATTTATTAAAAAAATATACAGATAACCCACCTTGATCTCTTCAAGAGCCTTTTCCGTGAACTTAGCTTCCGAAGATGTCAAACCGTTCTGTGGAAAAGACGATTTTATTACTTTTTTTAATAAGATGGGTAAAGCAAAGGAGGTATCATTTAACTGTTGTTGATTGTCTGATAATTGGAATGGTGGAATTAAACTTAGGGTTGCGTTATATTCTATCAAATTAGAAGACTGAAGTGGCAATAGTCACAACAGTTGCAGAACTGTTCACAGCTAGAGTTACCAAATTTGAAATGTAAAAGAAATATAATCTTCGCGTAGGAGGCCGACCACCTAGGGAACCTGTAGAAGTTGGCTTGAAACTATTAGATGTGGGTAGTGGAAAACAATACCTACTAAATAGCATGCCTTGGGGGAGGTCCTTGTTTAGTAGTGGACTTGGGTGAATGACGCGGAAAGATGAACGGGGGCTTTTGAGTACCACGGTGAAAGTGTTTTTTTATTCCGCATAGTCAGCATATCAACCCTAAAATCGCATCTAGCGTAAAATATCAAACATCCGGCTTTAGTAAAAACTGGCATCGCCTTGTGCGTTCTTCATAACATTGAGGCCGCATTCTCGAAGCGACCCAGATTCATTGATCGATTAATAATGCTATTAGATTGATGATAATGTGTATAATATTAAAGATAGCGAAGCATATCTATGCCTACTCTAGGTTATAAAGATTTTTCTAGCTCAATACAAATAGGTATTTTTTTATTAGTAAGTATAGCTTCTGCCTGCGGCTTCGCCCCCGTGGAATTCGGTCTGTCACCACGTCCCACGGGAACGGGATAAAAAGTCTATATCCGTCTCCTGGTTCTAAGCTACCTCTCCGCCAATTTTCAGCCAAATCGGTTCAGCCGTTCTTGAGTTATAAACACGACTTTCTTTTATATATATAGATTTGAACTACTTATGTTTTTATTCGATAGACTAATTACATATGTGAATATACCTATTCGATACAGTATTCAACCATATGGACTAAGTACTTAATAAAGAAATGTTTCACATCCTGTATATATATTTTTTTTATTTGTATTAATTAGTATGGTTATTTTTTTTTATAATATGTATGTAGGTATTTGTATATTGATTGTTCGTATATTAATCAAGTCCATCCATAGCGACAAGACCACCTATGTCCCATTCATTTATAAAATTGTTCTTTACATTCGTTTTGTTGTGCAATAAAATTCAATAATCTATCTACAATTCTACATAATTATATTTATCTAGAATTTGTTTAAACAGTCGAAACGCATCTTTATCAAAGTACCTACCCAAAAGTTTTAAACTCTTTTTTCTCAACACATTACAAGGTGATAAAAAAATATCCCTATCAATCTGATATGTTATCAGTTATTCAAATATGTATATCGTTATCATAGGTACCTATCACAAACTAAATAACTTCATGTAAATATCTATTACGTGACCCTTATTTGGTTATCTCAGATAATCTAATAGGTACCTAATAGTTTACAGCCATTTTATCTTAAAATAAGACATTTTTTTATCTTCTACGTACTTTCGCCCCATTTATATCAGGTTGAAGCTAAAGTCCTTTTTTTCCATTCATCCGTGTCAGCCACCACCTCATAACTTGCTCCATTATTTATGGGATTGGGGAGCAAACGAGCAGACGGATCACCTGATGGTAAGCGATTACTGCCACCCATGGACATTTTCAACACCAAGTGAGTCGGAAGTACGTGCCAGCCTTTTAAAAAGGTTTGGGGCTCCGGTATATACTCACTTACTCGGCGAAGCACAACGTAAGTGTTGATTCCCGCCGGTTTACTGTGAGGCCCGGGATACCACTCCGACACGTCTGGTGTTGCGGGTGTCCATGGGCGGCGGTAATCGCTAACGATCAGGTGATCCGTCTGCTCGTTTGCCCCCCTATCCCATAAAAAGTTTTTCATGTAACAAGCAGTCCCATATAACTCGCAAAATGTTTTACCATTGACTGGATAAGATCAATTCACATGCCGCAAAGATACCCGAAATATTTCATTACGAACGTAAGTACACAATAAAACTGTCTAAGCTCATACTCAGTCATGTTTATTGGTTGAAGATAATGACTCATCGAATCTATAAGTTCCATATTTCCATTCACGGTTCCAAAAATTGCTGTATTGTTTCCGAGGTCAATGAAATCAAATATCATAGCAGACAATACATACAATTTAATACAAAAGTACCGTCGGTTTATTTGTTTCCGGGTTCCGTGCCTAAAAAGGAAATAAATTGCATCGTCTTAAATTGAACTATTACAAAGACCTACTGTCTCCAGCTGCATGAGATCGTTGGATTCGGCTTAGGGTGTAGTTACGGCGAGTGAGATTGGACACAGAAATAGGGCATCTAATCATCTTGTTTCCATTTTTTATCTTTGCGTCGTGCAGTCGGCTAGTCATTACTCTTCCTTTGACGTATTCGGGTAAAAAGTTCTGTCAAGACCTATTTCTCAGCAAGGCGTGTGACATCTTATCTCTTCATTAAAGCAATGTTCGAAATGTCCATAGCTTGAAAATTTTAGTAATGTTATATCTAAGTAGCAAGATTGTACGGCATCCTCGGTGCGCGACTCAGACTCGCACTTTTTGTGTTCACGACTGAAGAACCGGACCAGTTGACGCGTTAGTATGACGACGGTAAACGAGGGTATTCGTGATATTTCAGCGAAAAAAGTACAAAAAACCAGTAGCATTTTGAAAGTTCTTATTTTCTTTGTCTTTAGTACGATTTGTTGCTGTCTAGTGACTTCAAGGGCGGCTGGTGAGCTTGAGGGCCTGAATTCGACTCAGTCGAGCATATCAGGTTTATCTATGACATAGGTACCCAGTAGCAGCTTGGTAAAATTGCAATAGGATCGCCCCCTATTACATAATAATAGCTATAAACAAACAGGGAATACCAGCAAACAGCGGGTGTACATATATAGGTACACCGTTCCTTCTCAACCCGATTAAATTATAATTGTTGTTCCCGAAAAATAGCGAAAACTTAAATATTTTGTGTGTAAGTGAACACACACTCCCAATTTTTAAGCCGTCAATATAATAAATATCTTTGCAACAGATGCCAATGTCATAATGACCATTATAAAATATATCTACCATAATGTCAGGTTATTGAACTGAAAGCGGACACTGTCCGATCTGAACATATTTGGAGAGGAGCCAAGACGTTTTGGAAAGGTCGAGTCCAGTCTGGACATCAATGTGTGCACCTCTATTGTGAACTAGTCTACTTTTATCACTGTGCACCTCATACTACATAATCTAGCTCAAAATTTCCAGTATCAGCTAAACTCGCATTGTAGAGGCTTGCGAGCAATAGAGACAAAAAATAATTACAAATCCAAATTCCGGCCAAACCCAACACATTTGAACAATGCCGCCAATATAAAAATATCTGACTAAAAAGACCTTTAGAATGAGATATGTCTGAAATCTGTTGGAGTATGGGAACGATTCTTCCCATTGTCCTTTATAAATGAAGAATTTATCTTTCTTGAATTGTTTTTTCGGTCTAATTTAAAAAACAATACCTGCAATGATACGGCTAAAGGGATTTCATCATAATGTAGTGGAACTAGATACATTTTGATACGCTTTTCAAGATTCTATCTCCGCAAATCGGTGGTTCCATGGCTAATGTAATATTGTTCATGGTTCATTTATACTGGCTTGTCTAGGTTTATTCCATAAAGTATGCCGCTAGCTGAGAACTATGACAAAGTATGACCGTTAGTCAATCTATGGTTCTTCATAATACTTTATTTAAAAAAAGAACCCTATCTAACTGTAGTTGTACTGTTTAAAACCAACAGACATCAGACGACCAAATGTGGGCGTCTAAGCAAAGAGTCCAGATGTGGGGTAGACTAGGTTCGGTTTCTAGAATAGTCTGATAATAACGATTACAAATACAAATGTATACAAAATTTTGGCACATTTTTTTAATAGCTATTTGAAGTGGAAACTCTGGAAAAGCTTGATTTGGGAAAAAGCATCTTCAAAGTTCAATATGCCACCGGTTGGTAGCGTTTCACTAAACTTTCTGGACTTGTAGATAATTGAGCATTAATTAATAATTAATTAAAATTGTGAAACGCACTTTCACTCTACAACTGCGACTAAATGCCGAGCCCTGGACCCTTTTTGCTTGGACACCCACAAGTGCCCTGGACAGCCTTATGTCACGGGTAGGGTTGCCATGCCCAAAAATAGAAAAGCCGGACAAAAGACGGAGAGATTCATATTTAGCCGATTTTTCGTAACGTAACGTTGCACCTGCCTCATTGCACCTGCACCACTATGGTTGGGTGGTAGAGTAGCCTAAAGTTAAGTCTACCAATGTGAATTTCAAGATGCAAAAAGTTTAAATAAATAATATCTAGACAGGCCGGACTTGTAAGGTCTAATAATATTTGGCCGGACACGCCTTTAAAAAGCCGGACATCTGGCAACCCTAGACTCGCAGGGGACTTCTCTAACCTACTGACACAAAGTACACTCAGATTGGTAACAAATAGCTGTCGATCACACGAAAATTGGGAAATCGACCTAAACGCTACGCCAAAAGTGCGTTAAAATAATAGGTTTTTCTAAAGGCATATTTCCAGGAAATCTTTAAATTCCTATAACAACCCATGACTGTGTTGTCTGAAGGTCAAAAGGTAGCACCATTACGCCTTTTATTGACAATTTCATGTCACCATGACACACCAGACAGCGGTACTATCGATTATGGTGAATTATTGAAAGAATTAGTAATTGTGTGCATTTAAGGACAAATTATCACCGTAACAGCACTCAAGGAAAATGGTCAGCGGGTAAAATGCAGTAAACAATATATGGGTGTGTACTTTTAGGGTTCCGTACCTCGAAAGGAAAAAACGGAACCCTTATAGGATCACCTGTTGTCCGTTCGTCCGTCTGTCGGTCTGTCAAGCCCCTTTTTCTCAGGAACGCGTGGAGGTATCAAGCTTGAATTTATATCAAATACTCAGGTCTACTGTCCCTTGGAGCTGTGAAAATATCAAACTTTAGAAGTTTGATTTTTTCTAATGCAATCATAAGATACAACCGTCTATGCCGCAAATTTTCGACACTAGCAAGGGAAACAAAACCTACAAGGTACCGTGGTTCTTTAGGTGGTTACCGTTTAAATCAAAGTTGTTATCTTGACTATCAAGCGAGATTTCTAGCAAATTTTTATATGATATAATTATTATTCTGTATATTTGTTTGTCACCTAACTACCTTTAAACGGCTGTCACCGATTTTGGATGAAATTTTGTGTGTATATTTAAGACGGTCCCTGGATGGTTTGAAAACTCAATTGAACCTGGGTTCTCAGGGCAGTACAACGCGCAACCTCTCTAGAGCCCGCTAGTGAAATATCTAACTAAAATATTTACTTTGCGTTCTAGAAATAAAAACTGATGAATGTGGACCTATCAAGGAAAATAGACTATTTCACTTGGTGATGAAGGTTTGCGTGGTCGTAGACAGGGTTTATTTCTTAAAACAAACGGTTTAGGTGCGGAATCTATGCATCAATGCGGAATTTAGGAGACCGAATTCGCTGACATGAATAATATTGTGAAGTCTGCCAACTCGCAGTAGGCCAGTGTGGTGGACTATAGCCTACCCCCTCTCCAGCAACGGACAGAAAATGGATTGTTAATGATGAATAAATTTTAAGTAATTTTGTTTTTTCTTTTTTATGGCATAGGGGGGCAAACGAGCAGATGGATTGTCCGATGGTAAAAGATACCGCCGCCCATGGACACCCGCAATACCAGAGGAGTAGCAAGTGCGTTGCCGGGTTTTTAAAAGGGTTTGGGCCTCCGGTATTGTCACTAATTCAGCGAAAAACAACGTTAGCGTTGTTTCACGCCGGTTTTCTGTGAGGCCCTGGTATCACTCCGGTCGAGCCGATGCATGGCTCTCCCACGGCAAGACTTTTGTGTTCTTGCATGATGTAGGATCAAGTGCACGTTCTTGTACCTTTCGAACATGGGAGATTATTTTTTAATATGTATCTACTTACATCGTTTCTCTCGACGATCATTGAGCGCACGCGAGAGTATAGCGCGTCCTCACGCATTCGAGCCGCGTCCCTTATCTCACGCACCAAGTCGGTCAGAAAGCCTGGAGCGTACTGCCCTGCCATGTAAGCTGAAAATAACAAGGATTATGTTAGTTTTATTTTTTTATTTATCATTTATTTCAGACCAGGTAGTCCATGCATGGGTTAGTAAAATTGTACCTTATAAGCTATGTTAGTGTACATTACTAGTTACACTATAAATAATTACAACCTTCCCGTAACAATGCCCACCCAGTGCGCTTGTAAGTATGGGGCAATCGCTACGAGAAGCAAACATGTCCAAAATGCTGTTGGTGCTACCACGCAGTCTGCAAAACAGTGACGCTGTTTAATGGAGACATTCTAGCCTATGTACATTTGCCTTTTGCAATTAATTATGTATCTGTATAATACGGAAAAAATCATGGAACGTAATATGGCGAATGAAGCTCTGTGTGTAGAGTCATACCGACTAAAAACTTGAGTCTCCTTGCCTTAATAACACGGCCTTGGGATGTCATCATATCAGCCTATTGCCGTCCACTGCTTAACGTAGGCCTCCCCCAAAGAGCGCAAATCGTCCCGGTCTTGGGCAGCTCGCATCCATCCGCTGCCAGCCACCTGATTTAAATCGCCGGTCCATCGTGTCGCAGGGCGTCCCACACTACGCTTGCCCAAACGCGGTCTCCACCCTTGGGACGTACTCTGACCGAATATAGTAGATTTAGAATGGAGGCTGTGAGTGAGAAGCTGTAGTCTAAACAAAAGCGGCGATTGTAAGGGAAGATTTTGATGCGGTTTTTTATAGATAGAGTGATTCAAGAGGAAGGTTTTAAGCTATTTAACATAACCCTACGACACTTAAGAACGGGGCAGAATCGGAGAAACAGCGGGCGGGTCGTTAGTCAAGCTATAAAACCCAGTATGAGCTGAAATCTCATTGTAAGAAAACGTTATACAATTCCACGCCAGCTTATACGATGTATGTACTGCCGTCTTTTCATCAAACGCGGTAGCTATCCTATAAATTAAATCCTTTATTGGTTCACCAACCTTATCCACAGTAATAGCAACCTTTCTACGAATGAAATTCTTTCGATCTAGTTTTATGGGTCTCTAGTACTTTTACCGCAAGGACATAATGGCTAGGCAGTTCACAGACAGACATACTACTACTTACTAATGTCAATGTTAGTGGGCACGCGATGGTTAACACAGTGTGCGAAAAATGCTGTTACATTGAACGGTGTATTTAGGAATTGGTGAAAAGTATACATTGTATCCTTCTTATACATATAAAGCGGCGCTGGAATCAGGGTATCATTCTATTGGCCGGATCACCCTGGACTTGGCAAGAAAGGAAATAAAATTATTAAGATAAAAAATATATTTATTAAGGCATTATTATTATAGGATATCTCAGAAATAACCACAGTAATATTTCAAAACTTATTTATTATAAATTCAAAACTTATTATCACTCCAAACTTATTTAATTCTATAACAGTTCATTTCACAAAACTTATAAGCTTATACTTAAACAATTTACACCATAGACATAGCAGCTATTATAGGATAGGCATAGCTATTTGACCTCGAATCTAGATATGTACCCGGTAGCGAGTCCGCCCGAACACTGGCGCGGACGCCTGCCCCGGTGCCCGTTCTGCCAAGTCATCCCCACTTCGTTCTTAGTGTGACCAGTACAATAAAATGTAAAACTGACTATTTTATTTTATTTTTATTTATTTTTTTTAACTACCGCCGTCAGTGTGGCCAGTATAAGATTTAAAAAGTGCTTGAAATGTAAATAAATTCGTAAAACCTTACACTCGACCATCCTGACGACGTGTATGTCCTCGTACACGTATCTGGTGAAACCTTACACTCGGCAAAACGGGTACCTAAAATTTACATTTGTTGTTACAGTAAGTAGGCATATTACAATTTATTTAATAGTCATAGATATAGCTATCCGCATGATTTATGTAACATATCCCTGTAACCCATTATCCTTGTAACCAATTATCCGTATAATCAACAAACCTTATAACCAATAACTTTTATAATCAGCAAGCCTTGTAACCAAACCATTATAGCCTTTAACCTTTAACCAACCATGTTTGTTAACAGTATCCATATCCAACAAAATATCTATCCAATTGTCAACCATAAATCTAATATCTATCCAATTGTCAACCATAAATCTGTAAGCCAATCTCCT
This sequence comes from Acronicta leporina, assembly GCA_947256265.1. Taxonomy (NCBI): domain Eukaryota; kingdom Metazoa; phylum Arthropoda; class Insecta; order Lepidoptera; family Noctuidae; genus Acronicta; species Acronicta leporina. The sequence continues at coordinate 4,992,081 of OX366529.1, forward strand.
TCCTAGGATGATATGACTTAACAGATCAACCATGTTTGTTAGCAATATCCATATCCAAATAAAACCAACAAAATATCTATCCAACTATCAACCATAAATCTGTAAGCCAATCTCCTTCCTAGGATGATATGACTTAACAGATCAACCATGTATCCTCATTAGTTTCAGGTCAAGACGCCAACCTGTTTACGCGAGCTTGACCTGAAACAAAGAAAACATTTAAACAGTATTATTTATTAATTTATAACTGTCATATCATCCTCATCATTGACATCATTCCCGTAATCATTATCACTACCACTATCAATTTCTAAAGAGTTAATATGAATCCACGGTCGCATTCGATCTGCGGCAATAGTAGTCTTTCGCTTGTTCCTCATCCCTTCAAACCCTGCAATTGGAGCTACTTTGTACCGATCGTTACCTAATACCTTTACGACTCTGAAAGGACCTTCGAAAGAGGGCATAAGTTTTGTGCTTTTGCCATTATTCTGAAAGGCAACTTTAGTGATTTTGACCAATTCACCGTTTTGGTAAGTACGTGCAGGGTGCCTTCCCCGGTCGTAGTATTGTTTTTGTGCAGCCTGTGCTTTGTTGATTTTAGATTTGACCTCACTGCGAATAGATTCTCGAGAGGAAACCTCGCGCGTTTCATCAGCTATCTCATTCAACGCTGCGTTGAATTCGCTATTCATTTCTATCCCAAACATTACTTCTGCTGGTGACCTGCCTATCGTCTTTTGCACCGTATTATTCAAGCCCCATTGTATTCTCCCTAATTTATTGTCCCAGTCCTTTTCGTCTGCGTCGATATTTTGAGCCGTTAGACAGTCAAGAACTGTCCTATTATAACGTTCAACTTGACCGTTGGACCTTGGACTTGCGACTGCATTTAGTATATGTTTTATTCCGCGGTCCAAGCAAAACTTTCTGAACGCATGGGACGTAAAACATGACCCTCGATCACTTATAAGCCTATCAGGTGCTCTGAAAGTGTCAAATATGTCCTGTAAGACTTTAATTACGTTTTGTGTATTTGTATTCCTGACTGGTTTAATGAATAAAAATTTTGTGAACGAATCTACAACATTCAAAATGTGAGTATTTCCTCTTTTTGACTTCACAAAGGGTCCAAGGTGGTCGATGTGCAATGTGTGAAAGGGCCTTTCAACCTTTTCAATAGGATGTAATAACCCTTCTCGTGTATTTGTACCCCTTTTTGCATACGCGCACTCAATACAAGCGGTTACATATTTTTTTACGAATCGTTTCATTTTTGCAAACCAATAATTTCTTTTTATTCGATCTAAAGTTTTCTCGAACCCAACGTGACCGATGTCATCGTGGTTTCTCTTGCACAGCTGCCATCTTGCACCCTTTGGAACTACCCATCTAAGATGTTCTTTATCACCCCCTACACACCTAAAAAGTTTGTTATCTTTCAATACGTAATTATTCTTAATGTACTCTACACCTTGAGGGTCTAAATCACTACTGACAATGTCGCGGATTCTACATAACTCCGGATCCCCCAATTGCAATGTAAGCAGCCAGTCTTCCTCATCAATAAACATCACCGAGGGGTAATGTTCGGGGCTCCTAGTTTCCGTATCAACAATTGGATTCCTGGATAGTGCATCGACATGCCCCATTTTTGTACCCGCCCTATATTCCACGGAGCAATCAAATTCCTGTAACGCCAACCACCATCGAGCAATTCTAGGTATAAGATCACGTTTTACGAAAGTCGAGCGTAGCGCACTGCAGTCGGTGATGATTTTAAATGGTTTGCCTAAGAGATACACCCTGAGCTTTTTGAGAGCGCAGACCACGGCTAACGTCTCTAACTCATAGGAGTGAAAATTCTTTTCCTCCGGTGTTGTCTGACGACTATAGTACGCCACCGGATGAAAAGAACCCTCACCTCCCTCAACACGCTGCAGAAGAATTCCGCCAACACCAATTCTGCTAGCGTCGGTGTGGAGTTCCATCTCTGCTGAGGGATTATAAATAGCAAGAACAGGTCTATCTACAAGCTTAGCCTTCAGAACATTAAATGCCTCTTCCTGATCCGATGTCCATTCCCAAACTGCATTTTTCTTGAGCAACTTAGTGATAGGGTGAGCGAGTTGTGCAAAACCTTGTATAAACTTTCTAAAATAACTAACGAGCCCTAAGAACTGGCGCGCACCATGCACATTATTTGGACGAGGAAAATCGACTACACTTTGAATTTTTGCTTTCCCTGGTCGCATTCCTACTGAACTGATTTCAAAACCCAAATAATTTATAGTATTTTGTAAAAAACTACATTTGGATAGATTTAACTTGAGATTTGCATTTTGTAACAACACAAGGACCTCCTCCAACCTATCCAAGCATTCAGTAGAGTTCCTACCGAAAATTAACAGATCATCTATATAAACGGTAGCCTTATCAAATCGTGCTGAACCCAGAACATTGTTCATCATACGCTGAAATATAGCAGGTGCGTTTGCCAGACCAAACGGCATACGATTATATTCATACTGACCGTCTGGCGTGACAAACGCCGTCAGATGCTTACTTTCTTCACATATGGGCACCTGGTAATAACCAGACATCAAATCGAGCGTGACGAAACAAGCCTGTCCTGATAACCTAGCTATCTCATCCTCTATCACGGGTATAGGATATCTTTCTTTTATTGTGACTGAATTAAGTTGCCTATAATCAACGCACAAGCGAACACCTCCTTCCTTTTTACGGACGAGAATAATCGGACTAGCATAATTAGACACCGATTCTCGAACAATACCAGCCTGCAACATTTCATCGATCATTGCACGGACCTTCTCACGTTCATAATGAGACAAGCGGTAGGGTCTATAAACTATTGGACGCTCGCTACTCAACTCTATTTTCATTTCGGTAATATTAGTACAACCCAAATCCGCTAAATTATTCGCGAAGCACCCCTCGTGACGTCGAAGAAGTTCGATAAGCTTAGTCCTATCACTATCACTTACATTATCTCCAATTCGTATCTCGGTCTCATCAAATTTGCCTAAAACACCTGCAGACTGTTGATTCGAAACTGTAGTGGTGTCGGTATCCCTGAGACTGTATACCACCTGCACCTTTTCAGCCCTAGCGAAAATAAAGTTATCTAGCAACTGACAAGGTATCGAATACGGCATCACTGTAACGAAGAGTGTACCGTGCTTAACCTTGTAAACACTGCCGCATACCACGTACTGATTGTTCGGTTTTCCTACAACCTTAGTACCCAAAACAACGCTACCAGTATACGAAGTTCTTATAGCGGCCCTTATACTTGCAGTACCATAAATTTTAATATTACCTAATACCCTGACCTCTTCCAACAGCTCTCCATATTCACGGAGATCAGGTAACTCGACCCCGATGTGCAGGAATTGTAGTTTGTTCGAGTCTTTATATACAACAATGTGTGGCTGCTCCGAGTAACTCTGGCCAACTAGCATTGGTTTATCCAGCAACTCATCATCTACAATCCTACATGGCACAGTAGCTGCTACGCCATCAATGACTAATGATAGTTCGGCAGAACCTACGGATTGCACTAGCCTATTGCCAAACCCTTTCATCGTAGACTGAACGTGATCATGATCAAGTCCCAGTCTTGTAAAATTTGATTGCCTTATGAGTGTAACCTCACTACCAAGATCAACGAATGCTTCCAGAGATACCCCATTTACGCTTACATTTTTAACGAATTTGTTGCACGGACAGGAGTCCGAAATACGCATGGTTTTAGCTACTGTGTCAGTCTTTGTTAGTCCTCTATCCTGTTTCAGTCTACACTCCTCCAATTTATGCCCCACTCTATTACAATGGCTACATTTAGTTAAAGGTTTTGGGCATCTTGAGAACGGGTGCCCCTTTTCCTTACAATTATAACAATATAGATTTGGATTGGTCTTAGGTATACCCCTATTATTCTGCCTATCGTCTACCGAGCTAACATTTCTATCTCTAAATGAGGGTAGTTGCGTGGAAAGTTCCTTGTTGTTACTTAACAAAAATTTCAAGAGTTGGTCAGGTTGCTCACACCGTAGTGCCAAAGCACTGGACCTAATAGTTCTATCAACAATCCCGTGAATGATGCAATCAACAGCCCGCCTGCCAGTTATTTCGCACTGATTTAACAAAGCTAGCTTTTCGTAAAAGTAGATTTCGATAGATTCGTTGGACCTACTCTTACGTCTTAACATATCCTCTAAAATTTGACCGTAATTTTGTTCAGACGGGAAAGCATCCATTAGTTTTGTCTGCCACTCCGTCCAAGTGAACAGTATCGAGCCAAGGCTTTCATACCAGGTCTTGGCTAGACCAGTTAGTTTTTGCATAGCAAAATGAATTACAGTCTTCTCATCCCAGCCATAAACCTTTGCGCATTCATTGACCTTCTTGAGCCATATATCGATACGTTGGTTTTTCTCAGAAGGGTTGAATTCGGGAATAATATTTTTATGATCGAAGTTTCTACTAATTGATATTGCGCTCTGGTTTGGAGGCTGTGATGGCAAGACATCTTTAATAGATTGTATAATTTGAATTAAGTCTTTTGAGGAAAAAGTAGGGCTACATGACCTTTTAGTGCGATGACCAGTGCTCGTGCAGTCCCGATCCTTCCTGCTGCGACTGCGGCGCTCGTAGCTCGTTCCCGCGTCGCGTGAGCCTCGTCCTTGACTCCTTCGCCGTTGCTCCTCATCACGTGCCTTTTGTAGATCCAACTCCATCCTTCGAACCCGCTCCTGCTCCCGGGTCAAAGCTTGTTCTTGTTCCAGCAAGCCGCGCCTGTGGCTGCGACTGCGGCTACGGCTACGGCTGTTCGGGTGCGTACTCATCTGGCTGCGTCTAGAGCGCGAGCGGTCCCGCCGGGGAGTTTCAAGACTCCGATATGCTCCCTTCCCTTGCTCCATTTCCTAATACTCGTCACGTGAAACGACAAAAATATATTAATACCCACATATATTTATAAAATTATTCTCGAAATTTGTGCGTTTTAGAACAAAATAGACGAAATTTTCATCCCTTTTATAGACCAGAAGCATACGTGCGACGTTAGATAGCACTATAAATCATTACATGGTAATTGTGGGTATAAGTGAGAAATATATAATTTTACCAAAATGTAGGTAACTATACCTACGGAAAAAAAAATATAATGTAGGCGTGATACTTACGATTTGTTTTTTTTTTTTTTTTTGACGATCCCACTTCTGAGATATAGGATATCTCAGAAATAACCACAGTAATATTTCAAAACTTATTTATTATAAATTCAAAACTTATTATCACTCCAAACTTATTTAATTCTATAACAGTTCATTTCACAAAACTTATAAGCTTATACTTAAACAATTTACACCATAGACACCGCTATTTGACCTCGAATCTAGATATGTACCCGGTAGCGAGTCCGCCCGAACACTGGCGCGGACGCCTGCCCCGGTGCCCGTTCTGCCAAGTCATCCCCACTTCGTTCTTAGTGTGACCAGTACAATAAAATGTAAAACTGACTATTTTATTTTATTTTTATTATTTTTTTTTAACTACCGCCGTCAGTGTGGCCAGTATAAGATTTAAAAAGTGCTTGAAATGTAAATAAATTCGTAAAACCTTACATTATCTATATGCAACGTGTAACAGAGCAAGTGCAAGACCTGAAAGTAGTTTGTTCAGAATCGACTACTGAATAGATTACAGTGGTTTTTAATATAGATAATATTTTGCCCAAAAAGACAATTACAATAGCAAACTAAAGCGGGCTCTGTGGCGTTCATTAGGAGAGGCCTACGTCCAGCAGTGGACGAATATAGGCTGATGATGATGATGATGATGATAGCAAACTAAAGCTATGGCCCTGTGACGTATCAGTGGCTGGAGTTATGTAAAACTGAAATCTATTTGCACAAATTGTTTTTTCATCCCATCTAGTCGAAAAGGACGAATTGGTTCGCCTTTAAGTGCACCCAAAGGTGGTGTTTTCTATAAGAAAGTTTTAGCGGACAGTAATGACATTTTAATCCTCTATAAGTGCGCCGCAATTTACTTTGCCGCGCCCTTTTGTAGCGATAAGTGCGCCGCAATTTACTTTTCCGCGCACTTTTTAAATTTGGAACATTTATTGTTTGACTAAAGACTGGCTGGTACGACGGCCTAAGGTCACGCCGTCAGCGCCGCCGCCGGTTGATTAGCCGCCTTTTGTTTTATCACTAGCTTCTGCCCGCGACTTCGTCCGCGTAGCGTGATGATATATAGCCTATAGCCTTCCTCAATAAATGGGCTATCTAACACTGAAAGAATTTTTCAAATCGGACCAGTAGTTCCTGAGATTAGCGCGTTCAAGTAAACAAACAAACAAACAAACAAACTCTTCAGCTTTATATATTAGTATAGATAGTGGGTGATGAAAAGTAGAGTGTATCTACTATTGTGTAGGTACGTGTGCGCGCCGACATCGTAGTCGTTGGGGATACGACTGAAGTAGAGCGACGTGTTTTGCGTTTAGCTGGAACAACTAATTTCTTGAAAAAAATATGCTCACGTGTCTCAAAATGACTTAAGGATTACGTTACGTTGTATAGCATGAAAAATTTAATGAACCTAACACACTGTTATGTAATTACTTAACAGTCAAATGGAACAAAAAAGGATATATGTACCTACTTATATAAGTTTTTTTTGGAAAGTTATACAAATATAAGCAGCTATCAAATGATATTATTTGTTAAAACAAGCCCTTATCCATTACAGGTCCTAAGGACGTCCACTTCTGAACTTCTGTAGGCGGCCAAAGATATGAATAGTCAAGAATATTCAGGAATACACGTAAATAAAGTATCTAACGGTTTCAAATCTATACTACAATTTACAGGTATATACGAAAAACTTATTACAACAGCGGTTGTCTCAGGTCACGTAACGCACGCGATTTCGCCGCGCCACGCCGATTCGATTCCACCAGTCTATACAAAACACGAACGGGTTGAATACTTGAGTGATTGACGTTTAATATTCAATACTTCGAGATATCAGTTATTACTAATTACGTGTAAAGAAACGAGCATTGCGAGCATGTTGGGTGTTGGCTATATTTCATTTCTAGATATTGGATGGGACGTTGACGTACCGCCAAATTTGGATTATGTTTGCATTGAAGTCATCATGAGTGATATTTGAAACAATACCCGAATAACATAGGTACTTACCGTTAGTTTTACTTTTTAATTCAGGACATTTATGGGTGACCATTAATCGCTTGGAACTACCTATCTTACATATAATAAGAATGTAAGTGAGCCGTGTCTGTACATTGCTTATATTTACAAAAAAACTAATTTGGGGGACTCAGAATCAATAACACAATCCATTTCTATTATTTTTGGAACTTTTGTCTGTCTGTTTGTCTGTCGGTTTGTCTGTCGGTTTGTCTGTATGTTTGACCGCGCATCACATATAACATTGAAAACGTAGCAACATAACATAACATAGCAACATAGCAACATAACGTAACATATATAACATTTTAACGATTGAAAACGTAGAATTTTAACAATAACCGTTGAAGCATCCGTACTAGACTAGCACGGGTCAAACATTATAACAGAATCAAGAAATAAAATTAAAAAATACACTCACAGGTACTAAATAAGATAAAATAAGAAAATAAAACAAAGAAATCAGAAACCATTATTGTGAACGGGAATTGATTATTAGTACAGTTATTCTGACTCTACTTCTACAGGGCATCACGGGACATATATAGGACTTATTCAGCGAGAACCAGCCGGTGTAAAAACTAAATATTTGAGTAGGGTAAAGAAGTAAACAAAGAATGACAACTCTTTCTCTAGATGACTAACACGAAATCGTTATTACCTCAATGAAATTTGATTCCATAACAGGTGTCATTTTGAGTTGACAATTTTGACAATTATTCTTTTCTTCTTTATAGCATCCAGCTTTAAAGTAACTGATTTTATAACGTGAAACCTCCATAGTGTAGATTCTAAAGAGTTTCCATCTAATCAAATCATAAAATAATATACCACGTATGTGCCTATGTATAATAAATAAAAAAATGGGTCTTTTAATAATTATTGCAACGTGCGTTAATCTTTACTGATGCCGTAACAGTTATTTGAGATTTTTGTCTATGTAGGTATGTCTGTTTATATTTGCGAACATTTAAAAAAAATTAAGTAATGTAAATTAAGTCAATGGCGCTAAGTGTATTAACAATATGAAAAACCAGAATCCTTTTTTCTATGAGATTTTTCGAGGTAGTTAGTTGAAACTTGGAGAGGACAACGTTTCTCAGGTCAGCTAGTACTTAATAAATATCACCTGTATAGAAATGGCACATCGTGCGCGGTTGATCAGTCTAAAGAAATGGGGCGTTGGGCGCTGATGTGTGACCTATATAACATTATCTACGAAATATGACTTATTTGCAGAACCTCTCTGTCTCTCTTTGCTACATTTAACTCATAGCGTCAAAGCTATTATAACGCAACACGTGTGATCGTTAAAAAATAACTGATCTAAGTTAACCATGCTTTCACAGCAGTCCAAATCGATCAACAATGATAAGTAACTTTATTGGCATCTTTGAAATTTACTAAAAAAGTAATGCAGGTACAGCAAACAATGCCATAAATATAGAAAAATCTATCTACTTAATCGATATTTGGTAGTGGTGTGCCAGGATCGCAGCAAGTGGAAATCTTTAGTCTCTGCCTACCCCAATGGGAGACAGGCGTGAAAATATGTATGTATGATTTTTCAGTGAAGCAGTTCAATACCAAAAAGAAAGTAAACTGTTGAGGTACCTATAAGATTGCTTTCAACAATTTATCTTTTATTCAGTTTAAGTTTCATGTCAGTCGCTCTCTTTTTCTTTACGATTCCATACAGCATAATTTACCTACATCACGTTAAAGATATGCACATGTGAATAATTAACGGCTTTTTTGTATAATGCAATTCACAGGCTTAGGCTGAGGTCACACTAGAAGGTTGATGGGTATTAAGATACACTCTAGCTACCTGTGGTACCGTATTGACAACAACAATATAACATAACATACCATCACGCCTGTATTCCCCGAAGGATTAGGGAGAAGCGTACTAATGCACACCCACAGTTCGCCGGTATGTTTAGGTCCCATGTAATAGGGGCGAGCTTATTGCCATTAACCGGGCACAAATTCCTAACTCCGAGCTGCTACTGGGAATTTCATGGAAAAACCCAATAACACTTTGCTCGACCTGGGAATCGAACCCAGGACCTCTAGCGTAGCAGTCGCGCTCAGGACCACTTAGCTAATGAGGCAGTTATAATTTCACACGCTGCACGAAATTGCATTATGTAGTCGACAGGTTGTATAGAAACTAGAAAGCTACTGAAACTTCAATAGTAAGTGGGTAATCTCTTTTAAAATAAGTTCGTAAGGTCTCATAAGCTATGACTGTTCTAACGGGGACGGGCAACTGTGGAATTAATGGCGCCACTTACGATTGGCCCAGCGTAATTCGTAAAAATAACAATTGGCTAAAATATCTTCTTATAATTGCTAATGTCAATATATAGATTTTTTATAGATTGTAGTAGGAATGATCGAACGTGCTGACCTGGTTCTTCTTTGGAAACATAACTAACCTATTAACGACATCGCTAAGAAAGAACAATCATCAACAAGGTTATGATGATCATTTCCAATTCCCGTTACTAAAATTATGTGCCATGGCAGTGTGACTAAGGTCTTAGAGTTGTTGCAAACACAAGTGCCAAAAAAAACACACATTTTTAATTTCACAGTTTTGGCTAAATGACAAAACTGGTTAGTTGGCTGGTTGATCTTGAGACCTAAATAAAAGTTTGAGGCTCTTAAAAATGTTGTTGGATATCATTAAATTAATGTGGATAAAGAAAATACCAATAATTCGAAAACGTATAAAGTAGATCGATCGAAAAAATCATTGCATTTAGTCGTAACGATGATTGATGCATTGAAGTGTCGAAGGCACTACAATTGAAACTTAGCCAATAAAATATTATCATTCGTCCGCTAGTTAATTGATATTAATTAATAACTTTTTTAAGAATAAATAAGAAGTATTCTTTTATCTGTGTAAGAACTATTATTAGCCTAATATCATTCAGAGTGAATAGTTTAATGTAATCAAAGTTTGGTTTAATGAACACATGTTACAGTGTACTAAATATTCAGTCTAGCTATGTTTTTTGTAAATAAACTTAGTGTAGTTTTCTTCATCCACTGATAAATGCACAATATTTGTCCTGAGGGCAAAGTTTATCACTGTAGTGACCAATAACAAACTATACGTTTATGTACCTAGACACTATGATTTGTTAAATTAATTAAATAGTATTGGGAATTAACTCATGCTTAACGATTTTAAAGATTTAAACGTTATTGAAACCAAATTTTAACTTCTGGTACGATCCAAACGATACTTCCAATGTTCCAATGAATAATACGCGAAGAGAAAACTTTGAAAGTGCAGAATACTAATATTTTTTTATAATAACGCGCCAAAAATACATTATAGGATAAAAAAAAAACCATTACACATCTACCATCCGTTTGACACCCTCCTTTTGTTTATGGTTAACGTGTGAAGGTTTATAGTATGGAGTATAGATATTACGTTCGAATTTAGAGCGCCCGGATATAGTTCTTAAATAGCTTATGTACTTAAACAAATAATCCTTTTTACTAGACAAACTCGATAGTAAGTCATAATAATATACATAATTCATGAACTAGGTTATACACTCTGGACTATACTATATAACTATACACTCTGGTTGTACACTCGTCCCCTGCACTCCTCTTAAGGCCAGTATTATGATGACGCAAAGGTTTAACAACTGTACGGCGCAGAATTATATCTAGAGATTAATTAATGGAAGTAGGTGATAATACCAGAATAAATCCTTGATCTACACTAATGTACTACATATAACCTAACTGTGAGCAGTGTCAGCCTAGTTATATGAAAACATCGTAAAATCTCTCAGGCATGCACATATTAAAACTTAGGAGGTAGGAGATTTTCTCGATGGCGTATAATGTTTGCCAACCCGCATTAGTTAGACTATAGCCTAATCCCTTTTTCTTCTTTCCATTCTGAGAGGAGACCCGTGCCCAGAGGTGGGACAGAATAATGGATTAATTATGTATAACAAAACTGTATACGCCTAGGTGTACTCCAGTACACCCACCATTCACTGTATGTTTAGCTGCTACCCGCGACTTCGTCCACGTGGTATTTAAAAAATAAAAAAGGTAGCCTAAGTTACTCCTTGTTACGTCAGCTATCTGCCAGTGAAAGTCCCGTCAAAATCGATCCAGCCATTCCAGAGATTAGCCGGAACAGACAGACTGACATAAATTGTAAAAAGTTTCGTTTTGTTATATGTACCGTATATATATCCAAAAGCACTTAGTAAAAAGCGGTTATTTTAATATTACAAACAGACACTCCAATTTTATGTATTTGTATAGATGTATAGATAAGCCTGTTCACATTAATCGGGCACAAATCGAAAATACTACTTTGTTGGAGTGACGAAGACGGTCCAACTACTTTTATTTACTGTATAACTGTGACACCCCTGAAATGACAGCATGGACAAGTGTAGCGTTCTCATCTATTCCATTTATATTAAAATGATAACCAAACTTACCATTATCATTAATGGAGTGATTAGGGGTGGCTCCCATACTAGAGCTGGACCCCTTCAGTATGGCGTTGTGTTGTCGTAAGTTGTCCAGTTCCACTATTAACAAATTGTAAATAAAGTAAAGGAAATCATTCATGAATAGTAACAAGTGAACTGAGGTAATTATCATAATTATGGCAAAAATAGACCCACTGCGATTATAATAATATAATAATTGATAATTATGTTTTTTTTGCATTTTTCATGCTAAGATTATAAAGTTATTTTAGTGAAGGAAAGAGGAAAGTGGTCATAGCGCCTGGTGTACCTAACCAGAAGATGCAGGTTCGAATCCTGCCCGAAATTTTCCTTCACTAAAATAACGGGCTGTTGATAAGTTCTTCACATAAACATTATGCTGGGTAATTTCGACAAAACGGTAAGACTTAAGTAGGTTACTACTTCATATTTCTGTCTGTAATACCTTGACACATTGACACCTCATTTCATTTAGAACTGACTTTTTCTAAGACTGTATTTGCTGAAAATATTGACATGATTATTAAGTTTTTTTTCATTATGTCGGTATTGTCTCTATGCTAGAGCTCCTGAGCTTGATTCCCAGATTGTGGCTTATTGAGTTTTTCTTTAAATTTCCTGAAGTAGCTTGAAGTTTGGATCTACCCCTGGTTAATGGCAATAGGGGCGAGCCTTTTACATGGGACATTAATATACTGAAAATTTGTCAGGTGTAAGCCTCATAGAACCTCTGCATAAACCGGGGAATACAGGCACACAAATTGATAATTAAATTATGTTAATTTTTTACCCGACTGCGCCAGAAGTAGTGTTATTTTCTCTGTGTTATACAATTTTGCAATATTCTACATAATACCTACTTGTAAAGTGGAATAGACACATAAATAATAGACTAGAAGCTGTAAATATAACAATAAACCAATTTATGCATAATTATCTACCATTTAACATGCTAGACTCGGGCTATAATTGAGTACAATTTGTCTAAGTTTTAAAAACAATGATGTTAATTACCTACTGCCACATTGCAGTCAAAACTCACATTTAGTTTTAAAAATCATCATTATGTATTATGAATACAATATGTTTATATTAGTGCTAAACCTTGAAATAATATGTAACGTTGTGTGGGTGATTATATCGTAGGAGTACTTGTTTGAAAGGATGACCTTATATTCCGTGCTGTGGGCTGATTTACCAAAAAGTTTGGAAGATTGCATACTCTGCAGTGATATATTCAAGGCTGGATCAAACTTCCAAATTAAAAAATTTAATCAATTTTGAGGGCTCACTTGAACCATTTTGACATTTAAAGTACTGTTTGCTATTGATGGGTTGTGCTCAAATATTGATTTACTAGCTTCCACCCATGACTTCGTCCGCATGGAATAGTTACTTAGTCTTAGCGTGATGATTTATAGCCTATAGCTTTCTTCAATAAATGGGCTATCTAACACTGAAAGAATTTTTCAAATAGGACCAGTAGTTCTTGAGATTAGCGCGTTCAAGCAAACAAACTTTTCAGCTTTATTATTAGTATAGATTACAAGTTGAGCTATGAACATACTGTACCGAAATAAAATGGGAATTAGTGATATGTATTCCAATACTATTTAAAAATTTCATAAAAGGTCAAACTTAAAATTACTTAGATAACATTGGAATTAAGCCTTAAAGCAGAGTTAATTAAGTGGTATTGGATTATCTATCATGAACATGAATGGATGAACACAATGAAGCTATTGAGTTATTAGCATGGTACAGTCATCACCACTACATTCAACAGATTAATAACACACAAAACACTAATTGTTTATTTAGAGTAGGTACTAAAACATTATTATCCTTACCTTTGGTATCCAGTAAGTCTTTACTCAGTCTTTCATTTGCCATTTTCAGTGTACTTATTTGGTCAAGAAGACATGTGAGGAGTCGACTTCCAACCTGACTGCCAGACATGTCAGAACTGGCTTCAGATCCTGACTCAATATCCCCATTAGCAGGTCTTGCTACATCTGGCAACCCTCTAACACAAGGATCACTAAACCTCCTTGCATTGCCTTCATCCTTGTCATTTAAATTCATGTCACTGTTAGAATTGGTGTCTCCAACTGACGTGACTATGGGAGGCAAGCTAGCAAAATCCTGGCTGTCAGTTAGATTCTTTGGTTGTAAGTAATTGGTGTTATGGGTATGGGTTGGTGTCCCATGTCGTGGGGTGCTGTTGACCTCCTCAGCCTTGTTCTCGCTGCGGCGGCGCAGTCGCGGCCTCTGCACTTGTATGCTTTTGTTTACACTCTGCACATATCGGTAATCAGGCCCAAAGAAAGGCATCATAGGTGGGTTGCAGTATGAAGGCAGCATGGGCAAGGACATAGGTTCAGGTGCACATCCGTACATATGCCTGTAAGGGTCATAACCCGGTGCGAACTGAGAACTACCCATTGGATAGTTCACATTCGGATTAACGAAAGTGTCGTACGTGTCCATGCTAGGCGTCGACTCCTGTATGTGGTGCATTGTCTTGTCTAACCATTTCGAAAGGTAGGAACCTCTGCTCCCACGAGATTTCTTTCGCTTTCCCAGGGAGCCGTTACTATTCGACGGTTTGCCGTTCACTTGTTTTGGTGTAGAAGCCATCAATGTCACTTTATCACACTAACACAAGTATCGAAGACACAAGAACCACACTTCAGCTTCTCCTTCCAAAAATTAGAACGATAATATTTTCCATTTACGCTGAATAAATAAAAACCCGCACAAAAATAACTTTGTCCAATTCGACCGACTTGGGCAATGAAATAAGAATGACGTTTGCTGCAGTGTTTTTTTTTTTTTTTTAATTATGGCGCCACACTTTTTGTGTATTTGCCAGTGTCAAGTACATATTAGAATAATCAATTAGGTCATATTTCCCATCATGGGATTCTATTATGGCACCACACTTTTAGTGTTCGCCAGTGTCAAGTATAATATATGTTGTTCAGTTGCCCCAATAAAACGGTAGAAACTTTATTGAGGCTTCGATGGAGTTTAGGAGTGAACCCAAAAAGTCACGATTTTCAATTTTATATCATTTGCCTACACTCTCACACGTTCACGAACACTTAATGGTTAATTATCCACCATAATTACACATTAAACTTCGGAGAAATTCAAGTTTTGAAAAATAATATAAAATCGACAATGTGCACTTTACATTTTCCCGCCTAAACTCTGCTGCAGTGTTGCCAGGGCCTTTGAGTAATAAGTTACATTTCATTTCCCGTAATGTTACATTTTTGCTGCAAAACTAATTGTTTTTAATTATTATTATTATTTCCGCTATTGTAGGTTTGGAATTCGGAGGCAAATATTGATATTGAGATATTGATTTAGAACCATTTTTAGGTGCGTTTAATTTGGATACGTTCGTAAACAATTTCCAATAAAAAGCTAGTAGTATGTATTACAAATCTCGTTGATCTTAAAAGTTACGAAAATTGTCTTTAATAAAAATTACTTACCTACATGTTACGCGAGGGGGTAAAAGTTACAAGAAATATACGAAATGTGACCATCTGGCAACGCTGGTTTGCTGTCCTGTCACTTCGTTTTCTGCAATGTCTAATACAGCTATGTACACAATTAACCAAACATGGTACTCCGTAGGTAGGTACTTGCAGAATAATAACTACAAACATAGTACAAACAATACTAAGTACATAACTGTTTTTATTCCACAGTTTATACTTTACCAAACCAAAGGTAACTAAACTATTTACTTTAGGACGAAACTAATCTATTCTTTCTGCGGTTAGTCAATGGAATGGCTATGTCAATCAAAGATGTGATGTTACAGTACTCACGAGAAGCTCACATTGTGTTATTTTGATAAAGGGTTAAACTTTAATCAACGAAAATAATTACTATTATCTTGAAAAATACATTTAACTAGCGGCTCGCCCCGGCTTCGCACGGGTGAAGAAATCCCTAACTTTTTTCAAAATATTCTATAGCCTACTTATGTTAAATCTGGAATAATGTAGTATTCAAATGTTCTAAGAAATTTTGAAATGGCCCAGTAGTATTGAGTTTATTCGTTACATTCTGTAAGAGTTTAGAATAAGGAGTTTTTATTGTGCGCGCCCAGGCACGTAGTACATTAAAGAGTACATTGGAACAAAAAAGTAAGTAGTTTTGAAATGTCTAGAAAATAATTTTATTTTTATTTTTTATTTATTCATTATATAAGAATTTTCCCTTGAGTAATAAATAAGTTGTGATTGCTCTTATTGCGCATTATTTTAATTAAACTCGTAAACCCCCCATTGTTACACACCTGGTCCTCAACAATACCTACATAAAACTTAGTCTAAACTCTATTGTCTGTGGTCTAAATATATAATTTTCTACTTAATAGTATTAGCAGTATTCGTATAGATAAAATTAAAATTATGCCATCTGTTGAACATTGAAAGTAATTATAATACGTATCGTACTATGTTGGGAACTAACTACGTACTACATGATACACGGTTAGCTACTAACAGATGGCGCTAGATGCATATTATCTGCAAAAATACAGCTAGCTAGCTGAGAAATAACTAGCCTGACGTCTAGACTAAATACTCGAGGTTCAATAGAGCGTTCATTAAAAAATCTTGATACGATAATGGTTCCATTCCACATCAATCTATCTGTATCGATTACCTTAGATAGCTATTATCTTTACGGCCAATGTGTAAGTACCACCTACCTACCTAGTTAATGTACGTTTTGAAAATTGAGAGCAACCAGCGTAGGTACCTAGATATTTACCGATACATTGTTGTTGGTGTTAGTAGCTAGATTAAGTAGATGTACCTACGTACTTCATCGTAGCGTTTTCTGGCTCCTTGTCATGCTCTGTAGCTGCACGAAGAACTATCGAATTCGTATCGTAAACGAATGAGTTTTTCTGCTACACATCTCATACAGAGTTACATACATATTTTCACGACTGTCTCCCATTGGGGTAGGCAGAGACTACACTTACTACGATCCTGACACACCACTTTCGCGTCATCTACGTTCAACCTCCTTCTCATACAAATTACCTTTTCTCGATTTCGATACGAATACGTTTTAGAAAGTGTTCGTGCTTGGGCTACTAGTTGATTTAACTGCTCATGACTAAGGCCCATTTGCACCAACTTCTTAAATGTGTTTAAATTGTATTTAAATACAAAATTTGTATGAAAAATACGATTTAAACACATTTAAAAAGTTGGTGCACGTGGCTCTTACTGCCGAACTCGGAGATTTAATTTAACATAGTACTTGAACTACATATACTTTATTGTGTTGCCAAAAGTAGGTAAATTCCTGATAAATTAGTGTTTGATTTATGTAAATTTATCGAGTGATAAAAGGTAGGTAATTAATTATTCTTTCCTGTCTTGTTGTGACACTTGAAACATCACCTCACCATCATCCCATTATGTTGTCTAAGTTCATTGTACTTACCTACTATAATCCACCACGCTACCCTAGTACGGGTTGACAGACTTCACACACCGTCAAGGAATTCTATCAGGCGTCTAGGTTTCCTCACAATATTTTGCTTCACCGTTTAAGCTCGTCATAATGAACTATTAATACGAACATGACTTCGAAGTCACGAGGTGCGTAGCTTGGATTTGAACTCGAGACCTTTGACTAGGCAGTCCAATGGTCATAACACTAGGCTGCATTATTTATTTCAGGTAATATTCCAAATTAGAGGAGGTAACATTAATAAGATATTTCCCTTGTGTGTTTAATACTCGCTGTTCCAGCAAGCTACATGAGAATTAAAACAAGTATTCAATGACAGAAATTTATTCTCTAAATATATAAAACAATTTGATTTATATTTACAATTTAACATTTCATATTATAAATTGGTGTGAATGATGTTTTGGACGTCTATGTATGAAGAAACAGCTAAAGAATTTGTAAACAATTTACAAACTCTATGGCACATTGATTGAAAGAAGAAAATAAACATTAACATAATTATTTTTATAGAAACAACACAATAAAAATGTGCAGACATGAAAATTGGCAGTAAGTTTCTTAAATCAGATTACACTTACAGACGACATACTTAACTAAAATTATGTATAACATAGAGTACCTATGGTCAAATCAGAGGTTAATAAATCTTTATTTCGTACATCGATAATCTATAGAAAAATTTTTCTTTCTAATCATATTATTTGTTTAACAAAGGTAAACCAAATTATTCTATCAAGTTTGAAATTATAACAATCCCGGCTTACTAAATACTTTAAAAACTAAATATTTATGTGTAAATAATCTATCGAGATTTAATTTATAAGAAAATAATTGCATTAATCGTAGAGGATTACTGATTGTACTTAGGTAATATGTACGGCATGTAATGCAAACATGGCGTTTGCTACAAAAGTTTATACATAAGACCTTGTCTACCTAAAATTAGGTACATTATACACGGTAAAGAGGAAAATTACAACTTGCCAGCCTCCATTTGTTGTCAAAGTTTCCAGTATTGAAAAAACAATTGTCTCTAAACACTGTTTCTCACAGTGAATATTTGCTTGAGCGCTGTCAATGGTTGTCTAAGTTTAATTGTCATAAAACAAACATAAATACAATTATTCGAGTGTGCGTGGACCACTTGGCACCTATCGAAAACCATCTTCAGACAGCCACGCCTCAATAAAATGTTACACAAGGCAGTGATAGCGAATAAATAAAATATAATATATTTGTTGAATGATGCTAAGACAGACAAATCAATTATACAAGATTATGACCCTTATTCTAAATGAGTATACGATTTGATCATAAAGTATAAATTAAAACTTACAAAGCATCTTTACTTATTTTTATATACTCTCTTATTTTTTGAGAATTGATTCAAATGATTAATTATATGAATACCATGCCGATTAATACAAAATTATGTGAAACTATAATTAAATACCATAATCCAATTTGCTTTTGTAGTACCTACATAGGTACTTGTATGTAAAACCCAAAACAAGAATGTTAATCAATAATACAGAGATTTTTATGATAAAATTTAGTACATACTACATAACTTCATATCAAAATCATTTTTATTTTAGAATTTAACATTTAATTCTGTTTTGAATCAGCGCAAACCGTTTCAATGTGTAGTTATACTAAAACTATGATTGAATCACACACATTCATCGAGAATATATATGAGTACTTACGTACAAAATACAAGATAGGCATATCCAAATGTCCTACAGTATATAATAATATATAATGTCTGATTAACTAAGTCACATCGTTGCATTGCCAAGGATTCCACGTAGACTGCATAAAATTTACAAAGGTAATAACAACTATGTCTGTACATTATCTAATATAAAAGCTATGAAAAATGTTTTAAAAGCAAACAACACGCTCTGTGTCGGGTTCAACGAAAAATTCGCATGGAATCCCTTTGGCTTATATTGTTCTAACAATTTGCGACCCTGCATTCATTCGAGTGATTTCTAAGAGAATAAAACGTCAAACAACATTTCTATTGGAATGTTTGTGTGAAAAACTGAATTTGAAAACATTTCAAAACTTTATTGGCGAAGAGAATCGCTTATATTTGAGTATTCCATCATACCACAACTGTTCCAAAGGAAATATAGAAATCACTCAACATCCATAATCATCCTTTTACACGAAGATATACTTGTAGATAAACTAAACTAACTTAACATCGTCAAAGGCCGTGAGCAGGTCGGTGGTGCCTTGCAGCATGTCGGACTCGGTCCAGAAGTCCGTTGTCGTCAGCGGCACGTTGCTTTCCATCATGATGTCGGGAGTATGGAGCGGGAAGCCTGGGCTCGGCTGCATCTTGGTCGTGAGGTATGGGTCACAACCCTTCATTACCCCAACAGGTGACATCATCCTGCTTGCAGGACTGTACTGTTGGAACTTGCCCACTGGCGATAAAGACTGAGGAGTGGAGTATGGACTCATGACGCGATCCCTTTGGGCTGGACTCATTGCCGGACTGTGAGTGTAGCTACTTGGACTGGATGGTACGGAATACATGGGACTTACGTTGAGACTCAACGGGGACATCGGACTAGAAATATTAGTGCGCATAACATTATTTATCGGTGTGTTAGAACATATTATTGGTTTGTTGGGAATCCCTTGTAATAGGTTTATTATTGGAAGGGGGATATTGTTTCTGTTTGTGTTGTGCGCGTTGATTGTCTGTGGGTTTCTAACCATTTGGTAATTGGGATGTATTTGGGGATTCTGCTGTGGCAGTTGTTGCTGCAAGTCCTGTAAACACACAGAGAAATATATTAGTACGCAGAAGTACATCAATAAGCAGACACATTAGAAAAACAATTGTTTCGTCACGCGGGTGGGTCACGGTTTCTTGGTGCTTTAATTAAAACGGTAAAAGTAATATTGTTTACGCCAAAAGGTGCAAGTTGTTATTATCTGTAAGTGAGAAAAGGACAGAGTATCAGCTTTAACCGTGACATCGAAATGTTAGCCATAACATAATTATGTTTCAATCAATATTTACCTACATATGTACCAACTTAATCAGAGGGGAGTAAGTAAAATTTGGACAATTCTACATTGCTATGCAGACATTACTCGCGTAAACAGCGATTCGTCTTCTGGCCACGTGAGTGTGTAGGTGGATGACGTATGTTGTTATTTGACTCACTCATACATACATAATTATAGGATCATAATTGTTTGTTCAAGCTATTATTCTTTATTCTATATATAGGTAGGCCACAAAGATTTATCTAATGTGATTACATAATTCTGAAAAAGTTCGCGTTATCTAATGTTTACGGTAACGGCCGGTCCCTGTAACAAATTCGTCGAAAGATTTGCTTACTAGAGATAGGATTCGATTAGAAATGTTAGAATGTTCAGCTACAGTGAAAGAGACTCGAACAATTCTGGCTTTCCGCCGTTCCTATTGTTCCTAAGACTACACAATACAGACTAATGTAATCTAACAGTAACCGTGGAATGGTTCTGAAGTATTACCTAAAAAATTTAACTAAGTATGGGCTCTGCATCGAGTAACCTCACGCGGCCTTAGTTAAAAGAGGTTTTTTAAAGAAACACTACTTACTTGACTGTAACATTTTCAGTGGCTTTTTATAATTACAGAATCAGAGTCTACGATCAACATAGATTTATGATTAAGCCATTTAAGAATGCTTGCATTAACAAAACTACTTTCACATTTCGTGACAACGAAATGTAAGCTGGTTTGACGTATAATTTGATGGTAAGTAACTAGCCGTAATGTGGGTGCATTGCGGTCGAAGTGCCGTCGACAGACGATCGATAATAAAAATATTAACCCACTAACATCTCTGCATGCTACTGCTGTGTTGAGTGCGGGTCTCTGTCATGATTTTATTGTTTTTTAGACCCTTGTACACGTTAACGTCCGATAAGAGACAGTGCTACTGTCTACCCATATCCTGAAATGTTATTACTTTATTGTCATCTCAACTGAATGAATAAGAGAGGTAAGATAATAATTATGAACTGTTGTTATGGATGGATGGTAAGTAGGTACCCGATTTTTTGCCTGGATTTTGTTATTAGATACGCAGAATTAGATTACCTAATGATAGTTTTTTACGGAAGCAATCTAAGTACTAGTAAAGTAGATACCTATTGTGTATTTTTTGAATGATCACAATCAGTGTTTTTGTTTCGCGATAGGAAACAATAAAATATGAATGTCAAAGACGATTTTTTATTAAAATATTCAGTCCTACTAACATTATAAACATGAAAGTTTGTGAGGATTTATAGATGTTTGTACTCTTTCCGCAAAAAATAAGTACTGTATGGGTTTTAATGAAAATTTACAATAATATAGGTCATACCTACATCAGAATAACACGTAGGCTATAATCCAAATATCTACGCGGACGAAGTCGCGGGTAAAAATTATTGTGTTTACATAATCAACCCATATACTGTCCCACTGCTGGGCACGGGTCTCCTTTCAGAATGAAAGGGATTAGGCTATAGTCCACCACGCTTGCCTAATGCGGGTTGACAGACTTCACACGCCGTCGAGAAAATCTCTGAGGCATGCAGGTTTCCTCACGATGTTTTCCTTCACCGTTGTAAGCGAGTGATAATTAGGCACATGATAACGAAAAGTCAGAGGTGCCTTGGGCTCGAAATGGCAGTCCAGTGGTTATGACCACTGGACTACAACTGGATAAAACTGAAGCATACTGCTTCAGTTTTATAATTGTCTAAACACCTTGTACCTAAATAAAAATGCACTGCCCGAGAAGATTGAAAACTACTTGGTTAGTTTATCTAAAGAGACGGATCATTTGTTTAAATCAAGCCCACGATGATTGTATGTGGGTAAATCGGGATAAGCCCGCACTGGGCATAATTGCAGTATCCGTTGGGCCGGGGCCCGGGGATCTTACACTTAGAAACATTAGTTCCGATTTCCGAGTTCGACAAATATGACGTTTAAAATGTCTTTTCCGTTGACCTTATTCCTGAAATTTTAGTTAACAATTATGCCGCGAATACAATTTTGTCTTTGACAAATAACATTTATTTTTATTTTTTTATGGCATAGGGGAGCAAACGAGCAGACGGATTACCTGATGGTAAGCGATAACCGCCGCCCATTGACACCCGCAACACCAGGGGCCCAAGTCTGCTATTTCAGTTGTATAAAAATGGTCGTTCAATGGCACTAAATGACATAAGAACTGACAGATTTCTTAGACAAAACTGTCAAAAATCAACAATTCTGAAGCCATTGAGTGACGATTTTGACACGACAAAATAGCAGACTAGGGGCCCAGAGCAGTCACAAGTGCGTTGCCCGCCTTTTAAAACGGTTTGGGCCTCGGATAACCTCACTCACTCGGCGAAACACAATGTAAGCGTTGGTTTCACGCCGGTTTTCTGTGAGGCCGTGGGATTACTCCGGTCGAGCCGACCCATTCGCGCCCTCCCACGTTTGCCTTTGCATGCTATCCACGCTAATTGGTTTTATCAAGAGGTGTTCTATTTGGACTATCATTCCTTATCTCTTCCTACCCTTCTAAGATTGGATTAGGGCCACTATGATTTACTTATATGTAATAGGTACGTACCTACGTAAAACATTAGGTACTAACTGACTTAATCTTAACTACCGTTATCTATCACGCGAGCAAAAACGTTTTGTTTGGACCTTATCATTTGCTGTTTATGACCCCCGGGTGCCAAGTTCTAAGGAAAAATTATGGATGCAAAGAAGTATAAGGTAAATTCACATCAGGGAAACATTGAAAGGCACTGAAGCCACATAATTTTTTTGTCGAAGTTTGTCCTTTGTATAGTATTTTCTTGGAAAATAAATTAAGGCGAAATGAGTTCCAAAGTCAATCTTTTATTTTACGGAAAATCAGTTTTCCAGCGAAACCCTAGAAACTTACTTTTACTAAGTAACCTTTAAAATTAAGTGAATATATATACAATTGTCTCCCCTCGATTCGAAACGAGAAATAAGTTTCCTAAATTTTTTTTTGTTTAATCATTTTATAATTCATAGCTTCTGCCCGCGACTTCGTCCGCGTCGCGTGATGATATATAGCCTATAACCTTCCTCAATAAATGGGCTATCTAACATTGAAAGATTTTTTCAAATCAGACCAGTAGTTCCTGAGATTAGCGCGTTCAAGCAAACAAACAAACAAACTCTTCAGCTTTATATATTAGTATATTATAGATTATATGTGCGAGAACACGTAGACAAAATTTCATTAAAATATTAATCGCAATCGACACGATATCGATACGATCGATACGATATATCATCACGCTACGCGGACGAAGTCGCGGGCAGAAGCTAGTCCTTAATAATTTTATAGTGAAATTTTATAGAATTTTGTCATAAAATGTAAAGGATAGGTTTGCGTCTAGATTCTTCTCTGAATATTGGCCTAGAAAACAAAATAACTATAGATACCAACGTCAGCAGCCTTTTTATATTAGACTCGCCCATAACGCTCGAAGGGACGGCTTAGAAGGGATTCCCTTTTACTTATTACCCCAAGACATTCACAAACAATTTCGTCTCGACGCAAAAAAGTTTCTTACAATTTAAGTTCAGTTACACACGAGTATTTGCTAGCATTACTTTCCCAAAGGAGTCTGCAGGGAAATGAGGCCTCTATTAATAATTCTGTTGGACTGATATTCCGGTAACCGGTTTTTGGCAGCGACGTACGGTGGAAATGAAAAATCTTTAATTTTTGCGCGGAAAAACATAATGTATTTGCGCTGCTCATCTTAGATAACTTTGTTTAAATTGTAGACTTTTTCAATAGGCCTAGTAGTCCGATTGCTACGCTAACTATGCTATTATAAGCTAGATTCTAAGTTCGAGCATTGTTATTGAGTTTTCTATGAAATTCTCAGTAACAGCTCGGAACTTAGATTTGTACAAAGATCGCCTATATTACTTGGGATCTTAAACATACCGGCGATCTGTGGGTGTACTTCAGTATACTCCACCCAATCCGGGCATTACATTCGATGCTATTCCTAAATTCCCAAAAGGCAGTCAAATTATGAACTTTCGTTTGAATATTTTATAAGTAGCTTCCGTCCTCAACTTTGCATATATGTGATAACAAATAAACATAAGTATCCTCATTCAGGTCTATCTATCAGTGTAAGAATTTTCAGAATGGAGTAGCGAGTTTCAGAATCTCTTTTTTACCGGCCTTAGAAAGAGGAGGAGGTTCTCAATTCGACTGCATTTTTTATTTTTATAACAAAACTAGCTTCTGCCCGCGGCTTCGCCCCCGTGGAATAAAAAGTATCGGGAACGGGATAAAAAGTATCCTATGTCCGTTTCCTGGTTCTAAGCTACCTCTCCACCAATTTTCCGCCAAATCGGTTCAGCCGTTCTTGAGTTATAAATGAAGTAACTAACACGACTTTCTTTTATATATATAAGATAAGATAGATACACCAATATTCAAAATATACCACTTCAAGTTCCCTTCTCGAGAAGCGTCAGATCGTAGGCTTACCACGTCGCGATAACTGAAATTGAGAGATGTATGGGATTGATTATTTGCAAACATGTCAATCTCCACATTTTCATAGTTCTCGTGACGTATTCACCCTGTTGTAATGTGTAGGGAGGCAGATTTTCTAGTGTGGACTTGTAATATATTATTGTTACATAGACTGCAACGTTGTTGTGTAACAATGTTACAAAAACGTCTTTTTGTATGTAAACGATTAAAAAACCAGAATACACTTCTTTTATTATTTAGCATGTCTATATTGGAATGTATATTCCAAAATGGTTTTGGAAGCGGTGTATATGTTTTCCTTTGCATGTTTGTCCAATGTCTGGCCCCCGCATATGTGAGTTGATGCTATCAAAACAAACAGCAAACATCACTAAAATATTACTGAGCAAATATCCCATAGTATTTTATTTGATATGGCGTAATAGTGAATGTTATAAATGCTGTGATATGATCAAATCTGACGCACATAACTTCCCAGTTAGACATCCTATTATAGAAAAATTATGTTGGCCTAAATTACCAACATAATGGATAATACAGAATTGAGCGTTAAAAAAAAAAACGTTTTTTTTCTTATATTCTAATGTTTTTGCTAAATCTGTGTTTATATTTAATCGTCCGTTAAAGCCAATACTCATTGAGGCAGGATATGAAGGATAGGACACAGGGGAATAAAAATCAACATGCACCTTTTTACCAGAACTATTTTTTGTCTCTTTTTATTTTTAGAATCTTCCGTCAACTTTACAATATTTATTTCTGTCCAAAAAATAAATAGTTACATAATTCCTAGTGACATATTGTCCGTAAATATACCTACTATTTTTATTAAATAACGACGATAACTATGATATCTATGTTCGCGTCTTTAAAATTTTGATTAATATTAATATTGCGATGACAATTGTCAAGCACTTTATAATTAAAATGTCGAGTATTTTATGATTTCTTCTTATTGATATTAATATCGTAGAATGACTCATCCCTATTACATTAATCTATCATTATAAATGTAAAGGCATCTGAACGTATAAGAGACGAACATAAAACCGTAATATAGGTAAAACAACTACACTTTGTTCTAAGTTGTACTTTGTATCATTTGGCAGTGGAAACTGTTGAGACATACATCGACCCTCGCATCGTCCAACAACCACCTCGGACAACAGCTCTACAAATAAACTCTGAATAAAATACATAACGATCGAACAATACTTCTAAAATATGATCTGACTGACGTCGAGTGTAAACACTCTATCGATGTAAAAATAAGATTACTTGTGGTCGACTAAACGTAACTTACAGTAACGAATAAATAGCGATAACCTCTGCATACAGGGTTAATATTAAAACTATTAATATTGACTCGGTTCCAGTTACGAACATAACGAAGTGCGCGGCGTGGCCGCACACCGGCGCGGGCGCCACTCTCTGTAACTAAGTAATCTAGGAACGATACCGATCACATAACCAACACGATATGCACATTCAACTTAACCACTAGCTCAATAACGATCGATTCCTCCAAATATACACCATTTAAACTAAAGCATTAGGTATACTATACCTAGACTACTAAAACTAATTCTGGTACGCCTCGAGGCGCAAGCACGAGATTGCAAGACCGTGAATTAACTAAAGTAACCAGCCCTGGCACTAAGTCCCCGCGACTGGTCGCCTGACGGTTAATTGTCCTGTCTTAACAGACTTTAATCCCTTATCACTTAGGACTCCGATCACAATGCGACCTTCAGTCAGATACTGATACATATGTATACGGTAATATCACAAGTATCGACGGCACTGTTTTTAACATGAACTCGTTATAAACCGACCAGAGTGAAGTTCTGAAGATAGCACTGGTTAACAGGCAAATAGTTTGAACACTGGACGCGCATTATCACAGTTTATTAACGATTATCGAGGCTCGGGCCTCAGACTTTTGCTTTATGTCGCGGCCGGCACTGCACCATGCAGATGTAGCCGGCATCGACGTCGCAGCCGCTCACCAGGAGGTTCATGAGGACGCTGGAGGACTTCGTCGTCTTCGTCGGGACTGGGGACGGGCTACGCTTTATACGTTTCGCACACGGTTCCTGCTCTTGTTTCATCACCCTTTTGACACCAGTGTCCCATGTCGAAACGCTCCTGCTCGGTATTAGTCCTGTTGACAATGTTTCTAATGTAATAAAAGGTCGGGCATAGTATAAATCGCATAATTATTCATTTTATTGGCTATATACCTTGATCGGAATAGATATTGGTTATGAGATCCTGTGGCGGTGGTCCCGTAGTGGTAGCCGTCAATAGGCTTTGTAGTGCGGGTGCTGGTGATGTGGTTTGCATCTCTGTGGGTTGTGGCCTTGCCATGCTGACGCTGTCAGGCAAGGCCCCCCACATCACCGCCGGCTCCAGTACGGGCAGCTCATCACTCGTCGGGATAAACGGAGAGTTTCCATCGTCAATGTCATTATCGGACCTATTGCTGTCAAACGCGTCTAATGACAGTTCTGTTAATAGCGAGGACTGCTCGCAAGACGAGTCATTTTCCTGAAAAAGCACACGTTGTTACAACTGTGAGGAAACAACGCAATCAAAAAACAAAGTCTTTCATAAACTGTAGAGATGTTTACCTGGGGTTCCGGTGAAGACAATAACAATGAATCTGGCGTCAGTGAGTCTACTGGCGATCCGTTAGCCAAGTCATCCCCCAGTAGACTGCAGTAGTTGTCGTTCAAAATGAATTCATCGAACATGTCGAAAGGACTATTCTCTAGAGGTATACAAGCATCTCCAGCAGTAGGTGCCAAGTGTGTCAGATCTTCCGGCTCGTCTTTAAGCACTGTAAACAACATCAACATTATTGTGAGGGAATCGTTGCCATAAGGTAGAATTCTAATAAAGCAACAACGGATACCTAAGCTGTGGAAGTTCGGGTGCCACTCACTTGTAAGTCCCTCGTCTTGGGAGAACATGAGAAAGCCTTTGTTCATTTCTTTCTTTCGCGGAGCGAATATAAGCTCTGTGACGGGTATAGGACGTTCCTCCTCGGGTGGTATGATGGCGACAATGGCGCCGTTTGATGGGGGCTCGGGTGCAAGGGGCGGCGCGGTCGCGGACGCCACCGGGGCCAACACAGGCTTCAGATCGGCGTGCTGCACCTGGTGTGCGGCGAACACCTCATCTTTGCACTCGATGCCACTGCGAACATGACACACATGATAACAAAAGAGCCCCCTACAGGGCAGAATGGCCTATGCCATAATGCAAGTAATGGTCTACCGCCAATACGTATACAAAATAAATCAGTTGTACGTCATACAAGTGCCTTCGTATAATGGACTATAATGAAAACTGCACGGTCATTAGTCAAGAGCGAATCAAACATTCCAGTGTTAATCGGTTTTGTATACTTGTGAAGAAGCGGGAAGTGTGAATAGCATGCTACATAAGAACACTAGTTAGAACATATTGGCGTCGCGGTGCAAGATACACAATACCGCGTAATCAGTCAACAATATTCAAGGTTGATGTAGATATACATAATACCTACTACGAGCTCAACGCTTCACTTTATGGAGTAGATGGATAAACGCTAATTTGCTTCATGTCTAGACAGGACTACCATCGCAAATTTCTGAAATTCTGCATTGGCAAATATATGCATTTCTGAATAAGAATGTGCTACATAACCACAGAAAAAGAAAGAGTTAGTAACGCGAACTATACAACAAGATTGATAAAACATTGGTAAACGAAAAAATCACACCGAAATTAGAAACGAAACAAATACAAATGTCGATTCGGTTAAAAACGCTTGGTGAAAAATAATTTATGATTCGTACCTGATTTCAAAGTAAAGAGAAAACCGCTGAAACCATTTATTTATCTATGTCAGAGTATAGATCAAGTATTCTTTGCTTAAAAAATGGTAAGTTATTTCACTAGCACAACAAACTATTGAAGGCGGAGAGATGATAGATACATCAATCAACGCGTGCGCACTGTATCACAGCTGGCTCCCGTTTGACCAAACCGAAGCGATACCTGATAACGAGATAACTAGCACTTTATTGCGGCAGTCATTACATTATTTAACATATTAGGATTAATTAATGAACATCCCAGCATCAGATAACCTAAGGATTGGCCCTGTGGGAGATATTTGCGTCAATGTTTTCAAAATCAACAACACTGATAGAACGCGTATGCTTAGAAGATAATTTGATGTTGTTAATAGTTACGGTTCAGTTTTCATTGACACTGTAAATAACGCCAGTGATGGAAAATAACACATACCTACGATTAATGCACATTAATTAGTGACAGAACTACACTAAAGTTATCTTTCAGCACAAAGTTTTGTATGTTGTTTGTTTATAGTAGTTGTGTAATTTTGATCGTTTAATATATCAGTTTCGTATGGTTCTGTTACGTCTTGTCTATAATCACGCCTCAGTAACAAACTGCGCCTGAAACTAGACGATTCATCGCAGGCCAGACACAAAACGATAAGAGGGTGCTTTTATTTGGTCGCTGCATTTACGCAGTTTTCGAAAGTGAATCTGTGCGAGAGGGATGGCTGGACATGCAATATAAACGGTAGAAAGAGATATATTGATGGTAGTAAGTGCGGCCTTGCAAACGACCTTGCTCGTCGCACCCCCCTATCAGCCGTCTTGTTTTCTCCAGACCGGCCATTCACCAGAAGCGCGAGGAGGGATGGATGCGCGCGCACCTAAGCCACGCGGTACCCCTATCGATTTAGGGTTTTAAATTCCGATCCAGTCTTATGCCAACCAGACCGCCGAAATACCACATATTTTATGTGTCTGTGTCTAAGCAGTACCTAGACTTTAACAAAGTAGCTAACTGTAAGGAATTTAATTAAATATTTATTTTAAAATTTTCAGTAACGTCTAACTCCAAAACAAACTTCAAAGATATCCTACCCAACACCTATAAATGACCAACTTCAGAAATAGCAATAAAAGGCACAAACTTTTTGGTTTAAATTATAACTAGCGAGGAAGGCGTTAGTTCAATATTTCAAATACAAACATCTTATTGGAGCGAATTATAATGAGATGTAAAAAACATTAAAAAATATGCTCATTGACCGAATCACTTAGTTAAACGTTAAACGAAAACAAAGGTGATCGTTTTAAAAGGCAATGAAGAATTTCATGAGTCTAGGACAAATTATGATGAAAATATGACAGAATAAAAACAAGTTGTTACAGAAATTCATAATGGATCTGCGAATATTCTTTAAAATTCAGTAAGATTACAAACAGCAATTCCAGCAACGTCATCTAATCATCAGATAACAAGATAATGTATTGTTGCGTCGAATACTGACAAAATATAGAAAAGATAAAAAGATAGTGATTCACGTTGCATAACTAAAAGCGAAATCTTTACACGAAAGAAATAGAGAACAGCTGTTCGGTATAACCTTGGCCGTGATACCGTTCATACGCAATTCAACAATTACATCTTCCACGGTCGAGGTCAATTCGTGACGCTACATTCGGCTGATTGGACATGAATTGCCTAAAAACTACACAGTGAAGATAATTAAAATATATACTTAGATGTAATGACAAATTCTTGCTTATTTTTATTTACTGTAAAGAATTTCTTAACAATGTAATTAATTAGTCAATGTATTTACAGATTGTCAAGTTTCATATTTTACCTACATGATAATTACGCTAAACAAAGTAAACGCGACCAAAAATATATATTTGGTCATTATTCGAAGGCTAATGAGATTAGATAAATACTAAATTTAATTTTACCTGTATTCTTACAGGTTTTTGAGCAAACTAAGTTTGGAGATACAAAATATTGAATTACTGGTTTAATTTTGAGGATATGTATTGTATAGATTGGCCGTATTGTGAAGGGTTCATAAAATTTACATAGTCCCATGCGCGTGTTCAACTAAACGAACGTTGAACAATGTGTACTAAAACCGCAAGTCATGAGACTCTCGAACCAACGCCTGATCTCGGCCACCCCTGATGTAAAGATATCCACATAGAAACAAAAACAGAAGACCAAGATTGAAGAGCTGTGAAGGTCTACGATCGGCACCACAATAAATTGCAGTTACCGGTTATGATTCAACAATGCAAGTTATCAATTTTTTATTTTATAGATTTAGCTTGTAAAATCATATTGAAGAATCAGCACATCGGTCTGCCAATCGACTAGCGAGAAGTGCGGCGCGGGAGTCAAGGCCGGCCCGGTGGCGCGCTTATGTAACTGCGCCGACGACTGCGGGGGACGGGGCCGCTAAAATTAGCGGGTCTCACACAAACAACACACTGACACGGCGCATCAGCGCAAACGCACTCACAAGACGCTCCCGGAATGCATAGACACAAAAATACATGAACGAAAACGTAAGATTCACTTTTAACCAAGACCAGAGAACTACGCTAAGCAGACCCCCATGCTTCCATTGGCACCGATCGATTTACACAAAATGAAGGTAGAACCATATTATATAAGTAGAATGTTTTGCGAGTATTGAATGCAAGAATATAGACGTCATTGTGGTTAATGGAAAAAAATCGCTTTAAATGAAATCGATCAAAGATTCCGATATAATGTTATCGTACTGTCTCCGTTTTATAGCACATTCATTGCTATCGGCGCAAAGATTTCTGTTATAGAACTTGGTTTAGATTACATCACGAAAAAGTAAACAGGCACTAGTATGAGAGCACATTCACTATTTATGCACTATTCACATCGCACTGATCCTTACCATGTTGTATTAGTAAAGATGTGTTGTCAAACAAGTTTGTCTATGTTGCCGGCGTGTTATTCAATGTACAGTGAACAGCTGATCGGGGCGCGAGTTTGTCGGGGGCGGTAGGGTGGCCGCGTGGGGTGTACGTTTGCGTCGAAGTCTGTAGCGCGAATGATACGCGCGGCGGCGGCGGCGGCGCACTCGTGACGCGGCCTACCTAAACACATACATTACAGTCGCGCGATACCAAATGATAAATTTTTGAGGATAGCCGGTGCGTACATTCGACAGCCATGCGACTTGTAATCGAGTTCACGAACCACCGGTGAATATAGTAGCGCCGATCACGAACAGGTTACCACGGTATCACTTACTAACGAGTGATATTCACATGATCGGGATCTTTACAGCCCTGATAGCTTATCCCATTCATAAAACAACTGATAAGGAGCACGCGAAAACGTAGCTTCTTTCTTAACAAGAAAACACCCCACATCAGAAACAGTAGATTATTTAGAAATTGTCAGATGGTGAAGGTTATATGGAACTAGTTTCTAAAGCTAAATGAGCAAAATTCGTGTAATTGATTAAATAAGTTTATGATTTATTTAGGGAACAAAAGCTCCTGGGCAGATCAACGAACTCACGACACGTTTCGATGAGATTGAGTTCATGTTTAACCAATTATGAACTTTTTAAGAACTTCATCCTGAATTTTATGATTTACAAGTGTTTTCTTTCTTGTTTTATCGTAACTTAATTCTTTATCTAGCAACGAGTGTGTAAGAACCATTAATTGTTATTAATAACGACAATAGAAAGTGGATTTTTCCAGATAAAGTTTAAGTACATAGTGAACTCATATTCAGTTAAATAATCTCATGCCATTGCCAGTAGCTCCTAAACATTAAATGAAAATCTAGAAACTTATTAATATAAAATCTTGACCAATTTCAATAAAGACTTTTCAAAAATTATGAAATTCGTCGTCTTCCAGAGTTATGTCATAATTTTATGACTAACAGTTCCATTAAAAGTTCCCCTAAAGTTATGCGCATAAAACCAAGGAGACATCAAATGTTTTATTCAATTAGGTATATCCACTGTGTGAACATAATTTTCTGCGAGTTACACTGTAGCCAATTTGCCTGATTGGACAATATTTAGGGACAATTTATTTTTATGCCACAATTTTATCAAATTACTAGCTTCTGCCCGCGACTTCATCCGCGTAGCGTGATGGTATATAGCCTATAGCCTTCCTAAATGAATGGGCTATCTAACACTGCAAGAATTTTTCTAATCGGACCAGTAGTTCCTGAGATTAGCGCGTTCAAGCAAGCAAACAAACAAACAAACAAACTCTTCAGCTTTATATATTAGTATAGAAGTATAGATTCAATCGGAGACAAGCTAAAGAGCGCAACAAAAGAGAAAAGATGTTTATTTTAATGGATATGAAATTGAAAATGTCAAACATAATGCCTAACATATTTTCAATCAACATGAAGCTACCTAAAACAAAAATAGTCAATAATCCGGTATCTTAACAGAAGGAAGTAAATGATCCATGAGTGACAAAAAATTATCAAATAATTGGTATCAGAAAAAAAATATTGCAGATGTTGAAAACACGTGGAGCACTTGCCTAAGTTAAGGTTTTCTTCGATACTGAATAGGTACAGTTTGCCAATACATCAACTGATGCAGACGTGACACTGGATACGTTTGGGCGATGAAGCCGCGTTGTTCCACTATTTAGCCGCGTAACTCAACACCGCGATCTAATGGACCCGAACGATACCAACTGGGCCCCGCTGTGTACCGCGTACAACTATGATATAATATGATTTATTGCATTGTAAAACCGCATTTTATGAAGCACTTAATACTGTTGATGGTAATAAACTTAATTGTCATCATTGCCAAAAATCTATTTACACTATTAATTTGTATTTGTATCTAGAAGATTATTCAACGAATAGGTTCTCCTGCACTCTAAGAACTATTGGTCAGTTATGAGACTGTTCCCCATTGAACGTGAATCAGAGAGCATGCGCGGCGATGAATAGAGCATTATACAATTGTTCGCAATCATCTGATGTAATATGAGGAAATTAATGCTTAAAAATAGTAATACCACAAAATGCACCTATGCAAGTAACAATATTTATTTTTTGATATAACTTAAATAAAAAATCTACAGAATTTACTGTTTTGAGTCTAATTACCTCAGCCACGTCTAAAATAACCCTAATTGAATAAGAACCAGTATTTTCCTTAGCACATGCTAAAATAATATTCGTTATATCGTCTATGGCTTCGGTTTCGTCACATGTTTCATTTCGGTGCCTACGTGAGCCAAGAAACGTTTTCATATTGATTTAGAGGCTCTTGACTTTTTTGGAGTGACTAGTCAACTTCCGAAAGTTTGTGTTACGTGACAGAACACGATCCTGGCCCAATATCGTAAGTATTTGTCAGAGGTTACATATGTCGGAACTCGACCAAGATGCGTCAAAATGGCAAACATGTTGTATTACATGAGTATTATGTCACACAATGTTTATTATGATGGTTAGCGTGTTGTTTTCAACATGGAGATGCAAACTGTCCGTTGCATTTCGTGAAATTGTCAGTGCGTTTCGCGTTCGTGAGCTGCGAGCTATTGTGCAATTAGGGCCAAAGGAGCTCGTTGGCCATCGACCCGGCCCCACCCCCGACGCCGGCGGGCTCTGACGGACTACGTGACTCGAACGTCATTGCACACACCTTGCATCACCATCTTTGCGAGACTTAACTGTCGATTTGACGACTATACGACAAGAGTGCTAATGATACGTATGGTTCTGATAAAGAACTTCATCGACCTAACTGTACAAAACAAACAGGAAGATTGTACGGTTTATATGATGCATAGACATTTAATAAAAATTGCAACGTTTATTGTACACGTCACATAAAAATATTTTCATAATCCCTTGAACAAATTACTTGTGCACTTCAAAGCAAAGGCATATAATTATGCCTTCCATTTACAAACCTTACGTAAATAATAATGTAACATGGAATCACCACGAAGCAAATGATAAATATGAAACATATTAGGATTACTTAAAATAAAACAACACTTGGAACAGTTACGATTAATAAGACAGATATCGTATGTCATAATTTTTAGTAACTTGTTTCTGGAGTGAGCAACGGTACACTCCCATTCCGACCGTCAATCACGAATTTTAAAACGGGACAGAATGAGAACAGTCTCTTTACAGAGACGAATTACAATACACAGTTATATCTGACTAGTATTAAATAAAGCATCAAAAAATTCCCGAACCCAATTGGGAATTCATCTACGATACTATCTAATCTATTCACAAGCAAAACAGGAAACGATCTACGCCTTTCTAGGAACGGACAACAATATTTCAACCCCGGATACGACGACAAATTATCTAAATAAATCAAACTTTTCTAGAATAATCCAGTGATCAATTCATATGATGAGATTTATGACGGCTTGGAAATGCATAGAACTTAAACGTTTTGCTAGTTTACCGATAAACAATCTTTGGATGTAGAAAAAATACAGCCAACATTATTTGCTAAAGTTACAGTCTCGAAGATAACATCGCATAGTGAGTCAGTGGCATAAAAACTGTAACTGTATAGACTAGTTTAGGTATGCTAGGCCTGTGCACACGTGACTATAACAACGTAACAAAATGATTTGAATTTAAAAGTTGGGTAAATTTTACCGTATTGTTTCTGAAAAACTCAGCAGAGTGTTTCAACGAACAAAAACCAACATGAACTTCGTTTTGGGTTACAAACTTAAAGGAAAGCTTTATAATATCACGTAAAGGAGACATACGTTTCGTATCCAGTGCTCAAATTAAATAGAAGACACTCATGCATATTGATAATTTCTGCTATAGTGTCCAGGTGCTACAGTTATTAGAAATCATAACAGAACTAAATATACGGCTAAAACATACGTGCAAAGCGTTGAAATTATAAGTATTTGTGATTAATAAAACATCAACGCCAGCCAATGAAATAATAAAAGTCGAGTAAAATGAAATAAATAATAATGCGAAGAAATCCGTAAAAAGTAGTTGTATTTCAGCAAGAGAAAGGTTGATTATGACACTAGGCTGACATGGTAACCAAAATCTCAATAAAATTACTTTAGAATTTGAAAAAATAAACGACATATAAGAGGTTGCTGCCTCCATAAACATTATTAATATGCTACTTACAAAAAAGTTAAAATCGGTTACAATGCGAAGGAATTATAAGAGGATAGTCATGCGTTTAAATTAAGTCGTCATGTAAGCGCACATGCCTGTAATAAAATCAATATGCAGTATTTTTGAATTAGGCCAAGCGATATAGATACGGGTCTGCAAATTATATGAGTGCATGTGCTGATGCAAATTTGATTTTGTTACAACATGAAAAATATTGGAATTGCAGCAACCCACGAATAACGTGCACAATAAGTGATTTTATTGTTACCCTTTACGAATAAAACGTTCTCTTTTGTGGAATGTAGGGGAATGTTTGTGAATTTCGCATCCCTCAACCCACACTGATTATTCTTTCAAGGGCGGTTAGCCTAAGTAGGTCTCAAAAGGGCACATTGACGTCACAGCGGCTGACCCTCTTTCGGGTCCACCCGTAGCCGGTAGTATACCAATTAGCTTGTAAAATGTATCTTAAAGTGAGAGAAAGAAAATATTCATAGAACTGTCGCTAAAAATACAGAAAAGGTTTTCATAAGTTTTAGCCTGTTAGAATCTCTGGAGCAAACGGCGGGAGCGGGACACCCACGCGCCTCATTCAACCTTGTACAAAATTGCAACGTACCTACTCGCAAGTAGGAAGGTGGGGTGAATGACCTGGAGGGGGAGGGGGGTTCAGTACATTCGCCCAGAGTTGCATAAACCGACCGACGACCGCAAAGCTCCGCATAGTTCCAGACAATATTGGTACAAAGACAAATTCACATGAAAAACGAAAACATTCATAATGGGTAAACTCTTCTTTTTCCACTTCTCTACCGTATTTTTATGCTAATGAAATGAGTAAAAACACAGACGCTAACAACTGTTTTTCTCCATAACCGTAGAAAAATTCTAGCAACTGCGACTGATGAATCAATTTATACTTAAACGTGGCAAATATAAATGACTGTATCAATCGCAAAAGCAAAGATAAAAATCTATCGTCAACATGACTGCCATTAACACAAAACAATGATGTAATGCTTGATAAAAGCATATCATTTGAAAATTAAATAGGTTTAAGTGAATGTGTGTGTGTGTATTAAGGTGACCAAAGCGTGAGCAATGACAGGACCATTTAAGGAGTCAGGTTGTTTAACCAACATATTTAAAATTATCGCACTTGCAGAAGCACGGAGGACACACTGAATTCGTATTGGTTTGAATTAACTTATGTTAAAGTTCAGTCCATGAATGAATTTGCTACCCAACAGCAAATACTATGTCAATAGGAGCTATGATGATTGCTCATTTCACAATTGACCATATTATATTAAATACGCTT
Organism: Acronicta leporina; assembly: GCA_947256265.1. Lineage (NCBI taxonomy): Eukaryota > Metazoa > Arthropoda > Insecta > Lepidoptera > Noctuidae > Acronicta > Acronicta leporina. Next base: position 5,029,282 of record OX366529.1, read on the forward strand.
ATCTTCGTTAGACACGATAATAATATTTCATGTATTGCCGAGGAAGACAAGATTATTCTTACGGAGACTGAATATTTAAATTATCATCGAAAATATTTTTTTATCTCTATATGTATTTTTTTGCTTGTTTCTGAATCAAACTTGGAAATGGAAACTCACGCTAAAATTTTGTTGGATTCAAACAATCTCCTGGATTTCTGCTCTTGATACCTACAAATTATTATAATGCTAATTTTAATAAACTATTATACTAAAAATCTAGGTGTGTCCCTTTATACGATACGTGATATAGTTACGTGTCTCACATTGACCCACATGCGGTGTGAAAATAAATTGCGGTGCAGTACAACACACGACAAAGATATTAACTCATGTGAATGTCCAGGTGTTGCCGTGTACTCGATCTCAATGATAAGGTCCTGTTGAAAGGCTCTTTGCATTAACTTGATGAAAACATTATATATTAAAATTAAATACTAAAGTAAATTAGTGTTAAAAGGACTTTAAAATTGATATCGATGAATTAAATGTCATGTAGATTTTGAATAACAGATGTTAAAATTATAAAGATCAAGAAAATACCTATATTGCGAATATTTTTACTGATTCCGATGCACAATTAGCTGTAACTATATATTTATTCATAATGACCCTAATTTAGTTAGCATACATTAACGTTGGTATATTCTTAGTCAAGTAGAGACAGACATTAGATCATTCATGTCTAATCAACAGGTAGTCCTTTCAATTCACCTCTAAGTCCAAGTTGACACAATTCAACAGATTTTAATAATCTCTCGAAATGTAAAACAGGATCATTATATCTAACAAAGGTAAATTTAGTTTCAGCAGAAGATCTGATTAGCATACCCTAAACAAACAAGAGAGGAATATTGTTTTGCTAATCGTAGCAGTTTTAGTATATTTTCGAGCAGAAATTCAAGGGGTTCATGTAAATAAGTTGATGTTAATGGTTTTGTGACTATGATAACACTATCATTACTCCGATAATTGAATAGAAAATGAAGGATAAAGTAGCGTAGCAACACCCGAGATAACCCCAAACGCATCTGATGCTGATGCCACTGTCATACCACTATCGTCTGCAGTCAACACTGATAAGATAAATTTTCCATCGAAGTTGTTTAACATATCTAATAATAAGCCCGCCAATTTAAATTAATGGTCACCAGTTAAATTTAATGGCTAATCTTTTATATAAATAAGTAATTAATATATATAATTAAAGTGATCTAAGTACTTAAGCACTTGAAGACAGTAAGCTTTCAAATAGATAATATTTAGATTGCAATTTCCTATCATAAGGGTATTTAAAGTATCATTTTAGAGCATGTGTAGTGCATTTAGTTTACTGACTTACAGTTTATTTCAATATTCACAATAAAAGTAATAAAAAGATAACGAGTAAGTCGCAGGTAATACCAGATAAGAATTAAATATTATTAATAGATACAAAATTAATTGTTACCGTCACCTTTCTGAACACTGTTGTAACGATGATGAGGCTTATTATACTAGATGATTTTGCGATTGACATACCTACGTAGTATCATCATATTAAGATATTCCTTGCCTAACAATCATCATCATTCAACCCATTTTATTGTCCCACTACTGGGTTCGGGTGTCCTCTTATATAACAATCATACAAAATATCAATTGAAATAATATTGAAAAAAGTAAAAAAAAAACCGTTCATAGTCAGGCAATTTGTAATGGCCATTTGTTGAAAACATTTTAAGACAAACAGATAGAATGATGGCAAAGAAAAGAGCAATCCTAGAGGATGAGAACACAAGTAACTTTTTTATTTGAAAATTAAGATAGCTTTACATGGTTTAATTTTCGAATAAACATCAAAAAGAAAATTGAAATTATTCAGTGTAAACTTTAACTTCAAGAAGATATATTGTTAATTACTTTTAATTGCATGCTTTAGCCGAACTTCTTACTTGAAGCAGTGGAATAAAAACGCTTATATAATATAGCACGAAACGATAAAAAAATGCAGAATATTATTACTTATTGATAACGACATCCATTTTCCTTTGAATTGCGCATTTGGTTAATTTTGGAAGGAAGATTACAGTATAAGATACAAATATGAAAACAAAACGTGATATGTAATACATCTCACACTAAAACAGATAATAATGTTTATTATCACACATAATTAAATGTTTTCCACGGTCTACGATTGATATATCACGCGATCATTTTATAAATATAGGAAGATAAAATACTGACCTGTGATACTGAGTAAGCCAGGCGGAATTATTTTATAACTTACGACTACTCCACTATATTATTCCAGTGTAGATAATACATACGTATAGTACAAATGCTAAGATGTTTGATAAACTTGTAAATGTTCATAAAAGTAGTGTCGATGTTTTCTAGGGAATAATTTACCATTATACTCCTAGAAAGGAGATCTTAACAAGATATTTACGAAATCATTATGGTAGAAGACCACCTCACTGTCCTTGCAGTAAAAAAAAACTTCACTAAGTTTATTTTTATCGTCAACAATACAAATGCTTTCAAGTCTAATTATAGTTTATAGTGTACCAACAACAATAGGCGTTTGCCAAAAGTGAATTTATAATAAGTAACAATAAACGTGTAACTGAATTTTCTGCAAACGAAGTTACTAAATTTTAATGAAACGAAAAGGTTCGTCGTTATACTGCTGTGAGAAGCGGAAAGAGCAGGGAACCTATAACAATCAACGTGACCTCAAAAAGTTAACAGCTTTCAAGCGGCCGAGAGATTGCAACGGAAAGGCAATGGGATTTACTGAAATAGAGAAGCACATACATTTACAATCTTGCATAAAAACAGTAGGAAATTCGGAAAATGAATATTTTTACGCATCATAGGTACTTGTGAAAGAGAAAATGAAAGCAATATTCGAAAATTTGGACGAAGCAATTCCATTACCTAACAATGGCGGTGACATTTGGTGAAAATATTTTCTTGTTTGAAATAGGGCTGAGTCGAGTGACAAAGTTATAGCACACAGAAACGACATCGTAAAACCGAAATGAAATGTTCTCGCCATTTTGGACAGATGTTCGTAAATATAATTGGATTTTAGTGGTATCTTAGAATGTAGTCGAATATCTTCAGTTCTAAAAACTGATCCAGGTTAGTTATTTAAAAGAAGTATTAGTATTCCACCCAGTACAACATCAATATCTGGAGCAGCTATCGGAAAAATCTTCTTCATGGACCATTGAACTTCACAGTGACACTTTCTTGATAGGATTTACGAGATTAAAATTTTAAGCGGGACTGCAAATGCAAGAATTGTGGTGTATTTGTGTATTTATGTTATTTTATCTATGTTTCGTCAGATGCAGTAGAAACAAGTGACAGATGAATCGTTATTATACTATAATCACATAATATTATTATATATTTTATATTTCGTTGAATTGGACATCAATTATTATAGATTTATTATATTTTAGTCTAATGTAAGCCATTGGTGATATACGTGAAGAGAAAGATATGAAGTCTGACTTGTATAATAAAACAAATAAAAAACGTTAGTTTATTAAGAATCCGTACTACACTACAACACACATTGATGATTGTTTATTTAATAACCCACTTATAGCGACAATCAAGAATATAGGCTCAAGTGAGATTACCGTGGAGAATATATAAAATTTTAGTACAAAAGTTTCTTTCCGCATTTATTTACAGATGTTACAGGGTGTAGTGGATACGTAATCAGCTAAAGACGTGCCAAGTATCGTACTGGTGTGAACCGAACGCCAAACGCCTGTCCCTGACACGCGGATGAGAAGCCAGGTGTTAGTTCATTACTACACTGTATATTATGAACATCTAAATGACAAGTGTCAAATTGGTTGAAAAGCTACTGGGAGATCGACAGAGCAAATATAACACAATAATACATTTTGGCATAAACTTTAAATTGAGGAGTAGGAATAAACAAATGTTAATATTTGCATAAAGATTCTGTTATACTGATTTTATGTCCCAAGTTTCGAGTTACTTCATTATTGCGAGAAGTAAGCAATATGTCCAACTAACGATTTGGATTAAAAAAAAAATTGTTGAGACATTTATTCAACACCCGTCTCTAAATGTACATAGCAGTATTTCTGTGAAAACAACGCAATAAGATTGCATAAGAAGGATAAGCCAATATCGGATGTAAACGCATATAATATTAGGCAATATTGGCTCCCTGGTGTCGGTCAGGGAAATGTGACGGCAAATTTTTTAGCTTACGTTATAAGGATTTATTATTTGCGTTATCGGGTCGGTATGATCTGAAGATAGCGTAGTATCCATGATAAAGGTATAGAGCTGACAAAGATACTGGTTTACCCGAAAGATATCGAGTGATTCATCAGAAGTGAATACTCATAGTATATGGCCTTGAAAATGTTTTTTTTTTTTAAAAGCTTACTAGCAATTTTGGTCACACATTACTAGTATTCTTGTTAACCCCTCGTGCTAAGCTAGATTGCTTGTGTTACGAGTGGGTTCACGTCGGTAGTGCAATGGGTGGGGTTGGAACCGGCAACCACATGATCGCAAGTCCGACGCCCCAGCCATTAGGCTACCGCCGCTTCCCTTGTTGCCTTTCCGTATTGATAACTTTTTAAATAATTTCTCGTTGTCTTTTAAGAGAATGTATGACGTACATAAGACCGTATAGGTACATCCCGTTTATGTAACAAATAAGACCGTATATTTATGTAGTACATTTACACAAATTAGGTTTTCTCCAGCGACTAGGTAGACAAACTTTACGATGTTTTCTGGGAAAATTATAGTTCATTTTATTGCGTCTCCACTTCTTTTATAGTCCAGACTAATTTACTTAGTTAATTCACAAATTGATGTTTATTTATTAACAAAAGTGCTCCAACGCGGGTGAGCCGGCACGATAAGGCTTTTACGTGAAAGATACACGTTGTCTATACATATAAGTATTACGATTCCTCAGAATGTTTTACGTGTAAAATTTGCCGGTAGACCAATCTTTAATTGAAACCTTATAAAATAAAATCATATATGAAGTAGTAATACAAAAAATGGATAACTTACCTTGAGAATAATTGTTTGATAATCCCAAGTTTCTCTTCGTTAATGAACGTTAAAACAAAAATTAAATTCTGATCCTCCTGTAATAGTTTTCAACACAAACACAATAACAGAAAATGTATTCTTATATCTAAGCCTACCTGATAACGTAATTGAGGCAGACCACGCTGATCGGCTTCTGTTGCTTGTCGGTGATGACTGTAGCCTGGGTTTGAACCCAGGCGTAGCCACCGGTCTTGGCGAGGAAGCGGTAGCGACCTGTCTCGCATTGCCCCTTCGAAAACACTGTAAACAAAACATTTATGTTACGAAGGTGTTTAATAGAGCTTACATGATCCTTTGCTCATGTACTTAGTGTCAGCGTAGTTTGTTCTATTTCTCCATACATCTCAATCAACCGTCATGTTTCAAAGGGACTAACTCTCCCTTAGTAACCGTCTCTCACACAATCCATCCATCTTTTCTTTGGTCTCCTTCTTCCCTTATATTCATCGAGAATTCTAGACTTATGACTTTCCAGATGATGTACTATATACCTACGTTTGCTAGTCTGAAGTACATATCGACAAGCGGTTACGAGATAAAATTACTATTACAATACAAATTTGTACGAGTATTTATAATAGTTGTCCCAGTAAGACCTGTCAGAGCTTTTAGTGTGTTACAACTAACAGATAGTTTTGTTTTTGGCCCTCAAATTCATTAGCATTGACAGGTTTTTCTGGGGGTGGTGTTCGTCACTCCTCCTGATTAGTATTATTAAAAATAATTGATACTCCAATTCGAATAATTGATATACAATTGTGTTATCTTGCATTTTCTTTACGCTCTGTCATTCTGAATGTAAAACATAAAACGTAAAAAATATTATATAAAACATAAAAAATATTCATTTACATGACTCAAAATCTTAGCGTAATAATTCAATGATATACCTACCATTAGGTAGGTATATCATTGAATTATTACGCGCGACGTTTTGAGTAATCAGTAAAGGACATCTTTTACAGTTAACGAGTGTTTTTAGTAATCAATAAAGATTGATTAATTGATTAAATCAATTATTAGATGTAAAATCGATTTTGAAAATATGAATTCAATCATTTCACGGATAGACAGAATGTTAGGAAATAAAAAATCAGAATGATGTTTTCAAAAATATGATAATGACGACAGTGAGTGGCGTAAAAATATATTATTCGAGAAGACTGTGAAGTAGTTACCGAAATAATTTCCCCTGAAATTTTCTTTTTTATATATATAGCATTTGACCACTATTTCAGTTAATCCTAAGCGACGCTGCGTTTGACAATATTCCTATCTAGGTCAAAATGTACAAAAGGAGTATAGACTACTTGACGCAAATGATATGGTAGGTAAATGATGTTTCGTTAATTTCAACAAGTATAATTACAGTAACAAATACAAAGCATCATAAGAATGAAGATATACAAATAAAATCTGCATTTCAAAATCAGGACGCACGAAGAAGCATTGTGCGCCTCCGAGTGTATCATGCGATTGTGCCAATTATGTTTAAATTGGATAAAATCGCTCTTCATAGTAACTGGCCATTAATAACGCAGGTCATAAATTGTATTTCAATTACAGAATAAAAAAAATACTTCGGTAGCTTTTATTTCAAAATCTAAGACTTTATAGAGAAGAAACTTGGTCAAATAAGAGGAAACAACCAGTATTTCACATAAGACAAGATGCATTCAATATTCGTACAAAGAATCGAATAGTTTAACGCCGACTAAAATCCAGAACATCATGCTTAGCGTCCGTTTCAATTTAGACTCGTTGCCGAAAATAAAGGAATAAATTAACACAAACTAAAATAAGATGAACAGTTGAATGGAGCCCGATATTCAAATGACAAAATTACGATACTGTTATCTGAAATTTACTTTATAAACTAGATCGTAAGCGTGGCTTTCCCATACGACACGAAACCTTCTCGAGACAACATTACCTTCGATTTACGTCTGACCCGCTCCTGGTGAGCCCAATCAATATAACGGGGCAAAGTATTTCTCCGATGGGTCTGTGTTACCAATATTCGGCTATTGGTCCTATACAGAGAGACTAATAAAGATTAATAGTGTCGACATCAGGCACAAGTGTTATCAGTCTGTCCCTTGGGTTCAGTTAATTCTCTCTTTGTGATATTTTCCCGAACGTTTTTCCGGGATGTAGCTTTAATAACGTATAAGAATCTTATGAAATTTATTGATCGTAAGTCTTAAGAACACTGGACATGTTGGCACACCCATCAGCTTAAAAGTTGACAACAAATTGTGAAAATAACTACTTAAGGTTAATGGATGAAGGACCGACGTATTACCATTTTTTATCCATTTAGTGCCTCATCTTAGATAGAATTTAAAAAAAAAACCAATTTAAAAAAACTTATAAAAATTCTACTACGCTGCAATCCAAACCGATTCCAGAGATTGGAACTGGCGTCACCAACATTACAATTGAAATAGTCTACTCGTCTGCTGCAATTTCATTTATGCAACTAGAAACAGTTGGTAAAATATCGTAAAGTTGTCTATGTCTATACAGTATTACACGAAAAATTGGTATTTTTCGTTTTTATAAGAAGTGTTTTCAAGATGTAGAATCTGATAATACGTCAAAGATGATAGATAGTACAAAGTAGTTTTTTTTGTCGAAGATATTTTTATGTGATCTTTATTTTGCGAAAAAGCGATGTCAGTGAGCACTTACTTCAAGTGACATCAAAATAATCCTAAACTGTTGATGGTGATGTAAACAGATAAAGAACCTGTTTAGATCTTCACCGACATGAAGATAATGTGAGATAAAAATATTAAAATAAGTAAACATAACGATTCGACTCATGGCTATTAAAGGTAAACCATACATAAAAATAAACATGGGTAGGTAATACGTATCTAAAATTAGGTAGGTATGACTATCACTTAGAACAAAATTTATCCTGTTTTTCCGATAATATCGCTTTGATTTTTCTATTCTCATTCTGAAAACGTGTGACACTGCTGGAGGGATGTACCTAAATTGATTTTTAATTAATTTCCAAATATTTTTGTTCAGTTTTGAACTTCTGACTGCTTATAAGACTAATGGCTAGATTCCGAAGTCACACAATGTGTTTTTTATGAAATTCCTAGGCAAAAAGCTCGCCCTTTGTTACATGGGATTTAAAAACATTGCCTATATCCCTCCAGGGATACAGGCAAGTTGTTTGTATGCTTGAAAAAAATTAAAATCTGTCTTGTCCTAAAATAAATAATTAAAAGTATGTAGATATTAGATAGATAGATACTTATTCTGGGGGTAGACCCGTGCCATGCAGTGGTACAGTAAATGGGTTGATGCTGATGACAACGAAGTAGATATATTCTTCGGATTTCTTAAATATGAAACTAACTTTGTAACCAGGGTAAACGGAAACGATTCTAGATAAGGAAGTATTACTGAAAACGGATATAGCGTGTGGCGGCGATCTAACTCCAAAAGAAAAGGAGTCACGCGAAACATACTAGACAGACAAATGAGCAACGGCTGATTACCTAATCGTAAACGGAATTTTGTAATATAAATAATCCACTCCACGGCGTTCAGAGATTGTCTACTGTTAAGATAACAATCGATTATTATTTTCTGCGCCATTCCATACAATTCGATAACATTGTAATTCGATAAGACAGTACTAACATTTGTAGTAAGTAAAGATTAGTAAAAGAGAAATGATCCACTCTAAAACACAATTTAATCTGTTGGAAGTGGTCCTTAAAGATCGAGCTAATTAAGAACTTAAGTCAGCGTAAGACAATTTTCACAGATCCAGTTAAACAGCATAGTTGGATGCAAGCCAGCGCAGCAGCTAGCAACAGCTCTTGTAAAAACAAAGGAATAAATTTTATCACTACTCAAATGCGTAAGTGCATGATAAAATTAACTATCACAAATTGTTGCAATGTCCTCTCCCAATGCATTCCATTGAGGCAACGCCTAATTATGCATGATGCCAAATAGATTTGTAGCAACACGACTACATTAAATGAAACAAGAACAAGAACTTCTGAACATTTCTATTACAAGATAAAACTTTTATTGAAAGAACTATGAAAGTAATGGAGATGTAACGACTTCAGAAAGACGTTAAGGCTTTGCAATAAACATGGCAGTGCACTTTAGGAGCAGTTTAGGTTTCAGAATAACCGTTACTAACTTCGCCTAATTCCATTGTTTGGAAAAAAGGTCTAGACCAACTTCTAGTAAATACTCAGAGCACGCAACCTTCTAACTAACAACAAATAAACGGTGTGCGAGACCGTGTTTACTAGGTCAACATATTTATGTGTTCAACGAGTCTATTTTATTATAAAACCATAATGGGGTCTTATTTCAACTTCGAGGTTACTTTAGAACACTTCAGAATACTAGAATGTCTATAATGATTACAGTCCTGTCTGAAGGGCCTGAAGTTAGTCAGTTCCGAACCGCCTCATAAGTAAAATCACTTAAATGTGTTTGTGTAAAAAATATGGAAATCAGCAAGTGTATTATTATTCACGAAAGCGAACAATTTACGACCCCAATTGTCTTTACATTGAGTTTTTGTATTAAAATTTACCACGTCACACAGTTATTTCGCCTGAACTATATTGGTCTGCAAAATGTACTAACACGAAATACCTTTTACAATGTTCACAGCTGAAATGAGCTCATTAAACTTTAATAGTGTCTTAAAAATTTATTACCAAAAACAAAATCTGCAAATTCCCGAATGAGACGCGGATCGTAGAGGACTTCGTCTTGTTTGAAATAAGTGCGATAGTTAAGTGCTATTTTATTGCTCCAATAACTGGTGATTCGCGAAAAAGGAATAGCTGATACAGAAGAACAGTGCGACGAACTACCGACGAACGAATGGAGCTATAAATTACGAATACCGGACCAGGGTCGGTGAACTAAGGGCTGTGTAATGCGAGCGCGGCTGATAGTGATAGTTGAGGCTTTGCTGGTAGGTACTACATATACTTTAGATACGTATACAGGAGGGATCTACAGTGTAGATGCTTAAGTTTTATGTCCAAGTAGCCATTACTCGTAGAAGTTTAATACAGAAAGGCTACAATCGTCTTATTTGACGATGAACTTAATCTATTTCTATATATTAATATATAAAGCTGAAGAGTTTGTTATTTTGTTTGTTTGCTTGAACGCGCTAATCTCAGGAACTACTGGTCCGATTTGAAAAATTATTTCAGTGTTAGATAGCCCATTTATTGAGGAAGGCTATAGGCTATATATCATCACGCTACGCGGACGATGTCGCGGGCAGAAGGTAGTTTGTGAGATAAAATCTTATTTATCTTTAGTCACATATTTGATTTTCAGTGTCTTAGCCAGTGAGATTTTAGGAATAGTGGCCGACGAATAGTAACGATAATGATGAATGTTACAAGGACTAACAGCCAACAAGGTTCTGAAGAAAACTAAAGAAGAAACAATAATAATAAGTATTAAAACTATTTTTTGGAGAGATGATTTTGATCGCTTTTTGCTGACATGGTATGAGAAAGCTCAGGATAGAATATTCTGTGCTGGGTTAGGGGGAGCCTTCGCCAAACAGTAGGATACAAGAGGCTATATAAAAAAAAAACTTGATGACTAATAAAAAAAATGAACACTAATGTAAAAATTGTTTCCTATTTGTTAGATTTATTTTGTGGGTCATCTACCTACTCGATAATTTTACTATAATATAGTGTAACCTAACCGAAGGACTACGATAAGACAAGGATGGCTTATAAGCATAAAACAGCGGTTTCAGGTAATTTACAGGTGTAAATTAATCAAACCTATCTGCTATCAGTTCGTGTCTAAACGATAGATAAATAGCTTACGTGATGACACACGAGTAGAGCGTATCCGATGGACATAATAGCAGGAATATGATTCAGTGATACAGATATTTTTTACTATATTCAATAACTATTATTCAGTTAATAATTATCCTGTCATCCAGGTAAAAGAAAATATTGAACATCCTCATCTATATCACTCAAATTAGAGTGCTAAATATAGGCCTCCTTTCAACTACGTCATGCGGTTCGGTTCTGCGCCTACTCAGTATCCTATTTATTTTTTAAATATTCACATTTCACACGCAATTCTCACGGTTCCGCTAATAGATCCGCAATTCGGCCTGTTATCACAGTGTCACATAATATGTTAATTGCAACAGTCCATAGACATACAAAAATATTTATGAGATCATAATTAAAAGATTACGGCTATCGATTGTTCATGGGCCATGCGTGAATGCAGCCGCTTCTTCCGTGGCCGATATTGATAAGGATAACTTAACAAGCGAGTTTGTTGAAAGAACATTATAATATGTCCATATTTAATAAATAAATAAATATTCTGGGACATTTTTACACAGCACCATCTAGTCACAAACTAAGCAGAGCTTGTACTATGGGTACTAGACAATGGATATAATACTTATAATATACTTCTTTTTTTTAAAATACACACTTATAATACTTAAGAAACACCCAGACGAACACAAACACTTATATACATCACATAATTTTTTGTGTCCTGTGGGAATCGAACCGACGACCTCATGGTCAGCAGTCCGGTACTCGAACCACTAAACCACAGAGGTCGTCAAATATTTACTAAACAAAAGTTACTTACACAAAGAAGACCTATCTACAACATTCGAATCCAGTGTTATAAACTTTCTGATTTTTTCAGGTTACCATTTAGCTTTAGTAACATAAGCTATAAAGATTGACGCAAAAATACAATATATATACATATTAAAAGCGGCATATTCAGGACCACATAAAGCGAATGATTAAGGTTCTCGTTAAAAAGCAATAAAAAATATAAAGAGAAATGATGTTGAATGCTGTTAAAACATTTTTATTCCTGGGGTGAATTATTCGTAATAATATGAGCACTCTCGGTTTCCTAAGTGGGGCAGGAAAATAAACCTGAGACAAGAGTCAACGCTCGGAGAATGAGTGAAGTAATGAAAATTTCAGCGGGTACCTACCCGCTGAATTAAATTATTCATGAGTTCAGCTAGTCCATATCTGATTTAGTTTTATGTTTCTTTTATTAACGAAAGTATAGTTGTGCTTATGACTGGTACTATTTGCATTCATCATGGAGAGGAATATAATAAACTATAGTCATTTGGATCTTGAAAAATTTGATGTCATGTTTTAGCAGTAATGAGCAAGGAATATACCTTTTTTACCAAAGATATCGATGTGGCTCAGACTACGGATACTGTAATATCAAAAGTGCTCTTGATACGCCAAACATAATAGGACCTTAGAAATATACTAGTAAATTCTGATTAGGAGACAAAACATTGTAATGAAGAAGTAACAAATCCTTCTACAAAAATTAATACATCGAAGTAAGACAAAACTAGATTTGTTGTCAATAAAACAGTAAGTAGTAAATACACAATGTTTATTGAACGATGGTGACTACCCATAACTGCACGCAACCTTTACGACCTCAAACCCTGACGATTACGGAGACTTGGTGAGACACATAAATTTGTCACTGTAGACGTTGGAAATGACATCGCAATCGTAAACTGTATTAAAATTATTTTACGTTTTCGTTGGCATATTTAGCAAAATGCAAAATTTCTAAATAATTTTTGTATTTATAACAGAAGCGGTTTTAAATTATATGCAGATGAAATTTTTACACAAGATTTTTGCAAGTAGAGAAAGTTTCAGCGTAATTATTGCCTTATTTAACCACATCAATAATAAGCTTAGAATGTCTCATCAGAAAATTTGTTTTACGATCATAATTAAAATGAAAATTAAGGGCGAACTTTACGTCACATTGTGCCAATTAGTCAAAATACAATGTTTACGGGTCAATTATATTAATCAACGCTGAGTGAGTATTACCTACACCGAAAATAAGTGAATTGAGGACGATGTAATAACTTGCAAAGAGAAAAGTAGCAGGAAATTAAATAAGCGAAGCCTAATTGAAACATCGAGAACACAGCCATTTTTTCAAGAGAAAATTTATATAAAATGAAAGCAATTACATTCAGCGTTCAGGACACAAAACAGAAGAGAGATAAAATTAGCAACTGCAAGCAGGAATATAAAATCTTATGACTTCTCGAAAACTGTTATATCGCCATGTAACGCCAAATCGTAATAGGTAATTTACTCGTAATCCAAATGGTTCAAAAACAATACTGGCCGATATTAAAGCTGTTTGAACATGAACCAACGCACTCTAACCTAGAAATAACAATAAAAACAAGTATAGACTGATTATATCTCAGTTTGCTTGTGAAGGTTAAATTTGGAAGGTTTTTGCACCTTGCCATTAAAACGACAAAGGTCGCAGTATATTTTAAATTCCATAGAAATATAGATTTCACACGACATCTTGTGTGGAGGGTTTCTGCAATAAAGAAGTAAGGACTAGCTGAAGACAGTCGTAAACCATCCAAGCTCTAGAAAAATCTAGTGGGCAGCGGTAACACGTAAATATCCCCGGGGCGCCACAGTACAATTCTGGACACTCGTAAAATTTCTTGGTACTTGTTATCTCAATCAGAGTTGAAATGAGAAACTGCCGAATAGCCGCCGGCGGCTAGATAACTGATACCAACAAGGGCTGGCAATAAAATGAAAATATATAGTGTTGACTTGCCTAGACTACATTTTGAATTTAATTAATATTTCAGTGCTACTAGATCATAAAATAGATGAAATCTCGCGGTTGAATAGAGGGTATTTATAAAAGCGCTTTGGTCGCGTTTATTAACAGTCTGGAATATGCTGGGAATCTACACTGCATGTCGTGTAATGTAATCCAATTTCATCTAAACCTTTTCAATGCGACCCGACAATTTCATGGGTCGATGGTTCTATTATAAAGGCTGGTAGGAGTGCAATTTACATTGTCCTCGACATTCAAAGTGCTAAACGAGATTTGGAAATGATATGATCTATCATTAGCATTATATGTGAAGATAAATTATGTTCTGTAACTTCCAGATTAATAAGAACTCCCACACCTAAATTCTTCTCTTTCACCAATAAAAAGGTGTTTGATCCATTCCCTACTTCTGTGAATTCGACTTTCTGACAAAGTACATCTTAAAATCTTAATATGATTTTAAGACAGGTTTCGTAGGTAATATTAGTTCCACTTGACATGTTTACTTTGCGAGACAAATTATTAATATCTTATCTAGTCACCCAAAAATTTGCTTACTATGAAGATTATAAAATCAAGGTTAAAATAAAATGTAAGAAGCAAATTGATATTGTATAGAAAGGGTCAGGAATCCGCTGATTTGAATAAACGCTTAACAGGGACGTGGTTAATGCAGTATTTGTAAGTCAGGGCACGTTGGTAAGAATATTAAAATCCCATGTCATACAATACGGACGAATGGAAATATAAATCGATTGTTTTTAACCATAAATTATAATGATGCAGTATATCGCTATCATTTTAAATCTTACAATACTAAAATAGAATAAGAGATTGATTTGATCACAGTCAGAAACGTATACAATAATTATTTTTAAAAAATCGTGAGTGAGTGAGGTTTACAATTCCTTCAATTGTTACAATTACAAGTTTCCTCAGAAACATATTGTTATAAAGCGGACGCTGGTCAATTTATTTAGAAAAAGGGTCTGCAAAACCATGTTGCTCTTAAAACGCTTCAATGCTAGTAAAGAATATGGCGTCTCTAATCTCTTTTAGTTTTCCAAAAAATTTGGCGCCGTTATCAGTATTATTTTTAATTTGATGCATACTATTAGCACGATTACGGTTTTAGTCACTACTGCTATCCATTCGGATTAGATACATGCCAAGTTGATCTTTTGTATTTTAATTCTAGTCCCATATAGTTCTGTTTAGTCAGTCCAAACATTTCAGTTCAGTTGAAATAAATAATAATAGTTTTACTACATCATGTAGCAGGCGTAGTTGATTAAAACCCAAGCACGTAATCTACTTATTGCATAATTTTATACAGTAAAAGTTAATATATTCCTGTGTTTCTTTACGAATTCTTACCTTATCATGCTATTGTTCAGTGGCACGTTACAGTGACGTGAATGTTACGTCTAAACGGTATTTTTACCGCCGCCTCGACCTCTCATAGATGCCCGAAGGTTTTGGTTTCAGTCTAGAGATGTTTTTGATTAACACCCACTAAATGCCAACTCGTGTAGAAGTAAAAAACTTAAATGACAAGGAATGAACTGGTTTCCTGAGTTATTTTTGTTGATGTGTTGTTGAATTCGCCGTAAAGACCCACCGAAATTTAATGCCATACTTAATGTATTTTCCGGTGGATTCCATGACGTTAGAGAAGACCTGTACGTCAGTAAATAGGCCGATTAGGAACCGGCAGTTTCCGTAACTTTATCGTCCTTTTTCCCTGGCTACATGTGTAGTAGAAGATAGAAGCAATTAAGCCAAGGTGGTTTCAATTTCAGTTCATTACTGTTCAATATCCCCCACCTTTGTGTTGCGATCACTATAGCGGAGGAAACAATTAACAGAGGTGCTCTGGTTACGTATGATTTTATCGGCGGAAAACCACGTGGTATCTAATAATAGGTATGTTACGTAACACTTAGAAAATCAGTTTATGTGCCAGTAGGAATTATAAAAATATTTCTAAAATTAATCATTTTGACAAGTTCAAGGCCTAATGCCGAGCCGCGGAATCGTGATCAACACGTGTACACGATGCTACTGCATTATAATCAGTCGATCGTTGTACATTTATCACTCAATAATTTGATATTAACCACAGTACACCAGATAAAATTAGAACTTGCCATGATTTACAATGTATGTTGTAAGTAAAAATACACTCAAGACCTGAAGAGCTTTCGGTTCGGCTTCTTGCAGTAATAAACAAATGTTGGCGAGCAGTCGAGACATACTAATATTTGTGTCGTCATCGCGCGTTTATTTCATCTACATCATGTGACTTGGAGTTCATCCGATAGGGGAGTTATCTAGGCTCATTTTGTTATTGTCCACTTAAAGGATAGTATACGATTTATAAGACTTATAAGATTCAATTGGATGAAATATTTTGGCCTATAGTTGATGGCCTCATTCCAAAATGTTTAGTAAACGTTTAATACCTAAATACCACTTCCAAATAAATACCTCTCTTAGTTATTTTAATGTTCGTACGAAATTACTTTGCCTGTTATTTCTTCCAAACTGTAGTAGGAGGTCTTCAGTATCACGCGTTTAACGCGTGGCTAGTACATGTGTAAGGCACCGCTTGTAATCATTGGTATTCATCATTATATCAGCTGTTACTATGCCGTGTTGCGAACATTTTATGATCGGCCGTGACCTCAGTGCTCTCAAAGTAATAGCTGCGTTAATTGACATTTAAGATCCTTAGAAAAGCCATCACTTTATCAAAGTCGGAGCGGAAGACAGCATTTCAAGTGCTTTACGAATGAAAATATCCTCTTTCAAATTGAAACCGTGGTAGGTACCGTTGTAGAAATCGTGAATTAAATTGGATTTATTGAGTAACTTCTTTTGTAAGTCAATAGTAGTTTTTTTGTTTTTAATATTATTTCATGCCATGAGCAGCAATGTCGGCAGTGCCTATAATAATAAAACTATAAGATAATACGGACTTGTAAAAAAGCAATTAACTGGTGATTGTAAATAGACTGATACCGCCGGTTTCTCTTTTTGAAGTAGGTACTTAATAGCTTTAAGGTTTATTACGTTTCCGACAGTACCTACTGAAATATTTCTGCTATAATAAGGTAATTATTGGAAAGATAATATTTTATCTTACTGGCCTTATGTTTCTATTATTTGATCTGGTACTGCTCAAATATGGAATGCGCTTCCCGAGTGGGTCTTCACCGATAGATATCATCTGGGTGCCGTTAAATCACGAGTGAATTGGTTTCTACTAGGCAAGCGCACTCCATCATAGATAACATTGTTAAGCGTAAGCCTATTAAGAATAAAAAAAATATCTACGTCTACGTCTTATTTACCATTATCTGACAAGAAAACAAAGTTATTTTTACTGATATTATATTTATTTTATACCGTAACTCGAAGATAGACCGGTTGACTGATTTCAATGTTGTTTTTTGCTGACAATGAGCTAACTATAGTTTTTGTCGAAATTATAACGACCAAACAACACAGTTTTCTAACCTATGAGAAGATTTATAAACCTCGCGGGCGCAATATTTTCGAGACAAACATTTATCGGCACTTAAGTCATTTTAATAGAGGAGGATAGTTTGTAGAAGTTGTCAATTACACAATAAGATCAATTCAGTTTCCAAGCATTTGGACCTAGGTCAGCGATGCGACCTTCATCAGTGTCAACCAATGAGAGCGTGATGACCCGGCGACACTAATAAACTGTATTTTTATTTTCTTCAAGCACGTGTTTATCGCCGCCGTATATTAAAATTTTATGTTAAACTAAATGGCATAGAGACATAGGTAGGTATTTTGTGGTATTTGTAGAATACCACATCCAACAACAACAAGATGAAATGTTTAGTAACTCTGAAGTCGAACCAGTTAGTTAATAAATTTAATAGAATGTTAGATATACTCGATCTCTTTACGTCCAAGGATCTTCAAAGCTACAAAGATATTTTCTTTCTATTATATATTTATTCCATGAGACGAGTCTGTTTAGCTTAGACCTTATTTAAAACTAAAATATTTATGAGAATAATAAAAATTGGGTAGAGATCTACATTTCCCCAAAACCGTTAACCGTGTGGTGACATTTAATTTAATTTTGCCATCCAAGTAAACATGACAAAACAATATCCAGCGCCTGGAAACATGAAGACTTATTAATATGAATGAGCGGTACGTGCGGACGCATTAATTAAAATGATATAATGTACTGTACAATGTTTCAATTCCAATACTTGGACACACTTGGGTGAATCTTGGAGAAAAAAAAAAATATTTAGGTAAGTACAATACAAAATATTATCGTCTACCTATATCCAAATTTTACAGGAAACTAAAAAAATGGATTTCGTTAATGTATAAAATATTATTATGTTCTTTTGTCTCACGTATGTGGTTCGCTGTTTTATAAAAAAAGTGGATTTCATTTGATTTTTCCTAAAAAATGGTTCTTCGATATACGAGGTATTCATTCTAAAGCGACGTTATAAAATTATGAATAGGTATGTCAAAAATATACTATGTATTATCAAAAATCCTATATCAATGCAACCTTGGTGGTTGTCCACTTTCAACCTTCTAAACAAAAGATAAAAGTAAAAAAATACAAAAAGAACGATTACAATTACAATTTATAAATACAATGACAAATTGTTCAACGATTAATCACCCGTAGATTTGAAAACCAGCATGAACTATGTCAAGATAAGACATTTATAGATAAGACCCGATGATCGACGAAATGATTACTTATAATAAAAGCAATAATGAACATACAAAATCAACCGCCATCCGTTCGAGAGCTGATCGAGATTGAGATGCTGTAAAGCAGTGATACCCAAAGTGTCCTATATTGACCATGTCAGCGGAAAAAAATTAGGGGTCCATGAGATGTTAATGGGTATGGTTTAGTGAATTTGCAAATAATTAAAATTAAGTAGAGTAGCAGAGGGTCAACCCAATACCGAAAAAATTGCCAAGTGGTCGACAAGATAAAAATGTTTGGGAACCTCTGCTATAAAGGATCCGAAACGTCTGGAATTAAATAATATCAATATAATATCGTGATAGAATCCGTAACAAGTAACTTTCTATTACGCATAAATGTCAGAAATGAGTAAAGAACATTTGTTTGATTTCCTTTTGATGTTGCTTCCATGAATACTGTAGAGGAAAACGTTGATGAAATCCATAAAGGAAAAAACAGTAGGTAGATACTTGTTGTTGCAATGTTTGAGTATGAAACTTATAGTAAACAACAATTGAAAAGTAAATACTGTAACTGATACATGGCGACAAATTAATTGCGAAACCTTTCACTGAAGGTAGTTGGTCAGCGTATCAGACATTCCAGCGACTCGATAGCTTACAAGTAATGATCGATTTTCCACGAAATATTTACTTCAAACGCGTTCAACTTCTACGAATATGAATCTATGTTAGGGTTTGCGATGATTTATTTATGTTTTTAGGCAATTGTGATGCAAAAACACTTGGTACAATTGGCGCAAAATAACTTGAACCAAAATTGCGGTCGCGCAGTAGTCGATTTTTAGTACATCCCCCTCTCCGTTAGTTTTGGGTCAAGTTATTTTGCGCGAACTATAATTAAATTAAACCCTCACATGTACGCTGAGCATTGATAATATTGTGTAGCAGTTAATTTTTAAGATATTTCTGTAGTGACTTAGGGGTGTTACACAATGAGCAAAACATACTTTAAATATTTATTTATGTTTCCTAAAAAATATTTATAAATATTTATGTTTCCTATGAAATTATGAATTCAGTCATATTGAGCTCTATAATTTCTCAACGTGTGACATTTTTTTAAAATATGTCTTATGTTAATGTTCCATTTAAGATAACAATTTGTCTAGAAAATAATTAATTAAATTGATAGCTGAGGGTGTAAAAAGGGTCATGTTGATCAGCGGATATTAAAAGTACATCTGTAATAAAATATTTAATTGTAACATGAAGTACCTATGTTATCATTCAGCGTCTATAATGGACACTCAGTTATTATAAATTAATAAATTGACCTTGAAAAAAAATGAAAGCGATACTTAATAAGTACAAACATAGGTAGGTACCCCGAAAAACATTATAATTTAGGTAAGTACTATGATGAGTGATCATGCGCACGAGCGCTTCCTACATAAACTCCGGTTATCTTTCATAACCGAACACAACTGATATCGATATCTATTAACAAATAGCAAGAAGATGCATCCTGAGGATAAAACAAAAGTAAATAGTCCACTTGGAATGAGTTTAATATAACTAGTAGAATATAATTGTCCCAGTTTTAGGGTCCCGACTTCTTTGAGTCAGTTCCGACAAGAGTGAATTTAGCTAACATTTTTATTCACATGGGTTTAGCCAGATTTCCTCTAAAAAAAAAACCCCTTGGAATGCATCAAAACTATGTATGATAAATCAGGGGAAATCCAGACACATGACACATACATTGTCAGACTAGCTTCTGCCCGCGACTTCACAACGTCGTCTGCGTGGAATTCAGAATTGGCTCCGACCTAGATAAAAAGTAACCTATGTGTTATTCCAGACTCTAATCTCTAGACCGAATTTTATCCATATTCAGTCGTTCTGGCGTGAAAGTGTAACAAACATCCATTAATATATCCTCACTAATTCGACTAAAACCACAACCTCTTGTACTTACCTATTCTTTTTTGAAGGAAGTACAATCGTCGATAGGCCTCTTTTCTCGACCTTACTGCTCTTAATAATAAGGGTGAAAAGCCAACGAGGTATAACTAACGTAGGGTCCACATGGCTTGCGAGCGCAATTTCTCCGCGACTCTTACTACGTACGAAACACGTGCATCTGTCAGCCCATAAAACGCGAGGTTTCAATGAAGATCCAGTTTCGCGTAAACTGGTTTGTAAATAATAAATCAAGTCGAATTACGAGGTCCCAAAGTTATGAAGTTAAGTTTTTACAAAACTTGTTTCAGTTCAAAAACACTGACTTATTCAAAGATTGGATGGCAACTGCATTATGATGAGTTTAACAGTGGATAGGCAAAAAATCAGCTAGGTAGCTGTTTATAAAATGAAATAATTGATCGAGACTATAGTGTAAAAATTGCTCATAATCAGACCCTTTTTCGTTTGATGGGACTAGCTAGCTAACTATTAAAATCTGCTAAATTAAAGAGAATTAAGACTAAATTTTTAATAAGTACTGTATTGCTCTAAATTTGATGATTCTTTTTTTGTTGTGTTCTTTATTGTCATTGTATGAAATTCTTTTTAAAATCTTGATGGAAATGAACATTTACGCCGGCGAAGCTGCGCACGGGCCGCTTGTAGTAAACAAAACAAAAACGAATTTTATGCGCCGGCGCCGTGACTCGAATGCAACGTGAATTGCAAAGGCATGGCTCAATACAAAAATCAAAAACACAGCAGATGTAGCGTCAATAGGGCACTATTATCCATTCTGTGGCTGTAGTATGGGGGGACGCATAACTACAGAAGACAAATACAAATTGCTTGACAACGACTCAAACCACTTAGAACCGGTTTACGTCCAATGTAGTACGTAGTACAAAGAGGTGGGTCCCTACTCCCTACGAACGAACCGAGCTCGCATTGAAAAAAAAAAGACACCGTCTTGTTAGCACTAGCACGACATAGACATTTCATTACATAGGTAACACAAATTATGCATAGTTGAATATTGTTATTTAGCCACCTACTAAATAACAAGTAATAAAAAAGGCCCATAATCGACCACTCTTTAGTCTTTTAATTTTTAAAGCCGGGTTCAAAAGATCACTTACAAGAAATAAGCACGTGTAACGTGTTTCTACCTTACCATAAACAAAGTCGCTACTACTTTACTATGATATTTTAATTGTTATGACTTTTTTTATTTTCGAACACGATGTTTCACATGACATGTCTCAACGTAAATCTGTTCTATGGATTATATAACTAGGCAGCAACAATGTTTTAAAATTGAAATGAGGTTATTGTGGTATTTTATTTGGTAGTAGATATGTACCTACGAAAACACGAAGATTGCCGAAGCGTTTCTTATCGTATTACACTATTCGTGACAATATGGCGCCGATCCATTCGTTCGTTCGCTCGCAAACAACAGTACGGCAGCGCGTCGCGCGGCGCCACAGTCGACCGCGTGGCGTCATTTAGTGCGTGTGTCATCTTTCATTCAAAACTTAATAATGGTTCAGTGTTCGGTAAAAGGCTGCAGATCGCGATCTGATGTACATTCTATATTACAGGACAGTGTACATTTTCACAGGTTGTGTATAGAATTCATTTCCAATAGTTTTTAACTGCACATGATGTAAATTTTTACGTGAAATTCGAACAAAACAAACATGGCTGACTACATCCGCGATCTTATACAGGGCCGTAGTCCAAGTGGAATTAGTAATTTTACTTACCTAATTATATTTCTTTTCATTTTTTCGAATAGAATACCAAAAAATCCTGAAATTCGAATTAAATGGATGCGTGCTATAAACAAGGTCGAAGTCAGCGAAAGCACAAGAGTATGTTCTAAACATTTCACAACTGGAAATTTTTACACAACTGCGAACGGATTTAGAAAGCTCATAGTGGCTGCTATACCAGACAAAGATCTAGTAAGTATCTCGAGACTAACTTATAAGTACATTACCTTTTTTACTGAAAGAAAATATTTTTAATATTATTATTTTAGCACTACTAAACTTTTAATCTTTCTTTTTTTTAGGAAAATGATATCAATGAGATTTCAGCCGAGGATATTTCACAGCCTTCTTTTATTAAAACTCAATTCCCACGGCCCAGGATTCTAAAGGTTACGCGTTTTCCACTTCCACAACAAAATTCAAACAAATCTCAGGGTTCTCTAAGGCCAAATTCAAACAAAGCTATCCGAATGCCAGAAATTCGCATTAGGCTAGACCCAAATGAAGTCAGAAAAAAAATTGGAAAAACAGCACAAGTGGCAACAGTGGATTTGGAAAAAAACATAATGGTAAAACTATATATACTTATATACTTTTATAATTAACTATAACTTTTTTATATTTAAATGTTGCTTATTAAATTAGTACTTTACACGAAGCTGGGCATTACGCTATGTGTTACGTGGGTTCGATCGCCACACGGAACAAATATTAGTATGATCTGCATGTAGTTGTTCCTGGTCTGGGTGTTTGTGTGTGTGATGATAATCTGTGTTTGAAGGCGAACCCACGTTAAAGGAGAAATACGAAAAAGGAGATTTTACTGTGGGGGTTTTATTAAAAAAATGTTTAGTATTCACACTCCGGAGTACATACTGAGGCATCCATCCCTAACCTACGGCGGCCAGCGTAGCTTAAATTTTGGAGATTGACTATTGTAGTAAGACAAAATAATTCACCAGGCACAAATCTAAAATTCCGAGCTGCTACTGAGTATTTCATAGAAAAACCCAATAAGTGTTATTGGGTTTTTCTATGCTCGATCTAGGAATCGAACCCAGGACCTAGCGTTAGCACTCGCGTTAAAATTTTGGAAATTTCATTAATTAAAGTATAAATTAAATACATCATTTTACGTATTTACTCGCTTGTCTCACATTGAAATCTAGTCTCTACTAGATTTCTGCTTGTTACGATCCTGGCACACTACTTTCGCTATGACTACACAAATTAACCTCTTCATGCAAAATCGTATGAAGTATAAATTCAAATATTATTCGCAGCCTGAATTTGAAAATATCCCTCCTGAGCAGCAGAAACCGATGGAAACCGACCCGTTACAAATAAATACAGAAAACAAAATAAGAACACCACAAGAAAGAAAGTTATTTCAAGAAGTTAAAAAACTACGGGATCTCAATCAGAAAAGACTAGAGGCATTAAAGTGTTTAGAGGAACAAAACCGAAGACTTTTAAAAAGAAATGATTATCTCCAGTACAAACTTGATAAATGTCAACAACCGCCAGAAGTGAGCAAAGTTGCTGCACAAGATTTTGTTTTTTTTTCTTAAGCATGATATAATAATTATGTCAATGGTATTATTGGAACCACAAACGTTTGACCAATCTAGTAATATAAGTCATGGATCGCTAAAGAATAATTTTTATCATAACGTATTCTGATGATACAGGAAAATACTTATTCTTAAGACTGGATAATTGAAGGCCAAGTTGATAGGTATAACATTAAAATTGTTTGCTGATTATGAGAATAATTATAGTTTTTTTACAAATTCGCAAACTATGTTTAAAAATTGCACTTGTATTGTTTGCTTATCCTTAGAGTTAATATTTTTGAGATGAATGACGATTTATTATTTTAAACAGTCCGTTTGCTTATTATCAGAATAATTATAGTTTTTTTTACAAGTTCGCAAACTACTTATGTTCAAAAATTGCACTTAATTGTATTGTTTGCTTATCCTTAGAGTTAATATTTTTGAGATGAATGACGATTATTTTAAACAGTCCATGCTTTCTGCAGTCACTAATATGATTATAGGAAGGTTTAAACATTCCAATTGTGCTTTAAAACTGATTCAGTTTAATAAAGTTGTTTCAAATTATATTAAAATTATCAATTCATGAATCCCCAAGTCCAGCCCTGTAAGGCTGTTGTGACATACATTTTATTATTCGTCACAATATTAGTACGAAAATTCAAAAACTGAAATAAAATTGTTAAATAAATTTTACGCTAAAATTATCAAAATTCTTATCTCAATCAAATCTTTGATTTATTAATACCATTGCAGATATTAAATAGTATTAAAAAGTTGTTAGCGCAAGTTACTAGTTTAAGTCCTGTGCTGCCATCTATGTATAACGTAAGAAACTTTTTGCTGTCAAAATAAATACGATAAGTTAGTGGCATGCTATCAAGAGAGGGCGCTGTTACTAAAATGGCCTTCATATTTAATTTTTATTTTATTTTACTTACATGATTTGAACTGCTGGACCAGGGAGCCGGTATCCGCCGCATGATGATAATCGTACACAGAACGGCCAACTAACTCGTCGGACTGGAAACCAAGCGTGTTCATCAATCTGTAAAAATACAATGGTGTTAGTACCTTAGAAGTTTCTGAGAATTAATTAAGTAGGTACGCATAAGTGTTAAATTGTATTGCTAAGAGCTATAAGGAGATTTATTTGGATAACAACTTTTTCGACTAGCCTTTTTAAAGTTTAAAATATAAAGTTAACGCCTTCCTAGAAGTTCTAAATCTAAAATATTTAAAAATATCATAGGTAGGTATCGTTTATCAAGCTTTAAAAAGTATTTGTGGTAAATGAATGCCAAATATTATTAATGTAGGGCTTAGGAAACCATAATGATGCAAAGGTCATTCCCAATGTGACCTGCAGTCCCCATGCTCAGGTCATGCTTACCGGTACACTTACATAGTTAACCTTGAATGACCTACCGCCACTCCCTTCATTGCCCTATGTTTAAAATCAACATTATACCGATAAATCGCGCTCAATACATTAGATTCTAATGTAGACCGGTATTTACTTCAATCTATTCATTTTAGAAACTACTTACAGCTGTGCAATTTAAATATCCCGCCATTCTCCCTGATTTTAACACCCAAAAACACATGAACCATGAACTATTTCACAAATACACTATTGTAATCACAAAACTAATCACACATCATCACTCATAGAACATTTAAAACTGTACTATTTCAACGTAAGTTTATCAGAGACTGTGTACAAAACCGCGAAATCGCATCATGTTTAACCTACAAAATACATTTGAAGGTGATATTTTTGTTGATATTACACGGCTGAATGGAGTGACGCGTCGTTGGACTAGAACACAATAGACGACTCGCAACCTATATTCGGTCAGGTAATACGAATGAACTCTTTGGGAACAGCGCCATCTTTCGAATTTAGCTAAAAATAGTACATCTATATGGTTTGTAAATTCGGACTAAACTAGCATAGCATCCCGGTTCCTTTTATCCTTATATTTGAGTATGAGGCAAGATTTGAATGGATTCATAAACAACTTATACTTAACTTTAACTAAAAAATTAGAACCGAGAACTTCTTTTTGACTATATTTATTTTAAGAAGCTATGTGCGCATCACGATTCTTCACCGACTGCGAAATGGACTTTCTTTATTTGAGAGAATTTATCTTCATATTTTTTTATAAAAATATTGCCTCCTAGACTCTCTTAGAATTACAAACAGTCGAAATATTTTTAACGTACAACATACCCCTTAAGACTGTTGAAAGGGTTAGGCAGAGGTGTACAAAAGTAGCTAATTCAAAGAACTACACTTACGCTTCATCTACGTATGTGAATTTCATGTCGAGACTGTGTTTGGACAGAAAGGTCTTGCTGTCCAGCGGTATCTCGATGTTGGAGGGGTGCGGGATAGGTCTGCCAACAGCCACCAGTGTCCCATTCTTTAAATTTTTCTTGTCGTCAGCATCAGGTTTCTTCTCATCAGGACCATTATTGTTGTTTTCAATTTTGTCTTCAACTGGCATCAGCATGTGGCCAGTTATGTGAATCACCTGTGTAGATGTAATTGAGTTAATTTGCGGCTTTACAGTTTTAATATCTATGAAGGTATACTTTTTTTATGGGATAGGGGGGCAAACGAGCAGACGGATCACCTGATGGTAAGCGATAACCGCCGCCCATGGACACCCGCAACACCAGAGGAGACACGAGTGCGTTGCCCGCCTTTGAAAAGGGTTTGGGCCTCCGGTAACCTCACTCATCTAGCGAAACACAACGCAAGCGCTGCTTCACGCCGGTTTTCTGTGAGGCCGTGGTATCACTCCGGTCGAGCGACCGGCCCATTCGTGCCGAAGCATGGCTCTCCCACGTTGAAAACTAGGAACTGTAACTTTTATTGATACAGGGGGCCTATTACGAAAAGCTAATGTCGAATCTTCGGATCGAAACGAAATAATGACGTAACATGTATATTACCACTTGTATGTGTAATTGATACATAGACTATATATCTAGTGTAAGGATTGATATCACACAAATCATAATGAAACATCAAATTACAGCTTTCTAGCACTAAGAATATTTCGAGCTGAGCTAGAATTGATGAACAGACAGACATAAACAGACGGAAGGACATGGCGAAACTATAAAGGTTCTGGTTGAGGAACCCTACAAAAGGTTTTTATTATTTTTAGTTATACTTTGATTCTTATGTGCTTTAAACACGGTTTTCTTTTTTTTAGAGTAAGCATAGGCCTAGTTCTGTGGAGCAGCTCACTTTCTATTTGACTGTTTTAGTAACAAAGTAAGCAGAAAGTGAAGAATACCTATCCATAAAACTTATACTGCATTAAAATACGATTTACCGTCGACTCGCTAGCGTAGTTTACCTTATATTCAGACATACTATCACGCCTGTATTCCCCGGAAGGTTAGGCACAGGTGTTGGTACTTAGGTACACCCAGAAGTCTATGTATGTTTAGGTACTATGTAAATGGACGAGCTTCAACCAGGCACAAATCCCTTCGAGCTGTTACTGAGAATTTCATAGATAAACCTTTTCTCGACCCGGCAATAGAGCCCAGGACTTCTAGCGTAGTAGTCGCGCTTGGGACCACTAGAAAAGCGAGGCCTACTTTACATTATGTAAAGTTAGTTATAAGATTTATGTTCCATCTATACTATTATACATTACATACTATTTTATAAGAGTCGCGTCGCGGATTTCGGGCTCTATACAATCAATAGACGCAAAGTACACCCAGTTAAAACAAATATTTGGAGCATATCGATAATATCGCATATTTATTCTTTGAATTAAGAGGGCATTGCACCCTTTCCTAATAAAGCTATTTGATAATTCAAGGAAAATTCTTGTTATTCACAATATTGCGTGTTACAAATTCGCGGTACATTCGGAATTGTTTCTATATTAGTCACCATTGCGTCCTGTAAACAATTTACGTAATAATGCAATCTGATATAGGCAATAGACGCCGTCTGGAACTACAATAATTAAATACTTTTAAGTACGACACACTGCCTCATTAGCCAAGTGGTCCTCAGCGCGACTGCTACGCTAGATGTCCTACGTTCAATTCCCAGGTCGAGCAAAGTGTTATTGGGTTTTTTATGAAAGTCCCAGTAGAAGCTCGGAGTTTGGAATTTGTGCCCGGTTAATGGCAATAGGCTCGCCCCCTATTACATGGGACTTAAACATACCGGCGAACTGTGGGTGTACATTAGTACGCCTCTGCCTAACCCTTCGGGGCAAACAGGCGTGATGGTATGGTATGTATGTAATTTATTAATTGTACAATCATCGATCCGCGTTTTCACCCACGCTGCTCCGTTCCTAATAGTCCTAGGGTTGTGTTAAATAGATTAAAACCTTCCTCTTGAATCACTATCTATGAAACAAACCGCATCAAAATCCATTGCGTAGTTTTAAAGATATAAGCATAAATAGGGACAGACAAACAGCGGGAAGCGACTTTGTTTTATACTATTTAGTGATATTTGATAGATGATGTATTGTCGCTAACTGTCACCTACTTTTTTATATTTAGACGTCGGCAAACGAGTAGATGAGCCACCTGACGGTAACTAGCCATCGTCGCCCATGGACACCTGCAACACCAAAGGAGTTGCTGATGCGTTGCCGGCCCTTATGAGCCGATCATAACTATCCCCATGTCATAGCGCAATGGGAAAACCTCAGGAGAAAGGTAATTCCATATATTTGAGGCCCGCGGGAGAAAACCTCGCGACGCTCTAACATTCTTGGAGACCCAGGTGTGCAGAATGTATTAAATTAATACGCCATTTTGGAAATCTAAAGCTATTATTTCTATCTACAGATTTAACATAACATAACACACTATCACGCCTCTATTCCCGGAAGGGTTAGGCAGGGGTGTACTAATGTGCACCCACAGTTCGCCGGTATGTTTAGGTCCCATGTAATAGGAGGCGAGCCTATTGCCATTAACCGGGCACAAATTCCAAACTCCGAGCTGCTACTGCGAATTTCATAGAAAAACCCAATAACACTTTGTTCGACCTGGGAATCGAACCCAGGACCTCTAGCGTAGCAGTCGCGCTTAGGGCCAATTGGCTAATGAGGCAGTTCATGCCCAACAATTGCGATCGCAGCCAGAGAGACAGTCAAATAATACCTATCCAATTTTGAAGTTATTAAGTAATTATATTATTATCCAAGTAGCAGTCTGCTACTAGGAATTTCATAGAAAAACCAAGATCTAACGTAGCAGTCGCACTCAGAACCACTAGTCTAATGAGGCAGTCTACAGATTTATAAATGTAGTTTTAGACTGTGTCAATATATTATACTAGCTTCTGCCCGCGGCTTCGCTCACTTGAAGCACAAAGCCAACAGTGATGATCTCTTCTGAGGTCAAGCTGTAACAAACAGTCAAACAGTCATCTCGTAGAAGGAAGCTGCGGAACGGGAGAGGGAGTGCGCGAGCACTAACCCGATCCGCAGCCGGCGCGCCGGACGTCGGCGGAGGGCCGACAATGCCCTCTTCCGGCCTCCATAAATGGGTCCGGGGGTGGCAGACGCGGGGACGTCCGCCACGCCCCCCTTATAGGACCCGAGGCGGTGGCGCGTAGTGTTCCACGCGCGCCCCTCTAAGGCGATGGGGGGGAGTCCAACGCCTCACTCCCCCCCTCCACAATCTGCAGTCGGGGCCCGCTGCGGCGGGCCGGCACCAGTCGGGGGCTGCGGACGAATTCTCTGTTTCCCGTAGCCCCCGACGCAAACGTGCAGGAAGGAACACCGTGTGGTTTTTAGTCGGTAGGTCACCCACTCTAGGTGGAGTCCGACACGCCCCGCCGCCTCCCCGGGCGGCGGAAGTCCATGAGGATTTTCCACACGCACAAAAAAAAAAAGTACTTTCTAACAGTGATGACAAAATTAAAATCTATTCAGTAGTTTTTTCGCCAGTCCGTAACAAACAGACAAGAATTTTAAAAATCACAGTTAAGGGGTTCCGAGACGTTTATATACCCACTTGATTTTTTTATATCTTCAATGTACAGACGCAGCTTTTGTACAATTTTATAATAGTAGAGATGCATTATTTCAATTAGTAATTTTCGTTTGAATTGTAACATTTTGGCTAGGTACATCACTTTTTTGACACGTTCTCGTAGTGTCTAGAGAGCCTAACTAGGGGCTGGCGCAAACACAACCTTTAGAGGTACGCAGTTTGCAGACTCAGAACCGCAAGGAAACAGACACGCATAATTAAAACTTGATGCTAACTTACATACCATCACGCCTGTATTTCCTGAAGGGTTAGGCTTTTCGACAATATGTCTCAGGAGAGATATCTTACTCCCTTATTCATAAAAATATACAACCCATACATTTTGTCTACAAATGAAATGCATATGAAAGTATAACATACTTAGGTAAACATATTTTTTTATCTGTCTGGCTGTTTTTTTCCAGCCAACCTTAAATTTCCATTAGAGATAGCTGATGTTACAAGGAGTAGCTAAGGCCAGAGCAATGCTTCGGCACGAATGGGCCAGCTCCACCAGTGATAGCCTCACCGAAAACCGGCGTGAAACTATACGTTGTATTTCGCCGAGTGAGTGAGGATACCGGAGGCCCAAACCCTTAAAAGGCCGGCAACGGCCTTGTGCCTCCTCTGGTGTTGTCGCTCGTTGCGTTGCGTTGCCCTTATCAAATAAAATCTTTCACTTAGAGATAGCTCATGTTATTGCGACTCGAATGAAACCACGGGCAACAGTTAGTACCTTATAAGAGGCAGATTTAAGGTGCACATTTCTGCCTTTGCTGGTGAGGGTGCACTTGAGTCTCAGCAGCAGATCGCGCCGGCCGGAGCTCGTCGAGCGCAAAGCTTCACGGATGTCGTCGTGGTCGCAAGGATGACTGAACTCGAATACACTCTGGCCCATGATCTCCATCTGAAAAATTATGTACATATTAATTTTTTTATATTTTATAAGCAATGATAACCTAGTAATATATGACCGTTAGACTGCCAAGTCTTATTCGAATTCAGGGCACGCACCTCTGACTTCATGTGCGAATGAGTAATTAATTATCACTCGCTTAAATGGCGAAGGAAAACACCGTAAGGAAACCTACACGTTTGAGATTTTTCTCAACGGCAACCCGTACTAGGTTCTCGTCCTGAGGCACCCGTGTAGTAGGGGGAACAGTATATAGTATGATAATAGGTAATGATATCATTATGTAAAATGTAAAAAAGATTGTGGATGATTCAACTACAGCTTTCGTCAAAATTAAATCCAGTTTAGCAGTTCTTTAACTTTTTGTAGCCACTGACTACTACCATAATTTCTAGGCGAAGCAATAATTATGTTTTGTTTTGGACAACACAATGATGTATAGGGAAATTACTAGTAAATATGTACAGATTGAGCCGGTGGATATCTGGCACAAGTGGCACACGTGGACACCACTTTGAGAACGGGTATGGATATGTACTTATCATTATAAAGTTTGCACTGAAGGAACTTATGAGTAAGAACTACGCTGATCAATATCTGACAAGGTTACTTTGCGCTTTCCGTGCAATGAATAAATTGAAATAATGATCCATACAGCTGAACCTTCTCGAGATATCAAGATCATTGAAATAAAAATACTTTTTACGTATTTGATCGCGTTGAATTGATATTATTATTCAATTCCCAACTAAGATTGAATTAAAAAACCCCCATATCTCAATAGAGTAGATGGTTGGGTCTTACCAAAGGACACGGTGAGCTCATTCTGCGTGAATCGGATCGCTAATATTCAACAAAAATGTAAGCTAGTTTTTTGTAATTTCTACATTAAGACATTCAACACCTCAGTCTACCCATAACATGGGTGCAGTAAAGGATCCGAAACGTTGGGAATTAAATACAAAGCGACAAAAAAACCGACCGATAAATTACTTATTACAGAAAATCTGTAAAAAAATAGTTTAGTTTCAATATCTAATATTCGCGTAAATGTCAGTAATCAATACAGTCAGACACCATTTTAAGCTTCGTGTAAACTATTTTTTTTTTATGGGATAGGGGGGCAAACGAGCAAACGGATCACCTGATGGTAAGTGATAACCGCCGCCCATGGACACCCGCAACACCAGAGGAGTCGCAAGTGCGCTGCCCGCCTTTAAAAGAGTTTGGGCCTCCGGTAACCTCAACTCACTCGGCGAAACACAACGCAAGCGTTGTTTCACGCCGGTTTTCTGTGAGGCCGTGGTATAACTCCGGTCGAGCCGGCCCATTCGTGCCGAAGCATGGCTCTCCCGCGTTTAATATTCTTAAATCTTTATAAACTATCTATATTCAGCAACATCTGATGCTTTAAGCTCTTAATCGGGAAAAGGCAATCGTAATATAACGATGAGATAGCACTGTTAGAATGTTTTTTTTTTGACCTGACCATCGATCGAAATCGTGTTGATTTCATTATAAAATTGCGGCTGTGTATTGTTTCAAAACTAGTTCTAGGAATTAATATAGTCAGTTGTCGCCATGCGTACGAAAGTAGGCGCCTCTGCGTCATCAAAATAGTATGTAACTAATTGTATGCAAATGATGCTTACTGTATTTACAATCATTTTGCACTTTGATTTGTTTGATTCTAGTGTTAAATAACCAATTAATTTTGTAATACCTTCATCATTAGGGTCGATGCATCTAGAAGGAGCCTTATAGGCATATAAGGCTTTCTTTTTGTGTTTTGGCACTCCATATTAGTACCTATTTCCTCTTTATGGTCATAACACAATCAACGTAAACGATTCAATACTTAAACGTATTTTTTTTCTCTTTAAAGCTACATGTTTATCTACACTCAATGGAACTATTTTAAAATAGAAATAAGTAAACCATAACCTACATACAACAAATCAACGTATAAATTACAGTTAAAGGTAATGTACCTGAAACTTCTGAAAGCATCTATACCTAGATATATATAAATATAGCATATAAGCCATATTACCCAAGGTTCTCAAGGCATATAAATCTTCCATTCACGCGCGTTCGGTGTGACGTATCCACTATCCAGTGGCGTCGACCTACCATGCGCCTAGGCGTCTCTACTGTGCGCTCGTGTAAAACCATGTGCTTCTAATCTGAAGTTATTATAACCTTTATGACTAACAATTTAAGGACTGTAACACTTGAAGCAGTTGAAGTTGAATTGCATCACTGTTTCAGATAACGCTGATAAAGCAACCATTAAATGGCGCACTCAAGTTTCCATTGATAACTGTACCTAAAACATGATCGATTGAATAATAATTTGAGCTGTTTAATTCATAATTACAAAAAAACTAAAAAAAAAGTAAAGTCATAAATACAAAAATCTTAAAAAATCCTTACTTAATGTTCCTTGCCTTTCTTCCGTTCTTTATATTATCTACTTATGTGCAAAATAGTTCTGTAATCGGTCCCTTCGATTCGATATTGTTTTCGCTACCTCAGGGCCGTCGAGAAAGTTTCTCATGGATCCAGGCCCCGCAATATTTTCCTTTACCGAAAAATTGCGCCAATGATAAATTAATATGGGTAGTATCAAGCCTTGGATTTTATCTCGAGTCATAACAATAAAGCTATCACTACTTTTTGTGATAACAGATATCGTATTGTGGTAGTCCAAAGGTTTAAATTAAAATCGCGTCCAAATTGTTTAAAACGATCATGTGATCGCTTCGAACGTGGAACGACAGAGCAACTTGTCATAGCTGACCCACCAGACATTAGACGTCCGGATTAAAACGTGCGAGACACATACAAATGGAGGCTATATTGTACAAACTGGTTCTACGAGTTTGAACAACAGACATTAGGAGTAATAGGACCATGACATTGGTTTGTTGTGACTTTGTTTTGGTTTTGTGAATGTATTTTTGTTACAACATATTTTTGTTTATTAAATTAAGTAATGTTGAGGCCTACAATAGTCTAGTGCGATTGCTACGCTGAAGGGTAGCAAGAATGTTTCGATTCCCAGTTCATTCTAAGTAGCAATTCGGAGTTTGGATTTGTGCCTGATTAATGGCAAACAACTCACTACACAAAGTGTACTAGTACACTTTTGTGTAGGGACTACAGACGTGATGGTGTGTAATATGGCTAAGTAATAACCGCGTAATGAGCAGACCATGTTTACCGTTGGTCCGTCTATAGGGAACATCTCGGAGAGTACGTAACGCTTACAACTACAACGGCTTTATCTTTTTTAAGGTTTTATGACAATAACGAATACTTGTGACAATAGTTACTGGCAGTCAAGCCCGAAGTGTGACAACCAGATTATCCATAAGATATAGGCATTGAGATACTAGACTCCTTGGTTGCGTTTACGCCGAAGCGAATGTTATTTTATCTTCGAATACTTAGGATTTTCACACTCTACTGGCTTAACGCAAATCGAGCTAGCGTAAATGAGTTTTTATGAAATTATATTCCAGATCCAAACGTTATCATCGTCTAGATACAAAATATTTTCTTTAATAAGTAGATAAATAGGTACTTACATTATGAATCAAAGGTAAACTGAAAACTAATAATGCCTGGGATTAATACCGCTTTTGTTTCAATGGTCCATAAAGTACATAAATAAATATATACACACACCTTTCTCCCACAGGGGTAGGCAGAAACTATCTCGCGAATAAGATAGTCGTAAAAGTCCTTCTAGAGCGACCTCTTTTGACGCTGCCGCTGACTTTCGCCTTTTAAATTACTTCGTTAACCGTCTTTCATTCATTCTCTCATATAAATAAACAAGTACAATCAAGAACAGTATTTTCGACTGATTACTTCAAAGGAATGTTATCACGCCATAAGTATAAATTGCTTTGGCCAAAGGAATGCTTTCCGGGAGCTTTACACGACAGCGAAACTTTGAGAACATTTTCCTTTTACAATTAAATTTGAACTTCGTCAGTGTAATCAAGGGATTCTCTTTGTGGTCCATTTGATAAGTTATTAAATCTTCGTCAGGATGACTTCAATTTTGGCCTAGGTAATAAATTGTAGTACTGTATTTAATAAAAATAAGTCAGATACTCCTACTACCAGCAGGTAGTAGGAGTATCTGACACTGCGGTGGGGTTTTATTTGTAGTCCAGGTAGTAACCTGGACTACAAATAAAACCCCACCCGGACGCTCCCTGGGCGCCTACATAGTCTAATGCGAGGAAACCTGGACGGATGGCACCACTTACTATCGGCAATTGAGCTAAAGAGTTTGTTTCTTGCAATCTCTAAAATCACTGGAGGGATTTGAAAAATATTCCTCCATTTAATGGCCATAATTCTTGAGGAAGATTTGTTTGTTTGCAAATGTTATTGACTCTGTTTCACCCCTTGGTAGACAGGAAGAGTTGGCATTGCCTAAGTCCGGCTCCGTATATTATTTGTAGGTACATAGAGTATGTAAATAAAATAAATGACCATTTTAATAACACGGTCTACATCATCCACCCGAGTAGGTGTAAATACATACCTAGTGTGTCTAGATTATCGCCAGCGCATTACGCGTCAAAAATACATAATTTACGAGTTGATTTCCTTAGGGTTTTCCTTTTAAAGCTAGTGATTTTAAAATTTGAATTCAATACCACATTATTTCAAACTAAGGCCTGTGGTCATACTGTTTTAATCACATGTATTGGATTTGATAAATGTATACGTTTTCGACGTGGCATGGTTTTTAATGAACCGTGGTGAAATTTAGTTATGTATATAAGTAGGTCTTTTAAGGACACTTTTACATGTCAATATTTTATATATGTTTTAAGTGGATTAAGCATTTCTCAGAAGAAACACCGAAAGAAAGTCGGAGAATCAAGGCCTCTTTTAAAGTCCAGACATAGTAGTAGCAAATGTGTCAGTTGCAATTCAAAGCAATGTAGACCCTTTGAAAGAAAGAGAGAAGAAAGAGCAAAGAAAGGGCCCTGCAGTGTTGCTCGATCATAATCTAGGGAGCTCAACAACCCGTATCGAAGTCCCTCGTAAATATTATATTGGCAAAGAGGGTATTGCATATAGGATGATTCCCACGTCGAGCGGTATAGCTTCTAGGGACTACGCTATGGCGATGGTCATAAAACTACTAAGTCCTATGAGCAATAGACTAACACAACACGATAGTTGCCTAAATTGACTAAAGGAATTATCTTATTCTTCCTCTAATAACCAATTCGGTCTTACCTGAGAGACGCCAAGATGGTCAGCGATGTTATCGCTGCAATATACGATGTCGCCTTGCTGGGACAGTACAAACACGAAGCCGTCCAGGGCGCTCATGTACGACAGCTCAGAAGACAGCTCCTCCATACCCTCGGGGTTCTGCATCTTGGGATGATCTGATTCCGACTCGGGGACTGAAATAACGAGATTGATTAAATTAAGCAGGGATTGCAGGACTACAACTGCCTCATTAGCCTAATGGCCCTAGAGCGGCTGATACGCTAGAGGTCCTGGTTTCGATTCCTAGGTCAAGCAGTGTTATTGGGTTTTTCTATGAAATTCTCAGTAGCAGCTTGGAGTCTGGATTTGTGCCCGGTTAGATGCCGGCCCTATGGACCTAAACATACCAATGAACTTCCGCCTAACCCTCCGAGGAGTTCAGACGTTATGGTTTGTTATGTTATGCAAGACTATAGAGAAGACAGAAAATTCCGTCTGGGAAAATACGACCTGCCACAATGATATACCGACAAAGAAGATTGTCAACCAAACAGTTGTCAGATAATGTCGGATTAGATAATATCGGATTACAATAAAATAGCCTATCAGAAAAATCGTTAATACAAAGTAAGCTTTCTTCGAGTGTTTGATAAGTTTTGATAGGGCAAAGCAGCTAATAATATTTCGGTCGTAAAGTAATAATATCTTGATATAGCAAGGAAGTGCTAACCCGCTGTTGCTTATCGCCTTGAATCAACTATCATATACCATCACGCCTGTATTCCCCGAAGGGTTATTCTAGCATAGTAGTTGCACTTAGGACCCCAAGACTAGTGAGGCAGTTGGACAGATGGATTTTGAGGTTGACGATGTCAATGCATTAATATTTAATGGCAAATTATATGTTAAGGGTGGATCAAACTAATTTAAATAGCGATGTAAAATGGGCATGGTCACGCCACAATTTACTAAAATGCTGAATGATGAAAGGTTATTTCCATGATAGATAGAAACATATACTAACATAACATACAAAACATACCATCACGGCTGTATTCCCCGACGGGTTAGGCAGAGGCGTACTAATATACACCAACAGTTCTCCGGTATGTTTAGGTTCCATGTAGGAGGCGAGCTTATTGGCATGAACCGGGCACAAATTCCAAACTACGAAATGCTACTGGGAATTTCATCAATAACACTTTACTCGACCTGGGAATCGAACCCAGGACTTCTAATGTAGCAGTCACACTCAGGACCACTAGGCTAATGAGGCGGTTACAAACACTAACAATGTAGTTTAATTCGAATGGCGGACGTTACTCCGAACTAAAATAGCAACAGCGTTAACGGCACACTTATTTCTGTACACGATTCAGGCGAATAAAAAGTCAGTTTTGTTTGCACTGTACAATTAGTTTACTTGTCCATATACTCAACACGAGAAGCCGAAATCAGGGTGGATTGTCGCACATTGACGGAGGCCTACGTCCAGCAGTGGACTGTTATAGGCTGATGATGTGATACTAAACACAACGAAATAGGTCGGTCTACACTTTCGTACAAATAGGAGATAATAGAGAGGGAGAGAGAGTAAGAGAGTAAGATACATAGGAGATTAGAGAGAGGAGAAATAGGAGTTTCTTCGAATTTGGAACTTGCTTCACCCGATAATAACCACTACCAGCTTGATTACGAATTGTCTGTATGTATATTTTTACTGTTTTACCGATATGATATTCAAACGCCCTAAAATGTCTTAGCCACCCTACCGCTGTGATTATTTAAAAAATAGTATAAGAAGTGTAAATAGGTTTTAGTCTCTGGACCACTGTTCGACTAGACTCCGAAGTTAATTCCTGAGAACGTACTTTCTGCGAATACAGGCGTGACTATATGTCATTTTTCATTGATACACACCACCTACTTATAATAATATGGGTAGATGCTGGCAGTGCGAACAAACAGGGAGAAACCCAGATTTTAGCAATTTATGAATCTGTGCTAAATAAATCAAGGATGCAGCTCGATTCGTATGAAGTTTAATACTACACAATGACGTCAATGCGGTTTCCAACGTATGGTATGGCACAAGACAAGAAAAACTTAAATCCGCGCGTGCCAAACTTACTAATAAGAAGGAAATTTGCGGTTATCCGGCACGCGCAGTGCGCCTTTACATACATTATAATTATTATAATATTGTGTGTCCTCACAGGAAACTGGGACATGTACCTACAATGTTTATTATTAGCATGGCATTATTGTTTAATCTATAATTTTAGCAGAGGATAAATAGCAGGGATTTCATGTCTATTTACAATTTTTACCAAACTGATTTGTTACGGCTCTTGAATTTATTATTATACCTAAACTAGAACGTATTGCAACTGAAACTTTTTTTCCCATCACCCGTGTAAGCCTCGATACTATTTATTTTCTATATGGCAATAGCTGTTGATTCAGGCAATCTTGACAGCGTAACCGGCCTTGGTGGCGAGGCACCGAATGCCTCCAGCCAGGATCAACTTAAAAATAGGCAACAGCAGCTAAGGGCGTCCCCTAACAGGAACAGGTTTCGGCTTAAGGCGTTGCTGGGGGGGGGGGGGCAGCTAGGGACGGCTGTTTAAATTATTTAGGGACTAATTTAAAGCTGGGTCGGGGGGGGGGGGGGGGTTACCATTAAAACGTCTCTTCGCGACGGGCCTCGCTGACGAGGACGGTAAATCGGGCCCCTCGATACTATTTTGTTTGTTACACTGATTTATTGCAGATTGCCGGGGCCGCAGCTGGTGGGGACTTTAGTGCGTGATAACCAATTCTCATGCGCAAAAGCCACCAACACCAAGGCGTTTTACGGCAGACTGCGACGTACGGGCAGTCAGTCGCCTGCCAGTCAGACCGCAAGAACAAGAATCTATCTGAATGAGGAATTAAATCCTAAATTCCTAACCCATCCGAGGTGAAGCTTTACTTTTTGTGTTTCAGATTCTCAATTTAATCGTAGGTACTTTAATTTATGATTGACTTCTAGAAACTAGGTTAGCGTCTTGGCTCCCCTCCAACAGTGGGCTGTGTGTTGTGTTGTGTTTAGTATCAATATTATTGCAACTAAACTATTGCAATCTGCGGTTCAACGTTCCAATAATGACATTAAATTATTGTGATATATTTATTCTGGAGTTAATTTTCCTTGCAATAGTGACCGTTTTTAAATAAAACTAAGGTTTTTTTTTAAATCTTGATAGACTGACGCTTGACCTCCAGTTCGCCTGAGGTTGGTATTCTTTCCCAAAAAGACAGTTATTAAAACAATGTTTTTTTTAAAACCGATCACTGAAGGATAGTCTGAGATCCAGAGATGTAAGTAATATACTGTACACCGATAATGTAGGTCTAAAGTTATAGGAGGCGAGTATGTTGCCATTTTAAATGCTTTTGAGGATCGTATAGAAATCTCCAAATACAACCCTAATAAATCTGTACTAGTATGTGTTATTCCGATTTTTTTTTGCAACTGAGAGGGATACGGCTATACATAAAATAGATATAGATATCTATACATTTCTCACAACCTAAAAAATAGTCGATCTCTGAGCGACGAACTTCAGAACTCCTGATTGTTATGGTAAGGTCTCAATATTATAGCATTTTTAATTCTGGCATCACTCAATACTGAAATAATTGTATTTTATTTTGGTTATGTTTAGTATAGGATTTAATGGAATATGATAATAGAGATTTTGTGTAATGGTTATAGGTTGTTAAGAGAATTGATAAACAATCAAAAACCCAGTAAGGTAAAAATAAATACTTATATGACTGCAAAATCGCAAAAATATATTAACTTATCATTGAGAAGTGCAAAAAAGAGAAGTATCTCAAGATAGTCAGACGATATATTATTTTACTTTGTAATTAATGATAGGTAGCACCAGATAGGGACCGCTTTGCGTAACTGATAAGCCAGTGTATGACTCAATTGTAGGATACATATAGATACATACGTATGTACATGTCGAAGTCGGATTGTATAATACGTCATTGTACTTAACCCCTAGCTGTTTTACAAAATAGCTCTGTTATGTAAAACAGCTGTACAACGTCCAGCTAGATTGCCAGAACCGAATTGTAGCCATTGTACTTACATGAAAGAAATTAGGGCTATTTTGACGAGCTTTTACCGTTGTTTTGTCATGGTCAATTGGTCATACCCCAAGGCTATCACTGCAAGTAGTTGTAATAGTCGAATCGTGCACCTAATTGTATGTCGGCTGTGACGTCACAAACTTCAAAACCTTACAAGATATAAGAAACTTACGCAAGGTAACAACATCCCGCACTTTCAGGTACGAAATAGCGAGACGCATGACGGAAGCCTTGTCAAGCTGCTCCACGTCTTCCTTCCTGGCGGGCAGCGCTGCGGTTAACTCGGCGAAGATCTGCATCTCCTTCGTGCGTCGACACCGGGCCGCCACCCTAGACTTCTCCTTCCGTTTCTCATTATTCCTGAGAAAGAAAGAAAGATTTAGAATGACGTAACACCTACATAAACATAAACATACATAAACATATCATCACGTGCCATAAACATACAATCAGGCGTGATGTTGTTATATGTTATTTAAATGTAACCCGGTTTGAAAGAAAATGTAGCCAGCGGCAAATGGGATTTAACAACTGAGGTCTCAAGATGATAACCACTCCTAGGACCATGAAAAGTTCACAACAATCGAGCTGGTAATATCGGCGTAGATTAAATTAATTTGTACAATAAAGTATACTCTATGTATCTATAGACGTTTCACCCAGTATTTATTAGTGAGTAAGCAGCTCCATTGTGGCGGAAAACGGTTAGGACGGAAAAATCGCCCGAATTTGCGCAATTATAATCACCCGTGTAATAAATAACACTAAAACAAGATACCTCTTCTTTATAGAACACAATTTATCCCTCTCTTCTATTACTTCTGGAAGACCCGGTACACACATATTTGCTATAATCGCGTCACTCCGCTCGTAAATTTCACTAATTAAAATTCTTTTGTAACAAAATTGCAGAGACCATACAAGACAATTCAAAACCAACCCACTAACTGGTATGTTCGATAATTTCAAGTTTATTCCATTAATTTGTCATTAGCCCGGCGACCGATCGTCGCCCATTTTATCGCTGTTCCAAATAGCGTATTTAAGAGATGCGTCACAAATGCATTTTTGAACTAACTTTATGTTGTGTGGTTTTCAAGCTAGGCATACATGACAACAAATCATGTTACAGTTGCACTACAAAAATCACAGCTATTGCGACGGAATACGGTCCAAAGGGTCCTTACCGTATAGCTTAATGTGTCGTCGTGTGTACCCTACCTACCTACTTGGTTTTTGGGCAAGGTTGATCTGATTTCAATGAATTAATGATCAGTCTTTATTCGTCAGAATACTCCTATAACTTTATTTACTGCTATAGTGCTGTGTTTCCTATTGATCCATGTTTTTGCCATGTCTGATCTCCACATTCTAACAAAAACTCAGGTAGCCGAAAGGGTTTGTAAACGTATTTTGATCCACAGCACACAATAACCGATTGATTGAACGACAAAGGCCAGGTAGAGCTCGTGGGAACCATAATTACTACGAGTATTGTAAGCATTTAATTATTAGTTTTTGATTGCTGTCTCGTTGTTGGCTTGGACATACGACTCTACTAAAAATATTTGTAGGAAGATGGTCGGTTAAGAGGATGGTTGTAGTTAGCGAAGCGGATCAGTAAACCCTACCACAAATCATGGTGAGTTTTATTCTATGTATAGTAAATGCTTAAAAAATAAAACTGTTATTGGCGTTACCAAGGCGACAGACTAATACAAATTAAGCATTAGATACTATATCAGTATTAATGATTATATTCTTATCGCAATTCAAATAGATTTAAGGAAATAGTGGGGCATTACATTTTGGCGCCTGACATATCAGCACTATTCTAGAACGTGGATCAACCAGTATAATCATTATAATCAATACGAATACTAAGTAGAACGGAAAATTATCGCTAGAATTTAAAGGGGCACCTTGCACGAAGAGAATAGCATATGTAGCATTCCGGGGATAAATCTTACGATCTAATAAAATATTCGGAGTTGATCTTGATGCGTCGTGCGGTCTACAGATGAGGCTAGCAGTTTAAAGAAAAATTTAAGCCCCTAGAGGACATATACATATATAATACTCATGTGCCTAGAGAAGGTCCCCATTTTTTGCAATATTATCGTCATCCACGGCTAGATTTCATTCAGTGCTAAGCAAGCTAGGCCTTTTATGTGTCCAGTCTCATCCATGTTCACCCTGCGTAGCCTATCATGTCGTCGGTCCATCTCATCTCACTGCTGGATGACCGGCATATCAATCAATATTATTATTATCATTCAAATATAAACTGCAAGACACAGTGAGCTTATTCTGCGTAAATTGGGCTGCTGATAATTATAGAAAATTAAGTAGGAAGATTTTTTTAAAGCTTACTAGCAATGTGGTTCGCACATTACTAATATTCTAGTTAACCCCTCGTGCTAAGCTACAATGCTTGTGTTACGAGTAGGTTCACGTTGGTTGTGCAATGGGTGGGTATCGAACCGGCAACCACATGATCGCAAGTCCAACGCCCTAGCCATTAGGTTACCGACGCTTAAAGTTAGTAGGTTTGAGACATCTAACACTTCAGTCTACCTGTGGCCATGATGACGAAGGATCCAAAATAAATATAATGAACCTGATTAAATCCGTAAAACAGTATTTTTTCATCGTGGGATAGCTATGCTTTCGGCACGGATGGGACGGCTCGACCGGAGTGATACCACGGCCCCCCAGAAAACCGGCGTGAAACAACGCTTGCGTTGTGTTTCGCTGAGTGAATGAGGTTACCGGAGGCCCAAGCCCTTTTAAAAGGCGGGCAACGCATTGCAACTCCTCTGGTGTTGCGGATGTCCATGGGCGGCGGTAATCGCTTACCATCAGGTGATCTGGCTGCTCGTTTGCCCGTCTACCCCATAAAAAAAAATATCTAATACCAATTCGTGTAAGGAGCAGCGTTTGTACGATGAATAAGTTGTGGTACGGAACAGCTAGGTATGTCCTTTTAATGAAAGGATGATTATACTCATACAGGTTGTGAAAGATGATGAGTCACATCAGACGCCAATTAATATGTGATAACCGCTTAGAGCCATTTTTATTACGTGCCTAATACAAGGTAGTTTATGCCTCAGATTACCTAATAGTGTTAGTAGTAAATCGTACGTTAAAAACAATACTTAGAAAATAATCGCGCCACATTAGGGTTGTCACATGAAGAATGTTTGTGAACCACAAACTTGATCAACCATATCCAATTACTCCGACTTTCCAATTTCGCATCAACAATATTTAAATGCGTTATGTGTTTATTAGTCATGTTATAAGCAAAATGATCATACGGTAAATAAAATTATAAGAAACTAGCGTTCGCCCGCGGTTTTATTTAGCTATTATTTTTTCTTAAGAAAGAGCCGATCACCAAAGCCGACCATTGCACCAAACTATTTTTGGCAAGCAAGCAGACGATCCACCCGGAGCGAGCTGATAAGTAATCATCGCCCTCCATGGCATCTGCGACTTCGACGAAGTTGCTGATGCGTTGTCGACCGTCGAAGCCGCAACAACCGAGGGGGAACTGGCTCTCACGCGCAAGTCATCAAGCTTGAAAAACTCACTTAGGTACGCTGAAAGCGGTTCCCGTTGACATTATGACAGTTTCAGTACGTGCTTGGAATTAATGGATAATGTTGGTGGAAATCTTTCGACATAAACTAGATACAATTTATCCAGTCAACTCTAGATAAATTCTCCAAGGCTTTACCTATATGCAATATATTTAATGCTGGCAAATACTAGAAATTCAGCAGAATTGTTGAAACAATTTGAAGTTGCATAGTAACTGCGCTTTCTTATCCATGGCCGCATTAGTTTAGAGCTCAAAGAGTAACTCTGATCTAAGGATAGGTCATCATTCTCAGAAATTAAATAAATAAGCACATTTAGGTACCTATTTGTCACAGAGACACAATCTAACATAAGTAAAATTATACATGAAGAAAATTATCAGTTTCTTTGTCTTCTACACGTCGCCGCGTCGTGTCCGTGACAAGAAAGGTTACTCAGCACGATATCTACACTCTACAGTGCAATGGAACGAGACCATAACAAAGTGGCAGACTCAATTGAGCACGCAATTGAGCCCTGTCTTCTACGATACGCCTAGGTGGCTTCTAGTTCCCTTCCACAGGTTGTCGTCGTCGCTCAACCTCACCGGTGTATATCTAAGATATCCTAGCTAGAGGTATTGTCTGTTCCGGAACTCAATTGCTTTAGTAATTATCGGTTCTGTGAACGCTATGA
Organism: Acronicta leporina; assembly: GCA_947256265.1. Taxonomy (NCBI): domain Eukaryota; kingdom Metazoa; phylum Arthropoda; class Insecta; order Lepidoptera; family Noctuidae; genus Acronicta; species Acronicta leporina. Next base: position 5,073,816 of record OX366529.1, read on the forward strand.
CCAGCCTTTTACAAACTCAGCCCGCTAATTCGGAGAGATGCTTACGTCAGCCGCTTTAGTTCTCTAGCAGAGCCGTTTCTAGACTTTATCTATTAAAGAGAGACTACCAACCCAAAGTATGGCTCTATTCACAGCCTTCTGGAATTAAATCGGACTTGCGATCATGTGGTTGCCGGTTCGAACCCCACCCATTGCACTACCGACGTGAACCCACTCGTACAAGCATTTAGCTTAGCACGAGGGGTTAACAAGAATACTAAGTAATGTGTGACCCACATTGCTAGTAAGCTTTTAAAATTATTTTTATCATAAGTATTTTAAATTCAACAGTAATTTCGTATTTAGATCATAGTAGGTAAGTACACAGAAAAATGTTTCTTCAGAGAGATACTTTAAGATAAACTCTAAAGATTGTATACGCTAATAAGGAGTGAAGTTATAAATAGGTCCTATCAATTGCTAATATTTGTCCGATTGTCTGACAGTCAAATATTTAGGGTAACGATAAGCCAAGTTTACTCTTCGACCGGTAACATAGACAGATGCAAGAGTGCAACAGATTGAGGAAAAATATCTGAAGCATTGGAATTTAGGAGCAACAAACCGTAAACAATTGCTAAGCAGCGTATTAATAAACATTATTCGCAGTAACACTATCAAGAATACCAGACATAAACTAAACACTATAATAAAACAGAGCTTGAAAACGATTGAGTGTGATGACTACATTTCAGAACAAAATCTATACAATATTCTAAAACTTTGAAAGGAAATCGATAACATGAAAGAAGCAACATTTAAATTATGACAATATCAAGTGTCTAACTTCAATTGGTTACTATGGCGAGATAATAGGTAATAGGTAGTAACTGCCGAGTGGAAATTCACGAACAATGCTGAGTTTAATGCTGACTGATTTTCATTTCTTGTGATGCTTGTGTATTTTAAAATGTCCTGAAATGTATTGCCAGAGGTGTCTTTTTTTGTATTTTTATAAAATTCGGTAGAGGTGTACCGTCGAACACCAATAGTTCAACGATACGTTTTTAGGTTTTTTAAGCTAAAAATCCTAAGTCCAAGTTACCACTGAGAATTAAATAGGAAAGCCTAATAAAACTTCGCTCGACCTGCCTGCCTCATAAGCCTAGTGGTTAAGCGCAACTGCTATGCTAGAAGTCCTGGGTTCCATATCCCAGCTCGGGCACTGTTATTGGGTCCTTCTATGAAATTCCCAGTAGCAGCTCGGAGTTTCGCCCCATATTACATGGGAACTAAACATAAATGGTGAACTGGTGGTTTATGCTTCGGGGAATAGAGGTGTGATGGTATGTTTTAAATAAAATTTGTATGAAATGCCTTTTATAACTACCTTAGTAGCATAGCTCATACTACGGCGTAGTAAGTACTCATGAGGGTAATAGATTATGGTACACATAAGAATTATTTTATATGGTAAATATTATTATCTATGTTGTTTAGTACAATAAATATTTTTTTATTTAAACCTTGGACTATGTGGGTAGTTAAAATATTTAATTTGACTTGACAGTTATTGGCTATGACCTAAATTAGTATAAATACCCTGTCCTGGTTGAATATCGTTTCATTCTGTTGTGAACGGCCGTACTGAGAGGACCTGAAGACTAGTAAGTTAAGTAACCTATTTATTTCTTACTGTATGTATTACTGTTTAGTTATAGATACTAAATTAATGTATGTAAAATCATTGCTGGTATAGCGGCACCATATATTGTTGTGATTTCATTATTGTTCTAGTACCTAATAAACACATTTAGTACATAACAGTTGTTCCTCATTTCCATTCATTGCTATAATAATTAATTTCTATATCCATAAATTAAATATCTATTTCTCCCATGTAAAGTAGCCCAACATTTGTAATTGAATATTTAATCCATTATACCTACCAAATCTAATATCAGAAGTGGGATAGTATCCAACCATGTACCGTTTTGACATAAATAACCTATGATTTCAGAATGGATCTCCCTGCTTTGCAAGAACTTCTAAAGGCGATTAAAGATGCTGTTTCCGGAACTAGGCGCAAAGATGACGACGTTGCTTTGCCGATTTTCGACCCAACTACAAGTGACCTGGGTGCCGAGTCCTGGTGCAGCAACATCGAGACACTCTCCAAGGAGTTCTGCTGGAGCAGCGTTGCGACCGTAGCTAAGGCAGGTAAGGCCCTAAAAGGGTCTGCATTACTATGGTTTGAGACCTGGGATCCTGCGGAGGGTCGGTCATGGGAAAATCTACGTAAAGAATTGACAGCTTTATATCCAGAGAAAAAGAATCTAGCAGAAAAACTCCAAAAGGCAGTATTGTATACTTCTGAATCTGCTGATTCATATTGTGAATATGCAAGGGAGAAAATTAGATTACTACGTAATACAAAAATCAATTTTAGTGAATTGCAGTTAGTTGAGTTAGTGTGCGGTAGTATATCTGATATAAACGTGAGGATGGCATCTTTTAACAGCTCTGTCAAAACTACCTCTGAGCTTATATCCCTGTTTACTTCATATACAAAAACAAAAAAACGGCCTTTAGAGCAAAGCGGTAAAGATTATAAGGACCCTTCTAGTTATTCTAAACGCTTTAAAGTAGAAACTCGATCTAATGACGTGAAATGCTATTTATGTGGCAAATTAGGACATACCAAAGTACAATGTATTAAGAAAGATAGCCATGTTAACGTAGAAGCAAATAAACCAGAGGCCCGAGATCAGAGACCTAGTGAGTTTGTTAAAAGGTTTTGCACATACTGCAGAAAACCAGGACACATAGACGCTATTTGTAGATATAAACCAAAATCAAACAATAATGATACCACTTCCACTGTTGAAAAAGAGGTTAATTTTTTAGGAAATCCAATTTAACGTTAACTAAAGTGTCTATCAATAATGTGGCCATAAATTCACTAATAGATACAGGAGCTAATTGCAGTATAATAAAGGAATCTGTATCAAGACGTCTTGGTTGTCATTTCACTCCATGTAGTTTTCAAGTTATTGGGATAGGCAACGGTAGCTTACAGATGTTCTCAAAAATTAAAGTACCAGTTAAATTTGAGGATTTGTGTATTGAACTAGATATTTTCGTTGCAAGTGATAATGATTGTCGTTACGATCTTTTAATAGGTAGGAATGCTGTACAATATCCCGATATTGAGATTTTAACTGATTCATTCGGTTCTCGTCTGGTACGAAAACATATTACACCTAACCTTAGTTTCGAAATAAATTCTTTAGAAAAATCCAGTATTGAAAACCATTTTTCGGATCTCACAGCAAAGTTAACACATCTAGATGACGAATTACGGGAAAAGATAAAAGCCATCTTTCAAAAGTATCCCTCCGTTTTAGAAGCAATTGGCAATGTAAAGACTAGTGAGCTAGAAATAAAATTAAAAAAGGATGAAGTTGTGTATTATAGACCATACAGATTAGCTCCAATAGAAAGAGATAAGGTAAAAGAAATAATAAGAGATTTGCTAGATAAACAAATTATTAGGGAAAGTAATTCTCCCTTTGCTAGCCCTATGATTTTAGTTAAAAAAAGTGATGGGAGCGATAGAATGTGCATAGATTACAGAGCGCTAAATAAATTAATAGAAAAAGATAGATATCCTCTTCCTCTTATTGAGGACCAAATTGATCAATTAGGACAATCGGAATTTTACATATCTATTGATATGAAAAATGGCTTTTATCAAATACCCGTCGCGGAGAATTCCACAAAATATACAGCGTTTGTAACACAAGATGGACATTATGAATTTTGCAAAATGCCATTTGGCATCTGTAATGGCCCATCGGTGTTTCAGAGGGCTATTTCTAAAGCTGTTAGGCACTTAAAATTTCTACTAGTGTACATAGATGATATTTTAATACCATTTAATAGTATTCAACAGGGCCTTGATTATTTAGAACAAACTATTTCTGTACTCAGTGCTAATGGTTTTACTATAAATCTTAAGAAATGCAAATTTTTTGTAGATAATATCGAATATCTAGGCAGGCACATTTCCCGCGATGGCGTTAGGCCCAGTCAATCTAAAATTCTTGCTCTTGTCGACTCTCCTATACCTAGTAATATCAAACAAGTTCGTCAATTTATGGGTCTAGCTAGTTATTTTCGTAAGTTTTTGCCCGACTTCGCTTCTCGCACTGCTTGTATTACCAAGTTAACTAAAAACAATCAAAAATGGGAGTGGGGACCTGACCAGGATGCGGCTCGAAAATACGTAATAGATCATCTTATATCTCGACCTCTATTGACTATTTTTAATCCTAACCGTCCAACAGAACTACATACTGACGCTAGTTCAATAGGTTACGGAGCAATACTTTTACAAAAAATCGATAATACTAATAAAGTTGTAGCCTATTATAGTAAACGAACAAGTCCTCCAGAGTCAAAGTATTGCTCATATGATTTGGAAACGTTAGCCGTATATAATGCTTTAAAACACTTTAGAGTTTATCTTCTTGGCATTGAATTTACAATAATAACTGATTGTAATGCATTAAAAGCGACCATGACCAAAAAAGATTTATCCCCAAGAATAGCCCGTTGGTGGACCTTTATGCAGGACTTTAGTTTCGAGATTAAATACAAAAAGGGTAAATTTATTAGTCATGTTGACTTTCTTAGCCGCAATCCCGTCGAGCCCCCAATCCCAAAGCGTAGACATTCGCTCCCTGAAGTTAACCTTATTGAAGTTTCCGAAGACAATAATAATAGTTCACAATCGTGGTTAAAAATAGCCCAGCAAAATGACCCAGAAACTCAAACTCTTATCTCACAGCTAGAAACAGGTAATTTAGATTTAAATCAATATTTAATAAAAAATAATTTATTGCATTACAAAACTGATCCTGACGCAGAACCAAAGTTGTTTGTACCAAAAGGATATAGATTAAGTATTTTGAAACTGTTTCACGACGAAAACTGTCATGTAGGTTTTGATAAAGTCATTAACAAGATAAGAGAACATTTCTGGTTTCCTGGAATGGCCGCCTTTGTTAAAAAATATATTTTTCATTGTTTAATTTGTACAGAAAGAAAAGGGCATTCGGGTCCTAAACAAGGCTTTTTACACCCAATTAAAAAAACTGCTATCCCGTTCCATACCATACATTTGGATTGCACAGGGCCATTCACAACAACCAGTGAAGGTTACAAATATGTTCTATTACTAGTTGATGGTTTTACTAAGTTTTGTTTATTGAAGCCCCTTAAAACTTTAAATACTCAAGAGTTAATACCCATTATTAGAGAAACTGTTACATTATTTGGTACACCATCTTTAGTGATCACTGACCGTGGAACAAATTTCAGCTCTAATCAAATCAAAACACTTTTTAGAGACTTGTATATCGAACACCACATGATAGCTACTGGTACACCTAGAAGTAATGGGCAAGTCGAACGTTACGTAGCCACAGTAATAAATATGTTAAGTACTCTATGTCAATCGTCAGACTGGCCGAACGGACTATGGAAAGTACAGCAATCTATAAATACCACTGTCCAAAAGTCCACCGGATTTTCACCTTTGCGTTTATTAATTGGTGTAGAAGCAAACATACCTGTTATACAAGCTCGTTTAAATGATGTCCTAGAGGACGATAGCTCAGAATCTCGTATAGATGTATTAGCTGATCGTGAAGTTGCCAAACAACGCTTAGAACAAATATCTAAAAAGTTTAAAGATCGTTTTGATTCCGTAAGACGGGATACTACCAGTTACAGTATAGGTGATTTAGTCTATGTCAATCAGGACCACAGACGTCACGACAAATTAAAACCAAAATTTAAGGGCCCCTATGAAATTGATTCAATCCTTTCTAATGACCGCTATGCTCTTAAGGGCTTAGGTAACCTAAGAAATATTGTTGTTGCTAAAGAAAAGTTACGGTTCTGGCCTGGAGAATGGGTTGATGAAAATATTGTTGTAGAAAGTGTCTTATGATAATGATTGTTTCTTAGACCGATATATAATCGATGTAAAATGAAGAATAAGATGTGTTACTGTATGTATATAAGGTGACAATTTGTTATTTGTGTACAAAATGTTGGGAATTTCTTTTCAATTCATACGTAACCGCTGGTCTGCCATGGCTTGGTACTGATTAGTCTCATCGTCAGCGGGTGAAAGGAATCAGTATGTCTATGTCATAGGTTGTTATTATCCGCTGGTCGGCCAACTACTTGGTGCCAATTAGTCTCACCGGCAGCGGGTGAATGTGATTGGGCATGTCTATGTATCTGGCAAATAAACGCTGTTCATACTTGTTTGGTGTTGGTCTATCTCAATAGCAGCAATTGAAGGGGACCATCATGTCTATGCAAGTAGATCTTCGTACAAAAAAAAAAAAGATATACAAATAACAAATTGGTACTGCACTAAGATCCAACAATTATGTTATTTTATTGTGTTGTATTAGTACTTCGAGGACGAAGCACTGTCAGTATGGCCGTAATAGATTATGGTACACATAAGAATTATTTTATATGGTAAATATTATTATCTATGTTGTTTAGTACAATAAATATTTTTTTATTTAAACCTTGGACTATGTGGGTAGTTAAAATATTTAATTTGACTTGACAGTTATTGGCTATGACCTAAATTAGTATAAATACCCTGTCCTGGTTGAATATCGTTTCATTCTGTTGTGAACGGCCGTACTGAGAGGACCTGAAGACTAGTAAGTTAAGTAACCTATTTATTTCTTACTGTATGTATTACTGTTTAGTTATAGATACTAAATTAATGTATGTAAAATCATTGCTGGTATAGCGGCACCATATATTGTTGTGATTTCATTATTGTTCTAGTACCTAATAAACACATTTAGTACATAACAGTTGTTCCTCATTTCCATTCATTGCTATAATAATTAATTTCTATATCCATAAATTAAATATCTATTTCTCCCATGTAAAGTAGCCCAACATTTGTAATTGAATATTTAATCCATTATACCTACCAAATCTAATAAGGGCATTATAAAACTTAGAACGTATTTCATTTTAATGTTGCCCATATTTCATTGTCTACAAGAGAAAGCAAATCTTGAATACTTGAATACGTTAATTTTAAAAAATCCGGAACAGGTTTCGGTAGAACGGGTATTATGATATTCTATGGATCGGACAGCCTATACCAAGAGGTGCTAGAGCGGTGTGACCGCACTGCCGAAAATATTCTGTCGATAATTCGATTTGAAGGGTAATGTAGTCAGTAAAGTTATTGGGCATAAACAGACGTCTTAAGATGACAACTCGCTAATGATCAGCTGGTGATTAGGCGTCCCGTGTGCTACTTAGTTCATCATCTATTACAATAAAATAAACCTCTATAAATTCTCAAATGAATCACGATTAACCAAAATTTAATAATATCGCCAATATGCGTAATTAGCACCTCTAAGTATATGATTTTAGCTGGAAGTCATTACTTTGAAAACAATACGTGATACAGTGTTTTTAGGCCAATGTCAGCTCGAGTTAGGAGCGAGTCGTCCTATAGCGTCTAATAGAGGTGCAACTACGTAAGAGCCCGACAATTGGCGCTGATTGCGAAAATAATCGCGTTCCCGTCTACCAATTGAGGGTCTGTGACGTACATTCTGCAATAAATGGTCTGCTTGATACAGTAGATCCGTTCCTAGTCACGCACGCAAGCTAAATATATTATGCATGCAGTTTTATCGAGATTATAGAATATCTAATAAGATGAGGATATAAAGTACAATCTAGAATATAAAAGTTTAATAATTAAAATCATTAAGAATTTTTTTATGAAAATTTCTTCTGCATTGTGAAAAGGTAAATCACCACAGGTATACAATCAGACTCTTTCACGCCAGAACAGCTGATCGGATCTGGATAAAATTTGGCACAGAGATAGATTATTATTATAGTCTGGAATAACACATGGGCTACTTTTTATCTGAAGTCAACGCAGACGAAGTCGCGGGCAGAAGCTAGTAAGCAAATATATTTTTTAAATATTCACATAAAAGCAAAACTGAAAACCCTCAACACTCAATAGATTTCTGTGGTCGGCGCTATAATCTGAGTAAACAAAATACATAATATTAAAGTTTCAATATAACACGTAAATAGGAATCAATATCTTCATGCAGTCTAAATTGAACTTTGGTCGGCGACGTAGTAAGTAGTCCTAATCGACTGAGTACTTACTAGCTTAATTAACTGATACACAAAGTTGTTAGACGAGGAAGTTTATTTTTAGATTCATTTTGTCTTTATTTATACTATTTATTATGTCAAAATTTTAATATCTCTATCTCTACTATAATAAAATCGGAAACAAGCTGTGTCTGTACATTGAAGATATTAAAAAAAAAACAAGTTCGTTAGAGTACGTCTCCGAACCTATATATGTGACTTTTAAAATTCTTGTCTGTTTGTTAGGGATTGGCGCAAAAATTACTGAATAGATTTTAATTTTATTATCACTGTTAAAGTATATGCTGCACAAAGTATATGCTCCAACTTAAAAACTGCTGTACGTCTTATCTTAATTAATTAAACGGATCCTGAGATCCTGAGAGACAGCTCGACCTCTCTGATGCATGCAGACTTATACAAAGAAGAGATCATCACTGTTGGTTTTGGATTTAATTATTTTTGGGATCCATTTCTAATCTTAATATAGCTTCACGTGAGCAAAGCCACGGGCAATAGGTAGTTATATATAAAGTTGCAACAATGTTAGATAGGGACTGATTATGGAAATTATGTTTTACTAGCTGGTACCCTTTTAGGCAAAAGGTACCCTATGTGCTTCTCCAAGGTTTAATCTATCTTTCCAAATATCACTAAAATTGGTTCAGCGTGAAATTAAAACGTAACAAACCAAGAAACCTGCAGTAGCTCCGTAGATGAAGCGAAAGTGGGGTGCCAGGATCGTAGCAAGTGTAGTCTCTGCTTACCCCAATGGAAGACAGACGTGAAAATATGTATGTATGTATGAGATTTTTAGCAGAAAAAAACTTATTCGTTTACGATACGAATTCGATAGTTCTTCGTGCTTAGACTACAGGCCCAGTGACTTTAGCATTTAAATATTATAAGGGTGTGCCTAAATGAACCAGTTAACTTTACCAGTTACGATAAAGGATAAAAATAAAATATAGAACTACCGTCGAACTAACCAATGTCATTCGAACGATCTAAAATCTTTGAGACAACTTTACATCTATATATATATGGAAGTAGCCAGTTAAAAACTACAACCGAATAAATAACGACAATTTTATGTCAGTTCCTTCATCAATAAATAAAGCCCGCAGTACCTAACTAAAGGCGGGTCTGGCTCTCGAGCGCAAAACGGGTTCTTCTCTTAGAGGAATGAAAACCAAAAAGCACTAGTATTATAATAATACTGCTATAATTGAATCACTTTAGCGTACATTGACAGGTGTCTCACCATTTTAATCGACCCCTTGTTTAACAACGGAGCAATGAACTTTAATTTTGTTATTGTGGGCTTTTAGCATACGATATGGCAAATGAATATTCTAGAAACATGCTGTTCTAGAATATTCTAGAAACATGCTAATTTTAGGCTAGCGTCAAACATGTACGTAAATGACTAAATATTTTTAAACAATGGTTAATTTTAAACGTTCTGAATTCGATTCCTATGTCGAGTATTGTTATTGGATTTCTATGAAATCTCCAGTAGCCACTTGAAAACATACATATCATCACGCCTGTATTCCCCGATGGGTTAGGCAAAGGTGTACTAATGTCCACCCACAGTTCGCCGGTATGTAGGTCCCATGTAATAGAGGGTGAGCCCATTAACCGGGCAATTATTCCGAGCTGCAACTGGGAATTTCATAGAAAAACTCAATAACACTTTGCTCGACCTGGGAATCGAGCCCAGGACCTCTAGCGTAGCTGCGCGCTCAGGGCCACTTGGCTAATGAGCCACTTGAATGTTGGTAAAAGACTAACCCCCTATTACACGAGACCTAAAAAGTAAAAAGGCAAAGTATTGGTCTACATCGGTAGGTACCTATACTGGGGTTTGGGTTTTAGATATTTATTCTCATTAAGAATTATAATACAATTCACTTAACATGAGAACAATAACAATACTAATAACCTAAACATAATAAAATTACCCTCCTGGCACAGTCTGGTAAAAATAATGAATCCTGTAGGATTACAGTTGATTATACATTTATGTTAATGAGATTTAGATACTAAAAGACGTAACTGAGTTTTTTTTATGGCATAGGGGGAACGAGCAGACGCATCAACTGATGGTAAGCGATAACCGCCGTCCATGGACACCCGCGACACCAGAGGAGTCGCAAGTGCGTTGCCCGCCTTTTCAAAGAGTTTGGGCCGCCGGTAACCTCACTCACTCGGCGAAACACAACGCAGGCGTTGTTTCACGCCGGTTTTCTGTGAGGTCGTGGTATCACTACGGTCGAGCCGGCCCATTCGTGCCGAAGCATGGCTCTCCCACGTATAACGCAAGTAGCGTGCACACAAGTTGCAATTAAAACGTCATTTGCGTAATATAAAGGGCAATGTTAGCTATTGCGATACACGCTGGTATCACATTATATTCACGTGCCAGCTACCAGTGGAAACACGCCTTAAGTCCACAAACATATTTAATAAACCAGTCGTAAATTAAAATTAATTCCTTTTTAAAACAGGTATCTACCCAGCAATTTACGACTAACTTAACTTAAATATAATTCAGTCAACAACATCAGTTTTTTTTTCAACATTTTCCTCATACTGTTATTTATTTTTATACTCAGAAAACTATTATAATTCGATTAAATTGTAATTAATCTCATTGAAAAACGTGACGCACTGGTACAACGTGTTGGGCGCCATTTTGAAGCATGATCGAGTCAACATGACAGTCATTTTGTTAGACGATAAATTATAGGTCATATTTGTTTAATGATAGAGAATAAATTGTGCATTATCTTTATCCATGTATTATATAAAACAAAGTCGTGTTAGCTGAACCATTTATAACTCAAAACCAGCTGGTACAATTTTAAAGATCTTAGATTAGCAGAATAACTATAAATACCTACACCGAAAAAGATCACCCCACCAAAAACATTTTCATGTAAAATGTTGTCAAGACGAGACCATATTATTATGGCTCACACTGTCAAAATGTTATCAGATCTCATGTAGAGCCAAACTTCTAACTCTTAACGCCCTAACTCTACACCTTAGTCAAAATTTGTTGCTTACCGAGTTTGGATTAAGCCCGGTTAAAGGCACAAAGATCCTAGATTAAAAGGGCCTTAACATACCCGCGAAATATGGGTATATATTAGTACATCTCTGCCTAACTCTTCGGAGAACACAGGCGTGATAGTATGTGATTATTAAAATTGTTTTACACACGAATATTTTGGATAAAATATCAACGGTGAATTATGTGTAACGACGCAGTTTATCTTTAAGCCGAGTTATCAAGCAGACACGCTCCTGATACCTTGATGGGCAGAGGTCACGTTATCGACACTAGGACAAACAGGCCCGTATTTACCAAGCTTCTGTTCACCTATTATGCCCCGTGGCGATTCCCGCATTCTTCAACATATTTTTATTATCGCCACACACTTTCACTCGCGTCACAAAAGACAAATCAAATTTATTTTTTGAGACTTCTAGCAATAGAACTGATAACCGCAATTTCGTGCAGTAGTTTTAGCGTGATGCGTGTACAAACATACAGTCAGACAAAGAGAGGATATTGAGATAATTGTTTTAATTGAAATTGGACCTTAGAGGCAAGTGTTAGTTAAGCGGTGGTATTGCACTATCCCCGATGATATTATTTTTGGGGAAGTTTATAGGAAGTTATAACGTAGTGGGCTTAGCGACCTTTTTAGCGGTAATTTGTACCCAAAACATGTACATGCTTGCGAAGTGGGTGTAACAGATAATACAATTCCTCGTAACCTTTTGGGAAACTAGAAATCGAATGGAGATAAATACATTACGATGGTAGAGAACTGTTGAAGAAGTGAAATATATTTTGCCTTTTCTCTATAATGAATTGGGTTACCTCGTCTGACACACCGTCTAAGATTCTCACGTGATTAAGATAGTTTGGAAAATAGTTTGATATTTTTAGTTTACAAGATCACGAGGTTCAAAATCTGGGAAAGCCATTTACCGAGGAGGTGTCTGCCATGAAAAGTCACGAGGACAAATCAGCTGATACAATATTTGGCTTACTTCCATCAATTACAAAAACAATAAAAATGTACCATGCATGTAATGCACGTGGGGGGCACACCATATTGTCACTCTACTGGCCGTAGTATTATTGATTCTCAACCTTATTACGCAAAGTATAAGACAAAATATTCCATTCACGATTAGATAAGATTTCAACCGCTTAAAGTGGGCCAAACTCTCTTTTAGTGCAACTTCATACCAAGAATTTTAGTTCTAAGCAAAGAAAAAGCGGATTTACTGCTTCTTGCCTACTGGTCATTAGCAATCTTGAACGCTTCTGAGAAACGTTATACCTATTATAAGCGAGTTTATAGTGTTTATAGTGTAGTAGAGTCTACAGTTTATTTCCATGGCTACAAATCAACGAAAAACTGAACACGACAAAACATCATTTGAATCGTGTTTAGAAGTATAAACAAGTTGAACGAACGCAGTAATGAAGTTCACAGTTACGGTTTTCAAAGAGCTCGAAAGGCTCCAATGGAATGATTAATGCATAGTTTTGCTGCATAATTGGGGTTCTTTGTAATGCTAGACGTGACTGAATGAATAATTTGACTTCTGAAAAAGCAACAGGAAAATGAACGATCGAAAAAACAACCACTACGTGAAGCTTTGAATACATTTACGATCGTACTAAAATAGAAGCAATAACTAACGCTTGAGCATTTAAATACTGCAGAAAACTTACATAAAGTCTTCCAAATCGACAACATTCGTATATTGACATGGTTGACCATCAACATTATAGCACATGCTGTCGTAATCCCAGGGTTGCTGCTGATGACATGGCAAGTTCTGAATCATTGGACGCGGCGGAACAAAGCTCACTGGCTGCTGATACACTCCCTGGACCGAATAATACGGATGCACATTGTTATGTCCATATGGCATGAAGGGCACGTTCCTATAACACTGCATCGCAGGACTTCGCAAGTTCGAATTATAGCCACCGTAACTACACTGAGAGGCAACTGTCTGTCTAGACCACTGGTCAGCCATCGGACACTGCATGTTCCATCCCACATCTTCAAATGATCCTGCAACAGGGCACTCCTGCGGGTATTGCTCGTCAAAACCGTTCACGAGCATTTTGGTATCCGAAACCTCGCATTCGTTTTAGAGGGAACAACAAAACAGTCCATCGAGGTACAAAAACAGCGAGCTACTGATAGTAGCAAAGATGTTCTTATCTATATTGAGGATAAAAGCCATAGTAGCAAAGCTTGATAATAACATATTATTAGATAACATTGAATTATTCGGCCCTGGCTAGTCTAGCTGGTGGTTGATAGTGTCTTATCAACTTTTTTTGCGATTATTGAATGTAATAGAATACTTACTAAAAGCTGAAATTAGCTACTACGTACTTTTCTGAAAATCGATATTGTCTTTAATAGATTATTCAACGATGATGTGCTTATCTTTGTACTGGACTGGACCAAAGGTGATAGATGATAACGAAATTATCTGCAAAGTGTATTTAAACATAAATACAACATTTTATTTCAAATTAGTGTATAAATGTCTGAATGTCGTAACATCAATAACTAGGAGTGCCAGATTTGTAATCAATTTGTTATCTTTGCTTCCCTTCACTATAAAAAAAATATCCACACTCAGATTTTCTCCTATCTATACTCTCAATCATTATATTTACACATAGTATAATTCAATTTAATCTCTAACGCGACCAAAACTCGATAAACTTACACATAATACTATGGGTAGACATTTAGATCGTTTTAAGTCGGTGTAATCATGTTTTCCGATGTATAATAAACTGATAAATAACGTCAGAATCAGTGGAGGAGCTCATTATACAAGACGAAATGCATTTAAGTTTCAAGTTGCTAATTAAGGTGGATCTTTAAGTGACAAATATAGAGCTATGCTGACGAGTGCTATAAACTGAGGCTATAAAAACAAGCCGATCAAGGGGACGCTGACAGGATGCAATCCTTTGGATATTGGACTCCACTCAAACAAAAACATAAATTAGCATGTGCACAATTAGATAGTTATTTGCTTTGCTTGTTAATACGTGCATATTTCGTACGAGAGCCTGTTGCCTTACTTTATAAATAAATGCCAAGTAAACGATGCCATCTCAATCCAATTCTGATTTTATAAAATAACTAGCTTTGCCCGCGGCTTCGCTCACCTGAAGCTATAGTAGGATTAGAAATGGATTCCAAACATAATTTATTAAAAACCAACAGTTATGATCTCTTCTTTGTATGGGCCTCTATACATCAGAGAGGTCAAGTTGTATGTCAGGATCCGATTAATTAATTGAGATAAGAAGTTCACCAGTTTTTAAGTTGGAGCATAATTATACTTTCTAACGGTAACCTAACCCGTAATAAACAGCATTTTTACAATTTTACAATAGTAGAGAAGAGACGAGAAGAGAAGAAGATAAATTTGGTACTATTGAAAAATATTTCACGACATTGAAATATGCTAGCAGTATTAGCGCGTCCATTGTGCAAAAGTTGAAAATAGGAACAGTCAAACTCGAAGAGTGTCAAATTAAATGTCCAAGGAATTTCGTTCAATTTTGGTTTCAGTCAATCATGGTACCGTGCAATGTCGACTGCCGGGAAGAATTTCTACAGTAATTCCACGGACAAAAGACAAATTTTATATTAGATTTATTTAAAGTATCAAATCTTAAATTCCTGATCCCTAATGTCCTCAATTTAAAGAGCACAAGTCATGCTAAAGACGAATGCGATTATTTAAATATGTCGCACGCGGAGTTCGCCGAGTTGACCTAAATGTGCATGTTGAGTGCATCGCTATTGTCCAACATGGTGAGACGTAAACGTCAAGGCGATAACGTCCAAATTAAATAATTCAGAACAGATAGATTCTCCGAAAGAACTGCTGCTATTCTCAATCAGCTTAGGAACAGCATTCAATCTATCTGAAAGCATCAGCTGCTTGGATTTTTACGTGGAGCGAATATACTCGTATCTGTAGTCCGTTTTAATTATCATATAATGTCAAGTGAAAATGACGCAGATTGTCTTTCGAACGCTGATCTGTTGATCGCGTTTTGCGATTAAGAGAGACAGAGGGATGCCACTCAGTACATTAAATAGGGCCAACCATTTCTCACAACCTAAAAATGATCGCCATAACACATCTTTGTACGGTCTGTGTCTCTATCCACAGTTGTTGAGAAATTGTTCTTATCATTTATGTTAAACTTTTTAATTTGAAAGGCCAAAGTAGGTTGAATGGTCCGTTGCTTACATGTCATCTAACGCAAATTGAGGATTAGAGGCCAGGAGTTGAACATGATAGCTTAGTTCATTCTTTACTATATGAGATTGGGCCGATTTGTAAGGTTCACTTGGGTACCATAATTTTAGTTAAATATAGAGGTAGTTATTATTATTTTCCTAACTGTGTTTTCCGGTGTTCTTTACAAATAAAATATATTTTCTTTCTTTTCTTCTATATGATTGGATCTAAATGAGCATAGTTTCCCATCATTCCTTCATTGGCTACACTTTAATGCTTCTCACTACATTCGCATGCAAGAGGATTGGCAAGATAAGAGAAAACCTGTATCCAATTAATGAATGATGGGACACTATGTTCATTTAGATCCAATCATATTGTACAGATATCTTTCCCCCTTCTTTCCAATAACGACTCTCCTGTTAATTTTAGGCCGATTGCACAAACTCCCGAATATTTTCCCGTGCTACATTACTCGGCAGTTAATTAGATAAAAAATCCGTCCCATTTTTTAAATTATTCGAGAAATAGAAGACTCCGTGGTTTTGAGTTGCGGCCTTAATAGTATTACGTAGTTCTTTACATTTTTCATGAGTCACAATTATATTTATCCAATACCTACTAA
Source organism: Acronicta leporina (assembly GCA_947256265.1). Lineage (NCBI taxonomy): Eukaryota > Metazoa > Arthropoda > Insecta > Lepidoptera > Noctuidae > Acronicta > Acronicta leporina. The sequence continues at coordinate 5,089,996 of OX366529.1, forward strand.
CAACGCCTGTTTAATATATTGTTAATAACGCCAAAGCTTTCTTGAAAGTTGACCAGAAGGGCCGCTTAATATAAATATGTAACACATCGCTTGCATTATTGAGCGACATCACGATTAGATATTCAACGCACTCCGTTAGTAGGCCGCCAGGCGCCTCATTTAAAACAAAGGTTTCATTTAAACATGTTTATCTATGTGCGTTTACATTACATTATTACTTATACGTACTTATTCCAATAGTGAACAGTTAGGGCTATGTACCAACAACCAATAATACTGACAAAAGAGTATGTTTATCTACTGTAGAAGTCAGAGATCTTTATGTAAACGATAGTAAATTGTAGCTTATTTCACATAAACACGGTAGGTAATTCAGTGTTTAAACAAGAAGCAATTAGAAACCTTTATTACTTCTGTGATAAGTACGTAGGTTTTTTTTTCTGACATTTAGAGCTGGGAAGATAACTTTAGTGTACCTTCTTTCTTGTGGTACGGAAAATCCTCATGAACCATCTGCAACCCAGGGAGGCGGCAAGGATATATCGGACTCGTGTTGGCTAAATAGCAGGCTGTGGTCCAGTATGCCCTGGACCACACACTGGATAAAATCATCGTTACAATACGGCCTTATACTGTGGTGTAACTCAACAGATGCGTAAGTATAAGGTGTTTAGAGCACAAAAAAAAAGTATTCGGGCCATGAATGGTATTCCGCCATGGCAATCCTGTAAGCCACTACTCGTATTTCTTAAACTAAAACTGTTAACGTTGCCCAGTATGTATATTTTTGAATGTGCTAAATTTGTCCCACAGCACTCATATTTATTTACGAAGGCTAGTGAAGTGTATCCTCGTAACACACGTGATCCAGAGAGAATAGTCTTGAATAGAACTACTATTATTTCCAAGAACTTCCCTGTTTCAGAAAAACTGTTATTACATGATTTTCTTGTGTGGTGTTATTTATAACAAAATACCAAAAGAAATTAAAGCGTTACGTAATAGCTCATTTTATAAAGGACTCAGGGAATGGTTGCTGAAAAAACTATATTATTCTGTAAATTACTATTTAAATGACAATAATAATATTTGATAATTAATTATGGACATTTTGTAATTAATATAATAATATGTATGACTGTATTTGCATGTCTAATCTGTGACTAAGTGCTAGGATACTAAATTACTGTATTAAGTTAAGACCTTCATTGTACCAACACTTTTGCAAATAAAATGATTATGATTATATGTATAACCAGTATATAGGTAAGTACATTTTGTGATACAAGTTTTCACGCCAAGTTCATCATCATCACACGCGTTAGAATTTATTCATTAAACAAATTACTACGCAGATTTTCTTGATTTTGTTGCCTCGGCTCTTAATGATAAACGTCAAAAACAAATATTACAAATCGATATCAGTACAACAGAATCGAATATAAATTATTCAGGCGCATCGATCACTGATAAAGCCGAAATCTTTTACGTCAAAGCAATGCTGTATTCTTATACGTTGAGGACTTGTACCACGGAACAACCTATGATAAGGTAGAAAAAGCATTGTGTTGAATCATATTTATATTTAGAAATCTAATCACGCTGTGATATATTGATGCAGCTATATCTTCAATCTCATAAACCATATCCAACTTTGTTTTCAAAGTACATAGTAACTTCTAGGATTATTCATCACATCAGTTAATCACAGAAATAAGGGACAGGAAAGGTGACAGATGAATGTAATCAAGCTCATAGAACAACGGGCAATTTATCTACTTACTGTTTTGCCTACCTTGGAAGAAATAATATATCCCATCAAAAACATTATGTAAAAAACTAGCCAAGTCTCAATGGAGCTGCTTGTTTTTCTCTAAAAAGTAATGAAATCTAGACAAATTCGTGCCAAGTCTAAGGTTCCTTACTGCGATTTCTTTATTATTTATAGTTAATGTTGTGTGACTTGGCCGTTGACTTGTACCGTTGTTGTAAACATATGTACACAGAGGATTACGTAGTATGAATTTTCGTTGAGAATATAATTTGAACATTCTTTATACGTTAGTGGGTACAAGTCAACCGCCAAACCCCCGTCTTGGCGAGGAAATTTCAATGAGCCGCGTGGAGGCCCGCCTGTCAATTGCCATTGTTTTTGACAACTGCAACACCGTTGACGCTAATGACACTTGTGTGCATTTCCTGGGTGAGCTACAGACAGCGTTCATAATTCTGATAACCAGTATTTTTATCAAAGCCCGGAAATGCGCCTTGACATAACAAAATGCTTGTTTAAATTTTGGAAGAGATTCTCCAGACAGTATTTTTAAAGGAGCTCAACTAAGCTATCTTTGCTATGATGGTTTATGTTATCTTTGGCTTTACAGTCTTTCAATGACAAGCACAAATAAAGACGAAGAAATAAAGCGAGACCCAGTAAGCTAGTTATATCCTTTCAAGGTATGAGTATAAAGATAAAATTACTTCAAGTGTTTACGTTTTTAGTACTAACTTCATTAGAGTAATTTTGTTATCGGAGCATAATATCATTGACGTCAACCTGTATGATAAAAGTAACAAATTACTTTTTAACTAAGCTCGGTTGGATAATAGTCTTGGTTTTTATTCCTGAAATAAAATAAGATCCCTGAAAATTAAGTAGATTTAAAACCTCGGATAAAACATTACTTGGTTATGATGTCACTGTTTGTAATAAGACTTAAGTGTTTCTCGTAGGTACCGATAACGGAGAAAACATTTACTTTCAAGCTTTTTTACGAGATCGGCAATGCTGATAAGCAAAGATAAGTTTGTCTATGATGTCATGTGTCCTAACGACGTTAAACTTTGATAATAAGTACCTGATTTCTGTACTATTTGTCAGGTTTTGTAAGTTACGTTCGCGTGGGAGAGCCCTGCTTCGGCACGAATGGGGCGGCTCGACGGGAGCGATACCACGGCCTCACAGAAAACCGGCGTGAAACAACGCTTGCGTTGTGTTTCACCGAGTGAGTGAGGTTACCGGAGGCCCAAACCCTTTTAAAAGGCGGGCAACGCACTTGTGACACCTCTGGTGTTGCAGGTGTCCATGGGCGGCTGCAATCGCTTACCATAAGGTGATCCGTATGCAGTAACTGCACGTTTTGTCCACAAAACGGAATTTTCAATAGATCGAAAAGTAAGCCGTTCTTTAGCGAAGCACAGCATTAGCAAAGCTTTTAAGTATATAAGCATTTGGAAGATAGCCACAGACAAGGCAAGGAGTACGTCATGACATATTATATTCGTACGATCGTTACCCCTCTCGTTTTTAGTCTATAATAAAAGAACAAAGATTCCAACCTGAGATTCTAACCAAACACAATTGTGTTCGCGTGCATTTACAGATTATTAAAGTAAATTAGTGGTTTAGACGAGGAGGAATAATAACGTATACTGCTTGGATAATTTGCCGCTATATCGTTGGAAATGTGATGCGCGCAAATTGCAATGCAAAAAACATTTTTAATTATATTCGCTAAGTATTCAGTCTTGATACCAAGTGTTGTGGATCTAAGTAATTATTCTATAGTAACCTCATTTTTAAATCATTTGTGTTAAAATGATTATTTATACATTTCAGCAAATAGATCTTTTAAAAATTTTGAAGTTATTTTTGGAGATGATTGCAATATTAGATAATAATACTGGTTATTCGTTACTGACGAACAGAAAAAAATCCAAAGACACGGAGAATCACGATTTCTTTTAAAGTCGAGACATCAAAGGTTATTACATTATTTATTAAGAATAGATGGTACCTATATAAAGATATCTTTTTTTATGGTGCGAGCTGACGGATCACCTGATGGTAAGCGATAACCGCCGCCCATGGACACCCGCAACACCAGAGGATTCACAAGTGCGTTGCCCGCCTTTTAAAAGGGTTTGGGCCTCCGGTAACCTCACTCACTCGGCGAAACACAACGCAAGCGTTGTTTCACGCCGGTTTTCTGTGAGGCCGTGGTATCACTCCGGTCGAGCCGGCCCATTCGTGCCGAAGCATGGCTCTCCCACGTTAAAATTTGGACGGGCCTATTGAAGAGCCTTAAGTTGCAGTATCCAGAGCGGTATTATGACGTGTTATGGCCATCATTTTCCGATTTAAAGAGAGGGATGCCGCTCTACAGATTATATAGCGCTATTCCATTCTCACAACTTAAAAATGATGGCAATAGCACATCGTAGGATGATCATTACATCATCATCACATCACCTTACTTCATAGGATCATTTCTATAGTAAGCTCTTCTCGAGACTATCGTAATACAGCCCCTGGTAGACAGTAAGCATGGATTCAGTTGTCGTGTAGCTCAATCGTGTTGTAGAGAATTCAACAACCCGACGACATACTTACTCGTAACGCAGTATTTTTTCTACGTTTTGAAACCTACCACCGATTTAAGAACGAGATAGATTGGAACTTTGAGATGGATATGATCCCTTTTTGTCTCAAGTAGTCCTTTGGGTGTGCGAATGAAACTGGGCGCTACACCTTTTACTGTCAATGTTGTTACCTCGATGATTTTCAAAAATCTATCCAATCATATTTTTCGACTGCTGTTACTTAATATTGTTTTGTGATTTTTTTGCATTTTTCATACTAAGATTGTAAAGTTATTTTAGTGAAGGATAAATTCCGATTTCTTCTGGTTTGATACACCAGTCGCTATGACCACTAAACCACCGCGAGTCCCACCTGCCATGTCGAAATTCGCCTTCACATTCTGGACTTACGTCTTAAAGTTGACGTCAGTAACATCTATTGACAAGCAAGTTAGTGGCTTAGTTTCCCGTCGACACAAATTATAACTACCTAATTTTATTAGTTTCTTAAATAAGATTAGGAAGTGACACCAGGAAAATGTTGGTAAAACTATTTCTGCATAATGACCTGATTTTCCACTGGATACTGTTGGCTGGAGTTGGTATTATGTAATGGATAGGGTCATTAATATGATGTTTACTGTTTTAAATGCGCGACCTAGATCGACTTTTATGATACCATTTTTAAACATTTTTCACGTGGGAGAGCCATGCTTCGGCACGAATGGGCCTGCTCGACCGGAGTGATACCACGGCCTCACAGAATACCGGCGTGAAACAACGCTTGCGTTGTGTTTCGCCGAGTGAGTTGAGGTTACCGGAGGCCCAAACCCTTTTAAAGGCGGGCAACGCACTTGCGACTCCTCTGGTGTTGCGGGTGTCCATGGGCGGCGGTTATCGCTTACCATCAGGTGATCCTTCTGCTCGTTTGCCCCCCTATCCCATAAAAAACAAAAAAAAAACATCATTGTATTAACAAAATCCTACTTCCTACTAATATTATACGTACTACTACTATTACGTGAAAGTTTGTGAGTGTTGGATGTTTTTTTCTCTTTCACGCAAGAACGGCTGAACGTGTCTGGATAAAAACTGACATAGGCTACATTTTATTCAGGTCGGACCCAATACTGAAGTCCACGCAGACAAAGTCGTGGGCAGAAGCTAGTACAAGTAGCCAGAATTTATAATTGATTCTAAAAAAAATTGTCTTTCATCTTCAAATTGCAGATATCAAGGATATTATTACATTGGAGTTTCTTCTCCATAGGATCAACCTTTTGGAACCGTGCAACTAGAATCATAACGTTTCAGGAACGCTTTTAAAAGCTTATTTGAAATAAAATCACTTGAACTTGGGTACTTTTTTTGTGATGCGGAACATCGTCATGAACCTTCTGCCACCTAGGGGGTGTGGGGGGGGGGGTGGAAAGCTATGTCGGACTATCTTTCCTTCCCACATATTGCCAAAAAAATAATGATTGCATTTCCTTTTAATAATATGACGTATAAGATATTGGTTTTTACATTTTCTTTTGGTTATCGTTCAAACACGAACTTAATGTTCTAAAAATAATTTGACTATTAACGCTCTGTTGGTCGCATTCGCAAAAAAATCACTAAAACCACAAAGTAATAAGTAACTTCGATCGCTTATTGAGTAAATTGTGATTGTCGTAAGTACTACGGGATTTACCTCTTCCACAGTGCTTAAATTACGTTTTACAACAAGTTGGAATTATATAAGGTTCCAATGAATTTTGTGTGACCAAGACAACTATAAAAAATTACGTCACGCATACAATTATCAACTTAAAGGTTGATTTTTCTATTCTAAGGTTTATTTTTCTACCTGTCTACAAAAACCGAAAAACGGCTCGATTAATATGATTTTATTTCGTTTCTGTAGAACGTTCACGCATGACTGAAAAGTTAAATAATTGCAAGTATTGAAATAAAACGTTTCTAGAGTTTTCCATAGCTCTTTTAATTGGAATTTCCCCATACTGGCTCAATAAATAAAACAAACTGTAGGTTTACTAACTATTATAAAAATCATAATGACAAGAATATTAGCCATTATTATCACTTGAGGAAAACTAAAACCGAAAAATTCCAGATAATCTGTACAGCCGATGACCTAGAAAAAGTGTAAACGAGTAATTCGCCGAAAAGATAATTTATCTCAATTCTCGCAAACTGACTGAAGAAAATTGATACTTACTTTGCTGGTTTTGAACTGAAAGAAACTAGTTTTACTGAGACATTCAAATTCAAATAGCATACAACAGCACAAAGGTGGGTTTTTTAATGGGATGACAGCTAAGGAAGTAATGTCATAGCTAACACTAACAAACATTACATATTCCAGTGAAATGGCAAGCCAATTTCAATGCCCAGTAGACGGCATTCATCGTTTGTCACGTCATGCGAGATGCAAAGCAAGGCCCGGGCCCCTTGGCCTATGTGGGACAGGCGGTTTTCGAGTACGAGTCGGACATACCATTCCGTCTCCTCAGGTAAGATCAGATGATCCATGAGGTTTTTCTGCACTCCCAAAAAAGGTTGATTGCAATTGGTCGAATCGATTTTGTTTAATTCAATGCCTAAACTTCAAAACTTTTGATTTGTCAAGACTTAAATAAATTCAACCATTATTTAATGAATATTTAATGCTTAAAATTTACTAGTAAGTATGTACTACTTGTCTAATAAAATTATACGACTTTAAAACAATTTATAATGATCATGCCATTAAGATTATACGTTAGTAAACAGGTTGTATTACGAAACTAAGTAGGTACCTCGGTAATGGGAAGAATACGAATAAAAAATAATGTAGGGTACCCTACATTATTTTAATGTACCCTTGAGATGTAAATAAGTCTATATTTACACTTACATAATGCTTTAAAACTCACAGCAGGTTCAAATAGGCAATTCGAGAGGAAAATAATTATAGGTTATAGCAAAATTAATCATCATCTTCATCCAGGATATTGGCTAAAACTATGGGCAAAATTCATACAGTTATCTCCTCGAAGGAAGCTGCTGACCATACACGTAAGGAGTAACAGATTATAGGTACACCAAGGATGGGTGGGACATTATCTAGTTGAATTGATATTAATCCATATTTTTGGAACAGTAACAAAAAAACCGGCTCCTATTTCTCAAATAGAGGTCAAGTTATAAAGATTCAAAAAGCTTATAGGTGACATACCTATGTGAAATATCTAGAGAGCAGAGACACATGTGATTTCCTCTCCTTGAAAATAATACAATCGTCGCAGTTAATCTACGTCCAAGTATCCCTCTCTATATTCAACCTAACCCTTCAGGAAATACAGGTTACGTATTCTTACGTATTGTAAATTTCTCGTAAATTGTAAATTAATCGTGTTGTTAATTCTGTCATAACGCAAGCTTTTTATCTGGTTAACATCCGCATTTATTGTCGGAAGCCGGAAGGTTTCATTTCTTACAGGCTTCCAAGGGAATGGAAACGATACATTTTAGGCAATTTTATTTCCTGTATCTGCAATCACGCCTACTCAATATTTCCTTTTCTCCAGTAAACAGAGTCGCAGACATGAAGGTTTAGCTCTAGAATTGAAATCATGGACCGACGGATCGGGAGTTAGCCGAAGAAGCTTACCCCTTACACTGGCGCCCAACGCGGGGCTCATTGCAGTAGTTGACCTTTTCTCAATGCCTATGGCGGAAGTTGATATCACAGATTAATAATAACAATGATTTATTAAGTATTATTCTTATGATTTATATGTCTTAGGGCCTGTTTCATAGCCTCCCAATAAATTATCTGATACATAAATATATACAAAATCTGTTCCAATTTTGAATTTATCTGGTACATACTGCTTATCTGGAGGTGGCGAAACAGGCCCTTAATGCTACAATTACATTTCTGTTAATTATTAGCGATCCAATTAACGAGCTCACCATATCCTTTGGTCTTGAAAGCTTGGATTTAAATTAACCAAAATTGGTCCATTTGATTCGATAGTCCATTACTTTTGTAAGGAAACCTAGTTGCACAAATAAATGTTTAGTAACAAGAATTTCTAGTTAATGCATTAGCAGTCACTTAGATTAAACATAAAACCGGTTTTAAATGATAAAAATTTACCATATTGAAATATTGTAGTTATGATTCACTCATTAATTATTAGTATTACACAATACTCTAAAATAATAGAAATTTCAGCGACTAACAACTGGGGTGACTAAAATTGAACGAAGCAATTCATAAACTTAGCAGTACCAAGTCCTTAGGTATATATGAATGAAAATTACTAACTAAATTAATTAAATATAAGGTCTATTGTGTCTGCAAGCTGTTAATGAGCAGGTGGAGAAGGAACGATTTTATATTAGTAGAGATTAGAAACTACTGTCATAATATTTAAATATTTTAGAGGAATGAAATCTTAGAATAAAATATTGATACATGTGGTACACACACCAGTTTCAATGTTTAATATTTCACATGTCAGAAATCAGTATGGATATGTCAGGATGAAGGGGTAGAAAGGGACCAAAGAAAAATTTGATGGATTGTGTTACAGCCTTTAAGACAAAAGACCTAATACTGTCCTAGTTAAAGCCCTTTAATTCACGAAAATCACATCCATCGTCTGAGGACAATGGATTTTTCTATCATATAATTTGATACTTGACAAGTTAATTAGTAACATTGATGTCATACTTTTTTGGTCGTTTAAATAGGTCAATGTTACAATACAGTTTGTCAGGTGATAAAATACATTAATTCATAGGCATTGCAGTGCAAACCTTGAGACTAAGATTATTGTAAAAAGTAGAATAATAATTATAAACTATTTAAATATTTTGCTAATATGTTTAATATTATCAATTTTGGTGTTGACAATCTAAAAAAGGAAATTCGAACTAAATATTGACTTGACAGCACTGTAGATTTTTATCAGAGCCAATATGCAATGTTAGCAGTAGGTACATGATGATGCAATAAAAAAAACATCACTAATACACACAGAATTCATTATAATTATGTAACAAAAAGTTCTTCAAATTAGATAAATTGATTAGAAACATGAAAATTTAATAAGAAATAGAGTAATAGAAAAATATGCATTCAGCCGCTATCTTTGTAACCAACTCCATTGTGTAGCTAGTAAGCTCTACAAAGTTAGTAACTTCTGCCAAACTTTTTCATCTTTCATTCAACATACAAAGGTTATCATGTTATCAAATACACCAAAATATTTTTGTTAAGGTGTATCCTGGAAGTTACAGATAATAGCCATGGGCAAACAATACTTAAATTATATAATTAGTTTAAATTAGTCTAATTTGTTTACGACAAAGTTAATTTTTATCATCAACCTTCAAATTGTTACAGGAAATGAAACACAAACAAGTATTGGCAAAAGATTAGAATGGTAGATTAAACTGTACGGTGGTCCCGTTAGAATTGGTACCTGCACCGACATTTAGCTCCCCAAGAATTGTTTAGAGCCATAAAATAATCTTCACAGGGTCACTTTACCTTCTTTGTGAGATATAGTATGCTCAAATACTCAAATAATAAAGAGAAAGTTCAAATACTTATGGTGACACTTGGTAGACAAGCAACAGGAAAACGCAGAAATCATGCAATACGAACGTAATTCAATAATCCATAGAACTCAACTCATAGGTTATGTTATACAAAACATCTAAATAATTATAGACACATACCTCCTTTTCTGATTAACTGGTTTTGAAGACATCTCGGCTTTTATCATACGGATACTATTATGAAACTTCGCGATATGAACACAATCTCAGAACACTGCCAAGGAGAGTATCATATCGCTTTCCACGATATCCTTTTTGGTTTATTTGTTAATACACCACAATTAAGTTTCACTAATCACAATTTAGGTCATTTTACAATGCACTACACATATAAATGCACTTTGTTATCGTGAACTTGCACAGTAGAAACACGAGATCAAAAACGAAAAACGAAGTTTTGTACAGACAGAAGTTGGTTCTACTTTTGTAGACGATTTGATTTGATATTATTGTCAACCTCAATTATATTCGACGTTTCATTGGTCATATGATTGTGCCAACAATAATAACACCAATCGCAATTTAGCTACGGTATCAGACAAACAAACTTACGTGTCATAAATTTCACTTACTATACAGGAACAATAGATGGCAGTAGTTACGAGGGTATAGCTCACTTTGCATATTGTAAGATGTCGCTACCATAATCTTTTATTAGCAGTTATTTAAATAGTAAACAAAAGCAGTAATAATGGTATATTTTTCATGTAAGATTGAACTATTCATACCACTTTATGAAAGTACTATTGAATTGATAATTTGGTCACCGTGAACATGAATAGCCTACATCCATCTCAGCCTACATTCATGCAGTTCATTAAAGTTGTAACAGATGACAGCACTTGTAGAAAAAATTAGGGAATTTAATAAGTCTTTACCTATGAAATTGCCGTTCTGCAGTACTGGCCATTTCAAATCAAAATAATTTTTGTTTGACTAAGGCCCACTTGCACCAACTTCTTAAATGTGTTTAAATGGCATTTAAACACATTTAAGAAGTTGGTGCAAGTGGGCGTAAGAATTCTAATTTTAAATTAATTTTATTTTAAAAACATGGAATTTCTTTTTCCAAAAGTAGTCATTTGTTTATTGATTAGTGTTACATTCTCATCGCATTTCAATCTTTTTCGTCATCATGGATACGTTAACATTTCGAGTACTTACCTAATTATGGAATATGAGTACCTACCGTCGTGGCAGCAACGCGGCACAAGCGGCACGCAACATCAACGACGTTTACGGAGCTAACACTACAAACCAACGCACCACCTGTTATTGGTTTGCTCGCTTCCGTTCTGGGAATTTCGACCTGAAAAATGAACCTCGCGGTCGTCCGAAGACTTTGGTCGACAATGACGAATTAAAGGCGATTGTGGAAGCTGATGATACACAATCGACGGCTGAATTAGCAGCAGCTTTCGAAGTTGGCGTCAAAACAATATTGGTCCATTTGCGTCAAATTGGCAAGGTAAAAAAGCTTGACAAATGGGTGCCCCACGAACTCAATGATCGCCAGCGCGAAGTATACGCGTCGAAACGTGCCTTGCACTGCTCAACAGACACACAAATGAAGGAATTTTGAACCGCATTGTTACCTGCGATGAAAAATGGATTCTGTTTGATAGCCGCAAGCGCTCAGCAAGTTGGTTGGATCCTGGTTCAGCACCTAAACAATGCTCTAAACGAAAACTTACCCCTAGAAAAGTAATGGTCACTGTTTGGTGGTCTAGCGCCGGTGTGATTCATCACAGCTTCTTACCAAACGGGGTGAGCATTACTGAAGATGTGTACTGTGAAGAACTGATCACAATGATGGAGAAGCTGGCACATCTCCAACCAGCATTGGTCAATCGCTCCTCTCCGCTGCTCCTGCACGATAACGCGCGACCTCATACTGCACAGCAGACGGTCTCCAAGTTGCAAGAACTGGGGTTGGAAGTTCTCCGTCATCCGCCCTACTCACCAGACCTTGCGCCTACAGACTACTACTTTTTCCAGAATTTGGATAACGTCTTGGCGGGAAAAAATTAAATACCCGAGAGGCAGTACAAAATGCCTTTGAAGAATTTGTTGCCTCCCGTTCAGCTGATTTCTTTAAGAAGGGCATCAATAAACTGCCACTGCGTTGGCAAAAATGCATTGATTGCATGGGTGATTACTTCGATTAATACAAATAAAAAATACATGAAAAAAATTCGTTTAATTTTTGCCATACAAAACGGCAATTTCGTAGGTAAAGACCTAATATTTGTGGCCTAGGCCTACATCTAGACATAATATAGCCCTAGGCCACATAGTACACACACATAGTTTACCTTTAGTAGTAATTAGGTAATCCAGGGAGGTAAACTAAATAAAGGGGTTTTGGAGTGGTGCCCCACTCATCATTACTGGCCTGAGCCAACCCACCATTTTGACGCTTTCTTTGGATATGTAGTTAGGTAGGTACCTACCTACCTAGTTTGTGATTATTATAAAATGTAGGTAGGTACCTACGTACAACCTAACCTTACGAAACGGATGCATCGTTACGGGAATCATTACTTAGCCTACCTACAGGTAAAAATGTATTCACTATTCCTGTACTGTTAGATATAGGTAGGTACAATGCAATACAATTCAAGTTGTAGTGACGAAACGGCCAAACCGTTGATAAGGTGTAGAGCAGGGGTGGCCAACTTGATTAGACCTAAGATCTTCTGTTTACTAACGAAACCCTGTGCGATCTACCAATTACATACTTATTGAAAACTTAGGTAAGTATATGAAACAGCATAGTTCAGTACAAAATCATATAGTTTTTCTTTATTTTATTAAGAGAAAAATATTCTTAGTTACTACTTATTTAACTATATATTAGTGTGTGCATTGCGTTGGTCTACGTATTTATATTTTTTTCCTTGCCACGATCGAATGGACTAACAGTCGCGATCGACCTGTTGGCCACCCCTGGTGTAGAGGTTGTGAAGTTATGGCTTGTTGAGTTATGGCGTGAAGAGTTAGAAGTTTGGCTCTACATGACATCTGATATTTTTTTGACAGTGCGTGCCTTATTAATCTCATCTTAGCAACATTTTACTTGAAAAATGGGTTGTCAACCTATTATTATTTAGGAACTAGCTTTTCCCGCGGCTTCGCAATTGATTACAAAAATCACTTCTTTGTATGGGCCTCTACAAATCAGAGAGGTCAAGCTGCATCTCAAGATTTATATAAGAAGTTTAGGTACTTACCAGTTTTACGTATATAAGTAAGTTCTAAAAATTATAAGAAAATCAAAATCTATTCAGTACTACTTTTACGATTTTTTGAATTACTTTTTATAATTTTATAATAGTAGGGAAGAAGGAGAAGAAGATATTTTGTGTGGTGTAGGTTCCATGCGTCTTTAGAAAAGTGATACCATTCCTGAACGATATTTCTTAATAAATTAGTCTGGAATGGAATAATACCTACTATTACGGTTTTTGAACAATTTGAACCGAGTATCTTATTGGCTGTATGGCAAACAAGTTCATACAACATCATTACCTCAGATTAAGTATAAACTTAATCTGAGATCATTATCTACCAACTAGCGACCCCTACTGGATAAGAGTTCAACTGCCAATTGCATACTTTTAATGTACTTTGTGATTGTTGTGTTTTTTCTAATTTTGGGTGTTTATACATGTGTATCAAACTATAGTGTGTAGTGCGTGGGTACCTACCTATGCCGAGGATTCCACCTTGAACTATAGCCAAATACCCTGACAGGCTTCATCTTCGGAAAGTGCTGCGACGTAACGGGAGAATTTCGGTAAGTTCCAGCTCTACTTATCAATAGGTGTTATGTACCCTTCCTAGCAAAACAACACCTTTTATTTCTATCCTGTGCTTACCTTTATCGGTGAAGTTGGTACTTCCTTCTTCTCCAAAAAGGTGACGCCCTCATTAGCCCGCCAAATTCAAATTTTAGTTGGTATTCCACGTTTGCGAAACGCCTTTCCATGTTGCGTTAGCAACACGTCATATTTATACGAAACTGACGGAGAACCGCTCCACACGTACATCATTCTATACTTCAAACCTCTAATGCATTTTACACTTTACAAGTACATTTAGAACCGAACATTTAGTGCGTAATATTTCCGGCTTTAATTAAGTTCTGTCAGTATGTAACTGCACGATGCCCAGTGTATGTTGACAGGCGGCAAAATGAGGAACGAAATGAAATAATCCGTACTCCATTGAAAATTGACACTTGGCTTTGGCATTAGCGCCACTGTGAAGGTTTAAGTTATGCTGGTCCAGCCAGCCTAGTCTAGCCGGCAGACGGGAATATTATCATGGTAGGTAAGTATTTACTTACACACTAACTAAACGAACAGTTCCTCGGCGCCAGTTAATTTCTGTTTCTATCTATAAGTTTAAATACGCACGTTAAAATTCTAGTTCTTAAAGTAAAGAACCTATCCAGTTAATTTCTGTTTCTATCTATAAGTTTAAATACGCACGTTAAAATTCTAGTTCTTAAAGTAAAGAACCTATGCAAATGTCTTGCATGTCGTTTATGAGAAATAGCTGACATGTTTACAAGTTGTAAACATACTATACCTGTAATAGTGCGTCAAGTTTTCCGGAATAAAACACCTGATTTTTCTTTTTTTGTCCCAATAAGATTCCAATAAATATGAAATTAATAAAAATAAATTAACGTTTTATTTGTTTGTGTTTAAATGTACCACAATAAAAATGTGTTTTAAAAAGAAGGGTTTGAATTAATTAGGTAATAAAATTATTTCTATTGCACTAACTACCTCATTAGCTTACTGGTCTGGAGCGCGACTGCTATGCTAGAGGTCCTGGGTTTGATTACTAGGTTGAACAAATTGTTGCTTGTTTCTATGAAATTCCCAGTAGCAGCTCGGAGTTTGGAATTTGTGCCCGGTTAATGGCAATAGGCTCGCCCCCTATTACATTGGACCTAAACATACCTACCGGCAAACTGTGGGTGTACCTAGGTACATAAGTACGCCCCTGCCTAATCACTCGGGGAATACAGGCGTGATGGTAGGTATTTCTGTTGCAATTCCTGTAAATTGACAACACCCAAACATATTGGGACCAACTAGGAACTACTTGAGTAGGTAGGTTTATGTAGCTAGGTATTTGATAAAAAAGGAACATTGAAATCGGTTCATGATCGAAGATACCTTACCTTCCTCTCTTCGTTTCCTTCGAAGGCGAGAAGAAAAGAGAAACTTTTACTCTTTTCTTAGTAATTAGCCTCTCGGTTCTGAAATAATCTAGCGTCAATCATAAATCACTTTTACTGCAAACTTGAACGTATCGACCCGATAGTTTTTTTATCCGACGATAGTTTTTTTTTATGATGGAAAATAGAAACACAAATGTGTTGAAAATAGCACACATACATAGGTACATACACACAACACCAATCAAGTAAATAGGCCCTGTCGACCTCCGGCTCTCAACAGAAAAACAAAAGAGAAACTACCTAATTATGTAGGCTGGTTCATATTTTTTCGTTCTGACAATATAAATCCCACTGTCTTATTTCATAAATTCTTAGTTTAACACTTCTCCTAATTTTTCTACATTGTCAGGATGAAAATAAATGCCATTGATAAAACGAAATGAAATTATTAAACGAAATTAGAGGCTTCCGGCGACTGGGACCGCAATTAACTCGGACCGCGGTCCCAGTCGCCGGATCCATTTAATTTAAATATTTTTCTTCCGGCGACTGGGACCATCAATAAATCCATACTAATATCTATTGTTCAAATTAACAACAGTACAGTCAAACGAAAAATGTTCAAAGTAGGTAATAAGTATTTATAGAAAAAAACTCTTCGTTACAAAACTAATATTTATTTATAGTTTGCTGACGGTGAGAATTTAAAGGGCTTCCTTCATCAATTTTGATAGTTCTAAAATCGAAAAATATTTTTTTTTTGAGAGACGAATACTTAAATAACACTCTTTAGAGGAAAACATTATAATAAAAAAGTGAAATCTAAAAAACATAACCATAATTTTATTTATGTTTGTTTTAGTAATAAAGTAGTCAGTAAGTAAACTGCCTCGTTGGTCTAGTGTTGCCAAGTGCGACTGCTACACTAGAGCTCCTGGGTTCGATTCCCAGGTCGAGCAAAATGTTATTGGGTTTTTCTATGAAATTTTCAGTAGCAGCTCGGAGTTTAGGATTTGTGCCCGATTAATGGCAATAGGCTCGCCCTCTATTACATGGGACCTAAACATACCGGCGAACTGTGGGTGTATATTAAGTACGCATCTGCCTAACCCTTCGGGGAATACAGGCGTCATGGTATGTTATGTTTTAGTAATCGCAAATCGTTTTTAATTGTGGTAATAGTAAGCCTCATCCAAGATAGAATCTTGAATTTCTAGTGGTCAAATTTAAATGTAAATATGTATGTATTTGCAACTCATCGCTTGAGCAAGGAGCCCCTTATTAACTTGGTTTGTTTATAAATAAGACAAAAACTTACATACCTAAAGACTAATAATTTCAAGGTACTGCACTATTTAATTCTCACATCACATCACATTTCGCAATAAACATTCAGCACAGTGTCTAATAACCATTTATCCATATACACTGTCCAGTCTTCTTAAAGAGATAAGTTTCTTGACAGTGATTGAAAGAAAGAAAGAAAGAAACGTGTTTATTTTGATTGGTCGAGCGAGTCATCAAGCGATGCAAAATCCCGTTTACAACAATAGGGCTGCATATATTCTTGGGATCGACAGGTGAAACGGACTTTAGTTAGAGAGGGATAGCAATATATACATTAGAATTACGTGAAAACGGGTTGCCTTAATCTATTTCTAAACGCAGGAATAACTTCATATCTAGTATAAGTAAGTAATATTTTTTACTCAAAGGATTTTACTTAGAACATTTTTTCGTTTGACTGTACTGTTTTTAACTAGAACAATAAATTTTAGTATTGATTTATTGGTGGTCCCAGTCGCCGGAAGCGAAATATTTAAATTAAATGGATCCGGCGACTGGGACCGCGGTCCGAGTTAATGGTGGTCCCAGTCGCCGGAAGCCTCCGAAATTATCGCTGCAATCTAATTAAAAAAAAACAGGTATTTCACTAACAAGCGTCGGTAGCTAGGGCGTTGGACTTGGCGATCATGTGGTTGTCGGTTCGATACCACCCATTGCACTACCAACGTGAACCCACTCGTAACACAAGCATTTAGCTTAGTAAGCTTTAAACAAAATAACTAAACAAAACTCGACAATTAGTTAAACTTAATATCTCAATTTATGCAATTAATTAATTTTATATAAGTATACGATCCTCGGAAAACCAGTAGGTACTAATTATGTCATTATTTACTACTTTTAATTACTTCCTGTAATTACTTTTTCATTCATTAAATTACAAAGAAGGAAAAGGTTATAACCTAGACTGTCTTATTAGCCAAGTGGTCCTGAGCGCGACTGCTACGCTAGAGGTCCTGCGTTCGATTCCTAGGTCGAGCAAAGTGTTATTGGGTTTTTCTAAATTCCCAGTAGCAGATCGGAGTTAAGAATTTGCTCCCGGTTAATGGCAATAGGCTCCGAAGAACCGGAGAACTGTGGGTGTACGTTAGTACGCCTCTGCCTAACCCTTCGGGGAATACAGGCGTAATGGTATGTTTATGTTTGTATGAAAAGGTTAGAACAGAGCCATGTTTTCAAATAATAATTTTAACCAACAAAAATAAATTTCTAGTTTACACTTTGCCAGGCTTGGTGCTCTTTACAGAGATAAAGGGAGATACAAAATTTGGCATACAATTTTAATAAAAACACATTATCTACCTTTCCATAATTACAAAGCTTTACAAAACACCCATACCCATACCAAAGTACCCATATTCGCAAATAAATAAATTGATAGATTAATTGATTGAAACAATTTAAAACAGCAAAAAATTGTATTAACATTTGTAGAGTAGGTGCTTGCTCATATTGTTAACTAGCTTCTGCCCGCGACTTCGTTCGCGTAGCGTGATGTTATATAGCCTATAGCCTTCCTCAATAAATGGGCTATCTAACACTGAAATAATTTTTCAAATCGGACCAGTAGTTCCTGAGATTAGCGCGTTCAAGGAAACAAAGAAACAAACAAACTCTTCCGCTTTATATATGCTAGCTTCTGCCCGCGACTTCGTCCGCGTAGCGTGATGTTATATAGCCTATAGCCTTCCTCAATAAATGGGCTATCTAACACTGAAAGAATTTTTCAAATCGGACCAGTAGTTCCTGAGATTAGCGCGTTCAAGCAAACAAACAAACTCTTCAGCTTTATATATTAGTATTGGTATAGATTATAAAAGCTTTCGGTCTGCAAGTTACAAAGTAACAAAGTACTCAACAGTATACAGATAAGACAGACCACCCTTAGGCCGCCGGCACACTATCCACCTACAAATCAGTAATTCAAGTATCGACCTGTCACAAACGTTACATCAGTACAAACTCGCTCTAATTACTTGTCGGACATATTTATGGCTCTTTAACTTGATCAGATGCGTATCTCCTAAGTTTTATTATTTCCGGTGCCACCATTACTTTATAATAATCGTTTGTAAGATGAACAGGTTTTTGTTTGAGGTGCAAGTGCAGCCAGGTGTCGGTATTAGTCACACCCATTTGGACTTAATGGGCGGTTTTACTGTGGCTTCGCGCACTTACCAGGAGGTCAATCTTACCAATTTATAGTGTTAAACAACTAGTTTCGTTTCAGTAACTAAACTTAAATGGGTCATTACACACTCTCTAACTTCCACGAGAAAGAATTTATTTCTAGTAGGTACGTCATCATCTTTCGAGCCTTTTCCCAATTTTCTTGGGGTCGACTTCCAGACTACCCAGATACGGAATATCTATAAATATACGAAGCGACTGCCATTTATTCGTAGGGTTGACTGGTTGTCATTTTTTTTTGGGCTTCTGACTACCACTAACAATTGTCATAGATGTTCGTATGACAACCTTGACCGATGCCTTTACGTGCTTTCCGAGGCGAGGATGTGTAAATAATGGTCACTCATCCATACAACTTGCAGATCAGTTGATCAGCTAAGTTTCTTGTTAGTCTAGTACCTACGTAATGATGAAAATGGAAGTTGCGATCCAGCTGCGTTTCGAAAACGTTTTACCACAAACATTAATTGTTTCCTTAACGTCATTGTATGTGTAAATAAGTTCTCGTGTGTATCGTGAGATATTAGGAAATAATAAGGGAAGAGAAATAATATGTATTTCTCGGGTTGGGCAGAATCCCAGTCCTAACACACGTACAGAGCAAATATGCACATGTCATTACTTATTTACAAGTATAGATATCAAGAAAGTCTTACTACAATTATAATAAAAGGCCTGTATGCAAATTCACAGCCTCTCTCATCTGTGTAAGTATGTGGAATACAGAAGATAACCTTGCATAAGAAACTTGTTCACGTAAACAAAATATTCATAGTCATTCTTACGGAGTCTGTCCACTACACCGTCTCATACCATGACCGTACTTGGTACGTGTCAGACAAAAAAATATTCTATGTATGAGACTGCCCACTAGACCGTTTTGTCAACGACCAATTCCGTCGCCAGCCATGCACGGAGCTTATTGACACGGGCACAATACTAACGCCGATAATTGTTGACGCTCCGTATAGTATAGGCTAATACTTCAAAATACAAACAATATGTTTTGAAGGGGAACCATACTGATATGACAAGCGGTTGCTACGGCGTATACAACATACAACAGCGTATATACATGTACACCACACCGTTATGTACAGGTATGATACGCTGTTGATAAGTCCTAGTGGGCATAGTAATTTTTCGCGTGGGAGAGCCATGCTTCAGCACAAATGGGCCGGCTTGACCGGAGTGAAACAATACTTAGGTACGTTGTGTTTTGCCGGGGAGAGGATACCGGAGGCCCAAAACCTTTTAAAAGGCGAGCAACGCACTTGTGACTCCTCTAGTGGTGTTCATGGGCGGTGGTTATCGCTTACCATCAGGTGATCCATCTGATAGATTGATCCACTATCATATAAAAAAAAAAAATTCGTGTAGTGCTCGTTTCCGTACGGATACGTTCCTAGTACAGTCATGGTAAGAAACGGTGTAGTGGACAGAGTCCTTTAAGTGTAAAGACGATGATAGTCCTACGTACTTTGTAACGCTTATTGCAATCTTAAGTTGCATCTCGTATATATTTATTGAGGGGATTGAATTGCAAAACCCATTATTATCTTAACCTGGAACCTAATATCCTTATTTATTAAAACCAGATACTTTATTAGAATCCTGTTCTAAGTAGATATAAGTACCTAACGGTGGAAAACTTTATGTCCTCCTACAGAAATTTACCTTTATTCGTAGAAATGCAATAATTTATCGATGCACAAAATGCAATTTATATAAATTATATTGTTTCATATAATACTTAACCAATGCTACACCGAATTCATATAGGCATAGACTATGGAGATATCTACTTACGTATATTTTATTACCTACTTATAGATAGTAGGTAGGTAGGTACGGTCGCCAGTTGTACAAATCATGGTATCCAGTACCTACTCATTTTTTTAAAATTATTTATTTATTTTAATTATTTATTTTATTTTAATTATTTATTTATTTTATTTATTTTATTTATTTTATTTATTTTATTTATTTATTTTATTTATTTTATTTATTTTATTTATTTTATTTATTTTATTTATTTTATTTATTTTATTTATTTTATTTATTTTATTTATTTTATTTATTTTATTTATTTTATTTATTTTATTTATTTTATTTATTTTATTTATTTTATTTATTTTATTTATTTTATTTATTTTATTTATTTTATTTATTTTATTTATTTTATTTATTTTATTTATTTTATTTATTTTATTTATTTTATTTATTTTATTTATTTTATTTATTTTATTTATTTTATTTATTTTATTTATTTTATTTATTTTATTTATTTTATTTATTTTATTTATTTTATTTATTTTATTTATTTTATTTATTTTATTTATTTTATTTATTTTATTTATTTTATTTATTTTATTTATTTTATTTATTTTATTTATTTTATTTATTTTATTTATTTTATTTATTTTATTTATTTTATTTATTTTATTTATTTTATTTATTTTATTTATTTTATTTATTTTATTTATTTTATTTATTTTATTTATTTTATTGATTTTATTGATTTTATTTATTTTATTTATTTATAGGTTACTTACTGCAACTCTTGAAAATAATTATGTCCAAGAGAAATTCGACTCGCAGGCAGGATTCGAACCTGCGTCTTCTGGCTAACTTGCCTTTCAATAGATGTTGTTGACGTTACCTTTAAGACGTAAGTTCAGAATGTGAAGGCAAATTTCGACATGGCAGGTGGGACTCGCGGTGGCTTAGAGCTCATAGCGTCTGGCGTACCTAGCCAGAAGACGCAGGTTCGAATCCTGCCTGCGAGTCGATATTTTCCTTCACTAAGAAAAGGATATAAAAGGAAAATGCCAAAAAAAAACTCAAAAAGATGCCCAAGAGAATTAGATATTAGCCTAATGGAAATGAAGATGTCTAGCTAATCCTATAAGAAAAATAAATCACAAGAGGCGCAAAAGGTTTCTAGAAACGTTGTCCCACACTATGATTTTCTCCTGTGTCGTGCGTGGGTGCTTTTTACCAACAAACATTTTTGTTCAACATACAAAAATTCGGTGCTCGGTCTATTCAAAATCTGGTACCTAGGTATCTACTGAATTATATTATCTGCGTTACTGGTTTAGTTAAACGACTTAGGTACCCATACCTAGTTGCATTCCATCAAAATAATAAAAGATACAAATCCAATACCTATAAACTCGATTAAAATGAATGGTACACTGAAACAGAAAACAATATTTTGTTATGAAAGGTACAGGCGATCAATAATTGAGAGAAAATGGAGTTGTTGCAATACAAAAATAATAGAAACAATGACAAAGAATTTGTTTTGCGTGACGTGGGGCCGTGGGCGTCACGCAACGAAAGGGAGACGTGTTGCCACGTAAAAAATGTCTTATTACGCAATAAATTACTGTCACACGTTATCGACGTGTCGGCTCTGCCTCGTTTATCATGACTGGTGGTCTTTACTATTAGGTCACTAAAATAACTTAGGTAGTGTTTAGTATTCAGAGTCTGGTGGACCGAATTTCTAACATAACACAATCTAATCAAAGTTTGATATTATTTGGATACCGTTAATCTAAGTTCCTGCTTTACCATTTCATCCGAAATACTTCACTAGAAATAAATGTAAGCGAATGCAATTCTTGATAACTTTACCAAATTTGGAACGATTTTCCAGTCGTTTATTTTCAGTGAAGTAGTTAGTAGTAGACGAAAATGATACTTGGAACCTAAATTAACGGTATCCCAATAGGAATAATAACACCTAAAAATGATAAAATATTGGATTACGATTTCTTTTGCTATTACATTTTTGTGAGCAATTCAAGCTCGACAAAAGTAGAAGGAACCCTTGTAGCATCACACCGTAGTCCTATCCTCTCTGTTTGTGTTTGTATTGGAACCCTTTTACTCAGGAACATGGTAAGGCATTTTTCAGATGAGTAAACGACCGCGACGGTCGGTTTAACGATGTAAGGGAGAACAGTTTTTAAAACCAGAAAATCCTAAGTTTTTCTTATATGGCAATTTACCTTTTCGTTATGGAACAATTTTCAATGTTTTCATACCTTATGAACTTCAGTAACTGAAGTATTGGTACTGGTGCGTCTAGCAATTGTTTTTTTTAGATTTTTCTTCTATTACTGACTATATATTATTATTTTAACTAATCCTTTTATAAAGCGGGCATCGCACTTGCAACTCCTCTGGTGTTGCGGGTGTCCATGGGCAACGGTAATCGCTTACCATCAGGTGATCAGTCTGGTCTTTGCCCCCTCTAGCCCATAAAAAAACAGTGCACATTCTTATAATATATCTATATGCACTACAAAAAAGCAACTAATATTCGGTTGTGTCAGGAGTTAAGTAATTTTTTAGAATCGTATAACTTACTATCGAAACACAAAAATTAAAAATAACAAAAGAGTCGTACCCATTTAGTTCTTAGAACAAAAGGTCGAGAATAACTGAATTTACGTACTTAAAATACCCAAGTTTGCTTCGTCATCCTATTACTGACGCCAACCCTCGAGAATAGTTAAATATCACTCAGACAAAATAACTTGAAAGTCGAAACAATAGTTTTTATTAACTAAAGTAAAATACCTTTCGTAATTGTTTGTGTAAATGAGAGCGCAAGGACGAAACTAAAACAGGTATTGTTGTTACTTTGTCTGGGCATGATACTCGATTTATGTATTTGGTAGTTTCAAATTCATAAATTTCATATTAATTCAATTATCACCGCATATTTAAAAAAGTACTGCATCATTAGTCTAGTAGTCTTGATTGCGATTGCCATCCAAAAGGCTGTGGGTTCGATTTCCAACTAGTGTTTTTGGGTTTTCAAATTTGTTGCCAATTCAAGCAGTGTTATTGGGGTTTTTCTATGAAATCTCCGTAGCAATTCGAAGTTTTGACTTGTGGCCGGATCTCTAAAAAATATACAACATGTTCTTGCGATTATTTTTCAATTGAGAGAGAGATACCGCTCTAAATCCTTTTCAAACAAATGGCTCAAAAAAATCACGTAAATATTCGACTACTAAAACAACATTAAAGAGATCGTTCACTCCGTTTCTGTCAAAACTTCGTCTAAAATCCAAAGCTAATGTACCGTATAAATTACAAATCTTTTTATCTGTAGATCTGGACCCCGCAGCAATCCATCTGGGAGGGCTCCGAAGATCCAAGTCGTTTGTACAATAAATGGTTTAAAAGTGGAATGTTAATTTCTGATCGTTGATCTTGTGGGGTTGAATCATGAGACTCCAGTGGTTTACCATTGTGACTTACGTGTAACGAAATTCTGGACTATTGTACTTCTCTCACGGATTTCGGTACGCTCATATTATACAGGGTCACTGGATGAAGTAAAAAAAAAAGAACTAAGTACCTCAGTTCTGGTGGTTTCAAGCAAGATTGCTGAGCAACGTAACTTGCTTTTCAATAGATGTTACTGGCGTCATCTTTAAGACATAAATCCATAATTTAAAGGCAAATTTCGACCTGGCGGCTGGGTCTCGCGGTGGCTTAGTGGTCATAGCGTCTGGTGTATCTAACCAGAATGCAGGGCCAAATCTTGCCCGTAGTCGAAGTTTTATTTCACAAAATTAACAATTTCGACGAGTTTAAAAAAGCCTATATATTTTTTCTAAATTAATCACTTTTTGTTTTAAGAAGTCTTCGTATGTAAGTGAATCCGCGGGAAACAGCTAGTATCATCATAATTATTGCTTAGGTACTCGTTCGGAAAATAAAGTCATGATATTCAGAATATGAATGTAACATAATATCAAGTCTTAGCGTTGTAGTTTAGTAGTTACACATAGCTACAGAACACACACACATTTCTAATCTGACCTCACATTGTAGGTATTATTGGATTTCCGAATATACTGGGAGGCATACCTTGCTTGATGTGTAGCAGTGCATACAGTAGTACTCACAAGAGCGCATTGCATCAACCCTGATTTGTGGAATTCGAGTTTAAACAAACCATAAAGTTTTAGTTATGTAAATGTTAACACAATAAAGTGCGGTACCTACTAACAAAATGTATCAACACTCTATGGATCGCAGTGAAAGTTCATCATCCCACACTGTATAACGTCAATAATGTAATACTGGGGTATTAATAAGACATAGAGCGCATGAGAGAGGGGCTTAGTGGCTAGGTAAGTGAGTGGGTGAGTGCAATGACCATTCATTACTGCCTCGGAGAGCACGTAGAGCACGAACACCGCAACGATCACAAAATTCGTCATTGGTACCTATATTTCGTAAAAAAAATGGTAAAAATCGTCATTGTCGTTATGACCTAAGTATACCCAAAAAAGCCTGAAAACATAGCCTTTGAAGATTTATACAACATTAGTTTTAGTATATGCGAAACCCCGAGACACGTGCCTAGTATTGTTATGTAAAGATTCTATGTACAATATATCAAAACTGTCACGAAAAATCACAAAGTTATAAGCATGATAAGTTACCTGGTTGTCCATACAAAAACATGACATGCACGTCTTATTACCCACGCCCCGCTGTGCGCCCGCGCCTAGTGCTGATATAACCTGCGATGATGGCAGTCGCTTCGTGTGAAACACTGACATTCAGCTGAACCTGGTTAGACTGGAAGCCGATCTCATTCTTTGTCGTTTTACTCTTGTCAGAGCGGTCTTAGTCGTTATGTAGTTGGTACTATTGTTAACTCCCTTCACTATATCTCGCTTTTGTTTTCTGTTGGTGAATATAATTATACACTCTTGCAAGAGTCCGCTCACACAGGATTTAAATTGTTCAGCCCATCGCGTGGGTGACCTTCCGCAAGGTCTGGTGCCTTTCACTACTTCTGTTCCTTGACTGTTTCATTGGTCCAAGGTTACAATCTCGGAATCAGAGTGTGAGCACTTTCGTAAAATTTCTAGGTTTAGAGACGGAGAGTTTTTCAAAGGCTCAAGAGATGTTGGTGGTAGCAAGTGCTACTTATAAGCCACACAGGCAGTTAAATTCATAAAAAATAATGGCGCTCTATATCTTATTCGAACTCTATTCTATTGTTTTCTTTTTGGTATACCATTGAGAATTATGTCTTTATTTTAGGAATGAGAGTAATAATTTAAATTGTGAGTTTTATCACGGTTTCCTATGATGTAAAATGATGGATGTAGGTAAGTACCTACAATGGATTTGGGTTGAACGCCATAATAAATCATTGTTTAAAACAAACATCGCTCCAATGGTGTAAATACGCCCTTTATTCCTGCCTGGAAAGATTAATAGCCGTTTTTGTACATGTCAATCTTTTCAACCGACTTAAAAAAAGGAGGTTCTTAATTTTCTCTATTATGTATGATGAAGCAGATGATTTAAAAAATATCAGAAGTTAATCGTGACGGAATTACAGGCAGGTTTACAAACTTACAGCCAATCAGAGTCTTGGTGAATGTAATCTCGATTCCATGGTCCAAAATCTTCCCTGTCGAGGGATAATCCATGAAGGTTTTGCACACTACAAAAAAGTTTATACAGTTTTTACAATCTTTCACTACCGTCACATGGGCTAAAGGGGAGAAATGTATTAATTGTTCATTACTTAACTATTATACAATACTATATTTCATAAAGTAACAAAACGGCAAAGCCACATATTTTGACTAAATTGTAGAGTTTGTGAAGTAAGGGCGTGAAGAGAAGAGAAGTTTTGCTCTACATGAGATCTGTTAACGTTTTGACAGTGCGTACTAGTATTCTATTATCTGTGGTGCGAGACATAATTATGGTCTCGTCTTGGCAACATCTATCTATCTATAGATATAAAAGAAAGTCGTGTTAGTTACTTCATTTATAACTCAAGAACGGCTGAACCGATTTGGCTGAAAATTGGTGGAGAGGTAGCTTAGAACCAGGATACGGACATAGGATACTTTTTATCCCGTTCCCGTGGGATGTGATGACAGACCGAATTCCACGGGGGCGAAGCCGCGGGCAGAAGCTAGTTTTACATAAAAATGATTTTGGTGGTATTTACATACTTTTTCTTTTTGAAAAGTACCTAATTTACAGTTAAATGTCAACGATCTGAATTTCACAATAACACCAAATATAGAACCTACAAGGATGCTCAAATTAAATAATTACAAAGGTTTTCAATACGAAAGCTTTCATTGTTTGGTCCTAATGAATATTTCAACGATATTGTAAGCTTAATTAAAATGGATACTTCAAATATATAAAGTTAAATATTTACATAATGACTGTTTTCTGCTAATTAATGTCAGAGCAACAAAAGGAGTTCTGAGGAGGTAGAACTCTGCTGATTGAGTTCGTTTAGGTTGGTACAACTGCATTGTAAATTATCCTGCCAGTAAGCATTAATGTGCTAAGTTTTATTTCATACGGATCGTCTGATTGTAGGTAAGTGCCCATGGACACTCTCAACAACAGAGGAGTCGCAAGTGCATTGCCGGCCTTTTAAAAGGTCTTGGGCCTCCGGTATCCTCACTCACTCGGCGAAACACAACGTAAGCATTGTTTCACGCAGGTTTTTTATAAGGCCGTGGTATCACTCCGGTCGAGCTGGCCTATTCGTGCCGAAGCATGGCTCTATCATGCATCACTAGACCATTCAAAGGCAAGGCACGCACGTACCTTGGATTCGAACTCGAGAACTGTAACTTTTAGAAGTCATGTGAGTAAATTAACATGCGCTTGGAAACGGTAAAGGAAAATATCATGAGGAAACCTGCACGCCTGAGAGATTTTCTCGACGGCGTATGAAGCCGGCCAACCCTCATTAGGCTAGTGTGGTGGACTATAGCCTAATCCCTCTCATTCCTGAGGAGACCCTGCCATTATTACGGCAATAGGATGAGCAACATTCGCCACTACCGCGATAGGCTGTAGTCCAACCTTCACAGGACCTCATCATAGCGCGGAGCCTCGCGTCGCATCCTATTCGAAAACGAGAAATTCGACCCACTTATTCTGCTCGGCTAGCAGTGGATTAAACGTGGGCTGAATTACAATTATTATAATATCAAATTCATTACAGTGAATAATGCCGTTTACACACCATACGCCAGGTGTGCAATTAAATTATATATCGTCCCGTTTAATCGCAAACACCGCATTATGACGCCCATTAAAATAACAACAAGTTACATAAATGAAATATTTGATTTACAAAATTTTGGCGCCTATAAGTGACCTGCTTGGTTATTTAACATAACATCACGCCTGTAATCCTAGATGGGATAGGCATGGCTACGTCTATACCCAGAGGGACAGGTCTACTCAAAGCCGCTATGCCTCTTTCTTCAAAAGGCCATTTCAGACATTAACACATCTCACATATTGCTACTACTATATCTGGACTTTAAAAGAGACCATGATTCTCTGAGTTTGTTTCGGTGTTTCTTCTCAGAGGTTGTCAGTTAAAAAAATGCCGCCGCAATCTAGTTAAAAAAAATCATAACAATGACTTGGTAAAAGTGCCTTTGAAAGATCTATTTACAGAAATAAATATCATTTATGATATATTTTTGCGGGTTTTTTATAGAGTATTAACGATTCTTTGTGTTTTAGTCTATTTCAAAGTTCACTTGTATACATACACTTGTATTCCCTGAAGGGTAAGGCAGAGGTAATGTACCTTCACCCACACTTCGTTGGTATATTAAGGTACTATATGAATACTAAGGATGGCTAACATATTGTCATTTATCCAGTCGAAAATCTAAAGTCCGAAGTGTTATTGAGAATTACATACAAAAAAAACTTAACCCTTCAAGGTAATATGCAAATATAAAATTATAAAATCGATGAGGTTGGAAACTTGACTCACCCTTTAGAATTCAATTTAAATTTCAAGTTCTAAGAGCCTAAGATCGCTCATTGGTCGGCAACGCACGACTTAGAACTTAGATGAGCTAGTAGTAGGCGCCCGTCAGCACTTAAACGCGCTTCAAGATGGGATAAATTTTATTTGGTGCCCGTGGGTGAGAGCACAGCTAAGAATACTTCCTTTACGTATGGTGGGGAAATAATGATGTAAAACTAACCACTCTCGATGACCACCAAACCCACCACGTTTGGTGGTCATCGAGAGTTTAGGCTGACTATCACCCCACATGTTGTACGTCCAGTCCTAAACTTAGAATCGGAGCGCGAAGTGGTATTGCGAGCTCCATCTTAGAATCTGTTTGAGCTTTCCATCAAGCAAGACTTTTTTTAAACTTTACTAGCAATGTGGGTCGAATATTACTACTTAGTATTCTAGCTAACCCCTCGTGCTAAATGCTCTTGTTACGAGTGGGTTCACGTCGGTAGTACAACGGGTGGGTGGGGTTCGAACCGGCAGCCACATGATCGCAAGTCCGATGCCCTAGCCATAAGGCTACCGCTGCCTTCACTTCTTACAAACATGATTATTTTAAACTGTAAAACACACTCATGTCAGCAGAAAAATAAGTTACATATATGATTTGTAACTAAGTAGGCGCCCGGCGGCGGCGTTAAGTTTTTTATTTAAAAATGAGTGCTATGAACCTTAAAGATAGTTAAATAAACTACATGATTATCAAGGAACAGATCGGGAGCAACTATCCTCCGCTTCTCGATCACAAAAATAACACCTCTACCCCTATAATCTTCATTAAATCAATTCGAAACAATTTTCTTCACCGCAACATGTACTTACCTCGTGTCAAAATATTAACCTCTGTAACACAATGCACGGGCCTTATATTTAGTTGGTCTTTACATCCAAGCCTCGTTACGATAAAATATCGTTATAATGAGCCCGCACCGACAGGTTAACAAGCTCTTTCATCTGGCATCGCCCGTGAAATGCTGTCTTTTTAATTATATTGACAGGTGATGATGTTTTGTACACTCAGCTACAAAAAACTGTATGCACCCCATCGACATAATCTAACTAACGACTTTCTTGCCTCAGCCTAAGGTATACATTAAGTTGTAATTCTTTTTAGGTGTATCGATACACACTTTTCTTTATAGCTCGGTGTTAACGTGTTTTCTCTTTTTATAGAATACCATCACAATAATAGAGACGTATCATTACATAATTATGTATAAATATTTAGATACGATGTTGCTCAGCCGGTTGCAGTGAATTTGGCTTTCTAGTTTCGTTTCGGCACGATTTCCGTTCGGACAAGCTAAAAACGTCGGATAGGCTGTCACATACCACGCTATAAGTAGACCACTATATCAAGACAGGCAACCCGATAAAGATAGAATGAAATATTTGTATTCGGAATTTGTTGTTCCAAATTTGACCCGTGCATTATTGGAACGTTATATTCCGCCGTTGGTTGACGTATTATCCCGTCGACTGTACTTCCTGTCAATACGTTGAAAATAAAACAAAACGCCAGTAGTTGCCAGCCGTTGTTGCCGAAGTAATTGAAATAATAACTGATCCCAACTGCAGCGCAGGGTTAACGATCTCCGACTAATGGGGGGTCGAGAAATTGACGCGAGCCAGATAAGCGCGCCTTTTTGAAGGCGGATGATCATTAACCGAATGGTAACGTGTAATGGTAAAGGTTTAAATGAAAATTCTTGTTAACCAACGCTTCCTTATCCTATCTTTTGAAATTAATAAACGACGTACACGTTCCAGGATAATTAAGTAAAAATTTTGTGTTAATGTTTTTGCCGTAATTAAAATGAATAACTACATTAAAAAATATAGGAAAAATTTGCGTGGTGGTATTCTTTTGTTGATAATGCCGCTACGCAAAGAAGATTGTGTTTCGGTTTGTAACAGCTGAGTTCTGAGGTGATATCTATCCATCACTGATGTTGCTGGCATCTAAAGACTGCGGTTGCCGCATACAATCAGACAGCCTGTGAGCTTGTCATTATATTATAATAAAAAATAATTCTTGGGAATGGGAATTAAACCCAGTACCTTACTCAGGAGCCACAACAAAGGTGTACTGCTGTACACCCAAAGCACGTGCCAAAGTCTCGTCAGTATGTTTGCGTCCCATGTAAATATAAGGGAGGAGCCTATTGTCTCATTAATGACAAGGAAAACACTGTCAATATCAATGACACTTACAAAAACAATATGAAGACATTCCTGATTTTATTATTTATTTTATGTACCCTACACTATCTAATTCTAAGGCTTGATTTCGTCCTACGCTGACGTCGGACGCGTACGTCGCCGTCGGTCGAGCGCACCGTCGCGTCGGTCGAGCTCGAGTATGACACAGAAAATCTGCCGCGCACGTCGGTGTCAGTGTCCCATAGAAAGTTGTGTATATTCGTACGCTCGACCGACGTACGCGACCGACGTCAGCGTAGGAGGAAATCAAGCCTAAAGGCTGTAAGCTTTCGCTAAAGTTTCATTAACGAGAATAATAACGTTCACCCAAAACTTAGGACTTTGTAACAAAGATCAAACTTTGATATTAGGACAAGCCTCTTAGCGGGAAGTAGATGAAAACTGATTGATAGAGGTACTTGTCAATTTGCCTCGTTTTTGAAATGCCTCGTTAGTTTAGCTGTCCGAAGTGCGACTAGAGGTTCGATTTCAAGTCAAGCAGTGTTATTGGGCTTTTTTATTTATTTTGAATGTATAGTGCATTCCTTGTCGAAGACCCAATAAATAACTAAATAAATTAAGAGACTGCTTCGACGGCTGAGCATGAGTTCATAAGTTTGATTGGTAAGTATACCTATTATTAGGTTTTTATGAAATACGTGGGAGAGCCATGCTTTGGCACGAATGGGCCGGCCCGACCGGAGTGATACCACGGCCTCACAGAAAACCAGCGTGAAACCACGCTTGCGTTGTGTTTCGCCGAGTGAGTGAGGTTACCGGAGGCCCAAACCCTTTTAAAAGGCGGGCAACGCACTCCTCCTCTGTGACTCCTCGTTGCGGGTGTCGATGGGCGGCGGTTATCGCTTACCATCAGGTGATCCGTCTGCTCGTTTGCTCCCCTATCCCATAAATAAAAAAAATTGCTCGGAGTAGCAGTTGGATTTTAGACATGACATAATCAAGCCATTATACTGTCTCACTGCTGGAAACGGATCTCCTCTCAGAATGAGAGGGATTAGGCTATAGTCCACCACGCTAACCTAATAAGGGTTGTCAGTACTTGTCAGACCTCACACGCTGCCGAATAAACACTCAGGCATGCAGGTTTCTTCACGATGTTTTCCTTCACCGTTTAAGCGCGTGATAATTAACTATTAATACGCACATGACTTTCAAAAAGTCAGAGGTGAGTGCCTTGGACTCAAACTTGAGACTTTTGACTTGGCAGTCCAATGGTTATATCACCAGAATATCATTGCTCCGTTCTGATTTTCGACGCACACCCTCTATTAGGTACATGAGACGATATGGTACGGTAAAGATCATTATCTTATACAGTATTGTGACACGGCCCTGTCCTTGAAATATTAGCCTACAGCTGCGCGGTACATAAACACGCGATAGGGCTGCCCGTCTACATTATTTTAATTTAATTACCCTACTTGAGTTTCTTTCTAATTATGTGACTGTAATATTTTAATGAACTGTGACAGAAAAGCTGAAAGGGAATCGTTTGTCTTGGTATGGGCATGTGATAAGGAGGGATGAAACGCATGTGACTAAAAGAGTGATGAATACGAATGTGCAGGGGTAGAGGGGTGGAGGGAGACCAAAGAAAAGATGGATGGATGGATTGTGTTAAGGCCGATATGATGGGAAAGGGAGTGAATGGTGAGACGATGGCTGACAGGGATGAATGGGAGAAAAGGATACGCTGCGCCTACCCCAAATAGATTGGGACAAGGGCAGGAAGAAGAAGAATAATATTTTAATACACTCATACCTATTCTCACACAAGCTAACAGTAGGTAGTATGATCTAATAATATATTGATAAAAAAATGAGTTCAGTTCTACTAAGGATACCTAAGTAACAAAAAAAGTGTGTGTACTATCAATTAATTTAATAGTAGTTGATGTTTTTTCTTTAGTAGAGCTAACAGTTACTTTATAATTAATTTTAAAATATCGATACGTATCGATAGACTTAATTAAAGGGTACCAATTTATATCGATTATTAATTTAAATGGCTGCTCTGTAAACAAAGTTTGTTAATGGAGATTATATTTTATAATAATTACTCGATTTCTTGTATATTGTGCCAGACTTGTGTCTAGTTGTTGTAACCGCAGCTGCTTAGTGGTCCTGGTTGTGATTCCCAGCTCGATCAAAGTGTTAATAGGTTTGTCTATGAAAATTTTACTAACAACAACATCCCATTGCCTGGACCTAAAATGTGTCAGCGAGGTGGTATATATATCTCTGCTTAACATTATGAGAATACAGGCGTGATGGTATGTATAAAGTCTGTAATAAGTTGCTTAAAGAAGTTAAACAACACAGAAAAGTATCAATACTACACATACCATGACGCCTGTATTCCCTGAAGGGTTAGGCAGATGCGTACTAATCTACACCCACAGTTCCCCGGTATGTTTAGGTCCCATGTAACAGGGGCTATTGCCACTAACCGGGCACAAATTCCAAACACCAAGTTGCTACTGGGAATTTCATAGAAAAACCCAATAACACTTTGCTCGACCTGGGAATCGAACCCAAGACCACTAGCGTAGTAGCGTCAGGAGCACTAGGCTAATGAGGCAGTATCAATATCTCTTTTTAAGGCTGCTCTGAATTTTTGTGTAATAAATATTAATGAAATGTGTAGATACTTAGGGCCACTTGCACCAACTTTTTAAATATGTTTGAATTGAATTTAAACACAATTTTTCATAGAAATTTCGTGTTTAAATACAATTTAAATACATTTAAAAATTGGTGCAAGTGGGCCCTAGTGTTTGGTATTCAGATCAGCTAAGTGCTTTAATGGTAAAAGTATTATGTTAAAAATAAATTATTCAGTTCATTAGTGCCTCTTCGCTGGGCACAGGGCTCCTCAGTGTATGGGGATAGATTTCATTGATATACCTAGTCCTTTATAGCGTATATCGATGAAACTGGTGAGGATTGAAATGAAATGCAAATTGTAATAAGCAACATAGCATAGATAGACATAGACATGCCATCACGCCTATATTCCTCGAAGGTGAGTCAGAGGCGTACTAAGGAACGCTCACAGTTATACTGTATGTTTAGGTCCCAAGTAACAGGGGGCAAGCGTATTGCCATTAACTGGGCACAGATCCAAACTCCCAATTACGACAAAGAATTTCCTGTAAAAAACCAAAAACACTTTTCTTTTTATCTGGGAATCGAACAGAGCTTCTAGCATAACAATCGCGCTTAGGATTATTAGGCTAATAAGGCAGATCAGTATAATATGCAATTAGAGAAGAAAAGGGCTAAAGAAAGTAAAGTCCACTCAATAATTATCAAAGTTGTCATAACATGAGAAGTCGTTTATTGCAATTTATTTAAGTCCAAATGTGACCTGCGTAACACTTTTTTAAACGACTGTACTCAATTACAGCACAAGACCTTGCCAAATTATTTTGTGACTGTGCCTGACTGTACACAACGCATTTGCGTACCGTCAGAGAGTGTGACGATTATACAGAGACGGTGAAGTAGGGTTGCCACGTAGGTGGATTCAACAAGTATTATGATTATGATCCAAATTTTATTTACCCTATGGTATTGTGACGTGTACGAAACTTTGTATTTTACTTGAGCTGTAAGTTATACGTAAATATTATTTTAAAAGAGTAAAATTTTACGGTTATTGTCACACTTTCCTTCTGCTGGGTCTCCTTCATAATGCTATCCCAATGCGAGTGTATAAAGTTTCTCAGGCATGCAGGTTTATTCACAACGATTTCCTTCACTGTTTTCAGATAAGTAATAATACGCACATTATAATAAATAAAGAATTATTATATTATTACATACATACATACATACACTCACGCCCTTCTCCCACAGGGGTAGGCAGAAACTATAGACTGCCACTTGCTACGATTCTTGCATGCCTCTTTTGCTTCTGCGACATTCATACATCTTCTCTTAACTAAAAGTCAAAATTTATAAAAAAAAAATGCCGTCATATTTTTTAGTTATAAATTTAATAATTAAAATATTTAAGTACATGTTAAGATACATTTTGTAGACATAAATTAAACTCTATTAAATGATAAGTGGAATACTAGGCCCTTAAACTTATAATATCGACCTTCGTGTCAAGCAATAAGAACAAATAACGATGCAGGTATATTTAATTGTTTAAGGTTTCTCTGTAAAAAGACAATTGCAAATATTTGTTTATTTGTAAATATTCATAGTAATGAAGGTAGTCAGTACATAATCACCGGTACTTGACGACGAATACGAGAGATCGTATATTTGAACAAAATTGACAAATAATAATAGTTCAAATCATAGAAATAGTAATGCCTTCTGCAAAGAACCTTAATACATCTTCAAATTGAATTGAACCTTAAAGACATAACGAAAATGTCTAAAATTCAATTGATTATTAGTATGCCTAATCACGTATTGGTATGGTAATCGGAACCCTATTTTATTTGACATTTGATATTTCAAAGTAAATAAAATTACATGCAACTTTGATCATAATCAGGAATTCTGTTTGAATAAAATTGTGTCGAGAAATCGCTTTTACTACATACTTTGAATACTAAATAAGCACTACAGAATTTTAATTAAATAGGAATCCAATTTGCCTTTAGTTATACATTTCTCTCGCCACGGATATTATTTGAAATGAAATTAATCGCAAAGAAAAAAATATGATATAAGTAGGTAAATTTTATAATATTTTTTTCAGTTATATTCAGTACTCTACGACATACGATCACGCCTGTATTTCTCGGAGTAGGTAGAGATGTGTTTTAGGTCCTAATAGCGTAGTCCAAGTACCTAATAGGAAGCCTTACTGCCAAATTGCACAAATCTCCTGAGCTGCTACCTAGGCCTTCACACTCCGCAGTTGACGCCGTCGGCTAGTCGTTCTAGAAATACATAAGGGTATTCAATTGCCCACAAAAACTAAATACCAATATAACTAAATCATATGTAGGTAATACAAACAATATTATATCAAATTGTGTTCTTATTCGAATTGAGCTATCGTTAATCTAGGTTCCTACCGTACCATTTCGTCTACTACTACTTCACTGGAAATAAACGACCGGAAAATCGTCCCAACTCGGTAAAGTTATCAAGAATGGCATTGTCTTTCATTAATTTATTTCCAGTGAAAAAGACACTGATTAAATTGTGTTTGAATTACGATTTATTTTGGTATTACGTTTGTATATCGGACTCTTGAGATAGATTATTATAATGTGTGATTTGTAACATGCAACCTCTTGTAATTGTAACCCAAGGCAACTCCATCCATCATTACATTGAAGAATAGATTACATTTCACACTTCAAAAGTAGCGTCTATTTTACATCACTTCCCTATTACCAATCTCCAGCAATCTTTGATAATGAAGTGGTTAGGAGCCATTCTTCATAATCTTCCTATTGGGCTATAAACACGCTAAATTGGCCGCACATTTTACGAGGGCCTACTAAATGGTATCAAACGATCTAATTGCTTTATTCTGCCCGACTCCTCGACTGCTGCATACAATGGCCGTAAAGTTTATTTTTTCCATTTTGTAATAAACTTCCATGCTTGCAACTTGCTGCAGCTTATTTTTTTGTCAGCCAGTTTTAATAAGCACTGCATAGTGATTCGTTTTTTAAATAGTTTTTACAGACTTCAATAAACGAGGAGGTTCTATCTTCATCTGTTTTTTTTTAGGTATGTTCACCGATCTTCATGTCAATTATGGACTGATTTCAATAAAAAAATATATAAAAGAGTATCTACCTATATTCTCAGGGTGGCCATGATCTTATTACAAAATTTAGGACACCTTAGATTTTATCATTTAAAATTTTGAAATAAATAATGTTACCAACCTAATTGATGGTGACTTGCTTTTTGTTGATTATCTGTGTGTATACTCATTTGAAATCGTAAGTCTGCTTCTATTTTCAAATTATTCATTCTTATCATAAATAGAAATGGCCGCATATAAAGACGTCATTGAATCATTAATCAACGATTACTTTAGGTAATGTCTTGGTAGTTCATCACTGTCAACCGCAACGCTGCTTACAAATTGAAATAGAAGGCACAAATGACACAAAAATATAATAATATGTATGTTACTTACTGAATTTGACATTTAGGTAGGTAGTTATTATACAAATAAATAAAAAGAACTGGCTTCCATTTTGGATAACATTATCTCTGTATCTCTATCTTCTCGTCTCTTCTCTTCTCTCTTCTCTCTCTACTATTATAAAATTGTAAAAAACTATGTTTGTTACGGGTTGGCGCAAAATATAGCATAGATTTTAATTTTGTTATCATTGTCACAAAGTATATGCTCAGACTTAAAAACTGGTGAAATTCTTATCTCAATTAATTGAACGGACCCTAGATACAGCTTGACCTCTTTGATGTATACAGACCCACACAAACTAGAGATCATCAAAGTTGGGGGAAAAAGCTAGTCAAAAATAATACCTAAGTATTTATAGTGCTATAATAGCACTTGTTCTTGTAGCATATTCCATAAACCTTTCCTTATACATACATATATTATACATATATAATTATGTACCTACATTATATACATCGTGTAAATAAGTAACGTGTAAAATAAGCGCAAGATCTCAAACAAATCAAATAATATTGAGTCATAATTACATCATAACGAAACCTGAAAATCATTTGAGACACGAAAGCATATTTTTTTCAAGAAATTAGCTTTACAAGCTAAATGCAAAATAGTAGGTGAAACGTATCAATTTTGACCCTCTGGTGCCTATTAATTAAAACAGGTTGACTAAGACTATTTCATTACCTTCGAAGTAAGTAGCCTCCTTTTACGACCTATTTAGAGTCAGTGGTCATAAATATTCCTGTTTCTCCACTTAAAATACGAGCGCATCTCATCATAGATTTCATATCAAGAGCATTGCTACCGACTTTTATAGGGATCGGAGAATAATTTATGGTAACAGAAATATTCCATAAATAACAAAACACGTCGTAAAAAAGTTTGGAATAATCTAGAATTAAAGTCAATGTTATCACAGTTATTCTCACACTTAGTCATTAGTGAATTACTGTAGCAGATGTGAATTAAATCCAATCATGAACCGGTCAGCAATCACTGGTTGAACGGAAAAACGCAAGACGAATTACAATTGACTTATGCCGCGGCGGAGCTGTGTGCTAAGCGGAAAAAGGAAGCGGAACGAAGCGATAGCGGAGCGGAAAAACAAGCGGAGTTGCCGCACTGCATCGGATTCTGCATCTGCCATCTCGTCATCTGTTCTAGGTCCATTTATTTGGGCTATGGGTATAAAAGTCGGTCAGTTTCTTCTTTACATTGATAAAAAACCAGATTGGCTGTAAGAGCGGCTTTGATGAATCATAATATGACTTTTTTGTTTTTTATCGCTCATTGCTAGTATTTCTCGAGAGAGAGTGAATCAGTCGTCAAGCTAAACTAATGTCATTTAATTAATATAATCTACAATACTATGTATTTTTTTAGGGCGACCAACGACGTTTCTCACTCTCAATCCCCGTAGCTGCGAGGCCACTTTTAAAGTCACAAGTCACAATTAGCACCTTACCTTTTTTCCGATCTTAAGAAGATGGAAGTTTGAGAGACAAGGAGTTGCAGAATGATGGAATCCAAATGTCTTCGTCTTCAAACGAGCCCGTCCCACGTTAGTTTAGTTGTTAGTACCGATTAACTAGGTTTATAGGCTTCTAGCTGGTAAATAATTAATTTTAGGTAGAGGCGCTATGTTTCACAGGCGTCGCTGTTCGTACCGCTCTCAGTATGGACACAGCCTTGGCTCTCTTAGCGATGGTAAAAAATACAATCAGCGCTGCATTTGTGTTGTCTATTAGTGGTAAGTATTATATGATGCCAATAGTAATCACAGTTATTAGCCGTATGAACTGATTTTGTAACTCACCCACTCACACGGTACATGATACATAATATCTAAACTATGCCACCGGTTTGGCGAAACTGAAATAAGTATCGAACAACGAGCCGGTTTCACTCCCATCTCAGAAGACTTTTCGAGACAAAAGGTAGGCTATGTCCTTAAAGAAGGTTGAATCTATCTTTATAGGTACCAAAATTCGCGCTTCGGTGTAAAGACGAAACATACAGACAGACAGGCACTTGCAGATTAAAAATATTTAATATTGGAGTATGGATGCACACATCGTCATTACGGTGCAATTATTATTACAATAATTATATTATTGTGTTGTCGAGTTGATCTAGGCTAATGAGGCAATTCCCAAAGCAAAAAAAAAAACATTTTTGTAAGGTGACATGGTTCTAAACTTTTGGGGAATTCCTCGGTTTCATCTTCCCTGCCAAAACCCCAGGGAATCAACTAAACGTGGAGTGTTTTCGAATATTGTCTTAAAATAATGTAAGATAAAAAATATTTTGTTCGCTTATTCAATTTGAGCGTACACTTCGTTGAATTAAAAATTGAGATCATTTTTACTTAAAAAAATATTACATTCTATTTTATTTAGAGCGTAATTATTCTCGTTGCTGAAAGAACCTACTTAAAATGAGCTTCAAAGTTGAAATATATTTTAGTGAATGTAAATACTTATTTTTTGCATATGAAAATTAAGCCGGGCTTAATATTATGAGATCAACGGATGAATATATTGCTAGAAATAAAAGTAATATTTTTTATCGCTAATAAATGGACTCGTTTGGAAACATTCAAATAGACCTTTGTATAATCAATATTCCAGCGGTCGTAAGCGCGACTGTTAGAAGCCAATGGTCCTGGGTTCGATTCCCAGGTCAAGCAAATATTTATTAGGTTTTACCATGAAATTTTAACGTGGGAGAGCCATGCTTCGGCACGAATGGGCCGGCTCGACCGGAGTGATACCACGGCCTCACAGAAAACCGGCGTGAAACAACGCTTGCGTTGTGTTTCGCCGAGTGAATGAGGTTACCGGAGGCTCAAACCCTTTTAAAAGGCGGGCAACGCACTTGTGACTCCTCTGGTGTTGCGGGTGTCCATGGGCGGCGGTTATCGCTTACCATCAGGTGATCCGTATGCTCGTTTGCTCCCCTATGCTATAAAAAAAATAATTCACTGTGGCAGAAGATATAGGTGTGATGATATGTTACGTTAAGCCAGATAGTCATTATTTTGTGTGAAACAAGGAATTATTATGCTAACCTTTTCTCTTTGTTAGGGTCAGCTCCCCGTCAAACAAGAAGCCGAATATGTGACAAATGACATACGTGTTTTAGGACATTACCGATATCTTGGGTAAATACGTTGTGAAAAGAAGACATATAATTATGTAAGAATAAAGAAAGAAAGAAAAAGTATTTATTTATTACACCCATATTGACGCACACGATGAAATAAATAAAATAAAATCTAATATAACACTTTCTAATAGCCCAAAGTTTACTCCTGACTTCTGGTAAAAAAAAAGATATGTAAGTAGGTGAGGTCCTTCAAAAAGGTCAGGTTATGTTAGGTCAGGCGTTTGGTACTCGCCACAGGGCGCGTGTGTAAGACAAGATGTATAAATGTGGACGTAGTAAAACAGGCTTACGCAAGAATGCGATGCAAGAATGCGATGATACGAAGAAAATATAGAATTAGAGTAAATATAGAATTAGGTAGAAAATATAAATATATTTTCTACCTAGGTACCCTTATGGGAGAATGTTATACTACTACTTATGATTCGTATAACAAGTATTAACTACGATAGGGTTCTTCATATTGGAATCTCTCCAAAGATACGCCAAACGACCGCAAGTTTCACACTATTCATTGTACTTCCTACCTTTGCAATCAGATAAACCTATTTTTATATGACAACATTGTATTCCCCAAAGGAGTTGGGTTGTTTGCTATCATTCAGCAACAGTTTACTGATGGACAATAAGTAATTGGACCC
The DNA here is from genome assembly GCA_947256265.1 of Acronicta leporina. NCBI lineage: Eukaryota > Metazoa > Arthropoda > Insecta > Lepidoptera > Noctuidae > Acronicta > Acronicta leporina. Next base: position 5,130,759 of record OX366529.1, read on the forward strand.
ATGGGGGTCGGGGACAATGCCAAACACTCCCTACAGTTTCTTCCAATATTTGGTTTAATTATATTGTAACTTTGAACGACTCGCTTGGCGCAATGTAATTGGTATTTATTTTACAAATTATTTGATCAGCGGCGACCAAAAACTGCTAAACAAATGAGACGAATAATGCTATCATTAAACCTTTTAATAAAATAAAGATAAAAACATATCTATTATGAAAACACACCTGTTTTTGTGCTTTCACCCTTTCCGTTGAGTATAAAGGGCCATTTCGTAATGGAGATCTCTCAGCGGCCATTACGATCGGCTTGTTTACCAGTATTTCTTGTTTACGAGATAACAGCAGTTCAATGTAAACGTACACATCGAATGTGGCACACATTTTGATCTAAAACTGAACTAGCTTAAGAAATATTTGGATAGCTATTTGTAACGTTGTTTGGATCGATTCTGACAAATGAATTATCCCATTTGATACTTTTTGGTGACCCATTAATAAATCTGTCCTGAGTAGATTTGCTTACTCAAGATAGGAGATAGAGGAGAGGATAGAGATTTTGACACTATTTGAATGGACTTTATGTCCAAATCCTACCTCTAGTAATTAAGTAAATCTATCGACAGCTTTGTTATTGGGAACCGGCCGTTAATGCTTCGGACATATCATCACGCCTGTTTTCCCCAAAGCTGTAGCAATGTATACCCACAATTCACCGGTATGTTTAGGTCCTGTGTAACAATGGGCGAGTTTATTGGCATTATCTGGACACAAATCCAAACTTCAAACTGCTATTGAGAATTTATAGAAAATCCCAATAAAACTGTCTCGATTTACTCATTTTATTTAACCTGGGAATGTAATGTAAAAATGAGCATTAGGTGATATCTTTGTCTGTTCGTCACAGGCAATGTCTATGTTAGTTTATATGTTTTCAATAATGCTGCCCAGGTGGATTGACGATTTGTGAAAAGCCGAAGATCGGGCTCTGTGGTGTTCACTATGAGGCTTACGTCCAGCAGTGCACGAACACAGGCTGATGAAATAGATGATGATGAAATAGTGTTGGGGCAATAATATTCGCGTCTTATCTCTCACTTTTACTTTATTGGTCCGTCTACTTTGATCATCTTTGAATCACTCAAAGTAATTCACGTCTGGTAGAAGCGCCTAAGGCATAAAGCCTGCCTTTGTAGGTAGGAACATTCTTTAAAAGTAATTACAAATAAATAAATGCCTTGTTTGTAACGGTATTCTTACGAAAATCTAAGTGGAAAATGTAAAGAATGGTTTCTGACACCTACGCCAATACTAGATATTGAAATAAAATTACTCTATACGGGTTTTATCGCATTGTAAGTATTGATATTATTTAATTCCCGACGTCAACTTAGCCTACCTCTGACTATTGAATAAAAATACCGACGTAAGAATCCGAGTCTTTTACAGCAATGTGGAATGCCCTTCCCGAGTGGGTCTTCCCCGATAGATATAATCGAGGTGTTTTTCAATTACGAGTGAATCGGTTTCTTCTAGGCAAGCGCGCTCTATCGTAGATCGCAGTGTCCGAACTGGTGGTCAAGTGTAAGCCTAACAAGACTAAAAAAAAACAAAAATATAGTCACTGTTTAAGTATGGATGCTGTAAAAGATTCGGTTCCTTATATCGGTAGTTATATTTCAATTATATAATAAGGAAAAGTTGAATGTTGTTGTAATTATTGCATGTTGAAAAAAAATAGGTGCGTCTTATAGTTACTTATTAGAATTTTCATTTTTCATGTAGTTAGCTAGTGACATTATTTCTAGCTTAATCCAAGCGATGATTAGGCTAATATTTAGTCTTAAACTTCTTATAAAAAGTCTCAGGTACCGAGCACATTTCATTAGAATTGTTTTATTAGGTCTGCAAAATTTAAGATCTTGGAAAAATAACAAATGCATAACCTTGTTTACGTGATGTGTCTACTAACCTATACCTATTACTTTTTTCACAGAATTGGAATCAGTTGCTTTACCTAGCGAGTGATTATAGATTAATAAATAAGTAATACATTGGCTCCAAATGCGGCCGCTGAGACTAAGGCCCTGAGTTCGATTCTCATGTAAAGCAGTGTTATTGGGCGTTCCTATAAAATCCTTAATAGCACATTGGAGTTTGGATTTTTTTTTATAGGATAGGGGAGCAAACGAGCAGACGGATCACCTGATGGTAAGCGATAACCGCCACCCATGGACACCCGCAACACCAGAGGAGTCACAAGTGCGTTGCCCGCCTTATAAAAGGGTTTGGGCCTCCGAAGGCTATTACATGAAATATATCCGCGATATGTAGATTCTATTACACTTCTGCCTAATTCTTTGACGAATACAGGTGTGACTCTATATTATGGTTTATAAATTAATGATCGGAGGTCAAACCTTACTTATTTATTCATATAAATTATCATGGAATATGGAAATAATGTGATAAGACAACGTTGCGGACTGAAAGATGATGTAGTGACACGTATTGAAAGGAATATGCTGAGATGGTTTGGACATGTTGAGAGAATGAATGAAAGACGATTAACGAAAGGAATTTATAAGGCGCATATCAGCGGCAACGTCAGAAGAGGTCGACCTAGAAGGACCTACATCGATCTTATTGGCGAAGTCCTTCAAAAAGGTCAGGTGCGTAGTACTCGCAACCGGCGCGTATGTATGAGAAGATGTATGAATGTCGCAGAAGCAAAAGAGGCATGCAAGAATCGTAGCAAGTGGCAGTCTATAGTTTCTGCCTACCCCTGTGGAAGAAGGGCGTGAGTGTATGTATGTATGTATGAATATGGAAATATAGTCACATATCAATAAAAACATGATTTTCATTTATAACCTCGAAAACCATTTAGTATAATTAAGTAAGTTGAATCGTAAATCCGAAATCAGAATATTATTATTATTCAAAAATAACTAAATTCCCCGCACTATTAATTGCTTCTGATTAATATTCCAAATTCAAATTTTATATTTCAAATTTTAACAGCTGTTCTCGAATGCGTTCTGTTAGGCTGGCCATAAATTCAGTCGGACAAAATACCGGAATGTGTACATTACTTATGCATGAGTCTGTTGGCGTTATCCACACACATGAGCCAAAATGATTTGTTATCCCATAAAAACGCCTTTACTTTCGTTGCGAGATGGGAAGTCGCAGCTACTGCACAGGAACAATCCAGCGAACCAAGTTTTTATGGCCACCGTTCTTTGAAACGCAAGTGTGCAAGTTTAGAAGAGTAACTTTGTGATTTTCAAATTTCTTACATCGAGTTATTTCGTATAAATACTCAGTTTATGTTGGACGAATGGACATTTTGATTTACTGCAAACGCCTGAGTGTTGCACTCAATAAATTACTGCTTATTTTGTTCGCAACGGGGTTGTATTGACTAGTAAATTGTATCTAAGTTTAGCACAGTACACCATATAAGATTGGCTGCGTGTTAAAGTATAGCGTAATGATTATAGCTAGCATCCATTATCGTATAATTTTACGGTTTCGGCCGGGAGGTTTATCCTGATTAACTAACAGACGTAGATACAAATTATACCCAAATAGGTGCGCACAATTATCTTTGTTACGAATAAAACCTATTGTTATCTACATTAATTCGGGTTGCTACAATAAAAATATCGTTAAAGTTAATGCACGGCCGTATCAATTCGTTCGTAACCGTGAATCACTACGATATCTATAATACGAATTTCCAAATTGGGTAGGTATTATTTGACTGCGATCGCAATTGTTGGGCATGAACTGCCTCATTAGCCAAGTGGTCCTAAGCGCGACTGCTACGCTAGAGGTCCTGGGTTCGATTCCCAGGTCGAGCAAAGTGTTATTGGGTTTTTCTATGAAATTCGCAGTAACAGCTCGGAGTTAGGAATTTGTGCCTGGTAAATAGAAATAGGCTCGCCCCCTATTACATGGGACCTAAACATACCGGCGAACTGTGGATTTACTTTAATACACCTCTGCCTAACCCTTCGGGGAATACAGGCGTGATGGTATGTTATTTTATGTTCAATTCTCAGATCAAGCATTGTTACTTATTGTTTTTTTGTCTATTTCTCAATAGTTATTCGTATTATGTGGCTCGGTGTAATGGTGGCACATTACATTAAATCTAAAGATGTACCAAACAACGGTGGGTGCTAATCAAATCAGTACAGGATTCAGGATTCAGGTGTAATGTTATTGAAATATTTTCTGAGTCGTGTATTGCTTGTAACGTAGTTTGCTCATATTTGTGGAACAGTGCTAACATGCTATGCTAATATATAAATAAGTTACCTCCATATCCTTGGTTTTAAATTCAACATCTTTAAATTATTTGCTCTATCAAACAAATCCTACATTATTTACTAACTTTACTTGGCTTGTCTTACTAATACAAAGATCTTAGATCGGTTTTAAAGTCACACCTAGGAATGATTTTTTATTTATTTTTTTATTTAATAATAAGGTACACCAACAGCTTCTGTATACAAAATATCAAATAAAAGTATCTTACAATTAGTTATGTTCTTATACAGTTGCCAATAGCAGGTGAACCAACATTCACTTTTGAATGATGTAGAATTTTTGTAAGACGTGCCTGAGAACACATTTTAACAGTTTGAATGTCTAAGCTCCGGCACCGTGGTAAGTGGGGATATCCCATACCTAAGAATCTAAAATACCCAAGTACATGTTTATGTTGGAGATAGGGTTGCCAGGAATAAAAATAGAAAAACCGGTACAGATTCATGTTTACCCGGACATTTTGCCTTGATTTTATAAATTTTAATACTTTTATTTACGCCACTGATCGCTCGCACCCCACCAACCCAAAAGCTGCACAGACACAGACTGAGTATTTATTTGGCCGGATACGACTGTATAAGTCTGGACTTGCCCAGCTAAAGCAAAACGTTTGGCAACCCTCGTTGGGAAATTCTACCAATTGCCAAACTTTAAAAGTAACAAAAATATTGTATACTAGCTTCTGCCCGCGACTTCGTCTGCGTGGACTTGAGATAAAAAGTAGTGTTGGGTTTATATCACTATAGTACGCACAAGCGCGGTATAATTTAAAATTATCACTCATCAAATGTCAAACTGTCAAACGTCACTTTCATTTCTATGTTCTGTCATACATTTTTATTAAGTTAGTTGCAATACAGATCTCGCATTCTTTACCGGCATTTTTATTGTCCATTTGGCTAGCTATATCCTTATCAGGAAAAATTAAGCCTCAGTACGTCGAAACAAGTAGCCCATGTGTTATTCCAGACTATAATCTATCTCTGTGGCAAATTTTATCCAGATCCGTTCAGCCGATCTGGCGTGAAAGTGTAACAACATACATCCATCCATCCTCAAAAACTTTCGCATTTATAATATTAGTAGGATAGTAGGAAGTAGGACAGTAAATGTAATTTTGGGCTTAAATCTAAAACTTAAGATCTGATATTCGAATAAACATTCTAATTCCGTTACCGAAGCGATTTCAAAACCATTTTCATTAAATCCGTCCATTTTACATAACACATAAAGCAGAGAAAATTTTAACACTGGATATTAACCATTATTTTTTAAAACATCCATCTGTCGTTCGCTGCCTCGCGGTGCGTATACGCAGGTCAAGTGGCGCGCGCTTGTCCATGTCCATGTTTGTCGTCACAGCTGACTGATCGCGGAGAATTTGACGCCCCACACATGAAATAGCTGCTCACACGTTAATTTGTTTTTTTTAAACGACAATATTATCGTCATTACTTTTAGATAGGTTAATAATCCGTTATGATGTAAGTACTTATATTTAAAAAGGCCTTAATAAGTAAGTATGTACATAATTAAAAATTAGTTATGTAGTTTAGATGACATTCATATTTTTGTAAAAAAAAATATTGTTATTCTGTACGTACTATTTATTGCATGTCGAAAGGTTGTATTTCTATGATTCTTAGGGCCACTTGATATTTTTTTATGAAAAATTGTGTTTAAATACAATTTAAACACATTTAAGAAGTTGGTGCAAGTGGCCCTTATAGTATTTATAACTCTAACACAATCTAAATCTATCTCTAATCTAAATCTATTTACTTACCCAGTAATTTAGCGAGGATACTCTATGAATTTGCCTCGGAGGATGACAGCTGATAGTAAACTTTAATCTTTACCTTTTATAGAGGACGGAAGAACTTTTTATGTCAGTTTTGAGCTCTAACAGTATGAACAAAATTTTAGGTAAGCCATTTGTTGTACAAATGCCTTGAAAATTCTGATCTTTCCTGCAGAACTTAGCTTTGTTGTATACGTTTATTGCTTGCAATCTTATTTACTGTATTCATCTGGAGATTTTATGTACCTACCTTTTCTTTCACAGACAGACACACACACACAGACACAGAAGTTATTTCAAACCGGCTTGACCCCTTGGCGCTGCGTAGAGATGTGGCCTCGCTTTGCATCCTCTATCGCCTATACTATGGGGAGTGCTCCGAGGAATTGTTCGGATTGATCCCTGCATCCTCTTTTCGCCATCGTTCTACGCGACAACAGTTCCATCCCCATCATCTTGATGGCTGGCAGTCCACAACTGTGCGTTTCTCTAGAAACTTTCTGCCTCGCACAACAAAACTGTGGAATGAACTGTCGCCTGCAGTATTTCCGGACCAATACGACCTTCAAACCTTCAAGAAAAGAGCGTACTCCCTTTTAAAAGGCCGGCAGCGCACTTGTGACTCCTCTGGTGTTGCAGGTGTCCATGGGCGGCGGTGATCGCTTACCATCAGGCGATCCGTCTGCTCGTTTGCCTGTTATCACATAAAAAAAAAAAAGACGGATTTCTTATTGGGAACCGGCTTTAGTCGCTTAGTTATTGTCGTTTGCACCCATCGACCATATGGGGCTATATTGTCGATGTTTGCACCAGACTTGAACTAACGAGATTACTTATTTTAAAAGCATTGGTGTTTATTGGTCTCTAAATTTATGTTGGCGCTTAGGCTAAATACGAACCAAGTACCTTTTTTGTACAAAAGGTTCGTCTGTTGGGAACAGACTGTAACCAATGAACAAAGTAGTGTTGTTCGCCACACAACTGTAAATAAATTCCTTTGCGGAATATTTTTAGGTTTCAATGGGGAAGTATTGCCCATGCGCAGGAAACGGGCATTGTAGCGGCATGGGCGGCATCTCAATGGAAATGTTTGTGTGACACTATGGTGTTTATGCAGCATGAGAACAATTGAACTAAATATCTTTGAGAAGTGACAAAAAATATTTTCGGCGACACATTTTTACACACAGTATTTTTTTTATCGCAAAGCATACTATTTTTGTCTAAAGGCTGGTCTTTGGTCAGAGCATGCACATTTGCTTCTATTTTAAAATTATATTTTAAACTAGCTTCAAGTTCAAGCAAACAAACAAACAAACTCTTCAGCTTTATATATTAGTATACATAAAAGAAACAATCTAACAGCTACTGGTTGTTCAAATCAGTAAATAAATTACCATATAACGCGACAATGCGGCCAGCCTGTTGGTACCATTCCAGCTTCTGGATGTTAAAGTTTTTTGATACAGTCTTCTAATTATGCTGATATTTTTATAAATATTCAGGTGTCATATCAGCTGATTTATGAGATTATACTTACTCGTATGTTACCCAGACCCGGAAGGTCTGTGTGTTTGTGTCTGTGAGTATTTGTTTGCACCCACGATGCAGAAGAAAGTCCCGGTGTGGGGAAACGTTGTTAAAAAAAAATTTCGTTTTGTGACCTAGAAGTAAGTTCAGAATGTGAAGGCAAATTTCGACATAGCAGGTGGGACTCGCGGTGGCTTAGTGGTCATAACGTCTGGTGTATCAAGACGCAGGTTCGAATCCTTTTCGAACCTTTCGAAGTTTCCTTCACTAAAATAACTAAAAATAAAAATGTTATTCGGGAATAAGTGAGCTCGACTTGGCAGGGGCACTGCCGCATGCCGTGGCAAATTTAGAATATAACCGTTCCACAATTTGATGAAAATATGAGGCAGATGTTACTTAAAACTCCCGTAAACCTTCGTGCCTGCTATGATTCGACAACATGATAAAAGAATCATGGTCCTACACCTATTAGTTATACTTCAAACGCATCGGACCATCAAATGACATAGTAAGTGACTTAAACGCGTTATCTCGTGCTTTCTAATAATTAGAATTTAATTAACAGTGGCTTATTGCAAAGGGAATAAGGTCGGGATTATGTGAGTAAACTTTTATGTAGGTAGGCGAGGGCTAGCAAGTGCGTAAGGACAGTTGCGTGTTTGCTGCGATAAGTGACGGCTGTTCGCTTCCCGGTGTTGAAGTGATTAATTGTGGGAATAGCATGGAAACATTATTAACCTCGTTGGGGGACTAACTAGGTCGAGAATAAGTACCCAAATACATTAAAATATTACTTAGCAATAGACGGGGCACAACAAAATTGTACTTAATCAAAACATACATACCATCACGCCTGATTTCCTTGAAGGGTTAGACAGAAATACACACCTATTGTTCACCGGTATGTTTAGGTACTACATGGACACTGCTCGACCTGGGATTCGAACCCAGGACTTCTAGAGTAGTCGAAATTAAAATTTGAAATGGAATTTGAATTTGAATGGACTGCTTCATTAGTCTAGTGGTCTTAATCGCGATTGCTACACTAGAAGTCTTGGGATCGATTCCCAGGTCGACCAAAGTGTTATTGCTTATTTTATGAAATTTTCAATAATAGCTTGGAGTTTGAATTCGTACCCGGCTAGCGGTAATAGGCTATATTCATCCCTTATTACATTGGACCTAAACATATCGGTTAACTATGGTTCTACATTAGTACACCTGTGCCTAACCCTTCGGGGAATACAGGTGTGATGGTTCTTTGATATGAGCATCATCATCATATCAGCTAATAGAAGTCCACTACAGAACAAAGGCCTCCCCCAAAGACTTCCAGACAAGGACCAGATAAATGCCGCCTGCATCCAACGACTCCCAGCGACCTTAACCAGGTCGTCCGTCCAACTCGTTGGAGGTCGTCCCCCACTGCGTTTTCCGGTGCGTGGGCTCCACACGAGAACCTTTCTGCTCAAGCGGCCATCAGTTCTAATAATATAATGGTTTACATTTTTTGTTTTGCAGTTCTTATCTTGAGCGTATTTAAATTGCAGGTAAACACAGCAGTCTTAGGCCCACTTGCACCAACTTCTGAAATGTGTTTAAATTGTATTTAAACACGAAATTTCTATGAAAAATTGTGTTTAAATATGACTTAAACACATTTAAGAATTTGGTGCAAGTGGGCCTTAGTATAAAGTGTGTTCTGTTACATTTAAAAAGTATTTAATTTTATAAATATAGCTAGGTACAATTTATCTCCTCCTTCTTCTTCTCTACTATTATAAAATTGTAAAAATTATGTTTGTTACGGGTTGGAACAAAAAACTACTGAATAGCTTTTAATTTTGTTATCACTGTTAGAAAGTATATGCTCCAACTGAAAAACTGGTGAACTTCTTATCTCAATTAATTAATCGGATCCTGAGATACAGCTTGACCTCTCTGATGTATAGAGACCCATACAAAGAAGAGATCATCACTGTTGGTTTATAATAAATTATGTTTGGAATCCATTTCTAATCCTACTATAACTTCAGGTGAGCGAAGCCACGGGCAAAAGCTAGTCAATATATATAAGTACGTATGTACATGTTCTATGTACATATATATGTATACAGGTACACACATATGAATTGATAACCTAGTTTGAAGTCAGCTACACGTAAAGTTGAATACTCCAAGAAACAGCTGCAAGAAAATATCAGTAGTATTATCTCTATACTTACAAATACTCACACTTAAAAATCCATGTCAAACACTTCCTCGTTGCTACTGTCCACAAAAGATTCCCCGCTGTTTTCGTGGCCTGACTTTTAAATTTCTTTAAGTTAATAAAGATTTTTAACAGTATCTTAACATATAAACATAAAGTTCAAATTCCGGAAAACCAGTAGATTATCGATAAAGGTTAGCACACATAAGACTGTATCTTGCATGCAAGTTGTTTCTAACTCATGTTCTCTTCTGACTAAAGAGTGTAGGTGTATACTCGTATGATACCCTAAGTCATATATAAAAGTGCTAATGTTTACAGCATATTTCATTATTAAATACCTCTGCTAAGTACTAGTTATACAATTACCTTTAGCACATACTGCCCGGTGAAGATTTTATCGAATTAAATGGAACCGTGATGTTCGTTTGCGCACGTGAGTATGTGACCAACACGGTGCTATGCGAGAAGCTTCGGCACTAATGCCCATTAGTGCCGAAGCTTCTCGCATAGCACCGTTCCGGCTCAACCGGAGTGATACCACGGCCTCACATAAAACTGGCGTGAAACAACGCTTATGTTGTGTTTCGCCAAGTGAGTGAGGATACCGGAGGTCCAAACTCTTTCTAAAGGCCGGCAACGCACTTGCGACTCCTCTGGTGTTGCGGGTGGCCATGGGCGGCGGTATCGCTTACCATCAAGCGAGCCAACTGCTCCTTTGCCCCCTACGCCTTAAAAAAATTACAATATGACACATTCTTGCATGCAAGTAACTTACAAAAAAATCGGCATGATGTATTCCAGCCTTTATGGCACTTAATTCACCTATCTATATGGGCCCTTCGTGGCGGCTATATGGTGGTGTCGAGAATGAATTGGTTGTGATATCGATGGAAATCATCTGTGTATCGTAAAATTGGTTAATTTTAGCATTAATTAGACGGTCAGAGTGATCATTAAAGTTCATTTAAGTGGCGGTTTGAGTGTGTGGTGGTATTAGTACTTTGTGTTTTTTTGTATGTGTGTGTCCGACTATTTAGAGCTGTGAGTGTGTACAAATAAAGTGCATAAAACCATTTATTTGCTTTGTAGTAAATTTATTATTATTTATATATTTTGAGGAACATTTTAACAAAGTAAAATTTTTATTTCGCAGCTGACGAAGAAAGTAGAGACAAGGGCAATGAATGAATTTTATAGAAATTAGGTCTTATCTTTTTGTAAATTTTCTGCATTTTTCATGCTAAGATTTTAAAGTTATTTTAGTGAAGGAAAAATTCGACTCGCAGGCAGGATTCGAACCTGCGTCTTCTGGCTGGGTACTTACGCCTGCGAGTCGAATTTTTCCTTCATTAAAATTAGGTCTTATTTAGGTACATATTCGTATATGTTCTATGTATGCACTCGTGATATTGACAAAATACTTGTTCTAGAGATACCATACTTATGTCTGTTTAAAAGATTAACATTTAGTTCAGGGTGAGAGACGAGAGAGAAAAGAGACGTTATAAAAGTCCACTTAACACGTACACTGTCCATGTTTATGATTATGTGAGTGATAATACTTATGTCCATTTTAACGACATAACTAAGCTGTATTTTACGAAGGCGCATCATTTACGATAAATAAGGGATATTGCAATTAACCTGCGCGTACGCATCAAACTAAACGAGCACTTCATTATAATGGCTTTCTATTTATCCATTCGACACTTAGTTACGGATCGTTTTTTGTATGAATATAAAAGAAATTATTATGATAAATGCTCGTAGGTACGCACAATAGAGTGAACCAATTACTGATAATTTATTAAGAGTAAAAACGTTTACAAGTCGCATACATTTGACGAAACATTTGGCGTAACGGCTTAGTGGCTTCTGCGCCACGTGTTGTGGGTTCAATCTTCACACGGAGCAAATATTTGTATGACCTACAGATATTTGTTCCGAGCGTTGTGTTGTGAGAATTTGTGTATAAGTACTCATGATAATAATAAATAAATAATAATTTATTGGAACAGAAAGAGAGTAACATAATATACCTTATAATCTAGACAAGATATTGTCCACTGTAATTTTATATTTATATGACAATAAGGAGACAAATGATACAGGAGAATATCCTAGTGTGGGGCAACGTTTTTATAAAATAAAGACTCACATTGGCTTCGTTCAGCAATGGACTACTATAAACACTGATGTTGATGATGAAAAACATATACAGGTTTGGAACGAAAAGTAAAGTAGGCTGTAGCCCGGTAATGGGATACAAATTAGACTTTAAAAAGCGTCAAATGTGCCTCCGATTAGAATTCGAGACCTATGGAATGGCAGTCCATTGTCAACTCTTGTCGCTAGTTATAAATTAACTAAGTGTAGGTATGTCATATATCAACTGAAAAACTGTTGTAACATTAAAATAACAGAAACTGAGGTAATCAGTCTCAAAGTTTTCACTAACCTAAGCCCAAACCCTTTTAAAAGGCCGGTAACGCACTTGCGACTCCTTTAATGGTGGGTGTCCCTGGGAGGCGGTAATCGCTTGCCATCTTGCCGTCTTTTCGTTTGTCCCTTAATCCTATAAAAGAAACACTAAATTCTAAAATCAAATTGTAGCAAGAATTTTAATCAACCTTAAACCTTAATTTAAGAGATTATTTTTGGTTTTATTCACAAAAAATAATATTATTTTTGCCTTTTTGTGGCTTATAGCAGTTTTACAGCGGATGTGCGATGTATTTTATTATTACTGCTAAAGTGCAATGATTGCCTAGTGATTTGAACATTGAACTGCCACGTCAGAGTCGTCCAAGGCACACACACCTCTGAATTATCCAAATCATGTAATTAATCATTACGGAGAACATGATAAGGAAACCTATATTGACAGATTTTTAATAGGGTGTGACACACCCTACACCAACATAACATGGTGGGTTAATAGCCCTGCAGTAGCACGGTTGATTATTACATTAATAAAAACATAATATTATAAGTGCGAAAACTAAGAACTCACCTCTTTTCAAGCCCTTGTAACATCAGCCAAACATTTCTTATTTCCTAAAATCCTTATCTAAAAAGGAATCCTTTTATTGTAAGGCAAACAAAACCCCAAATGGAATCAATCCTTGACGCGTCAGCATTATTTGAACTTATAGGTTCCTTGGGGAAGGGTGAAGAGGGGAGAGGATCATGGAGATTTGAACAACACCCCCCCGAATTTATGTTGAGACAAAAAGAGTTTCTATTAAATCATGTGTTTTACGGGACGCTGCGTTTTGTAAACACGCCACTTAAGTGTTGTTAACATTGTAAGGGAACTGAAATGTTGATGGAATTGGGTAGAGGTTGAACTGCAATTTCTTTTTAATTAACAGCTGTATTATGAACACATCCATATCATAATAATATATCTGCATTCAAGTAGAACGCCCCTTGAACTTTGTTGTCATAAATAATTTACTTATACAAGCCATTTTAAATTTTAATTTATATTTAATTAACTTACTTAGTGAATACAACAACTCTCATTTATAACACAGACACCATCGAGATATTAGGATTTGAGTACAATTCCCTTATTTTTCTATAGCACCAGCGCTTTTTAGGGACGATCTTAGTACAAGAGAACTCTAGCGCGGGGGATGCTTTTTAATCGTCTTCTTTTATCTTCTATCTATACATATAAATAAAAATGAATCGCTCAAATATATGTACGCACATAATTTCCGAAGGATCTCACAAATTTGGATAATCATTGTAATAAACTACATCTTGGGTATTAGCCCAATTGTGATTATATTTAGCAGGATTATTGCCTAGCGGCTTGTGCCTCTGAAATGATGTACAAGGATACCTACCTATTCATACTAATAACAATACCATAGCATACTGACACATAAGTATACTAAACGAAAATACTAAAATAAAAGAAACAAATACCCTGAGATATTATCACGAAAGGCGCCAAGTAAATGAAACTTTTTACGATAAACAAGACAGAAAACGAATGGAATCTGCGCCTCTACTTATGAAAAAGGCCACTATGACGCGAAAACAACGTCAATAAACAAGTACTAGATCCGTAATTACATACTCGACTGGACGTACAATCAAGTACAATAAACGTTAACTCATCTGCGCGTACGCAACGATACGAGCGTATTTTTACGCACGGTAATTGAGCTAATAAGTACTAGAGAAGACCCCGTAATTTTATTGTTCTATAATAATTTTATTTGATAAAATAATATATTTTTCATAATATAATATAACGATATATTTGCTATATAATATAATATGCATCGTATATTTTTTTAATATGACATAAATGAAAGTATTTTATAGTAAAATTGCAAAATATTCCTACCCTGTATTCTCTAACTCAGAAGTGAGATACATCATCAATTCTCCAATATGTTAAAGGTTCAATATAATTAGTAGTGAACTATCTCTAACCAACCAGGGACCAATCAAAATGGTAAGCTGCTTCTTCTTTCAAGAATTTCTAATGAAAAAGATACTGCCCGACTGTAAATGAAACTCTCTCTCACTCTCGTGGCCACTAGCTCAATTAGATATTAACTCTAATAAATACGAGTCTATAAGGTGAAGGCGTGCTGCACAATTACAGTTCGGGTCGGCATTAATCAGACAGCTGAGTGGTAAAATTTATATAGATATACATGTTCGGGAATTAGTCACAAAAACTCTGATTAACCAAGCCTAGGGCTAAAAGTCCAGTTTACTGTTGATCCGAATTGTGCCGCCAAGATTGAGTGTAGCACACCTAAGGCGTACTCTTCCACGAGTCATGAAGTAACAGGTTTTAGTAAGAAAATTGCCTACTCTAGTACGGAGTAAAATTATACCTCTATGTACACAGGTTGCGTTAATTTATGCTGGCAGGATTGCCTAGATGTGTATCGTAATTTTCTAGACTCAAATGACCGAGCAATGATGCATGTTCTCATCTGTAAATGCTAAATAATAACAGTGACTGTCAGATAGTCTAGATCTTCCAGGTGATTAGCAAATGACAGACCTAGAGCTAACTTGGTTTGAAATCTCACTTCAATTTATTTTACTTGCCTAGGCTTTAAGTAGTTACAAAGAAAACAAAAAACACGTGACGTTGTTTTGATGTTTTCTAGTGGATTGGATGTATGAAATGTCTTATCGAGGAGTTTTCTCCTACCGACTTTAAATAGCTGTTTTTTACAAAAGTCGTTCTCAATTTTGGGCTTTTGCTATGTTGCGGCACCATTATTCTTTATTTTCTCTGTTTAGAAGAAGACGTCATCAGACTAGTTCCATTATCGTCAATCTGGTTTTATCATCAATTTATGTTCGATAATTATGCTTCTCCTATCCAGCCGTTCTAATCTGCCTTCCACAAGTCATCACTTCACGAAGCCACCGCGGTACCCTTCAAGAATTATTTTGCTCCAAAGTTATCAATACTCCGAGAGATGTGACCAGCCCATTACCACTTCATCTTGCTAACCTTTGAGCTATGTTGGTAACATTGGCTCACTGACGCACAACTTCGTTGCGGATTTTATTCCTTAGAGAGATTCCGAACATAGGGTCTATAGCTGTGCTTATGCCTGGACTTATGTCTTACGTCCTAACTTGCCTAAGTGTAAGCATATAAGACTCACTTTAGAATCCATAAGCCTACCAACATTTAGTAAATATTAGACAAAAGAATTTGATACTATGTATGTAATCACCAAGACAGACTAGTTTTAATTATTCGGTAACGTCAATTATGTTACCGATTACGCTCTAATAACGCTAATTATGCTGGTGTATTTAGTGGACTCAATACCCACAGGGCAGGTAGAACAATTAATGACATCGAACCAACGCTTTATTAGTCTGTCCTATCCGTTCAATTACATAGGTATGTTAGTTTTATTCTCATCAACTGAATCCGTTCCACTAAGGCTGACCGCACATGAGCGACTTAATGCAATTAAATATTTTTATATAAATTGGTGTAAACATAAAGATCTTCTCGTGGTCTTTACCATAGCAAATGTAGTACCAAAGAAACGACTAAGCAGCTGTATAAGCGACTTTGTGCCTTTGTTCGTGGTCCGTAAGGTGGTTTTTTTCTCTTCGAGTTTTTTCTTCCCTCATGCTAGTAAAATGGAACGAACGTAGTCAATAACTACATGCAAAGACTTCTAGCGAATCCGTGAGAACAAAACAATCTTCAGAGTCTAAAAATAGGTATAAATTCATCTAGTTAAACGCCTGCTTGGTGGGTCATAAGTCATGAGTGACCGTTACCGGTAGATGAGACTACATACTCGTACTTATCCGATGCATTGCAAGCGACTAAATTTAATCAATTTCTCACGCGATTGTCGCCCGTATGCGGGTAGCATAATAAAGATCCGAGCAATGAATTGTGGGTCTTCCCGAGCTTCCAGGAAAAGGAAAGGACTGGAGAAAGTAATTTCAGTTCTTTCATAAATATTATCCTTGTGTCGGAACAATGAATCCTTATATAAACGTAATTTAGTTCACTGTATATCGTTCTAACATACATTGCAAATATTTTGTTCTAGAGAACTTGGCAGCTTGTCGATTAATTGTTAGTGAAGTTCAGCTTGATAAATAAAATAGTTGCTTGCATAACTATTTAGTTGCGAAGTTGCCGCATCCGCGTATAAATATTTAATATCTAGTTTCTAAAGTATCTAAGTGGTTACCAACACTATTTATATAAATTACTTGATGTTTTTTCCATGTATTATATACTTACATACTTGCAAAGTGATTAGGTATGGCAAACGTAGTGTAAGACTTTTAACAGAACGCTCCCAGCCCATGTGGAGTGACGGCTAAGGCAGTTGGCAGTGTCTGGATAAGAAAATTCGAAGATCGGGCCTAGAAATATCTAGGTAACAGTGGACAAATATATGTAGATCGATAATGAATAAATTTGGAAATGGCAAAGATGTGTTATTGCTGCTACTGGAGTAGACATTTTATCCTTTCATATTAAACAAAATACAATAATTTACTAAGAGATATCTTGCCGGTAGCTTTGTTGGCCAAAGCTCTAGTGTGGCCAAACTAGACGTAGGTTAGAATCCTGCCTTACGAAGAAGTTCTCTTACACAAATATATCTATAGGTACCTACTAATATTTTAGAGAGGAAATATGTGTATGTATGTAACGATAACGAACGAACTACTGGGCCGATTTCTAAAATTCTTTTACCATTTGAATGCTACATTATTCCAGATTAACATAGGATATAGAATTTTGAGAAAAGTTAGGGATTTCTCTACCCGTGCGAAGCCGGGGCGTGCCGTTAGTAATTTATAAAATGTTTGAATGCAAAATATCATCATCATCATCATCATCAGCCTATAATAGTCCACTGCTGGACGTAGGCCTCCCCCAATGTGCGCCATTTCACCCTGTCCTCGGCCTGTCGCATCCAGCTACTGCCGGCAGCCTTTCGCAAATCATCACTCCATCTTGCCGGAGGGCGTCCTACGCTACGTTTGCCGAGTCGCGGTCTCCACTCAAGAACACGTCTACCCCAGCGGTTGTCGGTTCTTCTACAGATATGGCCAGCCCACTGCCACTTCAGCTTGCTAATTCGGTGCGCTATGTCGACGACTTTGGTTCTCTGTCGGATAACCTCGTTGCGGATTTTATCCTTCAGAGAAACTCCGAGCATAGCACGCTCCATAGCACGCTGAGCGACTTTAAAATGGTGGACTAGCCGTACTGTGATTGTCCACGTCTCAGCACCGTAGGTCATCACGGGTAGGACGCACTGGTTGAAAACTTTCGTTTTCAAACTTTGCGGTATGGGTGATGAGAAGACTTGACGTAGTTTTCCAAATGCTGGCCAGCCCAGTTGGATCCTCCTCTTGGCCTCCTTCTCAAAGTTGTTTTTACCCATCTGCAAGATCTGCCCGAGGTAAGTATATTCTGAAACAACTTCAAGAAGATGACCATTCACAGCAATAGGTCTCAGATCAATGTGGTCATTTAACATGACTTTGGTTTTATCCAAATTCATGCTGAGACCTACGCCTTGCGAGGCTGATGCTAAGCTGTTCAGCATCTGTTGAAGCTCCTCTAGCGACTCTGCAATTAGGACTATGTCGTCTGCGAATCGTAGGTGCGAGATGTAATCGCCGTTTATGTTTATGCCCTTACCTTTCCAGTCCAGCGTCTTAAACAAGTCTTCCAATGCGCTCGTGAACAGTTTCGGGGATATGACGTCCCCCTGTCTCACGCCTCTGCGCAATTGGATGGGTTTAGACTGCTGGTCCTGTACTTGGACATTCATAAAGGCCGATTCGTAGAGAGATCTCAGCACCTCGATGTAGCGATAGTCCACTTGGCACCGCTGTAAGGATTCCAAAACAGCCCAGGTTTCCACTGAGTCAAAGGCTTTCTCATAGTCCACAAATGCCAGGCACAGGGGCCGATTATACTCCTCGGACTTCTGTATAATCTGCCTCACTGTGTGAATGTGGTCTATGGTGCCATACCCCGTGCGAAACCCGGCTTGTTCCGGTTCCATACTCCGTTGGCTGAAACTCGTCAAGTCTCCTAGCGAGACGATTCGTGATGACCTTAGAGAACAGCTTATAGACGTGGCTTAGAAGGGAAATGGGTCTGTAATTTTTAAGAAGAGTTTTGTCTCCCTTCTTAAAAAACAGAACCACCACACTCTCATGCCACGCCTTTGGAGTTCTCCCGCAGTGAATAATGGAATTGAATAGTTTTTGCAGCTCCCGGACAACAGGGGCTCCTCCTACCTTCAGGAGCTCTGAAGTAATTCCATCTTCACCGGGGGCTTTTCCATTTTTAAGCTGTCTTAAAGCCAACACGATCTCGTCGTGGCTGATATCCGGCAGTTCGTCGGTGTAGTGGCGTATCAGGGCGGCTCTTGAAACGCAGTTTTCCCGCTGTGGACGAGGAACATGGGCGGCATACAGTCGGCCATAAAAGTCTTCAATCTCAGTAAGAATCTCCGGCTTTGACAAAACGGTCCTGCCATCGTTTGTGGTGAGCTTCGTCAGGTGGCTCCTTCCAAGCTGCTGAGTGAATACTTTGGACCCTCGGTTTCGCTCTATCGCCTGTTCAATTTTTCGCGTATTAGAGCTCCGAAGGTCACGATGCAAAATATAATAAGAACTTATAACTAAAATAAGGGAGAATTCATAATTGTTACTACCTAAGTGTTAGGTACTAGGTACCTACGTTTCATAAACCTGACTTATTCAATAAAATTCAACCCTAATCTCGGTGTATGAACTTGTTCGGACGAGAAGCGTGACGTAAGCGCGATCTGAAAAGGGTTAAGCCCAACTTGTACCCCCAAGGGGGTGAAACCGAGTGCTCACCACACCGTGAACAAGTAATTTGTAAGTTTACTTGTAATATATTGTAATATTATAAAGACTACCAATGAAAAAAACACTAAAACCGATTCATAATAATTAATTCCGTCAGTAGATTTCCTTACTAGAGGTAGGATTTTGATTTTGTCATTACCTGTACCTATAAACCTTATGTCAAATATCTCTAGTAGATAAGCCAATCACCGGCAGATTTGTTATTTAGTCAAAAACCACCAAAAAATTGTTAAATTCCTAAATAATGAGAAAACATACATTTTGATTTTCCTTCTTTTTTAAGTCGGTTAAATATCAACGATGGTGGTCTCCACTAACGTCAATGTAACTTAATAACAACATAAAATTAAATCGCAACTAAGTAATGTTTAATATCAATAAATTTATTGTGATTATAACGACTTTGTGACACAATGTGAATTTATAACGATACGTTATTAATTATATGCGGCAGTTATAATATATCTAATTGGATACACACGGCTACAAACCACCACCAAGCTTACAGATCACAGTAAGATATACTGACCTCCAATTATAAGAAAAGCCTATACAAAATAAGTGAGGTCAGCTTATATTGAAACATAGCGTTATGTGTAGCCGTGTGTACAGTAACTCTCTGAAGTCAATAGCAATTTCCAAATCACCACGCCAGTATATTCACGTAAAACACCACCTATAGGTTACAACTATAAACTGGCACACTTATACCGTCGAGAAGGGCCGTGGGCTATCTAATTCAAGGACACACGGCTACACATCGTTCATGTTATATAAGTCATAATTATCTATATTAAAAATTTGCTTATTAGTTTGTCTGGGGTGCTAACACCGCATTGTCAAATATTTTGTTCCTAAGCAATGATTCTATTGTATTCCAGTTCGAAGGGCTATGATGAAACTGCTGGGCCACTGAAATTACTGGGCAAAAATGACGGCGCGCGAGTGTAATAACTGATTGTTTGTTTTTTTGCTTGAACGCGCTAATCTCAGGAACTACTGGTCCGATTTGAAAAATTATTTCAGTGTTAGATAGCCCATTTATTGAGGAAGGCTATAGGCTATATATCATAACGCTACGCGGACGAACTCGCGGGCAGAAGCTAGTAACTGATATTGCTGGTGTACGCAATGCTACCGTGGGAGAACCATGCTTCGGCACCAATGGGCCGGCTCGACCGGAGTGATACCACAGCCTCACCGAAAACCGGCGTGAAACAATACTTACGTTGTGTTTTGCCAAGTGAGTGAGGACATTGGAGGCCCAAACCCTTTTAAAAGTCCGGCAACGCACTTGCGACTCCTCCGGTGTTGCGGGTCCATGGGCGGCGGCATCGCTTCCACCAGACCAGGCCATCGTTGTTTGCCCGTATGCCATAAAAAAAAACCCTTTGAAAAGAATGTATTGTTGTCAAGATCCGGTTCTATTTACATATTTGTTTCCGTTTTAGAAATAAAAAAATCCCGAAAAGTAATACTGCGATCAGACCTCCGTAATCCAATTGCTGGGCAATATCGATATTTGGAGGATTAGACTGGTTGTCAGCCTTTTTTGCTTTTGACTACAACCACAATTGTCATAGATGTTCGGATGACGATAGATGTTGTTCGACCGGGACCGAAGGCTTTACGTCCTATTCGAGGCATGGAAGGGTCTCGAAGAATGGTCACCTATTACTTTTTTAGTTTTACTTTTTTAGTACGAAATACCTAGATAAGCCCCAGATCGGACAGTTTTTTTAACATATTGTATAAGTAGGTATCTAAACTTTGGATGTTTTTTACCATCAGAATCAGGCTGCCCATATGCTCGTTTGTCTATAAATTATGTACGATAAGAAAATCTAACGTGTCACTTTACCGAGGCACTTAAACTCCTATGAAAATGTACATAAACAGACTATTCACAAGCTGTTTTCTGTGCCAATAACGATGACATAAAATGCATATCTAAGAAGACGCTGGTATCGTTTAAATTTAATCCTTATACCTGTGGTTTAAGATTCCCAATGCTAATCATTGTAAAAGTAGAACTTAATAATAATAACAGTGAACTACAAATAAATAAACAAATGTGTTTTCTATAAAAAAGCATCAGACACACCTACAGCTATCATATTCAAATGAAAGCTTTTATTTTGTAATAAAGAAAGATTCACCATAATTGTGTTAATGTAATTCACAAACCAAGTGTATAAATTCCACTATTTGGTACAAAACAAAATAGTTTAGGTACCTCTGTGTTTCTAACGAGGTTTGTGTAAGTAAATAAATTATCACGTCATTATGAATCCTACCAAAAACATAAATTTTAAAATGGGAGCCAAGTTCAGTATAAAGAATATGCGTAGTTGTCAACTTCGCAGACCAAAAAAAATGAGATATACCTACATGGGTGCCGAGAGTTAAGATTTGACTTGGCTAGTTTTTATCACGAAACCTAACTTTCTGCAGAGTGTTGATCTTGCAATTTAAACACAATGACTGGCGTAACATGAAGAATATAAGTATAAGATAAACTTGTAGGTAAGTATGTGATATTAAAGGGGTCAAAGGTAGTTCGTGTAGTACCTAACACACGGTTGCTTCGTCGCAAGTTCTTTTTGCTTTAACTTGGCGTGATACGCTACCGCGTGTTTAGATTAATAATTTGCCTCATAAGTCTAAGCGCGACTGCTACCAGAAAACAATACTGGCCGTTTCCCCAAACCAAGAAAACAATACTAAGAAATTGGAAATCAAACCAGAGAACCCCATGCTTAACAGCCGGACTTATGAACACTGGACTACTAAGGCAGTTTCTCTACGTCTACTACTGCTGTTTAAGAGGAGAGAGGAGACATCCAAGCGATAACGGCTCTGATTATGCTTAAGAGATAAGAGCCGTAATCACAAAGCTTCATTTCATTCAATAACAAAGGAAAATTTCCATAGTACCTTCTGATTTTCTGTCAAAGAGGCCGGTTGAATCGAATTCTTGATCGGAGGAAATTTTAATCAAAGGGTTTGAGTAAGTTTTCCGTTTGTAGGAAACCAGTGACGAGTGTTAGATTAGTTTTTTAGAGAGTATGGGATGAGGCTGAAAAAATAAACCATCCGGCCTGTTTTCTCCCAAGGTTAAGGCAGTTGTGTAGATGATGCTGTTAAATAAATTAAATTAAATATTCTGGGGACATTTTACACAGCACCATCTAGTCCCAAACTAAGCAGAGCTTGTACTATGGGTACTAGATAATGGATATAATACTTATATACTTTTTTTTTGTAAATAAATACTTATAATACATAAGAAACACCCAGACGAACACAAACACTTATATTCATCACATAAATGTTTATGTCCTGTGGGAATCGAACCCATAACCTCATGGTCAGCAGTCCGGTACTTGAACGACTAAACCACAGAGGTCGTGGCTGTACACCCACAGTTCGTCGCTATGTTTAGGTCCCTTATAATAGGGAGCCATTAACTGAGCACAAATCCTAAACTCCGAGTTGCTACTGAGAACATAACATACCATCATGCCTGTATTCACCGAAGGGTTTGGCAGAGCCGTACCAACTTAATGTACCTACACCCACAATTCGCCGGTATGTTTAGGTCCCATGTAATAGGGGGCGAGCCTATTGCCATTTACCGGGCACAACTTCCAAACTCCGAGCTCCTACTGGGAATTTCATAGAAAAACACAATAACACTTGGACTCGAACCTAAGACTTCTAGTGTAGCAGTCACGTGTAGGACCACTAGACTATACGAATAATAAAAATATTCTAATACCCACAAAAATCGTAACACAACCTTATAACGTTCCGTTACGCATGACGTAAGTAAAAGCAGAATAATAAAGTTTTATGAACACTTAATAATGATTTGTAACTGTCATTATAATTTAAAATAGAGTATGTATACACATGCAGTTAGCAAGTATATTATGTAAATAAAGATGTAAAATAACTTGAATTAACTGCCTTATTCGTTTAGTGGTAGAACTGGTGAACATGAGGATCCGGGTTTGATTCTTGATTTGTGCAAAGTGAAATAAGTTTTTTACATATGGCATCGACCTTATGGCTATATGGTCGATGACATACGGTGATCCTGAGTAGCAGCTATGACTTTGGAATTAGGTATGCCCGGATAATGACAATAGGGTCACGCCTAATTACTTTGATGCTCAAAAAACAGCGAACTGGGACGTGCTTTTTTCCCAGTCAAATTGTATGCCAACAAAAACATAACTTGTAAAAAAACCAAGTCTCGCTAACAATATCATATAGTGACCAGATAATTCGCTACTAAACAGCTGGACGACGACGTTCAATAGTTTTGCATAATTGATGACCTTCATGCGGAATTGCATGAATGTTTTGCGTTCTTCAATACAGTTTACACAATAATTTATACAATAATTTCTTCCATGTCTCATATACAATCCAACTTCGACACATACACCAGTATTCTTACCTTTATTAAACTTTTTGGGGAAAATAGCTCCACCTATCTTCTTTTGCCACGACATTCGCCCCGACAGTAACAGGCTCTGTACCAGCGTTCACAGGACTCCTCGGAGGTGGACGTTTTAATAAAAATAATTGAAAAGCGCTTAAACACGCCACTAGTCAGCCAACCACAGGTCACAGCTCATGGCGGCCGGAGATCTATAAGTGCAAAATGATGATCTATAAGTGTGCCAAATTTCGAAAATGTTCGAATATTTTCGAATGTGTGAATAGGCCAAAAGTAGCTCAAAACGGTGTTTCGTCACCAGTTACTTTTTCTTTGAACTTGGCTAGACACGCTGCCGTGTATCTAGATCGGGAGATTAGTTGGATGCTTCTTTCCCACTTTCTTCTGCAGGCATAAGTCAAAGTCAAAAGTAAAAATGTTTTATTTCAATTAGACCATAAAAAAGGTACTTTTAAAAAGTCAAAATAGTTGCAAGGTACTAAAAAGTGGGTCTTATGGAGAAGAGCCGGCAAGAAACTCCATAGATACTCTTTCTGCAATGACGAAACCTATGCTTACCTAACCTGGTCTATGCTACCATAAGACATTTAAACCAAATGCGCACGCGTCGCTTTAGTAACACACTGCTTGATGATATACGATTGTATGTTAATTTTTAATTCCATAATGTGTCATTCAGTATTTATAACCTACGCATGCATTGATATTTTATTTTGATTAATACTTTCATTCAAAATGGATGGTTTAGTCCCATTGTAAATTAATCACAGACGCTTTAACACTTATTTTCAATTAAAGCACTTTCCTTTTTTTTTCGGAAGACATTTCACTTTTTGTCTAAATGTGAACACAAACACATAAAATGTAAAAATAATAAATACAAGATAACTATCATAATTATATCCTGTTGTTAATCCTAATAATATTATAAAAAGTTTGTGAGGATGGATGTTTGTTACTCCCGCATGCCAGAACGGCTGAACGGATCTGGATTAAATTTGGCACAGAGATAGATTATAGTCTGGAATGGCATCATGGGCTACTTTTTATATAGGTCGGACCCAATTCTGAAGTCCAGATATACATCCACAGTTCGACGGTACGTTTAGGCCCCATGTAATAGGGGGCGAGCCTATTGCCAATAACCGGGCACAAATCCTAATATCCGAGCTGCTACTGATATGATGATATATTAGAAAATAACTTGCTCAAACACTTTGCTCGACCTGGAAATCGAACCTAAAATCTCTAACGTAGCAGTCGCACTCGGAACCGCTATACTAATAAGGCAGTTAGACTATGGGCCGCAGCAGGCCTAGTGCGGATTGCAAGATATACCGTCGTTGCATCGTCGTCGGTGCATTGCACCGTCGAAAAAATCTCTCAGGCATGCAGTTTTCCTCACGTTTATTATTATGTATTATAAAAGTTTATAGACTTAATTCATATCAATTTACAATTGTTAGGTATTTAAAAGTCACATTTGCCGCCTTGATTGGACATCCTAAAATATCCGATTTCATAAATTCATACATTCGGTTACTAAATATGAGCTAAACTAATTCAACTTTTCGACGAAAGCACAACAATAACATAATCTGATACGTCCAATATTAATAACAATAATTTCTAAATTATCTCCACTATTTTAACGAATCCAATTCCAATTATAACATAAAATAAATTATTTGTCTTAAGTAAACTCACGACTGGCACATAAATAAAAACTCAGCAAGATTTTGTTAATTGTACACGTATACAACTGCTCACTGCGGTACTATGAGCGGTCGTACTAAAGCATCTATTACGTAACAGTGCGCTAAAATATTTACCAGTGAAAATTTACTTTACAGTATTTTAGCAATAACCTTTTTTTTACAATCGGATCCACTCTGAAAATAATATTATCTATGGTTTTGTAATTCTAAGTTTTTATTTAAATGCAATGGCATTGAACAAAGTAAATTGTAACTTAGGACCACTTGCACCAACTTCATAAATATGTTTAAATTATATTTAAACACGATTTTTCATAGAAATTTTGTGTTTAAATACAATTTAAACACGATTTTTCATATAAATTTTGTGTTTAAATACAATTTAAACACATTTAAGAAGTTGGTGCAACTGACCCTTAGAATTTTCTTGTTTGGCTTATTTTCAATTTAAATAAAACAAATAGGTATTCCATGATTTTTTATGCAGGGTTCTGGCTCACTCAACAATTCGTGGAGCAGAAACTCACTTGGAGGTAGTACCATTTCTAGTTCTTACATAATAACTCATTGCGTCTCTATAATACTTATAAACCGTAATGAAATAATGAAAAGGTTTGAGTTGTATAACGAGCATTCATTGGGAGGTTTCATCACAATATAATTACCTACAAGTTATTTATAGTTAAACAAACATTTTGTTGGTAATATTGTTTAATCAGAAATGTTGCTAGACGCATTTGTTATCGGGTCTTCACTTAATCTTTGGTTTTAAATGCGCATTTATTACTAGTAGGTACTAGCCGTTTCCCGCGGTTTCACTCGTGACCTAAAGTGACGTTAACTCGAATAACAATATAGTCTTTATTACTCAGTGATAATGTAGAATTCTAATAGTGAACGAATATTCGAAATCGGTCCAATTTTTTTTAAATTCGTTACAAACATACAAAAATACAAATCTTTCCTGTCTCTCACTTCCTGACACTCATGCCAGTGTGTCAGTAACTTCCATAATAAATAAAAAGTAACGTTTCTTTGTATGTTTGTCTTCAGTGCGTTTCTGAAGTCTAAAGACCAAACAAACCATTATGACAAAGTTGCAATGTCATTTTCGTTTCAGCAATTTTAGTAACGTTTATTATATTTTAAAAATTAAAAATGAAGAAACTGCGGTATCTATGCGTTAAAATGTATTTTTATTGTATCCAGTAATATTTTGATTGACCTAAATATAACAATGGTACCAACAAACAAACACAAATTGCACAAAGTCTTTCTTCACTACAAAATACATTATGCTGAAATAACAATATTTCTAGTGTTCTTGCTTTGAGCATAACATTGTCAACTGATTTCATCTTCTCTCTACTATTATAAAATTGTAAAAAAGCTGTGTCTGTACATTGAAGATATTAAAAAAAACAAGTGGTTTACGGTATATCTATAGGTACTTAGATATAATAAAATCGTAGGAAAGTCAAAAGTAAAAGAATACTTGGGGCCTGATCTACAATCGATATCGAAGCCAAAAATATAGTTCTTAGAATTTTTGTCTGTTTGTCTGTATGTATGTCCGGGCTAAACTCAAAAAATACTGCATGGATTTACTTCAAATTTTGCATGAATATTACCAACAGGTCGGGTCAACATATAGGCTATATAATATAATCACGCTAAGACTAAGTAACTATTCCACGCGGACGAAGTCGCGGGCGGAAGCTAGTATATTATACATAATTATACGAACCTAAGAATGTGATTTTCAAAATCCTTATCTGTTTGTTACGGGCTGGTGTAAAAACTACTGAACATTTTTAATTTTGTTATCACTGTTAGAAAGTATGTGCTCCAACTTAAGAACTAGTAAATTTCTTATCTCAATTAATTCAACGGTTCCTTAGATACAGGTTGACCTTTCTTATAAAAAAGACGGCACTAGATATTAAAATAATAGCAATATGTTGTTTTCACTAGAATAATAATTTTACCGTAGGAGAGCTATGCTTCGGCACGAAAGGGCTGGCTCGACCGGAGTGATATCACAGAAAACCGGCGTGAAACAACGCTTACGTTGTGTTTCGCAGAGAGAGTGAGGATACCGAAGGCTTAAACCCTTTTAAAAGGCCAGCAACGCACTTGTGACTGGTGGTAATCGATTACCATCAGGCGATGCGCATGCTGGTTTGCTCCGTATCCCATAAAAAATAAAGTTTTATTGCCAATTTACTGCCTCATTAGCCTAGTAGTCCAGAGCGCGACTGCTACGCTAGAGGTCCTGGGTTCGATTCCCAGGTCGAGCAAAGTGTTATTGGGCTTTTCTATGAAATTCCCAGTAGCAGCCTGGAGTTTGGAATTTGTGCCCGGTTAATGGCAATAGGCTCGGCCCCTATTACATGGGCCCTAAACGTGCCGGCGAACGGTGGGTGTACACTAGTACGCCTCTGCCTAACCCTTCGGGGAATACAGGCGTGATGGTGTGTTATGTTATTGCCAATTTATGGAAACGCACCCATTATTAGCAGCTATTATTATTCTTTCCTTTCCCCCTGTGGGTACAGTTTGCTAAAAAAAAGTCAAGAAAACCTGTTGAAAATTTTCTTTACACAGCGATCTTAGTGCCTTTTACATAAAATCAATATAGGTACTTAGGTAGATATTTGCAAAGAATAATCTGCTAAAAAAGGTATCTAAGTTCAAGTTCAAAGATCGTATTTTAAACAAGGGTTTACGAGTATTTATGAAACGTTCTTGAGTCTAGTTGCACGGTAGCAAAAAGTTGATTCTATGGAGAAGAATCCGGTAAGAAACTCCATGTACACCCTTTTAAAATAAGTGTTATTACATTCTTCAAGTCCAAAGTGCTAAGTATTTAAATTTATTGTTTCCCTTATATTTTCCCACCGTAGCTCCCATTCCCTGCGTAATATCCAATTTATAGTATCCAATTTAGCCTAAACACGTGAACATTCTAAAACATTACGAAGGTTCCCTTACCACTAAAACTGGACATGTTCGAACCAACTAATTAAATTACCGAATACTTGAATACCATTAGCCGCTTGATCTTAGGTGTTTTAGTTTTAATAGTGTAATCTAATTAACATAGTGTGTGATTTTTCAACCGACGTCAAAAGGGAGAAGTTTCACAATTTGTATGTATTTTTTGTACTATCAAACCTGTCTGTACTTCCCTGAAGGTCTAATCACAAATAAACTAAAATCAAAAATTCATATTACCTACCATAAAAAGGCGTCAGTTCAGAATGTGAAGGCAAATTTCGATCTGGCGGGTGTTACTCGTGGTGGCTTAGTTGGTCATAGCTTTTGGTATATTGAACCAGAAGACGCAGGTCTTCACTAAAATAATCTGAAAATGTTTGTGAGAAAATCAAATTTTGAGAAATATTAACCTCATCACTTTGCGTGACCTGTTAATTGAACCCAGGATATCTAGCGTAGAAGTTGCATTTCCGAGTAATAGAAGTAACTAGTGCTATCTACTAATGAGGTAGTTAATAAATAATATGAAATATTGGCGTCGCCTCATCATCCTAGTAGTCTATAGACAATATAGACAAGGCTAATAGAATAGAATAGAATATAATTCTCAATGTATGCAAATGACATAAGCTTTCGACAAATCGAGTACGCACAAATGTCATCTCCATACATTTTGTTTCTATTCGAACTTTAAATTGCCATTTGTCTATAGGGGTTGAGCACGATTGCCACGCAAGAGGTCGAGCAGAGTTTTCTATGAAATTCTTATGACCGCCACGTCAAGCAATCTTTCTTACTATAAGTAGATACTAACTGCCTCATTAGCTGCCTCATTAGCCAACTGGTCCTGAGCGCGACTGCTACGTTAGAGGTCCTGGGTTCGATTCCCAGATCGAGCAAAGTGTTATTGGTTTTTTCTATGAAATTCCCAGTAGCAGCTCGGAGTTAGGAATTTGTGCCCGGTAATAGGCTCGCCCCCTATTACATGGGACCTAAACATACCGTCGAACTGTGGGTGTACATTAGTACGCCTCTGCCTAACCCTTCGGGGAATACAGGCGTGATGGTATGTTTATGTTAATAAGTAGATACATCCATTTTGTTTCGGCAATTCATTTGACCGACCGTCATTTCTATGAACATTCTGTCGTTACCCATCTTTCCATTTTTATTATTTATGGATTGTGTTGAACAAGTTTAATCTATGATCAGTATGCTTACTATAATCAATGTTTATTCCTATACATTTCTCAGAAAGTGATTTTTTGTAAATTCTTGTGAGAAATAAAGTTCTTAAACCATATTCTCAGTAGCAGCTCGGAATTTGGAATTTGGACCCGGTTAATGGCAAATTGGCAATCATGTTAATGGCAATAGGATCTCCCCCTGTTCACTTGTATGTAACAGGGGGCGAACCACATATCGGCGAACTGTGGGTGTACATTAGTATCTACGCTTCTGCCTAACCCTTGGGGGAGTACGTGCGTGATGGTATGTTACATAGAATAGGGAAAATTATAATCCCATCAGTCAATTCACTGTAACAAAGCGTGATGTTATCAGATCTTCCTAAGAAATGATCAGAAAATCAGGCCATCTGGATATCTCAATTGATAGCAATTGTTCCTGGCTCCTTTCCACTGAGCTTGAAGATAAACTATTATGTTTAAACCACTTGTTACGGATTTAATAGGTGGCGTGCCAGATGCCATTAGTCGGGAAAAAATTCAAACTCAGAGCTGCTATTGAGTATTTCATAGAAAACCCCAGTTCTTTTTCATACTACCTACACTCAATTTACAATAAATAGTATTTTTCTTTATTAAAAATAGCGGGTAGTTCGAGAAATTAGTTGACAGCGTTGCGCGAGTGAGTTGAGACCACCGTATTCTCCTCGAGAAAATCTACTGTGTCGCGTGTCTTCGCGCATTTTCTCTCTCGTGTGTTAACAAGAAAATCGTCTTTGTTTGGGTAGGCGTAGAATTAAAATGTGTCTGCAAGCGCTATCTGTGAAGGAGTACTTACAGTTGAAACGTGTCGGCCTAATTCAGCATTCGGAGCCGTCGTGATCAAGGTAGTGTTAACTAACTAGGCTGAAGGCAACACTGGGGAAGTTGGGTAGCAACAAAAGAGCTAAAATACTTTAACGCTTACATATTTCAATAATTAAGCATCCATTTCACACGAAATACGAAGTAAGAAAGAGGGTGAGCCGTTAGTGTCCGGCCTTTTTATCTTCTCGAACTGACAGTAGCTAGGTAAATAATCACTGTCATCAGGTAGGAGGCGCTGGGGTGGCTGCTACCGGTTGTTGCGTTGCCAACAGTAGGTAACCAATTATTATTTATTTCGATTATACAGATTCATACACATACCTTCATATATTATAATACTAGCATAGTTTTATTGTTTTAGCAGAATTTTATTGTTATAACTCGGCGGCGTATGAAGCTAAAACATGCACCACATTTTATGTTGGACATCCAGCAATATAACACTGAAAACCGCATCCGATTTCGTACAGTTGCTTAGCTACAGACAGGCATGGCAGGCTACATGACACAATCGTACCTACAGACAGACAGATGAACAAACATTTTAAAGTGTGGTGTAGTAAAGTATATTGTGTCAACTGTACTTAGAATATTTATATACTCATTGTAACTAATACTAACAAGCTCTGTCGAGCTAATAAAAAAATAGAAAGTTAGTTTCTTTATAAAATACTGTGATCAGTAGCTTACGTCAATAACTTCGAAGGGACACAGTATCAACATAAACATTGTTAAGTACAACAATATGGAAATTTATCATCCACTTTAAGTGAAAGTTACTCAAAGTTACATTAACTTATGTGTGCTTGAACCCAAGAGGCTACAAGCCGTTGTGAATTTGTGATCCATCCAATACGATCAGACAGCCTCGAAAAAGACCGCAAGCTTTTTTAAAATTATTGTGACTTACGTGTTTTTACCCGACTGCGCCAGAAGGGTT
Source organism: Acronicta leporina (assembly GCA_947256265.1). Lineage (NCBI taxonomy): Eukaryota > Metazoa > Arthropoda > Insecta > Lepidoptera > Noctuidae > Acronicta > Acronicta leporina. Next base: position 5,162,232 of record OX366529.1, read on the forward strand.
ATGTTTTTCGAGTGTATGTATGTATGTAAGTTCATATATTTCTTTGTGCCCTGCAGCCTAAACGACTTGATGGATTTTGGCTTGAGAAGTGTTTTTAAATTCGTGTTAATTGTGAGAGTGATATTGGGTAGAATAAAATAATCAAAATAATAACGCCATATTTTGTCTTGACATTTTTTTCTCCTCAACGGAGGAGGCCTTATAGGTCTGTGGAGATCGGACAGTTCGTAAGCGGTAATTATAGCCTTTTGACGCGAGAAAGGGTTTCAGATTCAAGAAAGATTCACATAACAACCCTGTGTGACAGCTAGGTACGAGTTGTTTTGAGGGCGAACACTAGTATATAATATTGTTCAAGAAAATAGGTACTAACTACAGGTAAGTCCTAGATACATTCCGAACTTAATTGTTCACTCTCCAACGATTGATTAATCAATTCTTGGAAATACGAGGCAATTTTCAATATCGCGTTAATTGAAAGCTTGGTTTAACTAAAAGACAATCAATCCAGACCCAATCAATTAAATTGGTTTCCACATTCAAGATAAAGCACTAAAACCTTATCTCGTAGAAATGTTAATTTTCACATGTTTTACGTTTCGGAAAATTTATTGTCCAACGAATAGATGTTGGCGGTCATTTGGATAACAGCTGGGTATTATATAACGTATTGGGATATGGCTGCTAGTTATATAAATAAGAAATTTGACTGTTAAGTGGGTGTAAGACCACGCATCGCGGAGGGTTCCGTCACCTTGTAATCATTTTAATAAGAATAGCAATAGTGAAAAATACGTAAATGAAATACAAAAAGTGATTAGCAGGATTGAAGATTCGAACCGTCTACCTTAGTATTAATTATAAACCTCTTGCTAGAACCACTCGGCCACAGGTCGCTTACGTAGTTATAACGAAATTATCGATAATATTCCTACGGAAGAACAATTTATATGTATGCGTGTGAATTGTCTTAAAAGAAAAAGGTCACAAGTAGTGCTAGTGTTGACGCTATAGTTGCGTAGGATTGCTACTGCACTTATGAGCGCGACCGTACATAATTTAACAATGTTGTTTGCTGAAGCTTTTTGGAAAATATATAACAAAGACAAAATTCATACCTAATCCGTTTTTGCGTGGATGTGACGCATGTTTTCCACAGTTATTTTTTATATTTTTTTGTTTATCTTAATTTTCCCTGCGTCATGTCGAGGTAAATGAAATGTATTTTCTTTCTATGTGGAGATAGTGATAAATGCCGTCCACAGTGTGCTATCGATGACCCTGTTTTCATTCGGTAAGAGCCCGACGTAGCTGTCCGCCTTTCCTTCCGCGAGACAGAGGACATTCATGAGGATTGTTATAATATGGAAAAAGTAGTGAAAGAAAGAAAAACAGAGAGAAAAAGAAAGTAAGAAAGAAAGAAAGAAGAAAGAAAGAAAGAAAGAAGTAAAGAAAGAAAGAAAATTGGTTAATGGTACAAAAAACCATGAAAGTAGGTAGTTATATAGATTATATTTAAAAATAGTGCCATAAGAACTCAGCATGACGTGCAAAAGGGGTCATGTGATTATGTTATGATATTCGCAACGACCATTCCAGAATCGTGGAAGGCTACGGACCCCTAAAGACTACCGTCATACAATATCCACTTGTACCTACCCACTGACAATTCATGGTTATTTCAAGTGGTATACTTGAAACACGTGTTCATGTACGGAATTAAGTCGGGCTATTGTTGTCACGGAATAAATAGTAATATTAAATATCATTGTTGTATTGCGGTGTCATCTATACTCTATACTTTTTTAATATCTAAAGCTGAAGAGTTTGTTTGTTTGCTTGAACGCGCTAAGCTCCGGAACTACTGGTCCGATATGAAAAATTTTTTCAGTGTTAGATAGGTCATTTATTGAGGAAGGCTATAGGCTAGCTTAGCTAGCTTCTGCCCGGGACTTCGTCCGCGTAGCGTGATGATATATAGCCTTCCTCAATAAATGGGCTATCTAACACTGAAAGAATTTTTCAAATCGGACCAGTAGTTCCTGAGATTAACGTGTTCAAGTAAACAAACAAACTCTTCAGCTTTATATATTAGTATAGAAGTATAGAGAATGATACTCCCTGTCCTTGAAGAAATCCTTCCAGTCCTATCCTATATACTTAACTATTCCATATCTTCTAGTGAATTCCCATCTTTATGGAAAGACGCCCTTATCACTCCTTTGCCTAAAAAACCTAATCCCAGTTCTTTCTCGGAGTATCGCCCAATATCTATTCTTCCTTTCCTTTCCAAAATTCTAGAACTTCTGGTCCATAATCAGCTGAACACTTTTCTATGTAAGAACAGTCTCCTTAATCCATTCCAATCCGGTTTTCGTCCTGGTCACAGCACTACTACAGCTCTAACTAATATCACGGAAGATATAAGGTCAGGTATGGAATGTGGAAATTTAACGGTTCTATGCTTACTGGACTTTAGTAATGCATTTAACGCTGTTGATTTTGAGATCCTACTTGCAATACTTAGCTCACTTAACATATCTCCAACGGCGATTGACTGGTTTCAAAGTTACCTGTCTGGTCGCCGTCAACGTATATGCATAGAAGACACTTCTTCTTCTTGGTGTAATACTTATGTTGGTGTACCGCAGGGTGGCGTTTTATCTCCTCTACTCTTCGCAATATTTATCAATTCCATTTCTGATAAACTTATTTCATCCTATCACCTATATGCAGATGATTTGCAAATTTATAGTCAGGCTTCGCCTTCGGAGCTGCCAAATGCATTTGACATTATTAATAGGGATTTAGTATCCATACACAATTGGAGTAGGGCGTACGGACTTAAGGTAAATCCTACGAAGACCCAGGTCATAGTTGTTGGCAGTCCTAGACTGTCTGCAAGGATAGACTGGTCTCAGATTCCCCAAGTTACTTTAGATGGGACTCTTATATCGATCAGTGAGACAGTAAAAAACTTGGGAATTGTCATGGATAAAAAAATTTCTTGGGATCCTCAGTTACAAGAAGTTAGCCGTAAATTATTTGCATCATCTGGGTCGCTGAGGAGACTGCGCAACTTTTTACCAACTGCCACTAAAACTGCGTTAGCACAATCCCTTCTTCTTCCTATCCTGGATTATGCCGATGTCAGCTATCTAGATCTCACTGAAGTACAGTTAAATAAACTTGAGCGTCTCCAAAACTTCTGCATTAGATTTATATTTGGCTTGCGCAAGTATGATCATATATCGGATTTTCGTAAAAACTCAAGTGGCTACCAATACGTCTTCGCCGGAACTTACATGTATTGACCCTTCTATACAATATTCTGTTCAGTCCCTTAACTCCCCCTTATCTTAAAGAACGTTTTCAGTTCCTTCATGACACACATACGAGATATCTAAGATCATCGGAAAATTTGAGACTTGAGTTGCCAATGCACTCCACAAATTTCCTGGACAAATCTTTTACAGTGCAGGCTGCACGGCTGTGGAATGCCTTGCCGGTGTCAGTTAGGCGTGCACAAACATTGCCTACGTTCAAAAAAATGGTCAAGGAGCATTATCTAACGCTGTAAATGACTAGTTCTCCATTATTGAATTTAATAGTAAATATATATTTATATTATGTATGTATTTATGTATTTATTTATTATTATTTTATTCTTCTTGGAAAATATTATTCATTTATGTATAAGAATCCTGTTTCTTTTTAAGTACGCCAGACTACCTTAATATGTTATAAATCTTCAAGTCAAAAGTTTGCCGCGTCCAATCTGCGGATGGGTGACCTCCTCGTGCCTCAGAAAGGATTATGGTCATGGTCATATGGAAACTTATATTTTATTTAACTTACTATGTAATGATACTCAGAATCCCGAAATGATTGTATAATACTAGCTGAGCTCCGGGGTTTACCCGCTTCGCCTTATTCATAAGAGTCGTAGCGTAATCTTAAATTGCCTATAGGTAACCTTTCTCATGAATCACTCTGTCCATTGGTGAAAACCGTCTTAAAACCCGTTTGGTAGTTTTTGAGTTTTTCGCGTTCAGACAGATAGACGCAACTCTTTCTACAACACGACATTCAAGACACCATGATAGGTTTTTTTTATATTTTTAGGTACCTCCGCCATAGCGGTCAACTCAAAGACGTGTTAACCTGTAAATGCTGGGCTAACTATCGAAAGATTTATCGAGCCTACGACCGCTTATGGCACCGCGATCAATTTATTTCAATTGCTAAACAATATCATTACATTTTATTCCCTTCAAGGCAATGTTACGACTTTAGAGAAATAAGTACTTTGGCGGTGTGTACTTTTAACGGGTATTCCATGAAATCAGGCTCGACATGATAGTTATCCGTGGTGGGTTAACGATAGGGCAACACCTCCAAGTATTCACCTTTAGTGCGGCAACTTTCGGCTAATGATTCGGCCGATGCCGAAAGTAGCGGTCATTAAAAAAAAGGGCGGCAATAGCATCTTATTTTATTATTATCCAATCGAACCATTCTCAATCAAGCTATTATGGCTCACATATCCATTTCAGAAGACACCATGTTTCATTATTGTATTAATAAGTTTAAAAAAATGGTACTAGCACTAACTACTAGCTTAACTGCCTCATTAGCCAAGTGGTCCTGAGCGCGACTGCTACGCTAGAGGTCCTGGGTTCGATTCCCAGGTCGAGCAAAGTGTTATTGGGTTTTTCTATGAAATTCCCAGTAGCAGCTCGGAGTTTGGAATTTGTGCCCGGTTAATGGCAATAGGCTCGCCCCCTATTACATGGGACCTAAGTATACCGGCGAACTGTGGGTGTACATTAGTACACCTCTGCCTAACCCTTCGGGGAATACAGGCGAAATGGTATGTTATGTTATTACTAGCAATTAAATTAAATTTATTTACGAATTTCCTGCGGTTTGCTTCGGCGTAGGCGTATTTTTACCTCTGTCCCTCACATTAGTGGAAGACGGTAACCGACCTTACCTTGTTTAGTTAGAAGTGTTGATAGGTCGTAAAAGATGGCGCATTAAGTAGGTACTTAATTAAGAGTTTTCTAACGAATAACAGCCACTTTCCTTTCCTAGCATCTCCGTTGCTAATAGTTGATGATAGTTCTTAGAAAATATCTATATATATAAAAGAAAGTCGTGTTAGTTATAACTAACTATCATTTATAACTCAAGAACGGCTGAACCGATTTGGCTGAAAATTGGTGGAGAGGTAGCTTACAACCAGGAGACGGACATAGGATACTTTTTATCCCGTACCCGTGGGATGTGATGACAGACAGAATTCCACGGGGGCGAAGCCGCGGGCAGAAGCTAGTTTAATATAAACAACTTCACTATCACTATCATCACTACTTATTATAAAACAAAGTCGTATCCCGCTGTCTGCCCCTATGTATGCTTAGATCTTTTAAACTACGCAACGGATTTTGATGCGGTTTTTTTAAATAGATAGAGTGATTTAAGAGGAAAGTTTTAAGCTATTTAACATTACGCTATGACTCTTAGGATCGGGGCAGCGCGGTTGAAACCGCGGGTGGGTCGCTAGTTAAGAATACAATTCTTTAGTATTTTTTATTTTATTTTATCCCGCCTGTATTCCTCTAAGGATTATGTAGAAATATTGGTACAAATGTACGCCCACAGTTAGCCGGAATGTTTAGGTCCCATGCAATTGGGGCGAGTCTACTTAAGGGCCCTAACTTTTGGATCAGCATCGCGCGTGCGACACCTCTGTTGTTCAAACGTCCATAGGCTACAATAACTGCTTACCATCAGACCGGCCGTAAGCTTTTTGGCCACTTCAGAGGTATAAAATGAAATAACCAGCCACAAGTACTGCTGCTACTGAGAATTTAATGGAAGAACCCAATAATATTGCTCGACCTGGGAATGGAACGCAGGACCTCGGGCGAAGCAGTCGTGTTTGAGACCCCTGACTAATGAGGCAGTAATCATTTTACGGTATTAACCATTAAAAAATATATTAATTTTAGTTTTTTTGAAGCGTCGGTAGCCTAATGGCTAGGGCGTTGGACTTGCGATCGTGTGGTTGCCGGTTCGATACCCACCCATTGCACTACCAACGTGAACCCACTCGTAACACAAGCATTTTAGCTTAGCACGAGGGGTTAACAAGAATACTAGTAATGTGCGACCCACATTGCTATATAAAATAAAAGTCTGACGAATTGCAGTTGGATAAACTGTCGTCGTTTTTGACTCCCGTCCCCAGCAGTGGGAGTCAAATGGACTAAAGGAACATCACTATACCTATGAGTACCTACTACTTAGACTACACTATACTATGGCAAAATTACGTGGGATTTTACTACTTGGGAGTGGAATAAAATAGTGCCGTTTGCCCAACAATAAAGTTGAATTTATTTTTATCTACACTTATGTATCTGCTCTTTACTTTTTAAACCATTGTTTCAACCTTTGACATTCTTCATTTTACTTACACAAGGTTTTTAAGCTTACCTACTAGTAGTGTGGGTCGCACATTACTAGTATTCTTGTTAACCCCTCGTGCTAGGCTAAATGCTTGTGTTACGAGTGGGTTCACGTCTATAGTGCAATGGGTGGGTTTCGAACCGGCAACCACATGATCGCAAGGCCGACGCCCTAGCCATTAGGCTACCGCCGGTTTTTTATTTCTTTCAATATACTTTATATTTATAGTATCTGTATGATTATACGTACACTATGTAGGTATGTGTATTAGCTATAATTGAAATTTGTGTATTATTTCACTTGCATCAACTTCTGAAGTATGTTTAAATTGAATTTAAATACAAAATGACACTTGAAAATTGTTTATAAATACAATTTAAACACATTTAAGAAGTTGGTGCAAGTGGCCCTAAGTGTTTAGTTTCTTTTGTGTACGCCAGACTAACTTTTTTTCGCCTTTCCTTTCTCTTGAGTTCATCCAAAGGTTGTCTGTAAGAGATCGCTTTTAGCGATAAGACCACCCATTGTAGGTACCATATTCTATCATTGATAACTTAAACAGTATACTTGACGTTAGTTTTTCATGTACGATAAAGTAACATAACATACCATCACGCCTGTATTCCCCGAAGGGTTAGGCAGAGGCGTACTAATGACACCCACAGTTCGCCGGTATGTTTAGGTCCCATGTAATAGGGGGCGAGCCTATTGCCATCAACCGGGCACAAATTCCTAACTCCGAGCTGCTACTGGGAATTTCATAGAAAAACCCAATAACACTTTGCTCGACCTGGGAATCGAACCCAGGACCTCTAGCGTAGCAGTTGCGCTCAGGACCACTTGGCTAATGAGCAGCATACGATAACGTATATTCTATTCTATTCTAATACTTTGTCTCTTTCCCTGATTAAATTCCAATCCTTTAAATAATACAAACCACCAAAATATAGGTAGTTTATTTAATATCATATAGCAGTGGAAGGTTGCCAAAATAAATTCCTATTATAGGCATGTCCACCAATTTGTCATGTTACGACCGGCGCGTTATGGCCGGAGTGCTAACCCTGATAGCACTGGAAACCCTTCCGTAACTTTTGTTTTAACAGTTAAGCTCGCTTTATATAATTTTCAGGGTTATGACATAATTGAGTAGTTTACTTTATAAACTAACTCAAGTAGAGATAGGATAGGATAGATAATTAAAGGCTTTAAATAGGTTCCTGGTTAATTTATACCTATTTCTAACCGGTTATGTAACAATTCCCAGTAGCAGCTCGGAGTTAGGAATTTGTGCCCGGTTAATGGCAATAGGCTCGCCCCCTATTACATGGGACCTAAACATACCGGCGAACTGTGGGTGTACATTAGTACGCCTCTGCCTAACCCTTCGGGGAATACAGGCGTGATGGTATGTTATGTTATGTTATGTAACAAAATTACAGATGCAATGATAAACCATATTGTAACTTATGGAACACTACTGAATTTTTGCATTGTCTTCATTAGTATCCTATCCCACTGCTGGGCATGGGTTTCCCCTCAGAATGAGAGGGATTTAGCCTAGTCTTAGAAATGATTAATAACAAACTAACTCATATCATATCAATCCCATTCAAATTTCATAGAAAAAAACCAATAGCTCTGCTCGATCTGGGAATCGAACCCAGGACCTCATGCTCAGCCGCTGCCTTGCCACCACTGGGCCCATGAAGCAGTAGTTAAATTTAAAAGAGTTTAATAAAACTTGATCCGGCTCCACCACAAACAAACGGACATACGAGAAAGTAAACAAAGGGAACTAAGCTCTGTTTGAACTAAATTAGAAATCAATTACAAATTCTATTCCAAATAAGTTAATGATGCTTCTGCATGTAATACTCGGCTATTGAAGTTGTACAAATGGAAAGTGCTGTCTACTGACAAAGTATGTGTTAAAACAGTAGTGCAACAGATTTTAATTCCTGGTTTGAATTAAAAAAATGAATTTGAAAATGTGCTGTTATTGCTATATTTGGTGAGCCATGGCTTAATGTTATTTCTCAAGTGAAAGACCTGTAATGAGTCTTTAATAATAATCGACTACCTACAACAAAAAGTAGAAAGTATTTCTTAATTAATATTTTTTTGTTCTATACATACAAGTTAAATTAGATTTAGGATAAATAGGTCTAAGCTAGATACCTAAGTTTCAAATTAGTAAAATTGGTGGTGCCTAAATTGGTTATTGTTGTATTTTATTTAAATTTACCAATTTTTGTTATTTAAATCCCAGCTTCAATAGGCTGTATGGACTATCTACGTATAGTTTAGCGACTAATAATGTACCTACGTATAGGATTTCACTTTTCATAATAATTATCATCACTATACATAGTTTGAGTTCACATACTGCCGAGTATACCCTCCCATTCTTATCTTATCTTATCTTGTGTGGGGCCGAGGCAGCAAGGCCTCAGAGCACTTCGACCCAATGGGATCTTTTGTGCTTCCCCTAGATACCTAATCCTCATCCTCCCCCAGTTCTTCAAACAGCTCTTCCATAAGCTTTATAATGAGGCCTGGGGGTATGAGTCTGTAGTCCTCTGGTCCTGGATAACCCTGCCCCAAGAGGCACATTCGCTTTCTAGCCAGTGCATCGCATGTACACAGAAGGTGTTCCATGCTCTCAATTTCCCTTTTACAGGCCCTGCAGGCTGATGTGTCCGTCAGACCCATCTTTTGTAGGAGAGCGTTAGTCCCGAAGTGGCCGGTCAGCGCCCCCATCAAAAGACGGGCCTGCCGCCTGCTTGAGTTCCAAATGGCATTTTGCCATTTCGATGAGGAACCTATGAATTTCTTGGAGTGAGCAAGTCCCGTGAGGCTCAACCACTCATCCATGTGCCTCGCCCTTGCGTACTCCCGAAATGCCGTTTTGACTGTGCTTGGGGCCAGTCCTACAAATGGTTCCGGTCCAATTAGTGAGGTTCCAGAACCTTCCCTAGCCAGCTCGTCAGCATGCTCGTTGCCCACAATACCCCTATGACCAGGGACCCAAACAAGCCTGACCTTGTTTCGCTTTCCCAGCTCATTAAGAGTTCGGGCAGCGTCCATGGTCAGCCTTGAATCGATCCTGTAGGAGGTCAGGGCCATGAGTGCCGCTTGGCTGTCACTAAGAATGTAGATGGACCTACCTGTGGTACCGCTACTTTCCATCTGTTGTGCACAGGCAAGAATAGCATATGTTTCCGCTTGGAAAACCGTAGCTAATTTGCCCATGCTTTGACTGACCTTATGGTCCCTTGCATATATGCCCGCCCCTGTACCCGACTCGGTTTTCGAACCGTCAGTGTACCATATCAGACTGCCCTCCTCTGGTGGGTCGAGTCCCTTCATCCATTCTTCCCTTGACGGTAGATGAACCTTGTAAGATCTCTTGAACCAAAACATGGGCTGCATTTTGTCGCAGTGCATGTTCGTTAGTTCGTCAAGGCCTTCCTGTATTTTAAGCTTTGTGTGTCTAGTTCTAGGCTTAGAACTATCCCACAGGCCATTTATTGCCAGTCTGTGTAGTGCAAGACGGGCCTCAGTCTCTATGACAATATGTAGCGGTGCAAGGTTGAGTACCTTTTCCATCGCCGCTGTTGGTGTGGTTTTGAACGCCCCTGTGATAGCTAGGCATGCCGTTCGCTGTAGTTTAGCGAGAGCTTCCCTGCATATCCCTAGTTGCGTCCTCGGCCACCAAACAATGCTGCCATATGTGATTATTGGTCTAACCATCATAGTGTACAGCCACTGCACAACCTTTGGTCTAAGTCCCCAGGTTTTGCCATACGCTGAGCGACACATACCCAAGACTCTTAGAGCCTTGGCTATGGTATTGTCCAGATGTGTTCGCCACGTCAGTTCTTTATCCAGGGTTACCCCTAAATATTTTACCTCTGAGGCCCAGTTTAGTTGTTTGCCATATAGCCGAAGTTGGCCAAGGCCTGAGAGCAGTCTTTTCCTAGTAAATGGAATGACAACTGCCTTGTTTGGATTGATAGAGAGGTGATTCTCTTCGCACCATCTCTCTACTTTACAGAGAGCCCTTTGGATCAGATTTGAAACCGTGTTCGGGAATTTGCCGTTGACAAGTATAACTATGTCATCGGCGTATCCCACGGTTAGCAAAGGGCCCTCATTTAGATTGCTTAGTAGTGAATCTACTACTAAGCACCACAGTAACGGTGACAACACTCCCCCTTGTGGACAGCCTTTGGTCGTCCTAACGTGGAGTGTGTCCCCCCTAAGAGTGGAGTGAATGATCCTACTCCTTAGCATGCCAGTCACCCATCTGATGATGGTTTGGTTGATGCCATGGTTTTCTGCAGCTCGCTGTATCGATTCGAAGGTTGTGCGGTCGAAGGCTCCCTCGATATCAAGAAAGGCTCCGACACAAACCTCCTGCGATTCCAGTGCCGCCTCTGCGCGGCTTACGACGTAATGTAATGCCGCCTCTGTTGACTTCCCTGCCTGATAGGCGAACTGAAGTCCATGGAGAGGGTATCTTTTTAGTGGCCCCTCTCTAATAAACCTATCAAGCATTTTCTCAAGTGTCTTGAGTAAAAACGATGAGAGGCTGATAGGCCTGAAAGCTTTGGCATCTTCATAATCTCCCTTGCCAGGCTTGGGTATGTAGGTTACTTTGACTTTCCTCCACCGCGCAGGTATGTATCCAAACGCTACGCACGCCTTATACAGCCTGCATAAGTGCGGTATCAGAGTCTCAGCCCCCTCCTGTAATAAAATAGGGTAGATCCCATCCGGTCCAGGGGCCTTGAATGGTTGAAAACCCATCACTGCCCACCTGAGCCTATGTTCATCTACCACCTTTTTAGCAGTATCCCAGTCAGCCCTGGTGGTGCGAATAGATAGCTCCTCCAGGGTCACTGAGTCCTCCTTATCATCATCCAGTTTTACTGATCCCGGGAAATGAGTTTTGAACATTACATTCAAGACCTCCTCCCCAGTCTCAGCCAGTTTACCATTCCCATCCTTAATAGATGCTAGTGGAATGGCCTTAGTTGTAGAAATTGCTTTACTAAGCCTCATGCCTTCAGAAACACTCTCGATCGCCTGACAGTGTCCCCTCCAGCTCCTACGCTTGGCTCTTCGTACAGCCGAGTTAAACTTTGTGAGGCTAGCACTGTAGCCCGAAAAGTCGTTAATTGCCTTGGCGGCATTAAAAGCCTGTCGTGTATCTCGACGTAGTTGTACTATCTCCGGAGTCCACCACGGCTCTTTCTTACCAAGTGCCTTTTTCTCAGGACAGTTATCTGTCCACGCTGCATGCAGGCCCTTAGTAACTCTATCAGCTTCAAATTCAATATCTAATACAGAATTCAGCTTACCAATAGGTTTCCCTAGATTCACCTCCAGGTCTCTGCGAAACGCATCCCAGTCGGTATGTCTAGGGTTCCTCCTTCGTACAGTCGCATATTCGTTATGAGTCCTATACCTAAAGTAAATGTACCTATGATCGGATCCGGAGATCTCATTCGGTACATGCCAGTTTTCAATGTGTGCGCCTGCCCTACTAGTGGCTAGCGTGACATCAATAACTTCAGCCCTTCTCCTGTTAACAAAAGTAGGTCTGCTGCCTTTATTAAGAATCTGAAGGTTTGCGCTTACCACGTAATCCAATAGATCCTCCCCTCGTCTGTTCACATCGGTGCTGCCCCAGACGACATGATGCGCATTTGCATCACAGCCAATGACCAGTTCTGTGTTCCCTTGGCTGCCATATTCCACCAGTTTTTTGATGATTGGTGATACTGGCTCCTTGTTCTCATAGGGAAGGTATGCTGAGGAGAGCAAGATCTTGTGTGCCCTCTTTCCCGTCCCTAGGTGGATCCAGGTTGTTGTTAGGTCCCTAGAACATAAATCACGTACGATGGAAGCATCTATACCATTTCTGACATAGATGCAGGCTCGCACGTCATTAGCGGAATGTTGATAAATTACCCCCCCTGTCCCGCCTAAACCCTTAATCTCGCCCTTGTAAACATAAGGTTCTTGAATGAGGGCAATATCAAATTTATTCAATTTCAACTGCCTTGCCAAAAGGGCCGAGGCAGCCTTAGAGTGTTGAAGGTTGATCTGTACGCACCTTAGTCCCTCCATCTTGTCCTCTACAGATGGGTGTTAAGAGGTTCCTATAGTTAGGCCCCTCCAGCCCCCGTCGGTGAGCCAAGACCGAGTAGGTCCAGTTCCCCGAGTAGGTCATCCGTCCTCACCGATACTGGCGAAGCCGGACCCTCCCCCGGAGCACCTGAACCACCCTGCCCTCCCCCTCCGACGGTTGCTGCGTGCGTTGACTCTTTCCGGCGTGTTTCCCCCCTCCTCTCGGAATTTTCGAGGAGTTTGAAAACAGCCGGCCCTAATCCTCCCGGTATCGCGTAACCGGCCCCTCGGATGACCTCAGAGGAGACCCGGTCCATCAGGACGACACGACGAATGTGGCGGCTCTCAATTTGAGTTCCTACCACCTTCCAGTCTGCCGTCCTAAGAGACGGGTTCAGCCTCTGGAGCATCCTCAGGTCCGGCTCCGCGTCCCTTAGTTGGGTGTTCTGGCTCTTCCAGGCCATTTTAACCGGTCTTGGAAGATCCGCCGCCAAGACCACCCTGACCTCTACCCCACTCTTCACCCGAACCCCACTCAGCGTGGCCTTTAGCCACTGTGCTGCCATGTCATCGTGGCAGGAGACGTGTATGGCCCCTGCCACGACATCATGACCCACATGCAGAATGGGCAGAGGATCCGGAGCAGCCGTAAGTTTCTCTAAGATGAGACCCCTCAGCTGATCCACATCCCCCGCCTCAAGCGAAGAGTAGGGGTGGTTGTCAGGGACGATGGCAAGCTTTACTGCTGCTACCACATCCCGAAAAGACCCAGACAGCTGCACCTTGGTCTTTTTGGGTGGCCCACCGCAGTTACTTGCCTCGTCGCTGACCTCCCGCTGTCTTTTGGCCGGTCCCTCTTGAGTCCCGGCCCCTAAACCTTTTTGCCTCTGGAGCCGTCGGCGTTTGCGTTCAGCGCCTGACGGTCTCTTCGAGGCCTTTTGCCCTGAGGTTCCTGCCCCAGGCATGGATGCACCACTTTGGCAGGGTTTCGGCCCTCCGGTTCCCATAAGGGCCCCAGAAATTAAGCCTCCTCTCCCGCCTCGATGAGCACCACGACCTGAGACGGTCCCTCTGGCGTCCCTAACTGACTCAGAAAGTCCTTTTGTGGCACCGTTAGACGGCGTCCACGTTGAGCTGGCCTCGCCAGCCGTCGGTTGCGAACCTTTGACCCCCCCAGAATACGCGGGTCTGCCCGAGACATGCTCGGGGCCGGATTCTCCTACGCTTGCGTTGGTACCGGCCTGGGGTAGTTTCTCTTGAAGTTTCGCGTCCATGGTTTTACTTGGGTGTCCACTACTTACCACATCGGCGCTACTCACCCACCCGACAGTGATCGCGCCAGAAGGCCTCCGAACCCAGCTACTGGGTTACATACAGGAATAGGATGAGACGGGAGTTGGGAGAATCGGGATAGAATTCGATGGGAAGCAGGTGATAGGATTGTGTGACTAGGAATAGGTGCTATAGGGGATACAAAGGCGCCCGGTGTTTTCTGTTATATCTAATTCTGAAGGAATTAGACCGAGAACAGGGCGGCAACCTCGAGAAGGCTAGACCACCGGACTTGCCTTGGGGATCTACACGACTGTAGCGCTCTCCCCCAAGACCTCACCCCCTTACTACTTCAGAAGGAAGCGGTAAGGTAGGCCTGCACCTATACTACCACGCAAAGCTAGGCGAAGCGTGTCATTCTACAACAGCGAAAGCATAGAAGCAGACCCGCCCCTCCCATTAGTTTGTGTCATCCATATTTCACGGCCCTGTTCTTATTATCCCCCAAGTAGGCCACTGACTTGAACTATGTATGTGTGATCCTATTCATAATTCCTACAGATGTGTACTTGTGTACATAAGTGTCTAAGAAGATAAGATAAACGCTTCAATCGGCCATTGACAATCTCAAGAATACAACAGAGTTGATGTACTGTTAAGATAGCACTTACACTGTGGTATGGGCATGTTAATACCGATTTAAGTTTGTTTAGTCTCTCTGAGCTATTGGAGTAGCCGGCGGGCGTAAAAAAACTTGAAACGGCGTCCGAGTCATTAAAATGTCATTAGGTACAAAGCTCCGTGAAATAAAAACGTATAAACGTACTGTGACATACGGATTTTTTAGATAACGTGAGAATTGTTTTGACATGCTTGTAATTAAGTTGTAATGTGACATCAATAGATTTTGTTGACGTCATCTTAAGGTGTGGAGAAATTAAGGGATTAGCAGTCTTCTACGCTAGCCCAGTGCGGGTTGGTAGACTTGACGACCGATGACGTCATTAATAAAATCTCTCCTTGTGAGTTTTCCTCACAATGCCCAGCTCATACTTGGGACGCATGAGACTTTGAAGGTCCTTTTTGAGTGTTAAAACTTTATGATAACATAAAACAACATACCATCACGCCTATTCCCCGAAGGGTTAAGCAGAGGTATAGACGCCAGTATGTTTTGGTCCCATGTAACAGGGGGCTAGCGTATTAATTTACCATTAACCGGTCACAAATCCAAATTTCGAGCTGCTTCTCAGATATTTATAGAAAAACCCAATAATGCTTTGCTCGACCTTCGACCTCGAACCCTGGTGGAGCAGTCTCTCCGACAAGGAGTTAGGAACTATATATTTTTCTTTTTATAAGATTATTATTTAATTAGCCTCATTAGCCAAGTGGTCCTGAGCGGGACTGCTACGCTAGAGGTCCTGGGTTCGATTCCCAGGTCGAGCAGTGTTATTGGGTTTTTCTATGGAATGCCCAGTAGCAGCTCGGAGTTAGGAATTTGTGCCCGGTTAATGGCAATAGGCTCGCCCCCTATTACATACCGGCGAACTGTGGGTGTACATAAGAACGTCTCTGCCTAACTTCGGGGAATACAGGCGTGATGGTATGTTATTATTTAATTAAATGTTTATCGTAGAATTATTTTGGGTCGCATAGCATACATATATAATATTATTATAGGTAATAGCTTCAGCCTATGTGTTATTCCAGACTATTATTTATCTCTGTGGCAAATTTAATACAAATCTGTTCAGCCGTTCTGGCGTGAAACAGTAACAAACATCCACACACTAGTACTTCATCACAAACTTTCTCGTTTATAATACTAGTAGGAAGTAGGGTAGATACTTACTCTAAGTAGTTTATCCTGAGAGAAAACTTTTTCCAATATTTATCAAGTTGGGGCAAGTTTCTCATTATATATATTATGTAGGTATACATCCTGTATTACAGCTTACCTAAGCGCTTAGAGTAAATGCGTGTTATATGTCCATGGTAACTGGGATGGCCACACAGTATGGATGCAATTAGGTAATCTAGACAGAATTATGTTTGGCATCTTAAGCATGAGCATATCACCGCTACTTTTACGAAATAATTCCGTAAAGCCCTAATTAGTCGGTCGATATTAAACCAATTACGATGGAAAATATTCACGAAATGTCACTCATTAACCTAATAAGTGACCTGAATTCATAGATATTAAATACAGATAATTTTACAAACGAATGTGGAGCGTCTTGTTCGAATGCCGTTGGCTTTTTAGACAAGAGAACATGCTTTCACATCATGCCTCCGCATTGTACTATATCATTGAGATACTAAGATATAGGTACTAGACGTAATGGCATAGAGAGGATTGTCGCTAAGAATTCACTCCAGTTTTGCAGCAGTGGAATGAACCATAGATGAAAAATATGACATAGAGAATGCGATAGATACGCGAGTTGAGTACAGCGTGCTTCTTAGACATTATGTAGAAGAAGGCTAATGGCTAGGGCGTCAGACTTACGATCATGTGGTTGCCGGTTCGAAACCCACCCATTGCACTAACTATAATTAATAACCTAACCTTCGATGAACCTACAAAAAGACGAAATACATAATAGAAATGACATCTATACAAGCCCAATTGTTCAAAATATTTCATTTTGTTACTTAGAAAATATTTTTTGTGCCTTCTGAGCTACAGCAGCACGTGGTCTGATACAGCTAGTAAGGAATAAAACATATTTATGATTTATTTTTCGATATATTTTATTAAAATCGTTTTGAGATTTCCATATCTGAGTTGATACACAATTCTCTTGTAATTATATATTAAAGGTGTTAAATGTATAAAGTAACGATGTTATTTAAAGTTGTGTAGTGGCTAAATGAATGCATGCCTATCTAAGCAGATGAAATAAGTCATCTAAAATGCATCAGAACTCATCCAGTGATCGTGATTACACAAAAAACGACTGACGTCTGACATCTAGCCTCCGAGTCCTTGAATTGACCGGCGCGTCCGTGTGTCACAACAGCCTAAAAGTCATTAGGGTATGCACACACTATCCTTTGGTGGTACATGTGACTGATGGCCGATTCTGAATGCAGATCTGAATCAAACTACCTAAGTGTTTACCGTGGGAGAGCCATGCTTCGGCACGAATGGGCCGGCTCGACCGGAGTGATATCACGACCTCACAGGAACAATGCTTACGTTGTGGACATACCGAAAGCCGAAACCCTTTTAAAAGGCCGGCAACGCACTTGCGACTCCTCTGGTGTTGCGAGTGTCCATGGGCGGAGGTATCGCTTACCATCAGGCGATCCGTATGCTCGGTTGAATATAAAAAAATTCAAGTAACGGAAAAAAAAAAATAGAACACAACGAGTCATGAAAAATTCATGAGTCAGCCGCGGACTGAAGAAGTCAATAAATAAAAAAAAATAGTACCTATTCAAAGCTAAGAATTTAGTAAGAGGTGGACTTTCCATAACGACCACGAGACCCGAGGCCGTCATTGGGCCTATGTAGTTATGCATTTTTACCTTAAAGAAAATCAAAATAAATATCACCAAAAAAGGCGGACACTACTAAATGGGCCTAGGGTGGCCAGGACAGCTACGGGTTCCCGCGCACAATTGAGACGTAGCTTTATGTGCACATAACCTAAATTAAGCAACAAAACAACTTCAAATTAAGTGTCAACTATCACGAATGTCTTTAAGGTAGTAAAGCGGTGAACTTTAATTAGTTCATGTATTCTGTAAGCGCTGTTTTATGAGTCGCCGGCAGCGCTTTATCGCTTTCCGATTGCCATTGCCTACTCGCTGGTATTATGTCGATAATTCGTAAGCAATTGGTTTTGAACTTTGTGTGTTGTTAGTTTAGTAACAAATTTGATTGTGTGTGATAAAGAGAGTTTGGACAAGCGGCAGCTTTTAAAAGTCGTTTATGATCATCATCATCAACTTATTGCAGGGAATGGGTCTTAAGAGGAGTGAGGGTATAGGCAGTCCACCAAGAGAACGATGAATTATTTCGAAGTTACCTAGGTAGGTTTACCTACTAGACTCGACACGCGCGCTCAATGCA
Source organism: Acronicta leporina (assembly GCA_947256265.1). Classification (NCBI taxonomy): domain Eukaryota; kingdom Metazoa; phylum Arthropoda; class Insecta; order Lepidoptera; family Noctuidae; genus Acronicta; species Acronicta leporina. The sequence goes on from OX366529.1 coordinate 5,180,209, forward strand.
GTCAAGCAGGTTTTCTTGCGATATTTTCCTTTATAAGCATAAAAGACAATTTAATTATTAATACGTATAGGGTTGCCAGGTCCTCAATCCTAATAGCCGGACAGATCAGCCAGTTTGGCCGGACATTTGGGTAGAAAGGCCGGACAACCTACATTATTGAGGATTTTCCGTCGCCTCGAAAGGGCAGGCGGCCTGCGGGACCAACCGCCTGCGCTTGGCCACGCTCGGCGCTCGCTCGTTTGCGAAATGTAAAAAGCCGGACAAGCCGGACACCGTTTATTTTGGCCGGACACGCAATCAAAAAGCCTACCTATGTCCGGCTTTATCCGGACGCCTGGCAACCCTAAATACGTACATGATTGCGAAAGGTCAGAGTGGCGGGCTTTGGATTCTACTAAGGGCTACTTGCACCAATTTCTTATACAATTATACAATGAAAAATTGTGTATAATACAATTTAAACATGTTTAGAAGTTGGTGCAAGTGGCCATGTACAGGTAAATAATATAAACGAAGGACCATGGGAATTTTGTATGCCCCGTCCCCACCCTCCAACAGACATGGAATGCGTTTTAATATGTTTATTAGGAGCCACAAAAAGCTTAACAAAAAGATTTAACTGCGAATCGACGGGAATTCATAAAAAACAATAAAAGTGTTATGCAAATACCATTCTTTTTTAAATTCCTCTTTACTGCACACTAATTGCCTCATTATCCTAGTCGTACTGATCGCGACTGCTATGCTATAGGTCCTGTTAAATTTGGATTTACTAGTTAAGATTTGCAGGTCACTTTTTAAGCTGAATTGACTTTTAAAAATTAATAGTCTATTAAAAATTGACTTTGACGTATTCAAAGGTCAATTTACCGAGACAAATGTAATTCCTTTTCATGTAGGTACTACAAACATGTATTACAAACTGATGACAATGCACAATCTTTATGTATGTACGTAAACTTATATAAATCAAATCCGAAGCGTAGTCAGTAATAGATCACTTTATTTTAACTAAAGCAGATATAACCATTATCGTTTTGACTTACATCTTTCACTTGAACGAACAGCGTATTTTAGTATGTGACCCTTTAGTTAGATTATACATCAGTGGCCGGTCTTTTACAACCGTATAACTGAGATATCTACTGGTTGATATTTTCACGAAATAGTTTTGTTTAGAAAGTCGTTCGATATCTCATTGAATGGTTGGTTAGCATATCGCGGAGTTAGGGTTACCATACGTGCTTGCGTCTACTAGGATATTTTTTTTATGAAAAAGAATTTCGGGCTCATGTGAAGCCTTATTTCTAGTATTCAACTAAATTCCTATCTTATACCTGTATTATTGCATAGGTATTGTTTTGTATCTAAAGTGTCCTTTTCATGGAAATAAAAGCTATTCTTAATATCTGTGCGAGTTCATTGAATAACAAAATTATTAATGAAATAAAACAACTTTGAGGATTTTATCGCATTATATTAGTACAAATCAAATCCCCGGCGTTTCGGACAAATTTCACTTAAAATTCACAGATTATAACAATGCACTTAAAATTAACAGATTATTTGTGAAAATAAATATAATACGAAGAAAATATAAATTCTGAAATGTAGGCAATGCATCAGCGACTCCACTGTGTTGCAGGTAGGTATGCACGGGCGGTAATGATGACTTACCATTAGATGGCTCATTCACCGACGCTAACTATAAAAACAATTATTTGGTGCTGAATTAGAATTAGTAACATTTTGTATCTATAACATTTCATTTTCATATATGGATATTGTAGCGACCACTCCAAGAAGGAGATAATAATATGGGTTGACTGGCAGTAGCAGAGTAAATAACAAACATTCAAATGTATATAAATATAAGTACCTAGAATGTTTAGATAGTGAAGTGCAGAAAAAAAGATTTTCATTCATTTCTTGATTTTAAGTAAATAAATAAATAAATAATAAATATTCTGTGACATTTTACACAACACCATCTAGTCCCAAACTAAGCAGAGCTTGTACTATGGATACTAGACAATGGATATAATACTTAAATACTTTTTTTTGTACATATGAAACACCCAGACGAACACAAACACTTATATTCATCACATAAATATTTGTGTCCTGTGGGAATCGAACCCACGACCACATGGTCAGCAGTCCGGTACTCGAACCACTAAACCACAGAGACTGTCTAATAAAATCATTATTAAAATGTTTGCGACTGTGCGTCTCGTTGTATTTAACACATGTTTGCTCTGTGCAAATAAGCTATTACATATCAATTAAACAAACAAATAAAACTACAAGATATTATCTCAAAGCATTTATTTAATTAAACAATGCCATCCGAAATACAGAACAAAGTAAATAGGACAACAATATTGTGTGCCGTAGACAATATCTCTGAAAAATAAATGTGCTGAATTTCGAAACAGTACTACCCTAAGCGATGCAGCTCTGAATTTCAACGCCTATAACTCTGTCTTTCCAGTATTTCGTGTTAGTCCTTTTTTAAATCCCATTTGAAAGCTTTAGCACATCAGATAAGTACTAAGTAGACACAGTATTTTGCAAATTTTCCATTTAAGTAAAACAATTGCAAGATTTGCAAGCTATTATTTTTAGATTTTCATTCAGCAAAAATCCGATTTACTCAGTAATTTTGTTATTACTGAGTAAACCAGAGTATTAAGTGATGATGTTTAATATTAAAATTGTGAGGATTCAGGATTAGGATACATTACATATTTAATTAATGGTTAATTTCGGTATTAATACATTTATTAATGACTGAGGGTACACTAAATTAAATAAAAGAATCAAGTTTTATTCATAAACGCACAGTTTCGTGAAACTACACACATGAAAATTCCTTAACTTAACTTAACATACGATACAATCACCATCACGCTCCGGAAACGTTAGGGAGCGGCGTGTACTACACCCAGGGTTTTCTAGTATATCTATGTCTCATGTAATAAGGGGCGAGCCTATTCCCATTATGACAGAGGAAGAGAGGACAGAGAATTTCATAGACAAATCCAATGACAATTTGCTCGACTTGGGAATTGTACCGAAGAAGTACCACTAAACTAATGTGACTATTAAAAATATAAACCATCCTAAACCATATATCGCAACAATTGGATGTTTTTAACTGTACGTTGGCGGAATTTGAAAGGGTAACTTTACATTATTTGTCGTAAATTTAAATGTATAGATAATAGGTAACTACATGTTGTATTGGGTGCATGCCTGTAAAAACATTGTATGTGATAAATAAATAATTTATTTTTTAATACTTACACAATTACACGTCCCGAAAAATATCCTAAAAGCTTGGCGACCCTCCATTGTAAGTCAACTCGCATTAATGTCTCTATCTGATATAACCCAAGTGCTGCATTCGTATTTATAACTATTAGCATTATAATATGGGGTATTATGGACACCATGGGAACATCGCATAGGTGACGGTGTTATCTACCATTTCGTTATACCATTGAGATATTAGCCGCTGGACTCATTGGCGGCTGATAACGATATCTTTGTAGAATTCTTTTAAATTAAACGCTGCCTCGTATAGTTTTTGATTGGTATTTAATTTGGGTTATCAGTGTAGAGATACAAAAATGCTAGATATAAATATTTCGGTAATTAAAATAGAACTAGTATAATAAACTTTTTACGGTCCCGATGTTTTTAACCCTTTGCAGCGTCCATGGTAACTAAAGTGTCCGGCGTCTTGATTTTTTTTTTCTTATGGTAAGTTTGCCGATGACGACTGTTGACGAATTCAGCCAATTACGAAGTGAAATTGATATCTAGATATACACTGGCATTTCTCGGATTGGGGTGTTGTAAAGAAAATTGATAATCGATTTATTAATCGATTTGTTTACATCACATTCTAAATAAATTTGGTCTTGTTGTTACTTAATCATGAAATGAATCGAGAAGAATATTATATTAATTAATAGCTTCCGCCCGCGACTTCATCCGCGTGTTACTTAGCCTTAGCGTGATGATGATATATAGCCTATAGCCTTCCTCAATAAATGGGCTATGTAACACTGAAAGAATTTTTCAAATCGGAACAGTAGTTCCTGAGATTAGCGCGTTCAAGCAAACAAACAAACTCTTCAGCTTTATATATTAGTATAGAGTATAGATATAGATTAATTATACAATTTAATCGGTAGGTAATTATCTATGTTGGTATATTGAATAAAAAAAAACAAATTAGCTGCGTAAATAGGTCCGACCTAGTTAGTTCAATTTTTTTTCTTTTACTCTAAGCTGCAAAATTCGTTAATAAAGTTTCTTCTCATTTCTTGAGTCAAATTTTTTTTTGCACCGTCATTCTGTTTTTATACTTAACGGTGAGCAAAAAATATTCTTTTACGATATTACTCTCATTAAATACTAAATACCGTAATAAAAGTGAAAATACGGTCAAGCGCGAGTTGGACTTGAGGACCGCGGTTACGAAGTTACTATACAATGCGTTAAGAAAACTGTCCGGCTCTTGAAGATATTGTTAATATCGTGATCCAATTCTATTTATAAAACGCTGTAACTGAAATGGCAATACTTGCGGTCGTAGTGACACCGCCCCTGGGTGCCAAAGATAATATTTTCTTTTTTAATTAAAATGTTGCCCGGCACAAGGATTTTCCCCTGTATCGTGGGTTCGTTTACAAAGACAAATTCTCACATACACAAACACCCAGACCCGGAAAAACTGTCTATAGATCGTACAAATATTTGCTCCGTGTGGGGATCGAACCACCAAATCCTGCCCGCAAGTCGAATTTTCCCTTTACTAAAATAATTATCGCGCAATAGAATTGTCCGGCCATATACTCCATAAAAGCGGCGGTAGCCTAATGGCTAGAGCGTCGGACTTGCGATCATGTGGTTGCCGCTTCGAAACCCACCCATTGCACTACCGACGTGAACTCACTCGTAACACAAGCATTAGGTTAGCACGAGGGGTTAACAAGAATACTAGTAATGTGTGTGTGACCCAAATTGATAGTAAGCTTTATAAAAAAAAAAACGATACACGGATTCCTTTTTGTGCCGTTTGGCGCGGAACCCTAAACACGAAAATGTAATCAAACCCTGTGGTCTCGAATCACGGGTAAATTGAAATATGACCTACACATCATTATGGCTTACCATTGCTATGCAGATTCCGTTTATAACTGCATTATGTAGATTAGAAGCCATTGAATTCAAATGATGACGTTCAGTGACATAATTTTTTATATGAGCTCAGACTTTTTTATAGTAAACTACAGTTATCATATCGTAAATTTATAGGGCATTAATGACTATATTTAAAATAATAATCTTTAAACATGTCATTAATTTCCCTCTGCCTCTTCGGTGTAGTGGACAAGAGCGCGGTATCAGAGAGAGAGGATCTGGGTTTAAAAAAAAAATGATGAAATTTTGACTTGCAGCTCGAATTTGTACCCGGTAATCCACATAAGCTCTCTTCCTAATTGCTAAACTAAATCATTAGTGATTTATTTATTTTTTAGTATAAAACTAAATCGCTTCCCGCTGTCTGTCAGTCGCTATGTATACTTTGATCTTTAAAACTACGCAACGGATTTTGATGCGGTTTTCTTAAATAGATAGAGTAATTCAAGAGGAAGGTTTTAAGCTATTTAACATCACGCCTACGACTCTCAGGGACGCGGTAACGTGGGTGAAACCGGGGGTGGGTCGCTAGTATTGTATAAATCACAGTGAACAATAAACGCAACTTAAAAATGCACCCATGAACATTTACCTAAGATTATAAAAAAACTAGGTAAGCCTATACCTACACATCATTCTATTTTTTATAATTATATTCATTAAGAGAAGGATCCTCGCAACACGGCTGGGTTGCCAGTGAAAATAAATAACACCACAAATTGAGATGACTCGGAGGTTCGATGTGCCCTCTAAACAGGGTTGCCAGGATTGGGCAAATAAGAAAATACGTACAAAGAAGTTCTAGACGCCTTGTTAAGTGTAAGTTAAAATTGTAGCAAGTTCAGTTTTGTGTTCAATAATAAAATGAAACTCTTGTGTTTCTTACTCACCTACTCATGATGATCAAGTGGCATTATTCTTAGGATTTGGGTACAATTCTGGTTCATATTATCGTATTATGTTCACGTAAGTATTCTCTGAAGAGTTATCAGAGGTGTATTAAATTAATGTAAGTACACCCCCAGTTTAAGTTTCATGTAATAGAGGGCGAGCCTAATTTCATAAATAATGGTCCAAATAATGCAAACTGAGAATCTATACCTACTCTATATCTACTATTAATATTTTTTTAATATATAAAGCTGAAGAGCTTGTTTGTTTGCTTGAACGCGCTAATCTCAGGAACTTACTGGTTCGATTTGAAAAATTATTTCAGTGTTAGATAGCCCATTTATTGAGGAAGGCTATATATCATCACGCTAAGACTAAGTAACTAATCCACGCGGACGACGTCGCGGGCGGAAGCTAGTTTTATATAAAAACCCAATAACATAATTTCTCGTTCTGGGAATCAAACCCCTGAACTCTAGCGTAGCAGTAGCGCTTAGGACCACTATACTAATGAGGCAGTAGTATTCTGGCTTTGACTTCATTTCATTTGTGATGCTATGTCAGACATAACCATAACCTAGAATAATAAAAAAACAAACAAATAAATAATATTTATTCATGAAAAAAAAAAGACTATTTTTTTTAGTTATATATCACCTCAATTATTATCATTACACCAATTTTTAACAGTTTTGATACGGACAGCCCTACATGCAAGCATTCATAATTATAAGGTTCGTCTACACAGGCGCTCATAATTAAATTTCGAAGCATCTGCACTTATCATCACTTACAACAATTAAAAATTAATTATGACTCACTGGAGGCGCGCGCAAGCTTCTTCCATTTAATTGTGTGCTTTACCGGTGACCCTATTATTAACTAAGTTATCTTTGAGTTTGATACGAAAAATGTACGTTGGTTAAAGATTTTAATAGTTGTTTGTGCTATGCAATAATAATTAAAAGAACTGAACGGATAATTTGCCCTTATAAACGCACTCACGATACAAAACTTACAATAAATTAAGAACAATTAAAGGTAAGAGTCTGAGCGCAACTGCTGCGCTAGAGATCCTGGGTTCGATTCACAGGTCGAGCAAAGTGTTATTGGGTTTTTCTATGAAATTCCCAGTAGCAGCTCGGAGTTAGGAATTTGTGCCCGGTTAATGGAAATAGGCTTGTCCCCTATTACATGGGACCTAAACATACCGGCGAACTGTGGGTGTACATAAGAACGCCTCTGCCTAACCCTTCGGGGAATACAGGCGTGGTGGTATTACATTTGGTAAGAAGAAAGATTGCATCCCGAAAAAGGACATAAAAACACATACCATTAAACCTGTATTCCCCTAAGGTTAAGTAGACGCGTTTTAATGTACACCCACAGCCGGTATGTTCAGGCCCCAATTAGGGGGCGAACCTATTGCTATTAACCGGGCACAAATTCCAAATCCCGAGCTGCTACTGAGAATTTCATCAACAAGACAAAATCAACAACTTAAGCTCGTCCTGGGAATTGAACCCAGGACCTCTTCTTCTGACCAAAGCTTAACAGCTTAGATAAATGCCTCACTCTCCTTTTAGCCGCTTTTTTAATCGTAATTTTATCGTCGTACGACACCTTATCACAATTCTTTTATCAGTTCGTCGCGCATGAAACGGGCCGTCCGATAATACCCGCTATTGAGCGAAGCCACAGAAGCTATTGCCTACTCTTCTGGGAAAGCTCGAGTAATTCCAAGCGTAAATAAATATTGTAATTACAGTGTTAAAGAATAAAGTCTTTATTTCCTTACCAAGTAAATTGTGGTGAGAGACTATCTTGTCTGAATCGATCTAAATAATTCAATTACTGGCAACTTGGCGGGGTGTTACGTGTCTGTTTTTGTTCCATCTAGATCAGCCAAATGACATTACAGTTAATTATACTAGTACGCATATAATTAAAAAAAGTCAAAGGTGTGCCTCGGATTCGAAATCGAGATGGGAAGTTTATAGTTATAAACCACTAAGCTATTACTGCTATTTAAAACTGTCCTACCTAATATTTTAAAGAAAATATGTACATACCTAGGTACTAAGCTGAAGTTATTCAAATGTGATTTGTTTGAGAATTCTATAGCTATATTTGTTTCGCCGCCAAAATTACAAGTTGAAAACAATCTGGTCAATTTGTATTTAACGAGGGCCAGTCCAATCTACTCTCAGATCTTGTGGGGATCTTTTGACTGTAAAATCTAATATTTTAGATGGGTATCCGCAAAAATATGCAAAAAAGGTTCTATTTAATATTTAAAGCGCGAGCCCTATCGCAGTTGGAATGAAAATTAATGCGAGCGAGGAGGGTTTTTTTTGCAATTCAAAATGAATCGAACGTCTAAACTCTAAAATTGAAAGAGTGCGCATAAGAAACCGTTAAATTTACAATATTGGTGTTCTCACAACGAAATGCAAGAAGGTAGTAGTTTAGATATTATAATGGAAACTTAAAGGGGCTTGTGTAGTACAAAATGTATGGAATTGGTATTTTCAAAACTTGGTGCACGGTTTTAAATAGTGGGTCGTATCAGAAATTGAACAATGTGCAGTCGAGTTAAAGCCTTAAACTCATTAATTTTGTTATTAACCATCCACGCTCAAAAACAGGTGTAAGAGTGCCAGTAAAGTATGCACCGAAATATGATTTATGCGGCACTTCCTGTAAGCCAACTTGAACGCGGAAGATATAAATATTACCAATAATATTTTTTTTTTAAATTGGTTTAATATTAGGCAGTGTTGCTCACTAACTTTCTCTTAAATGGACTTTGTTTGTTGATGAATAACTAGAAAAACATAGATAAATAAGTTCTCAAAAAAAGGTAAATTATTATACAATAAATACATAAAAAAGGTTACCTATTTCTACTAATAATCAGTTCAATAAAAGGACATGTAGACTCAGAGAGCTTCAGTATCATTGGTCATAGACGACCTATCATTGTTGGCCATACACGATCTATTGTGTAACGACCTTTGAAATGGGCAAGTTGTACCAATAGGCTCTTCTGTTCGAAGGCATGAGGGGGCACATCTCAGAGACTATTGCTGTCTTACGTGCTGCATCTATTCCTCTCGGTTCTGTTTTCGCCTTAGGTTCTGGAAATTTTCCACGTCGGATAAGCTTTTCCTTGAGGAAATCTAAGACTGTATAATCCTCATCGTTGTGGCTAGTTTTGTACATTAATTTAAAGAGTCCTCTTTCGACTCTGATAGATGTAACATCTTTTAAGAAAACTCTAGGCTCGATGTTGAGCTTTGTCTGCGATGAAAAATCTTTGAAATTTAAAAAATCCGAAAACGTCATGACTTTGATACAATTCTTTCCTGCATTCGTCATGCGAACAGATCCCACGAAATCATAAAAATCATAGATCTCCCCCTTTTTCTTCAGAGAGCGTTCCACTTCATGGTGGAAAGATTGAACAGACATGGAATTGTTGCAAGGTTCAAAGTAGTGAAGTGTTATCATATTAGCATTTATTGAATCGCTATTAACAATAGCTACCATAAAAGTTAGCAGCGACCAGTTTTTATTTTGAGCCACGTTATTGTCTAACCAGAGAGTAATGTTCTCTGTATCTCGTTTATATAAGAAAAATTCCCGAAATGTAGAAATGATATCTTCCTGATTTCTGCCACCAATTGTTTCGTTCCATAGAACAGCAAATGATACGAGATTAGGAGTCATTTTACTTAGTGGAACAAAGCTCTCATTGTATGCCAAGATTCGTGACCCAAATATTGAGGGACTGAGCTGATCTATCCTAGGCAGCATGACGACTTTTTGTAAATCAACTGAATATGGAATACCAGAGGTATTTTCTGCTGCACTTTTTATTTCATTTTGATACATCAAACTACTTTCCTCATGTTTTTTCTTGTGAGTAAGGTAATCATTACACGTTTCGCATCTTGCGTCCGGGTTGTCTATATGTAATTTGTCATGCTTTATAAACACAGCACATTGTTCACATTTTTCATCACTCAAATGCACGAATGAAATATTCATATCATTGAAGACTAATCTATAATACTCTAAAGAAACTTGAACATTAGGATGTTGTTCGCAAAAATGCTTATGCATCAAAGAAATTGAAAGGTCACTAGGAAGGTATAGTCTGTTTCGAGTACTTTGTCGACAAGGATTGTAAGTTCTTATGTGTGTTTTTATGAATTCCTTATCAATTTTGTTGTTTCTTTCATACCGTCCACGTTGATTTTTTTGAGAGTCAATAGGTTTTTTCATAACTCCTCTGATTTTAGTATCATTATTCGCGTTGTATCCAAGGGTGGTCAAAAAATGTTTTTTACACACTTCTATCTTCTCTATATCGTTTACTGTAAAATTGTACACAAATGTGGATTTCCGATTTTGGTTACTCTTCGTCATTCTCCGTTTAACTGGTTCCTCGTCTACTAAAGATTTTATAAATACTCCTTGTGCTTCATAATTTAGCGTGACATATGTATCGTGTATTGTCTTTCTCTGTTCATCAGTTATTTTTGTGGTACATTTTTTTCTACAATTCATATCGCATGGATTTTTTATTAGACACCTGTCATCTCGATTTTTCTTCTTTTGAGCTTGCCTTTCTTTTAAAGGCTCTTCAAATTTTCTTCTTTTCCTCGATTTGATTAGTCTTGTTTTAGGATCAGAAAGCGAAACTTTATTAGCTTCGATGTAAGATTCTTCTGTAATCTGTATGGCACTTTCAGTTCCATCATTTATTAAGTTTTCTTTTTCCATTAGTATGCTTTCTGTTTCATTATTTTGTATCTGAGATAACATGTTAGGGTCTAGTCTTCCTGCTAGTGCCAGTATGTCTGAATCTTGTTCTCCTCTCTGTTCCTGTTTTGTATACACTGGTAAGTTCAAATGCAGTTTTCCAGCTCGACCCTTTTCAGTCTGCGCCTGTGAATTAAAGTTCTGTCCGCTTCCCCATCTCTTTTCTTTAAGCGCTCCTCTACTCTGTTGTCTTTTCGTTTTTTCTTTTTCTTTTTTTGCCTTCGCTGGTATTTCTATTTTTTGTTTGTCTGTTGGTTTTGCTTTCTTATGTTTCAATAGCGGACCCTGGACATCAGTCAATTTTTTCCGTGAAACTTCTTCATCTGTACTATTTTCGGATGACTGAGGAATATAATCCTTGTCCATGTCACTGTCATCTGAATCATAAAAGATATCACGATTTTGTTCTATTACATTCTCAGTATCTGAAAGGGATGATTCTTTAGCAGATACAGAGGAATTCGTGTCCAATAGAGCCATTTCAATAGAAGCTTTCAATTCAAATAAATCAAAGGATTGCATACATTTATACGTATTCTCATATTCGTTGAGGAATCGATCATTGAAAATTATATTGAATTTACTGAAGTCTAGGTACATAGAATAGATAGCTTGTTCTTGCTTGTTTCCTGTATTAGTCATTTTAGATTTTTTCTTTTGGCCAGACCTATTATTTCAGTTACCTGGCTGATTTTATCCTGTAAAGAAATAATTAAATTTCATAACTTAATTCAATTGAATGATTCCTACTGAAATGCAAGAATATTATTTAAATATCAACTAGACATTGTTAATATTTTATGTGTTCAAAGATGGTTGAACGAAATAACAATTATTGCAATAAATATACTAGAAAAAATCACCCTATGCAATTATCAAATCAAAGCATGTTTTGAGTTTGCACGTTGATGATCAGGAATTACTCAGCAAAAACTGAAACAAAATTGTTTGCATGTTAATTTTTTAAAATATTTAATATGATTTTAATATAACTCGTAAAACTGCCTCGTTAGTCTAGTGGTCCCAAGTGCGACTGCTACGCTAGAGGTCCTGGGTTCGAGTCCCAGGTCGAGCAGTGTTATGGGTTTTTTCTATGAAATTCTCAGTAGCAGCTCGGAGTTTGGAATTTGTCCCCGGTTAATGGTCATAGGCTCGCCCCCTAATACATGGGACCTAAACATACCGGCGAACTAAGGGTGTAGTTACATTTTAAAAGCTTACTAGCAATGTTGGTCGCGCATTACTAGTGCTAAGCTAAAATGCTTGTGTTACGAGTGGGTTCACGTTGGTAGTGCAATGGGTGAGTATCGAACCGGCAACCACATGATCGCAAGTCCAACGCCCTAGCCATTAGGCTACCGACGAATACCTCTTACTTAATACCTTAGTATACCTCTGCCTAACCCTTCGGGGAATACTGTAGGCGTGATGATGGTATGTTATGAATATATTATGACAGTGTAATTATACAAGTTGTAACTCTCTCGTAGGTATACACCAAAACTTGTGTATTACTTGATTTTTTTATTAATTTATTTTAATTAAAAAACAAATCTAAATCTTAATCCATACTTCGCGCAAAATGGCCCCGACAGCTGACTGGTTAATAATATATATAAATGTAGGTACTACAAAATGTTTACTATCATGTCCTCAGTATCTAAAAGAACTAATTCTTTCACACATAAGATATTACACATCTATATCTATATATATAAAAGAAAGTCGTGTTAGTTACTTCATTTATAACTCAAGAACGGCTGAACCGATTTGGCTGAAAATTGGTGGAGAGGTAGCTTAGAACCAGGAAACGGACATAGGATACTTTTTATCCCGTTCCCGATACTTTTTATTCCACGGGGGCGTAGCCGCGGGCAGAAGCTAGTTTTTATTAAACGAACGATCATGTTCGATACGATTAATTTTAGCAAATATTATAATTATCCTAAAATAAGTATAAACGTACTCATTCTAAACATACGTTGTTTTTTATCTAAGATGAGTCTAATTTGGCATTGCCCTATGAGCAAAAGTACCGTCAATATTATACTGTACTCATCGTTAATATTATTACAATAAAAAAGATGAATAAAACTAGCCATAAACACCGCAACCTGTAGTAATGCTTAGTAATTTTTTGTGTTAGTCTATACTAATATATAAAGCTGAAGAGTTTGTTTGTTTGATTGCTTGAACTTGATTTGAAAAATTCTTTCAGTGTTAGATAGCCCATTTATTGAGGAAGGCTATATATCATCACGCTACGCGGACGAAGTCGCGGGCAGAAGCTAGTCAAATATAATCCTAAACATAAACAACTCAAAGGTACATACTGTAGTAATGCTAAGTAAATGTTCAGTGTTAATCAAATATAATCCTAAACATAAACAACTCAAAGGGACATACTGTAGTAATGCTAAGTAAATGTTCAGTGATAATCAAATATAATCCTAAACATAAACAACTCAAAGGTATAAGTATACTGTAGTAATGCTAAGTAAATGTTCAGTGTTATCAAATATAATCCTAAACATAAACAACTCAAAGGTACATACTGTGGTAATGCTAAGTAAATGTTCAGTGTTAATCAAATGTAATCCTAAACATAACCACCGCATGTGCGTTTACGCTGAATATAACTAGGACACGTGGAGAAACGATCATTCCAATGACTTATTTAGAACACCATAACAGACAAAAAATGCTGAAATTGACGCCAATAGACGTGAAAATTGAGACTTTTGATGCAATATGAACGGTGATCCAAAAAAAATGTGGTCAGTGTGGATTATTTTTCTGGAGTATACACAGTCATGGATTCTACCCACAATGATACTTCGGCAGTCGAAGAGACCAGGGATCTCCTGGCACATGAAGGGTTGTCTCCCGATTCTGAAATAGATTCGGGGATCGAAGCGAGTACCACGCGGCCTGTGTGCGACGATCCCTTTGAAGATTTTTGTTCCTTGTACCGGAACGTGGAAATGGACGACGATGCAACTGATTTAATATCTATCAAAGTTAGAGAGATGAATGCACAAACGATACCCGACCGATAGTGTACCAAATTATTTTGTTATTACTAGAATAACGCTAAATATCTATTCATCGGATGATTCTTTTGGTGGTTGCGTGGCATCCATTGCCAGGTGTTGTAACATAGGATAAACACAGGATGCGCATTATAGGAACCACAGAAGATAATAAGTTATCAATGTATTTAGAACCAAACCTAACCTAGAAGTTGAAATATTTAAGGAATGAATCTTTGATAATTAAAAGTGTCTACTTATTGCAAGCTTTTATTTTTCCCTTTGAATAGCCTAACGTGATATATTAAAGGGTATTTAATAGTGAGATGAGCTGTGACGTCACAAAGATGATGCAATATCACGTGACAAAAATTTAGACAAAAAGCTACTTAAAGAATTCATTTTTGAAGTTTTTTATTGTTACTATGTTCAAATAGCCCATGTCGAGTGCTGAATAAACTTTTAAATAACGACATTATGTTTTATTTGTAATGCTAAGAAAATATTTTGTAAAGTTTGGTCAGCCCGTTAAGCGCTAGACCTACGCTTTGGTGCATCTTTTCACGACCGCACTTCGAACCATACAGTAGCATTCAAAATTCCCCCTTCAAACCATACAGTAGCATTCAAAATTCCCGCTAATGGGACGGAACACCGGTGGAAAAAGATCAAATTGTAAAACATCGCATGTACTAAAATGAACCTTGATGACAAGTTTGTAATGGAAGAAAAGCTTACCAAAGAAACAAAGTATATAAGGTCTACACAAACTACGTCTAGATTACACTTGTAAAAATAACATATTGATAACTCGCATTTTAATGCTTAGGTACACTTATAAGTAGCTAATACCTTAACTTACGTCACAGATATATTAGGCAAAACACATCACTCAATGAAATTTTGACTGTAACAAGTATTGTTGATCCAAACGTTTGTATTATACTGATAATGATAACGATTTTTACCTCTTTCGGCACCACTATTATCTCTATAGACTAATTATAAAAGGTAGGTAAAGATAATCTACGATAAAAATTATCTGAGTAGGTACATGGAGTAATTTCGATATAAAATAATAGCAATATTTATTTATGGTAGTTAAACAAGCATTTTTTAGTGCTCTTAAAAATAACTAAGCAGATAGTTTACAATATTTCAATTTCCACCTATAAACAAAAGCAAAATCAGAAATTGTGAATAAAATTTAAGTAGGTGTAAGTAAATTAACATTTTGTGTCACTCGGTTTGTCATTTTGTTGTCGGAACTGACTGACATTGGTTTTCAAGATGTCAATATGAAAGTCTCCAATACATTTGTTAAGATTTTTTACTGTAGTAATTCGGTAAATAGGTTTTAGGAAAATATTGCCATATCTAGGTATAGTCTGGATGTCCGGGAGTAGATCTATATAATGTCTTTTTGACCCTGTATGGGGTCCCCAGCCCCCACTGAAGATAAAATGGATAGTAAATCATATTTTATGAAATAAATTAGAAAAACGTTGACGAAATGACAATTACTTGATTAATTAATTAATCAGGCTCCTGAGTACTATTAGCCCAGGGCCCCACAAACTCCCGGTCCCCCCTGAGTATGTCATTATCATTATATGTACTTGAAATATACATGTAAAGATATAATAACGTTTTTTTGATAAAAACTAATTTAAGAGGACTAAAATACAGAGGAACTCATTAAGAGGCCGTCCTAAAAATTCACTCGATCGAGTTTAGGTAAATTCTATGTTTGTGTGCGCTTTTCACGCACACATGGCTGCAGATCGAGCGTACGAGCCTATAAACAATGTTGATCCTTTCATTATTAAATTAATTTTCTAGTTTTATTCTCGTTAGTTTTTTTTTGTACTTTCAATTTTGTTTTTAATTTAGTATACTTATTTTTATACATACAATATTCAATAAACATCAAAACATAAAACTTTGAAGGCGGAAATTGGGGTTAAAAATTGTAATTTTTGTAGATACTGATTACTAATAAATACCTAGTGACGAGTTTAATGATTTATGGATTTTTACATTTTAAGGGTAGGAAACGGGGGTTGAAGCCTGAAGGTTAATGTACTTATTAGTATGGGTGAATAGTTTTTAAAGCTAGGTATTTGAAAATGAGATATGTAGCTACTCATCATAAAAAATGTGTTTCAGGGATTTTGAATTTTCAAACTTTTACTTTGGAGGGTTGATAGTTTTATCTTTTTCTAGGCACTTCAAAATCGTAATATTTTGTTAAATGTTTATCAAAACACATTTTGGTCACGACTGAAACCGCTCGGTTGTATGTACATCTGTGCTAATTGTGGTATGTAGTTTAACTTTGCTCCACTTCATCGTGAAAAGTGTGAGATGAGATGTCTGAAGAACTGGTATTTGTTTTTCATAATTTACCATGCACGTAGAATGTGCCTAATGAAGGACCAACATAAGACATTAATTTTGTACTACAGAAGTAATCACGGCGATAACTACAATATTAATACCTTTTAATATATTAAAACCTTTGCTTATCAATAATTTATTGTAAGATGAGGTTGCTTTTGACTAATGAACATAGAGCTTTGTAATAGGTGCTATGATTGTATAATTTTGTTTGTAATGTATATCATGGCATATTTTCAATCTATATACTAATATATAAGCTGAAGAGTTTGTTTGTTTGTTTACTTGAACGCGCTAATCTCAGGAACTACTGGTTCGATTTGAAAAATTATTTCATTGTTCGATAGCCCATTTATTGAGAAAGGTTATAGGCTATATATCCTCATATATCTCCTATATCTCCTCTACGCGGACGAAGTCGCGGGCAGAAGCTAGTAAAATATAAAGCGTTATAATAGCTACTAAATTACCAAGCATTGCGCTGTCTAAATTTGAATGCTTGAATTGCCGGCAAAAACATAATACCATAATAAATCGTAATCCAATAAATTGTGTTTTACTTACGATATAACTTGGTATTACGTTTGTATTAGAAATTCGGTGGCCGACTCTTGAGAGCTGTAGGTATTATACTTAAGGTCGCAATCACACGCAGTCGCAGTCGTAAGTACCTCGAACATAACATACCATCACGCCTGTATTCCCTGAAGGGTTAGGCAGAGGCGTACACTAATGTACACCCACAGTTTGCCGATATGTTAAGGTCCCATGTAATAGGGGGCGAGCCTATTGCCATTATCCGGGCACAAATTTCAAATTCCGAGCTCCTACTGAGAATTTACTACGCCTGTTTTTATTAATAAATATGTATATTATGTTATGCCAATGTATAAAATAAAAATCTATCTACTTACTGATCTAATACTAAATAGGATATTTGCATTAGTAATTTTCCACTTGACTGTACCATGCGCACGAAGGCGGGTGCAACAACCTCTGCCCGGCCAAAAAGATTGGTACTGTACTGTACGTTTCTAAAGGAACTACATCCCAAGTACAATCAGGCTGTAGGATGTTCTTCAAAAAAGAAGTGACTTTTCAATAGATATTACTGACGTCACCTTTAAGACGTAAATTCAGAATGTGAATGCAAATTTAGACCTGGCAAGTGGGACTCGCGGCGGCTTAGTGATCATAGCATCTGATTTATCTAACCAGAAGACGCAGGTTCAAATTTTGATCGCAGTCGAGTTTTTCCATCACTAAAATAACTTTATAATAATATCTAGGAATGTGCAAAAAAAACACAAATAGTTAACAGTTCATATTTAACTTGAAAAAAATTAACCAAATTTTAATCTCTGGTTTCAAAATTAATAATTATGATTTTCGTAATCAGCCCCTGAGAATCCTTGAAATTGACACCCATATCAATTTATTTAGAAAAGCATTTTCGTAATCAGCCCCTGAAAATCCTTGACATTGACAGCTGTATCAATTTATTTAGAACAACAATGTCCGCTATCTTGGATTTAAAAATTAATGTCATTTTCGTAATCAGCCCCCAAAATTCTTTGAAATTGACACCCATATCAATTTATTTAGAAAAGCAATGTCCGCCATCTTGGATTTCAAAATTAATATAATTTTCGTAATCAGCCCCTGAAAATCTTTGAAATTGACACCCATATTAATTTATTTAGAAAAGTAATGTCCGCCATCTTGGATTTCAAAAATAAACATTTTCGTAATCAGCACAATGAGAAACTTGTACTACCCATACTTCCTACAAAAAATACCAGACCATATTATATGGCTTTTCTAGAAATTAGAAGTTATAAAATAATCAACGTATCAAGTTGTGTTAATCGCAGTATAATTTGGGAAAATATTTACGTCGAACAAGCGCACGCCTGTGACACAAAGCGATACGTCCTCTCGCTGGGAAGGCCCAAACGTGACTGGCGCGAGCGGCTTTGCGCGCTCGATATTATAGCACAATTATAGGTCTTTTCATCTTTGATTTACTAAATCAAAATATATTTTTTTTGAAAAAGTAATGTTTGATCCTATTAGAGGGATAACTGATGATTATTAAGTAATTTAAAAAATAATCAAAATGTCTCTCTAAAAAATAGAAAAAAATACATATTTGTCTGCAATTTTCACGAAAAATTACGTTACGTAAATATTTTTTTCCTGCTATATTTTGTATGAAAATTGAAAAAAGTGCTTCCGCTTGTGCCAAGTAGAGCATATGCTGGGTTTTATAGTATTTTTTAATATTCAGTAATACTAATATTTTCTTGTAAACCGATCATCAAACTTCACTCGAAACGCGTTTTTTGGGAAAAGGAGTTGTCAATAAAAGGGATTTACGATTATTATAGAAGTAAATTGAAAAATCCATTTCCGTATGTGCCAGGTTTAAGAACAGTTCTTTTCAAATAATTAATAACTTTATATAAATTCTTTGTAGATTCCTCACAATCGGTCATCAAAATTCACTAAAATGCGTCAATTTTTAGGACGGCCCCTTAAAAATTATCTTACTTATTCTCAAACTCACAGCCAAATAGCGTATAATTATGTGATTAAACGAACTTACCTAAGTGAAGTTCTATCATAATTATACGAAGCTCCTTCTCCGAGACAGATTAACAAGTAGTAACGCTGGATTGTACCAGCGCCATCACAATTATTCCAAAGCTAAAAAAAATAAAAGTTTGTTCTCTCGCCTGGCAACTCTGTAAATGTCATTTCGTTTAAAGATAGTAATTATGAACAACCCTGTTTATGGGAACACTTCAGTGAGGGGAGGGTTGGGAGACCTGTCTCGGAGAAGGAGCTTCGTATAATTATGATAGAACTTCACTTAGGTAAGTTCGTTTAATCACATAATTATACTTACTCCTTCTCCGAGACAGATTAACAAGTAGATGTTTAAAGTAAGGGTTGTGAATGAAACTGCAGTAA
The DNA here is from genome assembly GCA_947256265.1 of Acronicta leporina. Classification (NCBI taxonomy): domain Eukaryota; kingdom Metazoa; phylum Arthropoda; class Insecta; order Lepidoptera; family Noctuidae; genus Acronicta; species Acronicta leporina. The sequence continues at coordinate 5,199,555 of OX366529.1, forward strand.
AAGAAATAAGGAATTATTTATGTATCACAACTTATATAATAAATACAATTTTCCTGTTATTGAGGTTTTTATTATGTCTGGGATGTATATTTGGATTCCATCATTTATAAATGTTATGTTGCTAACTTTGATTAGGGATAAGGTTTGGACTCTATGTCCTGTAGTCAGAGCAAGAATTGTAACTGCTTTTCTGGTTAGTTTTTCTAAACTTATTTCATTATTTGGGTAAATGGTCGCTAAATATGATAACACTACTCCTGGGTCCCAAGTAAACTTATACTTTGGTGCAGGTGGTTTAAGTCGGTAAACTCCTCTCATGAACCGTTTAACTCTATCATCAGTTCCAATTTTGTTACTGATTAACAGTGAAAGGGCTGATCTCGTGGTATTTATTGTCCCGTATGAGGATCCGGATTCAAAGCATTCGCTTAGAAATTTGAGTATATAGGGGATAGAACTGTGATAAGGGTCTATGTTTAGTTTTCTACAGAATAACCACCAAGCCTTTAAGGATGAGTCATATTGTTTTGTAGAGTTACTTGAAAAAGAGTTCAACATGATTGTAAGAGCTGAGGTTTGTGTGCCCCGTCTCATGTATGCTTTGCTGAGAGCAGCCCTGCAGCCAGGGTAAGTTGATGATGGAGAGGGTGACTTCCTCTGAAAGGAGAAGATAATAGGTTTATATTTGGTTCAAAGATTAATATTTCCTCAATTATAAGTGACTTTAACATAGGGAACCACGGTTGAGACGGCCAGTATGGAAAAACTAAAATACCCGTGGCCCTATCAGTTTTTATTTTATGAAGGCATTTTAATATTAAGGAGAAAGGAGGGAATGCATAAAAGTAATAATTTGCCCAGTTAAGGGTAAATGCATCAACTTTGTAGGCTTCAGGGTCACATTTCCATGACACAAACTTTTTACATTTAGTATTTATTCTTGAAGCAAATAAATCTATTTGTGGAATACCAAAATTATAAACAATTTTGTTGTAAGCTCTTTGAGAGATCTCCCATTCAATATTAATTTTCCTAGACTCCCTATCAGCTTCATAGTTATCTTTTGTGTTTATATAGGATGCATAAATCCAAATAGCCCTTTGCTCACACCATTGCCATATGTCTCTAGTAATATTATTTAAGTGAGGATACTGAATACCACCCATTTTGTTAATATATGCTACTGCAGTGGTATTATCAATTCTCAATAAGATTTCACAGTTATGCATGTCTTTTGCATAGCATTGGAGTCCTAAGAATGCAGCCTTGAGTTCTAAATAATTAATGTGCTGATTCTTTTCTGAGTTTGACCATGACCCTGAAGCTTTATTTAGATCACACACAGCTCCCCAGCCTGTAGTGGATGCATCTGTAAGTATTTCAGTTTTAAAGGTATGTTGTTTTATTGGATTATGTTTGTGTAGATTTTTACTCCACCAGTGTAATTCTGTGTAAACTATACTTTTGAGGGACATTGTAGCATCATAATTGTCATTAGAGTGCAAAAGGGCTAAATATTTCTCCCTTTCTAATATCTTGGTATATACCCATCCATATGGGATGGCTGGACAAGTTGAACTTAATGTACCTAATAATTGGGAGAATTCTCTAATTTGACAGTGACTTCTTGCTAGGTAAGATTTAATTTTATCTAAGATTGCAAGTTGTTTCTGTTGGGGAACTGATATAGCCAGATTTGTTGAGTTTAGGACAAACCCCAAATATTGACATGTTTGACTTGGTGTTAGAAGACTCTTTTCAAAATTGATGACAAATCCTAAATCTTGTAAAAGTCTATATGCAATTTTTACATTTTCTTCACATTTCTTTTTTGATTTATGGAAGTATAAGCTGTCATCTAAATAATTTGTCATCATGATATTTTTGTTTCTAAGGTAGGTGCTGACTGGTCTCAGCAATTTTGTAAAGACAAATGGTGCTGTACATAAACCGTAAGGCAAAGCATTAAATTCAAATAACTTGTCATCAAAGGTAAATCTTAGGTATTTTTTATAATTGTCAGCAATGGGTACCGAAAAGTAGGCTTCTTTTAAATCTATTGAGGCCATAAAACAGTCTTTTGATAATAGTTTGCAAGCTGTTCTGATATCCTCTAATTTGAAATGTTCTGTATCTATGTAGTTGTTAAGTTTTTTCAAATTTAATATGAATCTGAATGAACCATTTGGTTTTGGAACTAGAAATATTGGGGATGTGAATTGATTTGGGCAGTGAGAACACTCTGAAACCGTTCCTAAAGTAATTAATTTATCAATTTCTGTTTTAATAATTTCTTTTTCTTTCTCAGACCAAAGCTGTGTTCTAGTTCTGTAAGGAGGTGGAGTTTCCTTAAATGGGATCTCATAACCTTCTATCCATTTTAATATTACTGGGTCATTAGATATCTCGAGCCAATTGTTCTTAAAATACTTAAGTCTGCCTGCATGTACCTGAGGGTCTACCGGCGATATCTGGATCTGGATCTGGTCGAAGCTTTCTTCTGAGGCCTCCAACGAGCTTGATCTGGTCGCGGCTGTGCATACTGTTGAAGATGACGATGCTGCCCGCCGCGGTTTCGCTGTTGCTGCTGCTGGTATTGCGACGGGCCTTTCCAGTTTCCTTGTTTCTTCATTGGGGCCCCAGGTCCAGTTTCTTTCTTTTCCGATGCCCTGATCAGAGAACTGGTCTTTTGAATTGTTTGGGCCGCCTTTATTTTCTCGGCACAGTCTGCCCCAAATAAATATTCATCTATTGATGAACTCCTTACCGCATCTTGAATGGTCTTATTTGCACCGGCCAATGCAAAAAATTTCCTTGATGAGGAGTCTTGGTGGTAGATTTCAGCAGCTACTTTTGCTGCATCATTAATTTCTTCTACCAAAACCTTCGTGTTTATATTTCCAGTCATAATTTTTGTTAATGACTTACCTAAGCAGGTCATCAGCTTTCCTGTTAGATTTTGTCTATAGCAAATTCTTTTGTCCCTTTTTAGGGATGGGTCCGAAAGTATTGCTGATATCTCAGCATTCATAGTCGGAGCCACTGCCCTTGGAAAGTTGATTGGAGTTGGATATTTTTTAAGAATAGCGTCTCTAGATTCTTTGCCCAGTCCGGTTTGGATGATTCTCATCCATCGGAGGGCTAGCTCTGGTCTAATGGCTTCTCCAACCTCACTTTTCTCTTCGCCTTCTGTTCCCAGGGCTTGTAAGAGCTCATCGGGCAAGTTGTCCTCTGAAAAAACAACATAATAGATAAATAGACATGTCTATCCGCTTAGTGATAGCGCTAAGTCCATAGTTTTTGGCGTTGTCTATCCGCAATGTGATAGCGCTAAGTCCATAGTTTTTGGCGTTGTCTATCCGCGATGTGATAGCGCTTGCCATGTACTTCTGTGAGTATAGTGACACCATGTCCACCCGCATGTGGGGGTGCTTAAAGTGTTATTCACTTTGTTCTGTGGTTGGGATTACCCAGACGTTTGAAGTTTTAACGTGACTAAAAACGGTACTTATGTAATATATTTTACAGACCTGTATTAGGATCTTGATCCGCATCATCATAAGATGGTTGATCAATCACTGTAGGCGACAGTGGTTTGAGTGACTGGAGCACCGGGGACAGCTGTGACACGGGAGCCAGCGGCGTCGGCGGGGTAGGTGCTCGCGGTGGTGAAGTTGGTGGCGATGAGTCTGCTTGTTCCACCTCCATTGGCATCCTCTCTAATCTTCTTTCCAACTTTCGTATTTTCTTCATAATGTATTCCTTGTCTTTAATTTTCCTTTTACCCATTTTAAAATAACGCACTCAAATGACTCGTTACAATTATAATGAGGAATGTAGTGAACAGTTGAACATAAAGTTTAAACTAAATGGACCGCGAAAGTATTAGATGGTCGTTGGAGATGGAGGGAAAACGAAAAAGTGAAAAAAAAAAGAACTGCCAACCGATCCAGTATGGGTGGAAGCCGGAAATAGTCAAATAGATTATTACTAGACACTATTAGGTACATGACTCGGAAGTAGTTTTTAAATTCTTGATTTTATTGGAGACCGGAAATAGTATTTTAATTCAATAACATAAAGGTTACGAAATTTTACGAATGTTTGAGGTTACTTCTTAGTCGGATTTTCTTTAAAATAAGGTAGAGGCCTTACCGTGATAAAGATACTTCTTATTTCATGTAATACGTACCTCTTCTGCCTTGAAAACCAATCCAAATCACAAATTCACAATACAACATAGAGGTACTCACGCCGGTATCAACACATTGACTCGTGTACTTGTTATTTCACCGTAAATATCTTTATATTATATCTTACGACGTCACATCTGATAAAAATATTTATTGTAATAATTTTTGGTGTGATTTTACACATTATTGTACAGAAATAATAATTTTATTGATAATTTGTCGAGAGAACGAAGTGACAGCGCTACGCACAAAAAAACGTAATGACATTTACAGAGTTGCCAGGCGAGAGAACAAACTTTTATTTTTTTTAGCTTTGGAATAATTGTGATGGCGCTGGTACAATCCAGCGTTACTACTTGTTAATCTGTCTCGGAGAAGGAGTAAGTATAATTATATTGTCCATTGACCTACATGGGTCGATAATTATGTTCACAACACACATCACATGGTGTAGGTACGTAATTAAAAAATAATAATGACCTACTGGAATACATCTTTAATTTTTGTGTGCCTTACTGACATCCTGGTTGTTTATTTTTAACTAACGATCCTCTTGGTTTCTGTTTTTATAAATTATAGCAATATCCTATCTAGATAAGGCTTCAAGCTTTACGAAAATCCGTTTTGCTATTTTTCTGATGTTAGCCAGTACAAACAAAAACATTCAGGTACGTAATAGCACACAGCCGTCTCCTTGCGGACATTGAAAGAGACCAAGGTTTTCAAAACTTCTTACGGCAGTTTTAGAGGTCATTGGTGACGAAAAACTAGCGCCAACTTATCCCAAATAAGTATTGACCAAGAGAACAAGACAAAAGATTTTGAGTTGTGTCTACAACACGGGTCGCAAATTGTAGTTCTGTGGTAGAGACCTAAAGATTACGAAAAACCTACCTAAACCTACAATTTTAAATTTGAATGCAGCAAATACCTTCACCTTAAAATGTCTATTTAAAGTAACTACTATTATCTATCATAATGTCTTGCTACAATCTCACCAACATATTCCCTGTCTTTTTGTAAAATAGGAAGAAGATAGGTACCTACATAAATGTACTTACTTACTGCCTAATCTTCGTAACTATCGTGACTACAGCCCACGAAGTTGACGGGCCAGTGATAATCCGTCCAAATATCATTCCAGATTAATTTGTCCAATTCACTTTGACTTCATTCTTCAATAATTAAAGCAATCGTGATTGATGTCAATGGCGGGATTAAAGCGAGCCGATCTATAAACATTTTAATATTTTATTCATTACTTTTTGAACGATAGCCATTGATATTTTATATTAGCTGTGGTCCACGATTTTGCTCGCATCCCAAAGGAATTTTGGAAGGAGACAAAAGGCATAATATGTCTTTTTTTACCCACTTTTAAAAAGAGGACGTTCTCAATTCCACTGTTTATCTTTGTACCTATATTTTTGTTACTTGTATATTACCTCAGAACATCGTCATTTATATAGCTATTTGGAAAATTATTTGCTTATTTGAAAGAGTTTACTCCTGAAGTAGTCTTTTCAAACTTGATTATACAATTTAGAACAAAATATAATTATCATTTAGCGGCCGAATAAACCATGACATCGCCTTGGTAAGTAAAATTAATTTCAACTAAAGTACCTACCTACATTCTTAAACTTGAATCTCCTCATCCTACTCGTATACCTTTCCCTTACATAAGGTTCACTCGCCGTATCACCGAAGGGAAGCACGGTGTGTGTAAAGATGCAGGGTTGTCAAAAATTTCAAGAGGAATATTAGGAGAATCCCATTTCGAGTGTCAAAAAAGCAGTAGACCTAAAAAAAAAAATTCTAAGTTACCTGTAGTTAATCGACCCATAGCTCATTTTTCATTGATGAGTGTTGCCTTTTTGACTGGTTAAGACGTAAGAGATTGGGCTAAACTTACCTACACTATGTTAAAAAAACCCTGTCCGACCCGAAATTCATAAGGGGTAGTCCAATCACATCACCAAATATAATAAGAAACATTAAATATCTATGATAGTAAACATAATTATTAATAATGTAGTTTGAAATTCACGAGTGTCGTGCCCAAATTGCAGCAATTACCCACCACAAAATCTAGTAAGTATATTTTTAAAATGTGATATAGCATCGTCGACCTTATTATGTTTGGCACCAAGGGACGGTGTCGCTGCCACCGTAAAGTATTGCAAATTCAGTTTCCTCTTTTTGAAATTTCTTTCGGGGTATTTTTTATACTTGAAAAGTGAAAAAGATTATACAGGGTGGCGATTTAATCACCTGCACTGCTTCAACATGGTGTAGTATTGATAACATATAACATATTAGACATAATTTATAATTTGTATCTTTAAGCAATTCCGTGTTAAAGGACTTAATAATTATTCAAAATTTTCATAAAACGATATGCACCCTGCAGTACGTTGTCCTTATGCGGACGGCCCGATCAAGTAGATGCTTGACTCGCTATCTCTAAATAGATACATACCTACAATAAGTTCAACGGCCGCGCTATGTCTTTGACTCTTTGCATACAAAATTAAAAAAAAAACATTTTGATGAAAAATTAAGGTATGTTTTTTTTATTGATATGGGTAGTATTTCGTGGTCTGATTCACCTGCTAGAAGGATGCAGGTGATTAAATCGCCACCCTGTATAAATAGGTACAAGTACCTATCGATACCTCCGCGGTTCAGACAGAGTTTTCTTAACACATTGTATATTTTTCCAACAAACAGTATGTTGTAACAAACATGGATTATAATAGTTTGGAATAACACATGCGTTACGTTTTATCTAGGTCGGACACAATTCTGAATTCCACGCTGACGAAGTCGCGGGCAGAAGCTAGTTAAAATATAGATACAGCAGATTTGACAACCCTAACAAGAAGTCTAACACTGCGACCAAAAAGTAAAAACACCAAAATAAAAAAGGAAGACCAAAACCATAGACAAAATTAAATTCAGTCCAAATAACAGAATTCGAATTTAATCGTATCTATACTTACTTAATATATAAAGCTGAAGAGTTTGTTTGTTTGTTTGTTTGCTTGAACGCGCTAATCTCAGGAACTACTGGTCCGATTTGAAAAATTCGTTCAGTGTTAGATAGCCCATTTATTGAGGAAGGCTATACTTAGGCTATATATCATATCGCTACGCGGACGAAGTCGCGGGCAGAAGCTAGTTTATTATAAACCCACAATTGGATTTGAACGTGTTCGAATTATTAATAATGAACGCAACTTTGATAATGTTTTAATTAGATCCGTCATTAATAGATAATTAAATGTAGGTATCTGACAGGGCGCGATTGTTAGAGTAACAAGTGTTAGAAGTGAGTTAAACTCCGTTAAAATCAAATGAAATTATTTCTAATTAAGTTGAGTCCTCGTATTAATTATTGTTATGCTATGTATCTTTACATGACACTATATAATGTAGTCGACATTCGGTAGCGTCTGTCGACTATTGTAACCATGAAACACACTATGAAAAATCATAGTGTTTTACTATTTCTTTTTTGAATCGTTATGTAACCGATATCCGTACTCATTACGCAAAATATCTCCTAGGAAAATTTTATCGTAATCCCTTCAGCAGTCAAGGCATGAAAAATAGAAAAATTGCGTTTATTATTATCAATATAATATTATAATATTAGGTACTAGCTTCCGCCTATTAGGTACTAGCTTCCGCCAGCGACTTCGTCCGCGTGGAATAGTTACTTAGTCTGAGCGTGATGATATATAGCCTATTTCTGTGTTAGATAGCCTTCTTCAATAAACAGGCTATCTAACACAGAAATAATTTTTCAAATCGGAACAGTACTTTCTGAGATTAGCGCGTTCAAGTAAACAAACAAACCAACTCTTCAGCTTTATATATTAAAGTATAGATAGATTGTTGATAGAAACAGGTCACAATAGGCTTACGTATTGACTGATAATAGTTGACTGTTAATAAAGTGAACCATAAAAAGAGAAGAAAGTACAATAATAAAAAAAAATCGGTAAGAAATAAGGAAGTTATAAGCATTGTAACTATTTATCTAAGTGAGACTGCGTATTATAGCACGATGTGACGTCAGACCATGCGTGCGCCATACATATTCTTTAAACTGACATTCATTTTACGGGAAAGGGAGGGACCGAGCAATATTTTTCAATCTTAAAACCTCATTATTCAACTTCAATAATTATTTCATTTTACGAAGTATCTTCTTCTCTTCTCTCTACTATTATAAAATTGTAAAAAAGCTGAGTCTGTACATTGAAGATATTTAAAAAAAAACACGTGGGTTATCTATACTAATATATATTGTATCTATACTAATATATAAAGCTGAAGAGTTTGTTTGTTTGTTTGTTTGCTTGAACGCGCTAATCTCAGGAACTACTGGTTCGATTTGAAAAATTCTTTCAGTGATAGATAGCTCATTTATCGAGGAAGGCTAAAGGCCATATATCATCACGCTAAGACCAATAGGAGCGGAGCACCAATGAAAAATGTTTCAAAATCGGGTTTTTTTTTTCCTTTTGAGAGCTTCCGATGCGTGCGCTGCGTAAACGGTTAAAGTTTCGCAAAAATCATATATGACAGAATTGTTCCTCTTTAAAAGTTCTAAAAAAAAGTCCGCGACAGCATATGTCTATCTTTTAAGGTTGGCTCACTATAACCTTTTTTATGCTAACTTTGTTCTAAAATTCCAAATGCATTATTTGCGAAGGTGTTTTTATAAACATGATATTAATCCTTATCCAAATAAATACTATTTAATGTTATTCATCAGAAGTATTTAATTTAAAACAAAAGTGCCCTTTACATCATTGGATTTCAATGAATATCTTAGGAGATATCGCAGTTTTAAAATTACATCGCAGCAAAATAATGATCAAGTACCGCGCGCGCATTTATGATGTGCAAGGCAGTCATGAGGGGGAAGGGCGGTGAGCCCAGTTAGCTCAGCGAGTTAATTTTCTTTAGGGTATTGTTTCTGATTTTTTAGTACCTATTTTAAGCTAATTCTTTTACCGTGGGTAGGCGATATCTTATCGTATAATCTATACTTAATATATAAAGCAGAAGAGTTTGTTTGTTTGTTAACGCGCTAATCTCAGGAACTACTGGTCGGATTTGAAAAATTCTTTCAGTGTTAGATAGCCCACTTATTGAGGAAGGCTATAGGCTTATATCGTCACGCTAAGACTAAGTAACTATTCCACGCGGACGAAGTCGCGGGCGGAAGCTAGTACTAATATAAAAAGCTGAAGAGTTTGTTTGTTTACTTGAACGCGCTAATCTCAGGAACTACTAGTCCGATTTGAAAAAATCTCTCAGTGTTAGATAGCCCATTTATTGAGGAAGGCTATAGGCTATATATCATCACGCTACGCGGACGAAGTCGCGGGCATAAGCTAGTGGTATATAAACGTCTCCGAATCTGAAAATGTGATTTTTAAAATTCTTGTCTGTTTGTCTGTATGTTACGGGTTGGAGCAAAAAATACTGAATAGATTTCAATATTGTTATCACTGTTAGAAAGTATATGCTCCAACTTAAAACTGGTGAACTTCTTTAAACGAATCCTGAGATACAGCTTGACCTCCCTGATGTATAGAGGCCCATACAAAGAAGAGATCATCAATGTTGGATTTTCATTTTTACGTTTTTACATATCATGCGAGCGAAGCCGCGGGCAGAAGCTAGTATTCAATAACTTTTTTCAACGGGACTGATATTAGGCCTATAATCCTTATAAGAAACAAAAGACAAAAGTCCAAGGCTGGCTGGCGAGTCCTCATTATCTGTGCAGCTCCGGTCATTAATCTGGCTCATTTATGGATGTTCATTCCCAAGTCAATTAACGACTAGCCTGTCAAAAGCCTCGCCACAATTTCCTACAGACTTTTATTTCCAATGGCTTCCTATTGAAGCACCCTCTTTGTGAACGTTTCCTATCGAAATTACAGTTCGTTGTTACAAATTTGGTTTTTATTTTGGTTTTACCTTTTAACTAATATATCCGTCTCATTGGCCAGTGGTCGCGGGTTCGATTGTCATGTCGAGCAAAATGTTTTTTTTTAAAATAAAGGCCTCAGTAGCTACTTGGAGATCAGATTTGTATCCGATTAATGACAATAGGCTTGCTCAATAATAAGTGTAATAAATAAAAAATATTTTATTTACCTATTATTTTTTTATATGTATTATGCTATTATTATTCTAAATATGGTTTAAGAAGGATTGCGTGATTTCTGTTGACACCATAGAGTTCAAAGAGCGTGGAAAAAGCTAGTCTTAGTAACACCCAACACTATTTGTGTCCCTAAAATATCGACATTCATTAATTTAAAGCCTCCAAACACGACATCATAATCGAATGTCATTTTTGAATTCTATAAAAGGTAAAATTACTTCACTAAATAGTTAATCGATGGATATCGATTAGACAAAGTATCGATAAGGCACCGCAAAGGGATTTCGAATAGATCTAACGTCAAAGGTGACTATAAAACACAACGCCTACCCTATACAAACATTATTTCCATATACCTACGTCACAGAATCTGTGATGAGTAATTTACGTTCAATTCTCAGAGTAATTCCAATTTATCTAATAGGTACCTACTTACTATATTGTTATTAAAACAGTAAAAGAGAATGAGGTTTTATGTTGGTCTGTGAGTATTTTCGTTTCCTATTCCAATCATTCTTTTAATTTTGTGGGTCCATTCAAATCTGGTAAAGATCTGATTAGAAATAAAATAAATTTTATCTAATAAAAAATAAAACCGCCTTCTAACCTAAAATAAAAATAATGTTATGTGTAAAAAAATTTCGGAAGTTGGTGCGGAAATATAATATCCGACTATTAATTTATTATAAAAAGGATCAACTTCTGGATATGTTAACATTTATTTTTCTTTAAAAAAACGTTTCCCCACACTAGGATTTACTCCTGTATCGTAGGTGCATTTACGAACACAAATTCTCACATACACAAATACCGACACCCGGAACAACTATTTGTAGACCATACACATATTTTTGGCCCGTGTGGGGATCGAACCCACAACACGTGCACAAGCCGATCGCTCAGCTGCTACGCCGAACGTGTCGCCAATTGATTGATTTTGAAGGCAGTTCTACTTTTTATTATTGAAGTTAACATAACATACCATCACGCCTGTATTCCCCGAAGGGTTAGGCAGAGGCGTACTATTGTACACCCACAGTTCGCCGGTATGTTTAGGTCCCATGTAATAGGGGGCCAGTCTATTGCCATTAACCGGGCACAAATTCCAAACTCCAGCTGCTTCTGGGAATTTCATAGAAAACCCAATAACACTTTGCTCGACCTGGGAATCGAACCCAAGACCTCTAGCGTAGCAGTCGCGGTCAGGACCACAAGGCTAATGAGGCAGTTATTGTATTATTTAAGTTATTATTCACAATCCTTCTATTAAAAGGTTCTTTAGCCCTGAGTTATACAAAGAGTATTAATTAATATTTAAGTAGGCCAAATAAAAATATTTTACCAAATTAGAACTCTGTCAACAAATTAGTGGGTGATCGCTTCGCGTCCTGCCCCTGATGCATACTAATGATGGACTGGTCCCGAAAATACTTTGTTTAGCTCATCGATCCGGTTATAAATATAGATTTAATCAATTACCCGTACATAATTTATTAGAACTGTTCGTAAAAAGCTGTCAAAAATACGGGCTACACTCGTGGGAATTTGGTGTGCGCATATCATGTTGTGTTTGTTCTAAAAGAAGATGTAAAGAAATATAATTTTGTTTTACAAGTTCCAGTTCTTGTTACAATAATTCACTTCAATTATAATTAGTAATCAAAGAAATAAATGTAAAGGATGACAGAATTCTACAACCTGCATTAGGCTAGCTTGGTGGACTATAGCTTAATCCCTCTCATTGTGAGAGGAGACCCGTATCTAGCAGGACATAAAAAAAATCACCTTAGTTTTAGTATAATTATGCGAAACCCAAGATAGTGTCTAGTATCTATACTAATATATAAAGCTGAAGAGTTTGTTTGTTTGTTTACTTGAACGCGCTAATCTCAGGAACTACTGGTCCGATTTGAAAAATTCTTTCAGTGTTAGATAGCCCATTTATCGAGGAAGGCTATAGGCTATATATCATCACGCTAAGACTTTAAGTAACTATTCCACGCGGACGAAGTCGCGGGCGGAAGCTAGTTTTATATAAAGAATCAATGTAGGTATACAATTTCAAAACCGTATCACGAAATATCACAAAGTTATCTAAGCTTGCTATGTTACCTCCGTCTTATTTACCCCCGACCCACTGTGCGCTCGCGCCTAGTTCCGCTATGATCAGCCTTAATTTATATAGCGCATATATAGCGCAAAGGTACTTAGGCCCACTTGCACCAACTTCATAAATATGTTTAAATTGTATCTAAACACGAAATTTCTATGAAAAATTGTGTTTAAATATGACTTAAACACATTTAAGAATTTGGTGCAAGTGGGCCTTAGTGTCGCTCGGTGTCTCACTTGTAACTTTTTTAAATATTGTTGGGACAAAATTTAAGATAGTGTAAAAATTATTGGAATCGGTTCTAAAGATAATTTAGATAATTCAAAAAAATCTATACTTAAAATATATTTTTTTTTGACATCGTAGTTTGTCTAAGCTGCTGGGTGTGTGATTCGACTTTTGCGCGTAAGAGCCAGTTCCTCCTCGGTCGCTTCGGCTCTACCAGTCCTGTCTCTCTCTCTCTCTCTCTCTCTTCGGACTCTTTGGTCCATTGGAATTGATAACTTACCACCAGGCTAACCATCAGGTGGCTCGTTCAAATATGGTTAAAAACCCTGACATAAACCTGTTCCAAGTCAGCCACTAATTATTAGGGTACTTGTACCTATTGTCAGCGCTACTAAAACAGCAGGGTACGACAACCAATTAACGTAATGTAGCCAGCTTAATTAATTACACGTGAGCTAGTTCCCTTTCCATTGACTTTTTTTATTGTTTTGTATGGCGATGTGTTTTTTTGGTGGTTGATCAGTTTTCGACCGTACACCATTTGTGATAAGGGTGAAAAGTGGTTATCAGCTTAAAGTTTGATTGTACTTCAATGGTTTACTGTTTGTTGGTGGTCCTTGGAAGACAGTGAGAAGTATTTTTTTTTAAATTAAAAAGCTTCTTCATTGATGAGCAAATTAAATCTTAATTTTCGGGGGTACTTTTGAAATCTCTATATGAATATGGCTGTGACTATACAACCTGTAACAGAATAAGGGCAACATCTGAAAGTTGTTTGTTCAGAATGATTTGTTCAAATGAAATTTTAATCTATATACATATATAAAAGAAAGTCGTGTTAGTTACTCCATTTATAACTCAAGAACGGCTGAACCGATTTGGCTGAAAATTGGTGGAGAGGTAGCTTAGAACCAGGAAACAGACATAGGATACTTTTTATCCCGTTCCCGTGGGATGTGATGACAGACCAAATTCCACGGGGGCGAAGCCGCGGGCAGAAGCTAGTATCTGATATTTTTTTTCCGAAAAGATAATTACAATACATATAAATATATATGTATATGTGTATTTATAGGTACTTACCTACCTGAAACTATGGCCACCTAATCCAAACTGTAACCTATTTGCACAAATTGTTATTGTGTGCGTCTGCGCGTACTATATCGTAGTCGTTGTGTGTATGACTGTAGTAGCAGTCACGAGGTTTGCATTTATACAGTATGCCTAACTAATTTCTTGAAAAAAATATATGCTTACGTGTCACAAACAAAATTACTTTAGGGTTTCCTTATTATAACGACTCGATATGATTATTGTCGTGTTTGAGGTCTTGCGCATATTCAGTTACACGCTGTATAGTATACCATGGCTATATCTGCAAGGTTCGGTAGGTATGCACCATACCAAGGGACACCCACAGAGTGCTAAGTAGTCTAATGAGGAACAACCCTATTGTCACTAGATAGGCACAAATCTAACTCTCAGCTGCTACTGAAAATATCACAGAAATAGGTACACACAATACGCGCCAAACGTGACGTCAAAATATTATATTATTATACTTACTAATACAATATTGATGCAACAATGATATATAATGATATATATTTTTTAGGTAAGTACACACCAAGACGTAGATCAGATACACGACACCAATTTCCAGATAAACTTGTCATCTTTATTATCGACAAGATACAAAGTGCTTCACAAAGCCACATTTATTACTTCTTGTGTTCCACTATTTACCGCAGTTGTGGTACAACACTACATCTCGATATCGATTATCGATTGAACGTCGCAGTCGATAATATATAGCAGGTCAGCCTCCCAGCATTAACCTATCAGTTTCGAGCCGCGACTGTTAAGACGGCACCCTTTTGAAAGCCAAGCTATATAAAGCTACGCAAAGGGCCATCTTAGGCCATCCAAGGGCCATGCGCGTAACATAGTTCGGACCCTTTAGAAAGAAAAGAATTGCACACCTCTTCATAAACTACGCTGCACAGTTGGATATTCCGAAAACCCGAACGTTTTATCATGCGCACTGCCGAAATGTGCAATGCGCTTGCCGAGTGGGTCTTCCACAAAATATATAACTGGGTGTTTTTAAATCACGAGTGAATCTGAGCGAGTCTTCTAGACAAGCGCGTTCCATCGCCGATCACAGTGTCGCTTAACAATAGGCGAACTGGGGCGGTCGAGCGTAAGCCTATTAAAAATAAAAATAATATATTTTCAGAATAATGGCGTGTTATGTTATGAACCTAAGAGCGAAATTCCTGTTATATTGGATAAACACAGAATGTAATATTTCCACACACACACACAGCGTATGATATAATATTCCTAATATATCTGTTGAGTTTAGTCTAATAAAGTGGAGCGAAGCGAGAAATAGAATATACGCTTTAAGTGCAAGCGTGCCTTATGGGAGTAGTTTATGTCGGCTCATACACGCTACGTAATTTGAATGAGACTGTGTGAGAGTTATTTATTGCTTTATTTTATGCTCCATTCAGCTCTATTTGTTACTTTATATAGTATTTTAAGCCTTAGTAACTGCGGGAGTAATCCAGGTCTTAATTTATCCCAGAGATCATGAATTCTTTGCAGTAAATTTTATTTACCGACTTTCAAAAAAGTTTCTCAATCCAACGCTGTTCTTTTTTTTGTCTATGTTACGCAAATAAATTGCAAGCGCAGTTGCTGGGTATAAAGTCCAAGTCAGGTAAAGTTTTAGAAATATTCTGTTAGAAATTTCTCAGGAGTTACAACCCCCCCCCCCCGACCCTTGCTCGAGCCGGCCCGCACCGAGCCAGTAGCTTTAAATTCATCCCTAAATAATATAAACCAGATCCAGCCGTCCTTAGCTGTCCTCCAGCAACGCTCTATACTCTAGCTGTTGGCCACGGTTTCACCTACGTCCCAAAGACATTTTTATGGCATAAATTAGCTAACATACACCCAATCACCCAATCTATTTCTATGCCAAAATGTATCAAAAATGATTCAACGGTTTAGGCGTGAAACGTAACAAACAGACAGAGTTTCTATCGCATTTAAAATATTAGTACGTATTATATTCCATAACAAATACCATCTCCAGGTCAATAAATCGCCGTGTTTCTCTAAAAAGCATCTGCAACATCTCAGACTCAGTAAATGAGCTCTAAAAACCCACCAGCATCTTAAACGCTCGCATTTTCTAGCAATTTTCACCATTTTAAATACTATTTTACAGTCTACAGCTTTCTACTTGAAATAGTTTCGTAACTACTCTGGAAGTTAAAAGCGTTTTTTTTTTTTTTTTCTTTTAAAAAGCTTACTAGCAATGTGGGTCACACATTACTAGTATTCTTGTTAACCCCTCGTGCTAAGCTAAATATGCTTGTGTTACGAGTGGGTTCACGTCGGTAGTGCAATGGGTGGGGTTCGAACCGGCAACCACATGATCGCAAGTCCGACGCCCTAGCCATTAGGCTACCGCCGCTTATACGCCGTTACTTATCTAGTCAATTAAAACACGGATAAAGAGTTAATCGATCTAAACTGAAATTAAATTTGTAACAGAAAAACAAAGATAGAATAAGTTATTTAATGTATTGTAGGTAAGTACGGGTATATGTTGCAGTACTAATAAATAATAATAATAAAAAATTAGTACTAACAATTTGTAATTTGAAAAAATATAGATCCGTTATTTTTGGTAAAATATACGATCTTTTTTTTGTGGGATAGAGGAGCAAACGAGCAGACGGATCACCTGTTGGTAAGCGATTACTGCCGCCCATGGACACCCACAACACCAGAGGAGTTGCAAGTGCGTTTCCCGCGCCTCTTTAAAAGGCGGGCAACGCTCACACACAAGTTTGGGCCGCCGATATCCTCACTCGCTCGGTGAACCACAACGTAAGTGTTGTTTCACGCCGCTTTTCTGTGAGGATGTGGCATTTCCGGTCGAGCCAGCCTATTCGTGCCGAAGCATGGCTCTCCCACGTTAATCTTACCCATATTACCCGAAGGGTTAGGCAGAGTCCGTGTCTCTTTTTGGTAAAAACATATAATTCCCGTAGAGTAGACTGAGGTGTGCATTATACACATTTCGCCGGAATGACAGTGCACTGACGTCACCTTTATGACGTAAGTTCAGAATGTGCAGGCAAATTTCGACTCGCGGACTTGCGGTGGCTTATTAGTCATAGCGTCTGGTGTAACTAACCAGAAAACGCAGGCTCGAATCCAGTAAAGTATTTAGTATTAGACCTAGATTAATGGTATCCGAATAAGAATAACATAATTTCATTAAATTCTGTTTGAATTGCATTTTATTTTGGTATAACGTTTCTATCCCATAGTTCCAAATTTAAAGATTGCATCCAAACAGCTATGTATCAAGCTTATTCGAAACTATGGAACGAACATGCCTGGGTTGGCCAAAACCTCAACAAAGGGTGTCCCCAGTTCAAACGTCATCAATTATCTGTGACTCGGACTCGAGAGCTGAGGTTTTGCTGGTTGACACTAGTTCACTACACGTTCAACTTCAAAGGATAGTTAGAATAGTGAAGTAAAGTAAACTAGTAATTTAGTGACGGAAAAATTCGACTCGCAGGCAGGATTCGAACCTGCGTCTTCTGGCTAGGTACGCCAGACGCTATGACCTCTAAGCCACCGCGAGTCCCACCTGCCATGTCGAAATTTGCCTTCACATTCTGAACTTACGTCTTAAAGGTGACGTCAGTAACATCTATTGAAAGGCAAGATACTTTGCCTCTCAACCGACATGACTTACAAGTCGTACGATGCTACCTTAGGTACCTATTAACTATCTTCTTGAGATTTTTTTGCATTTTTCATGCTAAGATTATAAAGTTATTTAGTGAAAACGACTAAAATTTCACGGTGTATATTACCCCATATCTGCATGACACCCACGCAAGCAATATTTGTGAACTCTCACCCGCTACTTAGCATCAATTCGCGATCGATATCAAAGTTTAAACGTTTCATTAACAATTCAGCGAGTTGGTCATGCCCAGCGCGATATACCAACGAATACGTTCAAACAACTTCCGTTTCCTTGAACTTTTACATTGTTTAAGTTTACGTTGTGTAAGATTGAGTCGGTGAATTTGAAGTTTTCCCCTTGTCGTTGTTTGTGATTGTAATTAGGTTTTAACACACATTGTACTGTTGATTTTTTATTTTATTTTATAACTAAGACTAAGACTATAAGCCTCATTAGTCTAGTGGTCCTAAAACGCGACTGCTACGGTAGAGGTCCTGGGTTCGATTCCCAGGTCGAGCAAAGTGTCATTGGGTTTTTCTAAGAAATTCCCTGTAGCAGCTCGGAGTTAGGAACTTGTGCCCGGTTAATGGCAATAGGCTCGCCCCCTATTACATGGGACCTAAACATACCGGCGAACTGTGGTTGTACATTAGTACTGCTCTGCCTAACCCTTCGGGGAATACAGGCGTGATGGTATGTATGTATAACTTTTAGGAAGACTGTCAGCTAATAAAATAGAAATAACAATTAAGTAGCAAGATATAGCTATTAAAAAGTCTCCACAGGTAGAAACAATATAGAGGCAGAAAAAACTCCATAGTGTAAATAGATTAACTTTTTTTTTTTTTTTTTATTATTATGGCGCCACACTTTGTGTATTTGCCAGTGTCAAGTATTAGAATAATCAAGTAGGTAATAATTATTTCCCATCATGGGATTGTATATTTATGGCACCACACTTTTTGTGTTCGCCAGTGTCAAGTATAATGTTCAGTTGCCCCAATAAAACGGTAGAAACTTTATTGAGGCTTCGATGGAGTTTAGGTGTGAACCCAAAAAGTCACGATTTTCAATTTTATATCATTTGCCTACACTCTCACACGTTCACGAACACTTAATGGTTAATTATCCACCATAATTACACATTTAACTTCGGAGAAATTCAAGTTTTGAAAAATAATATAAAATCGACAATGTGCACTTTACATTTTCCCGCCTAAAAAAACCATAGATTAACTTACACATAAGTAAAGATAAAACAAAATATTAATAATAATAATACCTGCTAATTAAGAGTCAAATTAAGATTATGTATCACCCGTTAAAAAAAAATAATTCACTCGCCTGTCATATCTATTATGGTGCTAGTGCCCAGTACTAATTCAAAAGTAAATTGTATTCAATACCTTTCTCGTCTATACTAATATATAAAGCTGAAGAGTTTGTTTGTTTGTTTGTTTGCTTGAACGTGCTAATCTCAGGAACTACTGGTCCGATTTGAAAAATTATTCAGTGTTAGATATCCGATTTATTGAGGAAGGCTATATATAGGCTATAATATATCATCACGTTACGCGGACGAAGTCGCGGGCAGAAGCTAGTTGAAGATATAAGTACTAGTGGTGCATATGTCAAGGTCATGATTACGTATCATTCTGTTATATATTAGGTCTTTACCTATGAAATTGCCGTTTTGCATGAAAAAATTTAAACGATTTTTTTTCATGTATTTTTTATTTGTATTAATCGAAGTAATGTAATCACTCATGCAATCAATGTATCTTTGCCAACGAAGTGGCAGTTTATTGATGCCCTTCTTAAAGAAATCAGCTGGACGGAAAAAGTAGTAGTCTATAGGCGCAAGGTCTGGTGAGTAGGGCGGATGACGGAGAACTTCCAACCCCAGTTCTTGCAACTTGGAGACCGTCTACTATGCAGTATGAGGTCGCGCGTTATCGTGCAGGAGCAGCGGAGACGAGCGATTGACCAATGCTGGTTGGAGATGTGCCAGCTTCTCCATCATTGTGTTCAGTTCTTCACAGTACACATCTGCAGTAATGCTCACCCCGTTTGGTAAGAAGCTGTGATGAATCACACCGGCGCTAGACCACCAAACAGTGACTAATTCGTCATTGTCGACCAAAGTCTTCGGACGACCGCGAGGTTCATTTTTCAGGTCGAAATTCCCAGAACGGAAGCGAGCAAACCAATAACAGGTGGTGCGTTGGTTTGTAGTGTTAGCTCCGAAAACGTCGTTGATGTTGCGTGCCGCTTGTGCCACGTTGCTGCCACGACGGTACTCATATTCCATAATTACTCGAAATTTTAACGTATCCATGATGACGAAAAAGATTGAAATGCGATGAAAATGTAACACTAATCAATAAACAAATGACTACTTCTGGAAAAAGAATTCCATGTTTTTAAAATAAAATTAATTTGAAATTAGAATTCTTAGCCAAACAAAAAATATTTTGATTTGAAATGGCCAGTACTGCAGAACGGCAATTTCATAGGTAAAGACCTATTATCATGTGTCAAAACAAGACAAAACATATTACTTATAGCTATCAGAAGTTAAAACACGTCTTGTAAATAAATTAATTTGATTTCGGTGAAATAAATATTGAGTGACCGCTTCTTGGTACTAGGGAAGCGCCGGTATATCATGATGTAGTACCAATACCACATCTGTTTATCGTTGGTCTCGTGGTCATAATCGAAGCTGCTAAGTTCGATTCTCAGGTCGACTCTTTTTAGTGTTTTATTAGGTATTTCAGTAGTTCAGATTTATTCATAAATGCCTATTCGTTTGTTAATATCTTATGAAAATTCGAATCTGAAAAACAAAGCCTTTACTAACATAATTTATTTGCAACGCCTCAATCACAATTATCATGCAATAACTTTAAAACACAGTGCGTGCCGTACAGTTTAGAAAACAAATATGATCAGTCCCTTTATTAAACAAAACATTTCACAGTTTCTATTGACTAATAAAAACGCTATCCCGTATCCTCTTGTAAAAAAACAATAAGCTAGAAAGAGATGCCCTGAGACCTTGCAACTGACAGATTTCTCTTACTTAATAACCTCATAGGGATTCAGATGAAAATCTTATCTATATATATAAAAGAAAGTCGTGTTAGTTACTCCATTTATAACTCAAGAACGGCTGAACCGATTTGGCTGAAAATTGGTGGAGAGTTGCTTAGAACCAGGAGACGGACATAGGATAATTTTTATCCCGTTCCCGTGGGATGTGATGACAGACTGAATTCCACGGGGGCGAAGCCGCGGGCAGAAGCTAGTATAACATAAGAAAGTAAAGTTTATTCCCATTAGTAAGGCGAGTTGTCGGAAGTAGGAGTGGGACCACGATTCATTAATTTTTTACTTGATGACCACCTATGGGGAATGCGCACAGTTAATAATTTATTTTTATTGTGTAATGTCGGGATGTCTTATTTTTTTCCGAGATTGTTTTTTGTTTTGCTATCTGCGTTTATTGTTTTCTATTATGTTGAAAGTGATGCTCAGATATTTAGGTAGATTTAATAGACAAGTTGCAATCTAGAATCGAACCGACGTTCATATAGGTATACTGATAAACATTAAATCTATATACCTACTAATATATAAAGCTGAAGAGTCTGTTTGTTTGTTTGCTTGAACGCGCTAATCTCAGGAACTACTGGTCCGATTTGAAAAATTCTTTCAGTGTTAGATAGCCCATTTATTGAGGAAGGCTATAGGCTATATATCATCACGCTACGCGGACGAAGTCGCGGGCAGAGTATAGTATAATTGTGACAGGTCAATATCTACACATTAAAGATAATGAAGACAAACTAATGTGGTGGTCTTTTTTATAAAAAAAAACTTGTGTTTAAAACGTATACCTACATTTAGGTATACGTTTTAAACACACTAGTAATGAATGAAACGTAATGACTCGGAAAGTCGACAGTTACTCTCAGCTGTCGCGTTGGACTTGAATTACAAGCTCCATAGCTAACGAGTGCTGTAACTTACACTTGAATAATCGCGATGCTAGTACGCGACACTAATGTCGCAATGGCTAGCGATCAGCTTTTACGCTTTTACGGCTACGATTCATAACAGTGTTCCACGGATACTTGTTTCGAGTTGGGCGTACTCTATATCCATTAATTGTATGTTTATGAAGACAGGGTTTGTTCCATAGTCCAGAGACCTTTTTAAAAAATTATAGAAAAAATCTTATGATTAATGACATTTATTTTCCAAAAAAAATATAAAGAATAGGTACCTACAATTCAAATAAATACCTCAAATAAATTGGGATTGAAGCAGGCGAACGATAAAATCATAACATAACAAATCATACCTGTATTCGCCGAAGGGTTAGGCAGAGATGAACTAATGTACACCCACAGTTCGCCGGTATATTTACGTTCCATGTTTATTGAGCGAGCCGGCTAAATTCCAAACTCCGAGCTGCTACTGAGAATTTAATATCACTTTGCCCCACCTGGGAATCGAACGTCCTGGGTTTGATCTTGAGGCTGAGGCTTTGGGCACTTTAGGATAATGGTGTCCCTATGACAATGATATGACAGGGGAATTTTTTAAGCAATTGCAAAAAAACAAAAGGTTTGGAAATTGGGGGGACCCCTTGGATCGCGGCGCTCTGGGTGCTTGCCAGTAGTGCTCAATGGAAAAGAGGCACCTGGATATACCTCCTCTATAAGTCCGCTTTAAGGTTATCTGACAGAGAACCAAAGTAGTCGACATAGCGCACCGAATTAGCAAGCTGAAGTGGCAGTGGGCTGGCCATATCTGTAGAAGAACCGACAACCGCTGGAGTAGACGTGTTCTTGAGTGGAGACCGCGACTCGGCAAACGTAGCGTAGGACGCCCTGCGGCGAGATGGAGTGATGATTTGCGAAAGGTTGCTGGCGGAAGCTGGATGCGACAAGCCGAAGACAGGGTGAAATGGCGCACATTTGGGGAGGCCTACGTCCAGCAGTGGACTAGTATGGGCTGATGATGATGATAAGTCCGCTATATATATTCATCAGTTTTACTCTTAAAAAAAGGACCAAACAAGCGGTCTATTATGTTTATACTTAATTAAATAAACATACATAAATTCATTGTAGAAATTATTTTAATATGACAATCCGTTGTACATTGACACATGTCTCAATCAAATCTTTTATTGGCGGCCAGTAGGCACGCCAAGGAGGATTGATACATAACACCTCCGTCCCAAATGGTGCAGCCATATGCGTTAGATACGCGAGGGTAGCATCTGGTCGACATGACGCTTATAGATGCGACCTGAGTCTGCCGTAACCTCATAATGTAAGCGGCCCAGGACTTGTGTCACGGTACCGAACTCCCATTTTGTTTGAGGATCAACGTAATCTCTGAATTGCACTCTCTGGCCAACTAAAAATGTGCGGATTGGGATCGGTGTATTAGGGGAACGTATCCCGTCTCTCGTCCTCGCTCTGTAATGAACACTTAAGGTATTTCTTATTTCTCTACCGAACATTAGGTCGTATGGGCTTTTATGGGTGCTGGTACTGGGTGTTCTCCGTAACCGCTCCTTTATACTTAGTAGTTTGTCCTGTATGGAGCCTGGTTGGGCGTGGATACTGTGTAATGCTTTTTTTATGGTCTGAACGTAACGCTCTGCCTGTCCATTCGTGGCTGGGTGGTAAGGTGCTGTAGTTTTATGTACCACCGCGTTGTTCCTCAAAAAAGTTTCAAATTCACTTGAAACGAATTGACGGCCGTTATCGGATACCAAGGTCAACGGGAAGCCAAAGATCACGAAAAGTTCTTTTAATTGTCGGATACACCATGTGCTTGTAGTAGTTTTCGTTTGGATTATTTCCACCCATTTTGTATATGCATCTACAACTATAAATAGGTAATGTCCGTTAATCGGTCCTGCAAAATCTATATGAATTCTTTGCCATGGACCTGATGGTAAGTCCCAATGATGTAATGTTTCGGGTGTAGGTTGATTTTGGTTCAAACGGCATTCACGGCAACCTTTTACTATATCCTCTATGTCTTTATCAATATTTTTCCAGTATACGTATCCGCGTGCAAGTAATTTCATTTTTACGATTCCAAGATGACCTGAATGTAATTCTCGTAAAACATGTTGTCTCAGTTCTGTCGGTATCATAACTCGAGTTCCTTTTATGATACAACCATCTTGAATGGTTAATTCGTTATCGTTATAGCCGTATCTCTTCACGGTTGCGCCGTCTTTCAAAGCTTGTAACAGTTTATTGTACTCTGTATCGCTGTTAGTCTTTTCGGCAATTTTGTTACGATCTATGGAAATGGTGTTTATTTGGTTCAGTTGAAATGCAGAATTTACGTCAATTAGGTTTGTGGCTATTGTATCAACTGGAAATCGTGACAAATAGTCAGCATTGCTGTGTTCCATCGAGGTCCTGTATTCGATAGTGTAGTCGAATCCAGAGAGAAAATGTGCATAATGGAAGAGTCGCATCGTGCTCATCGCTGGTAAGGTTTTGTGGGGATTGAAAATTGTTGTAAGTGGTTTGTGATCAGTAACAAGTATGAATTTTCTTCCGTAGCAGTAATGGAAAAATTTCTTTAACCCCCAGAACAAAGACGTGGCCTCTTTGTCAATCTGGCTATATTTAGCCTCACTGTTGGTCAATGAGCGTGATGCGAAGGCAATAGGTCTGTCAGATCCATCAAGTAAACGATGTGATAACACTGCTCCAAGGCCGAAAGGTGAAGCGTCTGTAGCCAGAACCAAGGGTTTCTCGGGATCGAAGTGCATTAACACTCTTTCACTGAGAACTTCTTGTTTGATTTTATTGAAACTGTCTGTACATTTTTGTGTCCATTCGAATGTTATGTCTTTCTTAAGGAGATTATTAAGCGGGCTAGATATTGAAGCTAAGTTTGGAATGAATTTGTTGTAGTAGTTAGCCATACCTAAAAATGTCCTCAGTTCGCTGATGTTACTGGGGCGTTTTGTATCCAGAAGAGCCTTCACTTTAATTTTGTTTTTATGCAGTCCATTTTTATCAATGGTGTGACCCAAGTAATCTATGCTTTCTTGGATAAAGTGACATTTATCTTTATTCAGCCTTAAGTTATGGTCTTGTAGTTTTTGTAACACCAGGCGTAGCCTTGTAAGTAGCTGTTCTTGTGACGATCCTTGTATTATAATATCGTCAAAAAAACATTTTACTCCCGATATTCCTTGAAGTAATTTATCCATAAATTTTTGCCATAAATTCGGCGCTACTTTGACACCAAACATAAGTCTGTTTACTTTAAACGTGCCCTTGTGTGTGCTTAATGTCTGCATCATAGAACTTTCCTCGTCCATCATCATGTTTAAATAAGCTTGGCTGATGTCCAGTGTACAGAAAATTTGTCCTCCATTCATTTCTGCTAAAATGTCCTCTATAATAGGAATAGGGTATTGTTCATCCGCTATAACCTTATTTAAAGTAACCTTGTAATCTGCACATAGACGTATACTGCCATTAGGTTTGACTATAGGAACTACTGGCGTACCCCATTCCGACTTCTCAACTTTGGTAATTACCCCTTGTTTGCATAGTCGTACTATTTCCTCATCTACTTTTTGTTTCAGTGCGTATGGTATACGTCTAGGCTTTACGAATATCGGTGTTGTGTCTGCCTTTAAATTTAAATGTGCTTTGTAATCAGGTATACATCCAAGGGAATCATCAAACACCCTTGAGTATTCAGCTAGTAACTTATCAACTTTTGACTGTATATTGATATTGACTGCGTTTATATTTGTCAAGTCCAAGTTAATTGCTCGAATCCATGCTCTGCCAAAGATAGGATCAACATCTTGCTTGATAATGTATAATTTTCCGTCTAGTGTCTGATTATTGTATTTACATGTAACGTAAGCCACTCCAAGTGGTGCGAAAATTTCTCCTGTGTATGTTCTCATTGTAATATTCGTTTTATAAATCTTACAACCTATATTTAAATGTTTGAAGTCTTTGTAAGAAATTGATGATAGAGCTGCTCCTGTATCTACTTCCATCTTCAAGTTTGTATCATTTATACGTACGTTTATCATAAATTTGTCTGTATTATTTGATCGTATTAGATTCATATCCCAGGGGGTTAGATCGTGCACGATATCGGACTCGATATCCTCACTCTGCCATTCCACCTGCCCCCGATCCAGTTGGTTGCTCGCTGGTATTCGCCGTAGGCACACTCGCGCTAGGTGACCAACTCGTTTGCATTTACTGCACGTATCTTTGATACTTCTACAAACATCACTTCGATGTTCTTCACTTCCACAACGATAGCATTTGTTTTTCAAATCTTTAATCGTTAGGAACGTCTGTGCTTGCTGTTGATGTCGATGTTTATAATTATTAGGTTGAACGTTCATTACGTGTAAATCTTGATGTGAGGAGTGAGCTACTGATATATAGCTGCTGTCAGATTTTGCTAGTTCTATCAACGTTGCTACATTTAATAACTCCTTAAAGTTTATCAGTTTTGTGTCTTGTAATATTTTGGTACGAATATCTGTGTCCTTTAATCCTCTTATAAATTGTAACGCGAGGAAGTTGTCACAGATTGATGCTTTACAGTTATGGCATATAAACTCACACTCTTGGGCTAAATGTTTCAACTCTGTCGAGTAAGACATAACCGTTTCGTTTGGCTCTTGTAGTCGCGAAATAAACTTATGTTGACGGGCCCAAATGTTTGGTTTTGGTTCTAAGTAGTTTTTTAATATTTCAACCAAGCACTCAAATTCCAGTTCACAAGGGTCGTTCGGTGCGCATAAGTCGTATGTCTTTTGATGTAAATCTGGTTGTAGTAGACTAAGTAGAGTAAGAGTTTGCGTATGTCCATTGTGACAGTTGTTTAACTTCATGTATGTTTGTAATCTTTTAACAAAGTTATTGAAACTTTCCTGTTCTTGTAGTGGTAGAAAGTTGATCCTCGGTAATCGTGGTGTAGTCTCGGGTGTATTTTCTGTAAGTTGTGACGCCGTGACGTAAGCCGACGGCGTCGCAGTTTGTAACGTAGTAGGGCGTAAGCCATGTAATGTTAACTGCATTTGTAGAATATGTTCCTCTGTTGTGTGTCGCTGTTCTATTTCCCCTTCTAGGTCTGCATCATCTACGTGTATTTCGATTTCACTTTGTACGTTGTCAAATTTCCTTTGTATATTTTCTAGACTTGCCAGTCTAGCGTTTACTTCCAAGTCCGAAGCGTGTTGCATTTGTATCACAACTTGGTTCAGTTTGGTAATCTGACCACGCAGAGCGGCGCGCGAGCGAACTAATCGCGCCAGTTCGTCTTGCCTCGTCGCCATTATTATGTTTATACTTAATTAAATAAACATACATAAATTCATTGTAGAAATTATTTTAATATGACAATCCGTTGTACATTGACACATGTCTCAATCAAATCTTTTATTGGCGGCCAGTAGGCACGCCAAGGAGGATTGATACATAACACGGTCCTATTAAACTTAGCACCACTACTGCCTAACTTGACACCTTTTTAAAAAGGTGCCGCGAAGTTAACGAGGTCTCCAAACTTTATCGCCGATAATCGAGTCACTAACTCGAGTCCAACGCGACCGCTCGCCTTCGGTGAAAATAAAATAAAACACATCCATTTGTGAACTGTGAAACTGGAAATTGGCGAGTACCTACGTACTATTTTTTCTGGATGGGGAAATGCGCCTTATGAATTCCGCAACGCTTCGGGGACACGGGACGGTTGTGTCGGGCTCCCGACTAAAACAACAACAACTACCACCTACGGGAATTCCTTTAGCATGATCTGCGGTCTCATTGCAGACGTCCTGTGTTTGACCCTCCCCGAGGACCCTGAGCAATGGGCGACTGATGACCCCGAGTCCGCCGCCCATGGCCCACGTTGCGGCGGGACACATATGTGATCCCACCGCCGTCCTCACCTCGGCCGCAGAGGGCAGGGAGAGCGGCACATCGAAATACCGACACTCCTCCCCTCTGCGATACAACCGGTATCACGTTGCTCCGCTCTCCCTATTTTTTTTTTTTTTAAACGTTGCCCCACACTAGGATTTTCTCCTGTATCGTGGGTGCGTTTACAAACACAAATTCTCACATACACAAACACCCAGACCCGGAGCAACTACCTGTAGATCATACAAATATTTGCTCCGTGTGGGGATCGAACCCACAATACGGGTCGCAGAAGCCAATTGCTCAGCCGCTACGCCAAACATGTCGTCAATGCGTCAAACTATTCCAATTTACTTAGGTTGGCGGAGAATGTCTTTTCTTCTATCTCTATTTTTTTTATGGGATAGGGGGGCAAACGACCAAACGGATCACCTGATGGTAAGTGATAACCGCCGCCCATGGACACCCGCAACACCAGAGGAGTCGCAAGTGCGCTGCCCGCCTTTAAAAGGGTTTGGGCCTCCGGTAACCTCAACTCACTCGGCGAAACACAACGCAAGCGTTGTTTCACACCGGTTTTCTGTGAGGCCTTGGTATCACTCCGGTCGAGCCAGCCCATTCGTGCCGAAGCATGGCTCTTCCACGTGAAAATATCTCTATCTCTGCCGTCGGCCCATCATTGACTTCCTTTGTACCCATATCATCTCTCCCACATATAATCAATATTTTCTCTAGTATTCGCCTTCCCTTTTATCAATCCACAACGTTTCTGGTAACATAGGTCACATTACATACTATATCGTCAGTGGAAAAGTAAAAATGCCAAAATACCACTTGGGCACTTTAAAGAATGGCAATAGACCTCTGCCTTACATTCGGCGTATGCGTGATCGTGATGGTATGATATAAACTTATAAGCAACAATACAGAAAAAAACACTTTCTCGTTTCAGATAATTTCACTTTTGAAATAGTTAATTCAGGCTATGAACTTCAACGCCCTATAAAATATTACCTACCTACACTGCGTATTGAAGTACTTAATTTACTTCGGCAAGTGATAACATCGTAAAGCCTACAAATTCAATTACGGCGTGAAAATAAAGTTAATACGAGTTGATAGAGATGTCTCTTATTACTCGTCATAAGGTTTTCGCAGGTAACATAGTCCCCTGAGACCTCGCTTGAAAACTAAAGCCGGTGTCTGACACTTGCACAAATAACTAAGACTAGAGGTAGACGACTAGTTGGGGAATAGAAACAAAAGAATATACGTTTTTGGGCACGTTCTAAAGAAACATTCCACTGAAGAAAACTATTGTGTGGTCACACGTTGGTGACCGAAAGTTCTAAATATCACCAAATGCCGTGACAGCCTAATTATATGACCGTTGGACTGCCAAGTCAAGGGTCTCGAGTTAAAATCCAAGGCACGCACCTCTGACTCTTCGAAGTTATGTGCGTATTAATAGTTAATTATCACGGGCTTAAACGGTTTAGGAAAATATCGTAAGGAAACCTGCACGTCTGAAAGATTTTCTCGAAGGTGTGTGAAGTCAACCCGCATTAGGCTAGCGTGGACTATAGCCTATTCCCTCTCTTCGTGAGAGGAGACACGTGCCCAGCAGCAGGACATATAATGGGATGATTATGAAGTATCACCAAAGGATAACATTTATAGTGTAAATTCGGCTTTCGACTACATGAAATAATTGCAGTTTTAAAAATATCATAAAATTAATTCCATATTTATGGCAGTGGATGAGGCACAGAGCTCATAGATGATGGCCACTAGGGCAGAAAGGTTCTCGAGTGGAGACCACGCACCGGAAAACGCAGTGGGGGACGACCTCCAACGAGTTGGACGGACGACCTGGTTAAGGTCGCTGGGAGTCGTTGGATGCAGGTGGCATATAACTGATCCTTGTGGAAGTCTTTGTTCAGTAGTGGACTTCTATTAGCTGATATGGTGATGATTAATTTATGCAAAACCACCAACTCACGGTTTTACCCACGTTGCCCCGTCCCTAAGAGTCGTAGCGTGATGTTAAATAGATCAAAACCTTCCCCTTGAATAACTCTATCTATTAAAAAAACCGCATCAAAATCCGTTGCGTAGTTTTAAAGATCTAAGCATACATAGGGACAGATAGACAGCGGGAAGCGACTTTGTTTTATACTATGTAGTGATGAAAGCAAAGTTTTGTTGTATTTTAGGAAATTCTGCTCTCTGATTCCACACAATGTAGATCTCTTGCTTCTATAGAGACATACCATTACTTGGGTATATCAAAGGATCTAGGCATTAACGACTGACATGAACATTCACTACACAGTCACTTTCGTATTTATAATATTTCCAAAAGTTTTGCACAAATTTTATGTCTAACGGGACGGTCAGTGTCGCCGCGAGCCACGATCAATATGAAACATTTGTGGATGTACTTTTTCTCTGGATGGCGTATCTGAAATAAATGGTAGGCTTAACGTAGCCTGACCTTCACCTTCTGGCTGGCTGTATGTCAAGATGGCATACAGAAAAAACTAGTTTGAAATCAGTAACTAATATTCTATCCATTCTATACATTTATCAAAGAGTATACTGTCATAGTATTCTCTTTATTTTATAGCAAAGAGAGCTTAATTACAGATAGGGAACCAAAAGACCTAAGTATTATTGTTTATTAGCCTAGTGAAATGAAATGATGAAATGATATTTATTTCTGTAAGTAGATCATTAGAGACACTTTTACAAGTCAATGGTTTGTTTTTTCTTTATAGCTAGATGGCTTCGTTAGTTTCGGCTAGTGGTCTTAAACACGACTATATTAAAGGTCCTGGATTCGATTCCTAAGTAGGGCAGAATAATTTTTTTTCATTGAAACTAGGTACCAGTTGCCGATCGGAGCAAAGATTTGTGCCAGGTTAATGGCAATAGGCTCCCCTCCTATTACATAGGACCTTAACATTCCGCGGAATTGTGGGTGTACGTCTGTCTAATTAATTATCTATACTAACATATAAAGCTGAAGAGTTTGTTTCTTTGCTTGAACGCGCTAATCTCAGGAACTACTGGTTCGATTTGAAGAATTCTTTCAGTATTAGATAGCCTATTTATTGAGGAAGGCTATAGGCTATATATCATCACGCTAAGACTAAGTAACTATTCCAGAGCAGACGAAGTCGCTGGCAGAAGGTAGTCTTATTTATAAAGATTTTGGAAAACCTAAGTGCATAGGTACTACTTAATAACATAAATACAAAAGTAACTCTGTCTGTCTCATGTATGTACCTAGAACGAGACCGCGGTCAACAGCTAGTCACGTATAATTGTTTCAATAAATTCACGATTTTATTAATAAATGGAAGCTTATACTCGAATTATTTACAATTCATTAAAACGAATGCTAACATCTGCTACAAAAATCCATATTAAAAAAAACGATCGTCAGGGGCCATTGAGTGCACGATTTGTTTATTTTCTTAATTAAACATTAACGTATCCGCTTGTCTGAACATTATATTTGACTTTTGTAACGGTAACATTGTAATTACGAGGGATTCTCATTAAGCATTATGTTGTATATTTAATTGGTGAATCCTATCGGGTATTGAGACGCGTCGTAAAAAAGTTTCCAATAATGTAACGTGTGAATTATGCTGTAAAGTTTATTTCCAACTTTAATTAAGTTTGAATATCAGTCAATTTGGCTTAAGGGTCCGGCGCATCTTGAATTGCCCAACAAAAACGTAAAACCAAAATAAATCGTAATCCAAACATTATTTTATCGAACTGTGTTATTATTCCGATTGTCGAATAATACGAGAAGAATACGACGCAGGTCTCGAGTTCGAACCCAAGGCAGTCTCCTTTTCGTAATCATCTTTCTACTTTTCCACGTGGGAGAGCCATGCTTCGGCACGAATGGGCCGGCTCGACCGGAGTGATACCACGGCCTCACAGAAAACCGGCGTGAAACAACGCTTGCGTTGTGTTTCGCCGAGTAAGTTGAGGTTACCGGAGGCCCACTTGCGACTCCTCTGGTGTTGCGGGTGTCCATGGGCGTCGGTTATCGCTTACCATCAGGTGATCCGTTTGCTCGTTTGCCCCCCTATCCCATAAAAAAAAACATCATTTGCGTATTAATAATTAATTATCACTCGCTTCGCAACGGCGAAGGAAAACATCATGAGGAAACCTGCATGCCTGAGAGATTTTTTTGAGGGCGTGTGAAGTCCGCCAACCCAAGTTAGGCAAGCTTGGTGGACTATAGCTTAATCCCTCTCATTTGAGAGGAGAGGAGACCCTGCTGGGCATGGGTCTCCTCTCAAATGGGAGGGACAGTATGGATTGATTATGTTATATGTTATATAGTCTACTACTACTTCCCTAGAAATAACCGACCGGAAAATCGTTCCAAACTTGGTAAAGTTATCAAGAATTACATTCGCTTACATTTATTTCCAGTGAAGTATTTTGGACGAAATGGTCTACCATTGCAGGAACCTAGATAAACGGTGTAGGTTTTTTTTATATTCTGGGACATTTTTACACAGCACCATCTAGTCCCAAACTTGTACTATTGGTACTAGACAATGGATATAAGACTTCATCATCATCATCATATCAGCCTATTGCCGTCCACTGCTGAACGTAGGCGTCCCCCAAAGAGCGCCAACCATCCCGGTCTTGGGCAGCTCGCATCCATCCGCTGCCAGCCACCTTCTTTAAATCGTCGGTCCATCGTGTCGCAGGGCGTCCCACACTACGCTTGCCCAAACGCCGTCTCCACTCTAACACTTGTCTGCTCCATCGATAGTCTGTCCGTCTGCAGACATGACCGGCCCACTTCCACTTCAGTATATAACACTTATATACTTTTTTTTGTAAATACATACTTATAATACATAAGAAACACCCAGACGAACACAAACACTTATATTCATCACACAAATTTTTGTGTCCTGTGGGAATCCAACTACTAAACCACAGAGGTCGTCAAAATAAAGGGGCTCATATAAGGTTCTTTACTTTATTTTTTAAAAGAAGTTATATTTCTTTTAAAAAATAAACTTCATAGCATGTGTGAAACATGTTCACAAACTTATCAAATGGTAAAGTTTAAACCCATTTTAACTCGTTAGGATAATACTTGTTCAATGAATGTGTTCGAAAACTATTCGCAAGGCAATTCAATTCAAGTAAGTAGTGTTGAACCTTGGAGTTTTCGCTGGATGATATTGAAAATGTTCTCACATTCGACTTTTAGCTGAACAACTTTTAGTCGTGCGACTTTTAAATGGACAACTTTTAATCGCAAGACTGAAAGTTTTGGAGCTCCATGAAAACTACATAGGTACTTACATATTTGGATAAATAAAATATTAATATATTATAGGTAATGAAAAATGTTTTTTTAGTCGCAATTGTGTGCCTTCCCTTAAATTTCAATTGGGTCAGAGTAAACCGCAATGCTCGTCAGTTTTGAGAGAAACTAATTTACTTTTAACATGTTATTACGAGAAATTCATAAAAAAGTAATTTGGCAGCCCTGAGATTGATTCGAATAACCTCCCACATTCCGTTTAAATTGAAAATTGTGTTGAGTCGAATTGCACTTTTTATACAATTTATTGTACCTATAATTGCTAGCCCACAAAATCTCTAATTGGTTTATGTAGTCGCAAATGTAGCTGCTAAATAAAGGTACTGGGTTCAGTTATCAGATCGAACAAAAATATTATTGTGTTCTTCATGAAGAAGAATGAAAGAAGTAACCCTCCTTACCATCTTGGAGTTTGGATTTGTGCCCTATTACAAGGCACCTTTTGACCTACCTTACCGATTACGTACCTTACAGACCCTCTAGTGTCTAAAAGCGTTCATGCCACCTGTCTAGAGTCTAGACAAGTGCCATGAACGCTAATAGAATAGAATCCCGGCTAATATTATAAATGCGAAAGTAATTATGTCTGTCTGTCTGTTACGCTTTCCCGCTTAAACCTCTCAACCGATTTTGATGAAATTTGGCACAGACAATCTTTAGACCCTGAGAAAGGACATAGGCTATATAATCATCACGCTACGCGGACGAAGTCGCGGGCAGAAGCTAGTAGAATATAATTCTCATGGATGCAAATGACATAAGCTTTCGACAAATCAAACGAGCACAAATAAATATAAATATTCTGGGACATTTTTACACAGCACCATCAAGTCCCAAACTAAGCAGAGCTTGTACTATACTAGACAATGGATATAATACTTATATACTTTTTTTTGTAAATACATACTTATAATACATAAGAAACACCCAGAGGCCGTCATCTCCATACATTTTGTTTCTATTCGAAATTCAGATTGCCATTTGTCTACAGGCCGATGATCCGTCTGCTCGTTTCCCTCCTATCCCATAAAAAATGTAGTTCCTTTTTCTACATAAACAATTCATTATAGCCTCTACTGTAGGTAATTTTGTATTGCAATATCTTGAGCAGTTACGATAACAAGCACAATAGCTTTAATGACTTTATCTCATTTTCTGGGCGTCAGCAATTTGTAGTCGGGCCCTTTCGGAGAATACGGAGACGTACTACTTATCTATAAAATTAGAATATGGACGGAATTTTAAATGAAAAAAATATTTTAATTAATTTGTTTCTTTAATAACTAGCGACTCGTGCACAGCTCGGCTCGGACTGTGTAAATTTAAAATCTAATATTTGCGTCATAATCAACCCATTATATGTCCCACTGCTGGGCAAGGGTATCCTCTCACAATGGAGGGATTAGGCTATAGTCCACCACGCTAGCCTAATGCGGGTTGGCAGACTTCACACGTTGTCGAGAAAATCTCTCAGACGTGCAGGTTTCCTCACGATGTTTTCCTTCACCGTGTAAGCGCGTGATAATTAACTATTAATACGCACATAACTTTCGAAAAGTCAGAGGTGCGTGCCTTGGATTTGAACTCGAGACCTTTGACTTGGCAGTCCAATGGTCATATCACTAGGCTATCACGGCTACCTTAATATTTGCGTAAGTCTCAGAAATCGGTATCAAAAAGAGGGGGTGCTCTTTTACGATGGGATTTTATCTTTAAAGGTAAGAGCGCAATGTTACAAATGGGTTGAATCGACCGGAGTGATACCACGCAGAAAACCGGCGTAAAACAACGCTTACGTTGTGTTTCGTCGAGTGAGTGACGATACCGGAGGCCCAAACCCTTTTGAAGGCGTACTGCGACTCCTCTGGTGTTGCGGGTCGCCATGGGCGGCGGTATCGCTTACCATCAGGCGATCTGTCTGCTCGTAGAGGAGCACTCATATGCCATAAAAAACGATGGGGGATAAAAAGGACCAAATCAGTCGAGCCCAACTGAGCTGATTTTTTTATAGTTCGCGTAGAATAATGACAAGCTAGCTTACTGAATGACCTTGAACTTTAAAATCGGTCTAGCCTTTTTCGAGTATTTGCGAGACTAACGCACGGCAATTGTTTCTTTTTATAACGAGACGTATAGGACAGATTGAATCAGTTGTGACTAAATCGGCAACCTGTATGTATAGCCACCCATCTAAGAAATGACCGCGGCAAACGCAGCTTGACCTCACTCTATAGTGAGATCAAGCTGCGTTTGCCGCGGTTGAAATTACTATTAATTTCAGCCTTTGTCCCATCCAAGGTCTTTGCCAGTTAACCTCCCAGTATTTATTAGCCCTTGTAAGTCTCACTGAAGGTAACCGCGCCATTCAGTTACGAAGTAGGTAGTTAATTCGGTATCAGTTACCGCAGTGAATGTCGGTACTCGACGCATCCATTCCGCCGCCGCCGCCGACCATAGTATTCTGTAGGGCTGGCAAATCCGCAAGCTATAAAAAAAAATTCTAAGACTTATCAACCGTTTTTTGCGTGTGGAAATACTGATTGAAGGCGACGGAGCTTGTCCACCCAGAGTGGTTGACCTACAGACTAAAACCACCCCCACGTGGTTATAGTCGGTAGGTTTGTAGTTCGGTCGGTTTTTCCGCCTCACTATTTTTTACTAGAGTTACGGTAGCGATGTTTTATTCCTTCACGCCTCTCGGCAGACCATCGCTACGAGGACTAGCTTACCAACCTTACGGTAAGTCTTGAAAAATCATTTTTATTCAAAAGCATCAAGCTCTTAACTTCTTCCTCCTGCCTATAGTGGCTGATTAATATTTATAATATTTTAAGACTGAGTGACTGCCATCAGACGTCTCCCTATACAACGTGTAACATAGTAAGCGCAAAATGAATATTGAATCATAATTAATTATAATTTTGTCTAAGTCGTTTTGAGAGTTCGTAGGTAAGCATATTTTTTTCAAGAAATTATTTATACCAGCTAAATGCAAAACTCGTGGCTGTAGGTACTACAGTCGTACCCACAACGACTACGATATCGGTGCGCACACGCACACAAGAAAAATTATGCAAATAGATTTGAGTTTTCCTTTACTCCAGCCACTGATGGATCAGGGGAGCCATAGTTTTAGGTATTGTAATTACCTATTCGTGAAAAAATAACACATATTAAAAACGACTGCAATCTATTCAGAATAAATTACTTTCAAGTCTGGCGCTTATTACTTTACAGGTTCTATAATGTTTTTGTGAGGTCAGACAACCCTAGTACGGGTTTATCCATACATACAAGTACCTAACCTGAAATGTACTGATCGAATTTTAATGGCATATTCGAAAATCTAACTGTGATAGTTTAACCGAAATTCTCGGGTTTATATTTGGGTTATATTCTGAGTTATGTCTAGACCCAGCCACTGGGTAACATTTGGTATACCTACCAATATCATATCTCGCTGAAATAAACTGTTACATATTAATACTATATCTAATATTCTAACTCAAAGCTAAATGAATATTAAGTTCTAAACTTAGTTGTTTATTGCACGTAGATTATTATATAGAAAATATTAAGTTTCATACCCATATATACTATTATTACTACATCCTATCCTATCCTATCCTATCCTACTAATATTATAATGCGAAAGTTTGTGATAATGGACGAATGGATGGATGGATGTTTGTTACTCTTTCACGCCAAAACGGCTGAACGGATCATCAATGGATAAAATTTGGCACAGAGATAGATTATAATCTGGAATAACACATGGGCTACTTTTTACCCGACTGCCGAAGGAGGAGGGTTATGTGTTTGACGTGTATGTATGTATGTATGTATGTCCGTTCCTATGTCCGCTCGTAACTATTCAACGGTGCAACCGATTTAGATAAATGATACCTCATTCGATTTGTCTTGATAGCACGAGTGTCACTGGGTACATGAAATTAAAAATAAAACAAAATGGCGGATTTTATGCGCTTTAATGCGTGGGCTGAAAAATATGTGTTGAGCATTCCGTAACAGTATTGTATAAATCTTGTACAAGTAAATAACACACCCTAGTTTTAAATTAAGCGTCTGCAGATTTTTCGTAGTTTTGCACTAAAAATCCGGAAACAAGTTACGTAATTAAAATAACTAAAAAACCCGACTGGAATATTTTAATTATTATCTGAAGTCCACGCAGACGAAGTCGCGGGCAGAAGCTAGTATATTATAAATGCGAAGTTTCGATGGATGTTTGCTATTTCATCACGCTAGAACGGCTAAACAGATCTGAATGAAATTTGGCACAGAATCACAGGCTGGCAACATAGGCATTTTAAAGAGACACCCAATAATACTTTGATCGACCTGGGAATCGAACCTAGGAGCTCGAACGAAGCAGTTTTGTTTAAAAGCTTACTAGCAATGTGAGACGCACATTACTAGTACTCTTCGTGCTCAGCTAAATGTTTTTTACGAGTGTGTTCACGTCGGTAGTCCAATCGGTGAGTTCCGAACCGGCAACCACATGATCGCAAATCCAACGCCCTAGCCTACCTAGGCTACCGCTGCTTTAAAACTGGTGGTTAAATCAAATTTAAACGAATTGTCAGGCTTTTCGGGCTTCTGACCACCACTAACAATTGTGTCATAAGGCTTTACGTGCCCTCTGAGACATGGGGGGTCTGAATAAGGCTCACACATCGATAAACTAACCGCGGTAAGAACTAACATGGATACGCTGATCAGCGTAGGTACTATCTTATCTTATCTTGTGTAGGGCCGAGGCAACAAGGCCTCAGTGCACTTCGACCCAATGGGAT
This sequence comes from Acronicta leporina, assembly GCA_947256265.1. Lineage (NCBI taxonomy): Eukaryota > Metazoa > Arthropoda > Insecta > Lepidoptera > Noctuidae > Acronicta > Acronicta leporina. Next base: position 5,237,239 of record OX366529.1, read on the forward strand.
CTTTTGTGCTTCCCCTGGATAACTTATTCCTCATCCCCTCCCAGTTCTACAAACAGCTCTTCCATGAGCTTTATAATGAGGCCTGGAGGTATAAGCCTGTAGTCCTCTGGTCTTGGATAACCCTGACCCAAAAGGCACATTCGCTTTCTAACCATTGCATCGCATGTACACAGAAGGTGTTCCATGCTCTCAATTTCCCTTTTGCAGGCCCTGCAGGCTGATGTCTCCGTCAGACCCATATTTTGTAGGAGAGCGTTAGTCCCGAAGTGTCCGGTCAGCGAATGGCATTTTGCCATTTCGATGAGGAACCTATGAATTTCTTGGAGTGAGCAAGTCCCGTGAGGCTCAACCACTCATCCATGTGCCTCGCCCTTGCGTACTCCCGAAATGAGCGTAGGTACTAAGCCACGAAACCCCTCATCATACATTAATTCAGAAAATCGCGTATACTTACTTGAAGGGTGAATTCGAAAAAAATGAAACATTCTCAAACTTTATGTAATCCATCATCGTAATGTAAATACTTTTAATAGATATTATTGTAGCGTGCCCTTATATTTACTTTCAATATCAACATACAATAACCACGCCATGTACCATCACCACCATCACGCCTGTATTCCCCGAAGGATTAGGCAGAGGTGAACCAAGGTACACCCACAATTCGCCGGGATGTTTAGGTCCCATGTGATAGGGTGCCATTAACCGGGCACAAATTCCAAACTCCGAGCTGCTACTGAGAATTTCATAGAAAAACCGAATAACACTGCTTGACCTGCGAATCGAACTCAGGACCTCTAGCGTAGCAGTCGCACTTGGGACCACTACTAGCGAGGCAATTATATATACTTTCAACAGTAAATGAAAATTGATTTATAGAATAATGTTGTTTGTCGAACTATGTAATTTGCTCATTTTCATCGGACTTTTGAACGAAATAAACAGTGCGTATTATAATTTATTGTCATTTTCTTTATTGATATACTGCCTCTACGAGCTGACGAGCCACCTGGTGGAAAGTAGTCATTGTCGACCATGGATACCTGCATTACCGGAAGAGTTGCTGATGCGTTACCGAACTTTAAAAGCCATTACGGACTGCGGAATGAGAGCCACAGTAACTTAGCACTTTAAAGTGTTTTTACTTTTTACAGGTTCTAAAAATGTCGGGAAATCCCGTTACCGGTAGATTTTCCAGCCCCGAATATATTAACACTAAAAATGTTCTAGTCAAGTTGAAAAGGAACTTAAAAAAAAGGTTAATTTAATACCTACTTATCTCATTATCAAACCATTTATGTACATTCTCTATTGAGCAGGGTCTCGTCTAAGAATGAGACGTGTGAGATTATAATGGTCAAAATGCAACGGCCAACTGCTTGAATTCATTGGCTTGAATTAACTTCCATCGGTCTGGTATTCCCTGAATGGTTAGGAAATAGAATTGTACAAACTAATGATATACCTTCATCCACAGTTGTAATGATATATGTACCTACTTCCACAGTTCGCAGATGTTATAGGGGCGGTTAGGATTATAAACCATTCTGTGAGTTATTTTGTTAAAAACCGTTATTTCGTATCCAGTAGGTACCGGTTCGACACGCCTGCCTCAATAAACTTTGGGTTATGTTGATATTATTAGAAAACTTAAGCAATCTATCAGGCATGTCTCCAAAAACCGTCTATTTGTCGAGATGAGGGTCGCAAACAAAAATAAAATGTACAAAATGATTATTGACAAATATGTGATGGGCCACATTGCACACTAATAGGGCCCCGGATCACAGACGAAATGTGTTTTCTTTGAGATTTCCAGGCCCCGACGGCCCCACCCAGCTTTCTCGGCCCTTTCTCTACTTCCTTTTATTCTTTTATGTCACTCAAAATTGTAATATTATTTTCCTTGTTGGGGGAAATGATTTAAGTCGAATTCGAAATGGAAATCATAGTCGGAAACAATGGAAGATTTTGTACGTTCAGGCTAAGGCGCTCGCTTAATAGGACCGAATTTCCAATACAAACGTAATACCATAATGAATCGTAATCAAACACAATTTAATCAAAGTGTGTTATTATTCGGATTCCGATCCAAATTCATACAAATTTCATCCAAAATACTTCACTGCAAATAAATGTAAGCGAATGCAATTCTTGATAACTTTACCAAGTTTGGAACGATTTTCTTGTCGTTTTTTTTTTGGGATAGGGGAGCAAACGAGCAGACGGATCACCTGATGGTAAGCGATAACCGCCAAGGACACCCGTAACACCTGAGGAGTCACAAGTGCGTTGCCCGCCCTTTAAAAGGGTTTGGGCTCCCGGTAACCTCATTCACTCGGCGAAACACAACGCAAGCGTCGCTTCACGCCGGTTTTCTGTGAGGCAGTGGTATTACTCCGGTCAAACCGGCCCATTCGTGCCGAAGCATGGTTCTCCCACGTGAAATATATAAACTATTTAGCGATATGGTACTGTAGGAATCTTCATTAACGGTATTTCAATCGGAATAATAACCCAATTTGATAAAATATTGTTTGGATTACGATTGATTATAGTATTACGTTTTTGTGGACAATTCAAGCAGAGACATTTTTTTTAGTTTTTATAGGTTTATGGTTTATAAATTAATAGAAATTAAAAATGAATGAATGAACTTAATGAAACCAGTCACTGAGGCAACGGACAATACATTCAATATTGCTTATCACTGATTAATTAGCCTAGTGGTCCAGTGCGAGATTGCTAGTAAAGTGTTATTGGATTGTTCTATGAAATTCTCAACAGCTCGGAGTTTAGGATTTGTGTCCGGTTAATGGCAATAGGCTCGTCCCCTATTACATGGGACTTAAGCATACCAGCGTGTATGCTTAAGTGTACATTAGAACACCTCTGCTCAACCATTCGGCGAATACAGACATAATGGTATGTTTAAATTCCTTAAATTATTAATTCATTCGCTTCAACCACGTAGCATTGATAAGTAGGTACCTAGTTACTAAAACATGACCTAATTTGACCTTCCACGCCCAACCCCAGCTCAAGTTAATTTAGATCCCCATTAGGTACAATACACAATTACAATGCGCAATCACGTCATTTTGTCTTTTTATCACCAAATGGCGCAGTTATGCAAAACGGCTAGGCGTTTTTGTACAATGGCTGAATTAAAATTCTGACTGCGGCATAGATATAATGTAGCAAAAAAATGTCTTTGCAGTTTGTGGTTTGAGCGCCATTTTTATCCCAACGGAGAATTCAACGCTTTTAATGGCTATAGCGTAGTAATTTATGACTTATATCATGCATGATTGCAGTTTTCAGAAGTACCGACATACTATCTTGTTGCAGCAGCGGTGAGAGGCTTTGGTAAGCGAGCTGATGGATGATGAGATGAGGTTTTGAAGTATGGTGAATAAAAGATGTTGGCTGTGCGATAGCAAGAAATGTAATAATGAATATTAATATACGACGACCTGTGTGGTTTAGTGGTTCGAGTACCGGACTGCTGACCACGAGGTCGTGGGTTCGATTCCCACAGGACACAAATATTTATGTGATGAATATAAGTGTTTGTGTTTGTCTGGGTGTTTCTTATGTATTATAAGTATGTATTTACAAAAAAAAAGTATATAAGTATTATATCCATTGTCTAGTACCCATAGTACAAGCTCTGCTTAGTTTGGGACTAGATGGTGATGTGTAAAATGTCGCTGAATATTTATTTATTTATTTATATAGTGTAATACAATTTTAAAGAAACTTAAAAGACTACGGACGACATCTAGAAACGCGAATTGTAATTAAACGGACAGTCGAACACATAACACAGTATACAATATAGATCCTTATGTCCATGTATTAGAGATCATTTTTCTTTCAACGGTTCCTACGATCTGCCGTCCACCGCACAGCGTCATCCTTGTCTACAGTCTCGTGATTGGTGGAAACTAACGTGAAGTTAGAACATGCCCCCGGCCTTGGAAGCAGTGGCTTTCAATGGTCTTCAGTCGCAGCATCCTGGTCCACATCTTGAACCAAAGGACAAATCTTGGCGAATGCGCGCCTCACCACGCCCGATGACGTTTTTATGTCTGCCACACGGGATATGCCATCCCTTCCAGGGATAGTGCGTAGGACACGTCCCAAATGCCACTTCAACGGCGGTAGGTTATTGTCCTTGATAACCACTAAGGAGTCTGGTTGAAGATCGTCCTTGTTCGTCCTCCATTTTGTCCGCATCTGCAGCTCGGAGACGTATTCCTTCGCCCACCTATTCCAAAAGTGTTGGCGAAGTTGCTCCACCCTTTGGTATCGCTGGAGACGACTGGCAGGAACATCGCGTAAGTCATTGCAGGCTGGCGCAGTCAGTGGTCGGCCAATTAGAAAATGACCGGGAGTGAGCGGAGAAAGGTCCTGAGGATCGGGAGAGAGGGGAGACAAAGGTCGGGAATTAAGTACGGCTTCTATCTGTGCTAATACTGTGCTGTACTCTTCGAAAGTAAGGTGAGCATTACCAATTACGCGACGAAGGTGATATTTACTCGACTTTACTCCTGCCTCCCACAGACCACCAAAATGAGGAGAATAAGGGGGAATAAAATGAAATTTTATATTTTGACTGTGGGCAAATTCTAAAATATCTGAATTACAATTGTTTAAAAATTTAGAAAAATCATTCATTACACCTACGAAGTTACGACCATTATCAGAATAAATCTCTGCAGGCTTACCGCGACGTGAAATGAATCGTTTTAACGTTAATAAATATGCTTCGCTGGATAGGTCACTAACTAACTCCAGGTGAACCGCGCGTGTCACGAAGCAAATAAATAAACAAATGTACCCTTTGATAAGTCTAGCACCCTTACCTTTGCGGTTCAAGATGAGCACTGGCCCAGCGTAATCTACCCCACACCTAACGAATGGAAGACTAGGCGTAACTCGCTCCCTAGGTAAGTTACCCATCATAGGAGTAAGCGTCTTACCTCGAATACGCGTACAAATGACACAGCTATGTACTACCTGACGAGCTAAATTCCTGCCTCCTACAGGCCACCAGGATTCACGTAAATGAAACAGTAATGCCTGCGGAGCAGCATGGAGAAGCTGGATGTGCTCATGACGAAACAACAAAGTGGTAAAGTAATGTTTACTAGAAATTACAATTGGATGTTTTTTACTGTAAATAAATTCATCGGAATTGACTAGACGACCACCTACACGCATTATCTTGTAGTCATCTAGAAATACGTTTAATTTAGATAAACAACTTTTATTTTGAATAGTAACGTTATTGCATAATGCCTTATATTCAACTGGATAAGATTCAATTTGGCATAGTCGAGCTAATGTCTTATCAGCAAAATCTATCTCGTCAACACTAAGGTTGCCAACATACCTATTGTTCTTATATCGAATATTATGAATGAAACGCAACATAAAGGCCGCTGCACGCCTCATACGTTTAAATTGGGAAAATCGGTGAAACTGAAACAAAGTCGATTCAGAAGAATCCTGAGTTACAACTGCGGTGATACATGACTTAACCTCGGGTAACTTGCTAATTTTGAAAGAATCTGGACCTCTGTGATCGTCTATTGAAAAGTTAGGATAGCGAAGAAATTCAGGACCCTCCCACCATAAGCTGGAAGATAAAAGTTCTTCGAACCGGACGCCCCGCGATGCCAAGTCAGCAGGATTGTTTTCACTCCTGACATGACGCCACGGGACCTCTAATGTAAGGTCATGAATTTCCGCGACCCTGTTTTGGACGAACGTCTTAAGTTGGTTCGGCCTCATGTGAAGCCACCCTAAGACGATCGTGGAATCCGTCCAAAACACGATTTTATTAAAGCTGCAACGTAATGAGTCGCGTATCTTGTCATACAGACGGGCGCCTAATAAAGCCCCACAAAGTTCGAGACGAGGAATACTTATAGGTTTTAACGGCGCGACCTTCGATTTAGAAAATAATAACCTAACCGTTACCGTTAGATCACAATTAACTGTACGAATGTAAATACACGCGCCGTACGCCGTCTGCGACGCATCGCTAAAAACATGAAGCTCAATATACCTAGGCTGCGTACCTATAACATGGCGAGGAATGCGAATAGTGTTAAGCGCTTGCAGGGAAATAACAAACCGGTTCCACACGCGCGCCGTGTTATCAGGAACTTTGTCATCCCAATCTATTTTTAGCAGCCATAATTGTTGCAAAAGAACTTTGACAACTATTATAACGGGACTTAGCAAACCGAGGGGGTCAAAAATTTGCGAAACTTTAGATAAAATAGACCTTTTAGTAATCGGTTTGACATTATCAATTTGAATTTGTGAGTTGAAATAAAAATTGTCACTTAAATTGTGCCAGCCTATACCTAATGTTTTAGAACTAATATTATCACCTAAACTTAACGGTTTAAACTGACTAGACTGACTCTCATCATCGCCCCGAAAATTGAATATCCATTTCCTGAGTGGGAAACAGCCTGACTGCAACGTTTTCTAGGTTTTATCGCATAAATCTAGTAATTGTGATTTATTATCTAAACCCGTGACAAAATCATCAACGTAAAAGTCTTCCCTTATGGCTCGAGCAACATCAGCATCAGTAGATTCAGTAGCTAATTGTTTTAGGCACCTGACACTAAGAAAAGGTGCGGAGGCGGTTCCGTACGTGACGGTATTCAATTTGAAAATACCTAAAGGCTTCGACGGATGGTCACGCCACAGAATCATTTGCAGACTACGCTGACCCTCATCCACTAGGCACTGCCGGTACATCTTCTCCACGTCGGCGCATGCAACGTACTTATGCTGCCGGAAGCGGAGAAGAATGGCAATGAGATCGCCCTGTATAGGAGGGCCAACCAGCTGCAAATCATTCAGGGACTTACCGGAGCTGGACGGTGCGCTTGCATCAAACACCACGCGCAACTTGGTGGTGGTGCTGAGCTCACGGAACACGCCATGATGTGGCATAAAATAACACGGGGATTCGTAGGAATCTACCTGTGTCATATGGCCTAAGCTGAGGTACTCCTGCATAAAATTGCAGTAAAGACCTTTATAGTCTGATGAACGCTGCAAGCGTTTTTCTAAGGCTAGAAATCTACGCTCTGCCTGGGTATAAGAGTCTCCCAAGGATTCAGGTGACTGACGAAATGGAATGTGCACACAGAATCTCCCTTCACTATTACGGGTAGTAGTGCGGACAAAGTGATTCTCGCATTTCCGTTCTTCCTCAGTCTGTACGTCTCTGACCTTGGGTAGGTCCTCAATCTCCCAGAACAGACGAAGTTGCGTATCTAATGAATTAATAATATTGCAATGAATTGGCACATTTTTACGCGTTTGAATAGCGATAGGTCCAGAAATAATCCAGCCTAGTTTGGTGTTCTGTAGAAACGATCCACTAGACAAACGAATTTTCCCGTCTTCTAACAGATCCCAAAACCTATCTGCACCAATTAAAATATCAATAGTTTTGTAGTCTAAAAATTGTGGATCAGCCAACCGTATGTTATCTGGAATATAGATATTTGCGCCTAATTTACATATGGCAGGCATCGAAGCTGTGATCCTAGACAATACAAAACAATGAATACGTGTAGAAAATGAATTATTGACGCAGGATTTGATAACGATATCACAAGCTTGCGAACAATGTACTATCGAATCACCTACGCCTCGAACTTCGTTAGTGGACTGTATAAGTGGTGAATTAAGTAATTGACATAATGATTTAGAAATAAAACAGCGCTGGCTGCCATTGTCTAGGATGGCACGCGCTTTATGGTATGTGCCATATGCATCGGCTACTTCAACAATAGCTGTTGACAATAACACAGATTGCACACCTATGGACTTACTAGACTCCGTTTGCATGTGTGCCTTGTTTACTTGAATTGAGAGGGCGGAGTCCGCGGCAACAGGTGCGGGCGCAGGGAGATGCGCCGGCGCACCATTCGCACTCAACGCCTCAGTGTTTGTTGAAGTATGGCATGCGACCGAACTATTAGCAGCATTGTGCAACAACGAGTTATGTTTTTGGCTACAGTGTCTACATGGGCCAAACTTACAATCAGTTACCAAGTGCCCTGAATTTAAACAATTCTCACATAAGTTATGATCGCGTACAAGTTTAAGTTTACTGTCTAAATTACTTTCTATAAACTTCTTGCACTTATACAAGCGATGATTTGCGTTACATTTTAAACACGATTTATAGCGCTTTTCGTTCGTTTTGTCAGGCTCGCTAGAAACATTGCAGTGTGACGTGTTGTGAGATTTTTTGTGTTGTTTTTTGTTCTCAGTGTTTTGTGCGTCTTTTCCATGTGAACGCTGCAATGAATCCAGCACGTCTGCTGTATTACGAAGAAAATCAATTATATCATTAAGTTTTAATCGCGATTTAGAATTGTTCTCATTCAGTTTTGATAATCTAAATTTATGAGCTTCCCATTCTCGCTTGGTAACTTTATCTAATTTAGAAACTATAAGATAAATAGTCACTCTGTCCCAAGTGTCTGCAGGTTCCCCTAGGATAACTAATGCGCGTATATTTTTCAAAACTGTATCAATTAGTTTTCTAATTAAAGAAGGGGACTCTTTAGTTATTGGAGGTATAGTAAACAAAGCATCAAGATGATTATCAATTAAAAGATCGGAATTATTGTATCGGTTGAGTAATAAATACCACGCAACCTGATAATTTTTAGAAGAAAATTCTATGGAATGTATGACTAGTTCTGCGTCACCCTTTAGAGAAGATTTGAGATAGTGAAATTTTTGAATAGTAGAAATATCTTTAGATTCATGAATGAGTGAAGTAAATGTATCTCTGAACTCCAACCAGTGCTCATAGGAACCGTCAAATGTAGGCATGGTAATAACAGGCAATTTAACTGAACTTGGGTTATTATTGCTATTATGACCATGATTTTGACACCACCCGGAGCAGTCAGCAAACTCATCAACGTTCAGCATAGACTCAGCACGAGATATTGAATCGTAGTAACCATCTTCGAATATTTCACGTTGCGTTAATTGTGCATCTAATTCACTATCTGCAACTCTTTCTTCTATTTTAGTTTGAATGTTATTAAATTCAGCAAATAAAGTAGCACATCCTTGAATTCTTAGCTTTAAATCAATACGTTTTTGATTTGTAAAGTCGCTATCTTTTAATAAAGACTCTAAATAGTTATTGAATTTAGTAAGCCTGCCCTTTACTATTCCACGTTTCCTAACCAACTCGCGAACTAAATCAGCACTTTCTACACTAAGCAAAATAGGAGATTTATCACGATATTTAGCGGATTCAGTAGACATTTTGGTGGTCAGTGAAAAGAGGAGTACTCACGGTTTTTCTTGAGCCCAATCACACAACACTGATGCAAGCAACGTCACCAGGTAGTAGCGGACTTCTCAAAATCACGATATTCCGAGAATACACTGCAGTAATTCCACTGAAATATAAATACAGACACAGTATAGCACAAATAGAATAGGAGGTGAAGGAAAAGAGTAAGGATTGGCCCCACCGATTGCGTATGATGATCGATGAAATTCCACCAAAACTGCAGTTCCAATGTGCGCTTGGCCTCCAAATAGTCCTTTTGGCTCCAGTTGTCTGTTAGGCAGCTTATTTCTCCAAAATCTCGTCCCGATTTGTAGGATTTCAGCGATTTCAACTCGATCCGCCACGTGCAGGAATCCACGGTCCAAAGGTCGCTCGTCGATCTCGTAAATGGCGCAGGTGTTGGCCAAAAGGAGGATACGGCGTTGTCCAAATTAGTATGCGGCGAAGAAGGATCAACTTATGTTGCAGCAGCGGTGAGAGGCTTTGGTAAGCGAGCTGATGGATGATGAGATGAGGTTTTGAAGTATGGTGAATAAAAGATGTTGGCTGTGCGATAGCAAGAAATGTAATAATGAATATAGTGTAATACAATTTTAAAGAAACTTAAAAGACTACGGACGACATCTAGAAACGCGAATTGTAATTAAACGGACAGTCGAACACATAACACAGTATACAATATAGATCCTTATGTCCATGTGTTAGAGATCATTTTTCTTTCAACGGTTCCTACGATCTGCCGTCCACCGCACAGCGTCATCCTTGTCTACAGTCTCGTGATTGGTGGAAACTAACGTGAAGTTAGAACAATCTATTCTGTGACTTCATTTCGAAATAGTTGAAATATTATTTCAAGTTTAATATGGTTGTGTGTTAGTACCTATTAGTTAACTATTGTCTACCTACTAGAAATTACCAGAAATCTTAATATAGGTACCCTTCCACAGCTGGGCACGGGTCTTCTCTCAGACTGAGAGGGTTTAGGCTGTAGTCCACTAGTTCGCAGACTTCACACGCCTACACTACATAAGTATTATACCTACCATACATAACTTCACAATAACATATAATTCGCACACTATTACTACTTCAAGAAAATTCTGAAGTTCCAACACAATATTCCTAGCAATATATTCTTTTGTGAACTTCAAAGGAATTAGGTTTTCCTCGTAAAATGTATGAGAATATATATGTACGTAACATAATAATATAACTGTGTGTTCAGACCATTTAACATTCAGTAAAGGAACTTCTTACATATCTCACTACACGACATTAGTATTTCTTAAAATATTGAAACTATTTTTCAAACTTGCGAACACGTAACGCTGTGAACTCACTTTCAAAATTTGTCTATGTCATACGCCTTTCGTTGTTGACTGTACTAGCATACCATTATACCATCATATTATATGAAGACTTAATCCTTACATCTCTATTAATATAAAACTGAATAAAAGCTGTGTCTGTACATTGAAGATATTTAAAAAAAGCAAGTGGGTTAGGGTATATAAACGTCTCGAAAACCATAAATGTGATTTTTTAAATACTTGTCAACAGACAAGACAATTTAAAAAATCACATTTTTCACACAAATACTACTGAATAGATTTGTAAAAATGTGTTTTGTGTCGTTAAAAACTGGTATACGTCTTATCTCAAACAATTAAACGGGTCCTGAGATACAACTCGATCTCTCTGATGTATAGAGACCCATACAAAGAAGAGATCATTACTGTTGGTTTTTGATTAAATTATTATTGGGATCCATTTTTAATCCTAGTAAAGCTTCAGGTGAACGAAGCTGCAGGCAAAAGCTAGTAGATATTATAAAATAAAGTTCTCCGCCACATCTGTCTGTTCGTGATAAACTCATAAACTACTGAACGAATTTTCATGCGGTGTTAATAAATAGGCGGAGTGATTTATGAGGAAGGTTTTAAGCTGTTTAACATCACGCTACGGCTCTTAGGAACCAGGCAACGCAAGTGAAACCGCGGGCGGGTCGCTGTTTATTTAGAAACATTGGAGACTTCAATTGACTGCAGTGATAGGCCTGATGATAGTGATATGACCATTGGACTACCAAGTCAAAGGTCGAATCCAAGGCACCTCTGACTTTTGAAAGCCATAATTATCCCGCGCTTAAACGGTGAAGGAAAACATCGTGACGAAATCAGCATGCCTGAAAGATTTTCTCGACGGCGTGTGAAGTCTGCCAACCCGCATTAGGCTAGCTTGTTAGCCTAATCCATCTCATTATGAGAGGAGACAGTCATGTACCCAACAGGTTATATCCCCCTGTTACTTACAGCAATCTGTTAGTTCCTACGTAGTTTTTTTTATGGGATAGGGGGGCAAACGAGCAGACGGATCACCTGATGATAAGTGATAACCGCAGCCCATGGACACCCGCAACACCAGAGGAGTCACAAGTGCGTTGCCCGCCTTTTAAAAGGGTTAGGGCCTCCGGTAACCTCATTCACTCGGCGAAACACAACGCAAGCGCTGCTTCACGCCGGTTTTCTATGAGGCCGTGGTATCACTCCGGTCGAGCCGGCCCATTCGGGCCGAAGCATGGCTCTCCCACGTTAAACACGTTAGTATTGAATATTCAACGACCACGATTCAGCCTCTAGAAGTATCATCAATATTTCCCTTTGGAGTCGGCTTCTAATCTCACCAAATCTGCTGAATATCAGTATTTTATACAATGCTACTACCGCCATAGGATTTCTGGGCAATACCGATTTAAGAATAGTCGACAGGCAAAATATTATTATAAAAACCCCAATAACATAAAGAAAATAACAAAAAGAAAGAAGATCTAACTCAACTTAGACAGCATAGTGTCCGGTCTGACATAGGAAATAAATACAATATGGTGGACCAAGTTCTGAGGACTCCAACTTGAAAGCAACTTCTTCACATTATATTGTGTCAGACTAGCACAATAGAAACTTGTACCGGTCTAACACAGCTCCAGGTTTTATTGTAAAACTTTTTTCTATTACATAAGTTGAAACATTAAAACTCTGAGTATAATACCCCAACGATAACTATTTCATTTCTCATCGTTTAGCCACCAGGTGACGCCATCATTTATTCAGATCTGGGAATCCAATAAAACCTGTCTTTTCGACATTAAGTTACCTTTATAAAAGCATAAATTGGTGGAATAGCTTCGTAAAGCTGTCGGGGCCTCATTTCATCAGTTTATCTTTCCCAGCTGTCCCACATTCCCAATAGGAATTCCCAAAGTGAACGTTTCTGAAGCACTTCATTCATTACCGTCGCCCTCTTTTGTCTTATTGAGTTTGCCAGCGATGTAAATAATATGGAAGTGCTAAACTTGCCAGTAAATGTAAATGGATAGCTCACGGTTGAACTATTCAAAGGGAATTCAATAATCGATTCGATACTGTGAGTTGGAAATTGTAATACTGCTTATTGTTCTAATTACAACTACTTCTGTCAAAAGTTCAGTTCGGTGCTTCACTAGTCAAGTATATACAAACAGTGAAGGAAAATATCGTGAGGAAACCTAGATAATTTCTGGATTTTTTTTTAGTAGCGGCGTGTTACGTCTGCTAACTCTTCGGACTAGGCCAGCGTGGTATACTTTTTTAATGAAATTTGACGTCACGTTTGGCGTACCGGCTGAGCGATCGGCTTCTGCAACACGTGTTGTGGGTTCGATCCCCACACGGAGCAAATATTTGTATGATCTACAGGTAGTTGTTTACAGTACTCTGGGTGTTTGTATAAGTGAGAATTTGTGTTTTTAAACGCACCCACGATACAGGAGAAAATCCTAGTGTGAGGTAACTTAAAAAAAAAATTAATGATTATACATATAATTAGCCTGTTGTGTCCCACTGCTGGGCAAAGGCTTCTCCCTCATGTCTCGATCTATCAGGATCTTGTGCTATTTGGACCCAATCTGCACAAAAGGTATCAAAATCGATCGAAAAAATATATTTTTTGGTCTGCCACGACGCCGTCTATCGGTACTTATCAGGGCTATAATAATTAATCTTTAATAAAAATAAAACAATAATATCCTAGCCTAACCATTCTCGCTCTGATTGGAGACACGTGTGAATTACATTACATGTCTCACAAATATACCGCTGAACTGTGGAAGTACAGATATCTCTGCCTAACTCTTCGGGAAATACAGGCGTGCGTAATACTATTATAACATAAATATTAAGTTTAAGTAACATCGAACTAATAAATTTACTTTATGAGTACATTATTTTGTTTCTAAAGATCTCAGTACTATTTTTAAATAATTAATCAAAGATGGTTTAAATAAAATAGCTTTATATTTTAAGTAGGTAACTTTATGAACAATAGAATTACTTTGAGTTTACCCTCGAAGACCAAAACAATATATTTTGCATTATGTTTATAGTACAAGACTTGATGGGCTACATAACACAACATACCATCACGCCTGTATTCCCTGAAGGGTTAGGCAGAGGCGAACTAATGTACACCCACAGTTCGTCGGCATGTTTAGGTCACATGTAATAGGGGGCGAAACTACAAACTCTTTTAAAAGGCCGGCAATGCACTTGTGACTCTCTGTGGTTATGGGTGTACATGGGCATGTGTAAAACACAGATGTCGTTATCTATATAGCTAAGTATTTTGTCAGTTGTACTTTAAACCAGCTACGTACAGGAAATTTTAATTTAATGAGGGTAGAACTAATATTAATTATTATTATTACACTAAGTATATCTTGTAGCGGATTAACCTTTCGCCTACGCTCGATAACCAATTTTGTCAAACAAACTATGTGCGAAGGTAAGTAGGTAAGTAGTTAGCTAACAGATAATTTGAACATTAGATTAGCGCAAAACTTTCAGTGTTTGTTTAGCTTTATACATAATATATTGGCAATGACTCGTTTAACCTAAAATGGTCACCTTTAGTTTGCGACTTAACCCTCAAATCTGCGAAAGAAAAAATTTATCAAAATCGTTCTTTAATAATTTCAGAATTGATATTTTTAAATGTTGTGTCTACAAAATCTGTCATTAATTTATTTATATAAAATAGAATTCTTCTATTTTACCAATGACTGGCATGTTAAAGTTTTTTTTTAAATAGTATATGCAACTATGTTGATGTTATTTTTTATAATGTAAAAAAATTTTTTTTTTAAAAAAGTAGTGTTATTTGAATGTCTAAGATTAACATAGTGTCAGGAACCAGTGCTAAATTATCATGACTGTCATTGGAATACGAATACCTATTTGTTTTATGTGGGATCGAACCACCAGATTTTCGAACTTATTTTTTTAATATTAATTTTTTACCTATTTATTTTTACCGTGGGACAGCCATGCTTCAGCACGAATGGGCCGGCTCGGGCGGAGTAATACCACGGCCTCATAGAAAACCGGCGCGAAACAACAATTACGTTGTGTTCAGCCGAGTGAGTAAGGATACCGGAAAGATAGGCGGCGGTAATCGCTTACCATGAGACGATCCGTTCTAGTTTGCTCCCCCTATTCTATAAAAACAAAATACAGGCAGTAAAAACGAAATCTTTGAAGTCTACAAACTTTGTGAGCGATACAACTCTCAACACATTCAGTGCAGAACCACACGATTGTTCTTACCTCACCCTTTTACAGGATGTTTTAAACTTTTTATTTTAATGCCCAGTTGGGCATGACCACTAATTGATGGAAAGATACAGTTTTCGAACGCGACTCGCTCGTGAAAATTGACCGATTTTTAATTGGTTGCGCTTATCGCTTTACTTAGCGCTGGAGGGTTTATTTTTTTTCTTTTTCACTTGACACTGGAGGGCTATTTTTGTGGTTTTTGTGTTTGTAATCGTGTACTACCGGTTTGTGAGCGTTGATACAGTCTGGAACATTAAAGGTCACTGACTCTATAAGATTTTAAAATTTTACCTCTTTCTACGTTGTAGCATACCCATAACTTTTTGAATATTAAGTATGTCCCTATATAAGTCCTGCACAATGGGTTTACATAACGATACGACATATTTTTGGTCTATCAGCTAACAATAAACATTTTTTTTTATTTAAAAAAGGGATTACGTTTAGTAGAATAGTGAATAATTTGACAGATAGATTTTATACACGAATTTAAGAAAAAATATTTTTATTGGCAAGGATTTCTTTTCCAGGATTCAAAGTACATAAAGGTCAAACTCCATACAGAATCACCGTATTTTAATTACTACGTACCTATAATTTGATAAATTAAACTTTAGCATTCAACGATCAAAGTTTAACAACATAAGGCCTGTTACACATATTCGTGTCGGCGCATTCGGCAGTATTTGTTCAACAATAAAACCGACCCGAAGCAATTACTACTGTACCGTCGAATTAACTGTGCGCATCTGAAGTTGTCCTCAAGTGCCTTTTAAGTATTTTTTTATGGGCTAGGGGGTAAGCGAGCAGCGGTATCGCCTGATGGTAAGCGATAACCGCCGCCCATGGACACCCGTAACACCGTAGAGTCACAAGTGCGTTGCCGGCCTTGTAGTGCTAAATATTAATTAAAAAAACTCGGTGTAAAGACAATTGATATTGATTCCTGATACTTATGCGAATATTAGACATTGAAATGAAACTACTTTTTTGTTTGACTTTCATTCAACTCGTGCCGATTGGCTAATCTGTGAATACGTGCGGCAAGTAGCCCGATCTTTTTCCCGAACAAGTGTGTAGCACGCCTAACCAAACATTCTCTAGTTATACCTTCTATAATAGACACAACAGTTTGCCTTTAATCAGGTACAACATCAATCACATGAATAATTTCAAATACCACACGACACACACTAATCAAATAATCCAATCGGTATACAACATCCTAATTACAGTTTACCACTTCCAGTAGCCTATATGGTTAGGGTGACAATGAGCCACAATGACAAAAGGCAATTCCCGTTCCGAACGCTAAATAAGTGGGAGCATAAATACATCGGCGCTCCTACATTCACGCTGCGTTAATACTGCGTTATTTGTACTCGTTTGTCGCCCAATGTGACTTATCCGATATATATTAATTTTATGGTCATAACACCTGATTGTTACGTATCATTGTGTGGAAAGGGATTATGACATAACTGACAGTTTTTCCCCTAGGCGTGGCTTAGATGTACTTGGTGTTTTATTAATCAACTTTAATACAGAAGGAGTTTCTCAATTCGAGTGTTTTGTGTGTCCAGGGCCCCAAGTCTACTATTTTATTGTGACAAAGCCGTCATTAAATGACTTCATAATTGTTGACTTTGACAGTTTTGCCTTCATAAGCTGTCAGTCTTCATGTCATTTAGTGACATTGACGACCGTTCTAATACTTGAACTGAAATAGTAGAATTGTTCTTCAAATCCTCATTAGTCAACTGGTCCCAATTGCGACAGCTATGCTACGGTCCTGGGTTCGATTCCGAGGATGTTGAGCAGTGTTATTGGGTTTTCCTATGAAAGTGTCAATAGCAGCTCGGAGTTTGGAATTTGGCAATAGGCTCTCCCCCTATTACATGGGACCTAAACATACTGGCGAACTGTGGGTGTACCTTTGCCTAACCATTCGGGAAATACACCGTGACGGCAAGATGATGGTATGTATGTTCTTCATATTCTTCAGAATTTTCCTTAGTCGGGTTTTAGTTTTATTAACTTTTATTTTTATTCGGCTCTTTTTATTAAAAACATACCGTAAATCGACATAGTTCACCATAATAGATCCCATGTTAGTAAAAAGGGGTGTACAAATTCTAACTCCGATTTGGAACTCCGTCTGAGAATTTCATAGAGAAACTCAATAACACTTTCCACCGTATGGAAATCGAATCCGAGATAACAGATGCTTACAACCAACTAGAACGTTAAGGCCGCGATATTTTTATTATTAATTTATTTATTAACTGTCACACGCAATTTTGCTCACATGAGGCTTTGATCCCCTGTTTAACATATTGAGTAAGTATTGACATGGAATTGGAATTTCGGAGAATTCCTTGATATAATTCCTTCTTGCTAAGATTATCATATCTTATCTATATATATAAAAGAAAGTCGTGTTAGTTACTCCATTTATAACTCAAGAACGGCTGAACTAATTTGGCTGAAAATTGGTGGAGAGGTAGCTTAGAACCAGGAAACGGACATAGGATACATTTTATCCCGTTCCCGATACTTTTTTTTCCACGCGGGCAGAAGCTAGTTTATATTATGTTTAACGGTTAAACTTTTTTAAGGGAGACTCGTCAGCTCGTTTTTAATAGGTAGTCATCGTCGCTCACACCTACAATAAGTACCAGAGGAGTTGCTGATGCGTTGCCGACCCTTAAATCCTACGGACTGCAGACTGCCAGGGCCGCAGCAACCAGAGGAACTAATTCTTATGCGCAATATTTGAAACACACAACAAGGTGCTTTTGCAACAGACTCCGACGTAAGGGTGGTCGCCAAACAGTCAGACCCCAAGAGGTATAACCACCGAGCAATCTTATGAGATGCCTATCTGTAAGGCAGTGAAAAATAGTATTATAACCCGTCCCCACAAGTGGAAAGACTGTCTAACTGTGCCAAGCGCGACTATTACGCTATAGGTTCTGGTATTTTTTTTTAAACAATGTTGCCAACACTGGTATTTTCTAATGTATCGTAGCTGCATTTACAAATACAAATTCTCACATACACAAACACTAAGACTCGGAACAAGTACCTGTAGATCATACAAATATTACAAATATTACGCGAAAGATGATCGCTCAGCCGCTACGCCAAACGTATCGTCGATTCGATTCCAAAGTCGAGTGAAGTGATATTGGGTTTTCTATTAAATTCACAGTAGCAGCTCGGAGTTTGAGATTTGTGCCCGGATAATGGCAATAGGCTTGCCCCCACTGTATGGGCTTGCTTGGTCCCATGTAATAACATGGGACCTAAACATACCGGCGAACTGTGGGTGTACATTAGTAGTACACCCTTGCCTAACCCTTCGGGAAATATAGGCGTGATGGTATGTTATGAGTATAGGTATCTTTTAATACCTAAGCCTATTATTTTTAGTAAATCAAACAAACAGTCTACTACCCACCCTATTATTTTTCTATTGTGTTTGCTAATTGATCTTTGATGGGATGGGTTAATACCGTATTTTTTGTGTTCATTGAATTACTCATAAACAAACGAAACCCTTAAAGCGATTGGTTGAATTTATTTCAAATAAAGAAAATGATCCTTCTTATATTATTCCAATTAACAAAAGTAGGTACTCAAGCACTTACGTGTGCCTAGAAAAAAAAAATTAATTTGAAATCCGAAGCTCACGAATACTCACTAAGGAGTTTAGGCGGGAAAATGAAAAGTGCACGTTGTCGATTTTATATTATTTTTCAAAACTTGAATTTCTCCGAAGTTTAATGTGTAATTATGGTGGATAATTAACCATTAAGTGTTCGTGAATGTGTGAGAGTGTAGGCAAATGATATAAAATTGAAAATCGTGACTTTTTGGGTTCACTCCTAAACTCCATCGAAGCCTCAATAAAGTTTTTACCGTTTTATTGGGGCAACTGAACTTATACTTGACATTGGCGAACACAAAAAGTGTGGTGCCATAATACAATCCCATGATGGGAAATATTCTTTGAAAATACTCTAATTACTTGATTACTCTAATACTTGACACTGGCAAATACACAAAGTGTGGCGCCATAATAATAAAAAAAAAAAAAAAATACTCACTACGGCTGGTACTTGATCACGTTTCCACAGCTCTAAAAAAGAAGCACTTTCATTTAATTTGACAGTTGACCATTACGCTCTAAGAAGGTTGTATTCAGTCAGTGTAGCCACAAGCGAAAAAATAAACAGTTTTATAATTCCCAAAGTTTTTGTCCACAGTTTTACCGCAGAAACTTACATTTTTAACCCCCGACGCAAAAACGACGGGGTGTTATAAGTTTGACGTGTCTGTGTGTGTGTGTGTGTGTGTGTGTGTGTGTGTGTGTGTCTGTCTGTGGCATCGTAGCTCCCGAATGGATGAACCGATTTTGATTTAGTTTTTTTTGTTTGAAAGGTGAATAAGTCGGGAGTGTTCTTAGCTATGTTTGATGAAAATCGGTCCAAGATGGCCGCCGCCACAAGATGGCGGTTTACATATTTTTTCACAACCCCCACAATATTGGTATCAAATGAAAGGGCCTGACTAGTAGAATACTATACACTATGAAAAATTTCAAATCCAAGATGGCCGCCTCCACGAAATGGTGTATTTATAATTTTTTTTCACTACTCCCTCAATAAAGGTATCAAATGAAAGGGCTTGACTAGTAGAATACTATACACTATGATATAAGATATCTAATAGCTATGAAATAATTGTACAAAAGTTGAATAACTAAACGAAGAAAATACCTAATTAAACACTAAATTACCTGTATCTTAAAACGCAAGAAAAAAAAAATTAAACAAAATAACTAAGGAGTCCCTACAAAAAATGTGAAATAACAAATTAAATTAAAAATTTAAAAAAACCCCCGACACAAAAATAAACCTGAATCCCTATAAAAAGAAAAAAATAAACTTGAAATTATAACCCTTCGTAAGTACGTATGAAGTTTTTTGATTAAATTTCGTCGCGTCGGGGGACCGCTCTCTAGCTCTCGCGTGTCTAATTCCTTCACTAAAATAATTATGCAAGAAACATTATTATGTATCTGCCTACCCCTGTGGTAGAAAGGCTTGAGTGTAAGTATGTAGGTTTAAGATGGAAGCTCACGGTTGCTGTTTCATACATTTTATTAGACTAACTGTCTCAATAAATAAATATTCTGCGACATTTTACACATCACCATCTAGTCCCAATTTAAGCAGAGCTTGTACTATGAGTACTAGACAATGGATATAATACTTATATACTTTTTTTTTGTAAATACATACCTACTTATAAAACACTAGCTGACCTGAGAGACGTTGTCCTCTCCAAGTTTCAACTAACTACCTCGAAAAATCTCATAGAAAAAAGGATTCTGGTTTTCCATATTTTTAATACACTTAGCGCCATTGACTTAATTTACATACTACTACTATTATTATTAAATGACCCATTTTTTTATTTATTATACATAGGTACATAGGTGGTATATTATTTTATGATTTGATTAGATGGAAACTCTTTAGAATCTACACTATGGAGGTTTCACATTATAAAATCAGTTACTTTAAAGCTGGATGCTATAAAGAAGAAAAGAATAATTGTCAAAATTGTCAACTCAAAATGACACCTGTTATGGAATCAAATTTCATTGAGGCAATAACGATGTCGTGTTAGTCTTCTACAGAATAAATTGTCATTCTTTGTTTACTTCTTTACCCTACTCAAATATTTAGTTTTTACACCGGCTGATGCTCGCTGGATAAGCCCTATGTATGTCCCGTGATGCCTTGTATAAGTAGAGTTAGAATAACTGTACTAATAATCAATTCCCGTTTACAATAATGGTTTCTGATTTCTTTGTTTTATTTTCTTGTTTTATCGTATTTAGTACCTGTGAGTGTATTTATTTAATTTTATTTCTTGATTCTGTTATAATGTTTGACCCGTGCTAGTCTAGTACGGAATTAAAAAGGAAATTTGCTTCAACGGTTATTGTTCAAATTCTACATTTTCAATCGTTAAAATGTTAATAACTTTTGATAGACAGAACCGATTTGAATTAAAAATAGCCTAAATGTTAATCCAAGACACAGGCTATGAATTCCTGTCCACTTCCTCCAAATCTCTTGGGTAGTTTTCATTTGATGCGCGGTCAAACATACAGACAAACCGACAGACAAACAGACAGACAAAAGTTCCAAAAATAATAGAAATGGATTGTGTTACTGATTCTGAGTCCCCCAAATTAGTTTTTTTTGTAAATATAAGCAATGTACAGACACGGCTCACTTACATTCTTATTATATGTAAGAAAGAAGATAAGATAAGAAACACCCAGAAGAACACAAACACTTATATTCATCACACAAATATTTGTGTCCTGTGGGAATCGATCCCACGACCTCATGGTCAGCAGTCAGTGGCAGCACTCGAACCACTAATCCACAGAGATGTCTAAATGCAGGAATACTTAATTTTAATTAAAAACGAACAGTTTTTAAACTTTTCTGGACCATTTCGATTAACCCTTTGAGTTTCCAAGTTGGAATTCCTATCAGTATCGCTGTGTCTCCTGTATTGCGGGTGCTTGTACAAACACAAATTCTCACATAGGTACACAAACGCCCGGACCCTCATCGCCCAGATCGCTCAGCCCCTACGCCAAATGCTAATTTATTGTGTACCGGCTACTCAAAAATGGTGAAATAGACAAACACAAAATAGCACAGAACTTAATGACAAATGAACTTTATGGTTGTTTGTCCGCATAACATACATTTTTAATCTTTCGCATATTAACCATATTTGGACGCTTGTATCTATACTATTTACACTAATATGCTCGCCCCCTATTACATGGGACCTAAACATACCGGCGAACTGCCGTACCCTTCGGGGAATACAGGCGTGATGGTATGTTATGCTATATTGTTAGTCGAACTAAACAAAATGTCCCTTTGGGTCGCGAGTGAAACCGGGGGAAACAGCTAGTTTTATTATATTTGTCGGATCTCATAACATTAACCCGTGAACAACCACTGCTGAAAATGGCCCATAATTACGGTTCTGTAATGAATGGTCATAATCACCTCATTTGCCTGACAGATTGGCAATCGCAGTTTATTAGCGGACAAGGGACGCTACTACCCATAGCCAGTGATAGATTAGCTTTGCCGCGATTTAGGATACCCAGGGATTAAGAAAGATCACCAAATTTATACCAAAATTAGACCAGAAAGACATTTTTTTTATATATTACAGTGGATTAAACGATCAGATGGATCACCTGGTAAGCGGTTTCCGCCGCCCATGGACACCCGCAACACCAGAGGAGTCGCAAGGGCGTTGCCAAGTTGCCAGCCTTTTAAAACGGTTTGGGCCTCCGGTATCCTCAGTTACTCGGCGAAACACAACGTAAGTTGTTTCACGCCGGTTTTCTCTGAGACCGAGATATCACTCCAGTCGAGCCGGCCCATTCGTGGCGAAGCGTGACACTTCCACGGTTCACGCCGTTTTTCTGTGAGGCCGTAGTTATACTCCGCTTGAGCCGGCCCATTCGTGCCGAAGCATGGAATTTGCATCAAAATTTTAAAATTAATGCAGATTTTTTCCTATAGCTCTAATGGCATGCGGTTACTGCATACTCAGATACTAAACGGATTATTAGAATATACTTACCTCAATTTTTGAATACATTTTAAAGAGATGCCTATCTTTGAAAGAACGCTTTTGAGGTCATGGAGTGCTCCACATCGCTCGATCTTACATGTCTGAGAATATATTCTAAAAAAAGTTTTACGCGTAGACTCAAAGCCGACATATATTTTTATGTTTTATCAGAGGTCGCCATAAAAAATATAGAAGCATTTATTGTGGATCCTTCGAAAATTGAAAATATTAAAATATATTATGCATAATATGACAAATACTGTTCTAAAATCGGAAGCATGAAATAGCACATAAACGATTCATAAATAAACACAATTGATTGCGATTAATCGAGCTGACAGTTCCAATATCTCACAGTTCACACGTAACCTTTCCTTTCGGTCCGATATTTATGCTATAACCACTTTCCGGTATGCAAATATCTCACATAACTGACACGCCTGAGGACAGGTTTCCACCAGCCTACCCGTTACAACTCAACTGGACCACAAATCTATTAAAATAACAGCCGTCTCATTCAATTCTCATAGATCTCATCCTGTAATGACTCAGTTGAACAGGCCGTACTTCAAACGCCGGACAGTCCACAACCGACTCCGCTGTGAGTCGCACGCGTGCCTCGCTGCGTGTTTCCCAACCGCGTGTTTTACGAAATTCGAACGTCGAGTTCGGAATTTAAAAAAACAGATACAATATATTTTCTATGTGCGATTTTTTTGTGAATACAGTACAATTAAGTTTTGAGTGACATGTGAATAAATTGGAATTATTAGACTTGGTTTTTTAGAGTTGAATGAATTTAGTGAGATATTTTTTGTTTGATTATATACTGTGTGAATTATTGGTGTGGTTTACCTTGGCTGGTGAATATTTTACAACAAACTACTTCTGTAAGTCATCTTTTTATGTATCTATTATGAATGGTGTCGGAAGTAATTATTTTAATTATAGTGATTTGTATTCAATATCTTTCAAATTATGAATTAATATAATGTTCGATTGGTTAAGATTAATAATTTAACTGTATCTCTAGGTCTTTTTTATTGTGTTATTTTATTAATAATTCTTGTATGACCGATCATTTATGATAGCAACTCTTAGTTATATTTATAACAAAACTTATACCTATTTATTCTAGGTAATTATAATCTTCAAAAAGGATGTAGTTATGATTAAATCTTATATCTTATCCATCAAATGTTCGAGTAAAAAAAGAAAAAAAAGTAAATAAACATTTTGAATTAAAAATCAGTTCGGACTTACTTATATAGATTTTATATAGTGACCTTTCAAAAAGAATAAAAATAAAAATAAATAAGTACGTTCTCAGTTCTCCTCTTCCCAAAATGAAAATAAAAACATTTCTATAATAATGGAAGACAATGAGAACTTCAAAAGGTAACCTTATTTTATCAAATTTATAATTCCGACACTGTTTAATAATTTTACTTTCTGTCATATCTATGTTCACTAAAGAAAATGGCGTAGATTTTCACCATTTGAAGATAAAGTTTTATCTTTTATTCAGAGGGGCGTTATCTCGTCCGCCTCCATCGGCCTCCATTCATTGTGGCTGTGACCCAGGGTCTGACGACAACTTAAAATTTTCCACTTTATTTCAAGGGCTGCAAAGTAAAACGGAACATCTGGAATTTTTTAACTTTTTCGTCAAGAGGTCGAGAGGAAAATAGCTGGACATTTTAAAGGTTTAGTCAATTTTTTATTGAAGTTTTCGTTTAAGCATAGTTTAATTCTAACAAAAAAGTGCAGTTACATCGAAAATCCGCTACCAAAATGTTCTATTTCTTCGGATTGCTCATTTTACTCTGCAACTGTTATTTTTATCGAGCCCTGCCTTTTTATTTTTAATATTTCTCACCAGAGACTTACGAACTTAATTACTGTCTTATATGCACATTTGACTTTTATTTTTTTTATTAATGAAACGAATTCCTTTTTTGAATTGAGCTGAGCGTGGCCTTTTTTTATTGAAACCCTTTCATCCAAGCCCTTTGGCTACCATGGAGGGTAGAGGTCGACTTTCAGTCTAAGTTCTAACCAAATGAGGCTGAAAAGATATCCGTTATTTTACATTGCGAGTGACTGAGATTTTAACCGCTATAATAATTTTACTCAATTTACTTATTATACACAACAGCGACATATGACAGCGATATAATGACTATTGGATGCTGTTATGCAATACTGTGGCAACCTTTACAATTAATTATTGATGCTAACGGCTTCTATAACACATAAAATCGTAACGTACCATCACGCCTGTATTCCTCGAAGGGTTAGGCAGAGGGGTACTTACTACTAATGTACACCCACAGTTCGCCGGTATGTTTAGGTCCCATGTAATAGGGGCGAGCCTATTGCCATTAATGCTATTATTATTTTTGGTTTAGTGGTTCGAGTACCGGACTGCTGACCATGAGGTCATGGGTTCGATTCCCACAGAACACAAATATTTATGTGATGAATATAAGTGTTTGTGTTCGTCTGGGTGTTTCTTATGTATTATAAGTATGTATTTACAAAAAAAAAGTTTATAAGTATTATATCCATTGTCTAGTACCCATAGTACAAGCTCTGCTTAGTTCGGGACTAGATGGTGCTGTGTAAAATGTCGAAGAATATTTATTTATTATTATTTATTTATTAATCGGCCACAATTTCCAAATACCGTGCTGCTACTGGGTATTTTATATTTATCGTACAGACATACACGGGGCTCTATCACTGCCTCTTGGTCTAGTGGTCCTTAGCGCGACTGCTACTCTGGAGATCCCCAGTTGGATTCCCAGGTCGATCAAAATGATATTGGATATTTTATTAAATTCTTAGGAATCTCAGAATTTGGATCTGTGTTTGGTTACCTAATAGCAATAGGCTCGCCCCGTATTACATGGGACCTAAATATACCGGTCAACTGTGGGTATACATAAGAACACCTCTACTTAACCATTCATACAGGCGTGATGGTATATAATTGCTTCTATTGCTAACCAACAGAATAGTCCAAGACTTCCCTCGCAATTCAAAAAATATTTAATTATATTAACACTAATTTTATACATTACTAGATGGTATCCGCGACATCGTCCGCGTGGTGATAAAAAAAAAGTTGCCCAAGTTATACCTTGTTACATCAGCGTATCTGCCAGTGAAAGTCCCGTCGAAATCGTTCCAGCCATTTCAAAGATTAGCCGGAAGAAACAGACAGACAAAAATATTAAAAAAAAGTTTTTTTTGGGATAGGTATGTACCGTGTATGCAAATGCACTTAGTAAAAAGCGGTTATTTTAATAATACAAAACAGGCACTCCAATTTCATTTATTTGTATAGAAGATGTATAAAAATACAAATATTGAGCATACGAGGCAATATTATTTAAAATTAGAAGCGAGAAGATTATAAGAGACTGC
This sequence comes from Acronicta leporina, assembly GCA_947256265.1. Lineage (NCBI taxonomy): Eukaryota > Metazoa > Arthropoda > Insecta > Lepidoptera > Noctuidae > Acronicta > Acronicta leporina. The sequence continues at coordinate 5,263,384 of OX366529.1, forward strand.
TGAGTGTCTAGTTTTAATTTTAAGTAAAAACAATCGACAATCAACACTATTGAAAACTTCACATCCTTATTATTAGTAACTAAGGGTCGAAAATGGTCACAGAGTATAAGATTGAACGCGGTTCCAATTTACACGCGTTTGCATAGTGCTGCTCCGAGGATTTTAATATTGAAAGCTGTTAATAGTGTTGCGCTAACATTTTCATATTCTCTTAATATTCAGGAGCGTTCAGAATGAACCTATTACTTTCTTTACCGGGGTTGGCGCAAAAAGTCGGATGTATCAGCTGTTAAAGCAAACAGCTGCCGTAAAACATACTGGTGAAATTGAAATCTGAAAATCTCGAATTCAGCAGTAAAACTCAACGCAAAATTGAAATCTTACCGACTTACTGAAAATTATTATTGTTTGCTTTTATTATTGAACTTCAATTAAATAAGGATATAGTCATTCTATCTCACGAAGTCCTGTATGATGACCTTTATGTTATTTTAATTACGTAACTTGTTTCCGGATTTTTAGTGCAAAACTACGAAAAATTATTTATATGAAAAAGTAGATGATTTCCTACAAGTCCCTTAATAATAAAGTAATGTAATGCTTTCGCTAATTGCTACCGAAAATTTGAGAATACATGATACGGAATGCTCAAAACATATTTTTCAGCCCACGCATTAAAGCGCATAAAATCCGCCATTTTGTTTTTTTTTAATTTCATGTACCCAGTGACACTCGTGCCATCAAGACAAATCTAATGAGGTATCATTTATCTAAATCGGTTGCACCGTTGAATAGTTACGAGCTGAGATAGGAACGGACATACATACATTCATACATACACGTCAAACACATAACTCTCCTCCTTCGGCAGTCGGGTAATAAAGTTCAAATTTCAATAATTTAACGGTCTTCGTGATAAAGGATATCTATACATTAATTAACAGCCTATAACATAATGTAATAGGGGTGCTATTTTAGAACATAGAACTCTGAACTGCTACTGAGCATTTCATAGAAACACTTAATAACACTGCTCGATCTGGGAATCGAACCGCAGCAGCAGTCGCGCTCAGGACCACTAGGCTAATGAGGCAGTTATACCTCGGACTCTTGCCGACTAAAAACCTTAATTGCCTTCCTTTCCCTATAATCACGGCTATGGGATTCATGACGACCACGACCATGACAGAGTCTCGCGTGTGGACCTCTTCCAAAGACTAAGTTCGGTCTCGCATCCCACTCGATTAAGCACGTGTGTTCAACACCCACGCGACCTACTGGGGCCATTGTCTGGTCAACTGTGGGTACATGAGAACACCTCTACCTAACCCTTCATTCAGGCGTGATGGTGTATAATTGCGCCTGTAAGAAGCGACCTACTCGGGCCATTGTCTGGTCAGACAACGGATTCCACAAGGCAGTCGTACGCAGGCCACAGCTCATGGAGGCCGGAGATCGGTCACTTAAAGCTAGAGCTATAGAGCGAGACCTCTACAGCGGCGGTAGCCTAATGGCTAGAGCGTCAAACCTGTGATCATCTGGTTGCCGGTTCGAACCTCACCGACGACGTCAACCCACTCGTAACACAAGCGTTTAGCTTAGCACGAGGGATTAACAAGAATACTAGTAATGTGGACCCACATTGCTATTTAAAACAACCCCTACAACTAATTACTTGTTCAATACCAATAATCTTAGGATAAACTGTTTGCCAGTCTTTTGGGCTTTCAATAAAAGTTTTTTTTTTTCGCGGGTCGGACTTGCGGTCATGTGGTTGCACTACCGACGTGAACCCACTCGTAACACAAGGAATATAGCTTAGCACGAGGGGTTAACAAGAATACTAGTCATGTGCGACCCACATTGCTAGTAAGCTTTATTTAAAAAAAAAAGTTTTCTAGTATTTGTATGAAAACGAACAGTTTAACGTTCTCTCCAAAGCACGGAGTACATTCGCCATTAAAGCAAATGAAAATTAATATCCACTGCAGCACATTTATGCGAAATTTAAATCTTTATTATTTATGAAAATTATCATGATTGTGTCTGCTTGATAACTGTATCAAATAAATATACGGTGTGACTTTGTTTCATGAATATATTATAGCAGTAATTATGAGCGCATGCACATTTATTGTTACTTTAGGAGCCTTGTACACGCATCTGCCTATGGATATAAACTCATTCGTTATGCTCGCCCCTAAATAGGATATTTTTATTAATAACTAGCTGACCCGGCGAACTACGTACCGCATCAGAAAACCATTTTTTTCATATTTACTCACCTTTTAAACCTTCCCTGGACTTCCACAAACATTTCAAAACCAAAATCAGCCCAGCCGTTCTTGATTTTTAGCGAGACTAACGTACATCAATTGATTTTTATATATATAGATGTCAGAAATAGTTTGCGCATAGCACTCATCTTGTTTTTAGGTTAAAAACAAGTTGGCTGTAAATGGCTGCAATGTACGGGTGATTAAAACGAACCTCCGAGGTGCTACTGGGAATCCAGGATCTCACGCGTAGCTGTCGCACATAATACCACTAGACTAGTAATGCAGTTATTATATTATACTACTAGCTTCTGCCTGCGGCTTCGCTCACTTGAAGCTTAAAAACCAACAATGATGATCTCTTCTATACTAATATAACAAATATATATATATATATATTGGTATGGGTATCTATACGTTAGAGAGAGGTCAAGCTGTATCTCAGGATCCGTTTAATTATTTGAGATAAGAAGTATACCTACCAGTTTTTAAGTTGGAGCACATACTTTCTAACAGTGATAACGAAATTAAAATCTATGCAGGAGTTTTCGCGCCAACCCGTAACAAGCAGACAAACAGACAAGAATTACAAAAATCGCATATTTGGGTTCGGAGACGTTTATATACCCTAATCCACTTGTTTTTTTTAAATGTACAGGCACAGCTTTTTTACAATTTTATAATAGTAGAGATATTTGTCTTAGTTGTTTAGATAATTTTGAACCGTTTTTACTACTCAGGCCGTACTTATAAATGTCTATGCCGATTTTTTACGCGGGGGGAAAAAGTGGACACATGTCAATTTCCTCACGATCGGAAAAAGCTCTTCGGTGCATACACAACCGGATTCACTCAATTTTCCTAAAACTTTTTTCACCCAGTTTTTCATAAAAACTATTCACACACAAAACGGGAATAAACTGCTCACAAACGGGTACTGCATGGCCAGTATCGGCAATTGACTTTACACAAACGCTCCAAAAATTGAGTTCCCGGTTGAAAAATGTTTGCTCCAGTAGAAGACTGACAGCTAAAAATTGTTGTGCCACGGTGTGGCGCTGTATCCAATTTCACTTTGTCAAAAAAAGACAGGGAAAAATCCTGTCTGGTGACGTCATCATCTTAGCCTTTAACTAAGCTGGAGGTAGGCTTCTAGTCTCATCAAATGCAGCTGGATTTTATAGAGAGCGACTGCCGTCGAGTCCAAGGTAGTGATAATCTAATGATATGACCCTTGGACTGCTGCTTTTTTTATCGTGGGAGAGCCATCCTTCGGCACGCGCCAGCCAGTGATACCACGGCCTCACAGAAAACCAGGGTCTAACAACCCTTACGTTGTGTTTTGCCGAGTGAATAGGGACACCGGAGGCCAAAACGGCCCAAGTGCGACTTCACTGATGTGGCGGGTGATGAGTGTCCTAGTTCCTCAAGTGACCGCAAGAGGCGCTGTATAATTTCCATACAAAACTTTTGACAGATTCGTTCATAGAACATTATTTTATCCGTAACCTCAATTTTAGTTACGCGTGAAAATTCATACGATGGCTATCTAAAGTAATCTAGGTGCCACATAGCCTGTTATTAACGTCCGCGTATAACGTTCTAATTTCAACATGTAACAATGTACAACATACGATACGACTCACTTTATTGTTGTCGTCAGTTTGGTTGGGTAGGAACTCGCCGCTAGTATAAATTATTCAATACAAATCGCTCTGTTCACCTAATTAACTAATTAAGGACAAAAGCTGGGACACAATGAACTGTATGCGTATAAAACATTCATGTGTGTCCGCCCTTTGAGTATATTAGTCGGACATTCTCGAACCATGCGTATTAAGAATTCGGAGGTCCGAATTTCCCATACAAACGTAATACCAAAATAAATCGTAATTCAAACACAATTTATCAGTGCTTAACGGTATCGGAATCCGAAAATTTCCGAATAATAATTGTTCGGAACTATACGGATACCGATACCGTTAATATAGGTTCCTGCTCGTTCAATCCAAAATTACTTGATAACTATCAATTTTTAAATGATTTTCAGGTCGTATATTTTAAGTGTAGTAGTAGTAGACAAAAGTGTACGGTAGAATCCTAGATTAACAGAATTTGATAAAATATTGTTTGGATTATGATTTATTTTTATTAGGATTTAGTTTTTGTGGGCGTTTCAAGCTCCGCCGGTCCCTAAACTTTGCTTCACGGAGTGTCCTGGAATAGTTGTTGTTTCGTAATTATTGCTCGTCAAGTTGTTGCTAGTGTTGTGCCCACAATCACAAAGTTATCTCTGTTATCGATAAAGATTGCTTTTCTCACTTTTCGTGGAAGGAAACATCATGATAAACCCACAAAGTTTTTGAAGGTTTATCTATACCTACTATAAAGGCTACCGACCCATTTATAAAAGCCGTGCTTATCTGTAGGACGATATTTCGCTGAATTGTTTAAACAATTTTATGGAATAACTTAAGATATTCCTCTTCAAAATAAACAACGTTACATCGGTTTATTCGTCAAGAATCTGGATTTATTTTAAAAAGACAGCTCAAAACATATACCGACATACCCCATAATTATGTACTTTAATAAAGTACTTTTAGTTCTATTAATTAAGTTTAAAATTATAAGGCATAATATACCAGGAAAATTTTATTTATGCTGACATTGCTAACAATTTGCTGGCCCATACAAAATTATATGGTGCATTTTTTCAAATTTTAAATTTAATCTTTGCTATCGCAAAAATGCTAATGTAGATCACAATTTAATAATATTGGTATGTTCACCACATGTACCTACTTCACTATGCTATCTAAGTATACTACTACTCTCTAAGCTTATTAATTAAACTTAAGGTACACTATATAAATTTATCTGGGGACACGGCAGTGCCCCCGCCAAGACGAGCGCGAAGCAACTTGCACCTTGCACTAACGTATATAAATAATGTTCAAATTATATTCTCAACGAACATTCATACTATCTCATCCTCTGTACAAATGTGTTGAACATTCACCTTTATATTTGAATTTACAACAAGGGTACAAGTCAACGGCCAAGTCACACAACATTAACTATAAATAATAAAGAAATCGCAGTAAGGAACCTTAGACTTGGCACGACTTTGTCTAGATTTCATTACTTTTTAGAGATAAACAAGCAGCTCCATCGAGACTTGGCTAGTTTTTTACAGAATGTTTTTGATGGGATACAATTATTAAATTTTTAGGACTTTATTTATCCCTACGCTGTGTGTCCAAATCTTTTCAACATATATGGATGTTGAAAACACGTAAGTATGGATAATCATTGCTAAATAGAGGTGTTGATGGGGTCAATTTTAAAATTTGTAAAAAATCATAATATCGATGAAATCCATAAACATTTTTTTTTCAAATAACTTTGTATGGAGTGTCGACGAAACTCATACCTTAAAGACTAAAAGACTGCATTTACGAGAATGTTTTTAAAAGTTGCCAGCGTAGCGTGATGCATTGTAATGGTCTCTCCCCCTTCCCCTACTTACTAGAAACCACAAGGATCTGACATAAAAATTTACAAGTTTTCTGGTCAAAATTCTATGCAAAGGCTTATTTTTATATGGGATATGGGCGTATGAGCAGACGGATCACTTGATAGTAAACGATTACCGGCGCCCATGGACACCTGCAACACCGGGAGAGTCGCAAGTGCGTTGCGCACCTTTTAAAATGGTTTGGGCCTCCGGTATCCTCACTCACTCGGCGAAACACAACGTAGGTAATGTTTTTTCACGCCAGTTTATGTGAAGCCGTGGTCGTTAGCCACTTAGTTCTGAGCGCGACTGTTACGCCAGAGGTCCTGAGTTTGATTGCCAGGTTGAGCAAGATATTATTGGGCTCAGAGTTTGGAATTTGAGCCCGGTTAATGGCAATAGGCTTGTAAACATACCAGCAAACTGTGAGTGTTCATTAGTACGGCTCTGCCCTTCAGGGAATTCAGACGTGATAGCACCCAATAACACTTTGCTCAACCTGGGAATCAAACCCAGGGACTACACTACACTAGGCTAATGAGGCAGCTAATACAATCAAAGCGGTAAAACAATCCTACCAATTCATCGTACAACAATTAACTCTAAAGACAATCTGTGTCAATTGTTCACAAGATGGCGCGCAATTAATAGGGTGTCACGCGACACCGCAGTTTGTGGCGAACTAGTCTTACGTGCGTTTTGATTGTCATATCAATTACGTGAAGCTGATAACCCTAATTCATGTCAAGTACCATCCCTAGGCAAGCGTGGCTCGGAAACGAAGGCTAACCTGTGGTTCGCCAATCTATAAATGTCCAGTATAAACAGACCTCTCGTTGCACGGAAAGGCTATTCAACGCCAGGTCAACTTAAACTAGAAATTGTAGCTGAATATAGTTACTATTCCCTCCAGCACCAAAGAGATGTGTTAGTGTAATGGAAATCCTTGTCCAGTACATGCCTTCAGTAGGTAGGTTCCTATTTAATTTAATTTTTTTAAACATTGCCCTCGACAATAACGCAGTGCCTTAAGACAAGTCTTTAACCAGTGTGTGTTACCAGTGATGTCTTATGGCACAGAGACGTGGTCACTCTCTTATAAAAGCCCAAGGTCACTCAGTGAGCTATGCTTAGCATTTCTTACACGATCAAATCAGAAATGAGAAGTTCCATAGAAGAACTAAAGTTGCCGGATTAACAAGCTCTAAGTGGCAGTGGGCGGGGCACATAGCTCGTAGAACTGACGGCCGCTGAGGCAAAAGGGGGAAAGCGCAGTGTGGGAAGACCTCAAAGAGATGGACGGCCTGGTGAAGGTCGCTGGGAGTCGTTGGATGCAGGCGGCATACAGCCCGTCCTTGTGGAAGTCTTTGTTCATAAATGGACTCCTGTTAGCTTATTATGATGAGGTAGGTAGTTTCAGAATTTGTCCATTTTTAACAAACATATACTTAAATAAATATTTCTGCTTTACAATATTAGATATTAGAGTTAAAAACTTCTGCTTCTACTAATAGTTAATATTTAGATTTTCCAGAAAACATATAAGTACCTAGATCCCTTAGTTTTTAACCTTTTATGAGCTATTTTGTATTTATATAATAAACTAGCTTTTGCCCGCGGCTTTGCTCACATGAAGCTATATCAGGAGTAAAAATGGAATGAACCAGCATTGATGATCTACATCATACATACATCAAAGAGGTCAAGTATCTCAGGATACGTTCATTTAATTGAGATAAAAAATTTGCCAGTTTTTAAGTTGAAGCACATACCTACTTTCTAAGTGATAAGAAAATTAAAATCTATTCAATAGTGTTTGCGCCAATCCGTAACAAACAGACAAGAATTTTATAAATCACAAATTTGGATTCGGAGACCAAATTATTATTATCCCACTTGTTTTTTTTTTAATATCGTCAATGTACAGACACAACTTTTTTACATTTTTATAATAGTAGAGAAGATGATCCGTCTCTCGAAAGTCAAATAAATTACGACATTTCGTATTTCAATTTATTACTTGTTGTCTTTTTATTTGACGTATCAGACAGAATCGTGAATTTCGGGGTATACTTGCGCACACCAACTGTCTAAACTTTTACAAGATCTGAACGGCTATCAAAAATGTATTAAGGAATACACGCTTAAAATATAAAAGTGTAATCCTTGGAGAATGATGCGAGGTAAGGCGCACCTGTATCTCACCTACCTTGCAATGAGCCTTAGATATGATAATGATAGGTACTTGAGTACCAGGTTTACAACGTTGAATATGGCAGTACGATATTATGTATTATTATAACTATACAGGAGATGGTAACAATTATGGATGGCGCTTTTAGGAATAAGGGAATGAAAGTGAATGTAAGTAAGACGAAAGTTATGGTTCTTGAAAGGGAAGAAATTATGACAGTGTGCAATATTTTAATGGTTGGCGTAAGAGTAGAAAAGCTTGTTTAACTGGGTTCTATGTTCACTAGGGATGATTAACATGAGAGTGACATTGAAAAGAGAGTGAGTGCCGGTAATCAAGTAAATGGGGCGCTACACACTTTCATGAATAGCCGAAGAGTGTCCGAAAAGGCACGGCGGGCTGTAATTGGGGGTTTGTTGGCGGCGACACTAATGTATGGTAGTGAAAGTTGGGTATGGCAGAAGAGAGTAAATCCTATAGATATGAGAGCGTTGAGAAGTATGTGTGGGGTAACTTTGAAAGATAGAGTGAGAAACAGTGTGATAAGGGAGCGGTATGGTGTGAAAGAGGGTGTAGTAACAAGATTGAGAAAGGTGTTAAGGTGGTTTGGGCATGTAGAGAGGAAGGATGAATGGAGATTGACGAAACGAGTATATTGCGGATGTTCTTAAAAAAGGTCAGGTTAAGAGCACCCTAAACCGACGATCATGCATGAGGCGGTTAATGAACGTAGATGAAGCGAAAGTAGTGTGCCAGGATCGTAGCAAGTGGAAATCTATAGTCTCTGCCTACCCCAATGGGAGACAGGCGTGGAAATATGTAATGTATTTATGTATATATGTATATAATTATGTATATACACAACGTGTAACTGAATAAGCGCAAGACCTCAAAGACGTCAATTAGAACGCAATGCTTTTACAAACACAAATTCTGACGTACACTAACGCCCAGACCTGGAACAGTACCTGTACGTCATTCCTGTAGGAACCCCCAACCCCCCTCTGGTGTTGTAGGTGTCCATGAGCGGCGGTAATCGCTTATCTTATCTAATCGCATTGACCCCCCCCCCCCTATCCCATAAAAAGGAACTCAGCCGCTACGCCAACCATGTCGTCAAATTAGTCTCTTCTCTACTATTATAAAATTGTAAAAAAGCTGTGTCTGTACATTGAAGATATTTAAAAAAAAACAAGCGGGTTAGGGTATATAAACGTCTCCGAATCTCGTCTTGTCTGTTTGTTACGGGTTGGCGCAAAAACTACTGAATAGATTTTAATTTCGTTATCACTGTTACAAAGTACGTGCTCCAACTTAAAAACTGGTATACTTCTTATCACAAATAATTAAATGGAACCTGAGATACAGCTTGACCTCTCTAATGTATAGAGACCCATACAAAGACGAGATCATCACTGTTGGTTTTTGAGCGGGCAGAAGTCAGTATTATTATAATTCTATTGCTATAGCAACCGGTTGTTACCTTATACAAAATACACGAAGCTTGCCACAGCCAGAATTCAGTCACCACCAGAATATTCAACATACGACCGCAATCGATTCTGATAGAATAATCGCGTCAATAATACAGTAGTCTGTATTGTGTTTGTGGGTTCAGTTCATGTTGAAATACAGAATATGAAAACAAGGTCAAGCCTGGAGAATCCACCTTTAGGCTGTAAACAGACAAGCAGTACACAATAATTTCATAAAAAAACTATCACTGCTCGTCCTGGAGATCGAACCCAAAACTTGCTCAGCAGTCGCGCCTATGACTACTAACATAACATACCATCACGCCTGTATTCCCCGAAGGGTTAGACAGAGGCGTACTAATGTACACCCACAGTTCGCTGGGCACAAATACCTCCGAGCTGCTACTGGGAATTTCATAGAAAAACCCAATAACACTTTGCTCGACCTGGGAATCGAACCCAGGACCTCTAGCGTAGCAGTCGTGCTCAGGACCACTTGGCTAATGAGGCAGTTATGACCTATGACTACTATAATAAAGAATATTTCTCAAGATGATCGTTCGTCGTCGATCGTCGATCGAGATCGTTTTAAGGGAATTATCATTCATTATTAAACGCAGTTACGTGCATACATAACATAACCAACCCATTATAAGTCCCACTGCTGGGCGCGGGTCTTCTCTCACAATGATAGGCATGAGGCTATGTACCACCACGCTGGCCTAATGCGGGTTGGCAGACTTCACACGCCGTCGAGAAAATCTCTCAGGCATGCAGGTTTGCTAACGATGTTTTCCTTCACTATTAATACGCACATAACTTCGAAATGTCAGAGGTGCGTGCCTTGGATTTTAACTCGAGACCTTTGACTTGGCAGTCCACTGCTCATATCACTAGGCTATCACTGCGTTACGCGCATGATTTTATTATATGTGTAGGTACATATATTTCATCATATACCTAACCCGTTGATTCATCGTCACTATTCATATTAGCTAAAAGAGATCCACTGCTCTCCCCCAATAACTTTTTTTATCGGATAGGGAGACAAACGAGCAGACGTATCACCTGATGGTAAGCGACTACCGCTGCCCATGGTCACCCGCAACAGCAGAGGAGTCGCAAGTGCGTTGCCCGCCTTTTAAAAGGGTTTGGTCCTCCGATATCCTCGCTCACTCGGCGAAACACAACGTAAGTGTTGTTTCACGCCGACTTTCTGTAAGGCAGTGGTATTACTCCGTTCAAGGTGGCTCATTCGTGCCGAAGCATGGCTCGCCTACAAGGACCAGGCCGACAGACTTTTACCAGGTCGCGTTGAAGGTCATATCTATCTATACTAATATATAAAGCTGAATAGTTTGTTTGTTTTTTGTTTGTTTGCTTGAACGCGCTTATCTCAGGAACTACTGGTCCGATTTGAAAAATTATTTCAGTGTTAGATAGCCCATTTATTGAGGAAGGCTATAGGCTATATATATCATCACGCTAAGACTAAGTGACTATTCCACGCGGACGAAGTCGCGGGCGGAAGCTAGTACTTAATATATAAAGCTGAAGAGTTTGTTTGTTTGCTTGAACGCGCTTATCTCAGGAACTACTGGTCCGATTTGAAAAATTATTTCAGTGTTAGATAGCCCATTTATTGAGGAAGGCTATAGACTATTATATCATCATGCTACGCTGACGAAGTCGCGGGCAGAAGCTAGTTTCTGATATAAGGATAGTCCATAGTTACAAGATCCGATTCATAATGGCTAGGGCGTCGGACTTGCGATGATGTGGTTGCCGGTTCGAACCCCACCCATTGCACTACCGACGTTAACCCACTCGTAACACAAGCATTTTAGCTTAGCACGAGGGGTTAACAAGAATACTAGTAATGTGTGACCCACATTGCTAGTAAGCTTTAAAAAAATAAATAAAAAAAAATAAATAAAAAAAAAAAAAATATGCCAGCAAATATATTACACTATATTAATCATCCTGTATAGTTCACAGCACACCTAATACTGTCACCAACCCGCTCTGTAGAATGTAACACGAACTTGCAATCAATCGCACTTGTCACGCAACCTGAACACAACCGGTCGCCGCCACAGCTCGGGACCGTGTTATAAAGTGTTAAGATTGTCAGAGAAGGAACTGTTAGGGTCGACATACACACGCGACGTCGTAATTTGATTGACGTCTTACTTCATTTTGCAACGCGCGTCACTCATTGTCATTTATTATTTTGTCTGTAATATCTCTACTATTATGAAATTTAAAAAAGAGCTGTGTCTGTTGCTGTGCTGTGTGCTGTTAAAAAGAAACAAGTGGGTTAGGGTATATAAACGTCTCCCAATTAATAAATTACCTTTTTTTGTTTTCTTAAAAATAGCTACGCTAGAAGTCCTAGGTACAACAATAAGATAAAAAGAGGAGGAAAGCTCGTAAAAAAACTTATCGACTCAGAACTGTAGGACAATACAATATAATATTATATTACAATTACTCTTTTTAGTATACCTACTACATGCTATTCGGAATCAAATGACACCTCATTCATATTTTTGCGAGTTTGCTGAAAAAATCTGAACGAAAAAGCAATCGTTGCTTTTTGTTTTACATAATATTAGTGAGGACGCTCTGCTTTTATGTGTGTCGGCCCTTACAACGCAGCGTAACGATGATAGCTCTATTATCATAGTCAGGAACCATGTACATGAACTAATGTACTGATGGCTGTAGCGTTTTAATCACTTAATAACTTAACAATTTGCTGCAGCATCACCCCAGCTCATTTTATAATAATATAATAATAATAAAGTATTTATTTTCTCTCTTTCACAAAGGTAAATAGGTACATATTAGATAACACAATACAGATATTACGGTAGCTTCCAATCCTTTGTGAGAGGCTGGTGTCCGTAGTAGGAATTTTAATTAGATGATGACTAAATGAGTATCTAAAAACAACAGTTGCAAGATCCCATCGCGCGGCCAATTGCTTTGAAACAATTCAGTTGTGTAAATCGGTTATCCGAAAACATAACAAAGAAATATATTATTCGACAACACAAATGATATACAATAAACAAAATGTCGAAAGAAGTCGATAAACGACACGTTATTGATAAATTTCTTGTAATTCGGAATTCGTAAAATTCAATTAGCCGAAAAATAAATTTCATTTGTCCCTTTTACGAAAACTTGAAAATACATTTTGTTCGTTTGCCGAGTTAACAGTTAAAAAGTTTGTTATTAAATAATCGCTTTGGATAACGTTACTTAACTTTGGCTAACGTTATTTCCAGTCTCTACGTGTACCAGGTAGTAACAGACTTATTGTTTGCGGCTTCAGTTTTATATAGGGCTTGATTTAATCACTGTCACTTTGTAAGATCGAAGCCGAGATTTGTCCAAACTCTCCGAAAAAGATATCTTACCAAAAAGCCGAAGTAGAAATTGACAAATGATCTTAGAGAGTAAAAAGTTTATCAAATGTTCTATAACTTAGAAGAAAGTCTTACATCAATATCAAAAACTTTGTCTACAGGGTTTATTTTGCTTAAAAATTCTACTATTTCACTCCAAAATCCTCTCTTGAACAATTCAGGAGTGATAACATACAAACCTATATACCATCACGCCTGTATTCCTCGAATTAGGCAGAGGCGTAGGTACTAATGCACACCCAGAGTTTGGCGCGGGGGCGAGCCTATATTGCCATTAATCGGGCATAAATACCAAACTCCGAGCTGTTTCTGAGAATTTCATAGAAAAATTCAATGACACTTAACACATACAAGAATCGAACCCAGGACCTCTAGCGTAGCAGTCGCGCTCAGGACTACTAGGCTGTTGAGGCGGGAGTGATGGAATGTATTATAATTATTATGAATATTTTAAAGGCCTATTCCAATTGTGAACATAATACCGTACAAAACCATTAAGAATTTAAGAACTCTGTTTCTAAAAGAACCGAAAAGCTCCGCATTATTATCGGAAAGGCAGTCACATGTTTAATTATGAATGTAAACGAACGCCTTTATGCGAAACCGTATAAAGGTTTTTCGCAATTCGGCCTCGAGCTCACGCTTTGGGCCGTAAGATGAAAGAACACGCGTATTATAATAATTTATTCTAAAAAAACAACATATTTTATATGATATTTAATAGCAACTTTTTTATAAATCTTATTTCATTAAAAATGAATCACCAAATGTACGTGTTGCTAAGCTCAAAACTCGAGATCGGCTCGATCTATTCGACAAATTTTTTAAGGCATAAAGAAGGCCTTGCAGAGAGAAAAAACATAATCATTGCGAGGAAAAAAGTAAAAACACCACCTTTCTTTTCCCATAGAAACCCCAGAGTTAATTAAATCATGTCCCCAGCTGTCAAATATTTGACGTCAAACAAAACAGTCGCAGATCCATTGAAGTAAGACAAGCCGATGCTCTTAGGATTGTCTTTGGTGATTGGAATACCTACCTTTTTTTTATGGGATAGGGGAGCAAACGAGCCGACGCATCACCTGATGGTAAGCGATAACCGCCGCCCATGGACACCCGCAACACCAGAGGAGTCACAAGTGCGTTGCCCGCCTTTTAAAAGGGTTCGGGCCTCCGGTAACCTCACTCACTCGGCGAAACATAGTTATTATATTCTTTGGTAGAATCCTGAAGGTAGCGAGGTATTCAAAGTACGTCGCCCGAGCCAAAAATATGTTTTGCACCCGAGTGATACACTCTACTTTTCATCACCCACTATGAGAAAATAAAAGGCGCCTCATCAACCGGCGGCGGCGCCGACGGCGCGACCTTAGGCCGTCGTACCAGCCAGTCTTTATACAAACGCAAGCGTTATTTCACGCCGGTTTTCTGTGGAGCCGTGGTATCACTCCGGTCGAGCCGGCCCATTCGTGCCGAAGCATGCCTCTCCCACGTGAAAAAGAACCTTCAAGTTGATTAGGCTGTATAGGTATGCCGTATATAAAGTTAAAAAATCAATAATCATAGTGATCACTCTGAAATTCGTTTTTTTTTCTATTGGACTGCGCATGACCAATAAATAACTTATGACGGAATGTTCGTAGGAAGGTTCGTAGGAAGTTTCAAAATAACATACCATCACGCGTGTATTCCCGGAAGGGTTTGGCAGAAGTGTGCTAAGGTACACCCACAGTTCGCCGGTATGTTTAGGTCCCATGTTATTACATTGGGGGTGAGCCTATTGCCATTAACCGGGCACAAATTCCAAACTCCGAACTGCTACTGAGAATTTCAAAGAAAAACCCAATAACACTTTGCTCGACCTGGGAATCGAACCCAGGACCTCTAGCGTAGCGGTCGCACTTGAGACCACTAGACTAACGAGGCAGCTTCAAAAAAAATAATAATTAATTCGTTGGTTTGTTGGTAAGCGCATAGTCTGTATAATGCACCACAACGGTCTATAAAAACTATCCCATTATATTCTAGTGATTGCAAATGCAGCTGGGTTCGATTCCCATTTCAAGAAACGTGTTATGTATTGGGTTTTTCTACGAAATTGCCCTACCGCCCCTTATCACATAATTATGACCTATAAACCCCATTGAACTGTGGGTATTGTACACCCACACCTCTTACACTCCTTTTTCTAACCCTTCGGAGTTAGAGCCGGGACGAAGTTAGGTATATTATTTCAATTGTTACAAATCACCTAATACTTGTAGCTGTAATGGACAGTAACTGCCAGAACAATGTCAGTCGCAAATTGTTCGGAATTCACCGTAATCGCAGTTCACCTTAATTGTCAATTTTCTGTAATTTGTTGAATGACGGGTTAAATCAGCGACGAGCAATCGTGGAAATTCCAACGAAATGAAATTTCAAGTTACCGAAATTTCCGAAATTCCGAGTTATTAATCAGAATTTCATTGCAAATCAACGCCGCATCGCGCGGACGGACGGCGCAACAGTTAATAGGTACAATGCAAGCACTATATCGAAAAATCATTGAAAATGGAAAAGCGATGGTTATTAAATTCCACAATTGAAATTACAGTAAAAAAAATGTTTTGTAAATATTTCATTTTAAGTAGCCGCTCGAAGTTTGAATTTGTGCCCGGTTGTTGTCAAAGTACTACTTATAAACATCTTAATTTTATTTTACTGATTTATTTAAAGTAGAAACTTAAAGTCACATTGATTTCACGCTTTCGTTTGAAAGGCTTTAATTTTAGGGCTGTCACGAAAATGTCCGTGGCTTGTTTAACGACATACCTACTAGTATTTTTATGATCAAATAACATTTCATCTCCTTATCAATTTTACCCATAACCATTACATTGAAATAAAACATTTGACTTTGACCATCAATCTCTCTTGGTGAACTATTGAATAAAGAAAGAGATCTGAAAACACCTACTAAATAAACACCTATCCAATGGCGAATAAAATCTTCTGCCACACAAATGTCACATCGGTATGATATCTCAATTCGTCTTGCTACGACCTAATATTCAACGTTCGACAAAAAACGTTAATGTGATATTTTTAGGGTTGTCGCGTAACTTCCCGAGTAATAAACCAGGGTCTAATCGTAATCTAAGCGTAGCGCGTAAACAAACAGGAAACTTGGCAGGTACAACACCACTTTAGCTGTCTGGCCTGCGAGCTGTAGAGACAGCCCTATTTATAGAATACGCCTTTAGACAGCTAACACATTTTGTGAAATTTTTATTATGCAAATTCTTTGCCACGATTTATGTACACATTAGTTAATTAGGTGAAAAATAGTTTTAGATTTTCTTCATTTAATCATTGATGTTTTCTTAACACAAAATTCAGTTTATACTTATATTGTTCAAGTTCAAATGTTTTTATTTCAAATAAGCTTTTACAAGCGTTTATGAAACGTTAAGATTATAGTTGCACGGTTCCTAAAGGTTGATCCTATGGAGAAGAATCCGGCAAGAAACTCCATGGACACTCATAAAAAATAGATAAAGTTACAATCTTGACGCAGGTACAACATTGCGATAGCAGCTTGTGTGAACATTGAAGGTTAATGTATAAGTGGGAAGAAGTCGATATAAAAAAATAAAAATAAAGTAAATATGTGGAAAACACACACACATTGCTAAATATCCTTGACGTAACGAGTAATAACTAAACTGATCAACTGATCTGCAAGGTCAACCTGCGCTCGCTGCGGTCAGTGTGTGGATGGGTGACCATTTCCCTCCTCCATGCCTTGGAGAGCATGTAGAGCCGTCGGTCCCTGATTGTCATTCGAAAATTTATAATAATTATTGTTAGTGGTAGTCAGAAGCCCAAAAAATATAACGATTCCTTGAGTACAATATTACATACATGCCATCACCTATATTCCTAGAAGGGTTCGGCAGAGGCGTACTATTGTACAACCACAGTTCGTTGGTATGTTTCTATTAGGCCCCACGCTATAGGGGGCGAGAACAATAATTAATTTTGAATTTACCTATTTACAAAGAGCATTTTTATAACATTGTCAATTTGACAATATTCATTCTAACCCTAAAGAAATTCTTTTTAACATTATGTTTCAATTCTACAAATACGCGAACGAGAACAATAATTAATTTAAAATTTATTTACAAAGAGCTTTTTTTATAACATAACTAGTCAATTTGACAATATTCATTCTTCAGAAATTCTTTTTAACATTACGTTTCAATTCTACAAATACGCGAATCACCGAATCATTACAAAACGTTTCTATTGACATTCAATTATTAGTCGCTTTCTCTGTTACGACCATTTTTTATTTGCTACAACCAAATATCTTGTTCAGCCAGAACTGGTTTTGTTGAGCAAAATAAAAACACAGTAGTAACCAAAACGAGTTTTTAATAAAACGTTAAATTAGTTTATTAAATCTACCTGCTCATTATGCAACTTACCTTGGCTTAGCAGAGTTTTTTGACAAACTTTTTATAAGAACCAATCAAAGAGGTCAAGGGCTATGAACCATAAAAACACTCGTCACACTACAAGTCATAGTGTTCTGTAAATTACTTGATATTTTTTTTAATGTTAAGATTTCATCACTGTTGTTCACTTACATAATCAACCCATTATTTTGTCCTATTATTAGGACAATAATTACCAACCTGGGAGTCTTCAAGTCACTAGTTAACCATGTCGTCACTTCATATCAGTAGAGATAGTAGTCAAAGGGAAGTCTATCCAATATGAAAACCATATTGGTCCGAGTTATAACCACACAAAGTACCTAATTGTTAGATACCGAACTTTGTCAGATTTCTCCTCAAATTAAATTTTTACATCGAAATTGGAAACTGTTGACACAGCATTTGAACGACGTGACCAATTCTGCCGTCCAGACGTGTGTTAGTGACAGACGGATTTTTTAAGTCTAAGTCCATACTACCCCACTGAGCATAAGGATCCCGAAGGATGTCGTCTCCAGGTAAAGGGCATGGGCCTGTTAGGATAATGGGACCAAAAAATAAGTCGCGTCATGCATAATATTAGCTCTCCCGGTAGATTTTTTTTAATCTATCGTCCGGATCGATAAATTAATCAAAATAATATAACATATGGAAATAACATAATCTTTCAACGAATCAGACGTTGATAAAGGTTCTTACTTAGTATGAAATTTCCACACGTTTTCTTTTGATTTGATCATTAGATTACAACGTGTTTATATGTAGTAGATACCACAGTACCCACAGTAGATTTTCGAAAAATATTAACCTTAAATTCATAATATTCGTAACATTTTCCAAGTAAGTAAAATTATCAAATGAAATTGCACGTTCACTGCAACAATGAATTTTGTCCGAGAATTTGCTACGCTGCGATGATAACTCCACACAGTGCTTTGGAATCCTCAGAACATTCCAGCCAGAAAACTCAGTAGGTACTACGACAAGAATAAATAAAAGGACTAGTATAACTCCATTAAATCTTTGATTTAGGTACACTCCACAAAAACTTTAGTCGCCGAGTTTCTTCCCATCGCACGTTCCAATTACCAGTGTCGAAATTAAGCAATAATATTTATATAAAGCCTACGACCTGACGAATTAATTTTAAATTTGGAAGCTCGTCGTAAAAAAGGGCCACGGGTGCATTCGGCGCCGAGCTTTTGATCTCACGGCGAGGCGTTTGCATCAAGATTAATAACGAAACCCGCCATATAAATCACTTAACGCATTTTTAACTAAAATAAAATGTCTTAACTAAAATTTAATGTTATCGATTATTCGATAAAAACAACTTTAGGAACGTCAAGCCGCTTTCTCGCCCATTTGCCGACTAATTTCTCAACAATATTGGATTATTTTTCTCGGGGCGGTCTTGAGATAAGATCAATAGATCAAGTTGGTTAAGCAATGTTTGCGGTAGTTTGTACTGAATTGATGTTCTTCTTTTAATCCGTCCTTGGAACGTAACAACCTCAATCAATACATTAAATTATGTTTAGTAAAACTTTAAAGTACCATTGGCAAAATAGATTGACAGGTGAGCACCTATTCAGCGTAAGCAGTTTGACAGTAATCCTGATTTATTATCGCAAGATTTATCATCGCTCATTAGACACTTTGTCATAGAATAAAGTTTATTTTAACTAGATTCTGATTTACTTTTCAGATATTACGTTCTGAAATATGGAGAAAAGTAGCTCCACGGATCATACCTATTAATTATTTGCCTACATGCTTATTTCTTATGCCGTGTGTACAACAGCATAGTAATATAAAATGTGCGTTTACTACGTCTGTAAACACGTCATTACATTGTTGTACATTTGTATTATGTATGCATTTTTGAGCTGTTTCTCACATCATTAAGTCCCATGGAATGGATTGTAAGCGGCTGAATTGTAGTCATTAAAGACCCTCACCATGTAATTTCTTTTTATTGTGACGAAACCGGCCAAGCACGAACCACTTGCCTCAATGCTGAAGTAATTAAAAACTAGACTCGGTTTATATATACATATATAAATTCCAGCTTACATTATATATTACGTAGTGTTTGATGTACTTTATATAATACCTATACAACCTTAGTTAAGTATATAAAGAATCTATGTACTAAATTTCAAAACTGTATCACGAAAATTCACCAAGTTATAAGCCTGGTTGTCCGTACAAAAACATGCTCACCACCTTTTATTACCCCCGCCCCGCTGTGCGCCCGCGCCTCGTGCCGCTATAACCTGCCGTGACTTGTGTTCTGTGCGTACTTACGTATACTTTGCTCGGTGTCCCACTTGTAACTTTTTTAAATATTTTTAATTATTGGATTGGATCAGTTACTTATTCTGAGCAAGCTATATTCGGGTTTCACATATGTATAATTATACTAAAAATAATGTTGTGTATTATGTCCGCAGTAATAATAAAAGACAGTAATTATTATTTATTGGGCACAACATGCAAACGTTGAGCTCCCTGTAATATATATGTACTACTATATGTATATGTACTACGTCGCCGACCTTGCGTAGTCAATAGTATAAGTTTTTAATGTAGTATTTTATGTATCAATGTATTTTTATGTTTTGTATATATATGTATTGTTTTTCTATGAGTCTATGTCACCTGAAATAAACAAATAAATAAATATGGTAGAGCTGAACTATGAACCAGGACGATTATACCAATCGTCCCAGACTATGAATGATTCGTGCTTCCGTCTGGTTGAATTACTCGGGATGGGAACTCTAAGCTGCTTTGACCCTTTCCTCCAAAGGCCATTCCAGTATTCCAGACAGTCTTCCATTGTGACATTATTTCTTACTAAAATGTATGGAATCTATTACTAAAATTTGGAATTTAAAGGGGGCCATGATTCTCTAAGATTTATTTATTTTTATGGGAATCGACTCTACTGCCTCATTACTCTAATGATCCTAACCGCAACTGCACGTTAGCGGTCCTGGGTTCGTTTCCCAGGTCGAGCATTGTTAGTGATTTTTTTAGTAGACTCTCAGAAGCAACTTGGAGTTTGAATTTGCAATAGGCCCGGCCCCTAATACATGAGACCTAAACATACCACGCGATTTGTGGGTGATAAGTACACCCCTACCTTGGTCGTGGCAAATGTCACGAATACCACGGAAATAATTATAAGACAATTAATGGCAAGTACAAGACATCTCTGTCCCCTCCGTAGGTTGTAGACAATCCATGAGGATTTTCCGTACCACAAAAAAAAAGAAAAACACCTCTGCCTAACCCTTAGGGAAATACAGGCGTGATAGGAGGTCATGCGTATGTAATAGAAAAAAATAATAATAAAAAAATAAAACAAAAAACTATTTGGAAAAGTAGGTACAATTGACAAGAATCAAAAGACAGTCTTCTAAAATACCTAAGTAATTTATACTGTCAATATACCTAGCAATTTATAATGTCTTCGATAATCGAAAAATAAGTGAGGTCAAAATGTTAATTAATGCTTCACTTCTTAAGTTTGGTTATATGTCATTGATTTGATTAAAAACATTAAAGAAATAAGTATTTTATAAAAAATCAAATTATTGTAATACATTTTAGCTTTAGTTTTGAGTGTAGGTAACCTTAGTTTAAATGATTTAATTTAATTTAATAGTAAGTATATATTACTCTTAATGAAATATAATTAATATATTAATCTGTTTTTTCCCAATCCTGTAGGAATTTCCCAAAATCCCATGGTGCACATCAGTGCCTAACCGAAAAAAATCCTACAGGTGAAATGTCCAATCCAAAATAAAATCATGGCTGATAGAATTAAAAGATAAACCTAATATGTTGACAGCAAAACAAATATTAAAAGGTCATAACTAAATTAAAAAACAGACAATCTGTCAGGTTAAGCCCTTACATAACTACCTACTTTAACTGTAGTCAAGAACGTTACGTTAACTTGAACTTTCGATGGCGGTTACGTTATTTTAAAAGGTTAGGGTACTTACCGTAAAAATTTCAACAATCATACATACGGAAAATTGACTTATCATTAATCTAATTTATTCATTGCTATTTTTGACAGGTGATTTTTATTTCGCTCTTGTAACGCAATAATTGTAGCTCCATAAACTTAGTTTTGTAACAAGCTTATTATTTAATACTTTAA
Organism: Acronicta leporina; assembly: GCA_947256265.1. NCBI lineage: Eukaryota > Metazoa > Arthropoda > Insecta > Lepidoptera > Noctuidae > Acronicta > Acronicta leporina. The sequence goes on from OX366529.1 coordinate 5,284,956, forward strand.
CAACTTTTAGGTGGTACAATATCTTTTAGTTAGTCCTGGTTTAAAAAAATACCCAATAATTAAGTATTGGCAAATGTTTGTAATAAACCCGAATGTGTATTATAATGTAGGTACCTATAATAAATATTTTCTCTTTCATTATTTAGTGGTCGTAAATGCGACTGTGACGTTGGAGGTGTTGGGTTCGATATCTAGGTAGAGCAAAGTGTTATTGGTTTTTATTCTATGAATTTCAATAAATAAAATATCAACCTGTGCTATATAGTAATAATTATTCTTAATTTAAAAACGCGTTAAAAATTACCTGCTCACATATTTTTGTGATTGATTGTACAGTCCATAATGGTGATTGGTTGTCGACTTTATGGATTTGATAATAAAAGCGAAAATAGTATTCCAACAAGATTGTTGAATTTATGCATACAACTGAATTGTCTAAATACCTTCAGCTCAGTATTTACTCACCAGACTAAGTTACAGCTAACCCTATTACTTGGAAAGTGCATGACAGACCATCTCAAAGGAATTGAGTTGTTTAATATTGTAGACCGAGGGTTTATACTAAGTTGAGATTGATTTAGTAATGCATGCGTACCTACATAACAGACCGAAAATAGAAAGCCAACATAATGAAAAATCATTGGGAAAAATCATATTCTTCCTCCGAATCTTTCACCAACTGTGTTGGGGTCGGCTTCCAGTCTAAGAGTATTTTACACAAAGCGACTGCCCGCAGACCTCCGCAACCCAAATTCTGGGCAATACCGATATTCGGAGGATAGTACCGGATATTGGTATTGCCCAGAATTTGGGTCTGGGTCTGGGTTTGGAAAAAGCCTGACTACCAGTCGGTAGTCAGGCTTTTTTGGACTTCTGACTATGTACCACTAACAATTGTCATAGATTTATTTTAATGAAAAAAAAATGTAATGACAAAGGAAAAATTCGACTTGCGGGCAGGATTCGAACCTGCGTCTTCTGGTTAGATTCACGAGACGCTATGACCTCTAAGACACCGCGAGTCCCATCCGCCATGTTGAAATTTGCCTTCACATTCTTACGTCTTAAGGGTGACGTCACAAACTAGGCTCTTGTTTTTTTAGCTCTTTTAATATTTTTTGTACCTAGCAGTTCTTTAACGCAGTTATCACATTAAAAAAAGAAATATTTATAAAATGTATTTCTGCCTTTGTAATAAATAATTAATTAAGTATGCATCGCGCGAGTGGCCGCGGCGAGACGAAATGCGATGAAAGCCTAGTGATGCGAAAATAATAATCGATTTTAACGATTTTTAGTAAACAAATATTATATTCAGGTGATAAATGACACAAATTAATAAAAATAAAATGATTGGTAAATGATCGATGCTTTAAAATAGTAATCGCACATGAAAAAAACATTTATACTTACTATAATCGTTAAAATCTAATATTTTTAACATCCCTCAAATGTAAGGTACTTAGCTGTGAGTAATTTTAACATTAAGACGTCCAACACCTCTGTACCCTTGACCATGGATGCTGTAAAGGATCCGAAACGACGGGAATTAAATAATATCAATATACCGCGATAAAATCCGTAAAAAGTAGTTTCATTTCAATCTATATCTATATACTAATAATAAAGCTGAAGAGTTTGTTTGTTTGTTTGCTTGAACGCGCTAATCTCAGGAACTACTGGTCCGATTTGAAAAATTCTTTCAGTGTTAGATAGCCCATTAATTGAGGAAGGCTATAGGCTATATATCATCACGCTAAGACCAAGTAAACATTCAAAGCGGATGAAGTCGTGAAGAAGCTAGTTTCTAATACTCGCGTAAGTAAGTGTCACAAATCAGTATACTTGAGTCTAACTGAGCTATAACAGATAAGAACATAAAACTAACAACACTCAGCTCCAGCCATGTAGCCACGAGTCCCTCTCTCCATATTCTGTATACTAATTTATTGTTATTAACTCAATTGCTAAGGCGGCGGGAATTTTAATTAATATGCGTACCAGGGACAATTTTCTTGGCACAATATATAATATTTATTTCCCCTTGTTAGACATTCCCTTGGCAGTTTCCACGCAACGCTTCAACTATAATAAATACCTTCCTGCTATTATTTTACGTTGTGTCCATATAGGCAGCAATTCATACTTTTTTATTCGGTAGACGTGACTGGGGGTGGTAAAAAAATATTTGAATAATTATGCCAATAGCAAATGTGCTTTGTGTCTTTTATTTTTACAGTTTATTTTCGCAGTGCGATAATTCATATGAATAGCTTGCGCCTGTACCGCTATGGCTAGCCAGTTTGTTTGGCAAGTTTTGTGATATTCGACTAGCTGTTTCCCGCGGTTGCACTCGTGTGCCGAAAAGTTTTTGATAAAAACATAGCCTATATCCTTCTCCAAGGTCCAATCTATCGCTATACCAAGGTTAATCAAAACTAGTTCAGCGATTTAGGCGTGAAAACGGCACAAATAAACGAACTGAGAAAACATTTTTTGCTTTTGCATTTATGATATTAGTATGATTTATGTTAGTACTGCTACTGTCGTGATGTCAATAACTTACCAACCTTATAAATGCCCCATTAGTCTAGCAATCCCAAGCGCGACTGCTACGCTAGAGATCCTGGGTTCGACTCTAAAGTCGAGCAAAGTTTTATTTGGTTTTTCTATGAAATTCCTAGCGGCAATAATTTAACCTACCGGCGAACTGTGGGTGTACAAGTACATATAAGTACACATCTGCCTATTCCTTCGAGGAATACAGGCGTGATGCTTTGTATGTAGATCTTCACAACAGCCCACTTACACAACTTTCTTATACGGGTCTCTCGTAAACAAATGAACGGCGACATATTCGCGCCGCCATTCCCCGTCTCTTGGTTTAAATTTTTAATTTGTCAACTGAGTTCTGCAACTAATTGTTTTATGTCAGCGACACTGCGACTGCGAGGCAGTTCCTTATAATTAGATGCCATGTCATAAGTCACAACCCTGCCGAAACGTGTGCAAAACTTCGCTGAAGTTGGTAAAAGTTTCTGATTATTTTGTTGACATATTTCTCCCATACATACAGGTATGTGGTGTTCTGTAAATATATTTTTCTTCTCTTCTCTTCTCTTACCTTTACAAAATTGTAAAAAAACTGTGTTTGTTGGAGCAAAAACTACTTATTAGATTTTAATTTTGTTATCACTGTTAGAAAGTATACGCTCCAACTTAAAAACTGGTGAACTTCTTATCACAACTAATTAAACGGATCCTGAGATACAGCTTGACCTCTCTGATGTCCAATTGTCCAGTCCTCTTTAACAGACCCATACATAGAAGAGATCAACACTGTCTGGATTCTTATTAAATTATTTTTTGGATCCATTTCTAATCCTAATTTAACTTCACGTGAGCAAAACCGGAGGCAGAAGCTAGTTGTATTATAAAAAAAAGCAATTTAGTAAACTTTAATGACCATTAGACTGCCAATTCAAATGTCTCGAATTCGAATCCAAGGCACGCACCTCTGGCTTTTCAAAGTCATGTGCGTACCTATTAACAGTTAAAATGATCACGTGCTGAAACGGTGAAGGAAAACATTGTGAGGGAACCTGCATGCCTTAGAAATCCCTTAGAAATCCCATACTACTAGGTCAGCGTGGTGGACTGTAGCCTATTAGCCTAATCTCTGTCATTCTGAGAGGAGGCCCGGGTATGCCGATTCCCGTCACTAACAATACATGAAACAATTAAAAGTGGAATTGAGAACGTCCTTCTTTTTTTGAATTAAAAAAGGAACATAATATAATATCAATTCGGTTCACATTTTTAGCACGTAAAATATTTTTAAAAGAAGGAACAAGAATATTGAGAACTGAAGTACTACTTGACCGGCCGAATTTTAAACTAGAATCGAAGACGAGGCACGAAGTAAAAAGTTTTCTGATTTTCTTACTCGCCTCTGAAGGGTCCTCTTTCGGTCTTAAATCTGTCTTAAGGTCGGATTTGACTTCTAATTTTGAGTTATTCATGTTGAATGAGGGTACCGTACCAACCTACGGCCCTTCTGTGATCTATGAAAAATCCTGAAATTACTGCGCCGAAGAAAATTTGGGGCAACAATGTCCCCTTTCTGAGAAAACAATTCGGCCTTTGTGAAATATTTTGTTGGTGAATGAAGTTAACGGTTGAGGGTCTTGGGGTTACTGTATTTTAAGTAACTTGTGGGACATTCATACTTCTACCGGCGTAAGGATCGATTTTTTATGAATTCTTTCTATGAAAGCTTCAAGGAAAATGTCTTTGGTCACGTATTTACTTTGACTGAATAAGCGTACACATGCATTCACGGTCGGTATCCTTGAGAGGTTAAGCAAAGGTGTACTTTTGTACAAGTGGAGAATAAATTAATAGTACCTACCTACCTAGAAAGTTCTGTGAAGTCGGTCACCGTTCTGTACAGACGACTTTTCTAACAGGCAAACTCAATAATTAATTCTCGGAACCATGCGACCACTAGATCACTAAGGCAGTGTTCTGTGCTCAAACATTATTGTCTTACATACCCATGTAAGAAGCCAGCATATATTTTTTTGCATTTTTTTAAATGAAGCTCTGGTAGTCTTTTTTTGAATGGCTAGGGCGTCGGACTTGCGATCATGTGGCTACCGGTTCGAAACCATAACTATATATGTTTATTAGAAAAAGGATTTTGACATAGGTATGGAAGAAGAATGCCGAATAATTTGTTATTAGCACTAACCGTAACACTGGGGTTGCTTATCGTACCTACTATATGATTATACTAAGTTCTTCACCTTTTTACATTTATTTTTTAACGCTTATTATGATTTTTTTCTTTTTAAAATGCCTACTGGCAATTTAAGGGTCTCATATTACTAGCATTCTTGTTAACCCTTCTTGCTAAGCTAAATACTTGTGTTACGAGTGGCTTCACGTCGGTAGTGCAATGGGTGGGGTTCGAACCGGCAACCACATGATCGCAAGGTCGACGCCCTAGCCATTAGGCTACCGCCGCTTCCAAATGATAAATCCAATATTAATATGCACATGACTTCCAAAAGTCCGAGATGCGTACCTTGGACTCGAACTCGATACCTCTGACTTGACAGTCCGATGGTCATATCTCTAGGCTATCTCAGCTCTCACTGCCGTGCTTAAGCACTCACTGCTTATAATATTTAATAATAATGAAGTGATGTCTCCTATTGTCAAACAAAAACTGTCTTTATTTACGCCTTGTTTTTTTGAGACAATTACCGTCCCAGATTTGGTTACCAATCAGAAAGCTTGAAGGTCGATTTTAACCCTTTTTTGTCTTCAAACATCATCCATCACAGTGTACAGGCAATGTCATCGCTCAAGGTTTGGGCATAATTTTTCAGCGGCGATGTTACATGACACATAAGCTTTATTTATTTTCACGCATGAATAATATTCAGTGTGTTTTGACGTTGAATTTACATATATCACGTTTTACCTAAACAAAGGGGCTCATGGATCAGCAATAAATATGACAGAACAGGTCGTGGGAGAGCCATGCTTCGGCACGAATGGGCCGGCTCGACCGGAGTGATACGACCACGACCTCACAGAAACAACAGATCTGATCTTACATCATAATCTGATGCCCAGAAATTGGACTATTACTAAAGTCTGTTGGCAATTCCTTGTTACATATTACTAGTTTGGTATTATAGGTACTATCTGTGAATATATGTAAATACTAGCTTCTGCCCGCGACGTCGTCCGCGTAGCGTAATGATATATAGCCTATAGCCTTCCTCAGTAAATGGGCTATCTAACACTGAAAGAATTTTTCAAATCGGACCAGTAGATCCTAAGATTAGCGCGTTCAAGCAAACAAACAAACAAACAAACTCTTCAGCTTTATATATTAGTATAGATAAAGATGTATGTCTTCTACAGAATGTATTAGCAAATCTCTAACAGGAGATTTCATGCAAACATTTCTGCAACCAGTTATTCTAAGTATGGATATTTTTAAGAAGACACTGAAGTTCCAACAACTAGGGCATGAAATCGATCATCGAAGAGCAAGGTGGAAACTTTAGAATCCATTTAACTTGGTCGTGCCCACACAAGCGATGTGCATACACATACACGAAATGTTTATACTAATTATTCGATACTTGAAATATCTCGATTGTTTCCTCCCGCAATCGAATAAGTTGAGGGGATCAAATTCGAGTAGTCGAATATGAAGTAGCAAGTCAACATATCGAGATATACGACATTAAAAGCTAGTCAAATATTGGTGTCGAGATGTCTGTTTATCAAATGCAGTGAAGAACCGTACATTATTCGATTATTCGAAGAGTTTAGCAAAGATTTGGGTGTTGTACGGCTATGATCAAATAACAATAGTCTGGATTGTATAAACAATCGACATAATATGTATACTTCTTTTATTCGGTGTTTCTTTTCGAATCAGGAGTGTTATAGGTACTAACTTTTTTGATAAATTCCCACTTCAAAGAGAATTTATGTGTCCTGTTGCTTAGTTTAATACGAATACGACGAGTTCAATGTTAAGTTAAGCAGTGGTTACCGCGGTCAGACTATGGATGGGTCATCGGTGCACAATTGCGTCTCACTTATATCATTCATCAGTTGTTAACAGACGCTTGTAATTACAATATTGGCCAAGGTAGAGAATGCGTTATTTCGTACAATACCTATTGGTTGAGAAGGACTGATGGCAGTCACTTCGAGTAACAGACTGATATTCATCGAGAAAGAGATATAACCAGAAAACCGCCGATTGAGTGGGGATACCGGAGGCCCCAAACCTTTTAAAAAGCGGGCAACGCAAATACGACTCCTCTGGTGTTGCGGGTTACATGGGCGGCGGTAATCACTTACCATCAGGTGATCCTTCTGCTCGTTTGCCACCCTATCACATAAAAAGGAATGAGATGCCGCTATATAATGTGTAGAGCGGCGTCCCACTCTCTCAATCGTTCGACGTTCGCAATAACACGTCATAGTAGGTACGTTGTTATTCACAAATGGAATGATTGTCAAACTTTGCGGCGCGCGCTTCTCTGTTGCATGCTGTTCAAACGGATACCACAATATTTCAAATGCAAAAGTTCATTTAACATTCACCATTGACAGAAATCATTAATCATTGCCAAATACCTAAAGATTGTTTATTATAAGTAGTGTATTAAAAGCAATTACGTATAAAGCCTCATTCACACGTTCAAGACCTTTTGAAAAGTTTAAACGACCATGGAGTTGTTTTATTAACATATTTTGTTTTTGTTTTCAGATTGTGACTATAAGGTGCTCTCTATACAAGTAAGTTTGTTTGTTGAAACTTTTTTTTTGTTTTTTTATTATGATATCGTAATTATATGAATGTGAAGTTTTGTCCCACATCCCACATTTTACTCGTTGAATCGTAAAACAGCGTAATTAATACCCGGTGAATAGCTTTTTTTTACATTAGATCATACATACCATTATAAAATACCATCACGCCTGTATTCCCCGAAGGCAATAGAGGTGTAGGTAATAATTTACACCCACAGTTCACCGGTATGCTTAGGTCCCATTTGCATGCATTCATTCTAAGGGACGACATTTGACAACAAAAAAGTATTTACCTACTAGCGCAAAACATTTAATAAAATCGCAATGAAATATACCATATATTTACGGTGGGCGACCCACCCATGCTTCGGCTCGATCGGAGTGATGCCACGACCTAACAGAAAACTGGCGTGAAACAACGCTAACGTTACGTTTCTTTTTTTATGGGATAGGGGAGCAAACGAGCAGACGGATCACCTGATGGTAAGCGATAACCGCAGCCCATGGATACCTACTACACCAGTCAGGAGGAGTCACAAGTGCGTTTCCCGCCTCTTAAAAGGGTTTGGTCCTCCGGTAACCTCCCTCACTCGGCGAAACACAACCCAAGCGTTGCTTCACGCCGGTTTTCTGTGAGGCCGTGGTATTACTCCGATCGAGCCGGCCCATTCGTACCGAAGCATGGCTCTCCCACGTTACAAAATAAGTTTCGCCGAGTGAGTGAGAATACCGGCAGCCCAATCCAACGCACTTATAACTCCTCTTGTGTTGCGGGTGTCCATGGGCGGCGGTAACTGCTTACCATCAGTCTGCTCGCTTGCCACCCTATCCAATAAAAAAATATATATATACTGGACACGTGTAAATGAGCCTTTATAAAGCTGAGTACGAGTACAAACAAGAATTAATAATTTCCAAGAATCCATTAAGTGACTTATTAAATGTTATTTCGTTGAGTACTTATTATGCTAATTCTGACTTCTTACAAACGGTCTATGTAGGTACGAAGAAATCTCTATTAACATGCTTTACTCACTGAAATAGTCATTTCTGCGAGAACATGAAAACATTTTACGGACATCCAACAAATGTAAACATCATTATACTTACTCATAGGCGAGTGACATCCGACACGATAGAATACTAGTAACGAGTAACGGCAAACCAGGGATGTTATGGATATATAATTTCGGATCCGGATATGGATATGGATATTGGTACAATATAATATCGGTTTTGGTTACGGTTATGGATATTAAATTATTTCGGATTATCCGATAGTTTTGGTTACGGATATGGATATCCATAACAACACTGCTGTGCACCTCGCGCTGTGACGTCATTAGGTAGCGGGAGAGCTGTTGCATTCCAGCGGACTGCACAGTTACTTCGTACAAGTGTAGTATTTAGTTAGACTCCGCCCTATCCGAAACTTTTATTTCGGATACGGTTACGGTTATGGATATTAAATTATTTCGGATATCCGATACTTTCGGTTACGGATATGGATATCCATAACAACACTGGGGCAAACGAGTAGACGGATCATCTGATTACCGCCGCTCATGGACACCCGACACACCAGAGGAGTCTCTAGTGCGTTGCCTACCTTGGGTTTGGGCCTCTGATATCCTCACTCAGTCGGCGAAACACAACGTTTCATGCCGGTTTTCTGTGAGGCCGCTGTATCACTCCAGTCGAGCCGGCCCGTTCGTGCCAAAGCATAGCTGTCCCGCGTTTAATAATAAATAAATAAATATTCTGGGACATTTTACACAGCACCATCTAGTGCCAAACTAAGCAGAGCTTGTACTATGGGTACTAGACAATGGATATAATACTTATATACTTTTTTTTGTAAATACATACTTATAATACATAAGAAACACCCAGACGAACATAAACACTTATATTCATCACATAATATTTGTTTCCTGTGGGAATCGAACCCACGACCTCATGGTCAGCAGTCCGGTACTCGAACCACTAAACAACAGATGTCGTCAAATAATAATAATAGTTAATAATCGTGTATTTTGTTTTAAAAACCGTCCGTCAACGTCCTGGTACTCCACGGTAGGTACTATTTAGCTACTATACGCCCCAATGACAAAATCCGACAGGTGTGAAACATACTTCAGATAACAAAAGCTGTGATATAGTACAAAAAATGCCTCTGCACTGACTGCCTCATTAGCTAAGTGGTCCTAAACGCGACTGCTACGCTAGAGGTCCAGGTTTCGATTCCCAGGTCGAGCAAAATGTTATTGGGTGTTTCTGTGAAATTCCCAGTAGCAGCTCGGTGTTAGGAATTTGTGCCCGGTTAATGGCAATAGACCTAAACATACCGGCGAACTGTGGGTGTACATTAGTACGCCTCTGCCTAACCCTTCGGGGAATACAGGCGTGATGGTATGTTAGTACAAAAAATATGTTCCATAAAAATCCCTACAGCATATTTTTATTCAGCTTCATCTAGTCGTTTTTAATAAAAATGGCGGACTGGATAGGAGCAATAAATCAATATGGTAACGTATTTTCGATAACTCCAACTCACGGATTTGTTTGTACATTTCATGTAGGCGAGCTTACTTATTATTTTTATACAATTCCATTTCCAGGGTTTTTTTCTTTTATTCCATCATTTAATTTTGTTCAACACCTATCGAACCATCTCCTCTAAGGTTTAATTTATATTGCTGGGTACTTTTTTATTGTCATACTAGCTGGTGCCCACGATTTCACTTGTATACCATATTATGTCCTTCTCTAAAGTCTTCTCTATTCATGAAAAATGATTCAGCGGTTTGGGCGTAAAAAAGTAGCAGACAGATTCTCTTTCGCATTTATAATTATTTGAATGGAAAGATGACACAAGCGTAGACGCTGTCTGATGGAAGTATCATTAGCGTGTTGCCATCTTGAGACCTCTCATTTACCCAATAATTTCAATGGCTCCCTTCTTCAAACAGAAACACAAATATGTTGGCAGATTAATATTCAGGGCCAGGATATTTGGCAATGAGGTATTACCCCCCCAGACGAATCTGCAGCAGAGTTCACACCACCTTGGTTCTTAACTTAAAGTAACACCGCTTACTTTCAAAGAGTTTCCATGGAGTTTCTTGCCGGATTCATCAACTTTTTGGAACCGTTCAACTAGACTCATAACGTTTCATAAACGCTTGTAAGAGCTAATTTGAACTTGAACTTGACCGACATCATAAAATACTTTATGTAAACACAAATTTTGTACCTATCTAATTAAGGGCAGGTCACACAGCGACCTGAAACTAATTTATTTATAGTATTCACGTGGTAGCAATGGTGGGGTAAGCAATTTTATTCTGCAATGACATTTTTGACACTGAAACTAGGCCGAAGCTATATTATTAACATTTTTAAGCACCAAAGTCACCCTTAGACAGTATTTTATACTACATAAAATCTAGGTTCCACAGTATCAACACCATTATACCACTTTTAAAAGAAATTCGAGTAGCAATCACGAACAAGCGCCATTCTAGAATATTCGTGAAACCAATGATGCGAGATTTTTTAATTAATATAAAAAATGTAACACTAACAACACACAATGACAGTAGTGTTAATAATAACGACGAGAATATTTTATATAAAAAAATTGATTTCCAATCAATTGATAAACGAGGCGTCATTTAATTGTAGGTCCTGTACAACGTACATTATATTTCAACTAACTTACACCTAAAAAACTGAGGTTCTAAATTCGACTTGTGTATACTCGATGTATCTTCTAAACTTATAATTATAGAAATTAGCTTTCCGCATTATTTTGTTTTTTTATATAATTAGTTACTAGATTTCTCTTGTGGCTTTGCTCAAGTGAAGCTATATTAAGATTAGGAATGGATCCCAATAATAATTTAATAAAAAACCAACAATGATGATCTCTTCTTGTATGCGTCTGTATACATACATCGGAGCGGTCAAATTGTATCTCAGGATCCGTTTTTAAGTTAGAGACTAATATAACGCGATATAATCCGTAAGGTTGTTTTATTTCAATATAATAAGTATATATGATTGAAATAAAACAACCTTACGAATTATATCGCGTTATATTAGTATACAATACAATACAAATCCCGACGTTTCGGACCCTTTACAGCGTCCATGGTCACGGGCACACTCATATACTATAGAGCATATACTTTCTAATAGTGATAACAAAATTTAAATCTATTCAGTAGTTTTTGCGCCAACCCGTAACAAACAGACAAACGGACAAGAATTTTAAAAATGACATTTTTGGGTTCAAAGATAATTTCTATAAGAAGTGAAAGAATTAAACTGATTTTGGTCGTTTTGTTTTTTAACTAATATTATGCGTGAAAGATGGATGTATTATCGATTCTTAAGAAACACTAAAACCTATACCCACCACTTGACAAGCAGAAGCGGCTCTTAAATATCTGTTCCATGCGAAAATCGAACTCTCAAACCGTGGCGCGCAAGCCGATCGTTCAGCCACTTACCATCACTTGACCCTGAAATAATAAAAAAGAACCAGGGTCGCTAAACCTACTATAGAACTGAATCTTACACAGTTTTTCCTCGTCAGCTGAGATAACCGAGCTTCTCGTGTCATTGGTGAATTACTTGTCTTGTCATTCCTTACCCAACGCTGATTGGTTGAATTTTACTATGCGTCAGCAGCTGACACTTATTCCAAGTCTATAAAATGAGGCCTCTAAAATACCTAATTAATCCACCAGTTAAAAAAAAACTACTAAATAATTAATTAATCTATATGAAGTACCGTTGTAAGATGATTAAGAACGTGCATTAACATCTGTCAAGGATGACTAAGAATAATTTGGCACAAAAAATACCAAACACAAGTGTTTTTGGTCTGTCAGTCATCAGATCACGGAACTAACCAACCCACAGTGATGGCCAGTAATCCATAGAAATATAGAATTATGTCATGGTGTTTTGACCATGGTATGCGTAATTTTTTTTCTTATGGTTTTTGACAGAAAGTCAAAGTTTAAACTCAAGGCCTGCCAGAAAGCAATGGATATTCTAAAAGTTAAATTGACCAATCAGATCCAAAACTATACTACGCTTCAAAACTACGTTCACCGGGTGCCCAGAAAGCTGCCAGGATCACGTGGGACTGGGCAGGCTATACTGGGCCAGTCTAACAACTACCTAACAACGGCTAAACACACGGGCCCCAACGACCCCACCAACGTAGTTGGCGTTAAGCGGTTTGACGTAATCAAATCTATATCCAATAGCTACACGTTGACCTGATAGCATTGGCGCTGGCCATTGGGGCCAATGTGTGGAGCCAGGGTAAATTGAGCATCCCCCTGCAAGGCAATGACGGGATTTCCACGTCGTCGGTTGTGGAATGATTTGAATGCGTTCCAAACACTGGTCTACTGTGAACGTTACTTAGACAATATCTTTTTGTCTTATGCAGTGGGGAAGTAGGAATTGAAAGGGGATAATGTTAATGGATCCAGAAGATTCTCCGAAACCAAAAACATTTCTATCTTATAAAAAATATGTTTTAAAAAGCCGTTTGTCGATTCAAAAATTGTTGCAGTTGATGGGATAGCCCGAGATAGATATTGTCTTGGAGAACTTCCCGATCGACGACGGTGCTTATTAGACAAACTTGGTATCACTCGCTTTGTCACGTGACCCAATAAATTTCTTTATTAACCAAATCGATTTTTTTCATTTGATCCAACCAATATGCCCATAATTTGTAATTTCAGCCATAACTGTTGTAATTTACTTGATGATAGTATAATTACAGCAATCATTCTGCTTTTCCATATTCAATTTGTTTCGATTATAGTATCGTATCTAGGTATTTTGAAGGTTACATAGAGACACACATAGTTTGCTCCTACAACGACGTATCTACATCATATTTTTACGTAACTACGTCCGTCCACTTTTTTTTTGAGTCCGAAAGTCTGTCTTTATTTTTAACTTACTTCTTTCTTGTCTCCACTAGCTGAACCCATTCCAAAGAAAGGCACTTCTGAACGTGGAAAAGGTCATAATTACTTAGATATTTGTTGGTTTGATAAACAAAAATGTCCTTGAACTATATCTGAGGCTAGAGGTAGAGGTTCTGAATTCGATTCCTATGAGATTTTCTACTTCGATGCATTTATTTAATAAAATAAACGTTGCTCCACTTTCTCCTGTATCGTGGATGCTTTTACAAACACAAAGTAATTTTCACATACACATATTCCCAGGCCTGGAACAACTATCTTTAGTTCATACAAATATTTGCTCCGTGTGGAGATTGAACCCTCAACATGTGGCGTAGAAGCCGAAGAAAATCGAGAGGCAAAAAACATAGACTGATTCGATGATTTTTTCTACAAAATTCTCAGTAGTAGATCGGAGTTTGATTTGAGCCCGGTTAATGGCTCTCCTCTGGCCTTCTTGTCTCTCCTCCTATCTCATGGGACCTAAAAAAACTACCGCAGAATTGTGCATATACCGCAATATAACTCTGCCTTACCCCTTTGAGGAATACACGCGTGACGGTACGTTATGTTATTATGTCAACTGAAAACACCGTGTGTTCAAAATCAGTTGCTTAATAGCCCCTTTATAGATGCGAGAGGCGGGTCGGAAGGGAATATAGCCATCAACAGCACGCTTGACATTGACAAACTAATTAGTTAGTCTAGTAATAGGATCTTATACCCCAATTTTAACATAATTCTTAGTCCTCAGTGAGTAATAGGTATGACTATATAACATACTAGCTTTTAAGGCATGCGTTATACAGAGTGTTTTTTTATTGAGTGAATAAAAGTAACCTTTCCTTAGAAATATTTGTAATTTACGAAAGATTGTTTCGTCAAGTTTAACACGTAGGTAACTTGTCGGAGACGTAAATAAATAAATAATTTGAAAACTGATATACGTTTATTAGACTTCGAATTTTCTGTAGTAAAGTACCAAATTACGCTAGCAGCAGTGAAAATCAATAGCAACTCAAACAAACTCCAAACAGGGTGCGCTACAACGCAGTACGACGAGTATTTATACAGCAATGTAAGTAATCGTTGTTTGTCTTAGCATCTTTATTGTGCTGTGTGTCTTACGACGTGTGTGTAATTTGATGTGTACACCGGCTGAGTTTATTGTGCTCATCGAGACGAGACAGAATGTTGTCGAGAAAATCTGGATTTAAGTAAAAGAATACTTAATTTTAGCGAATGAAATATCTGGTGTATTTAAACATTTATCTGAGACAGGTTCTAATTTTGCCTGAGATAGATTTATCGTTTCGCTAAAATGTACATACATACATTATATATGTCGCCGCATCTAGTTTTTAAGCCGAAATTTCAAAGTCCGATCACCGATTCCAATTAACGTTAATATCCTTTAAGAGGCGTAACTTCATGCACTCACAGGTCGCCGGTATGTTTAGGTCCCATGTAACCTGTTACCATTGACGGGGCACAAATCCGAAACTGCGAGCTACTATTCGAGCTGGAGTGGAACCCAGGACCTCTAGCGAAGCAGTCGCGCTTGGGACCACTAGACTAGACATTAGGCAGCTAAAATGTATCTTAATAATCATCATCTCATTTACCTGTACCTACAGTATAATAATATACTAGCGACCCGTGTGCAGCTTTGCCTGTTCTCATCCAAATTTCAGAAATTCCACCGGAAACTCCGATTAAATAGCCAAATCTGTCAAGCTGTTCTCAAGCAACCATCCATGCAGCTATATATTTATATTTACATAGATAAAAAAGTTAAATATAAGTCACCCACTAAAAATGAAATCTCCGAAACTGATGTGAAGTCTACTAGAAAAGGAAAGTAGGTTCATAATACCTAGTATGTAATCTAGAAACCGATTGAAAGGATTTTGAGACTTTCCCACAGACATCCTAGACACACAAATCCTAATCCGCGAGTTAACAGCGCAGGCACATGTACTGATAATTTGTATGTGCTTGTTCATACATAATTTTCAATTCTATGTATACTTGTACTGGTTTGTATAAATATAAAAATACCTGATAAGTCCATTTTACCTCACAAAATATACAATTCCATGCAAGCTTAGTACATGAGCCTAAATAAACATTCAAAATAATTTAAAATGTTCAAATAAAAGCCTGCGGCGAAAGGCGCAACAGTATACAGTGTGTATTTTTTTTAAATTGGGACAATACAAGGAAATCTGAAACCGAAAAAAAATACAGATGAATTGAGAACCTCCTCCTTTTTGAAGTCGGTTGAAAAGAAATCTTTCTTTGCATACATTTGTATATTAAAGCCAATGATACCTATTTACAAAAGAGACGGTCGAGGTTGAATTGGCTGTTTAGAAAAATATCATATTTTTTTAGTCAGATCTGGAACAAGATCGTACAATACGTACTTATGTTCTGCGCGAGGATCGAACCAGCAACTATTGCACGCAGGTGGTCGCTCATTCACTACGCAAACGTACCGTCTTGAATATAAAAGACGTGACATTATGTAGGTACATCACGTATATCTGATTCATACAAAGTTTGAAATCATATTCCATAAATGAATCTGTGCAAAGTTGGTTGAAATTTGATAATAACTTTATAAATTTTGTTCTGCAGTAGTTTTCAGAACTAACTGGCAATTAATTTATCAAAGAAACTTATTGCACAGCTTGACTTTGAGTGCATGGAAAGTGCATGGAAAGTCCCACTGCTGGGCAAGGGTCTCCTCTCACAACGAGAGGGATTAGGCTATACTCCACCACGCTAGCCTAATTCGGGTTGGTAGACTTCACACGCCGTCGAGAAAATCTCTCAAACGTGCAGGTTTCCATGTTTTCCTTCACCGTTTAAGCGCGTGATAATTAACTATTAATACGCACATAACTTCGAAAAGTCAGAGGTGCGTGCCTTGGATTTGAACTCAAGACCTTAGACTTGGCAGTCCAATGGTCATATCACTAGGCTATCACGGCTTTGGTTTTACTTAGAGGTAAACTGCCTCATTTGTCTAGTGGACCTAAAGGTCTGCTACTGCTACTACTGCTAGAGGTCCTGGGTGGTCAAGCAAAGTGTTATTGAGTTTTCTATGAAATTCTCAGTAGCACCTCGGAGTTTAGAGTTTTCTATTGCATGGGACCCATACATAGAGAACTGTGGTTGTATATTAGTCCATCTATATACATATAATATCTACAGGCATACGTAAGCATAAGCATTTTAATATACACACATAAAAAAAGTATGCGATCACTTTGAAAAATCGAAATCTTTTTTGTTACGGTAGATTATATTATGATTTCTTCTTATTTTTAGATTATTTCATTTATTTAAAGAAAACACACAAAAAAGATTTTTTCTTGATAAAGTTCAATTTAAAAAGTTATATCAGCTTATGCTAGTGATCGCAAACTTTTTGTGATGTGTTTAAAATCAGATCAAGTAAGGAGTAACAACAAAGTACTTAGTTTTTTTTTTAATTTTTTTGCAAGTCAATGTCCTAATCAGGCATGATATTGTTTGACGCAAAAACCTCAAGATGTAGATATCCGGTGCCAATCATTGTTCCAAAAAAAGACTGCAAAAACTAGAAGTACAGTTTCTTTGTGATTGGTGCCAGCAGGTTCCTTTGTTGATTAATTTCTACATTCTGTGAATGTCATTAATGGTATAGCAAGTTGGAAGAATGGGCACAATTCTCTGTGGTGACCGACGTCACTAATTATAACCAACAACCTTTGAGCTATTATTATCGAGGTGGTAATGAGAGCAGGTTTGGAAATTAGCCATAAAAACAGCCGTTGGTCATGGCTTTGAAGAGAGCCTTGGGGAGTTAACGAGAGAGAGCCATTGTGGTAGAAGGATAAGTCAGCTTTATTGGATTGCGCTTCCCGAGTGGGTCTTCCCCGATGGATATAATCTGGGTGTCTTTAAATCACGAGTGAATCGGTTTCTCCTAGGCAAGCGCAGGCGAACTGACGATCAAGCATAAGCTTATCAAGAATTTTAATAAAATCCAATATAATACTGGTTACTAGCTGTCCAAGGATCGAGCGTTTCCCGTCATGGTCGTGGCGAATTTCACGAAGCAATGAAATAGGGCAAAGAAAGGCAAGTACCTACGGATTTTAATAGGTAGGTACGAGCCCGAAATACGGTTCCCATCTCCCCGGGTGGCAGACAATCCATGACGATTTTTTGTAGGTACTAAAGAAATCGTGGTACGATTTGGTTATTTTGGCTGCTACTTGGAGAGGTTGTTTTCCCAAAATCTCTCCTCAAATCTCTGAACTAAATTTGTTATACCTAATCGAAACTTATTTCATTGATAAATGATAAATGTTAGGATAACGCATACCCATTATCTGTGCTTTAGGTACTCTAAAAAACTGGGTTTTTCCTCTGTTTTTAACGTTGGCTGTGACATGCTATTTTTTTAACACAAATCGAATAACTCAAAGAGTCAGAGCGGTTCACAGAAGTCAAGAGAAAACAAAATAAGACTGTTGAAGTGCAGCTTTTGTATTTTTAACTTTAAGTGTTTGTCAATTAAGTTAAAATAAGTAAAATTTTCGAGGCAACACAAGCCGGGTATTAATGAGCGAGACTTCAGGCGACGTGCACAATTTGCCTCCACAAACACACGCACGTCCGTGTACCAGGGCTCCATATATTAAAGGAGCTAAAGCAAATTGATATACATTCTCACTGTACGCAGCCCGTCGCTTTGCGCTCAGTTAACTCCAACAACTTGCGCGGAATCATGAGCAGACGATACATTACGATTTTCTTTTATCTCACAACTGGCACAGAAAAAGTGCTTTTATTATTGTAAGTTACAGTAAAGAAATATTAGGGTCCAAACTTATTGATAGATTTTGGCGTGTCGATAAGCGCTACCCACAACTGCGTAGACAAGTGGTAAGATAAAAGAGTCCTTCATAACATTAATGTAGTGAACTGCCTTATCGATCTGTTGGTCCTAAGTGCGACTGCTACGCGAGGGGTCCTGCGTTCATTTCCCAAGTCAAACAAAATGTTATTGAATTTTTCTATGAAATTCTCAATAGCAGCTTGGACTTTAGATTTGTGTCCGGTTAATGGCAATAAGCACATACCTATTACATGGAACTTGCCACGTCTTTTCATTTCTATTTACCTTTCGAGGAATACAGACGTGATAGTATGTTACGTTACTTGGTGACGATTTTAAGAACGTGAATTGTGCTGGAGTTTTTTGTTACTGGTTGTGTTATACAGTACTTCAATTTTTAGAAAGAGTCTCTCAAATGTCTCTGCGGACTGCCGTCAACTACTGTCTGCCGTCAAAAATATGTGTGACACTGAGAACCGAAAGTCGGACAACCCTGTCGTCATTCCTCGATCACCCATCAGGATTTCCAGAACCTAACAACCGAATATGTTCGAGCGAGCTCAAAGATTTTTGAGTTGTGAATTAGTGTTGCTTAGTGCCTTAAGTAGTAGTAGTATTTCAAGCTCGTCTCCTATTGGGAAAGTCGAACGATACATTATAGGCTTAAAGTGCTCTAGTAAATTTTGAGAATATCCTCAATTATATTTGATTACGCTACCTCCACCGACGTCAACATCTTACAATTTTCTATATACATAAACTAGCGACCCGCCCACGGTTTCACCCGCGCTGCCCCGCTCCTAAGAGTTGTAGGGTTATGTTATATAGTTTAAAACCTTCCTCTTAAATCACTCTATCTATTAAAAAAAACCGCATCAAAATCAGTTGCATAGTTTTAAAGATCTAAGCATACATAGGGACAGACAGCGGGAAGCGACTTTGTTTTATACTATGTAGTGATCCCACGCCTTTCTCCTTCAAGGGTAGACAGAAACTATAGACCGCCACTTGTTACGATTCTTGCATTCTTCTTTGCTTAATGTCATATTCATACATCTTCTCATACATACGCACCAAGAACATTTTCCTATTATCTCTCTGTTTTTGACCAAACCATCTTAATAGTACTTTATCAATCCTTATCATATCTTTCACGCTTTGCCGCGCAGGTCCTTTGTTCCCGGATTAGACCTGTACAGTACTGACAGATCGAAAATGAAAGTAGTGATTACCTACTTAGCCGCCAGCCACTATTATCTTCTCTCTATTGGCTGGAATTAATTCATCCTTCCATACTCGTACTGGACATACCGATAGTAGTACCACCTACTTTCTTTAAAAAAAACCTCGGACTAGAAATTGACTAGAAATCGAAGTGTTTGTAACACACATTCGCACACAAATAATATATTCTCTCCCTTAAGTCATACAAATATTTGCTCTGCGTGGGGATTGAACCCACAACACGTGGCGCTTAAGCCGGTCGCTCAGCCGCTAAGCCGATGGCTATTCTCGTCGGACTATTGAAAAACCGAACTAACTGCAAAGTAAGTCATGTCGCTTGAGAAGCAAAGTAACTTGCTTTACAATAGTTGTCACTGACGTCACCTTTATGACGTAAATTCAGAATGCAAAGGCAAATTTCGAAATGGCGGGTGGGACTCGCGGTAGCTTAGCGGTCAAGTGACTGGTGTATTTAACCATAAGACGCAGGTTCGAATCCTGCCCGCAAGTCTAATTTTTCCTTCACTAAAATAACTTTATAATCTTAGCATGGAAAATGTAAGAGATCATCATGTAATGTAAAAGATATAATTAGGTATATAATATACCAAATTATATCTTTTCTATTATCTGTTTGTATAATTTCAGAATTACCAAGACCATTCATATTAAAATATCTGCAGACTTGTAAGACTACCTAATATTAGCAAACTGAAACTTGTTCTGTGTGGACTGAAGACATACGTTATTAAAATCTTGGATTGGACTCGTTCCGTGGTTACTATTTATACCTAGTTATTATTTTAAAAACGCTGACACTGATAATATACTTACGTTCGCTCGTTAGTATGTTTTTCTAGTAATTATCTTACCTTGGAAACTGTTTACGTTACAGATTTAGCGTCGCATGGTCATGGACCATGGCCGTTGATAGTTTGTAGGTACTATAACTCACTTTGGCAACGAACAGGTAAACCCGAACCAATAACTATGACCCACACATTTCTTTTTTTTTTATAGAAGAGGGAGGCAAGCGAGCAAGCGGGTCACCTGATGGTAAGCGATCACCGCCGCCCATTGACACCCACAACACCAAAGGGGTCGTAAGTGCGTTGCTGACCTTTGAGAAAGGAATAGGCTCGCTTCTTTAAGGTTGCCATGTCGTACCGGTTCGGAAATACCTCCGCTGGTAATTGATTCCACAGATTAGTTGTGCGAGGTAAAAAGTTTCTTGAGAAACGCACGGTCTTGGACACCCATTCGTCGATGTGAAATGGATGAAATTTCCATTTCCGGCGGGTGGATCTGTGGCGGAACGTAGTGGGAGGTACCTATACCTAGGTTTCTACCACTTAACATACAACAATAGCATCAAATTGAATTTAAATTAGGAACATACCGCGTTTGTATCGAAACGCTTCTTATATTTACATAGACAATATTGATCTAAGTTGCCAGTGTCATCATAAGGCTGGCATCACACGACGTATTGGGCCCGACACACCAACCCATCATATTGGCTCAGTATGTGGCCACCAGCATTAGCATAATGCCAACATTGATTTATTGTACTTTCCAGACGCTGACCTCAGCTATAGTTTATTCGCTATATTAAGGTAATACCTATAAAAGTTATATATAAGATTTGTGGTAAGCAAGTTTTGCCATGATCTTTTATATCCGTGAGTAAAATATTTTTACAACGTAAGGTGTGCTACACACTCGCTCGGATCGGCATTAATTTGCATAGCCACGCGGGGATGCAGTTTAATCAATCTGCCATTGACGCGAATGGCCCGTCAATATAACGATATGGTAAAAGATAATGTGTTATTGGATATTTTTGAACATAACTCTAATTCATATATTATAATTGGGAAAGACATCCTCCATAGCAGGTGGGCCTTAAAAGGTCCTGAGTGGATTAAGTAGCGTCTAACTCTAATGTTAATTTTATCCCTGTTATACTACTTAAATAATATAAAGCTGTTAGCTGTCAAGTTATTTTGTTTTGTTGTGTGCACATAATTTGTTACGTTACTATCCAGATCAAAACATTGTATTTGTGATATGTGTGGTTATTTTTACGATTGTAATGTGTTTTGTGCATTTAAATAAATAAATAAAAATTTATTGAAGACCTAGATCAAAGCGACATTAAAAAAAATTGACATATTTTTGACTAAAATTTGCGATATATTATGTAGATGTTCGTGGAAAAGACCGATTAGTTTAGCTGCACCTACCTGATGTATGCCATAAGTACTAATCACAGATTAGCCGATCGGCACAAGCTTAATGAAAGTCGAATATATTATGTAAGTAATCGCTTCGAATCTTTTTTATAGTTCAACAAATACTGTGCCGATCCGCTTCAGTGTATAGCATGCCTAAGAAGTTTCTAAAATGAAAAAAAGTACCTAGCTACTTCTAATAATGTCGTGGTTTATTTAACTTTTTTTATTTGTCGGCTTTTACAGCTTAGCCGAGAGTGTTTTGGAGAGTGATCCTTGGAGAACAATCCACGTCAAGTTTAAATTCATCGTACAATTTATTCTCAGAACCAACGAGGAAAAGTTTGAGAAATAGGTCGATGATAAATAAATAGATAGTTATTAGGTACTACATTCACGTACCATTTTTTGTCACACCTTTGTTTTTTAATACTAAACTACGGCAAAGCCAAGGAGGGTCAATCGATTTGTTACTTTAAGTAGTTTGAAGAGCATGTTAACATTTTATCATAATATAGAGCTTTCTTTTCTATTATATACAGGCAAGAAGGAAGGGTAAAAACAGAAAATCTCCTTTTAAACATTATTTAACTCGCTATAGTACCAGTAATAATAAATATGTCATTGAAATAAAACCACATTCATACGAATTTTATTGTGTCATATTGATTTCATCAAATCGCGTTTCTTACGTTTAATTATATAAATATCAGGAGATAAAATCCATAAAAGTTATTAGTAATAGTTACTCAAATGTCTATTTACTATTACTCTACCGAATAAAATAATTAAAAAAAAGAGATTTTCTCATTTTACCTTTCCTTCCTGCGTAATATAATAGAAAAGGAAGCTCTACAGTTTTATGGGAAGGTTAAATAGTTAAAAAGGTGCAATTTAGGTCGGTAAAATCGTGAATTCGTGACCTAATAACAAGAATGTTTTAACAGAACATCGTGAATGTTTTAAGATAAAATACCTCATTATATCAGGAGAAATATTAATTAGTATTCTATGGTGTTCCTCGAGGAAGGCAAATGGCAAGAAAAGTTCAGTAAAATATTACTCTTACTTGTTTAGTCTGTAGAGGAACATCGTTACAACTTTGAACCTGCCAACTGTAATGAAACAATGCTGTGCTACGGAAGCTCAATAGCCACCAGTAGGAACATGACAACTGTATATACACCGTATATACATATATATTTAGGCCGGGTATACACGTCAGATTTTACCATAAGATTTTATTTATGGGATGGGATTGGGGAGCAAACGTGCATACGGATCACCTGATGGTAAGCGATAGCCGCCGCTCATGGACAACAGAGAAGTCACAAGTGCGTTGCCCGCCTTTTAAAAGGGTTTGGGCCTCCCGTAACCTCACTCACTCAGCGAAATACAACGCAAGCGTTGTTTCACGCCGGTTTTCTGTGAGGCCGTTGTATCAGTCCGGTCGAGCTGTCCCATTCGTGCCAAAGCATGGCTCTCCCACGTTAAAATAGATACGATAGTCAGATTCGATAGTCTGATCCAATAGAAGGCGTTTCCGCCATATTATATTTGTTCAAACATTGAGTACACACCCGATACAATAGTCGGTTTTTACATCCGAATCGGAAACAGTACGTAAGTATTTGCTATTTTATTTCCTTTCCGTTTTCCCGAAGGTACGCTTTGCATATCATAAATTATTTCATCATTTTAAGCACTATAAGAGATAAACTTCGCCGTATGAGATAAAATTTTTGTGCTGGATAGCTCTGCTGGAACTAGTTTACGAAGAGTTGGACAGAAAATCCGGGTGTGTGCCGAATGGATACGATCCGACAATCTGATTAGATGATCGGAAACAAAATCTGACGTCTGTTCCCGGCCTTATACTCGATTTAATCGACTCAGTCATAAGTCGTCACATCACCATCACGCCTGAAATCCC
The DNA here is from genome assembly GCA_947256265.1 of Acronicta leporina. Taxonomy (NCBI): domain Eukaryota; kingdom Metazoa; phylum Arthropoda; class Insecta; order Lepidoptera; family Noctuidae; genus Acronicta; species Acronicta leporina. Next base: position 5,308,602 of record OX366529.1, read on the forward strand.
CGAAGGGTTAGGCAGACGTGTACTAATGTACACCCATAGTTAGTAGAGTCTTTTGCCCAGAAATATCCAAACTGCCGAGCTGCTAATGTGATTTCATAGAATCACCTAATAACACTGCTTGAAAAAACATTAAACTCTGTTTATGATTAGATAAATACAGTCTAATTGAAAACCTCTTTTAAAGTTCGTTAAAATTAGTTTTTTTATTTAAGAAAAAAGTAACAACATAACTACAACGTAGTACTGAAGCAAAAACGAAGTAATGATACATAATCAAAGAAAAAAATTATACAAATTATACAATTATTAAAAGTCACGTCAAATTCGTATTAGCCACCCGTAAATTAGAATGAAAAAAAGCCTGATATCATACATAACATTTTGTTATAAAAAAATATTTATAAGTATTTAATTGAAGTGTTGAGACTTGAGATTAGATAATAAACTATTTAATTTATGACATTACAGTTATACATTATATTCTATGAAACCTATACCTTGCCATTATAGCACAATATTCAAGTCTTGCAAGCTCTCACATAAAAAAAACATACCATCGCCCTTGTATTCCCCGAAGGGTTAAGTAGAGGCGTACTAATGTACACCCACAGTTCGCCGCCCATAGCACGCCTCTGCCTAACCCTTCGGGGAATACAGGCGTGATGGTATGTTATGTTAGTATGGTATGTTATGTTTGATATCCTTAAGTCACCAGTACTGCCTAACTAGCCTCTATAACTAACTCATTAGCTGTAACTAACTCAAACTGCCTCATTAGCCAAGTGGTCCCGAGCGCGACTGCTATGCTATCCTGGGTTCGATTCCCAGGTCGAGCAAAGTGTTATTGGGTTTTTCTATGAAATTCCGAGTAGCAGCTCGGAGTTAGGAATTTGTGCCCGGTTAATGGCAATAGGCTCGCCCCCTATTACATGGGACCTAAACATACCGGCGAACTGTGGGTGTACATTAGTACGCCTCAGCCTAACCCTTCGGGGAATACAGGCGTAATGGTAAGTCACCAGTCGGTAAGTATATAAAATAATCTCACGCGCACCTTGTTTACCGTACTTATCTGAGATATTTTCTCGCTACCAATATCCGATTTCCACGTATGTGTAGGACTAATGTGGGCTTGTTCGATGCCAGTAGGGGACGTAAGACCGGATCGCGTTACAGTACAAGCACTGGAATGCTTCTTTTGTCGTGGAAACCATTAATAGATAAATAATCGTGTATGTTTTTCCCATAAGTGGAATATTAATGGACAAAGATGTTACAAATAGGACTTTTTTATACCACTAAGGTGGCAAACAAGGATACGGCCCACCTGATGGTAAGCAGTTACCATAGCATATGAACGCTTGTAACACCAGCGATATCACTCGCGCGATGCCGACTCTGTAAAAATCTTTTGACACCCTTTTTGAGAGGGTGAGGTAAAGATTAAGGCTGATCGTTCACCTGAGCCCGCCAAATTCAAATTTCAATTGGTTTTTCGCAATTTGTAGGTCTATAACATATTCTAGATTCCTAGCTGTAGTAATTGCGAAAAACCAATTGAAATTTGAATTTGGCGGGCTCAGGTGAACGATCCGCCTTAAGGAGGAATAGTTGGGCTTGCAGTTGCAGCATCGGAGACAATACGCCGGTTTGCCTTCCCCAGAGCAGCTCTAATTGTGAGTTTATTCAATCTCGTGAACTTGCATATTGTATTATCAAAACTGCCTAATTCTTCTTCTTATCATATCAATGGTCAAACAATTTTCGAGGTATAGGATGCCACTTCTATGTCGTAAGGTCGCGTAGCGATCTTCTCTCGGGCAGATGATGTGTTTGGCAGACATTACGAAGTCGATTTAAGGTCTTCCACTCTGGCCACTGTAAGTCCAGATGGTAACTTCCTAGCCTTTTTTTTTTTCAAATAAACCTACTGGTTCTGGTCCAGCTCCGGTTTCCCAGGTCATGCAAAGTGTTTTATTAGGGTTTTCTAGAAAATTCTCAGTACCAGCCCGGAGTTGGGATTTGTGCTCTAATAATAGACTAATATATACCGGACAGCTGTATGTCTGCCTGTCTGACTGCCTTATTATGGAAGTAGAAAATAAGAATATAACGATAGTAGTTTTAGAAACACGTTTTATTAATAATATTCTGTAAAAGGAAAGATTAATATCAAGTAGAAATAAGTAGGTGTGAAATGTAAGTTTCGCTTAAACATATCTACTTTATTCAATATCCACTATAAATAGCGTCACAGAATTTTATGTCTTGATACATACTATTAAATGTTTTAAAAGCATAAAACATCTTATCAGTAATAAAATTTAAATAATCCTACATTTATTTTCGTATACCAACTGTGTTTTTTACATAGAAACAACATAAAGAAGCCATTGATATTCTTAAAATAAGAGCAATCAATACATTTAAAATACGAATTCCGCCATAAAACGTTACAATAAAATATGTACCACTTATGTCAAAGCTTCATACGTGTTTAAAAAACATCACACATCCGCACTTGCAGGTACATAAATATATATGTAGGTACCTTAGAACTATAATGGATTGGTTGAGAAATTACTTGCAAAAGGAAACTACAAATTTAACGACGAAAAATTCTGGTAATATTTCTATAATATTCATAAAAGCTATGATGTTAGAAAACCTGTCACCGGGTATTAATCAGATAACGTCAAACACGAGTGTCGATATTATACAGAAGGCCAATTACATAAAGATATCGAATAAGAGTTGAATATAGCGATGTGGTCTCGCGATCAGAATATATTCTCATTTACTTTTAATTGTATATTTCTTTGATAACTATACTTACCTAGGTACTAATCTTTCAATTCTGAATGTTTAACGTCAACAAATATTTTGTACTAACACGTGTTGCAATAAGCGTTGCACAATGTGAAACCCCGATCAAGTGATAATTCGATAATTATAATTTCATTATAATAGACTGACATAACACAGTAACGATTAGATACTAATTGACAACCCTTAAACACAGTCAAGTAATTCTGTTAAAATTATACGTTTTTCGCGAACTGCTTCATCATCACCTTCATAAATCTCCAAAAGTACACTGCTATAGCCCTTAATTTGCATTTTCTATATCTCCGGGAAAGCCTTTCATAATAAATAAGGTTCCGTTTGGCCACTATCTCACCTTATGTTAAATAACGATGCGGTCGGCGATGGAGCACAAACAGACGCCTCAAGCGAGTGAAAATGCGACTATTATAATTTCATTATGAAGACTAACTCGACACAGTAACTATAAGGTTATCATTGCCCGTTATAAAACTATAATTCTGCTAAAACGTTTCGAAAACTAGTTATTCCTTAAATTGGCCCAATTAATTGAATAACTTTATCATCATCATTATCAAGCCGTGGAAGCCCACTGCTGGACATAGGCGTCTCTCTTTGTCTTTCTTTGCAATTAATTTAATGTATTTGATCTTCGAACTTAGGTTACTAAATATTAGATATTATGGGAATATATCGTACCTTTTATTAGGCATTTAAGACATACATATATGATTTACAAATAAATTAGAAACTGTGTTTCAAATAATTTTTATCTCTGACAACTCTCCGAAAGCGCTATACAGCTTCTTCAAACTCCAAGGTATAAAATAAAACTTGTCTTACTTTAAAAGGAGTGTTACTGTATTGAGAAGTTCGTCGGTACAATACAAAGCAATTGTTTTTACAGTTTACGAGCGTCCAAGCATCGTCGGGCATGCGTCAGGCCTCGTCGGGTACACGACAGGCCACGTCAGGCCACGTCAGTCTGACAGGACCAATGAACATAAACTTCAATAATTAATACAATTTTCCTCGCGTAACCATTTGTAAGCAAAATGCAAAGAGAGTATTTTACTTTTGGAGAACGACCCATTTGTCTTGTTTTCTTATTCCTTCGTTTTTAGGGTTCCATACCTCGAAAAGAAAAAACGGAACCCTTATAGAATCACTTTGTTGTCCATCCGTCCGTCTGTCTGTCTGTCAAGACCCGTTTTCTCAGTAACGCGTGGAGGTATCAAGCTGGAATTTACACAAAATACTCAGGTCTACTGACCCTTGGAGTTGTGAAAAAATCAAACTTCTAAGCCAACGCAATCAAAAGATAGAACCGTTTATGCCGCAAATTTCCGCAAATTTTCGACACTCGGAAGGGAATCAAAACTTACAAGGTACTTCCCGTGAACTCAGAATCTTAAAATTTGGTACGAAACAACGCCTTATAGCACAGATAATGGAAAAATTGCGAAAAGCATAAATTTTTTGTTACATCATACCTATATAATAAAAATATTTTTAAGTACGAAACCCTCGGTGTGCGAGTCCAACTCGCACTTGGCCGGTTTTTTTTTAGATGTTGAGAAGAGGTGTCGTAAATTTTTATCTATGGTGAAATAAAAGTCTCGCTTAAGCTCGCGTAAGCAGCGAATTTTGAATTATAACAAAGCATTTATGATAGATGTATTTTATTAGGGATCTATCTATCCAATGATATAATACTATTTTTAACTTTATAATGTCATTGGGGCCATCCATAAATTACTTCACCCATTAGGGGGGGAGGTGGTCGACGAAATGTGACAAACGGTGAGAGCGGCCATCAGGTTAGTAGTGAACTACTGTTTTGCTTTGATAATTTCTAGATGTAAAATCTCAACAAATGTGACGATATTATTTTATGGATGGCTTACGAATTATTTTATTAAATCCTTTGATTATTCAAAATGTTGGATTGCGAGAACCGGATATACCTATAACACCTACTTAATAAAGCTACACGAAGGTCAACTAAATTTAAGAACTACATTATCAAATATTCTTATATAATCCAAACGACCTGGTAGTCTTATGCAAAGTTATTTTAATTATATAGGTATGGTTTTTAAGACACATTTGTTAGCTATAAAAACTGCCTCATTAGCCTGGTGGTCCCAAGCACCACTGATACGCTAATGGTTCTGGCTTCGATTTCCTGCTCGAGCAAAATCTTATTAGGTTTTTCTATGCAATTCTAGGATTATTACATGGGATTTATACATGCTGACTGTAGGTGTACATTAGTACACCTCTGCCTAATCCTTCGGGGAATACAGGCGAGATGGTATGGCTTATGTATTTTGGTAAATTTTAAAATGAAATATTCGTGCTACATACGCCAAACCAACACGTAGGTAATTTTCTGATTTATATTGTAATAATGACTTGAAAAACGCCAGCTATTTTTTTCCCGTGACCACTATGTGTAAATAAACCCGAGTAATTAATAAAATAAAAAATTGTGATTGAGTTTTTTATTGGAGGATTTTTTTATAAGTAAACATTTTTTTAACTATCTAGTTAACGGCAATACTGATCATGAAATTCGCGGGAATAGAATACCTGGGCGTTAGCAATATTGTTCTACCAAGGGTACCTAACATAATCTTCTGGTAGAACTTCACTCTGGTAGAATACTGTACTACAAAAAATAAACCTAAAATAAAAATAACCCTCATGAGGTGATCAAAAATTCTCTAAAGAACATTATCCATCGCAGTACCTTGGCAGTAAGCACTCAATGCGCACCCAGCGTGAGAGATGGTATTACCTTCCGCCTCACCTTAAATTTATTACATCTAAGCAAGCCCTTTCCGTCCATTTCTTACGATTCTAGAAGATATGTTAGTACCTACATGAAATATACTTCAATTGAGCATTATCTTATTTGACACTTCTCACCTACCATAAAATTATGGTGATCCTATTAATTACAAAACCTTATATCGTTTACGCAGAGTAGTTAGCATTAGTAGTTAACATGCTGCATGTTCAGTATAAGCTGATCTCTTGTTGTACGGGAAGCCTATACAATACAAGGTCTTCAGAAACTGGAGATTAGAACTTGATATATAGTGTGTACCTATCATGAGTTATGGCTCTAGAGTTGATCAATACTTCATGTCGTGGTAAAAATTATGATCTAATGTAAAATAGCCACTTTGAGCAAGCAACAAACAAACAAGCTTTCTTTAAAACACTTTAAGGCCCACTTGCACCAACTTTATAAAGGTGTTTAAATTGTACTTAAACACAATTTTCTATTCTTATTTTGTGTTTAAATTCAATTCAAACATATTTCTGAAGTTGGTGCAAGTGGCCCTAATTCTAGAACAAAGAATTCTCCGGGTTCTAAATTTAAATTGATTTAGATATAATTCTAAAATGTTAGCCAAAATGCTTGGGTGCCAAATTGATTTCATTCCTCGAAATCAATTTATATTTAGAACCCGTAGAATCCCCTAGCAATTTTGGAATACTTACATTCATCGAAAAGAAAAAGTCTGCTAAGTTTTATAATAATAATAATAATAATAAAACATTTATTTCAGACGATACTTATAAATAGTCCATATTTTAACACACAATAATATAAAAATAATAAATAAATATAATTGAATGAATGAAAATGAATTAACATGATTCTACCTGCCCCAAGCCCTATATATGGGTGCATGTAAGGCCTGCCAGTGTTGTATGAAGGGCCCGTCCAACCTGTTGGCAATAACGGAAAGGAGACCGTTGCCGCTGCCCCGCACTCTACTCGCTATCGAGCTCGCTCTTTTGCGCATGCTGGCATAAAAACAGTCAATGCGGACCCTTGCGAACATTCCCGATGCGCTGCAGAAGCGAGGCAGCCGCAGCAGTGCCCTCAGCGCGTTATTATATTGAACGCGGAGAGCACTGTAAGATCTCTGCAAATATGATACCCACAGACTACTCGTATAAAAAGATGTGCAGTATGCTCGAAACAGGGTCACCTTCACATCCCTAGAGCTACGAGCAAACCTGCGGGCAATCATATTCGCCCTCACCGACAGCGCCCTCCTTTCTCGCTCAATATCCGCATCGTCCTTCAGGTCGGACGTCACAATATGGCCCAGATACTTAAAACTATGTACCCGCTCCAAAGGTATTTTACATAGCCTTACTGGTGGAACCTCCGCCGGACACTTATGACCCGCATTAAAAACCATAAACTGACTTTTTTTGATGTTGTATTTTAAGCCATGTGTAAGAGCATACGCCTCGCAAATGCTTATTAGCTCTCTGAGTCCCCCTATTGACGCGCTCAGCAGCACCATATCATCAGCGTAGCTGATATTGTTAAAGCACACATCATCAATATGACATCCAATGTGGCGGCTGCTGAGCTCGGCAATAAGTCCGTCAATATACACATTGAAGAGCATTGGTGAGCTCAATCCTCCCTGCCTCACCCCGCACTCCAAGCTGTATGAGTCCGACAGAGCTCCCGACCATTTAACATTGTTAACCTGGTTCCCGTACCAGTGCTGGAAGATTTTAACAACTTCAGGCTCAACTTGTCTATCAAGCAACTTTCTCCACAGCACTGTGTACGAAACCAGGTCAAACGCCTTGGACAGATCGAGGAAGCAGGCATAAACAGGCGTGCTCCGATCCGTGTAATATCTGACAGCATGCTTTAAACTCAGTATAGCACTATCTGTGGACAGTTTGGGCCTGAACCCAAACTGGTTATCGTGCAGAGTAATTTTATTGTTTAACTGAGCATTAAGCACGCTGTCAAATACCTTGGCGATGACTGTTGCTAATGAGATCGGTCTGTAATTGTTTTTGTCTGAAACATCCCCCGTTTTATTTTTAACAATTGGTACTACGATCGTCCTCATCAGCTCGTCCGGTAAGTATGAATGGCGAAGGCAGAACGTGAATAGCATGGCCAAAACACGTGGCAGGTGGGGACCTGCATGCTGTAGGTGTTCGATGCTGAGCCCGTCATGTCCTGGAGACTTACCCCTGGTCATACACCCGATGGTCTTAGCTATGTCAGCAGCCGCTAACTTAACTGTTGGTTCCAAGACAGTGCATTGTGACTCAGCATCGACCACTTCAGAGAGTGGGATATCGCTAGGCTCGACACAAAAATGGGATTTAAAAACATTGGCAATATCCCTTTCAGTAGACACACCATCGACACTCGCCGGCAAACCAGGCCTAAGGTTGTGCTTTTTTGTAGACTTCCAGAAGCCACGGAAGTCTTTTTTAGAGTGTAACTCGGCTATGATGTCCATCTGGATTTGGTCTTGGTGATTCTGGCACCACCTTAGCTTAGATTTAAAGATCTTACGAGTAACACACATTTCCTCATAAATCACGCCAGATGTAGGTTTACCACAATCGAGCCACTCATTGAACTTAAGCCTAGCGTACGCGTGAGCCCCGCGGACGTGCTTATTCCAACCCACCACGCGCTTCAGCCCCTTACCTATGACTCGCGTCTCCCTGCTAACAATGGCAGCCTCCCTAAGAGCGGATACCACATCCCGATACAGGCAATCAATTATTAGATTGTGGTCCGGATCATTACATATGTGATCACAACAGTTGGACATTACGCGAGGGAAGTCAATATTTCGCAGTCGCCGATGACATTCTTGCCTGTAGGCTTTGATGGCATTCGAGCTTTTTTCTCCCCACACAACTAAGTTATCATAGGACATACTCTGCTTTACTTTCGGCCTAATTATATTAAGATCGCAATCGATCAACAATGGGTAGTGATCCGACCACAGAACATCATACTTAACGCTAACACTACGTACAGTTCTCAGAGACGATTCTGTACAGAGACAGTGATCAAGCCATCGCCTAGCCTCATTGCAGTCACTAACATACGTGTACGTGTTCGACGTCAACCCCAGCCTATCTACATCAACGCATGCAAAGTTATTATCACTACAGTAGTTCAACAAGTCCGTAAAAAATAGTTCATGCGGATGTGCGTTAAAGTCACCAAGACAGTAAACCGCCTCCACATCACTACTATCGACAATCGCACTTACCAGTCCTAAGCAATGCGAGAATTCCGGCAGGTTACTCACTGCATCCGTGGGCATGTACACACTCATCACAATGAATGGCCTATCACACGTATGAATACGTACCGCACATATTCGCGGGTTATCAGTCGGAATGACCGATACATCATTGAACACACTTTTTCGCCATAGCAGGGCTACCCCTCCATAGGGTCGCCCACGCAGTATGCCAGCAGACGTGTCAACGGCCGACTTCCCCGTGCTGCTGAAGTCACCATGGATGGTGCTCAGAAACGGCAGCTCCTCCGGTAGCAACCAACACTCCTGAAGCGCTATTATGTCGCACGATTCGCAAAGTTCACGAATGCCCTCTATGGAACGCTTTACACTTTTACAATTAAAGCTGGCAAATCTTAATAAACTATTATTAGGCATTGTTGTTATTGACACTGCCGACTTTAAGCGAGTACTCATCCTTACGTCTTTGACTATAATGCACAAACCGTCTGAATATTATATTTTGTGGCCAGATGTTTTCATCCAAAAATGCAGGTACTTTGGATTCAGGTATAAAAAACTTGTATGCATCATAGTCAACCTTTTTTCGTAGATACAGCTTTTCCAAATTAACAACTACGCGGGTTTTTATTTCAATGTGCTTTATGATGTCAGCTATATGTGAATCTTTGTGCACATTCGTAATAAACATGGGCACTTTCTTTTCAGCAGCTTTGAAACACCCTACTATGTCTTTAGCAACCCCCGCTTTCCCAGCGTAACGGTATTTTTGCTTCAGTTTACGACGCGTAGCAACTATCCATCCATCATTCTCACTTCTAGGCAAAACATCACCGCAATGTGGCACTAGTTTACTATCGGAGTTTATTCTCTGCGACTGTGACGTAATACCAACAGCTGTTTGTACGGACGACGGCGAGTGAGCCCGCGTTATAGATACGGTTTTCGATACTGATAAAGGCGGTTCCTTCTCAACATACTCACTGCTTTCAAAAAGTGGACTTTGTTTATCGGTAATATGAACCGCGAGTTTTGCGACACTCTCTTGACTTCTCGGACTTTGCACTGCATTATTCGAACCCTCCAGGCTTCTGTATGATGAGTTACCAAGAGAAAAGTCACCGTTGCCACCACCTCGTTTCAAATTCACACACTGTTCGTTCCGTGCATGCTCGATCAATGATCCAAACTTGAGGTCATACTGAAGGTCCAACTTAAGTTTATCTAATTGATCTCTCGTCACACTAGTTGACTTCAGTTCTCGCACTTCATCCTTGAGTAAGGTGAGATCCTTTAACAGCTTAGTCACATCCAAGTGATCAAATGTGATAGGGGGTAGATTGTCAAGTTGCCGCGCGACGAAAATCGGGATCACATCAGGGTCAGTAGACTTGAACAGGCCAATTATATCGGCTAAGTCACGGTGTTCTTTGCCATTTTGCTTCCGTTTGATATTTCTTTTATTAGTCGGAACAGATTCAAAAAGTAACGATTTAGAATTTTTGATTTCTTCGTTACTAAAGGCCGAAACACATATACGAATTAAAGTATCGTCATCACTCGTCGACAGCTTATTTTGGACGTAACATAGTAGCTCGTTAATAACGATATTACACTGAGGACACTTTACTGTGGCGGACATTTCGCACGACGCAAAAACCAATCGTAGCGAAAAGCAAGCGACGCATATGACTGCATGCACGCGAAAGGTCTAGGATAATAGAAAATAGCCAAAATAGAGGTAAAAATAACACTCAAAAGTACAATAACACACAATTAATAAAATAAAATTTTGACATACATGTTATCCATCAACCTAGCAACGTGACGTTTTTGTGAATTTTTTGTAAGCAATATAAAATGTTTCCTCACAAAACAGAACCAGCAGCAGGACTAACACCCAGGCCGCGGCATAATTTTATCGTCACATTACCTCTTCATCAGCCATATTTTCGGCACGAGACAAGCGACGACAAAAATATTTCGTGGCCTCCATATCGGGCGTGCAGGGGTTAGAAAGAAGAGACCTAAACTTCTTCTTATCTTTTTATAGGGGCTAGTTATTTCTCTATCTTGCGGTACCATTCATCAAATGGTATATGTACATATTCTTGTAAGTCTATAACATTAACGACCCTCAGAGTATCTAAAGACCCAACTTCTTAAATAAATAAGTCAGCAAAACTCCTACAAATAATAGTAGTAAGCAAAACTGGACCTTATTACTTAGAACATTCTTAACACCATGCTACGTAAAATATGTCGCTATGTAATACCCACAAAACTTTACTTAAACTATTAATGCTTTGACGGAGTTAAAGGTCATTATGGCTTGAGGCGTATTGAACCAGGAAACGTATTAATCCTTGACCTTTTCACCCTCGATTTCACGGAATTCCAAACTCTATAATGTGTGGATTGTGATGGGTGAACACAAAACAAACATTGAACCAAAAATCCTTTTGAATTCTTCCTTCCTAACTCCATATCAAACATGTATATTGATGACCAGAGCTAATATTTAGACAAGCGGGTTTGCTTTTAGATGTTATATCTAAAAGCAAACCCGCACATATCTGTAACCACAAACACAGCTGGACCAACAAGTTGTTTACAACATTTATTAAAAATAACTACTATATATTCTGTATATTGTAAGTAAATACAAATGGGATTGTAACTAAATAAAAATAGTCTTGGAATCGGGTGATCTATGTAACGTTTGTCAGTGTCCGAATGAACTCGCCGCCGTGCCTCGTAATTTTGATTTTCTTTCTTTCCCATTTTTTCCTTCACTCCCTCTTTTTTAAACGTTTATCCTACAACTTTTTAAAAAAAGATAGAGGGAGTTTTCACTAAGATTTTCTCCTGATTCGTGAGTGCTTTTACAAACACAAACTTTCATATACACGAACGCCCAGACCCAGAACAACCATCTGTAGGTCATGCAAATATTTGCTCAGTATAGAGATCGAATCTACAACATGTGGAGCAGAAGATCACTCAGTCGCAACGCCAAGCGTGTCGTGAAGCCCTGCTCTTATCCTTTCCTTGTTTAGAAGAAAATCTCTTACTTTCTGTTGTGCCTAGATTGGAGAGTAGTTAGTCTTATGATAAGGTTACAATCCTATATGTGTAACTATGGGTCTTCCGATAAGCCCAGTCCTAAGATGCAGATATTATTTTTCTCGTGTTAAATAACTAATCCCCAACTAGTTATACTGGAATCCAATCCCAATATTAGAGAAAAGGCTAGCACAATATCTTATGTGATATTGTATGTTAATATTATTAACAAAAAACCGCAAAGGTCAATGGAAACCGCTTTGCAAATAGGCTGTGTTTCAAATTAAATGTTTTGTTTAAAATGATTTATTTGTGAATTGTGAATATATTTAATTTATAATGACCGGCTGGTTGGACAATTAATTATAGGTAATAACCTCCATTTTGAATTGCTAAAAGGTCCATTAAAACGTCTTTTAAATTTAGAACATGAGTAGGTAGGTACATAAAATATAAAACAAAAAAGAAAAACATCAATATAATATTTAGAAATAGATAATGAATGTTGATTTTTTGCAGTAAAGAAACTTAGTTAACTACTAAGTAGCTTTTGCTACGAAAATCGTCCGCTTTTACAAAATAAATACATCTATTCATCCTTTACAAAAGTAGACACACCACATTTAGTCATAATATAAAAAGTTGTAGTTTTTTCACGTAGGTAGGTCATGGGCTCATGGGTTTCATTGGGAAAGCTAACGGATAGAATAACACCACTCATTTATCTGGTGACTAAATCGAGTTTTTTTTTCTACAGATGTCAAAATTTCTGAGCATTTGTGCCGAGTCATGTTATACTACCTATACACTTGGCTACTTTAATTTTTTCAAAGAGTTGATGTCATCGCACCTTGAGGGAAAAAACACATTATTAATTTTAATTTGTTTAAGCTCCTCTTGAACGGACCGGCCAAAAATGTATTTGCTAATCATTAAAACCATTCATTCATTTTCACCGATCATAACTTTTACTTCACAACTTCGATTACTTTGAAACACAATTTGAAATTTTACTGTGTACTTTATCTTCCCAACAATGAGATAAGACGATCTGTTGTGGATATTATGTAGATATCTATCTCTTTGAGTCGAAGATCGGGGTTTGGATAATCCGTTAACTTGGTACGGTCTGCGAAGCTTGACTGATCAAAGTTTTTGTTCGGCCAGGTGAAATGGCAAGCACTGCTAGGGACGCGAAGGAATGACAAATCGATTTCAGTGTAAAATATCGAGACAAAACACCCGTCTGGTTTTTGTCGGTAAATCACCCGTATAAACTCTCCCGAGCGATGGAAGTCCATGAGGATTACCATATGCAAAAAATAAATAAGTGAAGTGGCAACACTAATCGCTAATGTTGACTGATTAATAAAGATATTTGTATTGTAAAGCTAATAAGACTAGGTTCTAAAACCTACCTTTTTTCTTACATACTATCACGCCTATATTCCCCGAAGGATCAAGTAGAGGCCTGGAGATTTCCAACCACAGTATGTTTAGGTCCCATGTGGGTGCGACCCTATTTCTTCAGTTAACCGGCACAAAACCCAAACTACTCGGCTCCTTAGAATTTTGTGCAAAAACAAAATAACACTTTGATCGACCTGGGAATCGAACCTTGGACCTCTAGTGTAGCAGTCGCGCTCAAGACCGCTAGTCTATTAGAAAATGTTTCATCACAAGTATTGAGGGCTTTTATCCTCTTATCAATAAAAAATCATTTACTGAGCTCCGTAAATGATTAATAGGTATTTCAAAAAAATATAATTATAAAAAACATGGCGCAGGACGTAAATTTGACCTAACATTATTTACTAAAACATACGATGGTAGTATCTACCTCGCCACGTACTAAAAAAACAATTATTGTTTTACTACCAACATGTCTAGACCAACAATTACTTACAACACTATTATTAGAAAAACTGTCTTTAAAACGTAGGTACAACTGTTATCGACAATCGACATCAATTGATCAAATGTCGACTGTTTTAGATCACAAAACTAATGGAATTTAAATTGAATGTAATTAATGAATCAATTTCCTCGAAACGGGAAATGATAACAGCCATTTTCCAAATTACATAATTTAAAAAAGAGGTAAGTATACATAATTACTACGTATAAAAAAGGGTACTGTTTGACCAGTGCGATACGGAACATCACGTATTCGTTGGGGCCACGACACGGGCGTGGATTAAAAATATATATTTTTTATACATATTCTAATTTAGCATATTGTGTCACGTATCGAAATATTGGTTAGAAATCATGCCAACATTATAAAAAACACTAGCCCCATGGTAAAAGGACAACAGGTATTGTCTTCCCGTAACAGCTAAGCACGTCATTGGCTCTCATCGACAACATCGTTTGATAATGATACCACTACGCGTAAATAAATTTGCCGAGCAATATGTATTCTTTTACTTACTTGCTTCTTTATTGGTAGAATGTCGGTACCTAATTTTCCAATGTTCACTTATAAAGACAAATTTAACCTTATATTAATTATCTCTCTGCCAGTTGCATTTTAGACCACTTACCGTAAATCCATTTTACAACTTGATACATATCGGTGTTGTTATTTAGGTCTTACCTACCATTAAATTAAATTAAACTACGAAAAAAATTAACTACGGTATGAACATCCTCGCCGCGAATTTTCAATTAGTAATTACAGTTAACTTTTTTAATAAAATAGGCGAACAACACGAGTCAAAAATGATTGGGCTAGTAAGCAATTTATTCGATAACTATATAAGCTGACGTCGCTGGGACCTATCGCGGGAAGAGATTACCTGGGCGTAAGCAAAATCTTATTCTTCCATGTTTAGATGGGAAGATTTTTTGTTTAGTTTCAATTGAAAGCCCTTCAAGTTTCTCAGGGACACCAGCAGCCCAAGATTATTTTATTTTCTACTGTGTCTCAATGGATTCAAATCTACTCGAATTTACCCATATAAATAAACAAATTCATTTGATACTTCAATTTAGTTTTCGTTCGCTATTTCATCAACGGCTGGGTTTTAATGGTTAACCACTGGAATTTCAAACACTACATTTACATTAAAGTTTGCGGGTCTGTCGCAAGAATGCAAATTGTGCCTTCGCTTTTCTAATATGGTAGCCACAAAACAATTACGAAGGATCTAATATTGCTTTTCTGTGTATAGGTATCTCTAAGCTTCTTACAATTTGATGGTTAGAGACATCTCATTAGTTAGATTACCATTAAGAGATACATCTTAGAAATAGCTATATTGCATGTATTATTTGAAATCTACTCGGAAATTAGTCATCATCATCATCAGCCTATACTAGTCCACTGCTGGACGTAGGCCTCCCCCAATGTGCGCCATTTCGCCCTGTCTTTGGCTTGTCGCATCAAGCTTCCGCCAGCAACCTTTCGCAAATCATCACTCCATCTTGCCGGAGGGCGTCCTATGCTACGTTTGCCGAGTCGCGGTCTCCACTCAAGAACACGTCAACCGCAGCGGTTGTCGGTTCTTCTACAGATATGGCCAGCTCACTGCCACTTCAGCTTGCTAATCCGGTGCGCTATGTTGCCGACTTTGGTTCTCTGTCGGATAAACTCGTTGCGGATTTTGTCCTTAAATCCGTAATTTAGTATTACGGATATATTGTTCTTCGTAAAGTCTCAAGTGCACACAAGAGGGCGTAATCACCCACATAGAAAGAGTCGCTACAAAAATCGGAGCAGGCTTTCACATGTACAAATATATTATTATCAAATCCGATATAACTCACGAAGTGGATCCGTGATAAATATTCTACACAACCTAGGTTGTGTAGAATATTTGTTAATTCATATGTATTTTAACTAGCGTAGCTATCAAACTATTAAGAGGTCTTTCCACTCATAGCTCGAGTTAAAGTTGATTCTTTTAAACTTAATAAATATACATTCTCAAGATATTAAACTTTAATTTATTTTGATAACTTTTTAGTTACGTTCCTTTGTATACGAGTTACTACTAGCTAATAACATTGAACCTTTTATGTTGGCTCCTTTCATGTTACAAATAGTTCTTATTTGTGAAACTAACAAAGCGTGAATGCTTCTATTAGGTACATTGTGTTTTGTTGTAAATAATTTCAAACATAACAGTTTAACATATTATGCTACAACCCCCGCACCGGACAGAATATTTGTATGACCGACTGTTCCGGCTCTGGGTAATTTGCATCTATTAATGAACTATAAATACTTTATATTGGTACAAAAACTTCATAAGTACCTATAACCATTGCTTTAGTAAACAGGTTTTAAAAGTTTCTCCAGTAGATGACGATATCAATAAAAAAACGGCCAAGTGCGAGTCGGACTCGCGCACCGTGGGTTCCGTACTTAAAAATATTTTTATTTTATGATGTAATTAATGGTTTTCGCAATTTTTCCTTTATCTGTGCTATAAGACGTTGCTTCGTACCATTCCAAATTTCAAGATTCTGAGTTCACGGGACATACCTACCTTGTAGGTTTTGATTCCCTTGCGAGTGTTGAAAATTTGCAGCATAAACGGTTGTATCTTTTGATTGCATTGGCTTAGAAGTATGATTTTTCACAGCTCCAAGGGACAGTAGACCCGAGTATTTGATATAAATTCCAATTTGATACCTCCACGCGTTCTTGAGAAAAAGGGCCTTGAGAGACAGACAGACGGACGGACAACAAAGTGATCCTATAAGAGTTCCGTTTTTTCCTTTCGAGGTACGGAACCCTAAAAATATTAATAACTCAATGTACATTTTTTTGGTGTGTCATTGTCAATGTGTGGTGATGTCAATTTTAAAGTTAATGATACGTTAGGTAAGTCAAACAATTCGCGCGGCCCTCAGAAATTCAAAGTAGATGAATAATTTGTTCTCTAGTCGCGCAGTTGTTCGCTGGTTTCGCGGCCACACCATTAATAATACACTGTGGAACCACAAGACGAGCCGGAACCACAGTGACCCCTGCCCCTGCTTTGGCATTTCCGTTCAATTACCTGAATCTTGTTCGATGCTAATCTTATGATTAATTCTGTTTAAGGATGCCTCTAGTACCTACTACTTTCTTTATTTAAATCATGTATTGTCATAATCATGTGAAAAAAATATCTGCTGAGAAATAAGGTTCAATCTTTTTTTAAAGTCCTGGAGTAATTCTTTCTACGATACGTCAATGTTTTGTTTTTTTTTATGGAAACCGCTGCAGCGATCAACTGAGGAACTAAATTCGGCATACAACTAGGTATTAACTAGAGGCCCTGGTGTCTCGTTTATTAAACTCCAGGTAAGTCATTCTTGGGTATTCCGAACTCACCTTGAGTCTCACATTGTCCAACCACATAAGTGGTAAAACAAAACCTATAACGAAAGAAACTGCCTCATTAGCCAAGTGGTCCTGAGCGCGACTGCTACGCTAGAGATCCTGGGTTCGATTCCCAGGTCGAGCAGTGTTATTGGGTTTTTCTATGAAATTCCCAGTAGCAGCTCGGAGTTAGGAATTTGTGCCCGGTTAATGGCAATAGGCTCGCCCCCTATTACATGGGACCTAAACATACCGGCGAACTGTGGGTGTACATTAGTACGCCTCTGCCTAACCCTTCGGGGAATACAGGCGTGATGGTATGTTATGTTAACGAAAGAAACACAGAATAACAACATTGAGACAATCCCAACAACCATTTTTACAAACAAAAAAATTCAGAAATGCAAAACATTATCTACCATTCGATTATTCTAGGACAGACGAGGTTTGGCTCCAGATCCGAAATTTTACTAAAAAAAGATTTTATATAAAGCCTCCATGATCATATTTTGGGAGCGCTATTCTCCTAGAATACATAAGTATTTGCAAAACAACCAAAATTACAATACCTAGTGAACCGCAAATATTTTGCGGCTAGAAAACCTATCTGCTGTGTATTACCAATATTTTCATGGTTACACCAATATTTTGCCAATGTCCATATAGTTTCGATGATACACGAGATCGCTTCTCTTATTTTCATGGATATATTTTATACAGTAAAGACTGGATTTTTTCCATACATACAATTAAGCTCAATTTACATGCAACCTTTTCAAATCACTACCACAACTGGCCAGAAATACGCAATAATAAAAAAAACATTTCTAAATTCGAATAAGCTATTGACTAAATTTAAAAAAAACATTGGTTTTTAAATATTGTGTATTACCGTCCACTAAGGTGCATTAAAATTAGCCAGACACAGTCAACTGATAACTCACTTTTATTGAGGCACGATACGTTCAGCTGTAGAAAAACAACTTGTCCAATGTGTGGAACATCGCTGCAATGTTGCTAGCTTATCGATTTTTATCAGATACGGGGGATTTCGGGGTGTATACATCTGATCTCCATTGTCATTTCTACTATTGGACGACATCGCGTAACATCGATCCATGGTGTTCATTCCAAGAAACCGAACGAAACTTTTAACAGGCCGCACAGTACCGCTGAAATGTGGAATGCGCTTTCCGAGTGGGTCTTCCCCGATAAATATAATCTCGGTGTGCCTTTAAATCATGAGTGAAACAGTTTCTTCTAGGCAAGCGCGGCATTGTAGAACGCAGGTATCGCTTCACACCAGGCGAACGGACGGTCATGCGTAAGTCTAGTCTATGCTAATATATAAAGCTGAAGAGTTTGTTTGTTTGTTTGTTTGTTTGTTTGCTTGAACGCGCTAATCTCAGGAACTACTGGTCCGATTTGAAAAATTCTTTCAGTGTTAGATAGCCCATTTATTGAGGAAGGCTATAGGCTATATATCATCACGCTACGCGGACGAAGTCGCGGGCAGAAGCTAGTAAAGAATAAAAAAACAGGCACTCCTACCGACAGCCAAAGGGTTGATGACGTTCATAAAGTTCTACAATTTTTTTTAAATGTAATATGTTTCCTGCCATTTCAACCTCCTCATACGTGATTAATTGTTTTGAAAGTTAATTAAAAAACAGCGATATTTATGTGGCGGTAATTAGGTTGTTCAATTAGTTCTCTTACAAAGTGATTGGGGGCGCTAGCGTCGATGCAGTATTCCCAATACATTAGTAATTTGTGGACTTGTACGTACTCAGCGACCGAAAGTGGATATAATTCAAAATACATGTGTTTCACAGATTTACGATAGGATAATTGTACCTACCTACCTATAATCTTTGTATTGTATTGAAGCGCGTAAATATTTTAAAAATGTTACATTATGTATGAAAGATATGCCAAACTGCCTCATTAGACTAGTTGTCCTAAGCTCGACTGCTACGCTAGAAGTCCAGGGTTCGCTTCACAGGTAGAGAACAGTGTTACTGGGTTTTCCTCTGATTCTCAGTTGTTCAAGCTCGAAGTTTAGATTTGTGGCCGGTTAATGGCTGGCCCCCTATTACATTGGACTTGAACATACTGGCGTACTGTGGGTGTACAATAAGTAGGTACACCTCTGCCTAACCCTTCAGGGAATACAAGCGTGATATTATGTTATGATGATTGTAAAGTATCAACAGTTTTCTTATTTTGATCCAATTCACCCATTGATCCGATTCGCCTCGGTCTACCCTAAATTTAAAAATGAATGTCCTATCCACAATCTTTCCTCAAATGAAACATCAAATACATATAATGCACCCAACTACGAAATTACAAGACCAAACATATAACAGTCTAGTAAAAAAAAAAAACTTCATCACATAACCTAATAAACATCCGTAGTACGGAAGAACTTGGCCTCTCCAAGTTCCCTCTGAACAAAATTAATATTCTTTTCCCGCTCTCTTAAGAACGTTATTAAAAAAGTACCAACCATTTTCGCGCCATATGCGTGTTGATGAGCAAAAACTACTTATTCCCTTAGTAAAACCTCTTTGATGTAGTTAATAACATTATGCAGAAAATTACTTAACTTTTGTAATATTATTAAGTGAGCCTTTGTTATGAAATTAATCAACGTTTGAAAATTCATGAATTTTACGAGCACTCGTGGAGAAGTGGAAATGTTAAAAAGTTTTCAAAGCCAACGGTAGGACCTACACAAATAAAACTCATGATTTGTTCGAGGTACAAAAGGAGTCATTTGAATACTTATTTTTATTATTTTTCCTCTTTAACCTACCTATCCATATGTCAGATGTAACTCAAATTTGAATTCAATTCGAAGTTCGAAATTGAAACCTATTTTCAAAAAATTAGAAAAGTAATAATAAGAACATTATTTAATAATTATTCTGAATTTCCTGCAGCAGAACATTCAAGTATCACATTTATATTACACTAATAAGCTTCGAAGCCCACTACTTTATCGATTTTAGTCGATCAACAATGTAACGCATGGTCGAATACATCAAGCTTGAATAGCTCAATAGCTGCGCATAGGATTGACTTAATTAGACCGGCAGCTATATAGCACTATATTCTTGGAAGAAAAATACTATTCCAAATTTAAACTGAATCCAAATTGATATTGAAATCAATTCGAAATATTAAAATATTATATTTCGAATTGATTTCGATTTTTATTTACAAAAAAAAAACAATATGTTAGTTTGTGGACCATTTAGAACAAAGTACAACTCATTATAATAATATTACTTATTCGTATTAAACGATATCTATTTGAATTTAGAATTTGATTGATTTCTTCTAAGTACTAAGTATAAGAAAGTTTATCGTGGGGTCAGAGCTTAAGAGTTAAAAGAAGGAGTCATTAATTACGTAAGTAAAACTAAAAGCTTCGATCTTGAAAAAGTTTAGCTAAAAAGATAATTTCACTGCTATACTCCTTACAATTATTTACAAGTCCGAAAGTTGGTACCCCTTTAGAAGGCCGTTAGAAAAATGAAACTACTACCAATATTCCCACTAAGCACCAATCAAACAATCCTGGTTTCGATTGATAGAGCTTTATTGCCAGTGGAATTACACACGAGATTTTTCATTATTAACTCCCAGTAATACGTAATATGGCGTTATTGCGTACGTAATAAGTACACGCACCTGTCGGACGTGACCTGATGTCGCTGCTTCAGATAACTAAAGTTAGCTACAGAGCATCCATAGGTTCTTTTATGGGATAGGGCAGCAAACGAGCAGACGGATCACCTCCATCAGGTGATCCGTCTGCTCGTTTGCTGCGCTAAGCGATAACCGCCGCCCATAGACACCCGCAACGCTCGAGGTGTCATAAGTGCGTTGCCAGACTTTTTAAAGGGTTTGGGCTTCCGGTAACCTCACTCACTCGACGAAACACAACGCAAGCGTCGTTTCACGCAGGTTTTCTGTGAGGCCGTGGTATCACTCCGGTCAAGCCGGTCTATTCGTGCCTAAGCATGGCTCTCCCACGGTTGTTTTTTTTTATTCTTCATAGGCTTACGCTTGATCGCCAGTTCACCTGATGCTAAGCGATTCTGCGATCCACGATGGAGCGCGCTAGCCTAGAAGAAAACGATTCACTCGTGATTTAAACCAAGATTATATCTATCGGGGAAGACCCACTCAGGAAGCGCATCCACTTTATGCATATTTATAAGTAATGCGTTTTTATATCTGTATTTTTCAACTGCCTCATTAAGCTAGTAGCTCTTAGCACGACTGCTAAGCTAAAGGTCCTGAGTTCAATTCTTAAGTAGACTGTAATCGGGTTTTTAACATCTGAGGTTTCAATTTTACGTTACGTAAGAGACGTTTGCCAGGCTTTTAAAAATATCTACTTAAAACGTATAATTATTTTCCCTAATCACATGCTCTAAATTTTCTTTGTTGAATATAGAATTACATATTTTAATAGGTTGTGTCTATTCAATTTCACCCTGTAGATAGTCGATAACAAAACTCATTTTGTTTACTACTTATGTACCTCTAGATTTCACCCCTTAGGTAAACACAGTATATAATAAGTTTATCTTCAATTTTATCTTTCTACTGGCTGATATTTTCGCTGTGTGTTCAGCATCAATGGCGCTTATTTGGATTTTCTTTTGCACATAAAACAAGGGTGGTTCTGCGAATGTTTGGTGTAGCTCTGTGTGATATATTGGCTATTTTCCAATTGTTTATCCTCGGTACATAGAAAACGAATAACCCTCCCTATCTTGTGTAACTACAGACATTTTCACCCCAACTCATTTGTTACAAAAATAACATACCATCAGCGAGCCAGAGGCATACTTAAACTACCGTAATAGTTTTTACCGTGGGAGAGCCATGGCCGGTTCGACTGGAGTGATACCACGGCCACACAGAACACCGGCGTGAAATAACACTTACGTTGTGTTTCGCCGAGTGAGTGAGGATAGCGGAGGCCCAAACCTTTTAAAAGGCGGGCAACGCTCTTGCGACTCCTCTGTTGTTGCGGGTGTCCATGGGCGACGTTAATCGCTTACCATTCGGTGATCAACTGAGAAAATACATCCACGCCACGGTATGTTTTTTTTTTATTTCAGGTGGTTTCCTATATTTTAGTTTTGGTGATATGAGCAGACATGCGATTTGATACATATGTCTGCGCCTATATGTTTACGTCACCGGTATGTCTAGGTGGCGAGCCTATTGTCATTAATCGGACATAACCGAAACTCCGAGCTGCTTCTGAGAATTTCTTATCCAATAATACTGCTCGACTCCTTTTAAGGGTCCGGCTGAGGTAGAATTACAAAAACGTAATACCACACTTTGAATAAATTGTGTTTGAATTACGATTTATTTTTCTAATACTTACGTTAGTGTTGGTTTGATCCGCTGGACTCTTAAGATTTACAACATATTCACTTCCTCTAAAATTAAGAACATGTTCATACCTATAACTACTAACTAGAGGTATGATATCCATAACAGACCCGACCACGGAAGAGACTCTATGTGCCAAGAATGGTCACCTATTCTGACCGTGGCTAGCGCAGCTCAATTTTTGCAGATCTATCGATGAGTAGTTATTTAGCCACGAGCCCTCCTTTACGAAGCTCGAGGAAAGCCCCTTAACGAATTACTGTACCCTATATATGTATATGATAGAAGTACCATTTTAATCCAGTCTAAGTAGTCCTTAACAAGATTTGTGCCTGTAATACCTTAATTAACATGGATACAACTAAGTAGTTACCTTTACCTAAGCTTGATAGTTAGAAGCATACTTAAGTAATGC
This sequence comes from Acronicta leporina, assembly GCA_947256265.1. Lineage (NCBI taxonomy): Eukaryota > Metazoa > Arthropoda > Insecta > Lepidoptera > Noctuidae > Acronicta > Acronicta leporina. The sequence continues at coordinate 5,331,730 of OX366529.1, forward strand.
TTAATAATTAGGTATTGTTTATGTTTAGATCAATTGCTTATCTTAGTCAATCAAATGAATGGCGACACGTTTGGCGTAGCGGCTGAGCAATTAGCTTCTGTGACACGTGTTGTGGGTTCGATCCCCACACGGCGGAAATATTTATATGATCTACAGGTAGTTGTTCCGGGTCTGGGTGTTTGTGTATGTGAGAATTTGTGTTTGTAAAAGCACCCACGATAGAGGAGAAATCCTAGTGTGGGGCAACGTTTTTTTTTAAAAAAAATATGATTTCAAAATGCCTATATAATAATATATACTATATAGTGTATTACTGTACTGCCTATTAATTTATTGCTGGCTTAAGGCTTAAGGCTTTAAGCGCGGCTGCAGAGGTCCTGAGTTCGATCGATAAAAATAATTTTAAAGTAAATTAATTAAACGGATCCTGAGATACAGCTTGACCGCTCTGATGTACAGACCCATGCAAGGAAGAGATCATCAGTGTTGGTTTTATATTAAATTATTTATGCGATCCATTTCTAATCCTAATATAGCTTGACGTGAACGAAGCCGTGAGCAAATGCTATATATATTATATATATTATAAGCTTCTTTAGAGAAGTGTACCTATATATACCAACCGAAGACACTAAAAGCCTAACTTTATTATTTAATTAAATCCCCTGACGTCCAGGGTACTTTGATACAAAATGAGAACATCTACTATTTTTGAGTTCATTAAACGCAAGCAAAATACAAATCAATGTGATCATAAATCAACGGCTAATTTACTTTGATTGAGAGATGAAGGGCGAAATATTAACTGATTTTACGAGAAGAAAGTCTCTTTCACGGAAAAGTTTTCTGTAACAAACACCCCTTTTATTTTCTTAATAAATTCTCGTTTCGCGGCCTTGATTTATTAAATTTTGTGCTCATAAATCCGGATTATTATGAAATATTATAATTATAATTACAAAAGGTAATCTTAGATTATTAGAAGCATGTTAGCGAGTCTTAATCTCTCCAACAATTTTACATTAATAGCATTGAGGTATTAGCATTTCAATACTAATACAGAAATGCTCCATAGCATGCATGCTGAAAACAAAATCTAAGCGCTAGAATATTTAAATAATACTTATTAGCGTAAAGTCACATTGTGACATTTATTTTTGTACATTAATTTGTGGTGGCTAAATGTTAAAAAATAACTACCCCGGTCCTGCCCTTGATGATAGTCCTAATTTCGTGGGATATTTCTGGAATAAATGCTGATTTACGTTATTGAAACTTCTCTACGAAATGTCATACTATACTAAATCCGCTGTACGTTGTCTGTCAAAGATAAAGAATGAATTAATAAGATGATTATGTAGATAATGAAGTAGTATAAAATGTAGGTAGGTACCTACGCTACTGTCTGTTGTAGCGCTAACTACTTAACTGAACGCACAAAAGTTCTCTTCACGTTGTGTCTTTAATTACTCAATGTCAATTAGTGATATATTATTATGGTGTGATAAACCGCTAATTTGTGCTATATAATATGGAGTTGTGTTGTGTTATGAGTTGTTTCCCAACAATGATCACTCATACATTAAATAGGTAACAGGTACCTAATATCTTTACAACAACTACTAATCAAACGTATTATGAACATTATTTATGTGGAAATTTCTCTTAATAGTTTTGAGGAGGTTACTCAATTATTGCATAAATAATTAACATTTTAGAAAATGAAAATGTAATTACTTTATTCTCGTGCTATATCTTCGGAGACCATAAGCTGATATTAACAAATTGTGCATTTTCAATTATACATTTCGAAAAAAACTGTTCAAGTTTGTATTTGCCGTTCCAAGTGAACACCCTTTGATTTCAAAAAAAGCCTGTACGTAAAGCTACATACCTACAATCATAATTATCAAACTATATATTTCCATTATAAGCTCTCATTGTGTAGGCTTTCCGTACAACGAAAGGTCAACTCGTACTCGATTTGCTGTGAAACCATCGAGTGCGTTCATAAAATCGTCTAAGTTCAGACCATATAAATTCTTCATGATAATGGGCTACATATTTCAGCATATTAAACAGTGTTAAAGCGAGGTAAATTTTAATTGATGTAGCAAATTTATTCGTAATTGGGCAATAAATATTATATCGGCTGTAGGTATTAGATAAAATAATAGGCTTTCAGCTAAAATAAATAACGTTAATAAACAAGAAGAAATATAAGCGTCTTCATAGAATGTATTGTGAATATCTTTGAGTAAAAATTGATAGTAATTTGGGAGTAAATAAAAGGATTTCTTATTCCAGCCGTTTACACTTGCGAAGATTTATCGTTCCATCTAATCCCAACATTAATCCGATTAGATGCTGGATCAAGAACGGCAATATTTCTTCTTCTTTCATTATTTGCCAGAAGTGTAAATCCTTCTTTCTAAGTAAAGGTTTTATTCTAAGCTAATATTATCTTATGAACAGGGACTCTTTGAACGGGAGGCATTTGCTCTGTAGTGAGACGATCAAAAATAAAAAACAAAATATTGATATACTGAGTGCCAATTCAGACCCTATACCCTTGTATAGTGTCTGAATTGGCACTGAAACAAGCAGCAGATTTTTAGATGGAAAAGGATAATATTGTGCTGGCTTCTATTAATCTCATAAAGACCCTCACATAATTTTTATTAAATCCTATACCGACATTGATAGCCAGCAAGCAGTTTATCTCTATAACTAGCGACCCGCCCGCGGTTTCACCCGCGCTGCCCCGGTCCTAAGAGTCATAGCGTGATGTTAAATAGCTTAAAACTTTCCTCTTGAATCACTCTATCTATTAAAAAAAACCGCATCAAAATCAGTTGCTTACTTTTAAAGATCTAAGCATACATAGGGACAGACAGCGGGAAGCGACTTTGTTTTATGATATGTAGTGATGATGATGATATACAAGCCGACTCTGACGTTGTCCTGTTTTAACTATGAAAAAAAAAACAAAATCTTTCTTAGTTTTTTCTCTCATAAGAACCTTCTCCTTACAATAACAAAAAGAACAAACTTAGCTAGATTGGTCCAGCCGTTCACGCGTGATGCTGTGACCAAGGGATATACGTATTTATTTTTATATATATAGATATCTTATCATACACGTTAGTTTAGTGCTAGTTACGCTTATAATTAAGTACATTAAGCGCAAGTATAAAGTTATTTCAAATCTATATAACTGCCTCGTTAGTCTAGTGGTTTCAAGTGCGACCGCTACGCTAGAGGTCTTGGGTTCGATTCCCGGGTCGGGCAAAGTGTTATTGGGTTTTTCTATGAAATTCTCAGTAGCAGCTCGGAGTTTGGAATTTGTGCCCGGTTAATGGCAATAGGCTCGCCCCCTATTACATGGGACCTAAACATACCGGCGAACTGTGGGTGTACCTTAGTACACCTCTAACCCTTCTAAAGCCTTCTAAAGCCTAACCCTTCGGGGAATACAGGCGTGATGGTATGATATGTTATGTTTCAAATCTATATTTCTATACTTTACTAATATATAAATCTGAAGAGTTTGTTTGTTTGCTTGAACGCGCTAATCTCAGGAACTATTGGTCTGAATTGAAAAATTCTTTCAGTGTTAGATAGCCCATTTATTGAGGCAGGCTATAGGCTATATATCATCGCGCTAAGACTAAGTAACTATTCCACGCGGACGTCGCCGCGGGCGGAAGCTAGTATGTAATACTTTTTCTTGTTTTACAAATAGTACTTAGTTTAATTTGACTGCCATTATAACAGAAATTTTAATACGCACACTGGTCTAACCAGATAGATTGGTATCATAAAAATGGAACTGAATTGAGGAAAATATTCCTAAATTGACTTCTTATAATAGGCAAAATTGTACCTATGGATTTTTTTATAATAAATTTGAAAACCCACAAGTTTACATATAAATGCAAAACTGAGCTTCTCCGTCACGTTTTATTTCTTCGTAAATACTGAACCAATATTGATGAATATTAGCATGCACCGGAATAACCTGAACCGTAAAAAAAGACCTTGGACTTTTATGTGCTAACGGCCGGCCCGAATATCAATTCCGTCGATAGATTTGCTTACTAGAGATAGGAGATTGACGTTATTTGTATGGACCTTATGTCAAAATTACTACCTCTAGTAAGCAAATCTACTGACTGATTTGTTATTGGAACCTGCTATTAGTTTCTTTGTTCCATAACATAACATAATCAACCCACATAGTGTCCCACTGCTGGGCACGGGTCTCTTCTCACAATGAGGGATTAGGCTATAGTCCACCACGCTAGCCTAGTGCGGGTTGGCAGACTTCACATCCAACGAAAAAAATATCTCAGGAATGCAGGTTTCCTCACGATGTTTTCCTTCACAGTTGTAAGGGTTGTTATTTGTCCCGCTACCGGTCCAACGGTCCGCTACTGTGGTGATCGTACATCCTACTAATATTATAAATGCGAAAGTTTGTGAGGATGGATGAATGGATGGATGTTTGTTACTCTTTCACACCAGAATCGCTGAACGTATCTGGATGAAATTTGGCACAGAGATAGATTATAGTCTGGAATAACACATGGGCTACTTTTTATCTGAAGTCCACGCAGACGAAGTCGCGGGCAGAAGCTAGTATACTACTAAGGGGAAGTGACTACATATTTATTAAGTTCTCTATTATAATACCTCTTTTTTATTTCGGTCAAAAACCTGCCCAGGCAGGCACAACAACTCGCCAAACATCGTAATCGGATCTTTGCGATGATGTTTGGAAACTACATAACTATAAAAAAAATAATGATGGAAGTATTATAAATACGCAAGTTTTTGAGGATGGATGGATGGATGTTTGTTACTCTTTTACGCCAGAACGACTGTACGGATCTGGATAAAATTTTGCACAGAGATGCATTATAGTCTGGAATGACACTGGGCTATAGCTTAATTTAACATCTTGTGTACCCACTATATTTCAGGCAAATAAATTATTTGAACGACGAAACGACTATAAACTAAGTATCGATAATTTTATATATATACTTATATTTATAACTCACTAATCTCACTCAAATAAACTGCCTCATTAGCCAAGTGGTCCTGAGCACGACTGCTACGCTAGAGGTCCTGGGTTCGATTCCCAGGTCGAGCAAAGTGTTATTGGGTTTATCTATGAAATTCCCAGTAGCAGCTCGGAGTTAGGAATTTGTGCCCGGTTAATGGCAATAGGCTCGCCCCCTATTACATGGGACCTAAACATACCGGCGAACTGTGGGTACACCCACAGTTCGCCGGTATGTTTAGGTCTCATAGTAGTACACCTTTAGTACACCTCTGCCTAACCCTTGGGGGAATACAGGCGTGATGTATATAAATTTATTTAGGTATATATAAAAATATTTAAAAGTATTTATCGACGCTATCGTGTTTTTTATAAGTGGCAAAACCCACATGATTACAGTTCCATAATTTAAGGAATTTTAATGTTTATCGACCTGTTAAGAATTCTTGATACACTCTATTTTATAGCGGACCCAAATTGATCTCGGTATTCGAATCAATTTGTGTAAAATTATCACATAAGAAAAATATATTTTAAGGCAAATGGTTTTAAGAACAAAATTTAAATGTCCTAATCCTGACGGGTTTCCCTCGAAATCATCATTTAAAAGGTTATTTTTAATTAAATCTTGATAAAGCTTATTGGCTTCTAACCTTATTAGGATTTGTGGATGACAAGGACGTACATATATATAATTATACTCATATTTTTTACACTTTAAAAATTTAAGTTTTTTTTTACAAACAGAGGATGAGAGAGGATAGAAAGACCTTTTCTCTCAAAAAGTTATTTTGGGATGTGACTGAACCCGCGGATTACAATTCACTGTTACATCAATTTTAAAAAAATACTGCAGACCTATCTTAAAGGTTCAAAAAAGATGGCATCATAAAATAGAGACTGGTCACACAAAAAGTATTTTATGTCATTCGCATTGACGATCTTAATACTCTGTCATGGCGGCCTGTCATCAATCTTACTTAATTTAAATACATGACAAGAACATCACTTAGCAGTTTAAAAATAACACTTATTTACAATTCAACAAAGCAGATAATAAAAACGTCCTTGCCTTGTACAAACAAATATATTACGAAAACATTTAATTAAACCGACGTAAAGCATTTGCGATAGAATGACAGAGTTCTTATTTTGAAAATAAATCAATACAAACCGCCCACGGGTCAACCTTGATTTACCAACGATTATAGAGTCTATGTTATAAAACCACAATTTGAGTACCACCATTCTATTGAGCAATTCGACGCCCAAAAGACATAATGACTCATTTTAGTTCCAGTGAAGTTCATTTATCATGTTGACTGTAAAATATGTGACTGATGAACTCATACAACGAAGCATAATGAAGTGTGGCAACCCTAACGATTGACAATTAACGTCATTTAGAGCCGCAATCCGAAGCACTGTGTTGTTAGTGTTGCTACATGCAAATATGTGAACATGGTGAATCAGTAATTGGTTCATAAGAAAAAAGTGCTGTTATTAAAAAAGTATGATAACATACCATCACGCCTGTATTCCCCGAAGGGTTAGGCAGAGGCGTACTAATGTACACCCACAGTTCGCCGGTATGTTTAGGTCCCATGTAATAGTAGGGGGCGAGCCTATTGCCATTAACCGGGCACAATTTCCTAACCCCGAGCTGTTACTGGGAATTTCATAGAAAAACCCAATAACACTGCTCGACCTGGGAATCGAACCCAGGACCTTTAGCGTAGCAGTCGCGGTCAGGACCACTTGGCTATTGAGGCAAAAGTATGATTACACAGGAATTTAGGAGCTCTATGAAGAATATTATAAGCTCTATTATGACTGATGTCGCAGGTAACTTTACTAAATATTATTTGTACTTTTATACTATTTTTTTTTTTTTTATATAATTTTAAACAACTCGCCTATATCTCTGAAGACTCGCAAGATGATACTAAGAATTTCAAATAAAAAACCCTTTATCGACCTGGTACCCTACAATCTCGCGCTATAGCCCTGATAACTAGACCATAATTTTTCTAATCAACTAATTAAATGTAGATAATGCCTGTCTCTAATTGATGAATGATTTAACAAAATATGAATATCTACACTATCGTAGGCCCATCGCATGAGCTTTTATATCGTGCATTTTTATGTAAAATAGTTCTGATTTTTTCTGGAATGTAAAGTATCTTATTCCAAGATAAATTCAACCTTTTTACATATTAAAATTCACACAGTCGTTATGTTGTGACCTAAATTTGTTTTTACCCGACAGTTCAAAATACGGACAAGCAATCTAAATCCCGTATGTGCATGGTTTTTAAACAAAACAGCGGCGAGGATTTTTAAAAGAGAATCCGTTGGATTCATCTCCCTTCCTCATTTGAAATTGTAGAATATAAATAATAACAATTGTCATAAAAACGGAGTAGGTAGGTAGGTATAATTTGGTTCAATTTTGGCCGAAGAATTCAGTCATTAACATTCTTGTCCCTACTTCTAATTCAGAAAACTGTATTACAATATTTTTTTAAACAATTGAAATAAGTAAATACCTTCATAACAACAAATAATTATGCAAATAAATCAAATTAATGTACCTAAGTACCTTCGCTTGTAGTTTAATCCCAGTATTCGGAGGTTAGTATTAATGATTGTGTTAAGTATGCTTCTATGAAAATCTTCAAATGGTTTTGAATATACTTATTAGATTTAGATAACCTTTAGATTTTTTACCGTTGTAAAAAAAAACAAAAGGGCATCCATTTGCCACCATTTCCCTCTGTCAGATTCTTCCATTTTCAAAAAACCACTTTCGTGAATGACTTTTATATTTATGAGTGTGTACGTTTTCGCTCGCACATATTTTGACCGACGACCTCGTTTCGAGCTTATGAAAAAAGGGTTCCCGTCGGGTCCGAAACTAGTCAGGCATCCAGAACACGGGTGGAGAGGTAAGGTAAGCTGTACACAGTGCCGGCTTAAGTCTAGTTTTATGATAGAGACCCGGGGGACTAAAGTAGCCTTTTTTTAGACACACGTATACACATCGTGCTATACAACATTATTTTTGGTAGTTATTTATGCGAAATCTGAATTCTGTTTCTTCTTACTGATTTCTGACACTTACGCGAATATTAGACATTGAAATGAAACTATTTTTTACGGATTTTATCGCGGTATATTTATATTATTTAGTTCCCGACGTTTCGGATCCTTTACTAAAAGAAGCATAGGGACCCGCGTAAAAGAACACATTGCCGATGTCAAACACCGCCGTTCCAGAAAGTCAGCAGTTTGTGAACATACCTTAGACAAGACCCAGCACTACATCAGATTTGATAAACCACAAGTCCTCGCAAAAGAAAACCGATTCCTACCCAGGATGATTCGTGAGGCTATTGAAATAAAAAAACACCCGAATTTCAATAGAGAAGATGGTTGGGTCTTACCAGCTGCTTGGAATCCCATTATAGAATCTATAAAATCTAAATCCAAGGCCAAAACTGCAAGACCAAAGGATACGGTGAGCTCGTTCTGCGTGAATCGGATCGCTAATAATTAACAAAAATGTAAGGTAGCTGTTAGTAATTTTAACATCAAGACGTCCAACACCTCAGTCTGCCCATGACCATGGATGCTGTAAAGGATCCGAAACGTCGGGAACTAAATAATATCAATATACCGCGATAAAATCCGTAAAAAATAGTTTCATTTCAATGTCTGTTTCTTCTTCTTATCGATTCCAATAATTTGTACACCATGTTATATTTTGTCCCAAAAATATTTGAAAAAGTTACAAGTGGAACGAGTAACTTTCCGCAATACGCGCACAACACAAGCCAAGGCAGGTCATAGTGGAACTAGGCGCGGGCGCACTGTAAGACGTGGTGAGCATTTTTTTGTACAGACTACCAGTAACATAACGAGCTTATAACTTTGTCATTTTCCGTGATACAGTTTTTAACTTTTGTAAATAGATTCTTTACATAAAAATACTAGACACGTGTCTGGAGTTTCACTTATACTAAAACTAAAGTTGTAGATTGTCAATATAAACAGATATCTCAATACGAAAAGCCAGTCAACAATGAGAGGTCAGTTTATACTGGCATCGTATAGCATGATGTGTCATTATGTAGCCGGATGTCAGTGAATCATAATAATGAAATGAAATGAAATGAAATGATGATGAAATGATATTTATTTCTGTAAGTAGATCATTATAGACACTTTTACAAGTCAATGGTTTGTTTTTTTTTTATAGCTAGATGGCTTCGGCATTTCCTAACTGACGACCTCTTCGAAGAAACACCGAAACAAACTCAGAGAATCATGGTCTCTTTTAAAGTCCAGACATAAAATAATGCAAATAATGTGAGTGGGACAATGCAGGGCAATGTCTGAAATGGCCTTTTGAGGAAAGAACTATAGCAGCTTTGAGTAGACCAGTCCTAACTGACGGCAAGCATGCATCAGTCATCGTGTAGCTCAACCATAAATAACCATAACCATAATAATGATTCAAATCAAAAGTAGCCATTTTATCCTCCCTAAATATGGTATCCCTGATATATTTATTTAATGCTTGTCCTCGCAGAGTGTGCCAAGAGATATCTTTTCCGACTGATGCCCCTGCAAAGCTTGGGGCGCTGTGGCATCCCATATCGGAACTGGACTGGACGCTTGTACCCAACGGCGCGACGTGGGATCGAGCCGGCCCTGGCTGTACACCTCAATGAGTCAGCTAGTGGCACTTAGAAATTCCGTTTACACGAATATTAGTTGCGGGGATTCGGACATTTGAACCTAAGAGCCATGATTCCCATTACTTATTCAGGGATGTTTGTGTAAAAGTAATTTTATTTTCTTTTGACGAAGTTTTTGAAGTTTTCGCATTTGTGGACAAGGAGTTAATAAATAAAAATTATTACTATTATTTTATAAATAAATGTAATCTTTTAATTTACAAAATAGTTTGCAATTTATGATGAATTATTTTAAAGTTTATTTTATTTATTTAAAGTATTGGGAGATAATATTTAAACATCCATACTTATATTGTTTAAATGCGAAAGTACCTAGTTCTTTCTGTCTGTGTTTTTACACCTTCACATCTGAACCAATTTTTATGGATTTTTGTAGTTTATAGAGATGCATTCGACCTTAAAGAAAGATCCTTTGAATGCACAAGAAAGTAAGATATTCTAGAGGTACCGGGGTTCTAAGGGAGACGAATGAATCTCAAAATATGGTGTAGGTACTTAACTTTTCAAAACAGTTCTACTAATTCAAATGACGTAGGAGAGCCATGCTTCGGCACGAATTGTCCGGCTCGACAGTAGTGATACCACGGCCTCACAGAAAACTGGCGTGAAACAACGCTTGCGTTATGTTTCGCCGAGTGAATAAGGTTACCGCAGGCCCAAACCCTTTTAAAAGGCGGGCAACGCACTTGTGACTCCTCTGGTGTTGCGGGTATCCATGGGTGGCGGTTATCGCTTACCATCAGGTGATCCGTCCGCTCGTTTGCTCCCCAATCCCATAAAAAAAATTGATTGTTTATTCTTTAATCTGACACCAGCCAACCCACTTTACTATTATAGCCTTCTTGCAGCAATCTCTACAATATTAAATATTGTTGTCTGCACAAGCTACTTACTTACCGCTATTTTACGTTCATATTAAAAAAAACTTGTAAGTATTCACGGCATTTGAGTACTCCTTAACATAATATAGCAGCTTTAGGTTGACCTGTCCTCAGTTAATGTTACAATTTACAAATTACCATACATATCTTCATACATACATACTGTTACGCCGAGAAGCTATTAGAATGACGTGGATGGGTCACGAAGGTTCTGGATAAATCGTAGAAGCATGTAGAATACTCGAAAGAAAGTACTCGAATACGTACTCACGTAATAACAATAGATCAAGGTCGGGTTCAAAGGTCAATGTCCGTAAACAATAGACGATCTATGTACCTACCTGTAATGCGAGTACCTACTCGCATTTTGTAGGCTTTTCGCAATTGTTCGATTCCAGAATCTTCGTGACTGATATAAAAAGGCGTCGTGAGGGTCGGCTAGCGCAGTTTAGTTTTGGACAAGGTGAAGTGAACATCAAAGTGAAGACAAGTGATTCTCAGTGTGACAGTACAGTGCGACAAGTAATAGTGTAGTGACTTTATTTGTGATTTCTGTTGTGTGTTGTCAAGTTTATTAAAGTATTTGTTTATTTCGGTAAAATTTGCGTTAATTAATTTATCCCGAACCCCAGCTCGTAACATTTGGTGTCAGAAGTGGGATAAATTATGCCGGTTTTGCCGAAGGACGATACGGAAGGTATCCGTACCAGAAGTCAGCGGCAGCAAGAGATGGACCAGAGACGATTTGGAGATTCTCCGGCACTTCCTGCGGATCATCAACAACCAACAATAGACCCAGTTGCTGGTCCATCTGGAACATCTTCAGCACCAGCAGTTGACCTGGCAGCCTTGATGGCAATGTTGCGGGAGCAGCTACAGCAGGACAAAGAGGAGCAGGCCCGCCGTCAAGACGAACAGATGCTCCTCATAAAAGACCTCCACGGGACTCTGGGCAAACAGCTCGGTGCAGTAAAGGAGAAAGTAGAACAGCACGAGACTTGGATTTCCGAAACCAGAGTTGAGATGGCCGATATGAAGAAGGCTCTAGGTGACCTAAAGGCAGGAAAAGGATTTGAGGCTGCTGTGGCTGCTGCACCTACGACCTCTTCATTACGCGGATTTAAAGTGCCGCCATTTGACGGAACCTCCTCATGGTCGGCATACAAAATGCAGTTTGAAGCCTTTATGGAGTCAAATGGATGGGACAAAGGCCAGGCTAAGACCGCGCTTACTCTAAGCCTCCGCGATCAGGCTTTGACAGTACTGGAGGCCCTCGGCAAGGAGATGTCCTACGATCAGCTGATTGAGGCATTGGACTCGAGATATGGTGACGGGTATCTTGAATACGTGTTCCGTGCACAGCTGAAGGATCGGGTACAGCGTGGTTCAGAGACCCTGCAGCAGTGGGCCGTAGAAGTTGAAAAGCTGGTCCGAAAAGCCTACCAGTCCACACCTGCACTTATCGACGGTAACCTGGTCCAGGCTTTCGTTGATGGAGTTCGTGACCTAGAAGTCAGAGCTGCTGTGAGACTTGGTCATCACAGGACATTGAAAGACGCCTTAGCCCATGCGTTGGAAGTGGAGGCAGTCAGGCAGGACTATCGAGCTTATCGTATCCGGGAGGTCGTGTTACCGACATGTTACCTCTGTGGAGAAGAGGGTCATTTTCAGGTGGGTTGTGCAAGGCGCAGCAAAATTTTAAGGGAACGTGTGTTAGTGCCTAGATGCTACATCTGTGGTAAGCGAGGACACTTTCAAGCCAGTTGCTGGAGAAAGGAGTATGGAAAAAGGATAATGATAGCTGCTCCAAGATGTTATATATGTGGAGAAAGAGGCCACCTCCGGATGAGTTGCCCGAAGCAAAGCAGATCCCGTGCAAGTTTTCCGAGTAGACCGTGCTCTGAAAACTGGAGGAAGAATGGAGATGACGCATATTCTGGAGTGAAGCAAGAGGCTAAGGAAGCAGTACCCGTGAGGATGCTGACAGCGGATCTGAATGATGTACGAAACAGTAGCTCAGAACGAGTTGGTCAATCGGCCAAACCAACTTCTGAGAGAATGAAGACGCGTTATGACTGTAAGACGAACAAAAAAGGCTTCGACGGGGGTTCACTAGTGTGGCTAAATAACCCGGTGCGCGTCAAAGGAAAGTCATCCAAGTTACGGGCAAAATGCAACGGCCCCTATAGAGTTGCGACTAAGGTCAACGATGTCACCTACAGGATACAGCAAGGACCAAGAGGTGCTCCGAAACCAGTTCACGTGGATCGTTTAGCCTGTTATTACGGATCTAATGATGCATGCTCGGGACGAGCATGTCTTAGGAGGGGGCAGTGTTACGCCGAGAAGCTATTAGAATGACGTGGATGGGTCACGAAGGTTCTGGATAAATCGTAGAAGCATGTAGAATACTCGAAAGAAAGTACTCGAATACGTACTCACGTAATAACAATAGATCAAGGTCGGGTTCAAAGGTCAATGTCCGTAAACAATAGACGATCTATGTACCTACCTGTAATGCGAGTACCTACTCGCATTTTGTAGGCTTTTCGCAATTGTTCGATTCCAGAATCTTCGTGACTGATATAAAAAGGCGTCGTGAGGGTCGGCTAGCGCAGTTTAGTTTTGGACAAGGTGAAGTGAACATCAAAGTGAAGACAAGTGATTCTCAGTGTGACAGTACAGTGCGACAAGTAATAGTGTAGTGACTTTATTTGTGATTTCTGTTGTGTGTTGTCAAGTTTATTAAAGTATTTGTTTATTTCGGTAAAATTTGCGTTAATTAATTTATCCCGAACCCCAGCTCGTAACAATACCATCACCTAAGCCTATTATAAAGGGCTTAACCCCCGATTCAGATTCCGATCCAGTTTCCATCTTGATACGGCAGTCGCTATTGTATGCAGAAATTAAAAAGTGAGGCGATAAGTCGTAAATAATTGTAAGTAATATTGTTGCCTTTATCTATTATCTATCAAGATTATGCTAATATATTGTTTTACAAACAATAATAGCGTTCGTGACTTATTAATCTGTGTAATCTCATATTTGAGAAATCTATAACTACACCATCGGGAGTTTAGGCGGGAAAATGTAAAGTGCACGTTGTCGATTTAATATAATTTTCAAAACTTGAATTTCTCCGAAGTTTGATGTGTAATTATGGTGGATAATTAACCATTAAGTGTTCGTGAACGTGTGAGAGTGTAGGCAAATTATATAAAATTGAAAATCGTGACTTTTTGGGTTCACTCCTAAACTCCATGAAAGCCTCAATAAAGTTTCTACCGTTTTATTGGGGCAACTGAACAACTAAACAACTTCTACTTGACACTGGCGAACACAGAAAGTGTGGTGCCTTATGCCACGATGGGAAATATTACTTGATTACTCTAATACTTGACACTGGCAAATACACAAAAAGTGTGGCGCCATAATAAAAAAAAACTACACCATCGTATACTGATGGATGTAAGACGTACTTTGGTGATTTTATTTTGGGTAACATAACTCGGGTTAAGCATGACCATCTATCTACCCGTGCCCATGGATGGTGCAAAAGGATCCGAAACGTCGGGAATTAAATAAACAATGCAACGTGATAAAAACACAAAAAAATACTATTTCGATGTCTAATATTAGCGTAAGTGTCAAAAACCAGTATTAGTTCGGGTTTATTTTGGTCTTTGATAACACTGACTTGCTTATTCAAACTACAGAGTGTTTAGTGTCTCTGGTTACACTGGAGGATATTGTATCTAGTAACCTAATCAGGAGATTCGTGAGTGAATCGGAGGCGACGTAACGCGTGGATGACGTGGGCCACCGCTTAAGGCTTCGCCGTCCGAAAACCCTCGCGCCCTTCAAACCTCGCCGTAGGGAATGTTTATGCATTACTTACAAACCGAAATGTTCCTTGCCTGATTCAAATTTAGTTCTGGCTCGACACTGAAGTCAGATATGACTCTGTCAATTTTTTTATATGATTAATCTAGTTCCGTAGCTAACCGTTAGACGCGCTATCCAAGTTTTCCACATTACACAATACATCATCACTACATAGTATAAAACAAAGTCGCTTCCCGCTGTCTGTCCCTATGTATGCTTAGATCTTTAAAACTATGCAACTGATTTTGATGCGGTTTTTTTTAATAGATAGAGTGATTTAAGAGGAAGTTTTTAAACTATATAACATAACCCTACGACTCTTAGGAGCAGGGCAGCGCGGGTGAAACCGCGGGCGGGTCGCTAGTACATTATATAAGTACAACAGAATAAGAGCGCTCGCGCACTTGTGATTTTTAGTCGGGCGATAGTTTGATCGTTCTGGGATTCACTATGGAATTCGACATGAAATTATACACGACTACTACAGCTAACTATCGGTAGACTAAAAATCACAAGTGCGCGTTAGCCCTAAAAGTGGAAATTAAAATATTCTCCTGAAAACACACAGTTGTACCCGGAATTGGAGCCGTTCCAATTAATAACAATAAACCAGCTCCATTGAGACCTAATACGAAACGGTATTTGTACCAAATTAGAGGCATGCCACGGCATTAATATTGTCAAATTCATTTGCCGAGTACCTTTTAGTAAATTAAATTCCAAACTGAATGACTGAAATAACAAACTTTGTGCCTAGTTTCGGTACAAATATAATAGGTTGGTACTTAAGAGAGTCCCTAACTAAATAGTTGGCAATGTAACGTGAGTGTTGGGAAGGGACTAGAAACCTGAACTTTCACCCTCAAAGTTGCTATAAATAAAGTTCACCTTGCACAAACATTGGAATATTTTTTTAATTTATATTTCACTGATTAGAATATTTGCTTTCCAAGGACGTCATCTTTATAGTTTCTTCTGTTGGGGCAGAAATCCAATGCCTAGACTTAAAAAGAGAAGGTGATTCTCAGAATGTTTTGGGGTTTGTTTTCAAAGCTACCATAAATCTAAAATACCTATTCACGTTTCATTCTAGAAATAAACGTATCATATTTATCACTTATATTTTTAATTCTTTAGCTACACTTTTAAGATATTAAATAAAGAAAAAAAAGAACTACTTTAAAATTATTCAAAACTACTAGCGGCCCGCCCCGGCTTCGCACGGGTGGAGAAATCCCTAAATATTTTCAAAATATAATGTAGCAGTCAAATGGTGAAAGAATTTTCGAAATCGGCCCAGTAGTTTTTGGGTTTATTTGTTACATAAATACAAATCCTCTTTATAATAATTATTAGTCTTTAAAACTAATTTAAAATTATTTAGCCTTGTTACTAAGTAATATAGGTCTAGGTCTAGGTCTATATCTATAATAGCCCGATATTTTTACAAACTTTCCTTTATTATGTAGGTTGTACATTTGACTTTGCCTAAATAACGATGAAATGAAAAATATCTCCTAAAATCTGTCGCCCTAACCAAATGACCTCGGGTCATATTATTTTTGAATCATTTGCTCGTCAGTTGGCAGCGCTGTTTTTTGCGTCAACCGCTTTGCGTACTATGACCGGAGTCCGGACCACGCCTAAACCAGTTGGTAGAAATTTACATCAATAATTATGTGTTGGACTGGTTCTATATTAAGATTTATCTACGATCTGCGCATTAGAAAATTGACACTGTTTACTAATTGTTGTTACGTAAACGGTAATAGTTAGATCAATGGCTAAGATTGCCAAGAAGTCATAAGTTCAAATTCCAATAGAATATATGCCTACGGTGTTACGTGTATAACATTTTGTATCAACTGGATAATATTTTTTAAAAAAATGTAGGCATGTAGTAGGTACAGGGCCGGACCGTGAGTTTAGGGGGCCCTGGGCTAGCTTAGGAGCCCACCTAATCTATACTAATATATAAAGCTGAAGAGTTTGTTTGTTTGTTTGTTTGTTTGTTTGCTTGAACGCGCTAATCTCAGGAACTACTGGTTCGATTTGAAAAATTCTTTCAGTGTTAGATAGCTCATTTATCGAGGAAGGCCATAGGCTATATATCATCACGCTAAGACCAATAGGAGCGGAGCATCAATGAAGAATGTTTCAAAATCGGGATTTTTCCTTTTGAGAGCTTCCGATGCATGCGCTGCGTAAACGATTAAAGTATCGCAAAAATAATATATGACAGAATTGTTCCTCTTTAAAAGTTCTAAAAAAAAGTCCGCGACAGCATATATCTATCTTTTAAGGTTGGCTCACTATAACCGTTTTTATGCTAACTTTGTTCTAAAATTCGTTTTTTTTTCCTTTTGATAGCTTCCGATGCGTGCGCTGCGTAAACGGTTAAAGTTTCGCAAAAATCATATATGACAGAATTGTTCCTCTTTAAAAGTTCTAAAAAAAAGTCCGCGACAGCATATGTCTATCTTTTAAGGTTGGCTCACTATAACCTTTTTTATGCTAACTTTGTTCTAAAATTCCAAATGCATTATTTGCGTACGTGTTTTTATAAACATGATATTAATCCTTATCCAAATAAATACGTTATTCATCAGCCTTTAGAGCGTTTGTTTTGTATCCGTGTGGACCGAGCTTGGGTCCGCTCGGACCCAACAAACGCTCTAAAGGACATATCCTCATTTAGCGTTCTTTTATTATTCCTGTTCCCGTGACATATTTTACTAAAGTTCCGCTCGGATACTCAATACTCAATTATCAACTAACAATATTGGCTATATCTTGAAGTGAGCTTCAATCAAAACATACTACAAGCCGCTGAACGGGATCATCATCTTCTTACCACCTGTCAAGTGCCACCTGCCAAGTTTGCTTGAACTTGAAAGCGATAATCTCAGGAACTATTGGTCCGATTAGAAAAAATCTTTCGGTGTTAGATAGTCCATTAATAGGGTATTTTACACCATGTAAAAATAAATATGAAAATGCATTTTTATGATAGATTTTGAAAAAAGTAAACGAGAAACGTTAGTATTTATTAATAAAAATGCAATGTAAATTTTATAATTCAATTTCAAAAATCGTCTTTTTTAATCTGTTTTAAAACGCCATCCGCCATATTGGTTATCAACGTGACGTCACTCATTCGATCGATGACGACGTTTGTCGTCTCAGAGTAACAATTCAACAATCATTGTTTGTCGTGCTGTGTTAGTTTGATTAAAATCGCATCATGGAAGACGGTTTTGTGAAAGCAGAAAGTACAAATCTACCAATGATCAATACGTTGATGGTGGCAAATTTTTTTGCATCCAATCCCGATTTCTGTTCTGCCGAGTTGAGAAATATTAAAACAGTAATGTAAGTACCTACCTAACTATCGTATCAAGTTTTGTCTAACAATAAGACCCAGTTTCACCAATTTCTATGTAACAAGGCAATAACTAATCAGCATTTAAAATTAACAAAGCAGTTAAGGCTGATCGTTCACCTGAGCCCGCCAAAAATTGTGAAAAACCAATTGAAATTTAATTGGTTTTTCGCAATTTGTAGGTCTATAACACATTCTAGATTCCTAGCTGTAGTAATTGCGGCATTAGCTATACAATATTCACAACTGAGCATTAAAAACTTTGCTTAATAAACGTTATAGAAGCTAAAATTAGGTACAATCGTTAATTTTGGCCAAAAATGACGATTGTACCTAATTTTAGCTACAATATCGATTTACGAGCAAAGTTTTTAATGCTCAGTTGTGAATATTGTACTTATAGCTAATGCCGCAATTACTACAGCTAGGAATCTAGAATGTGTTATAGACCTACAAATTGCGAAAAACCAATTGAAATTTGAATTTGGCGGGCTCAGGTGAACGATCCGCCTTAATAGGATATGTCCCATGACGAAAATGTCGAAAATGTGCGTTATTAAATCAAGCATTTATTGAATGATACACAAAGCAATTGAATCCACAATTTTTGTGGAGTTTTTACACTTGTATTATTGCATTCAGGCACAAGACACCAATGATAAACATTATAACTCATTATTTTCACAAATCGTGTTACTTGGTCTTTGGCAGTAGTGACGTCACGAGCCGAAGTAGCATGGCGGCTAGCGTTTTCGTGCGTGAATTCAAAATCATAAATTAAAAATCGTTTTTATGGCATTTTTTGGTTGTATAAAATTGAAATAAAAATTCTACTGGTTCATTACGATCTAAGGATTAATTTAAAACAGTTTTCAAAAAAAGGTGTAATACCCTATTGAGGAAGGCTATAGGCTATCATCCCGCTAAGACGAAGTAACTATTCCACGCGGACGAAGTCGCGGGCGGAAGCTAGTTACTCATAATATAGAAAAAAAAATGAGACAGTAAAATATTCGATTTATATTATAATATCCATATAATCCACGGGGCCCTGGGCTGAAGCCCATAAAGCCATATGGTAGATCCGGCCCTGATGTAGTAGGTATTTTTACGTAAGTATATCATTTATGGATTAATCCGAAACATTTACCGATTATGGAAAACAATTTCGGAACTCACCAAATCGAACCTACCAACTTCCGAAACTGTTTTGCACACACCATTATGTTATTGAAGGCGGTTTTATTACTATAAAAAATACTAGTAAAAAAACACTAAATCCCACTTGCACCAACTTCTTAACTATGTTTAAATTGTATTTAAACACGAAATTTCTATGAAAAATTGTGTTTATATTCAATTTAAACATATTTAAAAAGTTGGTGCAAGTGGGCCTAAGTATATTATTGGTCCAATGGATTTTTTATTTTAGCATTTTTAAAGGTTTTTATGTTAGTAACACTCCGCTGCTGGACTTGTCCAGAAATTGTAGATAATAATAGTATTTAGTAATTAACTCCGAATCAGGTTAGCCAATACACTAATTATTTGAACGGCCAAATTATATTTCCGCATCCCATCTCGCCGTAATCCCAATAATAACAAACTATAATTAGTTATTGTTTGTGATAATTATGTCCGTAATATACAATGTCAACAGACGTTAAAACTGTTACATATTGAGGCAGGTATAGTAATTAAATATCACTTGCTTCAATACAAGTTTTTAACCACGTTTTGATTGGAGGTAGGAGGAGATTTTTTTTCGAAAATAAAATAAATAATAAACCATCATGAGGAAACCTGCAAGCCCGAGTGATTCATAACAACGTATGAAGTCTGCCAACCCTCAGTTGGCTACCGTGGCTGCCGGTGATTCTGAGACCCGTGCCCAGCAGTGGGACTATAAATGGGTTTATGATGCTATTGTGGTTTACAATTACACCAAACAATAGCACAAATTGTGATTGCGTAATTTGCGTCATATATGACGTTACGAACAATTCCGAAACAATATCGTCAAATGAATTAATTAGCTGCTTGACATATTAAATTAAAATAACATACAATGGTATAGTATTAATAAATAAATTTTCTGGGACATTTTTTACACAGCACCATCTAGTCCCAAACTAAGCAGAGCTTGTACTATGGGTACTAGATAATGGATATAATACTTATATACGTTTTTTTTTGTAAATACATACTTATAATACATAAGAAACACCCAGACGAACACAAACACTCATATTCATCACATAAATATTTGTGTTCTGTGGGAATCGAACCCACAACCTCATGGTCAGCAGTCCGGTACTCGAACCACTAAACCACATAGGTCGTCAAAGTCGTCAAAGTCGTCAGTATTCCCGGGAGGGTTAAGTCAAAGTCTTTATTCCGTACTTCAACATTAAAGTTTTGTCTACGAAATCTGTCACGTCTTATGTTATTTAAGTGTCATCAGACAACCATTCTCATACAATTGAAATATTACTTTCCCAAGTCGAGCAAATTGTACTCGCCCAAAGCCCAAACTAAGTATAACTGACAGCTGTCAAAAATTAAATTTCAACATTCCAAATTCATTTGGATATTATTACCTATACTTTGGGTCCTGCGGCTTCATAGGTGTTACGAACAAACTTATTTTAGCACAAATAACTATGTTTTGTGACTCTGTCATATGAACGTGTCACCTTTAGTTACGTTCCAGTTTGTAATCCAACTAACTTTTCCATTAAAATTTTTAACGAAGTGGAATAACTGGTGTCCACGGGTATTCACTCGAAAAACTGACGGCAATTACGTTTGGTTAATTAATATCCAATTTCGATGGTGCGAAAATACCTTAAAAAGTATTGGTTTTTAAACTATTAAATAACTATGTTATTTATTATCGAACACATAACTTTTTTAGGCGAAATAAATTTTAATAATATTATTTCATAGCTACAATTACCTGCATCTTCATGACACCCATTTATTTTCTTGATAGATTTAGGACTACCGACATCCTACACCTATCAAGTAAGTAATTATTAGTGTTTGAAGAATAAGTTAAACGGAATTAGGAAATTTGTAAAACTTAGATAATAGTTAATAAGGCTTCTAAAGGACTTTCATTTTCAAAGGAACCTATAGAGTCGGCTCACCTTTTCAACTAGCCGTAGATAAGGACAATGTAACCCAATTAGTTTTGCGGGTTTGGCTGATAACGACTAAATACTAAAACGTATATTTTACATTTATAGAAATGCCTATCGGGCATTATTATTTGCCGATTTACGTTACCTTACCCTCATACCACTACTCACTTTCTAAGGCATTTTTTGTCCTACATATCACTGGTATTAGAAATCTAGTTCCTTACGCAATCGCCCGCGGGAGAGATACTAATAACTTTACTTATGTATTTTTTATCTGTTTCAGATATCCTGTTTAAGAACCATGTCTCCATGCTGGTTGCATAGGTGATGTCGCGCAAGTCGTGACGAATGCGCGAGGTCAGCGCTTCCCTCGACCAATGAGAGAGCAGCGCGGGAGCATGGATGGGCCGTAGAATGCGCCTCACTCCGGCGCCGATATACATATTCCTTCTCATCTGTACCAGTGGCTATGCTTTTATACCTGGCGTTGACGGTAAGATATTATTCAAAACCTTCAAAATTCGAATGTTTTCATTTCAAATGAGTTTTTACATGCATTTATTAAACGTTGTGAATCTAGTTGCACGGTACCAAAAAGTTCGTATGGAGAAGAATCCATCAAGAAACTTCATGGATACTCCTTTTTAAATAAGAAGTGATAGGTACATTCTTCATTGCGATAACAGGATGTGAGGACATTGAAGGTCTTAGTTAACAGAAGTCGAGATTAATCAAAAGGGAGTTCCCTTCAAACTCATACACACTGTTATGCTTGCTCCCCCAAAAGTTTTTTTTTATAGGATAGGGGAGCAAACGAGCGGACGGATCACCTGATGGTAAGTGATAACCGCAGCCCATGGACACCCGCAACACCAGAGGAGTCACAAGTGCGTTGCCCGCCTTTTAAAAAGGTTTGGGCCTCTGGTAACCTCCTTCACTCGGCGAAACACAACGCAAGCGTTGTTTCACGCCGGTTTTCTGTGTGTGTTTCGGTTTTCTCTTTCTTGCAATCTCTAACCCCATAAACACCCGTAACACTAATGATATCTCAGGTGTTACTGGACTTTAGGAAGGGGATAGGCTCGTTGTAGCTTCCTATGTCATTTCGGTCAGAAATATTACGAATACAATACCGCAAAAAAGCTGTCAGATGTTTCCATAAAAAGAAACTTGTTTAGTAAATTGCACAGTGGAGGTATCACCAAGCGTCGAGTGTGGAATTTTAATTTACCGTAAATCTCATTCAGGCACCCTGGACATAGCTCCTGCGAAATAAGACAAAGCTTTAATAGAATAATCCTATCTAAAACTGTACTCCAACAGATTTATGGTCTCGTATATCTTTCTCATGTCGACACAATTCAGGTCTGTGATGTCTGTCTGTTGATAGGCGAGACACAATATACGAGCAATTCTCTCGTCAACCATTTGGTAACCTGAATTTAATATAAGTCTCTGAAATCCTAATTGGTGAATACGAAAATACGTGCAAAACTTATTTAGGTGTAAAAAGCTTAGAATTACATTAAACAATATTTTTGTTGTTGTCGGAATACATCTCTCTTCTCTACTATTATAAAATTGTAAAAAAGCTGTGTCTGTACATTAAAGATATTAAAAAAAAACAAGTGGATTAGGGTTATAAACGTCTCCGAATCCACAAATGTGATTTTTAAAATTCTTGTCTGTTCGTCTGTTTGTTACGGGTTGGCGCAAAAACTACTGAATAGATTTTAATTTTGTTATCACTGTTAGAAAGTATGTGCTCCAAATTAAAAACTGGTATACTTTTTATCTCAAATAATTAAACGGAACCTGAGATACAACTTGACCTCTCTAATGTATAGAGAACCATACAAAGAAGAGATCATCACTGTTGGTTTTTGAGCTTCAAGCGAGCGAAGCCGCGGGCAGAAGCTTTGTATAATAATGTTGGCTTTAGTCTAGGGCCTTATTCATCTTGGCTTAGTGTGAGCTGCCCCAATAATAATAACCATATCTGTCCATATCTATCATGATTCTCTTAAGTGTGTACTTGTTCTGGATTTCTTGTTAGTTTTTAAACTGCCTCATTAGCCTAGTGGTCCTGAGTGCGACTGCTGCGCTAGAGGTCTTGGGTTCGATTCCTAGGTCAAGCAAATTGTTATTGGGTTTTTCTATGAAATTCCCAGTAGCAGCTCGGAGTTTGGAATTTGTGCCCGGTAAATGGCAATAGGCTCGCCCCTTATTACATGGGACCTAAAAATGTGAGTGTACCTACATCAGTACGCCTCTGCCTAACCCTACAGGGAATACAGGCGTGATGGTATGTTAGTTTTTAAATATAAATATTTTTCTGAGATTACAAATATATTTTCTTATTTTTTTTTCACCATTTAGGTAAACTCTCATTTTTCTTTATTTCTACTTTCAATCTCACTATTCTATTAAATTCTCTTTTATTAAATTTTGTTTGTTTTATACTTTTGTCGCCGTGAAATCAATTAAAGTAATACATTTCTACATTTAATTACTAACCACTCTGTCTTTTTTTGCATTTTCCCTATAGAGATTATAAAGTTATTTTAGTGAAGGAAAAATTCGACTAGACTGACGTCACCTTTAGGACGTAAATTCCGAATGTGACGTAAGTTTCGAAATGGCGGGTGGTACTCGCGGTAATCAGAAGACGCAGGTTCGAATCCTGCCCGCAAGTCGAATTATTCCTTCACTAAAATAACCCTACTATCGTTGACATCGACTGACAGATACTATTTCCACAGGTCCCGTTTCAAACGTGGAGGCTCTCGAAGGCTTCGATGTCACTCTGCTTTGCGATTCAACCCCGGACTCCTCTGACGACGAGTTCATGATACTAGTATGGTACAAGAATAATATGCCCATATACAGGTAAGCACATCAACAGAAAGTATCTAGACTACCACAACCGTAATCAAAAACCACTAAACAGCAACAATTATGTTTATAGGCGGAGAAAGAGACTTACACTGAATGTAAATGAACATTCAGGGCCACTTGCACCAAATTCATAATTTCCCAGAAATTCAGAATTTCCTAGAAATTCTGTTTTTAAATCCAATTTAATCATATTTAATAACCTAAAGTATTTAAGGATTTTCAAGCCAAATTTGAGGTCTCTCTGTCTCTGAATAGTCTCTTGACAATGGCATAAATTCAACTAAAACACGGAAAATTTAATATAGGTTTTTTTAAAATGGTGATTCTTTCTATACTACTGAGTATAGCCCAATTATATACTTATTATTTTGTTTTTCAATCCCACCCTACATTTGTATTCCGGATTTGAGCTTACGTTAGAAGCAAACCATTTTAATAAAATATAATCTTTTATTACTTTCAGTTTTAAGCGACTATGTTGTTCAATATACTTTCTATTGGTTAATCTCTAATAAATAAAACTGTTTTACCTCCATAAATGAATCATTCAATCTAAGATATGCGATCAAGGAACCCATCAATAATACCTATTCCTCGCAAACAATCACTGAAACACTACGCAGCTACACGAAAGTAAACAAAAAGAGAGCAAAGAAAAATCTGCGAAAAACATTTAGCAAAACAGCCGTAGACGTGACCATTCTACAATAAGAGAATTAAAAAAAATACATATTGTACATAAGTACAAGACCAGCTGCCGAAGGTTCCGTGAATTCATAAAAACATTAATGCGACTAAATCATGTTTACATATTATTATTAAATGCAATTAATGTAAAATGTGTCAATACGAAAATTTGACGAAAAAACTTGTATTGGCAAAATTAGGTTCTTTTAGTGAAGGAAAAAATCGACTGCGGGCAGGATTCGAATCTGCATCTTCTGATTCAATAATCAGATGCTATGACAAACTAGCCACCACGAATCCCACACGCCACGTCGAAACTTGCCTTCACATATTGAATTTACGTCTTTAAGGTGACATAGGATTTACCCAGAACTTTTCTTTCACTAAAGTAACTAAACTTAGCATGGAAAATGCAAAAAGAATTGGCTACATTATTCAATTCTACTATTTTAGTAGTTGAGAAATAAATGATAATGCTGGCATGAAGCAAGAAAGCCAAACATGGGTTTGTTTCCCTTGTGGTTTTACCGGTAATGTAGCTTTTCTTGACGCTATTTACACATAGACTATTCTATAACTGGGATCTCGGATTACGGATCCCTAATACCGTTACCCCTTCACTAGGATTTATTGTGTATCGTGGGTGCATAGAAAATACAAATCCCACATGCCCAAACAATGTGTGAGGCTTACCTAACCGAGATACTGAAATAAACTGAACCTTTCAGTATAGACCCAATATATTACCTCGCTAGACACTGTGATTTTTAATTCACCTGTTCAACAATGTATTTTTAAATCACTGTTCGACATTGAGCTATTAAGCACCATGCAAACTATCATAGGATTTTATTTTTAATGTTTTCTGACAGAGAAAATACACTTCAATACCTCAAGAAGCAATTATTAGATAGATAATTGTACACAAACAATTGTTTTGTGCTGAAAGTTTCGCATTTCAAGGACGCTTAGGCCTATGTCCTTTCTCATCATACAATCTATCTTCTTGCCAAATTTGAATCGAAATCTGTGTAGTCAATCAGTGCGGTATTGACGTAAACATGTAACAAACAGTGTTAGAATTTGAATGCAGCTTGTCAATGTCAAGTCAAAAATTGACAAGTGGCAATAAAGGAAAAAGCGCGGCAGTCCGTTTTTACCAACAAGATAGACGAGTTGTTTTATATGTTGCCCTGGCCTAACAAAACTTCGTTCAAATGATATTAGTCGAATGATTTAGCAACAGTGCTGCTATTACCTGTCATAATAACATAAGGTATCTGTCCCCAGCTTCGAGATCCCAGACAAACAATGGTCAGAGCCATCATTCAACACGAGTGGCAGACTCCGCGCCGACATCAAAGCGCAGCCAACCTCCGTCACCATCTCCTCACTGTCGGAAGACGACCAAGCTATGTACCACTGCCGGGTTGACTTCCGACTGTCCCCTACCAGGAACGTTGGCATCAATCTCACCGTTGTTGGTAAGTTCTTTTCATTTACCTCAATGCTGCTATGATTCTTTCTTAGGCCAGTTCAGATTTCGCGACATTGTGCGGTGTTTTTTCTCAGAGGACGAAATGCCGGCTCCATTGAAGATTCAAAAAATCTAAGTATACTAATATATAAATCTGAAGAGTTTGTTTGTTTACTTGAACGCGCTAATCTCAGGAACTACTGGTCCGATTTGAAAAATTCTTTCAGTGTTAGATAGCCCATATATTGAGGAAGGCTATAGGCTATATATCATCACGCTACGCGGACGAAGTCGCGGGCAGAAGCTATTTAAATATATTTCTTAAAAAAGTAGTCTTTAAAAGATCTATTTATAGAAACTAATATAGCTATCATTTATCATCGTTCGTTCATTTATGAAAATGAGTGAAATTAATTAGTTTTACAAACATTAGTTTTACAACAATACATCCTACACTAACGCTTTTTCCTACACATGTAGGTACAAGCAAAAACTAGCTAAAAATGGTATATTAGAACAACACCCACCGTCAAACCGCTAAACCGCTTTTGTGGGAAAATGATTAATTTTTAAGTCTGTATTGTGCAATAATAAAAACAATAGAAACGATATCTCAATCCGAACAATTTGATAAAATATTGTTGAATTACGATTTATTTTGGTATGACGCGCCGATTGCGAGTACTTTGACCTCTCAAAGGACCTCACTAATAAAAAAAACTGGCACATCAACACATAGTCATCATCATTTTTGTTAAAAAAATGTAAGGGGGCGAAACATTCATAGGATAGTAACTAAATAATCACAATAAAGTTTAATGCCAGTAAGTACCCATTAAAAGGCACAACAACAATGTCAACAAAACAAATTTGTTATAAAGATATGTTGGCTACTAAAAATTCCTTACAGCCTTCATTTCTAAAGCTGTACATCTAATAAAATTATGAGTGCCTTATTACTCAGTCAGACAAAAGTTACATAGTTCTAAAATTACATAAACTTTTATTAGGGTGACGCGGGTCATGTTATCAGGTAATGCACACATCAGCGAAAGTCCTCGCCTACTTGTTATTATACACACCTTTAAATAACCCACGCTTTTATATTGATGTAACCTACATGGCCCACAAAATATTACTTTACGAACAAAATATTCTGTTAAATTAAAGTTAAAGGAGTCCGCCCACTGCATCGTAACATACTATCCCCGTAATAGAACCGTGTCATAAAGAATGCTTCAAACAGTACAGTTATTTGAAAGCCCTTTTAATAGTTAAAATATCACGGTGGTGCATACACATAAACATAAAATACCATCACGCCTGTGTTCCTCGAATAGTTTGACAGAGTGGTGTACAAATGTACCAACGACCGGTCGGTATGTTCAGGTCCCATGCCATGGCTAAAGGGGGAAGCCGATTGCCATCCCAAACTTCAAGCTGAGAATTTCATAGAAAAACCGAATATCACTTTGCTCGACCTCGGAGCTAAACCTTGCAGTGAATAGAAATGCAACGGCGAATTTAGTGTAGTCGCTGAGTGAACGACTCCTGCGTCACGTATTCAATTCCACGTTAGTTCAATCCTCACACATAACAAATATTTGCCCGATAATCAGGTCGTTGTTCCGAGGCTGGGTGTTTGTGTAGGTATGGGATTTTTTTTGTAAACCTTCCCACGCTTCATGAGAAAAGCGGCGGTAGCCTAATGGCTAGGGCGTCGGACTTGCGATCATGTGGTTGCCGGTTCGAACCCCACCCATTGCACTACCGACGTGAACCCACTCGTAACACAAGCATTTTAGCTTAGCACGAGGGGTTAACAAGAATACTAGTAATGTGTGACCCACATTACTATTAAGCTTTAAAAAAAAATATTAGTAAAAAAAAATATTATTATTATTTTTTAAAGTTAAAATAACTTTAAAAAAAAAATTCAAGTAAGTAGTTTAATTTTAATTTTTGTAGAAAAAAAAAATCAAGAAATATCATTTTTTGGCATACACCTAAATTACATTAGTGTACGTCAAGCTTAAGGTCATGATACGGTACACAACACACGATACACATAAAATTAATATGATTTCAAGGAAATATTACCTCTCATTGTTCGGAAATCCTATACAATGCAAGGTGCCGTGTGTCCGATGCACTGGATGGACACCTTTTAGATATATCTTCATCTATATGCAGCGAGCCAACAAATGGAAGATTATGAATTAATAAAAATGGTATTAAGAAAATATTTTATTAATACGTTGATATTGCAGATATTTCCATTAATAAAATTATTTAATCCGTCTGTGAACCGCGAAATTTCACAAATATATCTAAAATTCTTTTAATCGTCATAATTTCCATAAATCAAATATACTTACCTAGCTACCAAACAACATTTTATACACCTAACCTTAAAAAAATATAATAGTCACTCGGAATGCTGGTAAAAAATGTTTTTTGAATACATAATTCATTTAAACTTGAGTCATCTCAAGGAATGTGTGTAAAATGTGTTTTAAAATTATGTGTTATACAACCTTAACTTTTTCGTTGAATCGATAAAGACTAATGAACTTCAATTTGACCACCTGCACCACTTGTACCTAACTTCAGACCACACTGACAATACTTATGATTAAAAAATCGGTTCATATTACATGAAATACTTCTCAAACTGTTCAGGTAGGTATATAAAATAACTTACTAGCAATGTGGGTCGCACATTACAAGTATTTCGGTTTATCCCTTGCTAAATGCTTGTGTTATGGGTGAGTTTCGAACCGGCAACCCCGTAATCGCATTTTTATTAGCCATTAGGCTAGCGCTGCCGTTATTCTTCTTTAAAATTCAATACATACGTACAGGTAAAAAGTTGTATGTGGGTACTAGAATTTATAGGTAGACGGTAAACTGCTTTATAAGTTTAGTGGTCTCAAGCGCGACTGCTACGCTAGAGGTCCTGGGTTCAAAGTGTTATTGGATTTTTCTATGAAATTCTCAGTAGCAGCTCGGAGTTTGGTATTTGTCCCTCGCCCTCTATTACATGGGACCTTAACTGTCTTATAACCCCTTCGGGGTTTACAGGCGTGATGATGGAAGAAGGTAAAATCGTTTAAAATTATAATAATGACCCTGGGAACCTGATTATATTTTATTCTTCATCGTTGACCTAGCCCGCCAAAATTATAATGTTTTAATTTTCGAAAACATTATATTTATACCGCTTTTTCGTACTTCTGGTCGTCCGATAGTAGATATGTCAAGGGGGAATATAAGGTCGATATTGAAAATTAGGCGACTATCTAGAACATAGATGATACGTTTGGCGTAGCGGCTGAGCGATCGGCTTCTGTGACACGTGTTGTGGGTTTGAGCCCCACACGTAGCAAATATTTGTGTGATCTACAGGTACTTATTCCGGGCAAAAGTTTTAATCAGTGGTGTCTGATTGAAACTTTTGCTTAAAAATCGTTATATTTTTTTTCGTTGCCCCACTAGGATTTTCTCCTGTTTAGTGGATAACATTTGACAATTACTACTGCTATGAATCTGGTATTTAATAAAAACAATATAACCCTGATGTAATGTAACGGATTCTTTTTTACGCGACGAAAAAGGTTAAGATAATATAAAGCCCGACTACGAAAAAATCAACTTAAAAAAAGCATAGCCAAGTAAATATAATAAAATAAGTAAATATTTTTGGAACAAACTGCCTCATTAGCTAAGTGGTCCTGAGCGCGACTGCTACGCTAGAGGTCCTGGTTTAATTCCCAGGTCGAGCAAAGTGTTATTGGGCTTTTCTATGAAATTCCCAGTAGCAGCTTGGAGTTAGGAATTTGTGCCCGGTTAATGGCAATAGGCTCGCCCCCTATTACATGGGACCTAAACATACCGGCAAACTGTGGGTGTACTAGTATTAGTACGCCTCTGCCTAACCCTTCGGGGAATACAGGCGTGATGGTATGTTATTTTTGGAACAAAATATAACATGGTTTAAGATGAAAATCTGATATGGTATTTATTATTAGGGTCTTTATTAGAGAAACAAGCCAAAACAAAAATAACGAAAAAACTTCAAACTAAACTTTACTCTTAGTCGGGTTTTTTTACTGAACGTTTTCCCTTTCAAGGCACGGAACCCTACAGCAATAAGTATTCAATTGATTACCAGTTACAGTTTAATAAATCTTAAAGGATCTAATAAGGGCTGAGGTTTTATCACCCAACCACATACCTGGTGTAAAAAAATACTTGTGAAGTAAAGCCATCAGTTACATATTGACGTGCGCTCCCGCCGAGCCAAAGATAAATATTGAAAGCTTTTTATTTTGAATGTGGCAATCCAGCATTGCTTGTTTATATTGAGAAAGATTAATTTGTGCGTGTGAAAATGTTATGTATAAAATTTAGAAGGTTCAGGGTATAACAGATTTGGTTTCATTTAAAAACGACATGGCACCAATCAGTAAATTAGACTGTGTGGTAGAAATATAACAATTAAGTACACAATTACGAGTACAATATGTGCAAGTAGGTTTCAGTTTTTCATAACTACATTGATGTGATGATATAACACATCACGTGGGAGAGCCATGCTTCGGCACGAATGGGCCGGCTCGACCGGAGTGATACCACGGCCTCACAGAAAACCGGCGTGAAACAACGCTTGCGTTGTGTTTCGCCGAGTGAGTTGAGGTTACCGGAGGCCCAAACCCTTTTAAAGGCGGGCAGCGCACTTGCGACTCCTCTGGTGTTGCGGGTGTCCATGGGCGGCGGTTATCACTTACCATCAGGTGATCCGTTTGGTCGTTTGCCCCACTATCCGATAAAAAAAAAATAGAGTCATTGATAGATCCGGCGGGCATAGATTCAGGCATTGTGTAATAAATATTCTTTTCGGGAATAATTAACACATATTAAAAACCACTGAAATTAATACAGTAGTCGATTCTGAACAAACAGCCACTGATAGATCCGGCGGGCATAGATTCAAGCATTGTGTAATAAATATTCTTTTCGGGAATAATTAACACATATTAAAAACCACTGAAATTAATTCAGTAGTCGATTCTGAACAAACTGCTTACGCTTATTCATAATTTACAGGTTGTATAAAGATTTTTTTTATAATAATAGGTTTATTGACACGAAATAGGCTACAGAGTTGTATACATTGATTTAGATAAATGAGTGCAATTCCTTATCATATAAATACAGAAATAAATAAAAGATTAACAGAAAAAGAATGTATCGTAATCAGTATATTGTTGGTATAGCATGTTGAATATATCAATGGCAGACATGTTTATTTTGACGCCTGCGCACTACAGATACATGATGAATGAACGTTTCTCGAGGCAAAGGAAAAACTCCGTCAGACAGTCTTAAATAAGTTTAATCGCTCATACATTGATTCAGGGACGCGATTCATAAAGATTTTCGCGTATTTATCCCAAACTTCGAAGT
The DNA here is from genome assembly GCA_947256265.1 of Acronicta leporina. NCBI lineage: Eukaryota > Metazoa > Arthropoda > Insecta > Lepidoptera > Noctuidae > Acronicta > Acronicta leporina. The sequence continues at coordinate 5,363,392 of OX366529.1, forward strand.
TTTTAAGCCGAAGTACCTAACAATAATTTATTGCTTTCAGTTAGTGGAATTACGATTACAAAGTTAAAGAACAACAAATTACTTAATTATATTACTAGGTATGTGGTAAATATTTTTTTAATTAAGAAAAATACTTATCTATTAGTTATATCGATACACGCACATTTACGTGTTAAAAACAACATCACATTCAAGTTCGAATTCGAAATTTAAATTCATAAATGTTAATTAATTCCATTATAAAGTTGCTTCTGTTGTTTACAAACACCATTTAGATAAGTATTATAACCTAATTCAATTTGACCTCATAAAAGATGTCAAAATCATGCTGATCTTGAGTTTCTATTTCTACACGTGTATTTTTATTGCTCCATGTCTTTCTAAAATCAAATTCAAATAGGTACTTATAAGTTATCTTCTTCTTTTATAATAAAAAAATTGGCGATCTATTTTTAAAATTGAATTTCTAGAAGTCGGCCGGCTCTACCGCTTACGGCGACCTCGAACGCTTGCGTTGTGTTTCGGTGAGTGAGTGAGGATACCGGAGGCACAAAACCCTTTTAAAAGACGGGCAACGCACTTGTGACGCCTCAGGTGTTGCGGGTGTCCATGAGTAGCGGTAATCGCTTACCATTAGGTGATCCGTCTGCTCGTTTGCCCCCCTATCCCATAAAAAAAAGAACGCCAGTTCCAACCTACTGCTAGACTTTTTGATTGATATATTTATCCTGTGGATGGGGAACGATTAGGGTTACTATTAAGTAATACCTATACATAGAAAGTTTAATTTAATTCGAGACATAATTTTACATTTAACTGTCATGATCAAATTACGCACGAGTTTAAAAATATTAAAATCTATAATCAAATTATTCATAGGTACCTACAATTCTTAAAAAAAATGAATTTCCAAATTAACAACCATCGAGACAGCCCTACAGAATAGAACAATGAGATACATTAGTCCTGTTAAAGAAAGCTTTCAAAGCCGCCCCTTGTTTTTTATGCTCAAAGGAATACAGCGTTCAGTGACACGGTGAGCCGTATCCCTCAGAAAGCGTCCGTAAACAGAAAATGACAAGTAACTTAAATAATATATGTGAATACCTGGGATTAATATTTGGAAGATAAGAGGTAACGTGCCAAAAATAGCCAACCCTACTCCATGTGAGTGTGGGTGTCTTAAAAGACTCATACATTATATTGTGTGTCTATCCAACTAAGTGTGGTTTACGGCACACAATAAAGTACAGAGGTTTTATTGCGATAGTTGCACAATTGAGAGAAAGAGATGGCACTCTACACATTAAATATTGGCATCCCTTTCTAACAATCCGAAAATGATGGCGTTAACAGGCCTCGGAAAATGAAATACCTGTTCGAGTCTAATGTCAGTCTTCTTTATCGGCCACACACAAAAAACGATCACCACGAGACCATCAGCGATATGCTGGTCTGACGGAGACATCGGCCTGCAGGACCTGCAAAAAGGAAATTGAGAGATTGCGTAAATGCGATGCACTGGCTAGGAAGCGAATGTGCCTCTTGGGGCAGGTTTATCCAAGACCAGAGACTACGACAGACTACAGACTCATACCCCGAGGCCTCATTATACAACTCATGGAAGAGCTGTTTGAAGAACTGGGAGAGGATGAGGATTATGTATCTAGGGGAAGCACAAAAGATCCCATTGGGTCAAAATGCACTTGCCTTGCTGCGCCACACAAGATAAGATAGTATGGCTAGGCCGTCAGACTTCATGTGGTTGCCGGTTCGAAACCCACCCATTACACTACCGATGTGAACCCACACGTAACTCAAGCACACATTGCTAGTAATCTCTTTAAAAATATGTATTTTCGCATGATTTTGGAAATTCAGAGGAGCGTTAGATTCGTACGTCTACGTCCGGCAGTCTAATGGGCATATATGACATGACAATATTATTAATAAGGCGTATCGTATGTTTGGTTTTGTCATGAGATCCACAAATGATTTTAAAAGACCGGCTACTTTTCTATTTCTATACAAAGCCTTAGTCCGCTCACAGCTGGAATTTGCGGTCCCGATTTGGAGTCCTATCTTTGATGTTTACATAAAGAGACTAGAAATGGTTCAAAAAAAATTTATTCGTGCCATGCACTACAGATGCACTAGGTCAAGAATACCATACATACAGCTATTGAAACGTTATAAACTACAGAGTTTGGAGTCTAGACGCAATTTACTGATGGCCATGATGCTTCATGGTCTTTGTAATAACAGGTTCGATTGCACTGACATTACTAATAACTTATGTTACATTGTACCTAGAACTGCGATGCGTCGAGGGGCGCGCGTGCCCCGGTTGTTCTACACTGCAAAGTGCAGAACTCACGCTGGTGCACGGGCGCCTCTCCGACGCCTCGTAGACATGTATAACACACACCTTATCGATCTTAATATCTTTGCACATTCACAATTGAAGTTTAAAAGAATGGCTATTGAAATTTTAACATGACTAAGGTTCTATCTATCGTGAATAAACTGGTGAGCTCCCAACTGCTATATTAACGCATGATTTTTACAGTTTCGTTTTATTTATTGTATATTTCGCGGACATTGGTGTGGGTTACACATTTACCTTAGTTTTTAGAATTGAAATGTCATACCTCAATTACAATGTGTAACTGTTTTATGTCCCAATAAAGTAAAATAAAAAAAATATCACTACTAGTAACGAATACTTTTATGTAATATGATATTATCACTCGGCTATTAGTAACTAATAGGTATTTATGTACAAAATAATTTTGTTGTGAAACTGTCAAATGGAACTGCCGGAATTTCCTCGATACTTACGAGTATAATATTATGTAGGAAATAATTATAATACCTAGTCATTAAGCGTGTTTCTTAAGTAGGTATTAAAATGGTGTTACAACTTCGCTTAACTTAATTTAGATGCAGTTTTTAATTTGCGCTCCACACGATATTTTTAAGCTATACAGGTAGGCACTCGAGATTATTGAAAAAATTCTCCGCAAACTCTTACCTGACTTTTTTACTATTAAAATTTACAAGTTTTATTCAACAACTTTTAGGAACGCGAAAATCATAAATTCCTATACAGGTATTAAGTAGGTACTGTTTAGATTTTTTGTGGTTATGGCAAAACATTTTAATACGGCTAAGTATCAACTAAAAGTTTGGTAGGTTTTGAGTACTGGTGAACCAAAATCGTTACTTTGAAAAATCATAACATACTCATGAAATACTTAACTGATAACAAATTACTACAACATACACATACCATGTCTGTATTCCCCGAAGAGTTTATTTATACCATTGAGGCGGCAAACAAGATTATGGCTCGCCTGATGGTAAGCAGTTACCGTGCCATATGGACATCCGCAACACAGAAGGTGTCACTCGCGCGTTGACTACCTCGTAAAAAACTTTTCACTCCTTCTTTGAAGAACACCATGCTGTAGTCTCGGTTGGTTGGCAGAGTTATACTAGAGGTGTTGCCTAATGGCAACACCTTTCACGTATTAAACGCCGGAAAACTAAACTCCGAGCTGCTACTGGGAATTTCATAGGAATCTCCAATAACGCTGCTCCACCTGGGCATCGAAGCCAGGACGTCTAGTGTAGCAGTCGCTTTTCTGTTTTAATACTATAAGTACATGCATTTTTTGGTTTCAGTGCTGCCAAGCCCGCCATTCTTCATGGACGAGATGAGCAACAAGGTGGTTGGCAAAGTGGGCCCCTACCACGACGGAGACACCCTAGTACTGCGCTGTCTAGTCATAGGAGGTGAGCAGGAACCTTAATTCCATACTTCCACACTAACCTTTTACCGTGGAAGAGTCATGCTTCGGCACGAATAGGCCGGCTCGACCGGAATGATAAAAGAAAACCGGCGTGAAACAACACTTACGTTGTGTTTCGAGTAAGTGAAGATACCGGAGGCCCAAACCCATGTTACATAATATCGTATATAGGTTAACTTTTGTCTGAAATAATTGATAAGTAGTTTTGTTAACGTAAATCGCGCGCTTTCATTCGGAATCTTTTAGCGGGGTGGTATGGACCAAAAACCTAACAAAAGCCGGACGGACCAGACTTGTATATATTTGGCCGGACACGACTATGAAAAGCCGGACATGTCAGGCCAAAGTCATCTGCAACAACGCGAGTGAAACCACAAGCAACATTTAGTAGCCAAAAATAACTATCCGGTCAGTCAACACGTTAGTACTAGGCACACTAATTAGTCAAAGAAATAGCCTGGCTAGATTGAATGTCTGAATGATTACTGGATGTCTGTTTGCCTGCGAGTTGTCAGGCAACGTCCCCAGAGACGTGGGGGCCAAACTTGTCAGGCAAGGTTTGTTCAGAGCCAGCATTTGAACTGTCGACACTGCAGGGACTTTACTGAAGTTAGCGTTAGGTCTGAATCATAATCGATTCACACTTAAAAAAATAAATAAGGTTCATTACGAATAAAGACGTAAATCTAGATCTAGGTCTTTATTGGTTATAATCCAGCTAGATTGTAATTGCGGACGTTTAACAAAACCGCTATCCATCGTTTAGTTCTGTTGTAGAATGATTTATTTGTTACGATTAGCGTTTTGTATAAATATTGAATGAAATTTACTTATATTTTAACTGATTTTTTAAGTCAAATTTAGTTTTGACGGGGTAAATTCGGGACGAAATATGTATAGATCTAGGTTAGGTTAAGTTCGAACTGACACCAAACGACGCCAGAGCCGAAATGTAACTATTGTGCATACTTTTATAGAAGAAATTTGGATTTACTTGACGAGCTTATGCCATTTTTGTGCCATACAGCGCCACTAGCACCGAATTTTGGAATTAAAATGTACAATCCGACGTTTCATTTCACGCAAAGACGCGCTTTTCTACAAGACAGCTAAACATTAATTTTAGCAATTAACGCATTCCGCGTGTCGAAGATCACCAACTATGCAAAACTGCTGAACGTCATTCAGCTGTTTTGCATAAAAGAGCCGATTCGTAAAGCAGCTAGTGATTATGTAAAATAGCGAATTATACAATTTTACTGCGACATACCTATACAAAATGTTGCGATGTCAATGCCCTACGACAGCTTGTCGACTTTTGCAACCTCGCAGTTGCTGGTAATGTTGCCATTAAATCCTTTTTTTAATTTCCTGCTTTCTTAATCTCAGAAATGTCCACGATGTTCGTTACGTGCGCCACAAGGTTTCTTTTAAAAACTTCGTCGTTCCACGAGACAAATTAAATACAACAATTTCACTATCTCTAACTTGTTCAGAAGTATTTCTAACTGTTCAGTTTTTTTTTAACAGTTCAGTTTTTAGTCTGTGGCCGCGTGCTGTGATAGTTATTATGATCGTTCGATATTTGAATTATCAATATCAACATCAGCCTATATCTGCCCACGGCTAGATGAAGGACTGCCATATGGTGTACCATTTTACACTGTAGATACTTGGCATGTTTATATGATATTTATGATGAATTATATGTTGCACTTATACATAGGGTAGTAATTTTATTAAAAAAATTCATCATCCTTAAATAACTCAAGTCACTAATTATCTCTGCTATCTCAGACATTACCCTGAATTGTAACACTCACATATTGCTACTACTATGTCTGGACTTTAAAATAGACCATGGTTCTCTGAGTTTGTTTCGGTGTTTCTGAGGTCGTAGGTTATGAAATGCCGGCGCCATCTAGTTTGAAAAAAATCAAAACAATGACTTATATAAGTGTCTATAAAAGATCTATTTATTGAAATAAATATCATTTATCATTGATGCGGATTTATTTTACAAGAGAACAAGTAACAAGTTAACAAAGAAATTGCCACAAAATATTATGTGGAACAAAAGTAGTTCGTAAACATAGCGAACCTCTTTCGGATTGATATACCCCTACTGAACAATGTGGCAACACTGACATTTCCTGAATTTCGTCCACTTACCCTACAACCCTAAACTCCCGCACATCAAACGAAAACATTTGCCAACATTCCAGCGACCGCTTGCACCAAAATAAATAAGTTTATGTTAGGGTTGGGCTCGTCACAATAATTCAACCGGTGCGTCAATTTAGGAACGTTTCCTCTAACATTCGGACAGTTTGACGATGACCTCTTAATTTTTTGTACCCAACTATTCTTAAAACTCTGGACTCTGTCAACCCACAACCCAGTAAATGTTTGTACAGAATCGGAACTAGGCCTCAATTCGTGCATCATTAGAAGTCTGGTTGAAAACCAGCTTTGGTCAAATCTGTCTGGCATATGCTGAACCAGATCCTTTTCTGCGCGAATATGAGGGCATAGTACATAATATATATATATTTATATTTTTACTGTAGCTGTTTTATGATACAAAAATGTAAGTATTCTTGTCCTTCCTTCTTCAGCGTGTTCTCAACTCCTTGCCAAATGTTATCGATATTTATTTAGCGGTTTAGGCGTGAAAGATAAACGGACGGAGTTACTTTCGTGTTTATAACATTCGTTTTCAAGGGCAAAGTTAAAACGCTTTATTTTAATTAGACCACGGTTACAAAAAGTAGGTCCTATGGAGGAGAGCCGGCAAGGAACTCCTTATATACTCTTTAAAAAAACATGATTTGGTACAAGTTGTGATACAATTGATATTGTGGCCCCGGCGCTAATTAAAACACTGACGTTTCCTGAATATCGCACTCTAAATTAATACTTTCAGATTCATTTCCTACCGATGTTATTTTAGTGAAGGAAAAATTCGACTAGCAGGCACCATTCGAATCTGCGTCTTCTGGATAGGTACGCCAGACGCTATGACCTCTAAGCCACCGCTTTTATAATCTTAGCATGCAAAAAAGAACACAAAAAGATAGTTCCTACCGATGACTAATAATAACAGGATTTATGGCCACCAGCTTGGTAATTCATGGTTTTCTTGGTGTAGGTCGTCCTCCTCCCCGCTTAAGCTGGTACTCCGGCGACACACTAGTGGATGCATCAGACGGCGACAGCGAGATCCCGGCGGTGCGGGAGAACGAGCTATACCTACCACTGACCAGGGACAACGCGGCCGCATTGTCCTGTCGAGCTAGGAACACACACCTAGCGCCCCCTATAGTCGCCAGCTTGGAAGTTGAACTGTATTGTAAGTAATATTTTGTAGAAGACTAGCGACCCGCCCGCTGTTTCACCTATCTGCCCTGTTCCTAAGAGTCGTAGGGTTATGTTTAATAGCTTAAAGCGTGCCTATTGAATTGAATTGAATCTCTCTATGTATTAAAAAAGCCGTATCAAAATCCGTTGCGTAGTTTGAAAGATCTAAGCATACATAGGGACAGACCGACAGCTGGAAGCTACTTTGTTTTATACTATGTAGTCAGTCATCCCGAATGTCCGTTTTGCCACCTACTGGTTCCAATTATGAATCTAAACAGTCCCTTAACCTGTTGGTGCCAACATAAGAATAATTACGATGGCATCCGACTAAAACTAAACCGCTGCACAGCCGCTGTAACTATTTGTGTAGATTTGAATTCAGTAAATTGTCTATTTGAAAGGTAACACAAATTTATTTCTTGTTGCATGCTTTTCAAATATTTGTTTGCGTTGTCGGATTTTAGTTTTTTGAACTTGTATACTCAAACTTACCATCACTCCTGTACTTCCCGAAGGTTTAAGCAGAGGCGTACTAATTTACACCCACAGTTCGCTGGTATGTTTAGGTCCCATGTAATTAAGGCCGATACCACTTGACTGAGAATGACATAGAAAACCCCAATAGCACACTCGACCTGGGAATCGAACCTAGAACCTCAAGTGTTGCAGTCGCACTTGGGACCACTAGACTAAGGAGGCAGTTTTTCATTTATAATGCTAAGTACATTTATTGATTCTTTTTGTCCAGTGCCTGCATACAACGTATCAATCCATTGGGTACGCGGTACAGTGGGCGACGCCCTACGTGTCGGCGGAGCTGCGCTCGCGCAGTGCACCGCCCGCGGCTCCTACCCGCAGCCTGAACTGTCTTGGTGGCTTGACCACAAGCATCTCACGTACCACAGCAACCAGGTATTGTATTGTTAATCTCTACTATTATAAAATCACTAGCTTTTGCCCGCGGCTTCGCTCACCTGGAGTTCAAAACCCAACAGTGATGATCCCTTCTTTGTATGGGTCTCTATATATCGGAGAGGTCAAGCTGTACCTATCTAAGTATCCGTTTAATTGTTTGAGATAAGAAGTATACTAGTTTTTAAGTTGGGGCATATACTATCTAATTGTGATAACAAAATTAAAATCTATTCAGTAGTTTTTGCGCCAACCCGTAACGCTCAGACAAACAGACAAGAATTTAAAAAAATCATTTTTTTGGGTTCGTACATGCTTATAATATATTAATTTTGTCTGTTTGTTACGGGTTGGCGGAAAAACTACTGAATAGATTTGAATCTTATTATCACTGTTAGCAAGTACTGCTCAAACTTAAAAACTAGTGAATTTGTTATGTTAATCAATTCGACGGATCCTGAGATACAGCTTGACATCTCTGATGTATAGAGACCCATACAAAGAAGAGATCATCACTGTTGGCTTTTGAGTAAATTATTTTAGGGATCCATTTCTAATTCTAATATAGCTTCAGGTGACCGAAGCCGCGGGCAAAAGCTAGTGATTATGTGATAAATAGTACAATGTGTTGAGAAAAAGCGAAGGAAGCGGCGGTAGCCTAATGGCTAGGCCGTCGGACTTGCGATCATATGGTTGCCGGTTCGAACCCACCTATTGCACTACCGACGTGAACCCACTCGTAACACAAGCAATCTAGCTTAGCACGAGGGGTTAACAAGAATACTAGTAATGTGCGACCCGCATTGCTAGTAAGCTTTTAAAAAGAAAAAAAAACCTTATCTGATCTGACCCGTGAAGAAAGTGTTGGGTATCGTTATCTGGTTCTATTTTTACAACCTGTAATAGAATAAGCGCAAGATCTGAAAGTAGTTTAAGAAGTAGTTTAGGTTTTTGAAAGTAGTTTAAGTCTAAAAGATAATTAGAATACCTGAAACTATGGCCCCCTGATCCATCAACGACTCGAGTTATGGAAAATTGAAAGTTATGAAAAAGAAACCTATTTGCACAACTTGTTATTGCGTATGCTTGATTTTGGTGAAATTTCAGTAATTTACCGCAATCGTAAACTTCGCATTATATTTTGAGAAGTAATTGGGATATCTTTATGCCACTTTCCGTACGATAGACTTTTTCAAGTTCTATGTCTGCATCACTCCACTAAAAATTCATTTTATAAAAATAAGTACTTCTTATAAAACAAAAAAATCTTCCGAAAAGGATCTCAATGGGGAAACCATTAGCGAACGCACATCGTCGCGTCGTGCAAAAAATGATTTTGTATAAATTATGCTAAAATCACAAGATGAATTTAAATAATAAACAAAAACAAATGCGTTGGTGTTGCTGGTGTCCATGGACGGCGGTGATCGCATACCATCAGGCGAACCGTCTGCGCTTTACCTATAAAAATTCTTTATATATATAATTATCCTATAAAAAAAATATAGATTAATGTGTGTAACCTAAAAGCACAAAAGAATTCCAATTTCAAAACATGAATTATTTTTTTAATCAAAGTAAAGGCAGTTCTAAAAATGACAATGTCAGACTAATAAGCAACAGTATAATCATAATAAACAAACGCGATCCGTCCATTAAGTCTAACAAAAAACTTGCAACCCCGGATGGGAGCAGCAAGAAAATCAATTAACAAGGGATCCAGGTAATTACCACGTGTCAATCATGTAGAACGCTGGGTGACGATTAAGTCGTTGCCTTGACGAAATTATATTAAGTTATAAACATGGATGTTACCCAAATAAAGGTAATACTCAGAAAGGGTAGCTCTAATGTAAACAAATATTGGGTGAACAGGCAAAAGTTGCATGACAGAGGATTTATTTAACGTTAAATCGCTCTAAGATAGTGATTTGATGTACTTACTTAATGGTGTGGTTCAATTTCACCAGCTTCTAAAGTTCTAAAGCTTTTCTACAAATAATCATCAAACGATTCGAAAAAGTTAATCCTGTGGGAAGATTCCAGCCGGACACTACATGACTCTTTTAAAATAGAAGTAGGTACCTAGTTATTATAGAACGGAATCATTCGTCGGAATTTTAATGGCGTGCCTTGATTAGGTAGATGATGAAAATGATAATTATAATTATACCAGTCAGTGAGATGAAATTAAAAATAATAATTAAGGATATGTACACTATGTATTCATGTATGAAGACTACTAGGGTTATCTAGTGGAAGATTATTTCAAATTGACGCACGATAGCTTTGTTAGATGATAAGGCATTCATACAACCTGTAACAGAATAAACGTTTAAATAATAACCTGAAAGTAGTTTATTCAGAATTTCATACTGAACTGATTAAAGTGGTTTTTAATGTGTTATTTATTTCCGAAAAGATAATGACAATACCTGAAACAATTCAATTAAATTCAAATCTTTATTGCATTCCATAATGTACCTTAAACAGATGGTAAGCTTAAATCTAAGAATCAATTAAGGACCCTGTTGGGCACAGCACCTTTGACTATAACACAAACAAACAACACAGCACAGCTAAGTACGTTAGAGGGGGATGTACCTATACATACATTAATAATGATATTTTAATTACTTATGGCCCAGGGAATCAATCAGTGTCTATAGTTATGGAAAATTGAAACGTACTTGCACAAATCGTTCACGATCACGCCTGTATTCCCTGAAGGGTTAGGCAGAGGTGTACTAAGGTACACCCATAGTTCGCCGGTATGTTTAGGTCCCATATAATAGGGAGCGAGCCTGCTACTGGGAATTTCATAGAAAAACCCAATAACACTTGCTCGACCTGGGAATCGGACCCAGGACCTCTAGCGTAGCAGTCACACTCAGGACCGCTTAGCTAATGCGGTAATCGTTATTGTATGCGAATACAAGTCGATATCGTAGTCGTTTTTGGTATGATTGTACTGATATCGTAGTTTTGTGTTTAGCTGGTATAACTAATTTCTTACATGTCTCGAAATGTCTTTAGGGCTTCGTATTTATAATAATGACTCGATATTCAAATTGACATGTTTGTGGTCTCGCACTTATTCAGTTAGATGTTGTATAAAGGAATGGAAATCAATTAATTACATAGTTAAAGTTACTTTATCAAATTTTGTTTGATGATCACTACCGACACTTAAACATCATTATTCCACTTTCACGTTATTAACGAAATTATATTTGATCAAGTAACACTTATACTTCGAGCAATTTCCCAAATTACTTCATGTTAGTAACTACTACTTAACTTAGCTCTTTAAGTAATTCAAGTAAAACTTTTATCTTCAATTTGTTATTACAGACTTGGTCGAACTCGTCCCTGACAGCGATATCATTCCTTGAGCTTAGTCCCACGGTGGGCGACAATGGCGCAACTCTCGCCTGCGTCGCTATCAACCCGGTAATGGCGCCCTACAGGGGCTCTAAGGCGGATGTTATTACGCTAAATGTTACATGTAAGTTATTGTCAATAACGTTATTTCTATATAACATAACGAAAACTTCAAAACAAAAGACAAAATGTAGAGTATTACTTTATCTCTATCTTTAGGTGATACTGTCGCAGCTTGGTTAAAATTGCGTTGCGTATCAAAAAAAATATTAAATAAGGAGAGTATTTTATGCCATAATTTTGTCTTCTGTTTTGTCTTGAACAAGAATTACCCGATAGTGGCACTCAACATGGTGCACTAAAACTGACATCATTACGGTTAAACTTCACAAAGTTTTTAAGTGTATGAAGTTTATATGTGCTTTGCTTACAACGAGGCTATTCTCCAGGTGACAATTTATCTACCAAGAGTTAAATACTGCGATCATTACAACACCGCTACCCTCATTTGCGTAACTAGCAACCTAGTAATGGCGCCCAACTGGGCTACCAAAAGTACTAAGGTTAATGTTATTACACTCAATGTCACATGCCTATTATCTATTTATTTCATCAAGCAATTTGTAAACAGTATAAAAGATTCATTTTTCAGAACACTTTTTCGAAATTAGTTTCAGGCTTTTAGCCTAAATAATGTCCCGTGGGAAATTTGTGTTGGTTCGCGCCAAAAATATTATGTTGTACTTCACGAAACAGTTTTACAGGATGTAGGTATAATTAGCAAGCGACGGAGAGACAGACACTGAAGTTTCACCATAAGGTTCCTTTGAGACCATTTCGTCTATCACAGGCTAAAAATTAAGAAAGGGAGGGGACATCAAAATTTGTGATGTCACGTAAAGTCAAAGTCAAATGTTTTATTTCAATAGACCAGAAATACAGGTAATTTTGAAATGTCAAAAGTGCGCGGTTCCAAATAGTGGGTCTTATGGAGAAGAACCGGCAAGAAACTCCATAGATACTCCTTTCAACAAAGGTTATAAAAATCTGTGTTTGTTGAATGATAGCGATACTATGGTTGGACGACGCAAAATATGTGACTAAGGAGGAGGGGGACAGGGGGGGGTGTCAAAAAATCATGATCTTCGTGTAACGTATGGATAGCCTCTAAATAGAATGCTATATACATTTTGACCTGCTTATGAAAATAGTTATAAACACTATCATCATAATGTCAGTCAATAAAAAGTCCACTGGTGAGCAAAGGCCTCCCCCAAAAGTTTCCAAAGTCCGGTTGTATGCCGCTTGCATCCAACGCCGTACACGATATATATAATGCTAGCTTTTGCCCGCGGCTTCGCTCACATGAAGCTATATTAGGAGTTAAAATGGAGAAACCAACAATGATGATCTCTTCTCTGTATGGGCCTATATACATCAGGGAGGTCAAGCTGTATCTCAGGTTTAGTTTAATTAATTGAGATAAGAAGTTGACCAGTTTTTAAGTTGGAGCATATACTTTCTTACAGTGATAAGTAAATTAAAATCTATTCAGTAGTTTTTGCACCAACCTGACAAACAGACAAGAATTTTAAAAATCTCAGTTTTGGATTCGGAGACACAACCCATTTGGTTTTACATACACAGCTTTTTTACAATTTTATAATAGTAGAGATAATACACCATACACGCTGCCTATCACGTTTCTTAGTTTAGATACGTATATATAGCTCTAAGTTATGTACCTGTCTATTTCCAGATAGTCCAATGGTGGACGTGATCAAGCTTGGCGATGGAAACCTGAACGATGTGGTGGAGTTGGACTCCCTGCAACTGGAGTGTGACGTCAGAGCCAACCCACCTATTGAGAAGATTATGTGGTACTTTAATGTAAGTTCTGAAACAACATTACACAATTTCTTCATACACATATGCTGGGTTCGCCTTCCAGTCTAACCAGATGCGGCTGAACATCAGTATTTTACACGAAGCGACTTCCATCAGACCTCTGCAACCCATTTCACACACTGACCGCAGTGAGTGCAGCTTAAGTTGCAGTTCAGTTGATCAGCGTATTTATTACTTAGCCACGAGCCCCTCCAACATTACATAAATGTAACAATTGGTGGGAGAGCCATGCTTTCGCACGAATGGGCCCGACCGGAGTGATACCACGGCCTCACAGAAAACCGGCGTGAAACAACGCTTAAGTTATATTTCGCCGAGTGAAAGTCCCGTCAAAATCGGCCGAGCCATTTCAGAGATAGCCGGAACAAACAGACAGACAGACAGCCGACAGACAAACATATAACAAAAATTTTAAAATTGTTTTGGTACCTATATGTACCGTTAATACATCCAAATGCACGTAGTAAAAAGCGGTTATTTTAATATTACAAACAGACACTTAAATTTTATTTATTTGTATTATGTATTAATTATTTGTATTATTTATTTGTATTGAGTATAGATGTATTGTTTTATTCATTTCAGGATATAGAAATAAGGCCCGGTGGCATCTGGGGCGACGTAACGACTTCTCAACAGCTGGTAGTGGAGGAGGCGACGCGCGCGCACGCCGGCCGGTACGCATGCGCGGCCGCTAACGCTATCGGGGAAACTAGATCTGATACGATTAGCATTACAGTGTTCTGTGAGTTTTTTCTTGTTTCTGTTAGAAAAACGGCTCTTACACTAGGAAATAAAAGCCCCGTGTTGCTTCTTAAAAAATAACTTTTTCTTTAAAATAGAACTTCATAAACATTAATGAATGACGTCACCTTTAAGACGTAAGTTCAGAATGTGAAGGCAAATTTCGACATGGCAGGTAGGACTCGCGGTGGCTTAGTGGTCATAGCGTCTGGTGTCAAACCAGAAGACGCAGGACGAATCCTGCCTGCGAATTTTTCCTTAACTAAAATAACTTTATAATCTTAGCATGAAAAATGCAAAAACATCACAAACAGATAATTAATGAATGGCTACAGAATACGCCCAGACCCGAAAACATTATTATTTAAACGAGTTTATTGGAGTTTCTTGTCTGCACTTCTCCGATTTTGACATAAAAAAGTACAAACAATAATCTAATTGTCACAAATATCTGTGAAAAATTTTTTTATCAAGTGGTTTATTATGGTTTTTTTATCGAACCTATAGCACATAGTAGTGCCGAGGTCATCACCACTACATAAAATCAAACGCGCATGCCTCATAAGTCTAGTGGTCCCAAGGGCGACTACTATCCTTGAGGTCCTGGCTTTGATTCCCATTATTATTATTGGGTATATATTATTGGGTAGCAGTTTAGAGTTTGGATTTGCAATAGAGGCTCGCCTCCTACTACATGGGACCTAAACATACCGGCGAACTGTGGGTCTACATTACTACGCCTCTGCCTAACCCTTCAGGGAATACAGGCGTGATGGTATGTTATGTATATTAGAGAAAATTAATTTATTTTCTCCATTATTCCAGACCCACCAGAATGTACAGGCTATGGAATCCGACTTGTCAAAGAAACACTACACTGCATCGTCAAAGCCTTACCAGTTCCCGACACCTACTTCTGGCACCTGCAACCGTCGGGCTTCGAGGTCCAACACTTGACAACAGGCTCCTCAATATTATCTCTGGATCAAATCACGGGTCCTTTGGCGGAGACCCTGAAGGCCAGCTGTGAGGCCAGCAATGGTGTAGCTTCGCAGGAAGAGGCCTGCGATAGAGTATTCAGCTTTGAACATCTGAGGCCGCAGCAGCCCCAACAATGTGATATCGCATACGAATTTGGGGAGTTCCAGATGAGGTGTATACCAGGTACAATCTTTCGTAATCTTAAATTTTCCGGCTTTTTGGCTGTTTGCGCGCAGGTTCTATCTATTTCGGTTATATTTTAGATCGAGTTGGTGCCTGTTGTTTGATATATTCAAAGAAATAAATGAGCTTGTTGAAAAATATAATTAAATCCTTATAATTTGTATACTGAAAAAAATATTTAAATTGTCTCTTAAATTTCCAAGCTATGGAGACGGGATCTTCTTTCTGTTTCCCGCAAAACGAGTGTCTGTATACAATAAATATGGCGCCCCGAATACCTGATGTCAGATGTTCCTATTTTTAAATTAAAATACTCTATTTTTGTTTTTGTTGGACAGCTCTATATCTAGTCTGTTTACGGTTAACTTTGTCGGGCTATAAAAAGTAGTAATCAGTGAATTGTTTTTTAAATCAAATTCCATAGGTACTTAAGAAACTGTATTTACATTTTTCAAAATGAGAAGACTTCGCCCAGAGAACCTATGCATTTAATTATTAACTAGCTTCTGCCCGCGGCTTCGCTCACGTGAAGCTATATCAGGAGTAAAAATGTTAAACCAACATTGATGATCTCTTCTTTGTATGCTTTCATTTTTTGCCTCTATACATCAGGGAGGTCAAGCTGTATCTCAGGATTCGTTTAATTAATTGAGATAAGAAGTTCACCAGTTTTCAAGTTGGAGCATATATTTTCTAACAGTGATAATAAAATTAAAATCTATTCAGTAGTTTTTGCTCCAACCCGTAACAAACAGACAAACAGACAAGAATTTTAAAAATCACATTTTCGGATTCGGAGATTCACGTTTGTTTTTCCTTTCAGTGGAAAACGCAACATATTACGAAGTATCAGTATGGCGAATATCAGAAAGCAACTCATCTTTAGTGTTGGAACGTCGAGCCAGCATGGGCTTTGGCAGCGGGCGAGCGCTGGCCGCTGGCGGGCCGGGCGCCGGCGGGGCCGGGGTCGCCGGTGGCGGGGTCGCGGGCGGCCTGGCCATGCGCGCCGGGCTCGGCCGCGTACGCCGAGGGGACGAGGCTGGCGCTAGAGCCTGCAACAGATACGGCTGCTCAACGCCGCTGTTGCTAAGGCCCACTGACACATTGCTGCATGCTGCTGACCCGCCATGGTGGCATTGTGAGTGTCAATCATTATTATCGTAGAAAAAATATTGTAGAAATCTTCTTAAGTTGATTTATAAATAGGTAGATAAAATAGCTAACTACCAAATATATTTAAAAAGGTTATTAAATAGCGAGCGAACTTTGTAAACAAATACTTTAAGCCGCATTTGATAACCCTCTTTGTCAGACTGACATAATGATACTTAGACAGATATTATGTGCATGTCTTATGCATATGGAAAACAAAGAGTACTACACAATTTTGTCCGTGATGTTCCGTTCATGGCTTGTAATAGCTATTTAAGTACCTAAATGTTTTTGATAACTATAAAAAGCTTGTAGAACATCAACAGCTAACTCAGAACTTAAATGTCACTTTGCAATACGATTTATTTCACTAATTTTAACAAAATGCATATCAAATAAGTGCCTAGTAAATATTTTTTGCATACAAAAAAAATCAGTTTGCCAAACAGTTTTACAGACACCTAGCGGTCGTAGTACAAAACTGGTTATATTTCAAATTCCTCGTGAAATAAGGAGCCGAAACTCGACGAACAGTCAGCGCCATCTATATCTTGTAATTAAATAGATGGCGCTGATTACGACTACATGATGAGGACTCTATAAAAATATATAGTATTGTTTCGAATCTAACAACCGTGGGTTGGGGTGAGCCTATTGCCATTAACTGATTCCAAATCCAACTCCGAGCCGCTACTGAGAAATTCATATAAAACACCAATAACACTGCTCGATGTGGGAATCAAACAGAATCTACTTTACAGAATACAGATTTTTTCGCATATTCATTTTCCAATTCGGTGTTCCGGACCGCTTCATGATCGTTATAAATATAGATAACACGATAAAATCCGTAGGTATTTATTTCAATATTCTTATAAATGATCTTCGTTCGAGGTTACAAGGCAGACTTAAGGAGAAATTAAAAATAAAATTCGCGTAACTGACACAAATTAGTACCTATAATACGGCAGTATTTTTTTAAAGTCACTTGTATAAAATGTACATACAATTTTCAGTCTTCCTGGAGAAAGACGTGGGTATATCCGTGGGAGCGGTGGTGCTGGTGGCGGTGTTCATAATATCGTCGGTGCTTGTGGTCCGGCTGGCGCGGCGGCCGCGGCACAAGCCGCCGCCCGTCATACAGGTGCTGCAGCTCGACGACGTTGCCAGGAACTACCTCGATAACATCGGAGGTTGGTAATAAGGTGGAATCCTAATTTTAAATTTTAAATTAACGCACAAACAATGATACCCTACTGATGTGACCATTGGACTGCTAAACCAAAGGATTCGAGTTGACAACGCTGACTTTTCTAAAACATGTGCATACCTATTAAAAATAATATATTTGGACGGCACGCTAGGCTGTTTATGTGAGAATGTGTGTTTGTAAAAGCACCTACGACACGCTAGAAAATTCGAATGTGGAGCAACGTTTAACAAAATTCGCTTCAACGGTGTAGGAAAACATCGGGAGGAACCATAAGAAAATTTGTCGACGGTGTTTGAGACTTTGTAGGCCAGCGTGAAGGACTAGTGACAACCCCTCCCATTCTGAGAGAAAACTTGTGCTCAGCAGTGAGACAGTGAATAGGTGAACGGATAATTTCATTTATGGATATTAGATTATTTCAGAATAGTGAAAAAGAAATAAAATAAGTATTTACTCCGCCCATAACCCAAATTATTAAAAAAAGTAAACACATTTTTTAACGTGGGAGAGCCATGCTTCGGCACGTATGGGCCGGCTCGACCGGAGTGATACCACGGCCTCACAGAAAACAGGCGTGAAACAACGCTTGCGTTGTGTTTCGCCGAGTGAATGAGGTTACCGGAGGCCCAAACCCTTTTAAAAGGCGGGCAACGCACTTGTGACTCCTCTGGTGTTGCGGGTGTCCATGGGCGGTGGTTATCGCTTACCATCAGGTGATCCGTCTGCTCGTTTGCCGCCCTATCCCATAAAAAAAAACATTCGGTTACGATTTCGGATATCCGATAGTTTCGGTTACGGATACGAAGCTCCATAACGTCCCTAGCGATTCATCAAAAGTGGCAAAATCATCCAATCAAAACTGTAAAATTAACCTCATTCCAGAACACAAAGTGCATGCATCGTGCAGCCTGCGGTCATGCAGCAGCGGATACTCTGACGCATCGGAGGGGTCGGGCGCGGGCGGCCCGGCCGAGCGCCGCCGCAAGGCCATCTGGGACCGCTGGGAGCCCCCGCCCCCCGACGTCACCCTCACCTTACACAGGGAGAGTGCTGTCTAAACACTGACTGATTGACATTTAAAACTGGCTTTTTACTTTTCGGTATATATCAACACTCTTAGATGAAGAGGGTCTTTGGTAGTTTATATAATATAGCCTGATGATACATGCGACAACTGTTATCCATA
This sequence comes from Acronicta leporina, assembly GCA_947256265.1. NCBI lineage: Eukaryota > Metazoa > Arthropoda > Insecta > Lepidoptera > Noctuidae > Acronicta > Acronicta leporina. The sequence goes on from OX366529.1 coordinate 5,382,233, forward strand.
TCAATTAATATATTAATTAAAATCAATTGCAGCATATCCTTGAACGGGTCAACAGATTTGGCTGATTCGCTTTTTGTTGTTTTTGTAATTTTCAGGATAAGGTTATTTATGAAAGAAAAAAAATTAAATGACATCGCGATATGTCGAAAATTTTTAGAAGTACAACCTACAATGTAGTAACTGATAAAACATAGACAGTACATACCCTAACATTTTGACAGACAAAATATATATCTACCCAAAGTCTATTTAAATTAATTATAGATTCTAATGTTCAAGGACTTCATGTAATTTTTTTTGTTCAACCGCTTCAAAAGCAAAATATTTTTTTATTGTTCTAGTAGGAATAAACCTCCATGCTTTCGGAATGTTTGTAAATTAGAGTTTAAAAAAAGAATACCGATAATGGAGAATTAATAGCTGTTCGATACTTAAAATTATAACTATGTACTACAATCATTAATATCAGATAAAATTACAGTAAAAATATGACAAACTTAACTGAACGTTAGCATGAATAATGATAATATTTCAGCACAGTTCTTAAAACTTGATATTCTGTTCTGATAATCAGCATTAAACGCGACATTGGCGGATCAGATAAGTTTGTTTTACTATACATACAAATTGTACAGTTTCATAAAATTACAATAATTTTAAATATTTACAATATAGAATAGAAAATTAATTACTGTTGCACCATCCGTTGTAAGCTTTTTAAAATCCCCGCCGCGCCGTCCTATATAATTTATAATGTCTTTTTAAAAAAGACTAAGTACGTATAATCTACTTGGTATTAATAATTGAAAGAACTAGAGCGCATTATAAATGTCGTCACTATATTCCACTAAAAACAAAACATTTTTTTTTCCCATTTTGAAGTTCATATTTCTTGTTTTGGGTTTTTTTTATATTGTGCCTATTTATTGCCATAATGATCAACAAGCAATTACGAACTGGTTAGTGGCAATTAATATTTTAATGCGTTCTAAATTAGTTCTACACTTCGAAAGACAAAATGTGTCAGTGGAAATTAAATTTAAATAAAATCATAGCCACTCTGCCCCTCCATTTGGTAAGCATGAAATGCTTAACAAGTAAAAATATTGTCCTCAGACTTTTGTAAGACAAGCTTAAATGTCTATATATAGGTATATAAATGCATTTATTAATTTATGGATTACGCTATATCTTGTTGTTAGAACATCCATTTCACATGAAATCTGTGCCATGACCCCTTTAAGGCTCCAACGAATAAAAACAGGCTTTAAATTATAAAATATATGTTTATTAATTGAAGCTTATATTTAGACATTATGTATCTATAAGTAAGTAAATATTAAGTGAATCTAATAATAAATATTTAAAACTAATGAATTCAGTTTATTTACGCTATTCATCTGGAATATCTCCTCGGCTTTTGCTTTTACTTTCTTTTACATCAACCATGACTCCAAGTTTGTTTCCCACAATACTTAAAGAAGATCCATCAGCATTTTTCTTTTGATAGGAGTATGTTTTAATATCGGGCACAACTGTTGGGTTACCTTTAAAAAAAATGTGTTCATTTTCTTCCAATAATTTCTCCTTATGCGAGTTATTGCTGGAACTAATAGTTGGCGGTAGGATGGTTTGAGTAGTTACGTTATTAATATCGGCACCATCTTTTTTCTTAGTAATTTGCGTTGTTGATTCTTTTCTATTTTTTGCAGATGGAGCAAAGTAATAATTAGTATTTGTTTTTACATCTGTTTTGACTGCATCACTTTCTTTCGCCGTTTTTCCTGTATTAGGATTGCTCTGTGAATTGTAAACGTTATCAGGAATCATTCCATTAGAGATATTGTCTTTTGTAGCTATAATTGTAGCTACATTGGTTGGATTAACTTTGGTTCTTTTACTTACATTACTTGTCGAATATTGAGATGGAATAGGGCCTAATGTCCGAGATAAATCTACCTTATTACCTGAATTTGTAAAAGCGTATGTTTTACCAGACAATGAATTAATATTTTCTTTTGATGTAGTGGTTTTAACAACATCCAAATCTGAACTACGTGAATACAAGGTTACCGGACGTGGATTTATAGCCTGACTCTTAATTGGTCTTGCATGATGACGAATGTGGCTATCTTTTATTAGTTTTATTGATGATCTGGAGTTGGCACCAGTTTCAATTCGTTCTGATACTATTCTTCCATATGTAGGATTCTGTATATACGTATTGGTTTCTACGCTTGGGTATGAGATGTCCACGACTTGAGACGGTTGGAACTGATACACTTCTTGTCCAAGAGCTAGTATATTTGGGTTGGCACCCAAGACTATGACGTCATCAATCCGTTTCTTAATACACATAGGTAATTCAGTCTTCGTGAATGTTTCCACAACCTTCACATTGGGGTTATTATGGGCTGTATACGTCATTACCGGCTCATTGTTTTGTGTCTGCGTGTACAAATATTTCGGTTCAAATGGCACTTTAAGTTCTATTTTCTCTTCATAAGGTTTGATTTCTTCTTCAAGTATAGGTCTCTCTTCAATTACTGGAAAAGTATTGATCTTTTCTGCTGCCACATAATTAGCAGTATTCAATGTTGGAAACCTGGATGAGAAGGATTCTTTCAATACGGGTCTCTCTTCAATTACTGGCACAGGTTTTATTTTCTCTGCTGCCATATGATTAGCAGTGTTCAATGTTGGAATCATTGTTGAGATGGACTCTTGCAATACGGGTCTCTCTTCAATTACTGGAACAGTTTGGATCTTCTCTGCTGTCGCATAATTAGCAGTGTTCAATGTTGGAAACATTGTTGAGATGGACTCTTGCAATACGGGTCTCTCTTTAATTACTTGTACAGGTTTTATTTTCTCTGCTGCCACATAACTAGCAGTGTTGAATGTCGGAAACATTGATGAGAAGGACTCTTTCAATACGGGTCTCTCTTCAATTACTGACACAGGTTTGATCTTCTCCGCTGCCACATAATTAGCAGTGTGCAAAGTTGGAAACATCGGTGAGACAGACTCCTTCAATACATTGTTATGGTTCCCATGTAGAATCCCCGTTCTAAGCATGTTGTTGACTTTTTTTACGGCTACAAGAGTGTCTTTGTTGGATTTCGTCCCCACAACTGATCCGAACGCATTTAAGTTGACCGGATTCAGTTCCGGATATACAAATTCTTTGACAAGTGATGTTCTTGGCACAACCCTAATCATGTCGTCATCAAATCCGGGTAACCGGTAAAGTTTATATTCATTTCCTGTCCTCAGTATTGGCTGAATGTTAATCTGCTGTCTCCCAAAAAAGGCGTTTCTGATCCAGTTTTTAATCGTTGATAAGTCTCTTTTGTGGCGCTCATTTGGTAAAGCGGCCACTACACTTGCTAATAGCAAGCACTGAAAGATAATAGATTTTAATAAGTTAACGAACTTTCCACATTTTTAAATTACAATGATAAATAGATGCATTTCTAGCGATTTTAATAGGCTATCGAATGAAATAAAAGGATGTATAAATACAATATTATTAAGGCAATTAATAATAACGAATCATTCGACTTAAAATTACTGGATTCTACTACGATCTTAACATACTTTAATGAAGTTACAGTTAGTGGAGGAAAAATTCTAGTGCGGCAGGATTCGAACCTGCGTCTTCTGGGATTACACCAGTCACGTCATAGCATTTCTTCGCTAAAATAACTTTATAATCTTTGCATGGAAAATGCTAAAAAATAAGATTAAATAAAGATATAATAATAATAAAATATAATAAGATAGAAGAATAAAAAAGCAGCAACAGCAGCAACTTTAGGTACACTTATTCTGTCGCACAAAAATCTGAGTGTTATTGTAAAATTATATCGGAATAGGAAAGATAGGGGTGACCCTACTCCTGTAAATCTTTATTTCTATTCTGTATTGTCTCATTATTTTCATAAACAGTCATATGAACAAGACAGACAGAGAAAAAACCTTCAATGAGAATAAGAAAAATAAGTGCTTATTAATTGTATCTATGTATATGAATTATTTAATAAATAATTTACTATTAGATACTCACATTAATCCAAAACAGACGCATAATAAAAAAATTATTCCACCTAAGTTAACTTCACACAAATAAATACTGACTGCAATACATCTCTTCCCTTTATATAGACATCATTTGTATAGAAAGCATTCATTTTGGATAATGAATTCATGAGTCAACCTATAAGTGATTAGTTAAATAATACAAGTTCATAGAAAAATATAAGCGAACGTAATTAGCACCGAGCTCTCATTATAACAAAGTTAATTGTTTAGAATATCAAGATATGATAGTAAATATTTAAGAGTCCATGATTGGGTCCCTACCTAATTAACGATTTTGGGAATTCAACACTAATTTTGATTGCGGTGTGTTCTAAAGTAAATAATTAAGTGGTATGGTGAAACCTAATATATTTCAGAGTATCTAACATACTATAGTTACTAAATGGTTTTATCATAGGAGAGAATGATGATCCATTTGAACATGAACAGCATTAATATCCACTAGCTAGAACATATCAACAACGGATATATTATAATATTCAATATACCGTGATACTGTAGGAGAGCCCTGCTTTGGCACGAATGGGCCGGCTCGAAAACCGGCGTGAAACAACGCTTACGTTGTGTTTCGCTGAGTGAGTGATGATACCGGAGGCCGAATATTACGGATGTCCATGGGCGGCGGTACCGCCGGCGGTATCGCTTACCATCAGGCGATCCGTGTGCTCGTTTGCGCTATTATGCCATAAAAAACGTGTGGTACGTGTGTATTAAAAAGCAATTTTAAAATTTTGTTGAGTATCTGATGCCCGCGGTTTCACTGTAGTCTAAAAATAACTTGGAATTTATGTTTTTAGACAAACTGTAGCTAACTTCCTTCCCTAAGTTTCAATCTATCTCCTTGCCAAACTGTATCCATATTTGTAGAGACAGCTCCTTAGGCGTGAAAAAGTAACAGAACTAACAGACAAACGGAGTGACTTTCGTATTTATAATATTGGAGTATCTATTCATTACTGTATTGTTATCAAATTTAAAGTACAGTATTCATTTATACTTGACTTCATCATGGTGTATTGGACCATTTTCGATTAATGATGGCATTAGAAAATTACTAAGAATTGTTAATTGATCCAGAGGCATTATATGTGGCGTTTTTATATTCAAAACAGCTGGAGTCGCAGACTCCTGTACTCTTCTAAGCTCTGTACAGACTTTTATCAGAAAGCTTTCTAGCTTTCCCATTTATAAATATTTATATATAAAATCTACACTAATCTATATATATAAAAGAAAGTCGTGTTAGTTACTCCATTTATAACTCAAGAACGGCTGAACCGATTTGGCTGAAAATTGGTGGAGAGGTAGCTTAGAACCAGGAAACGGACATAGGATACTTTTTATCCCGTTCCCGATACTATTATTCCACGGGGGCGAAGCCGCGGGCAGAAGCTCGAGAAGAAATCGGTTTGTTAATCCCCAAATATCCTCAATAGCCCTGCGTAAACTGTGGAAACAAGGTACTTATTACTTTCAGAAATAAAACGAACACGAAATAATTATATATTTTCAAATTAATATTGTTTATTAATACTAATGGAAGACTAGAGTTACAATCATGTCCAATGTCCACTTACATATTATTATCTAAGCCTAACTAATCTAAGTATTTTTAAGTTAAATAGATGTATTTTACGAATTTTCTACAGAGTCACTTAACCAAACTTTAAAATATTTAATAGGTATCTACATGTCTAATCTTTGGTTTAAATTTATCATGATTACTGGGTGGTTATTACGAAACCTTTTCTCTCTTGGGTAAACATAAAATATAATCATTTTATTATTATGCCAAATAGTCCAAACTAAATGTGACAAAAATAGTAATTAATGCCCAACGTTTTAAATTATAACTAAATAGCCTACTTATTTAGGTAAGTACCTAATATGGCGGTAAATCCCGTCATGGAAGAATGGCTGACGCCATGGTGCCTTCAATTTCCATCTGACTTAGGTAGGTAGGTACTCTCAGGACATGGTGTTTTGAAAAATGCCTGTGTTGCATACGCCCAATTGGTACCAGTGCTGCATAGTTTTATACGTTCAAATCGACGAATAATGGAAATGACATTCTAATCACCCGATTTGTCGGAAGCTATATATACATACATTTTCATTCACACAGTACCCGTGGCCCGTTGATTCGAATTTTAGAAACCTACAAATTGTCTACAGGCAAGGGGCGGGGGAATATTTGAAAAATATTAGAAGGAACGTCAATAACTTCATCCCAAAGTTAATAATGCAGATGTTTAACTACTACAATATTTATGATCATAAAAACTACACCATTGCTATCAAGCAATAAGACAAAAAATCTATATTGTTAAGAGACTGAAGAGAACAATGATACTTATGTTAAATAATGTTCGAATTCGAATATTCAAACGGGCACTTCAGGTCTTCAGCATAGATCTTGTGAATATTTGTCCAAAGAGTGCGCCGCTATGCAGTTAAACTATTGTTTGTATAGGTATGTATATAATAGTTTTTAACTTGTAACAACACCTGGACTATGGAGTTTACGTTCACCGTGGAACCTCAATTATGAATCTTGTGAATATTTAGATTTAGCGCATTAAAAGAGGCAAAAAAATAACGCTTGTTATTGGGTAAAGGTCTTCAGAATTTCTTTGGTTCTTAAGCGCACCATGGCACTTCTCCATCAAAGACGTGTCTTGAAGAGTGGATGGCGTGTGGTGCGTGATGCGGCTGAGGGGAGCCATGCAACAGCTCACACATGAAGCTGATATATGTGATAGCCAGCCGAAGGGTCTCGATGCGGGAGAGGCGCTTCTCGTACGCGAACGTCGGCACCTGGACAAAGGATATAGAGTTGACTAACAAATTTATGTTTCTAAAGTGAGTTTCATGGAACGGTCATCAGGTTTCCGTATTTAAAATTGTGTGGAGACTTAAAAGAGATTTCATTGTCTGTTCGAAAACTTGAAAGCTTTAGGAACGGCTGTCAGCTGATCTGGAGACATTTACATAAACATTACCGTATCTCAATATTTTAATTGCGTTTTCAGTATATAACATACTGAAAACTCTTCAATGCTACGGGAGTACCAAAATGTTCAATATAAAATGGATTATGAACAAAATCTAATTCATTCTATAATATAATATTATTCCAACTTACTGTAAAAATACGGAGAGATTTACCTGAATCTTGAGAGTAAGCTTCGAGACCGCCAAGAGCAATGAGGAGTTGTAGAAAATACATACATGCTTATTATTGTAGTTGACAATTTATTACCAGGGAACCTTAAATGACCACATTTACCAATATGACCTTCTGGAAACAATGCATATTTTGAATTTGGAACTTGAATAATATCCTTGGCAACGTTCAAATTCCATGAATTTATCAAATGGCCATTTTAGCTCTGTAGATTATATCGCAATATCTGCTACTGTATAGTTGCCTTGTGTTACGTACCTTCTTCTGAAGCATTAAAGACTTTGACTAAAGCTTTCAACACGCAATTGTAGCTAGGTATGCGTTGACTGTTTCTTGTCAACAAGAACATTACTGCTTAAAAATTACTTTAAAACTTACCGAATGCTTATAAGCCAGTCGTAGCTCGCGTCTGCAGTAATCTTGTCGTCGTCCATAGGGTTAACACTTTGTAATTTAGTGTAAAGAAACCTGTAGATTACACAGTACTATACTATGACCTTAACCGTATCGCCACTTGCAAAAGAACAATTCCTTATATTGGTAAATTAGTATCAAGCAATTCTATAAGTGTCGTAGCTAAATTACCGCCGCCCATGATCACCCACAACACCAGAGGACTCGCAAGTGCGTTGCCCGCCTTTTAAAAGGGTTTGGGCCTCCGGTATCCTCACTCACTCGGCGAAACGCAACGGAAATTTTGGTTCACGTCGGTTTTCTGAGCCGACCCATTCGTGCCGAAGCATAACTCTCCCACGGTATCAATATACATTGAATATTGTATATCCGTTGTTGATATGTTCTAGTAGGCGTTAATGCTGTTCAGTACTGGACGTATATGGCTGATATGATGATGAGACTTAATAGACTCCATGTCCGATATGTTCCTTCCTGGTACGGTCATTGTATAGTACGGTGTAATTAACAGACAGCTTAAATGTTCAATACGAACCTTCCTGCGCAACCTATCGAAGCCCTCATTAAGGTTGAAGGTGCGTCGCTGCTCGCGAATGTTGGCGGCGCGTCGTTGAGCGACCGAGGCGACGCGGTGCCGGGACTTCTTGCCACCTGGATGCACACGCACGGGTTAAGCTTAGATACGTAGTACCAACCTTCCTACGCAACTTATCGAAGGCTTCATTGAGATTGAACATGCGGCGTCGCTCGCGGATGTTGGCGGCGCGGCGCTGTGCCACGGAGGCCACGCGGCGTCGGGGCTTCTTGCCGGCGGTCGGGACGCGCGCGCCGCCGCGACCTCCGCACCCCGCCGCCGACCACACTGGTCAGGCCAATTTGCTTGTTATTATTAACAGGAATAGCGTGAAAATCCCTTGCCTCAAATCCTTTGGCTAGCAAAAATCTGAGCAACCCGCGCTGTTAATCACTTGCTCTCTAGGAAAGAGCCTTTATTGCCAGTTACCCACCACGCCAACATAACCTAATGTTACTATGATAATAGCAGGATAGTATTTAATAAAAGTATCCAGGTTTTAAAAAAATACTGTTATGACAGTTGATAAACGAGCAAACTTTGATCTTGATGATCGTTAAATTAATGAACAGTAAGGAACTGATCAATCAACCTCTAATTTAACCAGTTCCAGCTCCAATTAACCAGTTCTTGGTCTCCAAGATGGAATAAGGATATCATTCAGGACTTCATCTAATAATTCTCACGTCAATCATCAGTCTCTTCCCTCTAGTAGTAAGTTACATGGGAGAGCCATGCTTCGGCACGAATCGGCTGGCTCGACCGGAGTGATACCACGGCCTCACAGAAGACCGGCGTGAAACAACGGTTGCGTTGTGTTTGCCGAGTGAGTGAGGTTACCGGAGGCCCAAACCCTTTTAAAAGGCGGGCAACGCACTTGTGACTCCTCTGGTGTTACGGGTGTCCATGGGCGGCGGTCATCGCTTACCATCAGGTGATCCATCTGCTCGTTTGCCCCCCTATACCATAAAAAAAATTCGAAACTACAGAATGCCACTAGATAAATTAATTATTAATAATTGGATGAATTAATAATTGGCTATCTGTTGTTTAGACATAGTTGCAAATTTATTGTAATGCTGTTGGTTTTCCTAAAGTTATAAATAAATAAATATATAAACACACTTCCTTTGCTTCGTTCAAGTATAATTTTAAATTTTAGTTACCCAGGTCGGCCGGCGGGAAGGCCAGGATGTCCGGATAGGGCACAGGTGCCGGCGGCGCGTCCCACAGCGGCCCGTACGGCGAAACCTCGCTGCCCTGACCATCAGAAAAAAAACCAATTGTTCTAATGTTGTTGTGGCGTTGTTATAATATGACCTACTAGCTTGTGCCCGCGGCTTCGCTCACTTGAAGCTCAAAAACCAACAGTGATGATCTCTTTTTTGTATGGGTCTCTATACATTAGAGAGGTCAAGCTGTATCTCAGGTTCCGTTTAATTATTTGAGATAATAAGTATACCAGTTTTTAAGTTGGAGCACATACTTTCTAACAGTGATAACAAAATTAAAATCTATTCAGTAGTTTTTGCGCAAACTCGTAACAAACAGACCAACAGACAAACAGACAAGAATTTAAAAATCACATTTTTGGGTTCGGAGACGAGGAAGAAGAAGAAGAAGAGATATAGTATGGTACGATATTTTAAGTAACCTTCAGAGAAAACACAACTTTTTTATCATACTGAAAACCAAGTAATTATGGCTAACGCCAATTGTAAATTTCTTCCACCTGATGAAAGCGCGGGCGGGTCTCTAGAGAAATATAATTCACATTAGAAAATTATTAAGAATTAGAATCTTTTGTCTTGTTGTGGGTTTGAAAATATAAATCCAGTCGCACACAAATTGCTGAAAGCAGCATTTTGGCACCCCTGCCCAATGTCTTATGTCAGCTAAAGGAGCTACTAGAGAAGGTACTTCAGCCAGCACATCAAGCTCCCACAAACTGTCAATTGTTTGATATTTGACTTGATTTGATACCTATTGGTAAGGAAAAATCCCCTCGCAAAAATGTAGGTAGTCTAGTGCTAGCATTAAAATAGACCTTTTAAAGACACAATTAAAATTTTAATTTTTTTAGCTAGAAGACAGGCATTTCGGAACTGCCTAGTTACCTCTGAGAAGAAACGCTGAATAAAATTTTGGGAATCATGGTCTCTATAAAAGTCTAGACAGCAGTAGTACCTAGTATAACCTGTATAACTAGATAATTATGTGAGTGTTACAATGAAGGGCAGTATCTGGACAGGCCTATTTGAAAAAAGAGCCTTGAGTTGACCTGTCTTAACTGACGGCACGCATACATCAGACATCGTGTAGCTCAACTATTATTTAGAGAGCTCAAACTCAAGCAATATGCTGTGTAACTCAAGAATCTGGTGAACAAATTGTTAAATACGTCAATACAATTTTTTTGATATAAAATTCATGCCTAATTATAAAACCGTTAAAGAGACAAAATGCAATTTAGGTTCAAAAAAGCCTATTTTCTTTAAATAATTTTAAAATTTTGGGCAAATTTATACAAAAAATAATCAATACCTACGATTTGTTTGTGGTGACCTTAAGTATAATATATATTTTTTATGTAGCAAATGCACATAGGGATTCATCTAGAAACTTCTTTGAACCTAGCGTGTTTTTGGGATTTGAGCGATGTAATCCCCTTAAAAAGCTAAACCGCTACGTACTGCTGAGCTGCTCCAAACGTGCGGCGTCTCGCTGCCGTATGACATCAGCGGGAAATGAATCTTGATACCTTTACACACACTCCCGGACAAAACTGACACCACCACCGACCCACTGAACACAGGAGCCACTACCAACCGGAGGACCGACCAGAAGCCAGCAACTACCAAAATGAACTAAATCAAATTATTATATCTTCACGCTACACCCTGATATGAGCATCGCAGTTTTATTAATTCTGTTTGCAGATCAAAATTACACCTAAAATGAAAGAACTAAAGTTGAAATTGCTTTTGTCAAGTCTCAAATTCACCCCTAGCCATGGTAACGTCAGTCTTCTCGATACAGATTGGCCGTATGAGGGGTGAACTAAGGGTGGAAGGCTATGATTGGACGCAGCAGTTGCAGGAGGCGGGCTGTATCGACTTCTCGGTCCAAAATTTTGCCGTAAATCTCTGTAAAAATGTACAATTTCATAGTTACTATCTTAAATTAAAAGAATATTAATCCATTTCAGCGTTCACATCCTTTTACTTGCACTAATAACTAACTTAATAAAATTCATCAACATAATCAATGATTACAACTGTGTGAATGTGTAAGATATTCATTAAATCAAAGTTGAATAAAACTTTTTATTATTTATTTTAGATTTATAATTTCATAATTATTTTATTTTAAGTAGCAATTGTAAGGATTCCGGTAACTGGGACCACGATTAACTCGGACCATGGTCCCAGTTGCCGATTCTGTTTAATTTTAATATTTGCCTTCCAGCGTCTGGGACCACCCATCTACAATACAAATATCTTAATAGTACAATAATCTATTATTCTAGACTGTAACATTGAAGCACTGTGTACTAAATTCACTACGAGTTATAAATATCAAGCTGTGAATTTTCACAAATGAAATTACTGTGAAAATTTAGATAAAGATTTATCTAAATTTGTTTTTCATTTCCATACTTGCTTGATTTTTTCATGTCCTTTTAAACCTAGAACATAATTACCATATAACGTTGCATGGTCATGGTTGGCACAAGACACACATTGAACGATTCCTTTGAAATCAATTCATTCTAAATTTATATTTAAAGGTTAGAACAGTAGATAAACTTCTCAATGTAAAGTAGGTACCTATGGGGACGGTGTCGACCGCATAACATGTTTGTTCTGGATTGGGTTACAATTAAAACTACAGGCTTAAAAGATTAATAACATTTCTCCGGGGTCTGTGTATCCTCTTCAAGTGACCACGCAGTCTCGATTTGAATCTGCGGCTTTGAACACCACCACAGCACGAACTACTTTTACCATAAAAGAAGACAACATATTGTATTGAAGGCTACGGCATTGCTGACACGCCTCTAGGTCAAGTCTTTGGCAACCGTGAATATCTTCGATGTTTTTGCATATTTAACGACTCTGTCTTGTCTTGACGGTTTAGTGGTTCGAGTACCGGACTGCTGACCATGAGGTCGTGGGTTCGATTCCCACAGGACACAAATATTTATGTGATGAATAGGTATAAGTGATTGTGTTCGTCTGGGTGTTTCTTATGTATTATAAGTAAGTATTTACAAAAAAAAAGTATATAAGTATTATATCCATTGTCTAGTACCCATAGTACAAGCTCTGCTTACTTTGGGACACGTTTGGGACTAGATGGTGCTGTGTCAAATTTCGCAGAAAATTTATATTTATTTAAAAAACTGAATGATTAATTTATACAAGTAGATACTAATAGCGACCACCCGTGGTTACATCGGCGTTGCCCCTAGCGTGATGATAAATAGCTTAAAACCTTCTCGTTCAGCAGCTTTTCAATTTATCAGACAGACTGACAGACGTGGCGGAAGACTATTTTGTAATATGTAAGGATTATTTATAGGTAGGTATAAGTACTACTAAAGACTAACCCAACTTGTCACAATGCACCTGCACCCAGTAAAACTAATTCGAAGCGCATTCGTAATCTGTTATTGATCATATCGCATTAGCAGGATAGGCGTGACCCCGGACAGATGGCGAATCCGTCACGCTGCATTGTCCAATACTTCCAAAACCGAGGATATTTGTCAGATTTGACGCGAAATTGGTGCGGATAGGGTAAATCCATATTCATGCTTTCATCGGAGGGTTATATTGAAATGTTAATCTCTGTATTTCCACTTGACAACTGTTTCGTCATCTCTCCAAGTTTCTCCAAAGTCGTTCTTTTGATTTTTACATATAGGCAAAAACGGTATTTTCTAGTACGGGTCAGTCTTTAATTTTTACTCCTATGTAAGAAAGTCATTGGGGTACCTATTTAGGGATTTTTCTTATAGAGCGGCAGCCGTCCAGCTGAATTTCCCAGTCACATTTTATGGAGAGCTCAGAAGTTTCTAGAGTTGTTTAACTATAATACTTAGTTGTCGCCTATAAGGAATCTCCCGCGTTGCAAATAATACCTAGAATGTTTCGTCAAGAGTCAATAGGGTTCTAGGTACCTACCTAGGATGATGAAACACTGAGACATCGTGAGTAGCCTTCGGCTTGTCTTGGCGTGTTACACAATTTACACAGTGCTGGATTTTCGCCTACGCCTAGGCCTCAAGGCCTCAGCCAGGCTAGGGGCCCCACTCCCTGTGGCAGGGCCTAAATGAGCTCAGAAGCCTTGCTTGAAGAGGCCCCAAATGCCAAGTGCCTAAGGGCCCTAGACCTCTAAGATCAGGAATGGAATTACAGCCTAAGTAGTACCTATATCTAATAATATATCCTACCCTACTTCCTACTTAGTAATATTATAAATGCGAAAGTTTGTGAGGATGGATGGATGGATGGACGTTTGTTACTCTTTCAGGCCAGAACGGCTGAACGGATCTGGATAAAATTTGGCACAGAGATAGATTAAAGTCTGGAATAACACATGGGCTACTTTTTATCTGAAGTCCACGCAGACAAAGTCGCGGGCAGAAGCTAGTTATTAATAATGCTACTAATATTAGTGTCACATACCTTCATTAGGTACCCTACCTATCTTTCCATTGCTTCAGACTAATATTGAAACGCCAAATCTTTAAAATCAATTTTAACAAGGGGCTCTTTATCCGTGTCAAATTATGAGATTTAGCAAAACATGTCAACTGATTACACGCTTCAATTACAGCAAAGGGAGTGGATATTAAAACCGGGGGGCGTTAGACGCGGGCGGCCGCACGTGGCGACGCCGGGGCGCAAAATATGTTTTGATATGATAACTAATGCTTCATATTGTGATCTAATTGTTTAGGGTGCTGCTTTGTTACGCAAGTGTTCCCTAGTGGTTTGTGTTTTCAAATTGTGTCTCTGTGGTACCTACCTAGGTATATCAAAAAAACATCTTCCCGAACAAACTCAACAAGTTAGCTGATCTTCCCCATTCCATCATTAGCAATACTTATATAGAATGAACATTTTTAACTGGTAGTAGGTCGGTACCTCAGTACTTTGTACTAAAGTTTTATAAAGATTTTTTTATAAAGTAATAGAATAGTAGGTAACTTAACTTTTTCAGAAATGTCGCATGTTATGTATGTTGGTAATGTGCATACATAACATGTAACTTGCAACATCGCAAGCTTTGTTATATCACAAGTATTGTTACGTACTTAGGTAGATAGGTATCTACAAGTATTTTTGTTCCGTACCGAAACCGAACCTACAACGACTCTAGCGTCTGATTGCTTGACCACTACGACAATGGAGCCGTCTTTTAGTTTAAATCAAACACGCTTTTATAATGCGCACACGAGCGTACAATCGCCTTTTCTACGCAAATGCGCTAATATGATTTTAATAACGCAGAACCGTAGATAATACCTAGTTGCGTTTGGACACACTTTTACACGAAGCCGGCGCGGGTGACTTTCCATAGGGTAGTCCACGGATTTCGATCATGAATTCGTAGGGATGATAAATATTTTTAACTATCTGTGTACAGAACATTGAGCTATGTGCGGAATGTAGGTTGGCAGTATGAAACAAATACTGATAGCTGGCTGATAACCCTTGATTGTTTCGCAGTATAATCAACCCATTACAAATTGTCCCACTGCTGGGCGCCGGTCTTCTCTCAGGATGAGAGGGAAATAGGCTATAGTCCACCACGCTAGCCTAATGCGGGTTGACAGACCTCACACGCCGTCGAGAAAATCTCTCAGGCATGCAGGTTTCCTCGCGATTTTTTCCTTCACCGTTTAAGCGCGTGATAAATATGTATTAATACGCATATGACCCTAAAAAGTCAGAATGGTGCCTTGGATTCGAGACCTTTGACTTGGCAGTCCAATGGGCACATCACCAGGCTATCACTTATTGATTAGCAGTTAACGGTCTTATTTCGAACTAACTGTTACCCGCGGTTTCATTCACATGCCAAAACAATTACCTTACCTACTTTCACTCAGATTCTAGTTAGCTTCTCAAGATGAAACATGCACCAGAGACCCCCAGCAATACAACTGTGAAAACTGCATCCAATTTCGTGTAGTAGTTTTTGTGTGATGCGCGTACAAACACACAGGAAGACAATTTTTTTTTTTTGTTTTCGTTTCTGTTGCTCTAATAAAGATAAGATCTTAGTTTTTCTTCAATATCTATTAGGTCTTTACCTATGAAATTGCCGTTTTGTATGAAAAAATTTAAACGAAATTTTTTCATGTATTTTTTATTTGTATTAATCGAAGTAATCACCCATGCAATCAATGCATCTTTGCCAACGCAGTGGCAGTTTATTGATGCCCTTCTTAAAGAAATCAGCTGGACGGGAGGCAACAAATTCTTCAAAGGCATTTTGTACTGCCAAATTCAAATTTAGATTTATTCAAAAAAATCCAAATTCTGGAAAAAGTAGTAGTCTGTAGGCGCAAGGTCTGGTGAGTAGGGCGGATGACGGAGAACTTCCAACCCCTGTTCTTGCAAATTGGAGACCGTCTGCTGTGCAGTATGAGGTCGCGCGTTATCGTGCAGGAGCAGCGGAGACGAGCGATTGAATAAATGCTGGTTGGAGATGTGCCAGCTTCTCCATCATTGTGTTCAGTTCTTCACAGTACACATCTGCAGTAATGCTCACCCCGTTTGGTAAGAAGCTGTGATGAATCACACCGGCGATAGACCACCAAACAGTGACCATTTCTTTTCTAGGGGTAAGTTTTCGTTTAGGGCATTGTTTAGGTGCTGAACCAGGATCCAACCAACTTGCTGAGCGCTTGCGGTTATCAAACAGAATCCATTTTTCATCGCAGGTAACAATGCGGTTCAAAATTCCTTCATTTGTGTTTCTTTTGAGCAGTGCAAGGCACGTTTCGATGCGTACTTCGCGCTGGCGATCATTGAGTTCGTGGGGCACCCATTTGTCAAGCTTTTTTACCTTACCAATTTGACGCAAATGGACCAATATTGTTTTGACGCTAACGTCGAAAGCTGCTGCTAATTCAGCCGTCGATTGTGTATCATCAGCTTCCACAATCGCCTTTAATTCGTCATTTTCGACCAAAGTCTTCGGACGACCGCGAGGTTCATTTTTCAGGTCGAAATTCCCAGAACGGAAGCGAACAAACCAATAACAGGTAGTGCGTTGGTTTGTAGTGTTAGCTCCGTAAACGTCGTTGATGTTGCGTGCCGCTTGTGCCGCGTTGCTGCCACGACGGTACCTACTCATATTCCATAATTAGGTACCCGAAATTTTAACGTATCCATGATGACGAAAAAGATTGAAATGCGATGAAAATGTAACACTAATCAATAAACAAATGACTACTTTTGGAAAAGAATTCCATGTTTTTAAAATAAAATTAATTTGAAATTAGAATTCTTAGTCAAACAAAAATTATTTTGATTTGAAATGGCCAGTACTGCAGAACGGCAATTTCATAGGTAAAGACCTATTATAATGTACGGACATCTGTCGTTATGTCGTTATACATTTAGAAAGTACCTATTTGATAGGTAGTGATACGAGTCAAGTACATACACCTACCTATATCGAATTCATGTGTTTGTGAAGAAACCTTCACATCTATTAGGAATAGTGTTGGGAATTTATCCGGATAAATACTCAAAATGGATAAATACTCATAAATATCCGTTTTTACTTGAGTCCAAAACAGTGGATATATACTATCTCAATTTTTCGTTACATTATATAATGTAAATTTTGACATTTTACAAACAAAAGGATTTAATATGAAAATTTGAATTGATATAGATTTGTACCGTACTTTATTAATCACATTAACAATAACAAAAGCCATAATAAGCATTATTTTACTTAATTATGAATATTTTTGTCAATCACTGTCAAGGTTAGATATAATTATACAGTTGTGCATTAGGTACTTGAATCATTAAAAAAATACTATATTGACAACAACTTTTTGCTCGTTATAAAATAAACAACGAATAGCTGTGGCTCCACGTGCACTCTCTATGACGCAAACCTGGGCACTGCCCGGGTGCATGCGGCGTGGGAGGCGAGGAATACATAAGCAAAACAAAAGAAACCGAAAAAGGTCGCCAGGATTAGGTTGCGGTGAGATTGTGAGAAGCACGTTGCTTCGTTTTGACATCAGAATTAAATAATGTAATAATTTAGTGTTTTGAGGCCAAAATACCAATAATAGACAATAAATTTATTTCCGTAGCGGAAAAAAATAAATATCCATCATTTTGAGTAAATATCCGATAAAAATGAGGTAAAACGAGTATTTATCCATTTCGGATAAATACTAGAGTTATTATCTTCCGAGTATTTATCCTCCGCCCATCACTAATTAGGAATCATTCAGATTTTTTAGGACATTCTAAAATTGAAAGAATCAGGCTAGCTTTCGTTCTGAATTCAAAACTGCCGTATTAGTCTAGTCTTCGTAAACGCGCCTGCTACGCTACTGGGTTCGATTCCCAGGTCGAGTGTTATTTTAGTAGCAAATCGGAGTTAGTGGCGATAGGTTCGCCCTTTTACATGGCAAACTGCAACAATACACCTCTGCCAGCCCTTCGGGCAATACAGGCGTGATGGTATGTTAAATCAGATCTATTATATTATTACGAAAGGTGTAGTTCCTGAGATCTATTATAGGTAGGTATTACCAAGTCAAAGTAGCAATATTGGCTTTGACTCTAACCAAAATGATCTATCCAAAATTAACCTTGCCACTACGACTTTCAGTAATAAAACTAAGAATCTTTAATATCAAAGAAACGGTAAAAATAATAGTCGATATTTTTAATTATTCCTAAATATATTTATTTATATAATTCTCCAATAACTCTAAGTGGTAGCCTGCGACGACTGGGAGTGCTCGGAGGCAGGTGCCGCGTCCCGGGCGTGTGCGCCGACCCTCGGATGTCAGGAGCTCTCCTTGACCTTGCCATTCTCCGTCGCTTTAGTCGTAATCCTTTCCATCACTTCATGGTTGTAGGTTGAGTGCAGCATCAGCCCGAGGACGCCCGCTCTGTAAAAATAAATAAATAATAACATACTTAATTAAGACTAGCCGTGCCGTGCGTATTAATACGTAGTTAATTATCACGCGCTTCAACAGTGAAGAAAATCATCTTGAGGAAACCTGCGCGCCTGAGAGATTCACGGGGGCATGTGAGAGGCTAGCGTAGTGGAGTGTAGACTAATCCCTCTCATTCTGAGAGAAGATCCGTACCCAGCAGGGAGACAGTTTAAATGATATGTGTATCATAAAGTATGATTGATCTCATTTTTGCAGCGGTCACAATTTCATTGTGGTATGTTCGCCAAGGTCAGCCAACTCATTCATTTAAAGGTAAACGCTAATGAAACTTGTTTCGTCAATCACCGTTAATCCATCCTCAGTACATTCCCAACATAAGTAATTGCTTAATTTGTCTAGCTCTTTTTCAAATATTAGGCAAACAGAGTCCGAAGTCCACCCTTTATTTTGTAAAAAAGCAGTAATCAATTACTTCCAAATTGGTAGTTTTGTCTATCAATTCTTTCAGTTCTTATGTCTTTTAATGCCATTGGGCGACCATTCTGTTCTAATACAGTTGTAGTAGAATTGAGCCACAAAATACTTCTACTTCTAACACATACCTAGAAGCCATAGCCAGTCTGATACTCCTCTCCTGTTCGACCAGCTCGTCAAGCTTGAGCCATTGGCGAACCCTCTCCATGTCGATCTCGGCTCGGCGCAGTTTCTCCCACTGGTAGTGCTTCAAGCACGACTTCTTTGGTGCTCGGCAGAACTCCCCCGTGGGGGTGAACACTTTTCGAACTAGTGGACACCCACACACGTCATTATCACCCACTTTAGGGTCTTTGAAGTGTTCTGGACACATCACCTATTAAAAAATATATAAAATAAATGACATTGTATGATTGTATGACATTGTATGACAATGTAAACATTTTGGCTATTTCTTCTAACCACAATTTTTCAGAAGTTATTAAATTTAAAATATCGTCTCATCTCATAAGGGGGAGGGGAGTAGAGAAGTGTGAGAAGGGGTATAAAAGGGTCCTGCTTTGTGATGTCATATGTAAAAATCAAATATGTAAACGAAAAACATAGAAGATCACTTCACCTCACTTTTAATTGTATTCAGTAACTTAAGGACGCTATCACATTTTGAACTTGCTCAAATTTAGGTATCTGATTTGCAACACAACAACATTACGCGCACGCACACATTGAAACCTCTGTCCGCTCGATTTTATACGTAACTTAACTAATCTTGATACATGAAGGTATTATTTTTTTATTTTACTGGTATTGAGTCAAATTAGTAATAAGTTTGCAATCGAATTTGGTAACCATGGAAAACATGATTATCACGCAGATGGTACTTATTAACAAGTACCATCTGCGTGATAATCACGTTTTCAGTATTTTTTGGAGTTTATCAATACTCATTACGTACATAATGTAGGTACCCAAAATAAATGGACTAATTACCATATTCTTAAGAATCTAACGACCATTTTGCTATTACCTACCCACAAAAAACCCACGATCCCCATTTTGAAAAGATGTAAGTACTTATGTGCTGACAATTGTTGGATCAATATATATTCAAATATTAGCCTGGGAGTTTATAGTAGATTTTCGTTTTGATATTTAAAAATAATCATTCTCTTATGGATGTATATTATTTACTGAGACTGGGCACAAGATCAGATTTTTGATAAAAATATAAACAAAGTAGGTAGTAAACAGTATAATATATTGTATATAGGCAGGATACAAGTTGAAAAATTATACAGCAGTGTACCAAAATGGAATGATATTTATTTCTGTAAATAGATCTTTTAAAGAAACTTTTACGAGTCGATTATTTACTTTTTTTTAAACTAGGTGGCGCCGACATTTTCAATTTGACGATCTCTGAGAAGTGTAACTACCTATACGGATGAGCTGCTCAAAAAGATAATCAATCTCGATTATTCTTCTGCCTTTTGGCTTATATTCCTTTATCGCGAATTCCTGCTCCTAAAAATAAAAAGGCAACATTAGTAGGTACCTAAGGAAAATCAAATAAAAAAAATTACGTAGGTACAATCGTTGATATAACTTTTTTTTTCTTTTAAAAAGCTTACTGGCAATGTGGGTCACACATTACTAGTATTCTTGTTAACCCCTCGTGCTAAGCTAAATGCTTGTGTTACGATTGGGTTCACGACGGTAGTGCAATGGGTGGGGTTCGAACCGGCAACCACAGTCCGATGCCTTAGCCATTAGGCTACCGCCGCTTCTAAACACTTTCAAGTGAAATATAATTTTGGTCATCATCACCTACGGAGACATCTAAGCTGCACTCCCTGTTAAATAAAAAAACCTATTATATTTTCTAATATAAGGTATGGCATAACAAAACTCCAGAGTAGATTTGTTATTTCTGATTACTTACAAAGTCTCATTCCTTTTTTTAATTGCTACGTGTGCAGTTTTTTTTGCTCTTTGTCCAAATTTCCGAAGTCCTGGCATCTATAATAACAAATATTAATATTTTAGCAATGCCAAACAAAAAAAGCATACTTGGTATCAAAAGTTACAGCCATGCGCCTGTTTCATTTACAAACGCCACACATCACGCACATCAGGTTATACAAAGCTGTAAATTTGGTGATTAAGTTCAATATCGAGTGAAAAAAATCTATATATCACAAAAACATTACATCTGTCATTTTGAATCAAAAATATGATGGTATATTCATAAACATCACCTCCACAATCAATAACAATATATAGATTTAAAAAAATAACCCCGCCATTTTGAATTAAAACATGAATGACGTACACACGGCTACAGGTCTACCTATACAAAACCAGTCTAAGCTGATCTCGCACTTTATAGACTTTCTATGCAATAAGAGGCCAGCGTAAACTGGTTTTGTATAGCTTAATGTGTAGCCGTGCGTACTCGTAATCACCACCCCCAAAAATCCCAAAATCGACTATTAGTATATACGGTATCGAATATCTCAAAAATATTTTTTTACACAATTTTTTTTCCTGTAGATGATAATATCATTATTCATATAAATCTTTATCCGTAATCTACATCCATTATAAATACAACTATGTACCTATTTATTTCTAAAACAAATTTCAATAATTGTACTTACTTCTATTTCGGACCGAAAAAGTATCAACTTCGTCCAACCAGAGTATACAACACGGCACTCTCTTTTTACGTATTATTTTTTTTGACAGCATGCGATACACCCGTCCTTCCACGAGCGCGTTTGAGCGCGGTATGACGAACGGCGAGTAGAAATTGTATGGGGAAATTTGGGAGCGTTTCATTTTTTTCTCATAAATTAAAAACTTATTCATTTGGCTACAAAATTTTTAGCTATTCGTATAGAGGACTATATAAGCAACGTTTTTATATTATTTTTATGTTTATATTTGCAGTGGATTTAGCTATACTGGTACCTATTCAGACCCCATTTTTCGTTTATTTTTGCGATTAGTGTGATGGTGAAATCGTATTTGTGTGAACATTTTGTATAGGGTTATACATTTTTTATGGAATCATTATGTAGATGAATATATTATCTTTAATTTGAAACCAAGATATCCTCGCAGTTGTGCTCCTAATTCGTTAAAATGGTACCTGAAAAGCACTGATATTTGTAGAAAATTGTGATAGCGTCCTTAACGGTCCAATGAAAAATAATGTTATCATACTAGTAGGTACCTAATAGTGTCAGAGGTAGTGAATGATTTTGCATAAAGAATGAATGATAATAATGCTTTATTTTAAATGAAATTAAAAGAATTTTTTTTATGTAAGACATATTTTTTCATTCAGCTTACCCTCAATCTCTTACAATATGTAGCGTTGATAGGGTTGTAGTAGTCACAGAACATGCTCTGTCCGTCGATGCGCGTGCGGTGTCGGCTGCCGAACGACGCCTGCGCCTCATACTTCACGAAGCACTTCTCCATGTGCTTCACGGCGGTGCGGGAGTGGATCTCGTGACCGCACGTGATGCAATACATTGAGGTTTCATCATCGGCATCCTAGAGGAATAACATTATATTATAAAATCAACTGTTGATCATTACTCACTCATTTATAGTTTGCATTTTATTCATATTAAAAACGATATGAGACAGGAAAATGCATAAATGGTGACAGAATATCTATTTTTTTTAATTTGACTATATAATCAGAATCTAGTTTGCATTCATTAAATTTTCATCAAAATCCGAAATTTCGTCCAAAAGATAGATTTTTTGACATAGTATATTTACAAAATTCCTATTAACTCTGTCAGCAACAACCCCAATTACAGACAACAACCCCAATTACAGACAACAGAATATTTATTAAAAACAAAAAAAATACTATTTTGTTTTATTTTTAACTTGTACCTTCTTGTCTTCTATTTGTAAATGAATCGTTTTTATATTTATTGTTGGCAATTGACGTTTATGCTGTCAATAAAAAAATATACGCAGGCAAAGCAGTGCACAGGGAGTATAATCTTTTTTAGAGTAATCTTTTAAAAAAAAATCTCTTCGCTAGATTCTCGTGGAATTAAAACTTATAATGCACTAATCACGCATAAACTCGCCTTGTCATCTGTATGTACGATGGTGGCGTTCTTAGCCCTCGCCACGAGCGCGTCCAGGTCTGTATGCTGCGTGTCTAGTGCTCTCAATGCCGCCTGCGCCTTCGCCAGTCCGCCGCGGACCACCTCTAAGGCTTTGCGGTTCTTTTGCTCCGCCACACATGATGATAACGACCACTCCTGGATGCGTTGAGGCAGCACCTGGAATGGAATTAATGATTAGAAAAGAACTGAGTATAATCCTCTCTTTGCTTTTCGTCTATCACACATAACATGTTAATCTAATTATATAGTCTGTTGGAAATGTCAATTCCATAGACATTTACACTACTGTGAGTGGGGGCAATACCTTTAGTTATTGTCATACTTAATATCCACAATTTTGTTTTTCTTATTTAGGAAAAGCAACAAGCTTATATACTGTTACATCAAATAACTTATTTACAGAACATAAGATTGGTATATATTAAACACTGTGTCCATGGAGTTTCTTGCCGGATTCTTCTCCATAGGATCAACCTTTTGGAACTGTGCAACTATAATCATAACGTTTCATAAGCACTTGTAAAAGCTTATCTATACCAATATATAAAGCTGAAGAGTTTGTTTGTTTGCTTGCTTGAACGCGCTCATCTCAGGAACTACTGGTCCGATTTGAAAAATTATTTCAATGTTAGATAGCCCATTTATCGAGGAAGGCTATAGGCCATATATCCTCACGCTATGCGGACGAAGTCGCGGGCAGAAGCTAGTATGAAATAAAAACATTTGAACTTGAACTATCGTTTACCACTTTGAGGTCTATTTTTCCATGCCACTGCTATGTTAAATGTTTGATAACGACCTAGACAATTCCAGCCCATTCATGGCATATTTCCGAATCAAACTAGGGTAGATTATAATGATCACTTGCCTGATATATCCTAGCGGTGGCGAGCCTCATGCCGCATTGCGCAGAGCAGTACTTGGACGCGAACTGGGCGGCGCGTGTACACTGCGGGCCATAACACTGGCGCGCCTCGGAAGTCTGTAGATGAGCCAGCGACTCTTCTGGCTCGTGCTGCTCCCGCTCGTGGTGCTTCTTCTTTATTCTATTACTACTGCTGGGGAATGTTCTTTGATTTTTTTACGGAGTTAGGTTAATTTCTAAATAGTAAAGCAAATTCGCTGTTTTCGTATGTCTGTTTCTCCACTAATTTCTTTCTTATAAGCCAATTAACGAATTCTGATATGGTTTTCACTTATCAAGTAAATCAAAGAATACTAATAGAATCATTTAGAGATTTTTTCTGAAAGATTTATATGTTTAACATAATATATGAAGTCAGGGTGGGTTAGATTTATACCATTTCATGAGTTCTATTCATATTACTTTTGTAAAATAATACAATAGGTACAAATTGCAATGAAGTATCAAGTATAAGTACAAATCATTACAATCCAACTTTGGCAGAAAGTAATCTGATAAAAAATTTAATATAAAGCTAGAAAGAACTGAAAAGTCGAAGTTGTACAGAGTTATTTCAACCTTAAACCTATTTCTGGTTACAGCCATGCACATTTATACCAAATTGCTGTTTATCTACATAGTATATCAACAACCAATCCTTATATATACATATAAAAATGTTTGTGATAGTAATAGCAATATAAATACCTTGATTGTCTAGAAGTCTTTTTACTCTTAATGCACAATCTAAGTTTACATTTGAGTTTCAGCTTATTGCTGTTCCCATACTTGTACATATCTTCACAGGCGTCACAACTGAAAGAAAGAATAAGTTTCTTAACACATACTCCGAACAAAAGTATTGAACTTCATAATATTATATGTTTAGTAAAGTTATTGAATGTTATGGCTATTTGATAATCAACATAACCCAATGGTACTACTAATACAATTGATCAGTGATTCCAAACTTAAGCCAAAACTTAATTCAAATAAGCCTCAGAAATCAGAACATTATGGGCTGATTCAAGTATTATATACCTCTAAGTTGTTTAAGTATGAGTATACTCACTGCCCACAGTCATTCATCTGCAGACATCCTGGACAGTCTCCGCAGCCATCCTTAGTGCTTGGCCTCTTTGATGACTTGTTTTCCGAATGATCTTTCTCCTTTCGCTTCTTTTTTCTATCATCGCGGGGTGCTGAATGATGCCATTAGTGTGTTATCTTTTTTTTTCACATGAAATACTAAAAAGTTATGTCAACAAATTACATACCAACTTCTCCGTCATTCTCTCTTTTCTGTGGTCTGAACCTTGTCTTTAAAGTAGGATCTTCCTCTCGACAGCGGTCACAGAAGTAGTTCTTGATATATTTTGCTTCTCTTTCTGATATATTTATGCAATCTCCATGGTACCACTCTTCACAAGAGTCACAAGCTCTAATAAATAGAAAACAAGTTTGTTGTGGCATACAAAAGCTAATTGCAATTTTATTGTACCATATTCTATGATTGATAACTAATACTTGACATTAGTTTTTGGTGTACTATTCTATTCTATTCTAAAAGCTAAGTCAAAAAATTTACAGTTTTGTTTTTGCAGGCCACCCATATGGCGACTCTCTGACCATTTGTAGACATAGCGAAGGCTAAATATGCACTTTAAATAGCTCTAATATTCTTAGTAAATTCAAATAGTATCAAATTCCTTCTTACATCATGAAACGAGAGCTATCCGATGAGCGGCATATGCAATACGCTTGTCCAGCTTGATTTAGCAACGTCGTGATTTTTGATTGCCGCTCAGGCAGATCGAATTGCTTCGCAATATCGGCTTTCTGCAAAAAATGACTTCGCGTAATACATCAACTTCCAAGTCGACAATCAATGAACGTGAATATTACAATAAACTAATGTGTACTGGTACTTACGCTCTGCTTGTATTTCTTGTCGCTCATGTTGTTTTTATATAAATTTCGATTTACTACAATAATTTCAGTTACAGCACAATCAGACTCCGAACCGAAGTTCACATTACTGAAAAATTCGATTTCATTTTAGTACCTACTTTTAAGTGAATTTCTTCGTTCGATTTCGACCATAGACAACGATAAATTGACAATGACAATATTGACAACACGTCACAGATTATTAACGATCAAATAGACAGTATACCTCCAGAGTATTATACACTGCTACAGACAGATATTTTACCTCTGACAGTGACATTTCTTGCTTTCAAGTCAGATTTAAAAAAAATGACATTTTGCAGGTTAGTCATGATTAATAAATATTCTGGGACATTTTTACACAGTACCATCTAATCCCAAACTAAGCAGAGCTTGTACTATGGGTACTTGACAATGGATATAATACTTAAATACTTTTTTTTTGCAAATACATACCTACTTATAATACATAAGAAACACCCAAACACAAACACTTATATTCATCACATAAATTTTTGTGTCCTGCGGGAATCGAACCCGAATCGAATGGTCAGCAGTCCGGTACTCGAACCACTAAACCACAGAGGTCGTGGGATTTTATTGGAAACTTTTCATGTGAATAACGTTTACGTTTATAGACCATAGTAAAAAGATGTAAGAATCCGTTTTCCGCTATTATTGACAATTTTAAATAACTACTCTCATCGACGCCATTTTTTAGAAACATCGGCTTCAGATTAAGTGTCGATATGTCATATCTTCCTTTTTTATCAATGAATGAGCCTAGGTAAGAAAAAAAAAATAGAACCTTTCCCTTGTGGCGGTCTCTGAGTGGGGCGATGTCAATCTGGTAAGGTTCAATGCTGCCAAGACCCAGGCGTGTCTATTCTCCGCGAAACGGAGACCATTCAATCTGGCTCCTACTTTCCGAAATGTAACCGTGCAGTTTTCAGACCATCTTGAGCTTCTTGGTATTTCTCTAGCACCAACACTCAACTTTGGCTCCTACATTGAGTCTAAGGCTCAATTAGCCGGAAAAAGCTGGGTATCCTCTCAAGGGTGCGACAATACTTCACGCCGGAACAGTTGCTGTCACTATACCAAGCACAGGTTCGGTCGGGCATGGAGTACTGTTCGCACCTTTGGGATGAATCGCTAAATACCAGCTTGAGGCATTGAGAAGCAGGAGTCCATTGAGAAGAGAGCCAAGAAGCTAATTGGCAATGATGCACTTTGCAATGCCAAACTGCAAAGCCTTGAGCATCGGCGCAAAGTTGCATGTCTTTCTGTCTTTTACCGGTTACATTTCGGAGAGGGTGCATCGGAACTATGAAATAGTTCCACCATCCCCGTTCCACTATCGGACGAGCAGAGCTACGACAAGGCGCCACCGCTACATGGTGGAAGTGCCTAAATCTCGCACGAAACGTTTTGCGTCTACATTTATAGTGCGTACTGCTCTATTGTGGAACTCGTTACTGGAATCTTTGTTCCCTGAGACCTACAATTTGGGTGTCTTCAAGACGAGAGTGAATAGGTACCTTCTAGGCAAGCGCGCTCCATCGTAGACCACTTCGATGCTTAACATCAGGCAAGTTGTGGTCAAGCGTAAGCCTATCAGTGATAAAAAAAAAAGAAATGATAAAATGTAGTCTATGATTCCGAAGTTTCCGAACCTAAATGCCGTTTCCATAGCAACGACGAATGTTTATTTTTGAGGTTAGAAAATCAAGTTTCAGATTTCCTTTTGAAGATTGATCATCGATTCTAATACGAATATAGTAATATGGAAGAGTTAGATACCCCGCAAGTAATTACGCATATTGAGCACAATATCAACCATTCCATATTTGATTGTAAATGGATTCCATGTTCAGCTAAGTTTGTTGTGATCGGCTCTTTGCCGAGAGGAACTGGCACAATAGAAGTTTTTGAAATTAGTTCTGGTGAGATTCGCAAGATAAAGGAAATAGAAAGACCGAACTCGTTCAAATGTGGGACCTTTGGAGCTAGCAGTGACGTTGAAAGAAGATTGGCTACAGGCGATTTCAAAGGGACCCTAGAGATATGGTAAGTTTTTCATATAAAAAATTATAATTTTTCTGTCGGCTGCTTGAACTCCCAGAGTAATTGCGGAAAGGTGAACAGTCAAACTCATCATCTTCAAGTCTGGCAAAATGAAGTTAGACCAAGCAAATTAATTCTAATAATTATTTACAGGGACTTAGAGAAAAGTTGTCAAATGTACATAACAAAGGAACATACAGATATTATAAATTCCATTGATGGAATGGGTGGTAATACCACAAATTGTGGTGCACCGGAAATCGTTACAGGCAGCCGAGATGGTAAATACACTTAGATACTTATTACCAATATACTCAAATCTATTATTTATTATATGTATAGTTTATAAAAATGACAATTAGTCAAGGCTTGCAACCTCTTAGCTGCAGAGGTTGCAATACCAGTATGTAGTAGCACTAGCATGTTGTCGTTTTCATTTTTGAAGATATAATTTAAGACACATAGTTGGAGTTTAGGCGGGAAAATGTAAAGTGCATGTTGTCGATTTTATATTATTTTTCAAAACTTGAATTTCTCCGTAGTTTGATGTGTAATTATGGTGGATAATTAACCATTAAGTGTTCGTGAACGTGTGAGAATGTAGGCAAATGATATAAAATTGAAAATCGTGACTTTTTGGGTTCACACCTAAATCGAAGCCTCAATAAAGTTTCTACCGTTTTATTGGACATTATACTTGACACTGGCGAACACAAAAAGTGTGGTGCCATAATACAATCCCATGATGGGAAATATTAACTACTTGATTATTCTAATACTTGACACTGGCAAATAAACAAAAAGTGTGGAGCCATAATTAAAAAAAAAAAAAGACATGGTTTTTAATCTGATTCTTGAAGGCATTGCAAAGCATCACCTTATGTTAGGGCTGTAGTCACTCTCTGGGGCCTCCATTTAAAAAAATACAAAAACTGTCATCATTTACAGTAATCCCCAATATTTTTGGCCGGGCTGAAGTTGTTGCACCTGCCTCCTTGCGCATGGTACAGTAGAGTGGAAAATTACTATTGCAAATATCCTATTTAGTATTAGATCAGTAAGTAGATATATTTTTATTATATACATATGCATAACATAATATATTAAAAATAACATATCAAAAAAAAATTATTTATTTAAAGCAGGGTTGCTTAAAGGTTGATTTAAAGCAACACCTTTCTTATAAGTCACACCCATACGAAGAGGTTTATTTATTCCATCGGAAGAATGATCGTCTTCGTCTTCAAAATCCGTTACCGCTTCATCCGAATCATTTCGCTTCCACGAATACACAATTCATCAGTCAAATTAACCAATACTTCTGTTGTTTTCCTTATATTCTTGCTTAATATTTTTTATCTACTTTATTGCATTATGCCTTCCAATCCGATACCACGATAGCGACCATTGAAGTAAAAACTCTAGATACAAACAATAATAACAAAACACTAACGAACAATAATAACAAAAACACTAACTACCAATAACAAAAACGAAATGGATTCTGAACTCGACTGTATTCTCAGAACGCAATGAGCGTGTGGTTCACATACGGACGTAACACTCACACAGTTGCAAGGACGGGAGAGGGGATGGGCGGTGGGCGCCCCGTACACCCGCGCTCTTCCATCTTCCCCTATGATACCTTAAAATGCATTCTGCGCAGCGGCTCGCGTCTATGTTCAGCCCGGCCAAAACGATTGGAGAGTACTGTACTTTCTAAACCTACATAAATGTAGGCAGATGAGATGAGAAAGCTCAATTAATTGAAACTAGACATTTTTACTTAAACATCATGCAAAATTTGATAATGATCAACTTTAGGCACAGTCAAAGTATGGGATCCCCGGCAGCGAGGCAAACCTGTTGCAAACATGCAGCCAATGCAGGGAGAGACAAAGCGAGACTGCTGGACTGTAGCCTTTGGTAACTCTTTTAATGACTCAGAGCGGATTGTGGTAGCTGGTTACGACAATGGAGACCTCAAGATGTTTGACTTAAGGACTATGTCACTTAGATGGGAATGTAATCTGAAAAATGGGGTAAGATTACTTTTCATTTTGATTACTGATTCCAAGAAGGATGAATTTTTCTAATGTAAGAAAAGACTCATTAGCCTAGCGGTCCTGAGCGCGACTGCTACTCTAGAGGCCTTAGGTTCGATTCCCAGGTCGAGCAGTGTTATTGAGATTTTTATGAAATTCTCAGTAGCAGGTCGGAGTTTGGGATTTGTGCATGGTTAATGGCAATAGTCTCGCCCCCTATTACATGGGACCTAAACATACTGGTAAACAAGTGGCAGCCCTATTTCCATGCATGGGTCACAGAAGAACTATAATAAAATACACAGCCATGACAATGCCACTCCTATATTATACACTATATAAATTATTGCTGCAGGTGTGTTCAACTGAATTTGATCGCAAAGACATTCCAATGAATAAGTTAGTTGCTACAACATTAGAAGGAAAGTTTCATGTGTTTGATGTCAGAACACAAAATCCCAGCAAAGGATTTGCCCAGGTAAACATATTTAATTATTTTATGAGGATGTAATTTATGAGTATGTATGTACAGATCATTACTACTTTCTCCTACATGGGTAGACAGAACTGTAGACCACCACTAGGTTGATTCTTGCATAATTCTTTTGCTTCTTCCACATGTTCTCATAAATGTACTATACTTGTATGAGATGAGACATATTACATTATGACCTATTACCTATATTATTAGAATGAACTCTTACAACTAAGTAAATTAAATACATAGTATGTGATACTATACATCTCTTTTAACAAACTTAAAAAAATAGGAGGTTCTCAATTTGGCCTATACCAGCAGTGAATGTATATTTGTATGTTTGTCCACGAATATCATAAGTCGGTTTGATTTTTAATTTGTTCAGTAGTTTTGAGATAGAGTTGTGTATATCAAAATTAAAAATTAAAAAAAACCCCCGACACAAAAAAATCAACTTAAAAACCTAAAAGAAAAACTATGATGAAATAACCACAAATAGAACAAAAAAGGTATAAACCTGAATCCCTATAAAAAGAAAAAAATAATCTTGAAATTATAACCCTTCGTAAGTACGTATGAAGTTTTTTGATTAAATTTTGTCGCGTCGGGGGACCGCTCTCTAATTATGTGAATCCTTTCCTTTCCTTTTGCTTCCCGAACGTGAATCGCGCGAATTCAGAATTGATGTGGATGGCGCGTACATCGCCGCGACGCGCGGGAGGGCGTAAAGTGTGCGGAGCGTACTTTGGCGACCCGAGCGTGAGAGCTAGTGTCGGGGTTTTTGTTAATTTTTTTATTTAATTTGTTATTTCACACTTTTTGTAGGGACTCCTTAGTTATTTTGTTTAATTTCTTTTATTTTCTTGCGTTTTAAGATCCAGGTAATTTAGTGTTTAATTAGGTATTTTCTTCGTTTAGTTATTCAACTTTTGTACAATTATTTCATAGCTATTAGATATCTTATATCATAGTGTATAGTATTCTACTAGTCAAGCCCTTTCATATGTTACCATTATTGAGGGAGTAGTGAAAAAAATAATAAATTCACCATTTCGTGGAGGCGGCCATCTTGGATTTGAAATTTTTCATAGTTTATTCACCTTTCAAACAAAAAATACAAAATCAAAATCGGTTCATTCATTCGGGAGCTACGATGCCACAGACAGACACACAGACACACACACACACACTCACACGTCAAACTTATAACACCCCGTCGTTTTTGCGTCGGGGGTTAAAAAGTTAAGAAATGAAAAAGTAATTTAAAAACTAATTTTTTAATGATCAAGAGATGATATTTCAGGATTTAGTTTAGACCTAGCTAAATTATTATTATGTAATTAAACCTCCTTTCTAGGTCCTCGATAATACGTCTAAGAGCGGGACAATATGGGTGGCTCGTCATGTTCCTCAGAATCGAGATTTATTCATAACTTGCGCTGGCAATGGGCATGTCTCCTTGTGGAAATAGTGAGTATACCTGCCTAGTCGGTTTCACACCTTTTTTCCCTTATCGTGGAAACACTAAGATTTGGTTTTAGTTGTATATTTTGGCTGTCTTTACAAACAAAATTCAGACATATTATACAAATACCAAAACCAGGAAATTTGATTTTGAGTATTTGGCATACTATTCTAGTGAATATCCAGAGCACAGATACCACGTGGACGCTCAAGGTGTGTCAAGCGGTGTCCCGGGCAGGCTGAAACGGCTGCAGCGCATGGTGATCAGCACACAGCCCATCAACGCGCTAGAATGGAACCGCGACCACCTCGGCCTCGCTGTCGCCACGGCGTACGACCAGTATGTTAGAATCCTAGTCACTACTAAACTGAACTTGCAATAAAATAAAATTAAGGGAGCAGTCTTGGGCTTGCTTGAAATTGGAATTGGTGTTTATGTTGTGATTAGTTAAGTGCCTTGTGTGCTATTGCAATGGAAATATTTATCTATAATTTTAGTTTATTGAAAGTTTTTTTTTGGCCTTATTCATAATGTTCAAGGAATAATATAGCTCTAACAAAGTTTAATGTTTATGTTTTAAGAGTAATATACAACACGTAATTGAATAAGCTCAAGACCTCAAACTACTACACACTACAGTCATACCCAAAACGAGTACGATATCGGCGCGCACATGCACACAATAACAATATGTGCAAGTAGGTTTCAGTTTTCCATAACTAGAGCCACTGATGGATCAGGGGGCCGTAGGTTCAGACATTTCAATTATCTTTTTTTTGTATAATTAACACATATTAAACACCACTGAAATCGATTCAGTAGTCGATTCTGAACAAACTACTTTCAGGTCTTGCGTTTATTCTATTACAGGTTTGTATAGCGTTTTATTTGGAGGTAGTTTTAGCAAAGTTACAAGAACAAGAATTTTATGCAATGAAACAACATGTAATTTTTCTAACTAAAAGAGCGATTTATTGTTAGCCCTAGTAATTAGGTACACATTATAAATAAAATTAAGGCTAGCATTCAGTTCTTATAACCACTAATTCATTTCAAGTCGATTGATTGTGCACTACACACTAAAGTAGTGACGATTTCATTGCACACGGCTTTTAGTCGAGGAGAGCGGGTATATTTTTTTTATGCAAGTAGTGAACGCAAATGCTTTTTTATAACTGTTCAAATGACAAAGACCGCCGAGCTCGACTCAATTAGGTGCATTGATAAGCGAGGTTTTCTTTAACATCGTCCACGACTTTAGAATGTCGCAATGATTAGTCGACATAAAAGCGTGACTGACTACGTTCTTCACATATATTCTTCACCGTAATGAAAATAATTCTAATTAATTCAAAACTCTTATTAAGGAAACGCAAAGTTATACCACAGACATTACCATTGCTACAAAGTTACATCGTATGGTCCAATATTTCCGTAGCTTTATGGTTCTAAATTATGCAACCACACTAATAAAATTAATTCATAATCATCCTTCATGCCATGGCTGATAAAATTCCTACGTTGATTTATACTACTTCATTATATCGACTCTTTAAATTATTAAGCATTCTTTTTTTTTACCAAAATCTTAAGATTAAAGTCTGAAACAATGATGTGCAATCCACTTGCGTTTTGTAGTTCACAATTTCATATAGACAACACGTTAGCTTTCTGTCTTGTAAGTTATCACGTGTAATCCTTAACTAGTGAATTGTACAAAAACTAAATTTTCATACTCCTTAAGCTAAGGTTAACTACTTCTATAAAACTTATTTTATTTTTACACTCTCATGTAAGATGGACTTATTTAAATTTGGATCTGCTTTTTATAAAGCTAGATATATGCAACTTCAAATATCCTGAGATCGCGTTGGAGTAAATGATTGCATCTAGTGAATATTAATTTATTTTAGACCCTTTTTCTGGACTGCGATACAATTCAACACTTCAATTTATGGGATCTAACGTCAAGAGGCAAAACAAATAACGCAATGCAATACAAACAAGGCTCGTAATAACTACGGTAGACAGCTGATAATAAAGGCTGTTTTTTCACTAATGCATCTTGCATTCTAGATCATCTAGGTACGCCCAAGTGTAAAGTGCATTACTCGCCTAAGGCCTCTGTTTTCACACTAGGCAGTCAACTCCAACCGCCCAATACATTGTTTGTAGTCATGATGTTTTGTCATAATAGCTTTGTTTCGACATTTTTAGCGGTTATGACAACACCAATATTCACAGCTTGTAACATTCAACATCATCAGATATTGACTATTATTTAGACATAACAGCCAGTTAAACATAGAACATTTTACTCAAATAGAAATCGTTTCTAAATCTAACAAACCACTGTATATTAAATAAACACTTATAATAAATTGATGCTTACAATTGATTCAAATCAAAATCAAATTGAGAAAAATAATTGCTTATGTTCTATTACTATATGTGTATTTTACCTAACTTGTAAAATGCCAATATGCATTATAAATGTTTGTCAAATAAGAAATGAGACCATGTTGCAAGATCTTGTTTTAACATATCATCATCAAATTATAGTTTGAGGCTTACACCAGTTTAATGTCTATTTCTACTGCTAAAAGGCTGGCTCATACTAACTATTACATCTCACACGCTACGGAAAAAACAACATAAATTACTTAACTATCGTGTATAGAAATGAACATACATTGAATATTTACATTTGATTACCTTACATTAATATAATAGGGCTGGTACTACACTATCAATGAAATCAGTATGTAAACGATAACATAATGTTTTTGTCAGGAAAAATGGCGGCAACAGTACTTGATAGTGTTGTACCGAATAAAAAGCACAGACTGAACCTAAAAATATTGAGAGGCATGTGCAATCAAAAAATTATTATATTTTAGACAAGTTTCAAACGAAACCTCTATTAATTAAATAATTCAGTTCATTCATAATTATAACAACTATTATTACTCTAGCAATAAAATCAGCGCAGCAATATACAAAGCTTAAATAAAAATATTTTTTGTTATTTCCTCAATTTTCTCTTCGGCGTATCGTATCTTACATGTTGTGTTCAACAAATAAATATTATTAGTTTATCGTAAATTTATAATGAATCTTAAGTTAATCATACAGACACCGTAAACAGACTATAAATATTTCTCAATTCATAAATTATCAATATTAGACGATAGAACATTTTATTGAAACCTGTGAAATTAATGTAATAAATAGAAAAATTGGGTGTAAAGTTATAAATAATGTATTGTCAATCCATTTAGTCGATCACATTGCAGATATAATGTTGTGAGGTGAAGCCATGTTTGTAGTGAGAGTCACTCACGTGTATGTAGCCAGTGATGTGGTAGTCAGTAAATAATTACTAACTTAGTCATGTGAGCACCCTCAATGCGTTGAGGATCGCCATAACTAGGTACTCTATGTTTGCAACGTTATCGTAGCGAAAGCTGTGTCCGTGGTCACGAGCCCGGGGCTGTATGGCCTGCCGTCACGTAACACGTCCGATAATGCACTTTGTACGCACAAGTCAAATAGCCGCTGCCGACCTGCAATAAACATTATTAAATATTAATCTAAATTGAAAACCATAGTATCCCAAGGAGAAATGTTCACAACAAAAATATGATAACATCTATTTCCGTTTGTATTTGAATGTATACACAACCTTTAATGAATTATTTATAAAGTTCATTAACAATGTTTGTTCAGTAATTTTTATTCTGATAAAGGCTGTGGAACAATAACGTCCTTTATTTTATCTTTCATAGTAATTCTTTGTCTGTTTAATCTATTAATGTTGAACATGTCACACAATTTAACACATATATTGACTATGACGAGGCATTATGTGAAGACAAATTGGCTATAATTTTCATTGAAATGCTTCTAGAGTAGATGAAATACTGAAAAGTCGATCATAATGCTTGTAGGCCGGGAGATGAAGAAAAAATGTGTATGTTTATATGTATATGTAGGAGATCGATGCCCAATTAAATAACTTCACGTTTGACTTCTTAAAACTTATTTTAAGACAATATAAACTTCTTTCACATCTTTCTCCTTGCATACATAAATCGCCATCTTGTTTTCACTATATATTAGTCTCTCTTTTACTTTTTATATAATATGGCACCACACTTTTTATGTATTTGCCAGTGTTAAGTAAGTTATAGTATTAGTAATAATTAGCAAAAGTGATCCAACAGACAAACTAAGTGAATAGTTTTATTGGACACCATTGTACGTTATATTTATTACCTTGTACTTTATTACCTACTAATAAATAAATAATAATAATAAGTAAATGGAGTAATCAAGTAATACTAGTTCCCATCATGGGTTTATATTATGGCACCACACTTTTGTGTTCGCCAGTATTAAGTATTCAGTTGTTCAGTAGTCCCATTAAAACGGTGGAAACTTTATTGAGGCTTCGATGGAGCGAACCCAAAAAAGTCACGATTTTTATATCACACTCGCACACATTAACAAACAATTAATGGTTAATTATTAACCAAAAGGAAATTCAAGTTTTGGAAAATAATATAAAATCAACAAAGCGCAATTTACAATTTCCCGCTTAATTTTCCTACATAAACATAACATAACATATGTTTATGTAGGAAAATTCCTAAAATTCCTTTTCCTACATATATTCACACAAAAGTTTTGACCAGTCTAAAATGATTGTTATCCAGGCCATTTTACGTCTGTGCATCGCCGCACATACCTGCCTTTAAACAAGCTGCAATCAAAAATTGGAATCTACGAACAAACTGAAACAAAATGTAGGTACGGAAATTAGATAAGGTACCGACAAATCCGCCGTTTGTTATTATAATTTTTTCATACATTTTGTTTCCTTTTTTTCTATTCGAAACGTGGATTCGAACAATTAGATTAAAACTTTTTTGGCACCTTTATATGTTACTAGCTTCTGCCCTCGGCTTCGCTCACGTGAAGCTATATTAGGAGTAAAAATGGAAAACCAACATTGATGACCTCTTCTTTGTATGGGCCTCTACACATCAGGAAGGTCAAGCTGTATCTCAGGATTCATTTAATTAATTGAGATATGAAGTTCACCAGTTTTTAAGTTGGAGCATATACTTTCTAACAGTGATAATAAAATTAAAATCTATTCAGTAGTTTTTGCTCCAACCCGTAACAAACAGACAAACAGACAAGAATTTTAAAAATCACATTTTCGGATTCGGAGACGTTTATATACCATAACCCACGTGTTTTTTTTTAAATATCTTCAATGTATAACACAGTTTTGTTATAATTTTATAATAGTAGAGATTCGTTGTTCCTCCTTTCGCTCGCATCCTAAATAACCTTTGAAACAAAAGCCTACAATCCTTCCCAAAGATAAAATCTATCTATACCAAAGCCACCAAAATACTAAATTCATCAATATTGTCTAGGACGTTAAGGCGTGAAATGGTAACAGACAGACAGACAGTAATTTGATCTGTCAAATTACTTTCACATATTTACTAGCTTCTAGCCCACGACATCGTCTGCATGGACTTCAGAATTGGGTCCAATCTAGGTATAAAGTAGGCCATGTGTTTTTTTTTTCTATGTCGGTGCCAAATTTTATCCAGATCTGTTCAGCCTTTCTGGCGTGAAAGAGTAACAAATATCCATCTATCCATTCTCACAAACTTTCGCATTTATAATATTAGTAGGTACGATAAGCAAGATAAATAAATAACTCAGTTTTCTGGCAGTCTTTTCTTTTGCCTTTTGAGGAACTACAGTTTATAGTGAAATACCTGTGCGAAAGTAGCGAGATTCAGTCGAGGTTGTCCTGGAAGATGAGGCGCACGTAGCCGGGCGAGCCCTGCAGCGGCGCCGCGCAGAACGGGCAGATCGCGTGGAAACCGTTCGTGCCGTGCGGGATGTCTACGCTGGCCCAATATCTGTGCAACGGTAAACATATTATTATTTCTGCTTACAATGTTTACATAAATTTTTTTCCCTATGGTATTAATAAAACCTTATTATACTTGATAATAAGGTACTCCCGATTATATGCAAGACTTTTTATAAATTTTATTATAAGCATGGTTGTTGATTTATTATTATGTTATGGGTATTTCCATGTAACGAGTGTTACAGTTCGTACACCTTTACTCGCAAAAAAAACTAAAATATTAAGAAACATATCAATGTCATCGTTTCAATACACTCCATCTAATTTCAAGTTTCGTAAAATGTACTGAAACTAAATATCGTAGCAGTACCTAGTTTCATATGTATTTAGATCGCCCGTAAAAAAAGGTGAAACTGTCATTTTGGGTGGGTTTGAGCTCGGGGCCGTACACAATGAATAACAACTTTATTTTAAATCAGGCTATTTCGTAAAGGGATTCCAACTCCCCATATATACGGTTATGGCAGTAGGTATACCACTGTGTAACACTTCGGGGAAAAGGGGTGATGGTATGTTATGTTACTAACTTGACGGTTCTCTCGGAGGCCATGTGTCCGCAGGGGTTGAAGGCGTATGTGGGCGGGCCGGCGTCCACGTAGAAGGCGGGTTCGATGCCCATGCAGACGCGCACCACGGAGCCCGCCGTCATGCACATGGGGCAGCGCCGCGCGCCCGACTCGCTGCCCTCCGCGCCCCACGAGTGCTCGCCTGCAATGCAATGCAAACATACACCGTTAGTATAACAATTCACGTTGCTAACAAGGAAAAAATGCTGGGTTTTCCTAATAATCCAGGGACTGTGAGGTAAGAAGGGGTGCACGTATAATAAATGGTCGTCGAAGTGGGACGAAAATTCTTAAAAATCCCGCGTAAAATCATTTTCTCGGGATTGCTATCGAAGTTACATAAGTTACTCAATAGATGAAGTAGCCGATAGGATGCTGTAAATAGATCTATTGTCATTTTGTTTTGGTATGTCGCCATTTAATATACTTATCTTAGGATTAATTAGAATTAAACGGCTTAACAGCTTTGTGTAATTCAGTAACCAGCAGTATTAGTAGAGTACTGCTCATCCAAATACTAATCCCGTGAAGCCAGTAGGTTGCTATGAGAATTCCTTACGCAAGTAGAGATTGATAACATAAACAAAACCCATGACGTTGTGGGTAAACCCACCACAATACTCATATTTTGGGAAAAGTCAGTAGATATTAAAAGCGTCGGTAGCCTAATGGCTAGGGCGTCGGACTTGCGATCATGCGGTTGCCGGTTCGAACCCCACCCATTGCACTACCGACGTGAACCCACTCGTAACACAAGCAATCTAGCTTAGCACGAGGGGTTAACAAGAATACAAGTAATGTGCGACCCACATTGCTAGTAAGCTTTTAAAAAATAATGTCTAATATCGATAGCGAAGAACTATCGAATTCGACATTTTTAAAACGTATCGAGATTTTTTCTGCTACGAATCTCATACATATACACATATTTTCACACCATTCTCCCAATTGGGGTAGGCAGAGACTATTAGAGATTTCCACTTACTACGATCGTTGCACACCACTTTCGCTTCATCTAAGTTCATTAACCTCCTTCTCATACAAATTATTTTCGATTTCGATACGAATACGTTTTCACAAGTTGTTCTTGCTTATTTATTTATCTAAATAAGAAGTATACTTTACAAAATCATTTTAAAGATGCAAACATAAACTCATTCGAGATTTTCTGTGCATCAGTATCATCAACTTATACAAAACAATAATAAAAAGACACTAATAACTCCTTAACTATTACATCAATACAACGAGGGTAGGTAATAAAATAAAGTCACTGTATAATGAGATTGAACAAACATCGTGACCGCGCTAACAGTCATTTAACAAAAAATAAAAAGGTGCTTGGGCTACTGATATATTTCTTTGTCGTATAGTTACCTTGCACATGTCCGCAGTTAAGATACACGTAGGGTTGGTTGAGGTCCTGGTGCGCGGAGGAAAGCTTGCGCGGTATGACGAGCGTATTCAGTCCCACGGGGCACTGAGGCCGCCCCGCGTTCAACTCGTCCACCAATGCTTCGAGATCGCGTTTTGTCTGCCAAATTGATTGTAATTATAGGTATTATTATATCAATTATACTATTATGTTAAAATTAAAAAGAATAAAGTACT
The DNA here is from genome assembly GCA_947256265.1 of Acronicta leporina. Classification (NCBI taxonomy): domain Eukaryota; kingdom Metazoa; phylum Arthropoda; class Insecta; order Lepidoptera; family Noctuidae; genus Acronicta; species Acronicta leporina. The sequence goes on from OX366529.1 coordinate 5,422,383, forward strand.
CTTTTTTAAAGTGAATCCGAACACTTACGCGAATATGAGATATTGAAACAAACTACTTTTTACTTAATTTTTCTACTTTTATCGCATTGTATTGATTAATCAACAAAAATGTAAGAAGTAATTTTAACATTAAGACGTCCATTACCTCAACTCATGACCATGGATGCTATGAGAAACGTCGGGAATTAATAATATCAACAACAATGCAATAAAATCCTTAAAGAACAGTTTTATTTCAATACTTTCTATTAATCTGCGTTTGTACGACGAATCATTTTTAAAGCTTGGTGAATCCTATTACTTTACTGTGATTAATAAAAACTGACGTCATGAACTTACCGGTGAGTTTTTAAGTCCTTCGGCGCTCCTCCAGAGCAGCGTCGCGCCACATAAGTCTATCATCGTACCGTCTCTGAGCACGTTTGTCTCTGCTTGGCAAGGTAGGCCCTATAAACATACAAGATAATATATTTCTTGGTAACATTACTATATAATCTTAGCCTATGCGGCAACTGAACATTTCAATTCAGTACTGGTATCTGGCTCATGTTTTTTTATTATACATACGGACAAAATATAACAACTAAATGGTATAGATTTTTATTATATGGGATAGGTGGGCAAACGAGCAGACAGATCACCTGATGGTAAGCGATGACTGCCGCTCATGGACACCCGTAAAACCAGAGGAGTCGCAAGTGCGTTGCCCGCCTTTTAAAAGGGTTGGGCCTCCGGTATCCTCACTCACTTGGCGAAACACAACGTAAGTGTTGTTTCACGCCAGTTTTCTGTGAGGTCGTTGTATCACTACGGTCGAGCCGGCCCATTGGTGCCGAAGCATGGCCTCTCTGCCATACGTACCATCATTATCATCATAATATTGTCATCGCCCATTATATTTACCCACTGTTAGGCCCGGGTCTTCTCTCAGAATGAGAAGGTCTTCTCTTAGAATTAGGCTATAAGCAGTGATAGCCTAGTAATATGACCATTGGACTGCGAAGTCAAGGGTCTCGAAATCAAATCCAAGGCAAGCACCTCTGACTTTAGAAGTCATGTGCGTACATATTCATAGTTAACGGTGAAGGAAAACATCGTGAGAGATTTTCTCGATCCCCCTCATTCTGAGAGGAGACCCGTGCCCAGAAGTGGGGCATTATAATGGGATCATTATGTAAGCTTATAGTCGACTCAGTCTAAGCAGGACTAGTGCGAGTTAAATACCATAGCAGAATTTAATTACATTTCTCTTCTCTCCACTTTAAATGTTAGTTAAAGGAATGTAATCTCAAGAGTTTCCCAAGCTTGTTTCAAATTTCAATACCGCCTGATACTTGAGATTTCAATGAAGATAAAATTCATCTTTCGATTATCGTTTCAATGCATTCCATTAAACTCTTACAAGTGACACGCGATAAAACAGCTGACGCAGTTTTTATGACTCAACAGTGTGGGGACAGCTGTTCGCCTGGTATGCATTTTTTTATATTATAATGTTTATTTTTCACATGTGGTAATGTGATATATCGAGGATCTAAACTAAGGTATTTTGTCAGAATTTTGAGCATGATGATGACAATGAATTGAGAAAAACCTTTTTGTAAGTCGATTTAGAACACGCGACCGATCCAGATAGCAAAAAGGCAAATTCGATAGTAAAAAGGAGTTGGCGAAAATAATCAAAATGTAGTAATTCACTAACATGACTATTAAAATGAAGCAGCTGCACCACTTTTAAGGCAAAGGCCAACTTTTGGCATCATTCCGGTATTTTTTTGTTACTGTTTTTTTCCTCGTGTTTCTTGTTAGCTCACCTTCTGTTGCGCAGAGCGACTCTCCCTGAGCGAGAACACTGCGCCCCCGACGGACGTCTCGCGCCACGGCCCACAGGTGGCGCTGCCGCCACAGAAATCACCGCGTGGATGCATGATCAGCACACCATTTGTCGTAAGCCCATCTATTTCGTGGTTCTCTGTCCATTTTGTTGCCTTTTCCTGGAAATTGATATGTGTAATGTATATATTCATAATATTAATCCAATATTTTGATTTGGACTAAGGAAAAACCTATCATTCCATAGTAACACTATACAGTAGTGTGTGACTAATTTAATAATTGAGGATATTCCCATAATCTTTCTGAATCCCACTGTATTAAAAGAAAACAACAAAACAGTTGTTTAGTCTTTTTGTAAAAAAAATAGATAGTCTAATAATATTAAAGACCATAACAACAATTTCCTTTTCTTATATTGGTAGAAGTAATAGTTTTCAAAGTATGTGAAGACAAATCAATACTTTTTACACACGTCACCTCACTCGGACACCACCTTTTGGTATAGTTCCGCCGAATAAGAAAAATAAAATAAGTAAATGATTTCTGCAAGTGTCTCAGAATGCCCAACCTTAAAAGAACGCTGATTATAAGTACGGGCTCATTGCGAGTAAATAGCAACAAAATTGTTGGCATTAGCCATACATTTACGTGATTATACTACGTCACAGCCGCCTACAGATGACGCCAGACCCGTCAAATCTGTATTATGTTGATATAAATACTGTCATTTTCATGCTGAAGTTACAATAATTCCTGGTCATCACGTCCTTGTCTTTCAAGAGATAAGCCTGTTTGTTACAGTTTGTAGCATCTGCCTCTTAGTAAAATCGAATCATTTAAACACCCTGAAAATCAGTGTGGTCTCTCAGTTCACACGCACATTATTTTTAGCTTTTGTTAGTATGTTTGTTCATTTCCTAAAACCTTTTCAGTTTTCGCCTCACATTTTACATACCAACTTAACATATGGAGCCATCAATTTTATTGGCATTTTTTAAATTGTACAACTTACCCCTAAAAATATGTTTCTGGAGGAGTCAAAACCGGCCGCGTATATGCGGCAATTGTTGACGTCGTTGCGATCTGATAGGATGCGGCACGCGAACCGCGATATTGTGCTCTGTAACACTTTTGTGTCGCCACTCTTGTCGCCGGCCACTGTGTCCATCACCACGAAATCGATCGGCGATTCTGATGACCTTCCGATCTGGAGACAAAGAAAGAGGTTTGTCAGTCACTTGACATAATAATTATCTATTATTGTGGAATATGTTCTGCTGATTGATGTGCCTGTCTCAACCGAGTAGGGGCCAAGAACTTAAATCTTTGATTTACAACACATATTTATGGTTTACCCGTGATAGATTGATTATTATGAATATTCGATTAGAGACATTTTAAGCAATGACTTATTTACGGTATTTATTAATAGCGAAGCTCAGGCGTATACGATCAACGATCATGGTAATAAAATCCCTTGGTACTAAGTAGTTTTTAATATCAAGTTTTTGAAAATAGGTTTAAGAAAATTAAGAATTATTTTACCGGATGAAATGGTTTTAATGTGGGAAAACCTAGCTGTCGTTGATACAAAAATCAGACTAACAAAATAAAAACATTTCAACTGATAAGAATTTATTTACGAGAACGGGAATCCCAAAGTATTTTTCAAGTACCTACGTAGGTAAGAATTACTTGAAAAAACATTCTACTCCCTGGCAACGTTTTTAAAGTAACAACTTCTAAATGGGTAAATACAATGAATAGTCATGATTTCGTCTAGTGAAAAAAATCTAGACTGAGGCAATTTGAGGTGACAAAAGGCTTTTTTTATCTAAAGTTTACGATGATAAATCCCCAGCAACAGACACCAGGCATCAGTGGCCGAAGAGTGTGAAGGCTGCGTTACGTCACCCGTTCCAACGAGTGACTGCACTGCTCTGATTGCGAGAAGAATTCATGAGCCTGATAGGAGGCTCTTCAAAGTGCGTCGCAGAGGGAGGCCAACGGAAATATTGAAGATTGTTCATAAAAAAATATGGTAAGTAATACATTCCGATTTGTAACAGAGATTAAGTTTAATGTTTCAGTCAAACGTTCCGTGAAGGGCAATTATGGATAAAAAAGCTTCAAATTAACTCAAAAATTGATTGTGTGTGTCCAAGATATTTTTGTTCTACTAAAATTCCAACACTCGTCAACGTTGTCCCATTCGTCGGTTGGCAATCGTGCACCTTATTTTGTGAGCCAAATGGGATGTCAACATCATTTTATTTTTATAACAACACCGGGCATTGTATTTACACATTTTAAAATATTATAATCTGTTACAGGATTTTAAGAACGTTATGAAAACACATAAGTGATCCTGGTAATTAATGCTATTTTACACAGGTCGTTCTCGAGGCAACCTTCTAATACCCAATTACGAGAAATCCGAAATTCAATTTCACTCGTGCCATGTTGGATAAGATGGGAGTTCAATTACCTTATAATAACTTACGAGTTTACGAGCATAACGATTTGATGGAAATACGTATTTGAGTCGTGGCACCCGTTTAGATTAGTAACTGGTTGCCTACAAATCGATGAAGATAAACTTTGAAGTGTATTATGTACCTAATTTAAATTACAAAATTATCGACTAAGTTCACATGCGTGATCACGCACATCGTGTTCAATAAGTCAATGGTTTAAAGACAATGGGTAAAGGCATTTATCCGTCAACATCAGAATTTGTTGAGTTAAATGTCGATGTTCGCAATATTGTAGTCGTCGTGGGGGGCATATCTTACTGGTTAGTTAGTATAAGAATGCAGATTAGCGTGATCGACGCCGCATTGCCGCTGTTGAGTAACTTGGGGTAGGCGACGAGGCGTTTTCGCGGAGGAATGAAACCTCGCTCCCGTAACCCCAGCAAAAAGTGGTGAGGCGAAACACCCGTGTGGTTTTAGTCGGTAGGTCACCCACTTTGGGTGGAGTCCGACACACCCCGCCGCCTTCCCCGGGCGGCGGATGTCCATGAGGATTTCCACACGCACAAAAAAAAAAGGCGACGAGGCGTTTGCGTCATGAGCCCGACACGGCACCGGCTCGATTCCGCATAATATATATAACCCAGTACACGCGGCCCTGCATTATGCACTTGTGAAATTAACTTACGACAATCGATCGGCCGACCTTTAGTCAAGGCTAAATAGGAACTGGAATCTTCTTCGAACTATGCAGTAATTTTCTTACTCTTGAGAATATTTGAGAAAAATACAAACTACAATCCAATTAAAACGGATTACATTCTTAGTTACGCGAAGTATTATGTGGATTATAACAGCTTACAAAATTACTTTCACTTGAATAATTTAATATTGTATAACTGCTACGCATCTTTTAATCTACTTAAACGTTGCAAAAGACTTCAATGTAGCGAGTTACTGGATAGAAAATCATTGCTCCAATTTGTCATGTCTAAATTCAATCAGAATGGCACTAAGCCCATTGCGCAAAGACAGCTGCTGCGTCTAGGTTTCAATTGAGCAACTCTGAATAATACTTTTTTCCCTCCAAACCACAGAATTGGATCAGCGGCCGTGACGAGAGAATAAAGATGGTGGAGATTACACGCTATCCGGTTACTATCCCGTTATACCGCCAGTTGTGTCCAGTGCGTTAGTGCCTTAGCACCAACCAAGACTAATCGAATCTGGCCACGGTTAAATATTAACCAAAACAATCGATAATTACATCTTGTGGAGAGATAAGAGCTCTGTCACGCACGGGTATCGGTCGTGTTTCGAATGTGGATTGTTCACAAACGAACTGTAATTGCGTGGTAGCCAATTCAAATATTGTTTTACAGTCACTTTTGCTAAATGGCTCTAAGCTCATGCTACAGATACATGATGCAGCTTCATTACTCCCCAATCTATTTACTTTAACTCAGCCAGATCATAAATGAGCATCTTTACCGTGATCTCATTTCTCAAGGTTAAGCGTTATCAATCACAACTCGTCAATGTATTCAAAGTGAACCAACCATCATGATACGATGTAAATAAATAACATGGATATTTTATTATGTCAAAATCGTCTTTCGGTAACTTAGGAATTGTTATATATTTGAGTTTGGCCATTCATTCGATTGGACTTCGGAATTTGGATGGCCCCTGTCACAAAAACACCTACTTATGTGATCACATAAAAGTAGGTAAGAAGGTTTTATTGTAATCAGCTGTAATATTAACAGGTTCTAGCCACGCTAGTTTGACTTTTATCCGGCTGTCGGTAACGTAACGCAGTGGCCGCTTGTAACTGATATAAGTTGACCACAGACCTAGATTGTAAGAATAGTGTATTTAACAAAACCACAACTAAGCGACATTGTAATGAAATAACGGTTAAAAGCAATTAAAAGGATTTTAATAAATTTTCCATTCTTTGCTTCGCACCTACAAACGCAGTTCAGACGAATTAATATTCTACGTGGTTCTATTGGCGCTCGTAAGAAAGGCTCTTTGAGCAATTTAGTCCTAAGGTGTCCTCCATTGTGTCTGGCGCGTGCTGCATCTCCAAGATTGCCTTTTGAAAAGGAAATTCGATTTTCTGTTCTAGATAATATAATTATATTTCATCTTTTTATTACGTCGTCACGTCCAGTTCTAGATAGATTAAATCAGCCTACTATTTATTTAAAATTGAAACCAGTATTCTTGTAATTTTGTATGGAGTATAGATTGTAATAAATAATGGAATTTATTGTTTTCAATAATGAAATTTATTGTTTTCAATAATGGAGCTGTGTAAGAGACAATAAATGTTCCCCTTCTTACGATCAAATTCATAGCAACCGCGGCAGGGGCTGTGCTTCAACCGAGCAAGCAATGAAGCCGCCACTCGGAGGCAATTTCCTTTACATAAATTTGATACTGGCGTTATCATAACGTTTGGCTTGCTTCACAATTTAATTTGAAAAGAAGGAAGCGGATATCATGCAAACCATTTGCCTTTCATTGCCATAAAAAAAAATCAATAAAAAGGATTTAACATATTATGAGTCCGGCGGACCGAATTTCCAATACTAACGAAATACCAAATAAATCGTAATTCAAACTCAATTTATTCAGTGTGTTATTTCTCGGATCCCTATACCGTTAATCTGCTGAACCATTTTGTCTAAAATACTTTAGTGGTAATAAATGTAAGCGAATGCAATTCTTGTTAACTTTATTTCCAGTGAAGTACCTAGTGGGAACCTGATGATGGATGGAGATTAACGGTATCCCATTTCGAATAATAACTGATTTATTTTGGTATTACGTTTTTGTGGGCAATTCAAGCACCGCCGGACCCTTAATATCGACTTTTTTGAATCATGCTCTATTTAAATGTTAACATTTTGAACAGTTGCCCTACTGACTAACAATATCGGTTAATGTTATATCTATCCGTTTTATTCTGTTTAAATCGAAAAAAAAATTAAATCTGAACGACTAAAACATAATTGAATTTCTTAAGTGTCCTCATTCTTGGTAGAAAGTACCGCCTGTCTACCGGCGGGCGCCATTTACCTGACTGTACATTCATCTGCTTCCTGTTATTCGGCGGCACTTAGCACGGCGACAAAAACTCAGGTAAGTACAGACCAAACAAGTCAAATATAAAATTAACCATATTTTTTGGAGGCAGTTTACAATCTATCGCCTATTCTTTACTGTAACTAACGGTGTTTTTGATGTCTAAATTGCATTGGATGTATTTTTTTTCTGGTATAGTGGGGCAAACGAGCAGACGGATCACCTGATGGCAAGCGATACCCGCAACACAAGAACCACCAAGTGCGTTTCCCGCCTTTTAAAAGGGTTTGGGACTTTTTTTTTTTTGTTGACGGGGTTGGAAATGCTTTATGCACTATCCACCACTCCGGGGAGAGCGGTGGGGTGTGTCGGACTCCGCTCTGAAAAGAGCGATCTACCGACTAAAACCAACCTCGGCGTTTCGCGACACCACTTTAGTGCCGGGCCTACGGGAGCGCTGTAGCATTCGTCCGCGGAAAGGGTTTGGGCCTCCGGTATCCTCACTGACTCGGCGAATCACAACGTAAGTGTTGTTTCACGCCGGATTTCTGTGAGGCCGTTGTATCCGTGGTGTGACTCCGGTCGAGCCGGTCCATTCGTGCCGAAGTGGCTCTCCCACGATAACAAATTTTATTTACTACAGTTAGAGGAAAATAATTAAGCAACCTACTTAATGAATCTAACGATATAAGATATTGTATTATTTGTTTCACCGTCACCGTCAATCCTAAATTATACATGTCTTTAATATCCGTACGAAAACAAATGCGTAATTGGTACAGAATATATCAAATGAATCCCTGCCTCCACAGCGATTATAGACAGAGCACTGGCAACGATAGCTTTGTAGGCGGCATGTAGGCGAAAATACGGGGGCTACATACGACAATCTCCAAAACATTCAGTATACATAATTAAACCATATTATCTGAACAATGAACCTCTAATATAATTCGACATATAATCTCATCTACATAATTTGGTGCGTACCAAAAAGGTACAATGTATAAATACAAAACATTGAATTATATAGGTAGATTTTTATCAGTCAATTAGGTGTATGGCTGAGATTTTATATGTAGGTTGAAGATTTCATTATACATATAAGTCTAAAATAAGTCACCGAAATGCCGATTATATTTAAATGACTGTCTAATGACATACATTTCCTGAATATAGTTTTCGAAATTTCTGGGACTCATTCACACTCGACTCGACTCAAGCATCTGATTCAGATACAGGAATTGGTTTCGACGCAAGTGCTCACATCGATATGCGAATACGTTATATTTGTTTACCTGAAATTTCCCAAATTGTCATCAACCGAATTTGAGCTCTATTTTCCTCCAAATACACTGTACATTTCAGGAATGTAGATCAACATGAAATTGGGTATGTAAACGTGAAGGTAGGGAAATTGTTCGGAGTTCCCGTTGTTCACGACATGCCGCTGGCTGGCTGTCAACTGTCAATAGGGAGCTTCCGCAAGGGTTCCTATATTGAAGGACGTATCAACGGAAAGCCTTTTGAAAAGGTCGAAAGCGATTGACGTAAAATGAACAAGATTCTTGAATCATTATACCGTAGACGTAGCCTATTTATGTATTATTGCAATATTATAAATACGCAGAAATGTTTATAAATAATGCCATATCATAGCTTTCCCTTCTTGAGCATTGTAAGCGTATAATAAGAAATTCCATTCCATTCAACGCAAGAATCGACTGAAACATATCTGATGAAGAATATCATAGTGCTCAGATCATTCGATTTGAGCACTATGATATATTATTGACTAGACTTCCGCCCCGGCTTCGTACGGGTGGAGAAATCCCTAACTTTTTCAAAATATTCTATATCCTATGTTAATCTGGAATAGTATTAGATAGAATAGAACGTAGGATCCAAATGGTGAAAGAATTTTTGAAATCGGCTTATTAGTTTCTGTGTTTATTCGTTACAAACATACATACAAACCTTTCCTCTTTATAATATAAGTATAGATATACAGCGAGACTTTCAATGTACCTGATAACGCACATATTACCGTTACCGGTTTGCTTTAACCAGGCAATTTCTGGTAACAGTTATAGGAAGTAATTAAGACGTACAGATTCCTTGACACAATCTTATGCCTGCATTGTTTCACACACATTTCGAAACTGCAAAATCCCATTCAATTTTGAACCTGTAACGCTTATATCAATTGTATGCTACGATGCCACTGCTGGGTGCTACTTACATACACATTACGCCGCATTGGAATGGAACATTCACCATCAAGTAACCAGTAATCAAGTAGCAGTATGCAAAATACAGTGTGTACTTAGATATTACATGTTAGCTAGAAACTTAGTTCGTTTATAATTTTTTAACGGTAGAATTGCCCATGCCGTTGCCAGCGCTGTTAAGGAAGCGTCTATCATTAGTATCCTCCTTTATCATGGAATTATAAAACGTAGTCTATTAGAAGGACCTCTTCGTTTTTAGCTCCGGGCAAGGGTACAGGACACTTTGCCAAGCCTTACTAAACTTTTGCCTGTCACTTGGATCTACTTATGTATATTAATCGTGCCTAACATACGTCTATCTCTACTATTACAAAATTGTAAAAAAGCTGTGTCTGTAAATTGAACATATTTAAAAAGAACAAGTGGGTGAGATTTTTAACTTGTCTGTTTGTTACGGGTGGGCGCAAAAACTACTGAATAGATTTAAATTTTATTATCACTGTTAGAAAGTATGTGCTCCAACTTAAAAACTGGTTAAAGACTTCTTATCTCAAATAATTAAATGGAACCTGAGATACTCAGCTCAGACCTCACAGACACACCTCTCTAATGTATAGAGACCAATACAAAGAAGAGATCATCACTGTTGGTTTTTGAGCTTCAAGTGAGCAAAGCCGCGGGCAGAAGTTAGTCCTTAATAATATTATAAAACCGAAAGTTACTGTTACTCGTGTCTTACCATCTCACACCAAAACCGCTGAACGCCCGATAAAATTTGGGAAGGAAAGAAAGATATCTAAATGCGATAGAGATTGATTTTTCAATTTCAATGTATTCCAAAAATGCAGCAACATTGCTCAAATTATATTACGTTATGATGTAAAATACAAACAGTAGCAGTACCAGGTACAGATAGATATTGGACGAATTCCGGCGCACAATGAGGTCGACCCACGCAAATGGCGCGAAATGGGACATCCTTCGTTCTAGTTGCATGCATTGCATTGCTCTTTCGCAAGCTAGCGTACTAGAAGCATTAATTAATTTAATTTGTTTACACAATTTATCGGTACAAATGAGATTTCTCCTTGAACTATTTTCTAATTGCATCGAGATTAACGAGGCGTACAAATAATTTAATTTTTATTTCCAATTTGGTCTAGCAGTCTAGCCGTTGTACGTTCATATTCAATCTTTATCTGATTCTGTTCTGTGCTTAGCGTATGAAATAAATTATACTGAAAGCAGCGTACAAAATACATAATAATGAATGGAATGTATACGTAGTACATTGCTCAATATAATTAAAGCTATTCGTTCAATCAAAGACTCACGGCACATCAGTCAAAACAGCATTAGGGATATTTAATAAACTTTGCTTTAATTGTAATTATAAAAATAACATACATATTAGTAATACACGTTTTTCCCAATTAAAAATAACGCTTCGAAAGGGGGAAATCACATCATCATTCACTTTAAACTTAGTCATGACGCATTTTGGGGGAAATCATTTAAAGATGAACGCTGAGTTATGTGCCAAGCTAGAAGGAAAGAGATCATGCCGTAACAGGCAGGACTGCTTAAAATATCAAGTATTTTAATGTAATGTAGGCAGTACTGTACTACATGTGATAACTGTTTGTTCAATTGAGAAAATCTACGTTTCCAATTTTCATACTCCAATTCAGGATTCATACTCATATTTTCATATTCATATTTTTCATATTCATTTATTTGCTTTCCATAATGTGTATAGTAGTACTCCAACTTTTATAAGCAAAATTTTTTCAAGAAAAAGACCGTCTTCCAAAAATAAAGAACTGTCTTACTTGAATTTAACTGCAGTGGTGCAAAAACACGGGATTTAGATATTAGGTCTTTACCTATGAAATTGCCGTTTTGTATGAAAAAATTTAAACGAATTTTTTTCATGTATTTTTTATTTGTTTTAATCGAAGTAATCACCCATGCAATGAATGCATCTTTGCCAACGCAGTGGCAGTTTATAGATGCCCTTCTTAAAGAAATCAGCTGGATGAGAGGCAACAAATTCTTCAAAGGCATTTTGTACTGCCTCTCGGGTATTGAATTTTTTTCCCGCCAAGAAGTTATCAAAATTTTGGTGAAAAAGTAGTAGTCAGTAGGCGCAAGGTCTGGTGAGTAGGGCGGATGACGGAGAACTTCCAACCCCAGTTCTTGCAACTTGGAGACCGTCTGCCATGCAGTATGAGGTCGTGCGTTATCGTGCAGGAGCAGCGGAGACGAGCGATTGACCAATGCCGGTTGGAGATGTGCCAGCTTCTCCATCATTGTGTTCAGTTCTTCACAGTACACATCTGCAGTAATGCTCACCCCGTTTGGTAAGAAGCTGTGATGAATCACACCGGCGCTAGACCACCAAACAGTGACCATTACTTTTCTAGGGGTAAGTTTTCGTTTAGGGCATTGTTTTGGTGCTGAACCAGGATCCAACCAACTTGCTGAGCGCTTGCGGTTATCAAACAGAATCCATTTTTCATCGCAGGTAACAATGCAAAAATTCAAAATTCCTTCATTTGTGTGTCTGTTGAGCAGTGCAAGGCACGTTTCGACGCGTACTTCGCGCTGGCGATCATTGAGTTCGTGGGGCACCCATTTGTCAAGCTTCTTTACCTTGCCAATTTGACGCAAATGGACCAATATTGTTTTGACGCTAACGTCGAAAGCTGCTGCTAATTCAGCTGTCGATTGTGTATCATTAGCTTCCACAATCGCCTTTAATTCTTCATTGTCGACCAAAGTCTTCGGACGACCGCAAGGTTCATTTTTCAGGTCGAAATTCCCAGAACGGAAGCGAGCAAACCAATAACAGGTGGTGCGTTGGTTTGTAGTGTTAGCTCCGTAAACGTCGTTGATGTTGCGTGCCGCTTGTGCCGCGTTGCTGCCACGACGGTACTCATATTCCATAATTACTCGAAATTTTAACGTATCCATGATGACGAAAAAGATTGAAATGCGATGAAAATGTAACACTCATCAAAAAACAAATGACTACGTTTGGAAAAAGAATTCCATGTTTTTAAAATAAAAATAATTTGAAATTAGAATTCTTAGACAAACAAAAATTATTTTGATTTGAAATAGCCAGTACTGCAGAACGGCAATTTCATAGGTAACCTATTATTATACAAATCTCGGTTGAGTTTGGACCTACAATTAATCATTCTAGTATTTACTGGACACTCCCTCTATTATGCATATGCTACACTCGCATACTTGCGAGACAGTAGCAGTATTCGGGGTCAAAACATTGTTTTCCACGGGTTTGACCTTATGTGAATAGCTGACTGACGGTCAGTGCGTAAATTTCCGAACGGTGTCTATTCAGCAAAAAAACAAACGAGTACTATTACAATACAAGAGAACTAATGTCCTATAAAAACTAAAATTATCACTACAATGATTCGTAATGAGTAGCTGATTGTTTACCATTCATTGTCCACATAATACGCATTCGCACATGTTCTCGACAGGCCATCCCAATTCTCGGCGCCATTGTGCTACGAACAAAGGCCATATTCCAAGATGGCCGGCGGCAAGTACAATCGTACCCACGTCCTTACTTGTGGTCCTTAAAAAATGGAATTGCCTGACTGACGCCAGCGATTGTACAGATGACCCAATTTGGAAGGTCCCCAAGGTACCAAATTGCGCCTTTTACGAATCCAACACTGTCTTTAAAGCGGTGAAAGCACTTTTTAAATTCCGTCGGTCGTGGATAATGTTTTGCTTTTAATTTAATTAATACATTGATATGTCGCCAAATAAATTAGTATCTATAATAATTTTGCAACACGTTCATGTAATGTTTCAAAATGATAAATTGGAAGAATCTTTCATAAAATATCATTATAAACAATTATCATCATTACTTAAAAAATAGGACACTTATAGGATTAAGTAAACCAACGTTACCCACCAGTTTAGAATGATTTTTAAAAACTGTAGCTAATAAATAGCTGAATAAGTAGTTAAGTACTGGTTCATCCCTAGTTCCCATTATTAGCCAAGTGGTCCTGAGCGCGACAGCTACGCTAGATAGGGGTCCTGTGTTCGATTCCCAGGTCAAGCAAAGTGTTACTGGGTTTTTCTATGAAATTCCCAGTAGCAGCTCGGAGTTAGGAATTTGTGCCCGGTTAATGGAAATAGGCTTGCCCCCTATTACATGGGACCTAAACATACCGGCGAACTGTGGGTGTAAATTAGTACGCCTCTGCCTAACCCTTCGAGGAATACAAGCGTGATGGCATACCACCACGCCTGTATTTCCCGAAGGGTTAACAAAGACAACATTACAACAAACCAAAATATTTCTAAAAAAACATTACATATTATATTATGTTTTTTTAGAAATATGGGTTTGTCGGTTCTTTTGGCTGATTCAACTTAAATCCTGAGTATACCGGTAGCGACTTCCGAAGCGACGAATACAGAAACTAGTTTATTATGTGCATTCGCTGGAGTTTATCACTCCTGTCTATTGTAGTAGTATCCAATATGTCAATATTGACTTTGTTCATTGTTCGTTAAATGATTCACTATTTTATCGATAACATCTACAAGGTGGATAAAAGTAAATCGCAGTAGGTGAATGCGTATTTGATTTTGATACCAACAAAAAAGCCTAATAACAAACTATATGACTGTTTTATGAAGGAAGTTGATTCAAGTGTCAAGCGGTTTTACCGACGACCCGCAAGGAGGTCAAATGCACAAACTTAACGGTACTCTTATAATAGTCTTCGTGTGGTGAATGAATTATAGACGAGTATGTACTGCTTACTTCAATGATGTACTGTTGCGTTTTCCACGCATGTCGTCCCTAACAAAATTACTGTCATTGGCGAGATCCGAAGCAAAATGGATTCTTTGATAGCGAATAAGACATTATTTAAGCAAAATGTCACGTTAAAAATATTGATTATTCATTTCTAACAGAGTAATTAACATTTTAGGATTTTTAGGAACTTTAAAAACATATTTTTAGCAGGTAAGTAATGTAAGTATAAAAATGATAAAATATAACTTTATAATGTTATTGGGAATCGTCAAAAAAATTGACCTTTCCTTTTCAAAACATGTTTTCTTGGCATACAATAACGGTATTATTATACTTAAATAAAAAAAGGTTTTGATAACGTTATTTAAAATTAGCAATTAAATTATTCGAATTTATTCGATTTATTGAATGACTAGATAAATAATTCTGAATAGTGTCTGACTGAACAAAAGAAAGGCGTATATTTCATTTGTCCAGTTAACGATTTGTGACCTAGAACTAGACGATAACAAAGAAACATTCTAGACTGTATTAATAAAAGCAGGAAACTGATAACAAGTACGATAACATCCCTAGCAAATTCCGCTTTCTCAGCGTAGTATTCAGCTGTAGATGTGAAAGTGAAAAGTAATCCAAATTCTTTTACCCGATATTTATGAATTAGCCAAATCATTGATCGGTTACTTTATGTGTACAAAACAAGTTCGTTTCAGCAACGCCACGTCCTTAGAATCTTGCAAAATGACGTGATCTTTTCATTTCAAGAATTGAGAAGTAGTCTGAGGCTGGGTACAATCTTGTCGCGCTTCCTTAGAGAACAAAGATGGAAATTACTCTCTATATGTAGTTTATAACAATGCCAATTACGAATATCATTCTAACGACCGTGTTCAGTAAGATCAACAGCTTCTTTCGTCTAGACGTAGAAGAGATAATAAGCGTGAACGTTGTGCCCCCCAACTATCCTAGGGTCCGATGAACCGTCTCGCCCGTTACCCCCTACCGAGTTTGGCCCACCCCTACCCATTGAGACATGGCTAGGTGAATAATCTCCAAAATATTGGGATCACTTTGTCTTCTCATGCAATAAAGAGGTCATAATTTATTCATAATAATTCTAAATTTAATTTTATTGTTATGATTGCGATGGTAGGCGTGATTTCCACAATGAAACTATAATATTACCAATTTTGAATGAAAATTGCTGAAAATACGATGTAATTACATTATAGAAATACATATTTGTTATTATGATTTATTGTTATTCGAATAACTCGAGTTTACACAATCTGGGGGCATTGATCGCAATTTAAAGGTTTTCAGTTAAAGCCGTATAAATTAAATAGTCTTTATTAAATGTTTCGGGAGCATTCTGGAGTAAAACACTTCATTAAAGATAAAAGGGAAACTTTAGACTGGGAAGCACTTTGTTATAAAGAAAGTTCCGTTGTTAGAACAATATCGAAACATACTTCTAACTTCCAGTAAGTGAAGTATTGCTTTAATTTTAGTCTCTAAGAAAGTGAGTTGCGGGGTTTTCCTGCAATAGTAGGACAGCATAAGACTTCACTATCACTACTACTTATTATAAAACAAAGTCGTTTCCCGCTGTCTGTCCCTATGTATGCTTATCTATTAAATTACGCACCGGATTTTGATGCGGTTTTTTTTAATAGATAGAGTGATTCATGAGGAAGGTTTTAAGCTATATAACATAACGCTACGACTCTTAGGAACGGCGCAGCGCGGGTGAAAACGCGGGCGGGTCGCTAGTAAGGTATAATGGAAAAAGTTTCACCTATAGTATAGCCATTGTGCCATAAACGTTGATATGAACTCGACGCCACCGCCGCCGCCACCGCAAATTGCACTTCCACGTTATTTGATTTGCTTTGTAATTTTAATGCTCTTTTGATTACATTGCACGAGAAACGTAACTTAGGCCTTTTGCCGTGTGACTGATAGTAGATACGAGTAAAATTCAATGAAGTTTTAGTTCACTATTTACTGTAAAAGAAAAGCTTTCACCAGTAAAAGCGAGATGATTGCTGGACACATGCCAAGGCTGCATAACGCAAAGATATCCGTAGAGGGATATTCCTGTGATTAAGGTTCATTGACCGTCTGATGTTTGCCATAAATTTTATTATAAAAGCTTCATATTTCATAGTGTAATTACTTACAAAATTCTAGAAAAATTGTTAAAGAATTTTGTAAGTAATTGAATTGATTGGGGTTGGTCTGTTTTAGTGTCAAAGGGCCTGTATTTTTCAGAGTGATAAAAGTCAATTAAGACAATAATTTTATAGGGATCATCACTATTCTATAGTAATTCGAGTGCAGTGTTAATAATTAATCAATTAAAATTTCAATCATTTTTTTAGCGGACTTAAAACGGAAAGCAGATTATACAGACCAGTGGCCATTGCTCCACCGACAAGAGCTGACCTCTTATTAAAAAAGATATTTTTATCAATTACAATTAGGTATTTTAATCAATTAATTAATTGGTTTCACTTTTAATTGTTTAATTCCCAACACTGTACGAGCGCATGATCGAGTATGTTTACGTGACTATCTAGTCTAAGATTAAATTCATGAGAACGAAAACCAGTTGTTCTGTTCGTGATCTTGAAGGTTGCACAGACATGAGTGAAAGTAAGTGAAGCAGGGCGGAGTGAACACGTAGCAATACAGGCGGTGAACGGCCATTAGATGAATAGCCGATCCTAGATTATGATTTTTAAAACAATTCTGCATATTAGAAGACTCGCCTCGTGGAGAGTGGTCTGGTGGCTGCAATATAGATATGTAGGTAGCACCTAAACGAAATCACTACTGTAAAGACTGGGCACTAGTGAAAGATTGCTGAACTATCTGTTAAAGAATCTCAGTCTCTCTGTCTATTCAGAAAGAACTAAAAGGCTATTTTTTTATGTATATAACATTTTTAACCGTGAGAACGATTTTTACGACCTATTTTTTATGACACGGAAAATCCTCACGGGTCATGCATCGTCTACCCCTTATCGGAAAGGAGGTAGGGTATGTCGTATCAACTAAAAACGGCACATGCCTTAAACATAACCTATCCACCTATTGCAATATTATTTGGCTTTACTACTGAGATGCAAATGAGTATAACGTACAAACCAACCGGTTTGGCCTCAAAAATAATACGATAATATTTGTTTTCGCAAGTTCATTGATGGTGACTTCAGACATGGTAAATGGTTTGTGATTGGTTTGAAGTGTCGCCAGGCTGAGAGAATATTTTAGGCTGACTACTGCTTTCAAAGAAGCAAAAGACAAAATGTAAACAAAATAGGTGCATTATCTCTCGATTCGTTAGCAAAGGAGCTATGTGGTAGAGCTCGGTAAAAAAGGGTTTTGTTTGTTCCACTCTGAATGAGGTATGTATATGTAGAGAAGTGTTTGTCTAGCCTATCATCAATCTAGTCTAGATTGAAGATAGGCATTTGATTGCAGATCGCGGTTGTCAAGTCGCGGTATCGATTGCGACGAGTGTTGCGCGCCGGTCGGCCCGGCGACGTCCTTGGCCCAACCACGCCGTCTCATACTCCCACCCCTGAGGCTGACGTCACAACTCCCGCCCCTCTCTCGTTAACATGCGGATCGGGTCATCTGTGACGTCATGTGTCACTTTGTTAGCGCCATCAAGCATGATGCCACATTTTTTTAACCGTCGAAACCTATCAACAGTGCTCTTTCAGATTCAGTGATGCTTTTTACATTGGCGTGAAATGGCTTCCAATTTTTTTATCTATCTACTTTGCAGTTATTTTTTTTGTGTACAAAATAAAACAAAAGACAAACCTGAAAATGTTTTAACCCTTTCATGAAACGAAACACAAATTACAATTTCTGACGTTAAGAGGATGAAAATTATGTATTAATCATTGCACGTTGAATTTATAACGTGGGTTGGGAACTCGCAACTGGTTCAGATTTCGGTATTTATTTTAACAGTGCTGAACAACTAGTTGGTTTGGAAATAATGGTTTCAATTTTATTCCTTCATGAAAGTTTTCTCAAAGAAAAAGAAAATGAAATCGCATTCATTACGATTAAAGCCAGACGTGTAATTAGGTAATATTATTTTACGACAAGAGACGTTAGCGTATTAATTAAATACTATTTTATCATCTTGGAGTATGAAATTAATATCTTGTCCTCTCTTTGATTATATCTATATTGTACTAGCGACCCGCCCGCGGTTTCACCCGCGCTGCCCCGGTCCTAAGAGTCATAGCGTTATGTTATATAGCTTAAAAAGGTTTTAAGCTATATAACATAACGCTCATGAATTCTCTTTTCCTCTCTTCCTCCGTTGCGTAGTATAAAAGATCTAAGCATACATAGGGACAGACAGCGGGAAACGACTTTGTTTTATAATAAGTAGTGATAGTGATGAAGTGATTATCCTAATACATTATTTATGTATTTACCTAGTAATGAGGCTTTCGCTGGCTTGTGGGTCATTAGGTCAATGTCCTAGAACTCGTAGAGGTGTGACTGACACAAAATCCATCGCAAGAAGATCGCTGTCGTGCACCGTTCACCGCGTCCATTATTATTATAAAGCAACATTAGCATATTTACAAAAACTAGCAGACTTAGATCTTGGGTCAACGAACTTGCTGAAATAGTATTATTTTCTGTAAATATTAGCAATAGTCAAAGTCTACCTATTTTTAAACGGACATTACTAAATTATGTCGCCGAAAATCCTAACTGTAGTCACTACTTACGTACCCAAAACTATGCTACTAGTTACTATTGTATACCTCAGATCAACCATGATTCTCTGAGTTTGTTTCGGTGTTTCTTCTCAGAGGTCGTCAGTTAGGAAATGCCGAAGCCATCTAGCTATAAAAAAAAACAAACCATTGACTTGTAAAAGTGTGTCTAATGATCTACTTACAGAAATAAATATCATTTCATTTCATTTCATTTCAACTGTAATTGTAATGTATTTTTTTTTATCAACTATAATCTCATTTATAAGTGAACTCTGTATTGTTTTTTTGAGATTTATATGTATTTAAACCGAAATAGCTTTGCTGGTGGAACATGGCCAATGACTGATTAAAAATAATCTATATTTAATATCTTAATATTCTGAATATCCCGAAAGATATTTGTTTAAAATGTCACTAAATTGTGAGAACAACCTTGCTATTACGTAAGATAGTAAGTTTAGATAAATATTTAAACAATCGACAAGATAAAATCTCTTTGTTTTACAGTGTACGAGACCTTTCAGTCAATGACTGCAGACTGTGGGCTGCAGACAAGAGACGTAAAAACTATCTGTAAAACTTTTATGTAATTTATTTTTTACTACATTAAATAAACAAATTAAGAGCCACCTGCACCAACTTCTTAAATATGTTTAAATTGTATTTAAACACAAATTTACTATTAAAAATAGTGTTTAAATGCAATCTATATACTAATATATAAAGCTGAAGAGTTTGTTTGTTTGTTTGCTTGAACGCGCTAATCTCAGGAACTACTGGTCCGATTTGAAAAATTCTTTCAGTGTTAGATAGTCCATTTATTGAGGAAGGCTATAGGCTATATATCATCACGCTACGCGGACGAAGTCGCGGGCAAAAGCTAGTTTAAACATATTTAAGAAGTTGGTGCAAGTGGGCCTAAATGGTTTATGTTATAATTTATATGGAATAGGTACCTACCTAGTCAACTGAAATAATTTAGATGGAATCACTAAACTATACTCATTATTGGGTAAATTCGGGATGTGGATGATGATGAGTACATGGCAATTATAAGCTTTTATACTATCATACGTCTGTACATTAAAGATATTTAAAAAAATAACAAGTGAGAGAGTAGGTATATAAACATCACCGAACCCAAAAATGTGATTTTTAAAATTCTCGTCTGTTTGTTACGAGTTGGGGCAATAACTACTGAATAGATTTAAATATTGTTATCACTGTTAGAGAGTATATGCTCCAACTTAAAACTGGTGAACTTCTTATCTCAATTAATTGAAATGATCCAGCTTGACGTCTCTGATGTATACAGACCCATACAAAGAAGAGATCATCAATGTTAGTTTTTCCATTTTTACTCCCAATACAGCTTCATGTGAGTGAAGCCGCGGGCAAAAGCTAGTAATGAATAATATAGAAAGATATTTTGTTGTAGGGAAAAAGGTTAAGATATCATTCATGATGTATCACTTTTATGTAGACGTAAACAATGACGCGATTTATGCTAATGTTCAGAGCACTTGCGATGCCCACTGTGCTACTCCAATCGTAATAAATATTTATTTGGGTGCTTGTAAGTTTTACGACAAGCTTGCTATGAAGTGTTAGCAACAATGGGAATGGGTTTCAATCAAATGGAACAGGATGTGGAATAGTGCGTCGACCGCGGCGGCAACGAACTTGGACGATCTATAGAAATTAGCAAGTGCGGCCTGCGTCAAATAATACTCACTCAAATTAAGGTAACAACAATTTGGAACAAACAAAGTCGTTAATACTTAAGTGAATGGTTTGAGAAGTTGTCTTACAATGTAAAAAAATCCTCAAACAAAGGATAAAAGAATTACACGATGGACGTATCTGCTTTTGGGAGCTTTTTCACTAATTATGACATTGAATTAAAATAAAAAACGCGTTCGTCACGTGCACTGGGAAGCAATAACCTTATCTAAAACTATGATTGTGGATGATTTTCTTTTTAAACGTTATCATAGAATTGTCGGTTACACGATTTGAAAATGTGACTGTGCCTCCGCATGCGGTCAACTCATCAATGACGCTCTTAGGGACCAACGCATTGTTCTCCCGGGGGGCACTAACCCACATGCGCCGATTAGATATGAGAGACGCCACGACACGCCGCGCCGTCGCCGCATAAACACTGCCTCATGCGCAACGCAAAACGTAAACAAAACGATTTATAATCAAAGACAACAAACAATCTGACACTTCTAATTATAATGACTTATTGAATTTAAATTAAATTCTACCACATTCCAACATTATTTGCACGATATGAATATTTTCCCGGAAAGGCATCCGACGTAATTCTGTTTGCGCATTGCGAAATTTTGAAAGTGTATCCGAACCGAGGGTGTTATCCATACCCATGTAGATGAAATACGCGTCCCCATTTAGCAATCGTGTATCAGGCCCATTGTTTGAGTTCATCTAGTACATTGTTGAAATGTTTTGTAGTGCAAACAGACAACGTCTGGTGCCCGATAAGAGGACCTAATGCGAGGGGATCTTTTGATATGATTTCGAAACTATAAAGAAGTTTTTGTTCTCCCACGGTGTGGCAATGTCTGGTAAACATGTACTACTTACTACTACTCCAAGACTTACGTACTATCTACTTCTTTGTGGTAGAAAGTATAGTATGTTAAAAATATTAGGCTTTGTTATAATATAATTTATAAAACACGATGAAACAATGTAGAAGTAGCTGTCAGGTTAGTCCGTTGAGTAAGCATGGACCGTTTACCTCAAGATTGTATTGGGAAAACCATACTTCGAAACCGGACAAATGTAAATTCTGTTTATATTTCTTTAGTCACGTGTCTCAGACTTAAGTATGAGACAATGCAAATAAAGAATAATCTTACTTTTGAATGTTTACCAAAACGATCCAATCATTGGGGCCTCCCAAATTATACGATTGATGAGCCGGCAAAGGTTAAAATTCAAACAGCTAAATATCAACAGATAAAAATAACATGTAGTGTATTGATAAACCCACATTTAGTGATGTTTGTTTACAAGCTAATCATTCAGGTTGGTTATAATTTTGTTTATTGCATAAATTCAAAACATAACACAAAAAAAAAAACAGGCCCCGGTGAGCCAACTGGCAATATCAAGCAGTATCAGAAATCGATGGAACCTATTTTTACATTTGCCTAAAAAGTGTTTGTAAAAGCAAATCAAAACTTACCTGGAACATATCCGTATCTGGGTCTTCTGTGTATTCGACGATAACCGCCTGGCTCCGGCTGAGTGTGTATGAGATTGAGTGTTGGCTGGCATCGAGGATCGCTTTGCTGCTGTGCGGAGTCTTGACCACATAGTGCTTGGAGCGTCTCACACCGTTCGCTGAAGGCCGTCGGTATAGCACGAACTTGCTGCGGCGTCGACCTCGCTCTCCAGCTGGCAGGTATCCATTGTAACTGGAACAATAACGTTTTTATAACTGCTGGAAATCTATAAGAACACAAAGTTAGGGAGATTCCTGTAAGTATGAAATATCATTGGGGCTTTCATACATGAAATCAGGTCTAGGATCGAGGCAAATGATATTATAGTTTCAAGGTGGCCTAAACCAACCAGTGGAATACTATGGATAATGACGATGCTTAGATGAACGACAATCGAAGTAAATAATTAAAATTTTCCCAGAAACTCAAAAATCTCCCGTTTAAAAACTTCTGGGAGTAAAGAACGAGGATATCTGCATAATTAATGTAAGAATAAAATTAAACCTCCAAGGTTCAAGTTACTATAAATATCTAGCGGTATTATATAACTAGCTTCTGCCCGCGACTTCGTCCGCGTAGCGTGATGATATATAGCCTTGCTCAATAAATGGGCTATCTAACACTGAAAGAATTTTCTAAATCGGACCAGTAGTTCCTGAGATTAGCGCGTTCAAGCAAACAAACAAACATACAAACTCTTCATATTTATATATCAGTATAGAAGTATAGAGTTATGAAAGAGATTGATCAAATGTTGGACAAACAACAATGGAAATATTTTTAGACTCTGAACTTGTTAAAGGTCCTAATCATTCGTTGATTTTATCAGTACCTCCAACATATTTAGCAATGACATTGAATCATGAATGTCAAAAATTATTTGTGAAGTTTCTGCTAGTTTATAAACGTGTTTTTGCTAACTTTTGCCCTTCTATTAAAATAAAAATTAATCTTTAGGTCAGCGTTAGTTCTCAACAATCGACGAAGTTCTTATTGTAGTAGTTAGTTATTGCCCATTATAAGCATTAATCGTAGACGGGAAAGGTTAAACTTCCGTGAGAATTTAAATCGAACAATCGATAGATACTTCGTGTCTATGGGTTCTATTCCCACAGCTAAATAAGTAAAATATACGTCAACGTTGTTATATCACGTAATCACGTTGTTATATCAAAAATATCTTAATTCTGTGAATACTTATCGAGTTATTTGTAAACAATCATTATTGTTACTGCTTACGGATTCAAGAAATGGCCGTCTGACGCAAAGTCAAGTTCACGTCATTTAAATGCTAAAAATGACGTGGGTCAAATTTCATAACTTGCGCATACGTCGGTAATTCAACTCGAGTAGTTCACATTGGTGTAGTATTTTTTTATGAAACGGCAAGAAATCGGACAATGTTGAATTGTTGACGGCTCGACGCATGGGAAGGTGTACAAGTGCATTGTGCGGTGGTGTTATATAAGGCGGCGTAACACACTGTCTGACATAAGAAGGTTTTATTGAAACTATTCTCGCGAACTCCCATCAGATAAACCCCACTTCCGCACACCAAGCTAATGATTTTCACCTATGAACAAATAGTTATTCAACATCCTATAATTTCGTGATATAATTTGAAATTGTTGGAATTAATCTGAATCAGTGACATTAGTGAAACTGGCTATCGTACGAGAAGAGCTTATCATGGACATTTCAGAAGTCCTTTTCATAAAAAATGGCATTCACATTCACATACATAATAAAAATATTTTTTCTCGAAACTTAATAGAGGCAATTAAAACGTGCTAAGATTTCACCAAGGACCACATTGTGAAGGAAATTATTTCAACATATAATGTTCGACATAATTATCCAAATTAAGTCCAATAAACGTCCTATATATTTAGTTGTGGTTTAAATACCGAATATAGAACGGGGAAAAGCATAGATTGAATATAGTAATAGGCAATAAAAAATAGCTTTTGTATTATTGTGTAAGGGAAATAACAAAGTAATGGCTAGAGAGAAGTCAATGAATTATGTCCGAGTAATAAATCGGTTAAATTGGGTAAAAGCCCCTATTGTTCCAACCACAAATCTTCAATACATATTTATATATAGGTACCTTTCTTTACCTATTACATAACCGCTAGTCGATAAAATCATCTTTACACGTGTGCAGTGTGCGTATATTTTATATTATTTACAAAAATATAGCTTTTAATAAAATATATTTACTTTCACATCGGTAGGGCCTCGCACGCCGTATGAAAATCCTATTAACACCATTAAAAATAAATCGATCATGACAGAAACATGAGTCCCGACTCCCCCTGTAGGAATACGATTGCATTTCTTAAAGCGGCAAGAAAATAGGGATAGCATTACAGTATAATGGAATTAGTGCGGTTGCAGGGTTACGCAACTTAGGGCGATCGTACATGGATATCTATATATATAAAAGAAAGTCGTGTTAGTTACTTCATTTATAACTCAAGAACGGCTGAACCGATTTGGCTGAAAATTGGTGGAGAGGTAGCTTAGAACCAGGAGACGGACATAGGATACTTTTTATCCCGTTCCCGTGGGATGTGATGATAGACCAAATTTCACGGGGGCGAAGCCGCGGACAGAAGCTAGTTGAATAATATATGTGAATAGACAGGGTATGTTTTTGCTCGAAATAGATTTCATATAAACATTTTCGTAGTGTAACAGCTCGGCTATGTACAACATGTGCAACTGTAAGTACGGTAGTATTTCATATCAGTGTTGGTAGTTGTGGTGTACGCATGACTTACGTCTCACAGAAAAACATAATACCTCACCAATCGAGTATGAAGAAAATGTCGTTATTACATGCATTTTATACCAAAACACGGTCAAAAGTGGTAAGAACATCACTTAAACTTTACAGAGGGCCCTCATATCTTCGATATAAAATATCTTAGAATAAAGGATCAAATTACTATAGATTCGGAGAGCTACTGCTTGCTTGACGGATTACGATCTCGTTTCAGAAGTCTCTAAATGAAAGTCGACCCGAGTTATGAAGATTTGATAGCAAGAATCTGTGGGATATTTACGAGCCCGCAAGGTACATGATATTGAAGGTTATGTGTGGGTTTGTGTTTTGCCATATAATGGTTTGAAATATGCTTTAAATTATCTAGTCATCACGATATTAAGACTACAGACTGTGGCTGGATATACTATTTCTATGATAAGGTCGTGAAGATTTCTCAATATCATCTCTCTGTACCTACCAGAATACTATAAGTTTGTCTAGCTGTAATAGACAAAGGGACAAACTGCAACAGACCAGAAATCATAACGATACGAATTTAATACAATTAAACTCAATTGTACCTACTTTCAAAAGGCCATGTCATGGGTCAGAGTCAGTCAGAGACTAATACGTCGCATTAATTTCATAAATACTTATTGGTTTTTCCAAATTCGTTCCGATACACTTTTAAAAACAGTTTATCGCTGTTGCGGAAAAACGATTTCATGCTTGCGTTAAGTATTACATTTTATCTGATTCAAAACTTTCAAAATGTATTTTATTTTTACATTTTAAAATCGGAATAAGGCAATTTAAGTGGCTGGTGGAGTTTTAATCGTCCATACAAACGTAGGTTATAACATTAATGAAGCCAAAAATTCGTATGTGGATATTAAAATTTGCTATAACTAGGTAGTTAATTATTATTATTATTCAGCCGTTGTCGTCCCACTAAGGGCAAAGGTCTTCGTTCCCTCTTCCCATTCGTCACGGCTCAACGTTAGTTTGGGTCAATCCTTCCAGAAGAAATCGAGCTCATCTCGCCATCTCCGTCTAAGTAGGTCTGCCGCGTTGTCGCCTACCATTTTGGGGAACCCACTCGGTAGTTTGTTTGGCCCACAACTCGTTTGACATGCGGTAGACGTGACCAGCCCAGTTCCATTTTAAGCTAATAGCTTTTTGGCCTATGTCGGCAATTTGGGTTTTGGAGCGCAGTACGCTATTTTGGATGCGGTCTGTTTATTATAACTTACCTATAACATTTGTTAGTTCAACTCATGTTTTTATGTCAGCCACCAATACACAGTTTACCTAACCTTAACCTTGATTAAAAAAAAATTACCAGATTCGCCCACCAATCCCACCACCCACGTAATCAATAAGAATTTATAAGAATGTAGGCAGGCAGCCTGTTAGGCACATACTTCTTACGTTCCACATTCTACGGTATATAAATATTTTTACTACATTTCAAGTAGCAAGGAAAATAGTCCGCACGTTTAAGATATCGTGAAAAACTTGCGCTAACGCACGTGACCGAATACTAACTGTATCCCAATAACTGAAAACAAAGGCCAAGTTAGCACAGAACATGCGAAATCATTAGACCTCTTTACTAAATTAAAAACAATCAAAACAAGGCAAGCTAAATTATCGAGAAAGTTAAATCAATTAGTACCGAATTTGGTAAATAATACTTCTCAATTCAATAGGAATCATCTGAAATAAAGGTCAGTGGTTTTTTTTAATGCATCAACTGATTGCTTGATTTTATTTATTGTCTTATTGCTTGACGGCAGTGATTTGTATGACGATGACGTTCTGATGTTTTTCAAATATTCACCCAATATTAAGTACCAAACGAATGTTTAGGTATCCAAAAGCATACAAATTAAGATTTTTGGTACGTACGTATCACCTTAACCTGAATGAGAAACCGATGAGATAGCTAGTTATTCTGTGCCCTTGCTGTGCAACATCCGATATTAAACTTCTAAAAGTAAATTCCTAAAAATCCGGGGTAAGTTTGGCAAAGGGCTCCATCCTACGTATTGTTTACTGATGCTAGCAATACTTCAATAACAATATTTAATTGACCTTAAAAACACCCAATTATGAAGTCTAAGATGTATTTTCAGCCGTGGGCCACACACCAATGATGTAATAAATAACTAGAAACGAAACGATTTTATCATGTTATGATTTTAAAGTACGGTAGTGCTATTTTGGCAAGGCAAGCAATGCTCGTCTGGCGTAGACTTATTTCCGGACATCTTGATACAAAAACGCACACATTAAAATGGCGTAACATTAGCTGTAAACCCATATTTTTTACTGTAAAATAACTCGTAATTCCATTAAACAACCAAGAAACGTCTATTGGCGCCGTTTTTTTTACAGAAACATTAAACGAAACATTAAAACTGACATAGTAACCTATTAATCTGTTAATTTTGTTGCATTTAATAGCAGATATTCTAGAGACGTTGCCCGATGATGTAATGGTTTCATTCAAATTCTGAATACGCTTGCGGAATTTGACCGGTAACCTGGATAGCATTTGAATACAACAATACTCATACAGCATAATCATTATGATT
Organism: Acronicta leporina; assembly: GCA_947256265.1. Classification (NCBI taxonomy): domain Eukaryota; kingdom Metazoa; phylum Arthropoda; class Insecta; order Lepidoptera; family Noctuidae; genus Acronicta; species Acronicta leporina. Next base: position 5,450,238 of record OX366529.1, read on the forward strand.
CTAATTATTCTCTAACTTGACGGCAATGGAAGTTTGTTAAACCAAAATTAATTAAATAATCTGAAGGGATAAATACTTATGTAGATAGCGGTATAGTAAAGCTGAAATATTATTATTTTATAAAATACTAGCTGTGCGTTCGCGTAGAATAATGTCTATGGTTAGCATTTTTCATTATTTTACTCCATTGAGGCTTCAGCCTAAAAAATAAGTTTCAAGCTATAAAAATGACGATACTTCCATACAACTTTTCATCCCCCCCTTTCAACCCCTTAATACCCTTTTTTCGGATAATGCTAAGAATCGCTGCTCAAACAGTAATAACGCCAGATTTTCTGACAATATTTAATCATTTTATCCACCAATAATTTCGGTAAACTAAATTCGTGGGAAGTTATGTTTCAGTAAGCCGAGGCTGGCGCTATTTCCACTCTTTCACTCTCATCACATTTAAATCACACTCAGTTGGCTGTAGATCAATTTGGGTTCGAAATAAGCTGCGACGGATCGAGGGTTAAATTGCTGAAACGTCGAACATGTCCAATGCTTCATGTTCTTGACCTCTACAGACAACAGAGAAACCACGTTTTGCGGTCAGCTGGTCTTGAACTCATTATGTTACGATTATTATGAATTCGTGTCATGACCGTGATTATGAGAATCCACATGCGTGTTGCAGATTACAGAATCTCATCCGTTCGTTATAATCACTTATAAGCAATAATTTAACTGTTAGTTCGCTCAACAAAGGTGTTAACAGTAATTCTTATCCTTCAGTTTCTCCTACGATCAATCAATGGCCAGAACTTATCGTTCTTATATGGAAACCAGACAACGACTTTCTTCTTTACAGAAATTGAAATTACTACAATTAGCTACCAGGTCATTTTCCATATTTGTGTTCGCGGCAACCGTTCATTATAGCGGTCTATTGCGGAGTTATATTTAATTGTCAGTAGACTTTTATGGGTAAGATGATGATATGAGCAATAAAATAGAAAGTGTGACATTAGTGTACGTGGAAGATAGCATAAACAGCCATCAAAAGGCATGTCATGCAACATAAGTACTGTGCTTAAAGATTAAACAAGACAGCTTTGTTAGTGATGTCATCAGCCATCTCATATCCTGCATATTTAAGTGAGTCGTTTGATCAGCTACAACTCTACAAGTAAGTTATAAGTTTGTACGAATTTTTAACCAAGTCTCGTAAATCTTTCAATCAATATAGAACAAGCCGGAAATAAAAAGTGTTAAACATTTTTGTAGTATACTTTTAAACGAGTTCGATTGTGATCATAGCTTCTGCCCGCGGCTTCGCTCGCAGTGGCGGTAAGGTAGGCAAGTGAGTTTTTTAGTCGGTAGGAGTCCCGACCCCTACCTTTCTAGGTAACAGACGAACTAAGAGGAAATTTTCCGTAATCTAAAAAAATTAAGAGGCCGTCCTAAAAATTCACTCGATCGAGTTTAGGTAAATTCTATGTTTGTGTGCGCTTTTCACGCACACATGGCTGTAGATCGAGCGTACGAGCCTATAAACAATGTTGATCCTTTCATTATTAAATTAATTTTCTAGTTTTATTCTCGTTAGTTTTTTTTTGTATTTAGAATTTTGTTTTTAATTTAGTATATTTTTATACATACAATATTCAATAAACATCAAAACATAAAACTTTGAAGGCGGAAATTGGGGTGAAAATTGTAATTTTTGTAGCTACTCATTACTAATAAATACCTAGTGACGAGTTTAATGATTTATGGATTTTTACATTTTAAGGGTAGGAAACGGGGGTTGAAGCCTGAAGGTTAATGTACGTATTAGTATGGGTGAATAGTTTTTAAAGGTAGGTATTTGAAAATGAGATATGTAGCTACTCATCATAAAAAATGTGTTTCAGGGATTTTGAATTTTCAAACTTTTACTTTAGAGGGTCGATAGTTTTATCTTTTTCTAGGCACTTCAAAATCGTAATATTTTGTTAAATGTTTATCAAAACACATGTGTGGTATGTAGTTTAACTTTGCTCCACTTCATCGTGAAAAGTGTGAGATGAGATGTCTGAAGATATTATATATAGAATTATATTTGTTTTTCATAATTTACCATGCACGTAGAATGTGCCTAATGAAGGACCAACATAAGACATTAATTTTGTACTACAGTAGTAATCACGGCGATAACTACAATATTCATACCTTTGAATTTATTAAAACCTTTGCTTATAAATAATTTAATGTAAGATGAGGTTGCTTTTGACTAATGAACATAGAGCTTTGTAATAGGTGCTATGATTGCATAATTTTGTTTGTAATGTATATCATTTAATGGCATATTTTAAATCTATACTAATCTATATCTATACTAATATATAAAGCTGAAGAGTTTGTTTGTTTGTTTACTTGAACGCGCTAATCTCAGGAACTACTGGTTCGATTTGAAAAATTCTTTCAGTGTTCGATAGCTCATTTATTGAGAAAGGCTATAGGCTATATATCCTCATATATCTCCTATATCTCCTCTACGCGGACGAAGTCGCGGGCAGAAGCTAGTAAAATATAAAGCGTTATAATAGCTACTAAATTACCAAGCATTGCGCTGTCTAAATAGTTATAATAAATTATAAATTATAATGCTTGAATTGCCGGCAAAAACATAATACCATAATAAATCGTAATCCAATAAATTGTGTTTTACTTACGATATAACTTGGTATTACGTTTGTATTAGAAATTCGGTGGCCGACTCTTGAGAGCTATAGGTATTATACTTAATGTCGCAATCACACGCAGTCGCAGTCGTAAGTACCTCGAACATAACATACCATCACGCCTGTATTCCCCGAAGGGTTAGGCAGAGGCGTACACTAATGTACACCCACAGTTCGCCGTTATGTTTAGGTCCCATGTAATAGGGGGCGAGCCTATTGCCATTAACCGGGCACAAATTTCAAATTCCGAGCTCCTACTGAGAATTTACTACGCCTGCTTTTTTTTTTATGTATATTATGTTATGCCAATGTATAAAATAAAAATCTATCTACTTACTGATCTAATACTAAATAGGATATTTGCATTAGTAAGTTTCCACTTGACTGTACCATGCGCACGAAGGCGGGTGCAACCTCTGCCCGGCGAAAAAGATTGGGAACTACTGTACTGTACGTTTCCAAAAGAACTTCATCCCAAGTACAATCAGGCTGTAGGATGTTCTTTAAAAAAAGAAGTGACTTTTCAATAGATATTACTGACGTCACCTTTAAGACGTAAATTCAGAATGTGAATGCAAATTTAGACCTGGCAGGTGGGACTCGCGGCGGCTTAGTGATCATAGCATCTGATTTATCTAACCAGAAGACGCAGGTTCAAATTTTGATCGCAGTCGAGTTATTCCATCACTAAAATAACTATATAATAATATCTAGGAATGTGCAAAAAAATCACAAATAGTTAACAGTTCATATTTAACTTGAAAAAAAATAACCAAATTTTAATCTCTGGTTTCAAAATTAATAATTATGATTTTCGTAATCAGCCCCTGAGAATCCTTGAAATTGACACCCATATCAATTTATTTAGAAAAGCATTTTCGTAATCAGCCCCTGAAAATCCTTGACATTGACAGCTGTATCAATTTAGTTAGAACAACAATGTCCGCTATCTTGGATTTAAAAATTAATGTCATTTTCGTAATCAGCCCCCAAAATTCTTTGAAATTGACACCCTTAACGTGTTCGATAGCTCATTTATTGAGAAAGGCTATAGGCTATATATCCTCATATATCTCCTATATCTCCTCTACGCGGACGAAGTCGCGGGCAGAAGCTAGTAAAATATAAAGCATTATAATAGCTACTAAATTACCAAGCATTGCGCTGTCTAAATTTGAATGCTTGAATTGCCGGCAAAACCATAATACCATAATAAATCGTAATCCAATAAATTGTGTTTTACTTACGATATAACTTGGTATTACGTTTGTATTAGAAATTCGGTGGCCGACTCTTGAGAGCTATAGGTATTATACTTAATGTCGCAATCACACGCAGTCGCAGTCGTAAGTACCTCGAACATAACATACCATCACGCCTGTATTCCCCGAAGGATTAGGCAGAGGCGTACACTAATGTACACCCACAGATCGATCATAGCATCTGATTTATCTAACCAGAAGACGCAGGTTCAAATTTTGATCGCAGTCAAGTTTTTCCATCACTAAAATAACTATATAATAATATCTAGGAATGTGCAAAAAAATCACAAATAGTTAACAGTTCATATTTAACTTGAAAAAAATTAACCAAATTTTAATCTCTGGTTTCTAAATTAATAATTATGATTTTCGTAATCAGCCCCTGAGAATCCTTGAAATTGACACCCATATCAATTTATTTAGAAAAGCATTTTCGTAATCAGCCCCTGAAAATCCTTGACATTGACAGCTGTATCAATTTATTTAGAACAACAATGTCCGCTATCTTAGATTTAAAAATTAATGTCATTTTCGTAATCAGCCCCCAAAATTCTTTGAAATTGACACCCATATCAATTTATTTAGAAAAGCAATGTCCGCCATGTTGGATTTCAATAATTTTCATAATCAGCCCCTGAAAATCCTTGAAATTTATACCCATATCAATTTATATAGAAAAGCAATGTCCGCCATCTTGGATTTCAAAATTAATATAATTTTCTAAATCAGCCTCTGAAAATCTTTGAAATTGACACCCATATTAATTTATTTAGAAAAGTAATGTCCGCCATCTTGGATTTCAAAAAAAAATTTTCGTAATCAGCACAATGAGAAACTTGTACTACCAATACTTCCTACAAAAAATACCAGACCATATTATATTATAGGGCTTTTCTAGAAATTCGAAGTTATAAAATAATCAACGTATCAAGTTGTGTTAATCGCAGTATAATTTGGGAAAATATTTACGTCGAACACGCGCACGCCTGTGACACAAAGCGATACGTCCTCTCGCTGGGAAGGCCCAATCGTGACTGGCGCGAGCGGCTTTGCACGCTCGATATTATAGCACAATTATAGGTCTTTTCATCTTTGATTTACTAAATCAAAATATTTTTTTTTTGAAAAAGTAATTTTTCGTCCTATTAAAGGGATAACTGAAGATTATTACGTAATTTAAAAAATAATCAAAATGTCTTACTAAAAAATAGAAAAAAATACATATTTGTCTGCAATTTTCACGAAAAATTACGTTACGTAAATATTTTTTTCCTGCTATATTTTGTATGAAAATTGAAAAAAGTGCTTCCGCTAGTGCCAAGTAGAGCATATGCTGGGTTTTATAGTATTTTTTAATATTCACTAATACTAATATTTTCTTGTAAACCGATCATCAAACTTCACTCGAAACGCGTTTTTTGGGAAAAGGAGTTGTCAATAAAAGGGATTTACGATTATTATAGAAGTAAATTGAAAAATCCATTTCCGCTTGTGCCAGGTTTAAGAACAGTTCTTTTCAAATAATTAATAACTTTATATAAATTCTTTGTAGATTCCTCACAATCGGTCAACAAAATTCACTAAAATGCGTCAATTTTTAGGACGGCCCCTTAAGTGACCTTTATTATACTTAGGAAAGAATGATAGTAATAATGCATCGCCCTAAGGTTGTCTGGCAGAAAATGCCTAATGACATTAAGACCGCCTTTGTACCAATAGTGCATAAAGTATTAATAAATAAAATAAATAAATAATGATAACGTAGAGCAATAAATCTCTATCAATAGATAATTGCGCATAATTTGGTTATCACACTATGACCGATAAAGAAATAACCTATTTTTGACAGAAGCAAATAAAAGATAACAAAATAACACAGAATCATAACAGATCGCATAATTTTTGGGCTAAGATATTTTCTCTTTTCATGGGTGTCGCATGGAGAGGTCGAAGATTATGGCGTTGTAATAAAAATTAGCATAAATCAGGATTATTGCCCAACGTGATTATTAAAATTATAGCAGATTTATTATCTCATGTTTAATTAGCTATCTAAAACGAGATCCATATTCAGTATTGTACGATAACTCTCATAAATGCGAATCGCTTTGCTTCCATCGGTAACATGGAAGCAGTTGGCATCGAAATCAATTTCTTCGCCATTTTGTTGGATGACACAGTACTTATTGCTTAAAAACAGCGTCCGCTTAGATTTTTTTTTACCTAGGTCATTATAAAATACGAAACAAAACTTTTTGTTTTCAACAACACGGAAGATCTAGATCGAATGACCACAGCAGTGATTACTTATTATATTCATTCCTAGTTATTATAATGTATGTACAGTATAATAATAAGATTGTTAATAACAAAGACGCGACTTATCTTCTTTTACGTACTACGTACTAAGTATATGTATAGTATAACAGTAAGTAGTCGTCATTATATCCTCTAAAACAAAGATATCCGCCCCTGTTGATCTATATATACAGAACATGCCTAATTAATGTGTAGTCACGTTTTACTTACACCGAACAAAATTATACCTTAATTTAATTTAATTAAGTTTATTTTTCATAGCGAACTTCCAGTCGATTCGAAATTGGCAAGCTATTTCGCAAGACAATCTGCGCAGTAACGTAAAATGAATGTTTATTTGCTCTGTTTTATAGGGACAGACAAAATGCTTCACTTTCCCCTGATTGTTTTAAGAGAAATCGTTAAATGATTTACGGAACATTTCAGCTACCAACTGTGGTGCCATAACTACCATTCTTATTTTTTTTATTGACACTATCACCGCAGTCACTGCGGATATTAGCCAGTTATATTAAAGTCAAAATGTGTAAAAAATCCTTCACACTGTACAGGAGTAGAATCAAAGTGGAATCTTAAAGGAGACACACATAGCGTAGCTCCATAATTTAAAAGACTCAGTTGACGCGAAAAATCTGAATCAATGCGTAAGCATGTCACCTACGCTTGGATAGAAACCTCGGTGTCTGCTATTTCAATTGCATCAGGTTGGTCGTTCAGTGGTATTAAATGACATTCAGATTTGACCCGATACGAGCAAACGAGCAGACGGATCACCTGATGGTAAGCGATAACCGCCGCCCATGGACACCCGCAACACCAGAGGAGTCACAAGTGCGTTGCCCGCCTTTTAAAAGGATTTGGGCCTTCGGTAACCTCACTCACTCGGCGAAACACAATGCACGCGTTATTTCACGCCAGTTTTCAGTGAGGCCATCACTCCGGTCGAGCCGGCCCATTCGTGCCCAAGCATGGCTCTCCCACGTTAAAAGCATCAATTAGTAAAAGTAGTTACGACTGTTCTAAATAGATAGAGTTACACCAGAGGAGAGGACAGAGCTAAAATACAAGTACAAACGAGTACGTACAATATAGGAATAGGTACAATTTGCGGTCTCATCGCTAATTGCAATATCCTACAGACACTTAGATGAAGGTGAAACAATAAAAAAGTTTAAACGCGGAAGTACGAATCTATGCCACAGCTTAAGCCTAGGTTCTATACTAAAACAGAGGAAGGCTTATGCTTGAGCAAATCTATGCAATAAATGAGAAAAAGTTAAAACATAAATACTATTATTAATGTATCGAATCTGTTATCTAATAAATCTCAACGTACCTAATAGACGGAACTTCAATCTCAAATTGAAACGGAAAACGTATCATGTTGTCCGGTAATAAAATTCGTTGAAATGATGTAATAGGTACATACTTCCAAAGTTCCAATAGTCATGGATGTAACTTGGTTTATCACTGCAATTAAACACGATATGTCTGGTTGATACAGCCTGCCTTCAACGTGTATTAGGTATTTTATAGACACTCACATTACCTCCGTACCTAAGTTCAAAAAGAATATGACGATTGACGATCAATATATCTGCGGTATGTGCTCGAATATGATAACGGCCCGATTTATTGCTTGTGTAGTGTGAAATAATGGATTGTGAATTGAATTCTATCTATAGTCTCACAAATATGGTGTGAATTGAATTCTATCTATAGTCTCACAAAATATGGGTTTGTATGTATGTATGAGATATTATATCGCATAAGTATGGTGGATCACTTAAAATGTATAGTGCATATTCTGCGTAATGGTGTTCGCAAATTATGTTGTCTTAGTTAGCGCCAGAATATTTGGCATTGAGGTTTTACCACCCTAGAATTCCAACAAAGGCCTTTATTATTCCTGACAGTATACACTATAGCAAGTAACAGACATAATTATTACCTATATTCACATAGAACACATGCTTTAACAAGTATCTCAATCGAATATGCAGAGCTTTAAAAGCGTAAAAACTACTGCTCGGAAAATTTTCTGATTTCAATTTGCATTGTAATTGTTATAGAGACTTGGGAATGTACAAAGTATAAGTCACAGATTGGGGAATCAATGGAGTTCTGACATTACGAAAAGTGTCGCATATCGCAAATTCATTAGCTGAAAAGCTGCTTCACAAAACGTACATGTAATTAAACTTTGAGAGCTTCTAATATATTTCAGGAAATTTAAAAGGCATTAAGAACCTCACGAGCGAATTGTAAGTTCAAAACTGTTTAGTGTGCCTGGTGGCAATTGGACAGCGTACGGTTCAGATGTTTCTGTCGAAATTAAGCACCGTTCATGCATTGAACTAACGTAACTAGTCGATTTCCTCATATTCGCACTCCATTTTGCACTAATCTGTGGTGTGCATTATTGTGTTTGTATGCAGACAGCTATTATATACCGTTCGCATCTTCTTGCACTCGAACACTAACCTTGTTATTCTACTCGTAGATGACCGGACAAAGGATAATGAGCTGTGCTATGCGTACTGATATGACGCGACGTACTGGCAAGTCATTTAATCATGCCACTAATTAGTGCAGTATTCAGATGTTAAATTAGGTAATCCAAACACTTCAAGTATGTCGATAATGTATAACATCCAACATTTGGATCAAGGTTTGGATACTTCAAATTAGAAATGCGTCTTTTTTTCAACAAACAAGACCTACCAGGTATTTTTTTCTTATCTATACTTACTAATATATAAAGCTGAAGAGTTTGTTTGTTTGTTTGTTTGCTTGAACGCGCTAATCTCAGGAACTACTGGTCCGATTTGAAAAATTCTTTCAGTGTTTGATAGCCCATTTATTGAGGAAGGCTATAGGCTATATATCATCACGCTACGCGGACGAAGTCGCGGGCAGAAGCTATACTTAAATAATAATCACAATACATAAAAAAATACGAGAGAAAATAAGTAAGTATTGGCATACCAACTTATCAAAATACAATTGCATGTTTGGTGTTTACTAAACTAAGATTATTTTCAAATTGTGACAGGTAACTATAATAAGCGAAAGAAGCCGAATTTAATTTCTAAACTTTGGTATCCCTACATCTGTATCATACACAATAATGTTTAATTAAGTTATCTTGTACCTTTATCGAATACGCAGCCTTGCACAGCTAGGGCACTTAACTAGGGACAATAAATATTTTGAAAACATCGTACACAGTTTTTCAAGGCACTTGAACCAGTTAAGTTTGCACTCAGATACACGTAAACAGCATCAAAGTCCATTCTCTTTACGGACAAGGACCATACTTTCAACAGAGAGCACCATATTCAAAGGTAGATAATTGGAAGGCGATTGAAACAGGCTCCTTCCTGATATTGTATTCTGATTTCTGTGATGTGATTAGTTGCCTTATTGAGTGTGTAGCGATTTGAATGTTACGACACGACAATTTATCTTTTCCTTATCAAGCGGCCTTATGCTAGACGGTACTCTTAAAGAGCTCACTACTCTTACTTAAGTCACAAACAAGAGTTCATTGCCTTTTACAATCAGATTACCATCTTTAAATTGTATTGATAGCCTCTTTTCGCTTCTCGGACTCTTTTTTTCTAAAAACAGATCCATTGAGGCTTAGAACAGTACTTGGTAAGACCGCAAAAGCACGAGGACAGCGCGACACCCTTGGGAGTTATTGTTAAAAATTACTTGGAAAATCTCTCATGGACGTCCTTAAAGGAATATTTTTACAGAAGGCTAGAGATTCTACAAAGGGCAGGACACACAAACAGGTAAGACAAGACAATACTCACCCGAGTATAACAAGTTCTCCATATTTTATAAGAGGCTTAGGTTTCTGTTCCGATCCACTCTCGCCAGCTTCCTCCAGTATTGGTGAGTCCGCACTGTCCGCAGCACTGGAACAATACAAAAAATAATGTATAAAAGGGACTGCTTATTCAAAAGAAAAGAAATTGCTACATAATTATGTTACTCATTGTTTTGTTTTTCTTTTTCACTGTATTTCCACATCCAAATCAAAGGTCGACAATCTAAACAATAATCGTGAAGTGGGGATCTATCATCATCAGGATTACCACCCACAAGTTTTATTCAGTATGCATATTATACGAGTATTTCCGCCCAAGAGATTTTATTGATATGACGGGTCAAGCCTTTGCATCTTGCCGAGAATCTGGTCCGAGACAGCTGTGGGTCAAGATTAGTGGTAAATTATGACCACGCCCGCCGGAACCGGTTGCGTTCGATGCACCGACACTTACGCAAGCCACATAAACCGAACAATTATTAAAGTTATTGAACAACAGAACGTTCGCAACCTTCTACTCTATGAAGCTTATGTAATTAAGCGAAGACTAACGCTTTGCAATCAACAGATTTACTTTGTTCTTTGGCCTAAAGGCAACTTAGTGCTTCGAGTGCTTTATTGATCTCATCGAGGATAAGTTATCAGTGTGCCCGCCTGCGAACTAGGCCACTCTATCTCTAACACATACTTTGAACGTCGGAGTACCTGCTGATGGCATAGTTAAACTATCGCTTTTGTTATGAGCTCTAAAAGATTAGATATTATAGTTTGTAAATAATTTAGCCTGAAACAAAAGAAGTGATATCGATGACGTTGTACACGAGGGTTAGAAATTTAAAGATCTTGGGACTTGGACCAACAAGGACAGCACCGGCCACAGTCTATGATTACGGGCGTAAGGTCAAAGCCCTCCGCCTCCCTGCTCTCCCGCTTCAACGTTAGGACACTTCTAATGCCGACCCACAATTACTGACATTTTAATTATAACACTAGACAGCCCATTGTTTATTGGGTATATTAAAAAAAAATACAAACTATATTATTGATAACGATTACTTTAAAAAAATAACCACTTTTTAATTAAAATATAGCTAATCTTGGTTTAAAGTGATGGTTAGTGTTACTGTTTAGGTATTACATAAAAACGTGGTAGTCGATTCCGTGATACTAACAATTAACTTCATTTGCATGTCTGCTATAATTTTTCCGCGTTATTCTTCCGCTTGTCTCACCTTTGTCTAGTGTTACGATTTTTGATCCGATATTCAATTTGATTTAGTGTTTTCAGTGAAAATTAAACGCGTCACGCAGAATACTCATGGCGCAATCATGATATTTTTTCTAAGAATTACTACGGAGGTGATTCACATTACTGGTGATGATGGCCTATCGAACCAATGACTGTTCGGCACACTAAGCACGTGGCGATAAAAGGCTACGTACGTTGCATCCGGTTCTGCCGCAACACACCAAATGCGGCGAATGTGGGAACGCCGGAAGTTTACGAAGAATCACTCCTACACGACGAGAATGCCTTTAACTAATTTCTTAAAAGACTAACGCTTGATGTAGTAGGCAATATGATACAGTACATACGCCTACTCAATGTGGACGCGTCTCGATCACACACTCCAAACCAGTTCTGTATACTTAGATCAATGAATTTACTCTCGAAACAGAAAGAAAACAATGTTTTATACTATGAAATGTGCTTTAGATCCTTTGTTGTGTCTGTACTTTCACTGTTCTCGTCACGATCTCAAGAGTAAAGGCTCTCATAGATTTAGAGTTCCTACCTACACTACAAACACTTTCTATAGCTGGGCTTATTGACTATCTGATTCTACAATTATATTCGAATCTCGAAGTTACATTGAACAAATGTTATTTAATACTGTCTCGAATCCCTGATTGAACAAGTGCATCAATTTAATAGATTTATACTTTCCCTTTTACTGCACCTCAATTAAGTTTAAAATGATCCTTTAGTGCCATTCAATTGAACAAAAATACCAGTCATTCAAGTACAATATAAACCTTTGTGCAGCGCTCTGCAAAGCTGATTGTGGCATAAAGGACAATAAATTGACAAGAATCCTTTATGGGAGTGGATGTTGTCATGCAAAAGGTATGATTATACCTCTATGATGGTATACATATAGCAGATAAAACACAGGCAAAGGTAAATAAAGGTAATGGCCAATAGGCATGGTCGATGATCTAACGGTATTTTTTTTACAAAAGTCGGAAATTACTTTGGCTCTACGCTCTATTCGGACTAGACGCGATTTATGTCTGCTTCGGATTTGATGACAACCAACATGGTATGGTATAGGTACGTCGGACCGACTCCTTTCGATATAAAATACGATTAAACAAGCAGTTGTTGCAGTTTATTGCCTACCGCAGGAGCCTTAGCTATAAAATAGGTGTAGTCTGTACTACATTTTAGAGAAATGTCCGTCGCGTACGTTGCGATATTGCGAAAGAAATATACGAAATACAACAGAATCGCTTGATTACTACATCGTTAACATTTTCTAGTGAGCTAATTCAGCAGTCTAGCTACCTAAGTCCTAGAGTAAGTAAAAGAAGGCTACTTCTTTAACTTGGGATGTAAGTTAAACTTTTAAGAAAGTGCTACACGCAATATGTAATCAAATCGATAAAATGACAATGGAGAATTGAATATTGAATCGGAAAACCGGAGATGACAATGACACGTATCCGAACAACATTAAATTGAATGGAAAACATCTGGAGGAAATCCAAGAGTTTATGTCATACAGTGTAATGGAGGACGGAAGTTGGTAATGTTACCAATTAATAGTGTATTCATTACCGGTTACTGATGTGTAGATGTCCAGTTTTTATTACCTTATACATACATCAAAACCACTCGAAGTGAGCTGAAGTGAGAGAAGAGAAAATATTAATTTTCAAAATTTGCATAGAACCTTTTTTTAGTACGGAAAATCCTCTCGGATCGTGTCGCCTGGGAAGGCTGGATATGTCGGACCTAAAGTTTTTGACGGCTTCTCTTTATAAGATTACCTTTTAGGGACCGTGCAACATGTTATTGACTATTCAAAAGATCTATTCCAATAGTCTTATTGAAATAAAATGTCGTTACTGACTTTGAATTTATTTATTCTTTACTGGTAATCATAAATTACATTGTTATTCACACAATTGACGAAAATATCGGAAAACACACACGGACGAGCATAGAACCTCCTCCTTCTTGAAGTCAGTTAAAATGGAACCTTCAAGATGTATTACGGTACTTAAAAGTTAGAATTTCCTCTGGTAGCAATTACTGCAATCAGTATTTGCCGTTTGCCAGTGGTGTAATGTCGTTATCCGTTTGCAAAGAGCGGTGATTTGCCAAAAACAGTTGTGACGGACAACCGTTCATTGCGGTGTGCGGCGAAGTTAATGTTTAGCAACAGACGTTTAACGGCGGTAATACGTTATGATGATGCAGATACTATTACCTTTAAAACATGCATGGGTTTAACGCAAGATTATATAGTTGTATTAATGATTTTTTTGCATTAAAGTCCAAGAAATGGAAGAAGTGGCATTGCAGACAAAGCACAGGTTTAGAATAAATCTATACTCTATACTTACTAATATATAAAGCTGAAGAGTTTGTTTGTTTGTTTATTTACTTGAACGCGCAAATTTCAGGAACCACTGGTCCGATTTGAAAAATTCTTTCAGTGTTAGATAGCCTATTTATTGGGGAAGGCTATATATCATCACGCTACGCGGACGAAGTCGCGGGCAGAAGCTAGTATACAATATAATTAAAACCAAACCCAAACTCAATTAGCAAGCCGCAATGTATACTCTTAGTTGGATTTATATTTATTCTACGCACCAGATTTTACGTCGCCAATCGTTCAATAAATCTGTCAAATATTAACAGTGAAGTCGTAAACAGCGTTGCTTATAGGTGCTGGCTCTTGCGATATACTGGTGTCAATAAACGTGATAAACGTTGCAATTGTGACCTGAGTGGTTAGCTTCTTTGTTCACGGTTTGTACAAAGTAATTATTTATTGCTAAACAGATGGTTGCACTGATAGATTACTGATTAGAGCTATAGTCCGGAACGACAGCGATTTTTTAATAGTGCAGAATGCACTTTGCAATTTTACGATATCACGTGCAGATTAAAAGAAATGATATTCCCGAAACGCAAGAAGGTAAACGTCATGGTGATATCTGCATCCATTAATATTATACAGGGGGGAATGCAGAAAAATGAAAATGTTCTAGACAATCATACTATTCCTATTATTAAAACTAAAAACTTTAACATTTTAGGTGTTAGGCGAATATTTTAATTTTACTTAACGACTAAGGTATAAGCAACCACCGAAAGTGCCAGTTAGCTGACACTTTTGTGTATGAAATGGTCGATTTCCCAAACTTATAGAAAAAATGTTATCCCTTTTTAATTTAGAGAATTATGATTTATAAGGTGATGGTGGTTGAAAGACGGACATAAATTCTAGGACCTAGAATATTTCTATGATTATGCAACGAATTGTAAGGTTCCATTGGTACTTGTGAAACCATGCAATTTCAGATATTGAAAAGATGAAATTACATTCCCGCCAAATTAAACTCAGCTGTGTGACAGGGTAACAAAATCCTGTAACGCCTGTCAATAACCACATTATTTGACAACGTCTTAAATTACCGCCAAGAATTAGAGAAAATGGCAAGTCTGCAATGAACGAGGCCAAGTGATGCCATGCGGTCAGCGAACCGAAACATGTCGGCACTCGTATGCAGCCATGCGCACACGCAGCATTCAGAGGGGTGACCTTCCGTACAACCAACCAAATTAAATTGCCCAGTTGACTATTAAAACATTTTAAAAAACTCAATTCCTTAAATAGTTAGGATTACGATTATGCGCTTAGCACGTGCCGATTAAAAGTTCCACGAAAGGGGTGCATTAAATTAATCGACTATTTAAAAATAAAAACGACTTTGGCATGTCTTCACTGAACACTTGAGTTATTTGAAAGGGCGAAAATGCGCTTTGCTTGTATTAGTTAGGTAAAGTAGGGTCTCTTTCTATGGGAAGATAAACACATCTGTCGTGCAGGTGTGAGGCATTGGGTATCTAAGGCAGGTGTCGAACAGCGGCGAAGGCGGCCCATAATTATTTAGAATCATTAGAACATTGTTTTTTTTTACTTACTGAAATAAAAAAAGCAAATACCCGTTTCCTAATCACACCCGGTGTGTCAGTTATAAAAAATTAAATTCTTGACGTGACAGGCTAACCGAAGGGCGCCAAACGGTTTTTACGCGTTCAAACGTAGAAACAAACCTTTCATAAATGTAGATTTTTGGACCACTTTTCATGGCAAAATGGCTAATTTATAATTTTGGTATAATCATCTTCTCCTTATTTAGAATGCATTTTAACTATATCTCGAGATGGGTACCTTTGACAAACGATTAATTAAACACTTCATGTCAAGTCATAGGTACTAATTAGCAGGCACAACACCAATTAAATCAATTGATGTAGAACTTCGGATTGCCGGCAGGTCACTGACGCCTGGAACTGGAAGGAACCCCGTTGAGTATTCCACGGAACCCACTTTTGGAATTCTTGTGGAGTAGAGAGCAGGTAACAACCAGCAAGACGTTAAATGTGTGGGGTCTGCGAATGTAAAGCAGATTATCCTTCTTGGAAATGTCCTCGATTCGCCGCCACACAAATCAAATACATTATGAAATAATTTCCACTGAATTCAGATTACTCATAGGAAACCTCATCTAATTGTTGCAAAAAGTTAAGTAATGCACCTGATACCGGAATAAAATGAGTCATAAGCCCTTATTGGGTTATACTTGAAGGAGGTTGATAGGACTAGGTACTGAAATGAAATCATAGGTTACTAAAGCTATTCCATTAGCCTAGTGGTCACGAGGCTAATGGTACAGTTTTAGTAAACAGGACTGTCAGTCGAGCAATGTTATTAGGTTTTGCTATCAGTCTTAGGGCCTGTTACACTACCTCCGAATCACCAGATTAATTCAAATTTTAAATGTATGTGAATGAATTTGTATGAATTTTGGCATCAGATAATTTATCGGGAACTTATCTGAAGGTGGTGAAACCGGCCCTTAGTATAACAGATCAACGAATTTGAATTTGTCGCCTACCGCCGTAAAACATGGGACTTAAAAACATCGACAAACTGTGGATTTACGATATGCACGCAGTGGCATGATAGGATGAAATAAGTAACTTTCCTTTAACATTTTAATATAAAAATTTAGGTCATAAAATGTCAGGGACTCGTGTGAGGCGACACATTTCACGCGAATAGCTAAGCGAATCCCGCCTCCGGACAGCCCTACCCAGATGAAATTTTAATATGCGAGGGTTAGAAAAGAGCTCCGCGCAAACGTCCACAGGTCTGCCCATTGTAAAGGTTCCGTTATAAATAAAACTTCCCTTTCAAGTGTTGTTTATTTAATAACGTCATACTTCAAGTACCTGATTTTTTTTATTGACTAACAAACCCATTATGCCTGATAATGGGTTTGTTAGTCAATAAAAAAAATAAACAATAATCGAATGTATTTCTGGTTTGAAGTAAATTTGGACAGGAGTCTGGATATGAATTCCTTTGTTCCGATATGGACCATAAAGTGGGCGCACAGGCAGAGGTCGTCGACAGGCTGAGATAACAACGTAAGAATAACATTATGTCTGTGCTTTGGTACTAGCGACGCAATACAGCCGTCCAAGGCCGAGACACAAGGATCGACATAGAATAGTTCCTAAATACGTAGTTATTGCGGAAACCGTAATACAACGATTATTATCATGTCATTAATGAGTTTACAGAATGGCATTTTTTAACAATTGGAATTTAATTGACAACAATGTAAACCGAAAAGGTCATTCAAATTCGAAGGTTTCAGAGATACGTGAGTAAACACATCTTTGAAATAACTAAAATTTTGCCAATATCATTTTATAAACCAGTTTGAAGAGGAATTGGTCAAGAATGCATTAAAAAAACAAACTAGGTACCCTTCTATACAGCATGTTGGTTCTCTATTCTGAGAGGATTCAAAGCAGTTGACACTTTATTAAGTCACCATTTCCCACAACTTCTCTAAATGCAACTAAATTTATTATTTTGGACACAGCAACTACCAATTTCTATAACACAAACCCCTTTCTGTCTATGGATCTTTACAGTTTCCATTTAAGTGCATGCACCCCCTTATCCACATAATAATGGGAATTATTAGAAAGGTGAATCAATCAATCTTGAAGACTTTAAAAGAAACTCTGATAACAGGCAGATTTGATTGATAAAGGATGATTGACATTGATTAGTTAGTAGCTGTGTGACCTCAGCCCCTGCAATGACAGAATACTCGTACCTACTGAATGTTCAAATTAACTAGTGGGTACTTTTACAATGTTATTTTGGTTTTAAATATAATTATATGAAGTAAGTTATTAAATGCATTTAGCTTGAGTTAACATTGTAGTAATATAATATTAACTCCTTGGTTAATATTGAACATCATAGAAAAAGAAGGAGTGTCAATGTATCAATATGTTAAATTTTGTTAAATAAAACCTATATTACAGGTATATTCTTTACTACAGGAATAATAGTTAATTATCATGCACAATGGTAAAGAAAAACATTTTGAGGTAACCTGCATACCTGAGAGATTTTCTTGCTAGCATATGAAGTCTATCAACCCACATTAGGTCACTGTGGTGGACTATAGCCTATTCCCTCTAATGTTAAGAGGAGACATGTGCCCAGCTGTGATGGAATTATGGGTTGATTATGTTTAAAAGATATTATTTTTATTTCAGACAGTGGCTGACTACTGTCTTGTGCTGTGTGCAATTATGCAGAGTACTTTTCTGAGAATTTCTGCCTCCTAACATTGGCAAACACAGCACATAAGCAAATTAAAATGGAATGACCTACAAATATGGATGTGTGTGGCTGGAAACATTTTGTATATTTAAATTTGTGTTAATCATTTATCTTAGATGATTACATTTTCAATGTTTTATTGTCATTGTTAATCAGGTACCTATCTATTTCCTATTGTGAGGTCATTCTACTGAAACTTCCTTTTTAGTTAGGTACAACCAAGAATTTAATGAAGTAGTTTAATCTTCATCATCAATTGCCACAAAATACTGAGAATAAAAACTTCCATCCTTCCTTCGAAATTGTTATTGTAGCTAAATTTGGCGGGCTTAGGTGACCAATCCTCCTTAAATAAGGGAGGCCATGATTCTTAAGGAGGCCGTCTGATTCTGAGTATGAGCAATCATCTTACGGGGACCAAGTCTGGATATTTCATTGTATAAAATAACTTCAGAATTGTTGATTTTTGTCAGTTTTGTGTAATTTAGTACCTTTGGATGACCATTCTAATACAATTGAAATAGCAGCCTTTTAGCCCAGTTCAGATTATAGCTGGATTACTTAAAACTTACTTACTTTTGAGAAAAGACCCATGGCTAGGGATAGTTTAGTAGAAAGCCATTTTTTTATAAGTTGTTTATTGCTTAATTCTGATCTGCATGATAATAAATATTGAACACACAAACCTGATTAACTAATACCAATGACTTGCTGTTACAGTTATTTATGATAATTTAATGTATTTGTTGTGCATATAATAACATCATTCAATAATAGCATACATATTTAGCTTAGGTAAGAAATTGTATGTAACTAACAACAAAGATTTTTTAAATTAAGTATCAAAATAAAAAATACTGGTTTGAAACTAAGGTATAGTATTTTTTAGTACTTAGCATCTTCTTTATTCAATCTCTTTTGTTTTTTATAGATAATTTCAAAACTGTCAACTTATTTTCGTAAATATAATACCTATGTTTTACTTATCTAAAGGTACACTCACAACAAGGACGTAAAGGTACTTCTTAGAGCCTTTTTAGTTTTTGTGATCGATAATTCTGACAAGAACGCATCATAAGCGTGTTTTACATTTGAGTACGTGCAAAAACGCATGGCCAGTATCATTACGAAACGGAGGGTACTGAAAATCACGGTACCTTTCATAATCTGCAAATTGCTAGCAAACATAAACAAACAAAAATAGCTATCTATGCGTCTAGTGTTGGCTATATGTTAACACATTCGGTCTATTATTTATGTAGAACATAACATCCACCCATGAAACAAAGCATTTTTTTACAGCATGCTCTTACTCATTTCTACCCACTAAAGAATGTAATGAAGGCGACAAGTTAAAGGCAAGAACTTACCGTTTTACGACCATGATAGAATCCGTCTCCTCGTTTGTGGACCCTATGATTCGAACTATACTTTACAAACGGCACTAACAATATGGGAAACACCATGAATTTGATTTAATCACTATCAATTCAATTTGCGAAATTCACACATCGCTAAAAAGCGACAACCGCACTTTTCTTCATTATAACACTAATTTCAAAAAAATTGCACTCCACTTTAAGAACATCAAATCTTATAAACACAAACTAAAACTTGTGTTTTACAACAGCACGAACTTCAAGACAGAGTACCGATACCGACAGCGACTGCGCCGTGCGCGAGAGCCCGACAAAGAAAACATAATAATGTGACCAACATTGAGAAAAAAACCATAACAGAAGAACTAGGTACCTACCTAAATACTTGAATATAACAAGAAATCTTATAAATTTCTCGCAAATTACTTATTAAAAAAATATTGCCAAGCACGGTTAAATATACAAAAAAAATTAATTCTTGTAAAATAAATTTTGTTATAGACTTGATTTTAAAGTTTGTACCTATTAGTTTGAGTTTGTTTGTGACGTCAATGCAGCCAACTTGCCCAACAAATTATCTTGTCTATGCTGTTCTGATATTCTCTCCGCTGCTGCACAGAAGTATAAAACTTCTGGTGTTACAAAATTTATGTCTGGATTATAACATAACATATCATCACACCTGTTTTCCCTGAAGGGCTAGGCAGAGGCGTACTAATGTAACTCACAGTTCGCCGGTATGTTTAGGTCCCATGGGAGCGAGCCTATTGCCATTAACCGGGCACAAATTCCAAACGCCGAGCTGTTACTGGGAATTTCATAGAAAAAACCCAATAACACTGCTCGACTTGGGAATCGAACCCAGGACCTCATGCGTAGCACTCTGGACCACTAGGCTAATGAGGCAGTTAATCGATATTGTAGCTAAAAGTAGTGTCAATCGTCAATTTTGGCCAGAATTGACGATTGACACTACTTTTGTAACGTACTTCTGTAACGTTTTTTAAGCAAATGTTCTAATTCTCAGTTGTGAATATTGTATACCTTATGGCGCAATTACTACAGCTATGAATCTAGAATTTGTTATACATATATACATGTAGATCTACAAATTACGAAAAACTAATTGTAATTTGAATTTGGCGGGCTCAGGTAAACGGTCAGCCTTTTGTACTGTATAGCTTGGATCGGCGAGAATATCATGCCAAAACGCAGTGATTGGTTGACATCTCTAAGTAGTCTGTGGTTGTGTTCAATTGTACTATCTCTAAGTAGTAGTCTGCGATTGTACTGGACGCGCAGCGGCGCGCGTGAATTTAAAACTAAGTTAAAACTGCAGCTATTAGAATATTTCCATAATAATTCACAAATATATAATCATTGTATGAAAACAGGTAATTAAATTATCCCCATGTAATGTAATACATATCGAATATTTTTAAATGGTATTAGAAATAATTTCATATTGGCAGAGAAAGAATGAAAATACAAAAACCCCTCTTGCTAAATGGGAAAGGCCTTTTGAAAAATATATAAAAAAAAACAAAAAATACTTCATATTTTCCCTATTTTATTAGGTATCACATTTTGGTTCTCCAAATTCGTCTAGTAATTTTTGAGTTCTTGAAAACTTGCTAAACATCTAAATCTCATTGTGTCAAAGTATATTAGTATCTCTTAGTACCCAGTCTGTGATCAAAATTACCTAAACGAATTATATAAACAAACGAACAATAAACTAAAATAATTGTTTTAGGGGTTAACAATCTAAACTTCATTAGTGTCGCCTCTAACACCTACCAAAACAAAATAAATTAGGTATTAAACTTACCGCTTTAGTCGCGCCCTTATACTTGCATCCATCAAAAATCGCAAATAAATAGAATTTATGATTACACTACTGTGCTTTGTATTTAATAAATAAACATATTTCTCAGTAATAATCCTGTTAGAGAAGCTTTTTGAAAATTTCCTTATTCTCTGCTCTTGAGATTTGCAATAGAAACCCATACTAAGAAAAAATATTTAGAATATATTAATTTGTATATCACTAAATAATGACTAGAATTTATTTAATATCAGTCTATAACCACTACGCCCAGTTCAGTGCGCAACAAAATAAGTTTGTATGCGACCGATCAACGACTACCTACGCTACGGTCGCGAGAATCGGCGGTCGTGTAGCGACATGTCGCTTGCTATAGTGCTGTTCGCTTTCAAAGTTTCAATCATCATTATTTCCCTCCAGCTCATATTCATTAGTGGTAAATTATAAAGTATATTTTTCGTCTTATCTGATAAAAGACATGAGTGTAACAATAAAGACACACATCGGGTTTTATTTTTTGTGATTCATCTCAACTCTCCTCAAGACTGATTAAGAATTTTGCTCATGCACAAATAATTATTTAAAACAAGTTTTAAATAATTATTTGTGCATGAGCACCTACTTATGAAATACAATTGTAGATAGACAGGTCAAGGCACGACATGTCAAGGTTAAATGAAATGAATATAATTAAGTATCTTAAAACAAATTTGTTTCCTGCATTTATTAAACTAGCTTCCGCCCGCGACTTCGTCCACGTGGAATACATAGTTACTTAGTCTCAGCGTAATGATATATAGCCTTCCTCAATAAATGGGCTATCTAACACTGAAAGAATTTTTCAAATCGGACCAGTAGTTCCTGAGATTAGCGCGTTCAAGCAAACAAACAAACAAACTCTTCAGTTTTATATATTAGTATAGATATGTTGTAGGTACTTACTTACATAAAATATGTAGGAAACTAAATTATTTTTAGTTGGACCTAAAAATAATCTAACTAGGTATCTAGAATAACATGAAGCAAGAAGATACTCAACATGAAGAACAGCACTAACGTAACGTTTACTTTACATTGATATTCGTATGCACTTTACCATTATTGTGTGTATGTCTCAAAACTAGACTCACAGTAGAGCTGTGTACACAGCGCTTAGTCATTACCTATGTAAAATATTTGACACGGTGAGACTGAACTTCGCAGCAGGAAAACGGTATTCTATGCAGGTTTGAACTTGTCTGTAACTTTGTTTTGTTGCGATGTTGGTGGAAGAGCTGTGATGTAATCGTGACATGAGATATAAATGTTGGTAGGACCTATATGTCGGCACTGCGTTCCGGTGTTGATTTATGTAGCTTGATCTTTGGCTTTGCTTTGCTTTGATCTATTTATCAACACTGGTACTAGTATTCTTTTATCTGTGACACTGGTAACTATGGTAAGTATTTACGAACTCAATCATACCTGAATGGTTAGCAATGTGCAAACACGGTTTGTCGATTAGAGCAGTCCCCACGTAGCTACATACAAATAAGAAGTAGAACTCTGGGTCACATTCCAAGCAAAACAAGAAGGTACCATCTAAGTGTAATTTAATTAACGGCTCTGTTAGCGTAGCGGTCAAGCAACCGGGTTCGCCGCGGGTTCGATCCCTGCACGGAACAAATATATGTAAGGCTCACAGATACTTGTACAGTTGTGAATGTGAGATTTGTCCGCACCCCCGATGCAGGAGAGTATAAGGACTTTTTTTAATAGTAGCTACGGAAAATTGTCATGGATCGTCTGCCGTCTGGTATATGATGATATATTCTAGTGAGGAGGTCGTTCGTCCCTCAACGTTAGGGACTAGACTAGTCCATAGCCGTACCCTACGCGGGTTATCCAGATTTTAATCATCATATCCTATTTGTGTAGTTTCTTTTTCTTTCACTGATAAAAACAAGTGCCATTTTCAAATCAGAGTAACGCAACCTCGATTTGAACTCTGATCACAATGAATAGGGGTTGGTCGCTCTTACCACAAGGTTATCAGGTATAGAAATTAAAATCAAACTATTTAAAACACATTATTTATTGCTTTCTTTAAATATTGGTGTCTTATCACGATAATGTTTCAAAAACGTTAACTTATACCTAGTTTTGTTTCAATTTTTTCAAAGTTTTGTTTTCATTTCAATAAGACTACCTATAATTTATTGGTGTATTATGTACCTATACTTCTCGCTAAATTGTAAAACATGCGCGAATTATAAAGCGTAAAAGCCTATGTCGCTTATTCATAGACATAGAAAATAGACAAACTGGTAAACACAGGCAGAAAATTGTGAGAGGGACGTAGAGAGCGTGCGGCCAGTAGTTGTCTTATTCTAGAATTTTGATTGGTCCACGTCAGTCTTCCAGGAGCGGATTGGGGGATGCCCCACAAGACTGAGATAGGCATTGGGTGCATGATGAGCGATCAGGTCTCTTTCTAGAGGGTGGTCAATTTCATATAGGTATTTGATCAGTCTATTCTCTACATCAATGCATAAAATTGTCCACGTTTTAGGAGCTGAGAAAGCAGCCGATACTTACACACATCAAAAAATGTTTGCGATCACTTTGAAAAATCGAAATCTTTTTTGTTATTTTTTCATAAACAATAAAAAGTAGTTCTATTTTTTAATTTCAAACAGGATATTTCTATTTAAAAGAAAACACACAACATAGAATTATACTTGATAAAGTTCTATTTAAAAATTTATACCAGCTTAAGCTAGGTCTTAGGTCTGGTCTAGGAAGTCTTGCAAGGCTGTAATGTAGACCAATCACGATTCTAGAAAAAAAGCTACGTACTGGCTGCACGCTCGCTTGGTCTCTCTCACATTTTTCTGCTTGTATTTACTTTACAGCTGAACAAGGAAAGCTGAGTCCAAGTCTATGGCCATTGTACATTACTATACTAAGGCCAAATATTCATTGACCAGCATGGCCGTAGGCAGGGGTTTGAGAGCTGTAACCTTCCACTTCGAAACAGCTAGCTCAGAATATGTTAGGTATTTAACGTTTCTGGTACAGAGCTGCAAACCCTGGCTACGGCCTTGAACACACCTATAAAATTACATACATAAAGTCACGCTTCTTTCCCGTAGGGGTAGGCAGAGACCACAGACTTCGACTTGCTACGATTCTGACATACCTCTTTAGTTTCATCCACATTCATCAACCTATAAAATTGCTTTAATTATTTAAGCTAAGCGCATTAGGGTACCAGAATTCCTACATCTGTATATTTATTTATTCTAATACAAGTGCTAAATCTACAATTTCTTACATATCATAAGAGTTACGATAAAACATTACGCTCTATCAACTACACAGTAGGCTTAAACAATGCAATTTCATAAAAGACAAAGACATTGGTGTTATGTGTTTATTAACTTGATATAAATACTCACTAGCGAACTATAATATCCGACAAACAATAATTTCAATAAATTAAATCAGTCAATAAAAGCAGATACGTGTTTTGTTCTTGCTATAAATCTACCCATTCACGGTACAAACATGTAAAATAGTAAAGTTCTTGAGAAAAATTACAACCGCAAGAGGTCGTAACGAATCGTTAGGAGATCGTAAGTTGCAAGTTTAGAAAAACAATTTTTTCTCATGTGTATTTTTTCTGAAGAACTACTAAGCAGTGAAGACCGCCATTTTAGACGAAGACCATAAAAATCTGAAACGTCCTATAAACTTCTTATAGCTATGTATTATAATTATGTTTTCTCTTGTTTTCCCTGTCACAGAATGTCAGAATGTGTGGTAGAGTCATCGAAGGTTTATAAGACGATTTATATTTTTATGAATAAGGGCGTAGGGCCAGTGTACTTTGCACAAAAAATGGAGCCTACATTCAAATAAAAAATTTGATGTTTTGTTATATACTATTTTCAAACATTAGGTATAAAATAACAATGAATTATAGCTATACCTAAATATACTAGCCTATCTATTTACTAGTTATCACTCATGCTAATTAAAGTAAATAAATACGAACACCTAAATGATTAAAAAATATTCTATAATAAATTCCCACGAGTAATACTTTACGTCGAATGTCTGATAAAACCATTCTTGCATTCATTTATTCGAGTACATATTTAAAGTCACGATTCATTAAAGATTGCCATGAATACTGAGACTCGCATACACACTCCAGCAGCGTATAGTCGTTTACAAGGCTTTTCTTTTCGAGTCGATTCGTATGAGGGTACATAGATCATCTAATTTAAAAGCTAATCTAGGCATTATGATCTGAGATCGATCAATCGAAGAATCGATCCCTCGAGACAAAAAAAATGATTTTCCTATCAGTAAATAGTACTGAATCGATATTTTACCCGAAGCCCGAGATTAGGCTTTTCCGTTTTCATAAAAACCATAAAATAATTTACAATTAGTTGAATGTGCGGAGTATCTCAACACGTAAACAAATGAGATTTTCACCGAATTACTTTAAAATTCGCGATATGGTGATTGTGATAAATCGATCTTTTAGAGCTCGATTTTTTCGTCACATCTTTTGACTTGAAGTCTGGAATCGATTTAGGAATTGATCTTTAAAGATTCAATCGCAATATGACAATCTTAGACTGGAATTACACGCTCTCTTTCTTTCGTGTCTACCCAGAGACTGAGCGACAAATGATCGATGATGATTGAATTCAGTTCACATTTTGAAAGCGATGCTGTTGGCTACGAACGGTACTAAACCACAGCCATAATGTATAATTTTAAGTGCTACAAAAACTCTTAAAATCTTTTCACCGTTTCTAATAGCATGATACTTTGGTCACGTTCACACGGATTCATAAGTTTATCGAATACACAACGAACTTATCAAGCAAACTGAATGAACTTTTTTGCGTGGATCCATCACAGACGTTACTCGGGGTACTAGTATTCTGTTATCTGTGCTCGGGGTGACTGTTGTATGAATACTACGGCTGTTCGTCTTTTACACGAATGGAAATGTATAGTGTGAAAATCCCGCTTAGCTAGCCTGTTTATCCGTTAAAATCGAATACCGTAAAAAAACATGCGGTGTGAACCGTGTGAACCCAGCCTTAAGTTCATGCTATGCAACGTAGCGTGCACACAACTTTTGACCTGTATTTTCAGTAGATTGATATATTTAACCAGTATCAATTTAGAGATAAAAATTGACATTCAAATGTCAAAAATATGAGACGTTACAAAAGGTAAAACCACTTTAGCTGCTCCTTGGCTAGTGTATATAAAATAAGGATACTCAGTGTAACCATTTTTATCCAATACGTCTGTTTGTATCAATATTCCTCGTAGTCGTAATAGTCGTCTTCCTGTCCGTTCTGCAGCATAGCGGCTAGAGACAGCTCGTCACCCGCGTCGGCTGGCTCCGCTTCTAGTTCATCTTCGTAATCATCGGCCGCGTCTGAAGCATTATGGAAATTTAACTCACTAAGTAATTTTATAGCACCTTTT
Organism: Acronicta leporina; assembly: GCA_947256265.1. Taxonomy (NCBI): domain Eukaryota; kingdom Metazoa; phylum Arthropoda; class Insecta; order Lepidoptera; family Noctuidae; genus Acronicta; species Acronicta leporina. Next base: position 5,477,038 of record OX366529.1, read on the forward strand.
CAAAGATACAAACAATCTTGAAATTTGTGGATAGCTTCTTCTTTCAAACTTTTGTTGGATTTCAAAGATAAATTCTTTAGAAAAAACTGATTTTGGCTGATTTTTTAGAAAAAAATCAGCCAATTATCTTTTTAAGAATAGAACAACTCGCTATTTATTTGACTCAAAGATCTAGAGATGGCAAAAAAGAGAGAAGCTTATGCATTCACGCCTTTTTCCCAGAGTAAGCAGTAACTACAGAAATGCACTTGTTACGATTCTGGTATATATACATACATCTTTTGCTTCGTCCTCATTGTATTGTACTCATTATATATCTGAACTATTTTTAATGCGTAAAACCGAGATGTTGAAAAAATAAAAAGGAGTGTCACCCGTTTTATGTTGGTACTAAGAATTATTTATTTATAGTTAATTAAAACGGCACAGGTCCAATTACATTAATTAACATAGAGTTATAAATATTAAAACTAAATAAGCATTCAGATAACATACAATAGAAAAATTAAATTCAAAGTTAAACAATTCATGGATAAAATTGAGTAAATGGTTAAATAAATTAAACACATTACAAACTAACATAAATTAGCATCATGTAACAGTGGACACCCTCGCATATTGTCTTAATAAGAATATAATCATGCAAGACAAAAGTATTAAAAACATAATTGAAAGACATACCAGCAATTGCCTGCGGTGTGGGCGGCGCAGGAGTGGCCGGGGTGGCGGGGGTCCTCGGCGCGGTCTCACGTGCGGGGGTCGTGGGGTTCTTCTTCTTCCGCTTCCGTGGAACGGGCGAAGCTGGGACTGCCACAGACGATGGTGTCGGTGGCTTGTTCCTAGAAAATAAATATTACTTTTATGTAAATTTGCAGTAGCAGATGTCGTTGATGAGGCTGAAGACTTAAAGAAGATCTAAATGTGAGAAGATCATAATCCTCTAAGCTTATCCCTTAGTTGACTGATACCATTTTACCATAACGGCTGTATGCTGTTCTGGTGTACTGCGGCCCGCACACAGTGTAGTGCGTTTATTACCATTAGTCGTGCCCGAATATAAACTCCGAGCTGCTACTAAATCTTATAGAAAATCTCAATAACACTTTCGACATAGTTTCTACTAGTCCTACTAGTTAAAGACCGGTGCAAGGAGTTTGCATTATTATGTAGTTGGCCAGTATATTAGGTATAAATAAACAATCATTTATGTTTTATTTACAGACTAGCTTCTGCCCGCGACTTCATCCGCGTAGCGTGATGATATATAGCCTATAGCCTTCCTCATTAAATGGGCTATTTAACACTGAAAGAATTTTTCAAATCGGACCAGTAGTTCCTGAGATTAGCGCGTTCAAGTAAACAAACAAACAAATTCTTCAGCTTTATATATATTAGTATAGATATAGAATTGTCTAGTCTAGTCTGTAAGTCTTTGAGAGACTCCGTCTGTATTAGGACTTCGCCCCTTTAAATATTAAACTTAACTTTAAACTATACATTTAAAATTACTGGGGCGTTTAGCCCCTGTAGAATCTAGGTCCCGACAGTACCAATAAGGCAGTTATTTATAATAAATACATTACTCACTCTACAACAACAGTTTCCTTGGGCGGCGGTGGAAGAGGCGTTCCCGGCTGGTCGAGGCTCTTCAGGATATCGTAGTTGATCTTGGAGCTGATCTTCTTCTCGGCTATCATCTTCTCGATGGCCTCGCCGGCTGTGGCCGCATTGCACGGCGTCCTCTTCTTGTAAGACCCTCGTAATTTTTTCTTTTTGTCCTTATTCTCTTCGCGTTCTTTCGCGCGAAGCTCTTCCTTTACTTAAACATGTATAACTACAAATTAAGATTTTATTGTCAACGCTAGCGGTTTATCAACGTACAATAGTGAAAAGGTATTCAATACAATAAATATCTCCCATTTGTTTGCATAGGAGATTTTTTATTGAAAAATCAGTGGACAAGAATGAGAGCTATCTCAAGTTAAGGGTCCGGCGGAGCTTGAATTACCCACAAACACATAATAAATCGTAATCAATATAATATTTTATCAAATTGTGTTATTACGCGGATTGATATAACGTTAATCTATGTTCCTACCGTACCATTTTGTCTAATACTACTTCACTGGAAACAAACGACCGGAAAATCGTTTGTTTCCAGTTCGAATTGCATTCGCTTACATTTATGTCCAGTGAAGTATTTTGGACGAAATGGTAGAGCAGAAACCTAGATTAAAGGTATTAAAATCCGATTAGAAACACATTGATTAAATTGTGTTTGAATTAATTTATTTTAGTATTACCTATGGAAAATCTTTTCTGCCCTAAACATTATCCTGTCTGTCTAACCCTTCGGGAAATAAAAAAAATATGGTATGTTGCTTATATATGCACAAAATCAGCATAAATACTAACTTTTCTGTTCCTTTAAATATCCAGCATTAATTTTGTTCCACAGCAGCGCCTTATGTCGGACCTCCTCCTCAGTCATGATGAGCGAGTTGATGTACTCCTCGTCTTTCTGTTCCAGCACCAGCTCGTCAGCGTTGTGAAGGTCCTTGGTGAATTGCTTCGGCTCTGGCCTCACGAACTTATCTGACTTGTCGTCACGGTGGCTGCTCCCTCCGAGACCGATCACGGCTAAGTCGGGTCCTGTAAAATTTAATAACAGTATATTATACTTAAATCAATGGGCAAATAAGGGCAAAAGCAAAAAGTATTTATTTTTAAAATGCAAGGAATAAGGCCCCAGGCCTACAGAAAACCATGCTTGGCTTGCTTTGCTGAAACCCTTGCTGGCTTTAAAACCTTGCTTGGTTTGGATAAAAACCTTGTTTAGCTTGAATGAAAACCTGGCTTGGTTTGGATGGAATCCTTGCTTGGTTTGAATGGAAACCTTGCTTAGATTCGATGAAAAACTTACTTAAATTGAATGGAAACCTTGCTTAGCTTCAATGAAAACATTGATTGGTTTGGATGAAGCCTTGTTTGTCTCAGATGAAAACCTTGCATGCAATTCCGATAGATTTTTTCAATGAATGAAAAATAATCTACAGATTTGTATATTGATGAATACATCGCATCTGTGTTAGGTGAGTGGTATAAAAAATACAAACCAAGTCCCTTTTCAGGCATCTGACTTTCACTTTTGTTGGTGTTATCTTTAAACTGCACATCATTGGCTATTTCACCTATCAAGTCCAATGCGTCTTCTTCTGCAAATCTAGAGGCTTCTGCATCTTCTGAAGAGTTTTCCCCTGGAAATAGAATGGATTGATAATTTGATGATTGACCATTTATAATACATATATGTATGTTATGATATGATGGGACAGTTATGCCAGCGATATGATCACGTCAAAGGTCTCGAGTTCGATACCAAGGCACGCATCTCTAACTTACAGAACACTTTTAAAAGGCGGGCAACGCACTTGCAACTCCTCTGGTGTTGCGGGTGTTCCTCTGGTCTGCTCGTTTGCCCCCATGCCCCAAAAAAAAAACACGCGTTTATAAGGTTCAGGAATACATTATGAGGAAACTTCCATGCCTGAGAGATTTCTCGACGGGCGTGTGAAGTCTCCCATCTCGCATTAGGCCGGCGTTGAGGAATTGGGCCTAATCTGTCTCATTGTGAGACCCATGCGAGCAGTGGGGAATATAATTATAATAATTATGTTGATGATGATAATAGTGAATACAAAAAAAAATGATTATCCGCCCTGTGTTTTTTCAATCTAAAAAAATCACCTCTGAGTTTACCAGAGCGGGACAAATGACAATAGTTAATTAATTCTTTTATTCATTTGTCTAAGGCACAAAGTAACAATTTTAAATATTAGAATAAGAATAAGAATAAATTTATTTAAAAAAGTAAGTGATACAATCAGGTTTACAGCGGCCGCAGCACTAAGCTCAAGGCTTATTAGCTCAAGGATATTTACTACATTAATTAATATTCATGTAAATTTTAATTAACGTAAAGGAGTAGGTCTATTTCAATATATCACAAATAATCATCAAACAATTGCTTAATATCGGTGAGCAACTTTACTGATCACATTATATATTCATGAGTCCTCTACACGTTTGGTGCTAGGTTGAAAACAAACTCAAGAATGAAGAATACACACGTAGCGTGTAAACCAGCTTTAAGTCTATGGTAGGTGCCCAGTACGTCATGGTAATGGCCACAGGGGTGGTTTTCTGAGGCTAAAATCCCATATTTCGCGGTCTTATCCCCGAAGTTAGGTCGCTTTTTAGAGGTTTCTCCTCCCATAAAGCAAAAAATATTGTTCTATGCATACATTGACATTTATGTATTTTCAGACTTGAATTTGGTACTTAACGATCTGTCGAAAAAGCCAAGCTAAGTGGAGCGAACATCTGCACCGTGTCGCCACACGCCAACGAATATTTGAATATACTAATTATTTGTGAACCGGCAACCCAGACCCTCTTAGACTTAATAGGGTGTTTGTTGACTACGAGCTGTATTATGTTGTATGTATGGAGATGGATACAAAGGCAACCCTCCACCTATTTACGTACAAATGAAGGGTAATGTAGCCAGTGAAATTACTGTGCAAATAAGGCCTAACTACTAAGGTTTCACGGTGACAACGCGCGACTGATACCACTGGTGTTGCTGGCGCCTATAGACTGCGGTTTTTTAATGGAATAAGGGGGCAAACGAGCAGCCGGATCGCCTGATGGTAAGCGATTACCGCCGCTCATGGACACCCGGAACACCAGAGGAGTTTTAAGTGCGTTGCCCGCCTTTTAAAAGAGTTTGGGCCTCCGGTATCCTCACTCACTCGGCGAAACACAACGATTTTCTGCGAGGCCGTGGTATCACATGGTGGTGGTATATTGTTTCATTTTCCGCATGAAAACTTAAAAGTTCAATTCCTAATATTGTTGACACGACCTTAATTACCTTTTTTACATAACCTGATTTTATGTAGATATTATTCCAAAAATACGCGCGAAAAGACATTTATTGGAAAAAAATAGTTTTTATTTTTGAATAGTAAATTAATGTCCATTTAATTGTAAAAGTAATAAACTAAATACGAATGCCGTGTAATGCAAATATATGGCATATAAATGACAAATCAAGATTAAATTTAAAAACCGACCACGTGCGAGTCGGACTCGCGCACGATGGGTTCCGTACCACTATCGAGTCCAACTCGCACATGGCCGATTTTTTTGTATAAATGTTGTTATAGCGGCAAAAGAAATACATAATTTGTGAAAATTTCAACTGTCTAGCTATCGCGCTATCGCGGTTCTTGAGATACAGCCTGGTGACAGATAGACGGACGGACAGACAGCGAATCATAGTAATTGGGTCCCGTTTTTACCCTTTGGGTACGGAACCCTAATAAAAGGTCATAGGTATGCAACGGCAAACATACAACATGCAAAAAGATGAAATAATTAATTAGCTACCAACGTAATAATTAATTTTGTTTTATAAATCTATTTCAATATAATACATATATGCATTAATAAGACATGGGTGGGTTAATATATTAATATTAATTACGTTATTCGGTGTTATTAATTATATACGTTGATTTTTCATCTCAACATAAATTACCCAAAAAAAACAAATTCATAATTTTATTTTTATTAGATTCCTGGCAACAATTACTAATGATAAATGTATAGTATATGTAAATATGGTAACCGAATATTACGATGCCGGCGGTTAAAATTTTACCACAATAATTGGGAAATACGAGATTATCTTACCAATCCCCAAAACAGCAGTTGATGGTCCAATAGCTGCTGCAACTTTAATTCTCCTTTTATTGCCATCCTTTTCTAACTGGTGTTCTATCTCTTTCTGTAGTTCAGTTAGCTCTTTTTCTCCATCTTCTTCTTCCATTAACTGTTTACAGAGAAAAAGAACCGAATTAGTTGCACATTAGGAGATAAACATACAATAGACTTATAACATAACATACCATGACGCCTGTATTCCCCGAAGGGTTAGGCAGAGGCGTACTAATGTACACCCACAGTTCGCTGGTATGTTTAGGTCCCATGTAATAGGGGGCGAGCCTATTGCCATTAACCGGGCACAAATTCCTAACTCCGAGCTGCTACGGGGAATTTCATAGAAAAACCCAATAACACTTTGCTCGACCTGGGATTCGAACCCAGGACCTCTAGCGTAGCCCCAGGACCTCTAGCGTAGCATATACTTATAAATCACAGAATAAACAAATAGTAATCTACGATTTGTAGAACATGGATTTGTAGTTTGGATAACAAACATAGTTTGTCTATTCAATCTACATTCATGGTTTTCAGTTTTAACCGCTATTGACTTATACAGTTAGCAAGCCTGAACATTTATTATTGATGTACAGTATACGACCACGGCACAGTTAAAAAGGGTTTTGTATTAAGACAGTACCTTCTGTAATCGTTCTTTATCTCTTTTCCTAGCTGCTCTGAAGGCTGGAGGATCCTGTTCCTCCTCCAAGTCTACTGTCATGAACTCTTCAAGGGTCAAGGCACTGGAAGGTGTGTCGCCGAATTCTAAAAGTCGCTTGCGCAGCGTTGATTCGTGAACTTTGACGATTCGTACTACATCGGCGGGTGTTCGGTTGAATTCGTGCAGCCGGGCTGCTATTAGGAGAGCTGTCAAAATAATGACAAATTAAGGAAAGTGTTAGCTTATGTGTGAATAAAAGGTCAATGTCATCTGACATTAATGCTTTACCGATCACACCAAGAGAGTTGTCCTTTGTAACAGTATATTTTCCTTAAAGATAACCCGCAGCAAAACATGCAAATGAAGCTGTACTAGAATGAAGATCGGCATTTTTATTAGTCATTAATCGTGAAGGTAAGACTCTTTTACATAGCAAAGAATACCCTTATTTTTCTTCTAATGTTAGATGAAGGCATTTGCTTGGGCCGCCATATTTAAATTTCAATTGGTAGGTCTAAACCCGACTCCTATAAATGATGCAGGTCTGTGTACCTATAGTTGAGGGGCCGGAAATCTGTCAATACTTATATATAAAGGCTTGTTAAACAACCTACTGCTTTTTCATGTGCAATGTCCTCTGCACAAATAAAATATTTATTATTATAACACACTAGATTTATGGCAGCAGTATAAATTACGAGTACGACTATCTAAGTATACAATTTTCACATTTGAGTACTAAAACGTATGGTTAAAAATCGTAATTGCAGCTAAAAGTTCCCTAAATTGTTAATTATGGCAGATGACGCAGTTTTTGGCTTGATAAAGTGAACGATCAGTCGAAATGAAATTCCGTCCCCCCCCCCCTTTTTTTTGTAACGTAAACCCCGCTTAAATTAAATATTGCCTTTTCACTTATTTTTTTTTATCTTAAAATTATTTTTTTTCTAAATGAATAGTTTGTTTTGTTCCGAAATTATTGACCAAGGTCACGACAGTTACTCTCGTGACATTGTCCAATGATTTCGTGTATCTATGAGGAAAAGTTGAGTGAACCAAAACACGTTGCGCGTAAGGAATAAAACAATCGCAGAGACCAGGGCCAATAGACCGGATATTATGCTTCCGTGTATAAAATTATGTTTACATATACAGCGCACGAAGACTTGTTAAAATATGATAAAATATTATAATTGTTTACTCTCAATTCCGAATCACCTACGTTGTATAAAATTTCAACCTCTGGGTGTGTCTTCAATAAATCTTGTAAAAAAAGATATACTTAATACCTAATTTTACCTGTTTGCACAATAAGATTTTTTTACGATGAACGTTTACGTTTCGTCGCACATGCAGCTTTTAGTTCAGATAGCTATATAGGCACCCAAAAACTATTTCTTGTGCATTTTCAACCGAATATAAGATGAAACTGACAATTGTAGATTAGGGCGGTAAAAATTTAACAGCCTGTTCTTGAGTGTAAATCCGCCTGACTAGCGCCTAGCGCCGCTAAAACTGATTGATTGATCGAGTATATCCCGATATCATTCCAATAAAGGTACGTAGAATACCATGATAATGATCGATTTAAAAAATACAGAGGAATAAGAGTGACGCAATAAAAACAAGATTCCCAATTGTTATGTATGGTGATAAGTAAATATCCAGTTTTGGATGATGACGAGGGCTTAAAATCAGTCAAGGAGGCCTGGTAAAATTGCGTATAAAATGGAGGAACCTTATTTGGAAAACAGACAATAAGATAAAAGCTTGATACGCGTGACACCTTTCTTTTTTTTCAATATTCGCAGTTATTATTTAACGCTCCCGAATCTTGACATTAAAGTACCAAAGAAATGTCGAGTTTTGTTTTTTGACTCGTGCTTGAAGAGAATTTGCTTATAAAAATTATTTTGCAAATACTGACTCGTCTTTAACGTTTGAGTTAATTATTATGAGCAATGAACATACCAGCTCCACAAATTCCGGAAGGTCTTCGCCCCGAGTGTATGGAGTCCCTCTTCATCCGTTGCACGAGCCGTAAAGCTGTCATGCTGACCTCGTGTGACTTATCGGCGAACTGCAGCTGCGATGAAAACCGAAGAATGTAAAGACATGGATCTGCAGAAGAAAAAAAAATGATTTGGTTATTGGTTAGTTTACTCCTATTGTAAGATTGTAAAACACTTAGGGCCACTTGCACCAACTTCCTAAATATATTTTAATTGTATTTAAACACAAATTTACTATGAAAAATTGTGTTTAAATGCAATTTAAACATATTTAAAAAGTTGGTACAAGTGGGCCTTATAATGAAAATATAAAAAGTTTTGTCTGTTGTTGAACGCGAATATAATGATTGCAAGAGATACAATGCCACTATCACCTAGGAATCTTCGTTTACATAATAATATGAAAAGTAGATAAGTCTTGCGACACCATGGTATTCTTATGTACAGAATGGTCACTCTTCCCTACATTCAATACTTTCCTCATGTGTGCCTTGAGGTTAAATTAATACGTACCATTTGGTCACACAATACAGTTCACAATTCGAAACCGAAACTAATCTATTGAACTCCTAATAGGGCAAATCATGACCCATGTTCTGGAAATTCGTTGCACCTCAGCAACTGCCTTGCATCGATGTCTTCATTCAGTTCTATTCTTATGTTCTGTGCTGTGCGTATAATGTCAAGATCATGAAATAATTTCCAGCATCGAACGTCAATTTAAGTACTCGAATGTCTTAAATACGCATGTTTTACGCCATTGTGACGCAATAAAGTAGAGGCATTGCGCTATATTGTACAAAAACGTGTGATACAGATTAATGTCTTTGCTGCATACTGTTTTGTCTGTAGCTTGTGTGCTATCGCTAATCATTTGTGACTTATTAAGTCTGCGTAACGCACGAGGGGTATCGTGTCCCCATACCAACGCGATCATTTTGGGATTGTGAGAGAGCGCTGGCGCTATGTGTATAACCTGTAGGTAGCGCTGCATCTCTCTTTGACAACCTAAAAATATCAGATTATCACTTTGTAATAAGAATCTAGTATATAGATATAGTATATCACTAAGAATATAGAAGAACATTCTTATAAGGTCTAGACTGAAGCTAGCTCCAGTCTTTAAAACAAAGATCGTATGCTGCGAACACGGTCGGGTATTTTAACTCATCAACAAATTCCAGACCCAATTCATAATCTATTGTTTTCGGACTGATCGGTCAAGAAAACGATCGTCATAACTATAGCAATAGGAATACAAAATGTGTTCTAGAAGAATCAATCTAGAGGTTGAGTAAATCCAACCTTCAGGCACAAGGGACCGTAAAGTACCTACAGCATTGTTTCCACACTAGACAAATTACACTATTGTTCTCACGGATGAGAATTGATGGCGTGTGACACTCAGTAACTTTATTCTCAATAGTTTCCTATTGGCGTTTGATATTGGCGTAGTCGATTCGCTGGCTATATGAAGTTTTATGGGTTCAATAGATCTACCGTGACTGACGGGTATAAAATACGTGACTTTACCAATTACTTTATGTTTGCCAATGCCAGTACGACCGCTCCCGATGACAGCCAAGCCAACCGCGTTTCAGTTCATTCAGCGCGGTCTAAGTATTAGGACCTTAGAACATATGTTCCGTGATTAAGACCATGGGACCATGATTGAGGGGTCATTTTAAAGTCCGTTCCGTCCTGTCCTTACATTTATGTCAATGATCAAACCAGTAAGTAAATTTTAGAACAGAAAAAAACGTTACAATAGAATTTTTAATTCAAAAATAAACGCAGTTCATGCACCCGGTTGTTATAAGTAACCTGTATTTTTGTTTACGTAAACTTGTGTATTTCTCAGGCAGACAGTTTAGTCTGTAGTCTGTGCATCTCAATAAAGAACAGACTCCGTAGGTGTTGACTTGCCTTAAAACTTAACAAGGATATCCGCATCAATATTATATGGCTTACTATTTAAGGTTATACTATTATTCATTACATATATTAAGAAACTTACGTAAAAATTAAGGAAACTTATGCAGAATTGAGCACGTATTGAATATTACTTCCTCCTGTTAGACACAGCGATTGAAGAGAAATTCTATTACAAAATATAATGTAAGTAATTTAAGTAGGTCCCTGAATAAATACCTAAGTCATGCACTACTATTTTGGTTGGTCCTGAGTTCGATACCCAGCTCGAGCATTTAGTGGGTTTTTCTATGTAATTCTCAGTAGCAGTTCGGAGTTTAGATTTGTACCCGATAAATGGCAATAGGTTCGCCTTAGGGGGTGGTTTTACGTCATATTATATTTCTAATATTAAAAAGACGATGTCATGAAATAAGTAGAAATAAGTATTGTAGAATTATTTTTAATACTTTCTCTATTTTATGGGTTATAGAGTATGGAGCAAATCATTATAGCTGCCTATGTACAGTCGCCGTCAGATATATTGTAGCAGACAAGGTGACCAAATACTTCTGAACAATTTAAAATGTCAATAAGTTCCATACACTACAAGTTACCATTAATATCTGAACATTCATTACTTCATTAATATCTGAGCAAATGATTGTCAATAATTTCTATACATATAACTAACCAAAAATATCTGAACACTTCTAACGTCAATGAAATAAAACTTCTAGTGTATGGAACTTATTGACATTTTAAATTGTTCAGAAGTATTTGGTCACCTTGTCTGCTACAATATATCTGACGGCGACTGTACAACTCAAAACAACGTTGTACGTGCGTGACACAAACATCTCGTTCTTCATAATTTCGTCAAAAAATCTTTCTAGAATATCTCCATTCTCATTCACAATAAAAACAAATTACCTAGCAATGCATAGAGTTTTGTCCAACTTGCAATTGACGCTAAACATGTAAATTTTAATGCACTTTTAAATAGGATTGTTTTTGTATGCTAAGTCCGTAGGTGTAAACTGAGGGCCAATGTAAAGGTAACTTCAGTGCAATCATAAACCTAAAATAGCCGGTTCAATAAAACTTATAACCTGTTCGGAGTATTACAATGAGATAAAAGTCGCCAAAAACCGTTCACATGAGGTCAAGTATCTTGTACAGACATTCATTTTTTTGTGTCAATGTACTTATAAAAACATCAATTTTACCAAATAAATCTTTATTACATGTCCATTTTATCAAAATAAAAAATCTGTTGAGTTACTATTTTAGTAAAACTGGAAATATGTTACGAGTATTCTAGTATTGTTTAGACACAACACAGGCAAATGATTCACAAATCATTCATCATCATCCCATTTACTTTCTCTCTAATATGCTCGTATCTTCTCTCAGCATGACAGGACTTCTATTTTATACATATAGTCCACCACGGTTTGGCTATAGGTACCTATACTTATACGACATGTTCATGGTACCTCCATGACTAATGCTGATTCTGCACTAAAACTGACAATTACTTACATTTTATCACACAAAAAGTCTCAAAAAAGACAGAAAATATGATCTGATAAACTATTCTATAGTATATAACTTACGGAAATGTCATCATACTTACTTACGGTAACTGCGACTAATTTCACGTTGAAAATGTAAGTGGACTAATTTCTGTGTTTGTGGTTAGTGAGACTTATGATGATGATGAGATGAGAAAATTATTTATGTAGCTACCACATTCACTAAAACAATTAGGCACATCACCAAAAATCTTTTTAGTGTCGCAAATATCGCTATCAACTATCAAGTATCGCCTACGCGAAAGGAAATAATGGCTATTTCAAGTGTTCATTTCCTAAGAAAGTAGAACAGACGAGTCTTCCAACTTTGCATGCAAAACGGTTCGCTTCCGACAAGAGTCAAGGACTACCGCCAACACGAATATAACCGTCACCATCTAGAGAAATACTGGCGTTTCGTGCCCTTGATCTTTAGGATCTGTATCTATAACAATCTCAAACTAAATTCGCTTTACCAATATTGAGATGATATTGATACAATTGTCATTTTCGGAAAACCAATTTAGCAAGTAAAAACTATTTTCTCATCGTCTTTAAACATTGTGACTGTGCCTAATAATTTCTTGCCTCAATATTAAAAAATGTCGGACTTGTATACAAACTTTCATCACCAAGTTAGAGGTTGAATTTGTAAAAATCCTATTTTAGATCTCGTCTACAGTGCAAAAGGAACCAGCATGCATACCTTCAGGGATTTAGCTCATGTCGTTTCGGCTGTGCGTTGATAAGTAAGTCAGTCAGTTTCAGTAGTCATCTAATTTTTAATTTAACTTGAAGATTATCTGAAACAGATACATCACATAGATGTAGATTAAGTACACTTTAACTGTATCTAAATGACCTAATCAATGCAACTCGGTGTTACGAAAATGTTTATGTTATTAAGAATTTTACATCATTTCATACGTCTGCATTTCGCCATTCTCAAACTCATTCGTATAAAATTTAAAGGTCAGTGTCGATTTCCACAATGCTGGCGATACAAATATCAATTTGTGACAGTTGATTAGTATTTTGGTTAACATCCATGATGTTAAACAAATCGACAGCTTTCCAGCATACGTTTAGTAGTTTCCAACATACGTTTCTATTGAAATATGTAGGTTTATCCAATGACATTATATAGTAATTATTATACGAGTGTAGTATATCATTATGTATAGCTATCTAGTAATGCATCTACGATGGAGTAAACTTATTGATATCAGAAGGTTTAGTGAACTCCATATATTTATTTATTTTAATTGAACCGGTATAAACCAATTACAATAATTTAAACAAACATTACAATATACACAGCTGATGTTATTACTGCACTAACCATTCGAATCTATCAAATTCTACGACAATTTTCTACAAAACAGTACTTAAGTGGATCCGTAAAGCTGCCTTCATCAGTATTACACTTATTGAACGAGGTGGTTAGGTTACTGATGTCAATTGCTAACGTTAAGTAACTATTATTAAAAGATTGCCATGATTAAGAATCAAAGGGAATATACCAAACTGAATCATAATAATTTATCAGTTATCAGTTAAAGAAAAACAAAAGTACCAACAAAAATACATACCTACGGTAATGAAACGCTAACAACCAAAAATGTTAAAAACGCTAGACACATAAACATTCATTTCATTAACGATATAATTGAACACGACTTCAAGGTGGATTTCTTATATTCGTAACAAATTAATTAGCTGGGAGACTCGTTGCGTCAAATCCTTTCACAAGCTCACTAGGTGTTTGTGATCATCAAAGTCTTGTAAACCTCGTAGACCGTGTAAAGGCTTTAAGGAAGGTTAATCAGCAGTAATCAGCACGGTCAATAATCGTTAATCGCAGTATGATTACAATTGTAGATATTCATAGCTACATTACTTCCTTAATCTCTTCTTTAAATTACTATAACGCTTGTATTCCCTGACAGATAAGGCTCACACTCACCATTTTTAAGTGCAGTGGCCGGAAGGGGTATGGGGTCATAGGGATCATCATAACCCCCTCAAAGTCGTACATTTTTAACTGATAAACCTCCTATTACTTAGCCACGAGTACCTACGCTCTGATTATGACCCCCTCCCTCTTCTTCTGAGTCTTTGGCTGAGACCGTGCCTGCATCATTGATGGATTCCTACTCTTTGCTATCCATATTATACTGAAAACATTTTCAATTTACCCTTTCGAAACTCTGGACTAGTATAGATGATTTCCTAACAACAGAAAAACCCATCACACTTAACCCTGAGGTTAGAAAATGAAAGAAATAAAGCAGTAGTTTATTTTTCATAGGCAATAAAATTAACTGCATTTGTTGCAACTGAGAGATGCTCATCAACTATGAAATTATGATGAAAAGGAAATAAAAAACCTTCGTTGAAGGTTCGTGGGAAGTCTTTGATCCCTAGTGCGACTAAAAACATGTAAAAATATAACTTACAGTTATGTTTTTGCATAAGTGAATGTGGTCCTTATTCAGCCTGCAAGATTTGACCTAAACATATAAACACGTGCAATTTAAATAAGGTTTTGTAAATTGTACCAACAAGAACCAATTTCAATTGTTCCATTGAAATTAGTTCTAACTTTAAAACAAAGATAATATTTATGCCAAGTGTAACCATTTAAGGAAAATTTAATAAAATTCTATTGTTGTTGTAACCTCAGTTGACCTCAAGCGTAACAATGATTTGTTATTTTAGGTTTCAGTTTTACTATTGTTGCTGAATGCCCTTAATATTGTTTTAAATTGGGATAACATGCAGAAGAAAGTTCTGCGTTTGTAATAGGAGGTCGGTATAATGCCGATTTTATGTCTCTCTTTTCAAATTTCCCAATATATAAATCGTAAACATCAGTCCGAGCGGAAACCTTACAGACTTATCTCATCAGGACTAAATTTAAATTATAGGGCTATACCATTATTGTATCAAATACCATGAATTTTAGGGCTGAGAACGTAGAAGAGTTAATTAAGGTTTAATTTATTTATTTATTGCATACAATGTTCTAATGAGGATTCCAGATGATAACATTACTTTTAAGGTTGGTGCCATTTTCCTAACAAAGGCATTGTAGTGATTTTACAATTGCTAATAGTAATTTGCAATTGCCGCAGCAGCAGCAATAATCTAATGAAACTTATCAATCGACCTCCTAGACTTTGAATGGCAGTATTAGCCGCAGAAAGCTCAACCTAGAAGAACGGATAATGGCTGTATAAAAAAGTCTATCCATGTTTTTTTTTAAGTTGGATCAAGGTAATTAAATGATATCCTTTGACTAACCATCCTAAAGGATCGCCAACGATACAATCAAACGTGTTCATACTAAAACAAAGGCAATCTCGCTCAACATGCATGTATATGGACTACTTACAGGCTGCGCGTGCGCGTCTTGAATGCCGATGGCTCTATATGCCACCCGTGCTAACCTCATTCGTTCTATGAATATGAGGTGTGAATTAAATAAACATAAAAGTTCATGTTTAAGTGCTGGTAGCGACCTTCACTCAGGGTCTTGAACCAAATAATTTCATGAAAATAAGAAGGGCATTGCTTTAAGAGTCCGAATTTCCGATATAAACGTAATACAAAAATAAATCGTAAATCAAACACAATTGAATCAAAGTGTGTTATTATTCGGATCCCGATACCGTTAATCTAGGTTCCTGTTCTACCATTTCATTCAAAAAACTTATCTGGAAATAAATGTAAGCAAATGTTATTCTTGATAACTTGTTTTTCCGTTAGTTTATTTCCAGTGAATTAGTAGTAGACGAAATGGTGCCGTAGGAACCTAGATTGACGGTATCTCAATCCGAATAATAACAAATTAAATTAAAAATTTAAAAAAACCCCCGACACAAAAATAAACCTGAATCCCTATAAAAAGAAAAAATAATCTTGAAATTATAACCCTTCGTAAGTACGTATGAAGTTTTTTGATTAAATTTTGTCGCGTCGGGGGACCGCTCTCTAATTATGTGAATCCTTTCCTTTCCTTTTGCTTCCCGAACGTGAATCGCGCGAATTCAGAATTGATGTGGATGGCGCGTACATCGCCGCGACGCGCGGGAGGGCGTAAAGTGGGCGGAGCGTAACATATTCAAGTTTGGCGACCCGAGCGGGCAGACACGCGAGAGCTAGAGAGCGGTCCCCCGACGCGACAAAATTTAATCAAAAAACTTCATACGTACCTACGAAGGGTTATAATTTCAAGATTATTTTTTTCTTTTTATAGGGATTCAGGTTTATTTTTGTGTCGGGGGTTTTTTTAAATTTTTAATTTAATTTGTTATTTCACACTTTTTGTAGGGACTCCTTAGTTATTTTGTTTAATTTCTTTTATTTTCTTGCGTTTTAATTAGGTATTTTCTTCGTTTAGTTATTCAACTTTTGTACAATTATTTCATAGCTATTAGATATCTTATATCATAGTGTATAGTATTCTACTAGTCAAGCCCTTTCATTTGATACCTTTATTGAGGGAGTAGTGAAAAAAATTAATAAATTCACCATTTCGTGGAGGCCGCCATGTTGGATTTGAAATTTTTCATAGTGTATAGTATTCTACTAGTCAGGCCCTTTCATTTGATACCAATATTGTGGGAGTTGTGAAAAAATATGTAAACCGCCATCTTGTGGCGGCGGCCATCTTGGGCCGATTTTCATCAAACATAGCTAAGAACACTCCCCACTTATTCACCTTTCAAACAAAAAAAAACAAAATCAAAATCGGTTCATCCATTCGGGAGCTACGATGCCACAGACAGACACACACACACACACAGACACGTCAAACTTATAACACCCCGTCGTTTTTGCGTCGGGGGTTAATAATACAATTTGATAAAATATTGTTTGAATTACAATTTATTTCAGTATTACGTTTTTGTGGGTAATTCTAGCTCTGCCGGCCCGGGCATGTTGTACCGTCGTCTATAATTGAAAATCTCAACACGACTGAATTGACGAAACACTTCATTAGTCAGCATTAAAAATGCGTAACGTATTTTCGAAGAAGAAAAGTCTAATAGACGTTATACCACGATACCAAGATAATTTGTTCCATTTAAGTATAAGTACATGTAGTTATAGCTCTAGTATTAAGCAGGGCTAATTTAAGCAGGGCTGCAAGGCAATTATTAACCGCAAGATGTAAACTCATATCAAGGGATTATTTTAGTGAAGGAAAAATTCGACTCGCAGGCAGGATCTGCGTCGTCTGGTTAGATACACCAGACGCTATGACCTCTAAGCCACCGCGAGTCCCACCTGCCATGTCGAAATTTGCCTTCACATTCTGAACTTACGTCTTAAAGGTGACGTCAGTAAAATCAATTGAAAAGCAAGTTACTTTAACTCTCAACCGACAAGACACCGGGAAAGAAAAATAACTTTATAATCTTAGTATGAAAAATGCAAAAAAAAAACACAAGAAGATCATATCAAGGGAACCAACAACAAAAATTCTATTACTTACGTGTTACGCATTGAAGTAAGACAAGATGGTGTTACGAGTATGAAACGTCAATACACATAACTGTAAGTACGATTTTGTCATAAGCGCTAAATGATAAGTCAAAATAGGTTTTTTTTCTGTTACAAGGAGGCTGGCCAGGCTGATGTCAAGTAATACCTTTGCTTATCAAGGTCAAGATTTAAGCTGAGTAATGCTGATGTGTAAGATCACGTTACGTTGAGAAATTCGGGGTTAATAACTTGGTTTACCAAGTGGGCCAAGACCGCGACAACTGGTCTTATTTATTTAATTTAAGTCTAGACTTTAGATATCCATCGTTATCAGCCAGTGGCAGTCCACCAATGGGTATTTATATCTATAGTAAGACGCGCTTTCAACCACATTTTGCAGGTCTACGCCGTTTCCCATGGTATCTATGAATTCTCCAGACATACACATTAGCCTTAATTACTTGTACTAATGGTTTGTTCACATAGTTTTAAGTGACCCAAAAGTCATTTAAAACCTGTAGGTTTAATTAACTTGAATTAAACTTTTTAAGTATTGTTGTCGGAATAGCGCAGATTCCTAATATGGGATTAAATAAAAATTCGATCATATACATTTTTACATTTTGATTGGCGGTTACGACATTTTACCTTTGTGACTTTCATCGAAAATAAGAACCTCTAGAAGAATGTAACACTGATGGAGCTAATTAGAACAAATTAAATACCTGCTTGTTTAGTGTTTGATAGTACCAGTACATAGTTATATTTTAACGAGGCTTATTCAATCGCTTAAATTATTAACGTCGCTGATTCAATAATTAAAATATCTGGAGGCACGGCAGTGCCCCCACCAAGACGAGCGCGAAGCAAACACTGCCGTACCATCCTTTACTGGAAGCATTTCGCCGCATTTTAAGGCCCCTATTTGAGAACCTCTGGATAATACCATAACGCAGAAATTTTCGTCATCCAGTAAGCTATAATCACATACTTAAAATCCAAAATTTCAAGTTTGTAGGTCATTTAGTTCCGAAGTTAAGCGAAAGCAAAGTTTCGCATTTATAACACTCACTCAATCATGATCATCAAAATAGAACTAGTACTTCCCATAAACTCAGAGAGCTGAAATTTGATACAGAGTTAGGGTTTAATGGCCACATAAAGGGAAAATTATAAAAAACTAGTTTAAGTCAACGGTCAAGTCACACAACATTAACTATAAATAATAAAGAAATCCCAGTAAGGAACCTTAGACTCGGCACGACTTTGTCTAGATTTCATTACTTTTTAGAGATAAACAAGCAGCTCCATCGAGACTTGGCTAGTTTTTTACAGAATGGTTTTGATGGGATCAATATTAACCTTGATTGATCCTTGACCTTATTCATAATTACGAGGTTATTTTAAGTTTTAGAAGATGTTAAATTTAAAAAAAAATCTTTATTTCCGTAAATCGGAAATCTAGTTTTGATAACATACGCAGATGATTTAGTTAATACCTAATATGACGAAATTAAATAAGCAATCTCGATGATTTTGATTTAAATAAATTAAAAACCGCGAACCAAAACTAAAATAAAATAAGCACGCTGTAATAGAAACATGTCATGTTTTTATTACAATGGAGAATGGAGAATGGTGCCTTAAAAATATTGACGATATAGGTACGTGACCTTTTGCACAACTGCATGATTCGTTGAAACAAACTCAATCATAATAAAGAGAGTAATAATTAGAAAATCAGTGTCATATCTATATTTCGCGATCAAATCAAGATAACAACGCTGAAACCAAACTGCTAATCAAAATGCCCTGCATTGATAAACTGTGACATCATCCAGCTTTCTCGGTCCAACTTGGCTGCACTGGAGGCAGGTGTCCCTAGCGGCCTTGCGCAAGAGTGGGCCGCCCGCGCCGGTGTTCGCGAGATCGGGCGCAGTCGATCGAGCGCATTAGCGCGGGCGCATTGATTCACGAAAACAGTTCCTCCATTTATTAGGTTAATTTTAGTTTGTTAACCGATTTTATGTTTAATGTGCGATTTATAAAATAATTAAATAGTGTTGTGCCTGTGACAAGTTTGTCGACAAACCTGTGGTCATGTTGCAAGGGCACAATCGGTGTCCCGAAGGAATGAAATGAAGGGGAGGAGCTACAGGGCGCCTAGTAAACTTCCAGTGGTGTTGGGAAAAGTACTCCTGCGCTGGCTCTTCACTAAAGCAGACCTCGTGTTCTTTGTTTATCGGTTTGTCCCTATCTATGATATAATATTGTTCTTTATAGTTTCTTGGACTTGGCTTTAGTACCATACACACTAGTACCGTTATAATTGATTTCAATTTACATAGATGTAATTCCTTACGACACACTGACGTTCAATTGGATTTTTATGTTCCAATTTGGGTTTCTAAGTCTTTTATTTCCTCGTCCTTACAATCATTATTTCTTTGTAGATAGGTATGTATGTTCTAATTAAATTTCAAGTTTATAAGATAAATGAACACGTAAATGAAGGGTACCTATGGGTTTGTATTTATTGAATCTCTAAACTTTACCTTGCAGCTCAGTACGCACGGTATAGTGTTCATCTATTTCAAAATATTTTACAGAAGTTAACGTTACGCTTTTAACAAAAGTATATATTATTTTGTTATTTTAAAAGGAAGTTTCAAAATGCGTCATATGAAAGAGTGTGAAGCAAACTACTTTTAAGTGTTGCTAATTAAATAAAATATTAGATACCCACCTAATGTGTCACAACTCTTAATATTAATTGGAATAAGTTCTACAACTAGTGGAAACTTAATAATAAAACTTCTATACAATGTGTTAAGAAAATCCAGTCCGACCCATGGAGGTAATGTTTAGGTAAGTATAGCGATCCGGTTCTAATCTATACTCTATACTAATATATAAAGCTGAAGAGTTTGTTTGTTTGTTTGTTTACTTGAACGCGCTAATCTCAGGAACTACTGGTCCGATTTGAAAAATTCTTTCGGTGTTAGACAGCCCATTTATCGAGGAAGGCTATAGGCTATATATCATCACGCTACGCGGACGAAGTCGCGGGCAGAAGCTAGTTACATATATATAGGTAATCAATTTAAATTCACAAGAAAAAAATCCCACAAAAAAATCTGGAGAAATCTGGCAATACTTGCAGTGGTAGGGACACTGTCCCTAGACGTCCATCGAACATACTATGGCCTATGATAATTTTATAACATTAAGTACACAAATGATTGGTTTAAAATTACTGCAGCCTATTTTTTCTCAACCATACATAGGGAACCTCAAAGTCTCCTTTTTAAGATATTTCAAAACATTTTACCAACGTGTGTCTGGCTAATATTATATTTTAATAAAGAGCGGTGTCGTGTCGGATTGTACTTCTTTCCTTGAAAGGTTGATTCTGTATCACTGTTCATCAAAAATAATATTTTGACATTTCTTTAGCCTAGTGGTCCTGAGCGTGACTGCTACGCTAGAGGTCTTGGGTTCGATTCCCAGGCAAGCAAAGTGTTATTGGGTTTTTATATGAAATTCCTAGTAGCAGCTCAGTGAGTGGAAGTTGTGATAGGCTCGCCCCTTATTACATGGGACCTAAAACATACCGGCGAATTGTGGGTGTACATTAAATACGCGTTTGCCAAACTCTTCGGGGAATACAGGCGTGATGTTATGTATGTTATGTCTTATGAAAAGTACACTGATAAAGTCAAATACTATACTTATAACTTGTAACATTCACACTAAGAAAAACTTGGTACTCGTACTGCAAAGCTTATTATATGTATCATAGATACGTGGTAATTAATTTGGATCTTTTTTGACAGCTGACATTTCGTAATCGTTACATTAACTAAGCTCTTGGAACAATAAATCTTTTGAGTTTCGAGAGAAACTAGTTTTGTAATGGAGTTTAAACAATCAACATAGCACGACTTTATAATTTTTGGCATGTAAACTTGTGTCAGTTGTTCAACATAATGTAACGTAAACGACAGATAATGTCCACCCCAGAATGGTGGAGTGTATATCCTACATATCGGTCAGGACCTCAAACATTCGTAGAGTTATTGGTGTATTGTGTCATTAAACCTCGGCTCTGACTAACCTGTCTGAGAATACATGCGCAATGGTATGTTAGATATACTTTCTCGAATTTCTAATTTAATTTATGTCAATAATATCAAATAATTAACCATTTTATAGATAGATTCAAGTTTCATTTACCGTTAGATAGTATTTATTGCTAAGCAGCGATATTCACAATACATAGCAAGCCCATATATCAGAAACATAAAAGGTAATCATTTATGTATGTTATTGGAAGGGTTATAACGGTAAAATCTGCGATTGTTTCTGAGAAAGTTTCCTTTCCAGAATACGATTTTAAACCGGTAAATTCAATTTAACTCATATAGTTCCCATGAACAGGAAAAGGCTGTGTATTTTTTGAAATCGTTGTCGCATGCGTATAAAAACTTTTACATTGGGAACTTTGCAAGCCAAACGATTTATTAATTTACTAGCTTCTGCCCGCGACTTCGTCCGCGTAACGTGATGATATATAACCTATAGCCTTCCTCGATAAATGGGCTATCTAACACTAAGAATTTTTCAAATCGGACCAGTAGTTCCTGAGATTAGCGCTTTCAAGTAAACAAACAAACTCTTCAGCTTTATATATTAGTAGGTAAGTATAGAGATGTGTTTACATCGAAATCGCGACCCGTAGTTCACAAGACGGTAATCGACCCGCCACAGTTGTTAGACATTCGATTTTACATACATACATACATAAAGTCATGCCTATTTCCCGTAGGGGTAGGCAAAGACCTTCAATGCAAAGACCACAGAATTCCACTTGCTACGATTCTTACATACCTACCTACCTCTTTTTAGCTTCATCCACAGTTCCACACTCATCAATCGATTTTTCTTGATTGAAATTAAATCGTCAAAATTGAACTTATTTTTTTGACGAAAATGACAAATAATGTCATCAGTTGTTGCAATTCGTTCTTAGTTCTTAGTGTGGGTCTACCATGGTCTATCATTATATATATAACACATGTCACCTCTATACACGTTAGCTGGTCTAGTTTTGCGATCATAACTTACTGTCCCTACCTGCCGACTGACTCATCAACACCCATCAATCATCGTTAAGGTCACAAAACCTGACACAGTTCTGTTACCATCTCAATAAAAGCTATCAAGCTCTCATGTATGTTCGTTCAGCCTATGATTTTTTAAGGTAAACTGGAGAAACACTGAATTATTTTTTATAATAACCTTATTAATTTATATTTCACCAGACACCTATTTGCATGTCTTTAATATTGTCAGACTGTACGAATGGCTAAACATACTCAAGCATTTGCAGGATAAACTAACTGACGTCACAATGCACCGAAAGAATGGAAAGAATTAATGATAGAATTGATATATTATGTACCTAAGTAAAAGCTTGATTTCATATACGTAGCATTCTAAGCAAATAAACAAAAAATATTATATTCTATTCAAAGAAGTAAAGTAGCCTGGTTATTGGCCCAGCCTAGGAGTAAAGAATGGCTTAGTCCAACTCGGCTCAAAGGTTTCAGTCTTACGGCCAGTCCCGATAACATCTTCGTCGATAGATTTGCTTACTAGAGGTAGAATTTTGACAATACTTGTATGGAACTTATGTCAATAACCTATCTCTAGTAAGCAAATCTATCGACGGATATGTTATTGAACCGGCCGTTAGTCGTAATCGGTATTGCTGCTCCTAAGTCATAGTCTAAAAAAGTATCTGTTTATATTTCCTTTGCTAAGGTGCATGCATCGTTAAAATTGTCGACGCATATTTTATTGCAAACAATAAACGATAGGAATGGGCATAATACAATACTGTTTACATAAATAAAATCATTCCATACCCCCATAGACCATACCCAGTATACAACGGTTAGTTTGCAAAAAATACGCATAACTTAAAATATCTTTGTTTTACAATTTCATAATTATATACTTATCTATACTAATATATAAAGCTGAAGAGTTTGTTTGTTTGTTTGTTTGTTTACTTGAACGCGCTAATCTCAGGAACTACTGGTCCGATTTGAGAAATTCTTTCAGTGTTAGATAGCCCATTTATTGAGGAAGGCTATAGGCTATATATCATCACGCTACGCGGACGAAGTCGCGGGCAGAAGCTAGTCTATATATATAAAAGAAAGTCGTGTTAGTTACACCATTTATAACTCAAGAACAGGTGAACCGATTTGGCTGAAAATTGGTGGAGAGGTAGCTTAGATCCAGGAGACGGACATAGGATACTTTTTATCCCATTCCCGAGGGATGTGTTAACAGACCGAATTCCACGGGGGCGAAGCCGCGGGCAGAAGCTAGTATAATATAGATATATAGATTTATTATTCAGTCTAATGTTAATATTACAATAACAAGTCCTTTATTGATTTTTTTATAGTTATTATTAAATAGGAATTCAAGAAATTTGCATGATAAAACAAGTAAATATTCGAAGGCACTGTTTTTACAATACATATTTAATTAAGTAAGTAACTCGAATTAAAATCAAATGGACTTTGGTGCAGGTGAGCCGACAACAAAACGTGTATTACCTATGCTAATAAGTAAAAATATACCTACTTATTTGAATTAGATACATAATTATTATGAACTTAATTTTCATTTAAGTAATTAATCTCGGTTAGGTGTAAGTACTTATGCCGTACTGCTGAAACCATCCGACAAACAATTTCCTAAAATTTCCTACAAGTTTATGAGGTAGGAATTAATTTGAACCTTTACATACCTACGTACTATTTAAAAAAAAAGACAAAGTTTCACATGTCCCCAATATTCATTTACCCATGACGATAATTACCAATAAATTAATTATTGTTGTTGTGATAATGTTATTTTGGGAATTTTAGGTAAACTGAGTACATTGGCGCTCTTTGGGGGAGGCCTACGTTCAGCAGTGGACGGCAACAGGCTGATATGATGATGACGATGATGAGTACATTATCTCATTAGCTTTTCTAGTTTTAGGTTGTGGGGTAGTTCCCATCTGTTTCGCTTAAAATACAGAAATCTTGTCAAGGCACAATTAGCAGACAGTAGAAAAACAATTGTTACGAGTTACGACATACTGGAGGATCACGTTCTTTTAATAAGGTGACTTTGTAAATAGGTAATAATATTACAGACTGTATTAGTTTGCTTAGTTTCTTTTATGAATTTTCATGATGTTAACGGTCTGGCGGTGGCAGGATTCCTAAGTAAGTAGTTTTTAAGTATTAATATTTACTTATAGATCATCAGGGTTGATAAGGAGATCCGAAACTATCGGCTGTCCGCAATAAAAATCTATACGAAACCGAAACCGTGTTAACCAATGAAAACGATTCGAATAATTTGAGTAAATAATATATCGTATTTCTCTTTTACAATTCCTAAATAATCTAATATCCATAACTGAAACTATCCGAAATAGTCGGATAATCTATTCTAATATATAAAGCTGAAGAGTGTAACCGAAACCTACAAAATAATTATGATTCTATCCGTATCCATATCCAGATCCGAAATTTAATATCTATAACATCCCTGATAGAGATAATTAAACTAAGGTTACGCACGGCCTACATCAAGCTGCTTTTCAGTATAAATGACTATACGAAAAGCCGTCATCTGCTTGTACTGGAAATGTTGCAAAATTAGCTTGATTGTAGCCGCGTGTACAATGGTGGTCTACTTTAGAGGGACAATAGACTTGAATGTACATATATTTTTCGTTCAGCTTGCTGGGCAAAAGCTACCCCCTCTTCATATTATATCTAATTATAAAGAACAGAATACACAGGCTCTTTCTATTACAGCCAGCTCTATGAAGGTCGAATAACATAAAAAAACTGTCTTTCGAAACGGTTTCCATACAAAAACTATGTTTTCATGATCATGTTTTGTCTGATTTCAGTTTTATTTGGTATGCGTGTCAGTTACACGAGCGAACCTCGATGAATAGCAGCGTGGATTTTTTTGAAAGTCTGATTGACGAAGATGGGCGCTTCGCCGAGTTAAATTGTCAAGAGCCGCAACGAGGATATCGACAACGATCACGACAACTAGCTCAAGGTATATTTATGTTGATTAGGTCTAAGTTTTATCTAAATAAAAAGAAAAGGTACCTAGGTCCCTTTCTAATATCAGAATATTTTTTATAAAATGTTTAGATTAAGTATATTAGATAGACCCACACACACACACAATCTACAAATACAAAATTATTACACGAAAATTATGTTTGTAAACGAACCCACTATAATATAGGGCCTACCTATCTACGAGTACCTACCTACTACGAAAATCGAACTGCGAAAATCGGTTCGGATACATACCAGACCGTTTTTTTATACCACGAATGACGTGTACGTTGTATTGGACCCGAAGATCGAATACCTAGTAATACTTATATACACGTTAGTCGAAGTACAAGTAAAACCGTAAGAACATTAAATGTGTGTCGTGACTTCGTTTCAATTTTCGAAGTTACGACTTTCGGTTTTTGTAGTACCTAGTAACCAGGATTAGATTCTTATGGTAAAGTTTTTCCAGAAAAAGTAATAAGAAGGAATAAAACAAAAAAAATTTGAACATGAGGTTGAACCATCACAGATAAACAGTTTTTTTTTCTTGGCTACTGAAGATAATAGATTTTTTTTTGGGAATGTTTCCAAACGTACCAAATGTCATTAGCACTGCGACCTCCTCAGAGTAACAATCATACTTCAATGGCGAGTATGCCGACCTCGATTATTTTGACTCGTAGTCGTCGTCGTCGATCAACTCTCGACCCCGACTTCGAATACTTGCCAGGATTGCCAACATAAAAATAAAAATGTGTACTTTTATTACACCAATGACCAATCTTTCTTCTTTTTCTTTCTTTCTTTTAAATCTTCATCTCTATATCTTAGTAGTACGTAGTACTTAGAGAGCTTTTTAGTTTTGACTGACTATAACATGGTAGGTAATAAGATATTTGTATTAGCTTGTGAAACTGTTTTACACCAATGACCAATCTTTCTTCTTTCTCTTTCTTTATTTTAAATCTTCATCTCTATATCTTAGTAGTAGTACTTAGAGAGCTTTTTAGTTTTGACTGACTATAACTTGGTAGGTAATAAGATATTTGTATTAGCTTGTGAGTGCATAATTATGTTTGGGCATAGAGTACGGCTCGGCGCGGAACTGAAGTCATCTTTCAAAATGTATTATTAATAGCAATATGGGTGTAAACGTACCATTCTAGATATTTAAATACAATAGACTTAAGAACATGTTGAGATTAAGACTGTTTCTTTCAAAGTACCCACATTCATATTAAATAGAACTAGGCACGTAATTATTTAATGGTATATTAAGTACTTTTTAATTTTTTTAAGATTGATCCACTATTTTAAATGTAACAGAATGTACCTGCGAGAAATCGTACTAGAACGTTTTTTAAATTCTTAGGCTGCCCACACTGCCTTCCAGTGTTTCCAGGGCCCTGAGTCGAAAGTTACGTTTCGTTTCCTGAAAAGTAACATTTTTGGTGCAAAAGTAACATTTTTCATTATAATTTTTATCTAGATACGTGTCTTTTTGGGATCTATGATGTCGAATGACCTTTTTTTTTCATTCCATGTTCAATTTAGATGCTTTCGTATACTTTTTGCATTAAAAATCTAGTATTACTAACCACCACAAGTTACGAAAAATGTCTTAAATATAAAAATCATGTTACGCGAGGGGGTCAAAAGTTACGAAAAATGTAAGAAATGTAACCATCTGGCAACACTGAACACTGAACAACGAGATAAGTAATACTAGTTTTTTATTTTATTGCAAACAGTACACGAACGCATCCTAGAACTAACATTTTTCAACAAATCAGGAGCTAAAAAAAAAAGCTCATTCGACATCATAGATCCCAAAATGTAACTTTTGCACCAAAAATATAACTTTTCAGGAAACGAAACGTAATAGGCTTGTTCTTGCTCGGACTATGAACGGAGCGCTCCGTACTAGTACAATCGTTCAAATGTACTAGTTCGGTCTTCTAGTACTATTAGTACAGTACAGTCCTATTAGTACAGAAGCTCACTGAAGGAAAAGTGAACAAAATTAATCACTGGGAGGATAGACATAAAGTTCAAAATAGCTTTGTTCTTGCTAGTGAGCGACGGTTAATAGTACAGTCGTTCAAATGTACTAGTCGAGGTCAAATGAGCGGTGAGCGACGGAGCGCTCCGTCGCTCACCACTCAGTTCGTAGTTCGTACAGAACTAGAGAGCCAGAGACTACGACGAACGACGAAGTACTATAGGAATGATGTACTAGAAAGGAAAAGGAATAGTTCGTACTAGTCTGTGTTGGGAATCAATTCCTAATAGTACATAGAACATGTACTACACAAGCCTAAAACGTAACTTTCGACTCAGGGGCCCTGGCAACACTGCTTTCATCTCGCCAACAGCGTTGCCAGATGGTTACATTTCTTACATTTTTCGTAACTTTTGACCCCCTCGCGTAACATGTAAGTAATTTTTATATTTAAGGCATTTTTCGTAACTTTTGAGAACAACGAGATAAGTAATACTAGATTTTTATTTTATTGCAAACTATTGAAGGTTAAGTTCAGTGGATGGCACCAGTGGTAATAAAAACACTATATTCATGGAAATAACAGAAATTATATTTAATTCGTACTTGTTACAACATTTTTATTTTTGCACCTCTATCAATTGTTTCTCAGTACCACAGACAAATTTATACACCATAAAGTATAAAGATAAAACTTCCAAGGAGTTCTTATGTGTACGTTCATTGCTATAAACCTCAACACCCTTCCTCAATGAATGTACACAATCATTGCAACTAAAATTATCATTTAAAATGCTATCAACTTTTTTATAAACTATCATCAAACAATAACAATTATCAAATATTTAGACCTAACTCTGAACACAATCTTTGAAAAATATTTTTAGTCAAACTCTTAGTACATATATCAGCTATCTGGTTTTCTGATGGTATATAATTCAAAACTACAACTTTCTTATCAACTTTGTCTCTAACAAAATGATATTTTATGTCAATATGTTTGACTCTGCGGTGATTTTCGGGATTTTTTGAAATATGAATGGCAGACTGGTTATCAACAAACATAGAAATATTTTCACATCTTAACCCTATCTCATTTAGTAATGTTCTGATCCAGCATCCTTCTGCCACTCCCTTTCCTAAAGCAACATATTCGGATTCTGTTGATGATAATGCTATACACTGTTGTTTAGCACTACACCATGACACAGTATTTCCATAAACCTTCATTATGTATCCTGTTGTTGATTTTCTTTCTTCTTTGTCTCCTCCCCAATCAGCGTCTGTATATCCCATCAGAATAGCTTCTTTTTCCTTTTTATATACAAGATTGTAATCGATTGTATTCTTTATATATCGCAACACTCTCTTCAACGCTTTCCATAATTCTTGACTTGCACAAGATTGGTATCTGCTTAGGTAAGTTACAGCAAAACATAGATCTGGACGTGTTCCCAGCATCGCGTACATTAGACTTCCAATCAAACTTCGACATCTCTTAATAAGTTCTTCATCCTTTGAAGATTCTTTTGGTAGTTCTAATCCTGCTTCTAATGGTGTTGATATCCCTTTACAATTCTCCATTCTATATTTCCTTAGTATACCTTCTAGATATTCTTTTTGGTTTAGCTCAATCGAGTTTCCTTTTTTATTGATATTTATTCCGAGATATGTTAATGTTGAGTAACCTAAATCTTTCATTTGAAACTTCTTACTCAAAGATTTCTTCAAATATTCTATTTCTTGTTTTTCTTCCCCTACTATAAGAAGATCATCCACAAATACTAATACATACAGTTTCATATTTTCTTTAAAATATAAACAATAATCTGAATTCGATCTCTTAAACCCTTCCTTAATCATAAATTGGTTAAATGTATTATTCCAATTTTTTGGCGATTTCTTAAGCCCGTATAATGATTTCTTAAGTTTTAAAACATCTCCTTCTTTTCTTTCCATCTCTACTCCTTCTGGTATCTTGAGGTAAACATCTTCTTCTATATCTCCATAAAGAAATGCACTTTTCACGTCCATTTGTGTAATCTCCAAATTTAATTCATTAGCAATAGATAATAAGATCCGTAAAGTTGGTAATTTTGCTACAGGGGTATATATTTGAGACGGATCAAAATCATATTTCTGTTGAAAACCTCTAACCACTAATCTCGCTTTGTAAAGCGCCTTTTGATCTTCTCCTTTCTTTACGCGAAAGACCCACTTTGTTTCAATAGCTTTATTGCCTTCGGGTAATTTTGTCAAAAACCAAGTATTATTTTGTTCTATTGCTTGTAACTCCATTTTAATTGCTTCGTTCCATGCTTCTGAATTTTCTCCATTCACTGCTTTTGTATATGTAAGATTTTCTTCTCCTTCATCTTCTACATTTGTATAATATAAATAAAAATCCTCCAAATGTTTAGGCTTATTTATTTCCCTCGTTCTTGTCCTCCGCTTCTGTGTTAATTCATTATTTTCCCTCATATTTTCTTCTTGTATATCATTTTCGGTCTCACCTTCATAAAAATTTTCATCTCTAATGGGACTTTCTCTTACTTCCTCATTAATCTTGTCTTCTTCTTCTATTGCTTTTATTTCCTCTTCTTCCACTTTCTCATTATCTTGAATAATGCATATAGATTTATTAGCTTCACATTCATCTGTATCTTCTTTTAAAAATATTACATCTCTATATGTGTGAATATCTGTCTGCCCTTCATATTTAATATTATTTTTACCTAAAACCTCTTTAACGAGTTTAACATTCTGATGTGCCAGCCGCTTATGCCGTTCAGAAAATGTTAAAAACGCAGAACACTTTTTCTCAAATTCAAAATTCATAATATATAGATTTTCTTTTCTACTAGCTGTACATGTGATCTCACCATCTTTAATAAACTTACATCCATACTTTGTAGATACCATAGAATATCCTTTATCTACTGCACATATTACAGAAAATAAATTTGCCTGTAATTTAGGAACATACAACACATTTAATAAAACTGACGGAATATATTTTTTACCATCAAAAGCTAAAAAGTTAATTTTTCCTATACCATACACTCTTAGTTTATTCCCGTCACCTACCGTCACATATTTTTCATATTTAATATCTTCATATTCATTAAATAAATCTAACTTACTCGACATATGCTCGCTGGCTCCAGTATCCATAATCCAACAATTATTATTCATTTTATTGATACAATAAGCTTTAGCTACGTCATTTTTATTAAACATTTTCTTACCTGTATTTTCACCTGAAATTCTTACTCTACAGTCTTTATACAAATGCCCAACTCTATGACAGTAATTGCATTTTCTTAGCCTACAATCCTTTTTTATATGACCACTTTTCCCACATTCATAACATTTTACAATTATGTCATTATTCTTCTTAATAAATCCACCATAACTCCTTTTTGTCACCAATGCTGTTGTTAACTCCTTTTGCTCTTCACTATTTGCAAAACGCTCCTCTTCAACTAATAAGCGCGCGGTTAAGTTATCCATTGTTTGGTCTGTGATTGGGACTGATTCCCAAGCTGATATGAAATATTTGTATTTTTCAGGCAGACTCATTATTATTTTCGTTATAACCATTTTTTCGGATACCTCCTCATTATGACTTTTGAGTCTCTGTACTACATCTGCTGTTGTTGACAGAAATTTTGCCATAGGCTCTTCAAATTTTAAATTGTAGAATTGTTTTTGTAATAAATGGACTCCCACCTTCGACTTAGACTCGTATAGAATAGAAAGTTTATTCCACATTTCAAAACTGGATATGCATGCCGTCAAATAACAAATCACGTTTTCGTCAACTCTGGATACTATTAATTCTTGAGCCTTAAGATCCATTTCGTTCCACTTCTCTTCATTCAAATCCTTAACCGCCACCTTGTTCGTTACTACATCATATAGCTTTTTCGATTTTAATACTACAGACATTTGAAAATGCCAAGCCGCCCAATTCTTTTCCCCCAGGATAATAATCGCCTTACTGTTATTTTCCATTTTCCTCTATATTTGGCTTTTGCCAACACCGCTCTAAGCGCGTATTCAATTTCTCCGCTATTCAATTTTTTTTATTTTTACCTTCGTGCCTATTCCGTTTCTGGGCCCATAACCTATTGAAGGTTAAGTTCAGTGGATGGCACCAGTGGTAATAAAAACACTATATTCATGGAAATAACAGAAATTATATTTAATTCGTACTTGTTACAACATTTTTATTTTTGCACCTCTATCAATTGTTTCTCAGTACCACAGACAAATTTATACACCATAAAGTATAAAGATAAAACTTCCAAGGAGTTCTTATGTGTACGTTCATTGCTATAAACCTCAACACAAACAGTACACGAACGCATCCAAATTGAAATCACATTTTTAACAAACGAACAAATCAGGAGCTAAAAAACGAAACGTAACTTTCGACTCAGTGGCCCTGGCAACACTGCTCGCCAATAAACAAAATGGCTGACGTCAGTGCTTAGAAGATCGCGGCCCAAATGTTTGCGATTTAGTTTTAAAATATTGTGAGGTCGTATAATCACTATGTCGAATTTGTGCTCTAGAATCGTTTCGAAACCTCCAAAAAGGTTACAGGACAGTAGGGATAGTATGTCTGTTGCGCAAACGAACGCTTGGATGAATGGTGAGCTCGTGAAGCATTGTAAATATTGATTTGTTTCAATAAAATTATGTGTCGTTGAGTTGGAGAGGTCAAGAAAAAGATTATTAACGGTGGTTTAATCGAATAAATGCGGAACTGTCATGGTTCGGGATATTTAATTAGCGCGCGACCTGTATTCGCGTTACGTGAGCAGTATTTATAACATCAAAAATGTTTGTTAATTAAGTGGTGTTTGGGTGTTTCCAGCTGAAAACATCAACAATGGTGGCGGGCTATCGTTGTCACCGCCACACACAGTATCTCAGCGTGAGACTGGTACGCAGGTATCTCAGTGCTACAGTGGCCCACCGTCCCCTTGCGGTTCCACGAGTGTGACACCGTCCCCCACAACTTCCCCGGCCCCTCCGCCGGGAACCGCCACTTTAGATCCTAATTGGCAAGCAACTAAACCCACTGTGCGGGAGAGGAATGCAGCTATGTTCAATAACCAACTAATGTCAGATATCACATTCATTGTTGGAGGACCAGGTATCTATAACGGTATTCAATCTACATTTTTATCCTGTTAAATACTAAATAAAAAAGGAAAATTGTATTGATTTTTCTGTGTCACATATTATATTGGTTAGATTTCTTTAATTGATTGTAGTTTTATTGTTTCAGGCCATTCACAGATAATACCAGCTCACAAATACGTACTAGCTACTGCCAGCTCTGTGTTCTATGCCATGTTCTATGGAGGGTTAGCAGAATGCAAACAGGAGATAGAAGTTCCTGATGTTGAACCATCAGCTTTTCTTACACTTTTAAAGTTAGTTTCATATACATATTTCTTGAATTACCTAATGTTTATATTTTGTAATTGTATTCTGAATATAGCAGTATAAAGGTAATTTTAACAAATACATGTTGTTTTTGTTTTAGATACATTTACTGTGATGAGATTCAGCTGGAAGCAGATACAGTATTATCAACACTATACGTAGCAAAAAAATATATTGTTCCACATTTGGCCAAAGCTTGTGTCAATTATTTGGAAACTAGTCTAACGGCAAAGAATGCATGCCTGCTTCTCAGCCAGTCCCGTTTGTTTGAGGAACCAGAACTGATGCAGAGATGCTGGGAAGTAATAGATGCCCAGGTATGTGAATCTACTGAGAATCTCACCACAATGTGTCTCGAACCATCCTCATCATACAGCAGTCTCTTAATGGAACTATCAGAAACCTCCAGTCGAAACTTTTCTAGTCCAGAAAGCATGGAAAATGTTCATAGTGTTTACAATTAATCACAATTCATAGAGGATAGTTTTATATTATTAAAATATATACTGAAATTATAAAAGTACTTTATAAAATACAAAGATAATTTCTAAGATTGCAGAAGTTTTCAGCCAGAACTTTCTCAGAATACTTATTTAAAAATACATTTTAATGAAGTATTGCCCAAAAAATTGTCTAAAAATATTTTTTGTGCCAGAAACATATGTAATGCATATGTATACTCAATTTTAGGTTGTGATTTAGGGTTAAGAGTATACCTGTTATACTGTATTATGTAAATATATTCTATTTATTTACATTCCAATATGCTCTCATGTATCTCTAGTCATAATCATAATACATGATTTAGATTTAACTGCAATACAGTTTGCTTAGAAAAGTATGCAATGGTATATGTTGTGTACATACATTATGTATGTTGTGTAATGCATGTAATTGTTTAAATGGCAATTTTGTAGTATTTTAAATGTAATGAAAAATGATCTGAATAAAATGTTGAACAAATTGTATTGCAGTTTCAATAATCCTTCACCTTCATATTAACAAAAAATATTTTATTTTAGGCAGAGATGGCCTTGACCTCAGAGGGCTTTGTTGATATTGATGTGTCAACATTAGAATCAGTATTAGCGCGAGAAACACTCAATTGCAAGGAGATCAACTTATTTGAGGCAGCTTTAGCTTGGGCTCATGCTGAATGTGTAAGAAGAGAAATTGAACCCACACCTACAAACAAAAGAGCAATGTTGGGAGGTGCCATCTACTTGATAAGATTTCCTACAATGTCATTAGAGGAGTTTGCAAACAGTGCAGCACAGATTGGAATTTTGACTCCACAGGAGACAATTGATATATTTTTACATTTTACTGCATCCAGCAAACCACAATTATCTTATCCAGTAAAAGCTAGAGCAGGGCTTAAAGCTCAGGTATTTCAGTCATTCTTCTTGAATTGTATTCCATTTTGTTAATAAACAATAACCTGTATCACAAAAAAATAACTTGTTTTGCAGATATGCCACAGGTTCCAGTCATGTGCCTACAGGAGCAACCAGTGGAGGTACCGTGGGAGATGTGACTCTATTCAATTTTGTGTGGATAAGAGAATATTTGTAGTTGGATTTGGCCTATATGGATCCTCAAATGGAGCAGCTGATTATAATGTTAAGATTGAACTCAAACGTTTGGGCAGAGTACTGGCAGAGAACAACACTAAATTCTTTTCAGATGGATCAAGTAATACTTTTCATGTGTACTTTGAAAATCCAATACAAATTGAACCTGAGTGTTTCTATACTGCTTCAGCAGTACTTGATGGCAGTGAACTAAGTTATTTTGGACAAGAGGGATTAAGTGAAGTGTATATGGGAACAGTGACCTTTCAGTTCCATTGTTCTTCTGAGAGTACTAATGGTACAGGAGTCCAAGGAGGTCAGATTCCAGAACTCATCTATTATGGTCCTACAGTCAACACTTCAATGGCCAATACAACAACTAATGAGGACTGACAATTGAATAAATCTCGGCATTTTCACTATTATTCTGTATAATATTATCTTATCACTTAGAAATTCCACACAAAAATCCTTGATAAAAAACTATAATAGGTACTTAACCATTCCCAAATGTTAAATTGTTATGTTGATAAACTTTGTGTATATTGTTGAACTTGAATAGTAAATAAGATATTGTACCTTAAGATTGTGATATGGGTGTCGTAAAAGCTCTCTATAAATAGGTTCTAGACCTATCATGATACAAATTCATTGCAATATATAAAGTTATTACTTAATAATTAAATGTTGTTTGTCTTTTCCTTCTATCAATGATCACAATTACATACAACAGTACATACAGAGAACAAAAAACTATTACTGTTCTAGGTAATCATAATTCAGTGAAGCCACTAAACATGGTTTACCTATCCATAGTTTTGTGTATAGTTTGAATTAGTAATAATTCAGTTGGAATTAGATGGAAACAACAATGATAATCAATAATGTTAAAATTAATAGTTTTAAATGTGTTTCATATAATAGATGATAGTGAAGTGAGCTTAATATATAATAACATCTGGACTTTTGGGGTCAGTTTACACATTCAATGCCACTATGATTTTCATGATGTCTTTGCGGAAGTTGAAATGTATGCGTCCATGCTATTGTATCAATAGCTTCCATAATGCTATTGATGCCATAACTTTCTGATATTGGTAAACTATTTATAACCTATCACAACAACAAGTAGTGAAGAAGAAATAGCAGATGTGTAACACATTTCTTATCATTGCCACAGTCTTGTGGACTATACAAGACTGTAAATAAATGTAAAAGGGCTGTGCTGCAATTATGAGTAAGTATATTTTTATTGACATCTAATGTACTTACCAGTAGGTGGAATGTTGATACACAAGGCTCTCGACAGCTTGAAGTATGTGCGGCCAACTTGATAACAGCAAATTGGTACTGCATCACTCACATCTATCAATAAATCTGAAGGACTTGTTCAGGATATGAAATATACAAAGCAATAAATTATATTTTAAGATCTATAGATTAAGAAGTACAAATTTCTTATGAAGCAGTTACTAATATTAATTATATATGACAGTATTTTCCGAAGAAGATGGAGGGATATGTAATAGTGACCAATCTTCTGGCAGCTACCAAAACAGTTACATTACAGGAAATTACATCTTTTAGGTAGACCAACAATACAGTTGATCAGTTTGTATAAATAATTTCATGCAAAATGATGCATTAAGGTTTTATAAAAGGATACGGGCTGTGCCTTCAGTCCTGCATGTCATGTACACACATGCTGCTTGAGTATGACTTGAAGGCCGTCCAATAGTGAGGTGGCGAGACAGAGCCATCTTGTAAAAATTACAAGCAATGTCAATGCATTGTTGATTGAGACGCAACTGTTGGCAGAGAGCTGTGATACCTTCTCTAGCCTTCCTCAGTGTCACTTCTCTAGACTCTTGGCCAATACCAGCATTGAAGGCTGCAAGAAAGACAAAAAATTATGATGTATAACAATAACAATTGTAAATAACAATATTTTTTAAAATATTAAATAATTAAAAGTATTTATTTATAATAATAAATAATAGTTCAGGTGAGTATGCTCCTTTCAATATTAGGTTCAATGACATTATTTCCATAAAATTGTTTATAAGTATGATCAGTATTCAGTATGCTTACTTAGTCAGCATTTTATTTTTATATTTCTCAATAAGTGATTTTTTTGTAATTCTTGTGAGAAAATAAAGTTCTTAAACGAGAAAAACTTGCAAACAATGGAAAAATTATTACATAAAAATCCAAAGTTTGAAGTGGAGTGGCCAGGTAGTTCCACATTTTTTGTAGAAGGATAAAATATGTAGGTACTTATAAACATATTTACCTCGTCCAAAACCTGTAGCGCCTCCTTTAGACTCAGCCGACACGAATTGTCCTATAGTAGAAGCACCACCATGGGCATTCTCTTGGAACTCTATTTCTGCCACAATTATATTGTCTTCCAAAACCGACCCGCAATTCGTACACACCGCATCGCCGCGGGCTGGGTCTACCTCGATATCTGAAGACCCGCAGTGCTTACATTTCTTCCCAGACATTTTCTGTACAGATAAATTTGAACATAAACGTGAGTTCGAAAGGTTAACTTTCAGGACATCAATAAATGTATAGGTAGTAGTTTTTTTCAGTTTACTTGTTCATTAAGTAACTTTATTACTTTACGTAGAAAGAAGGTAAAAGTTAAAATATTCACTAACAAATGCCTGTTGGGATATTGTGGGTAAACTCTCGTCTCTCAGTAAGTAGGTATAGATACGGGAATATCGTGGAAATTCTCCGGAATACGGTACTTTCCTTTTGGGCTTGAATTGGAATTTACTTCAAACTACCCGATAATACCTTTTTGGCAGCTATGGGCTGGGCAGCACAAAATAATTCACAAATCACAAAATGAAAATATCATCCGATTGTAACTTTTTATTTTGATATTCCGATCTGCCACTTGACACTGTCAATGTCATAATAAGATTAACAATGACATTTACAATATTTGCATTTTTTTATATTTCTTTTGGCATGGCTACAGAGGCCTTTGCATCAACATTGCCATATAAAAAACTAGCTTCCGCCCGCGACTTCGTCCGCGTGGAATAGTTACTTAGTCTTAGCGTGACGATATATAGCCTATAGCCTTCCTCATAAATGGACTCTGTAACACTGAAAGATTTTTTCAAATCGGACCTGAGATGAGCGCGTTCAAGCAAACAATCAGACAAACAAACTCTTCAGCTTTATATATTAGTATAGATATACATATACTCACACCTTTCTCCCGCAATATATAAAAATGTATAATATATAAAAATATATTCATTTTTTTATATATTGATAAATTATTGTGTAATTTTTATATCTGATTTATTTGCGTTTCATTAGTAAATGTATCACAGATTATATAGTATATAATTTGTTTGCATTCTATTTGTTAAATGCAATGATTTGTTGCAAGAAAATAGACAGAATAGGCACTAGATAGACTAGATAGACTTCTAACTGTGTAATCTTTGTTATACGTATACCTAACAAAGATTACACAGTTATAAGCCATTTCTACCTATTCT
Organism: Acronicta leporina; assembly: GCA_947256265.1. NCBI lineage: Eukaryota > Metazoa > Arthropoda > Insecta > Lepidoptera > Noctuidae > Acronicta > Acronicta leporina. The sequence goes on from OX366529.1 coordinate 5,515,216, forward strand.
AGTGCCTATTCTGACTATTTTCTAAGCTAGAAGCTAAGAAGCTAGGAGAGTCGAAACACAAAATGAAATAGTCCAGTCCCTCTCCCTACACGTCTAGAGCCGGGTTCTAGAGTCGCGCAGCCCTTTAATGTTGTGGTTTTAGTAGATACCATGAGTCCACGACAGTTGTTCGTAGGGAACTAAAGACATTTACAGTATAAAAATAGTTCTATAAATTATTGTAAATGCGAATGTGAATGTGAATCTTCCTGTTTTCTTGGTTTTAAGTAAGCAATAATAAGGTTTTTTTTTCTTGGAAAGTATTGAATATTTTGGAGCGTTCAAATTTATTCCAAAACTATAGCGTGAATAAAAACGATGTTAAAATGAGTTTTCTAAGTAGTGCCCTCTCGACTTGGCCAAAATTTTGTGACGTCATGACCAAGGAGCTTCGCTATTGGTCCAATATCACGCTATCCATATTTTTAGACGATGAGATCACCCTTCAATTTCGTTTAGGCTGAAGTACGACGGTACGTCCAAAAAGTCATATATTTTAGGATATAAGTTGGCGTTTAGGTCGTTTTGGTACAATACGTTAAAAATTCTAAGGAGAGAAGGGCATCCCCAAAGCGACGACGACGTCATCGTTTCGTTTCGTTTGTGTGCACAACCACAAACTGCAATGATGAGTCATCATTGTTGTTTTCTCGTTGGATAATCTTTTTCAATCCAAAGCACCTTTATTTTGATTCAGTTGCTGTCATCAGTGAACTGTCACAAGAAACTTCGCAGTATTTGATAGTTACGCGGAACTAAAACTTTGTTTGAAGTTCTAGATCGTATTGATAATACGCGTTGTTTGTCGATCAAATTACGTAAATCATATCTCGTGTTGAATCTTGGACTTGAGTGAATCTGAACTGATGACGATGAAGGTAGAAATCAGTGATAGTCAATCAAACCAGTCGGACATTTCCTGTGACAGTCAGTCGTCACAGGGCTCCTCCACAAATGATTTCGTTTCTTCCGTGCCGCGTTCTAGATCCTTACTTACGGTAAGTAAATAATTGACATTCCTCATTTCTTGATATTGTACCTATCAGTATAACTTCTTCGAAATGATACTTTTAATTTTTTTTTATTGGTTAAATCTAAGTGTTTGATCATGTTGGGGACGTCCTTCAACTTTTACATGACCATTTCTCTTTTTTTATGCTAGTAATTAACAAGGAATTCTTGAACAATGTCCAGTTCCTTGTCTTATTTTTATTACATTGTTGATAGTGAGAACTGTTTAGAGTTAGACTTTGATTTTCCTTTGTATTTATTAGCTATTATCTGGTGTATTATTAAGACCTTGGTTTTATAATAGACTTCCTGGTACAATATAATGAATTAATTCAAATGAAAACTTATGGAAATTTACCTATTATATTCTTCGCTAGCTGTAACTGACCATGCAGAGCTGCAGCTCAAAAAGTTGATAATTATTTATATTAAATGTGTTTAGAACCTGCAAGATATCTGGGGACATAAATATATGATAGTCTGATTGAAATCTGTTGAGTCTGTTCAGAGAGTTGCCTTAGGGTTTATGTAGCCTAATCAAGACAAAGTTTAGACAGATTATGAGGCATAGTATAAAATATTTAATGAGGAAAATAGCATAACATACTATCACACCTGTATTCCCCGAAGGGTTAGGCAGAGGCATACTAATGTACACCCACAGTTCGCCGGTATGTTTAGTTCCCATGTAATAGGGGGCGAGCCTATTGCCATTAACCGGGCACAAATTCCTAACTCCAAGCTGCCACTGGGAATTTCATAGAAAAACCCAATAACACTGCTCGACCTGGGAATCGAACCCGGGACCTCTAGCGTAGCAGTTGCGCTCAGGACCACTTGGCTAATAAGGAAAATATACTGTTGCATTCAGTGGAAACATAGAATTATGTTATTTAAACTAATAAAATTGTTTGTCCTAACTAATCTGTCAAATGCACAGTCTTAAAAGCTGAAATTTGAAATAAAGGTTTATTTTATATGGTAAGCCTTTGCGAAGAGAGGTTTTTTTAGAAATTTCAACTTTATGGGGGTAAATGTTAAATATTTTTAAGCAATGAAAGGTATGGTCTTTAATGTTAGAAATACAAAAAAAAAATAGAGTTGCTGAGAATAAAGAAAAAATGATTTTGTATCAATAAAGAATATTTATATATTTATATAGGACTTTCGATTTTTACTCTCTTTATTATCATTTCAGACAATAAGTTTGTGCATAACAGTTAAACAATAAATAACAGCCAAAGTTATAATCTGTCATACTGTTTGCTCACTGATAATAAGTTAACTCATTTGTATAAAATTAACAATGACATTGAAATGTTTCTTATCCACACAAGAAATAAAATTAGTGTTGAATTCAGTTATTTTGTAACACAATCTTTGAAACTAAAATGATAGTATGATATTTGTGGATAGATAACAGTGTTTATCACTGATAATATGGATATGCAAGTAGTATATGTCATGGTTTTAAATTTAGTTGATATGTCATAGTATACAAATTATGCCTTGGTTTCAATAAGAATCTTAGAAATATTGTTAGGACTTAGCTTAATGCACTGATTTGCTGATAAATGCTATACTTTGTTAATGTTGTCTGCGATTACTTCCTACAAACAAACATTTTTTTTAATTAAAAAAAAAGCTTACTAGCATTGCGTAATGCACATTACTAGTATTCTTGTTAACCCCTCGTGCTAAGCTATATGCTTGTGTTACGAGTGGGTTCAGGTCGGTAGTGCAATGGGTGGGGTTCGAATCGGCAACCACATGATCGCAAGTCCGACGCCCTAGCCTACCTAGTCTACCGACGCTTCAATTACAACATTATTTCAAAGTTTACCTCTTCATAATAATAGATACAATATGAATAATTGTTATATTCACTTAAAAGGATATCCTTATAGTGACATCTTTTAGTCCCATGGAGGCTTATCCTTTGGGTTATTTTATTGTACTGCTACTAATTTATTCCATACTTAGGTTCAAGCCCTATCTGAGACCAAATATGTCTTCCATTAAAATTTATAGGTATCTATATATATTATACTAGCCTCTGCCCGCGACTTTGTCCGCGTAGCGTGATGATATATAGCCTATAGTCTTCCTCAATTAAATGGGCTATCTAACACTGAAAGAATTTTTCAAATCGGACCAGTGATTCCTGAGATTAGCGCGTTCAAGCAAACAAACAAACAAACTCTTCAGCTTTATATATTAGTATAGATATTTATATTTATAAATATTTACGCCCTAGCCTAGGCTACCGTTTTAAGAGCAACAGAAACCATAACAATTATCTTAAGAATTTTTATTTGTCTGTCCGTTTGTATTGTTTCCACGCACATCGCATGTAAGGATGTATTGTTAGAGGATAACGAAAAATCTAGCGCTTGTATCTTGATATGCGTCGACTTAGTAAGCAGGTAAACCATTTTGGGTCGCAAGTGCTACCGCGGACAAGAGATAGTGAAAAATAATGTTCATCTAAGTCGGTAACAGATTAATTATCCAGCCGGATGGATAGGAAGCCGTTTTCCGGTCTTCTCCAGCGATCTCCGGTCCTGCCACAGACAACCCAGCCCTTCCAATACTACTTACCATTTCATATCTGTCGGTAACTTATTGTGAAACTTACCCCACTCAGAAACTCGGTAGATGTGGACACTTACTACCCATATAAAGTAGGCACGGAACATTTCGCAGAAAGCATGTCAGAATGTGAAGATCACAAGAAAAAAAAAACACAATTTAATCAAATGAAAATGAATGTAAAGTAATAATAATTTCCATACGTAGGTAATGGTAGGGCAACAAAAAATTTAACCGAAGGCCACAAAACCGAAATTATCCTATCCAAGTGTTCCATTTTTGAGTGTATCAAACGCGGAACCTGGAAAATAATTTACCAAGATCACCTTAAGCCAAGTTGCTGCAACGAAGCTGCGATAAAATATAAGACATAATTATTGTGATTGTTAGTTCTTTTGCAGTGTTTTTGTTAAGAGAAACACGTGTACTGTAAATGTACCATGTACCAACTTAAACAAATACTACAGTTATGATAACAATTTTGTTTTGAACAAAGGTGTTTCCTTTAATTGCGTAACAACGGCTTTGATTTTCCAATATGTAAATCTCACTGTATCCTTAATTATTATGATTCATATAACACTGAGAACAGGAATGTCGTGTGATTAAGAATATACTTCAATATTTGAAAAAAATTGACTGTAATTGATAGGGTTTTTCAATACTTATAAAGCCGAATCAAACTTGAGGATATACTATGACAAACATAATTAGCATTGTTAATAATTGGCTATGTTCCACGTGTTCGCCTAGATATTCCCATGTTTGAGTTAAATTCTGTTTAAAGTTGACAAGCCTCATTATATTTTTTATTCATTTAGGATAAAAAAATCTATACTATATTCATTTATAATAATATTTGGTTTCTTTTAAAAAATATTTCGTCCTCACTTCATTTCTTGTGCATTAGAATACGTCGTCTAATTAGCTTCAGATGCTAATTTGTTAGCACTTTTAGCCAACTTTGTCGGAAAAGAACAAGAGCTGTCCGACATTTCTTTTCCCACAATGTATCTTAATTCTCTCGGTTTTTGTCATCGAAGCAGATAGAGAATCAGTTTACGTTATGTGTATGTGAAGCATAAATAAATTTTCCTGAGTTCCTCTCACAAATAAATTTATGTAGGTAGGTACCTACTTAAATTTAGGAATTACATTTGATAGGAAAATTAGCAGCGTCAGTGCTGCCACACTATCCAGTGCGATAGTGCAAATTCGAGTTTAGCCAAATTTGTTACTTAGGTGTACAAAAAATGTAGTAGTTTTATTTATTTATTCACGGTCTGCGAAAACCAACTTTTTGCTAATGATGCTTGAATGAATACGTGCGATAAAAAACTAGACATGCAGATTGTGCTAGTTGCTTCATCTCCATCGTACCTTTATCGTCTCAGAAGCCCAAATGACCCCAAAGTGAATACTTGTTCGTGATACTTTTTCTATTAGCTATTACCGTCCCACTGCTGAGTAAATGGACGATTTATTAGCATTACCTAGTAACTTTTAATGCCCAGTATTAACAAAATACTCTGATCTGATGTAATTAGTAAAGTCTGTACATGTAATAAGATAAAGGACGTTTGACGTAGCTTGGTGTGTAGGTAATTTAATTACTCTCTTTAAAAACTAAGGAGCTTCAATTTCATTGTGATCAAGTATCACATAATAACAACGTTGTTCTAACCTAAACACGAAGTCATAGCAAAACGGTAAAGTCAATCACAAACGTATTTTGACCATCGTTCCATGAAACAGGCAGGTACTACCTGTTCCTAAGTTGTTAACCAATTAACTACACGGTAATTTACCAGTATATTAGGGTAAACGATATTATAATAACTCATTTAATTACTTTTGTATAAACCCTTTGTGCCGCTACAGTTTGGTTACAGCAGGAAAACATTATTTTGTCGAGTGGCGATGACCGCGCTGTTGCTGACGTCAGCGATTCGAGGAAAACTCGGGTCTCGAGCCCACGCGTCGTGATCGTATGTCTACCAACAAATGAACGTAAATTGAACACTTACCAGTAATCTGATGGTGGAGCATATATTCCCTATTATTTTAAATCATGAACACAACCAAACGCGTAGTTTGCAAAGTTGATTGCTACGATTTGCGTCGAGACCTTGAAAGTGACATGTGTATAGGGTCAAGGCAATGCAGTGCACAACAAGCTAACAGACGACCAACAAATTATAATTATGCTTAACTGACTTGTTTACACATGGAAAAGTAAGAAATTTGTTTACTAATTAGAATAGGAAAGCTTCCGAAGGAGAATTTAAAGGTTATAGATAGATGTTTCCGCCCACTGAAGAAAGACAACATAACAGTGTCATGTGTTTCTTAGTCGGTATTAATTGCTAATTATATATACGTCTTTTGATTTTAAACGAGTCTCGTAAAATATACTGTTGCCTACAGTTTTACTCGCACTGCGAAATACTTTTTGTGGCAATACATAGTCTATGTCCTTCCTCAGGATATGCTATCTTCTCCAAAGTTTACCAAAATCGGTTTAAGGGATTGTTAAAAGGTAACAGACAGACTTACCTTCGAATATATAGTAAGTATTAGTAAATTATTTATAGTATTATAGTACAATTATTGGGGTTATACATTGCAAATGCACTATAATTAATATTATTATTCTTACTGATATAAATTGTTTACCAACTTCTTTGTAGGACAGATTGTTCAATATCAAACTTCCATTGATCGCGATATTCGTTTTACGTGCGTCCAGGCCAAGTTTGGAGCTAAAAGACATACATAGTGATCTGTCTGTCTATAACTTTACTGATTATAATGAAAATGACGTGTCGTTGAATTAATTAGTGAAAAGTCTGATATTTTATCTAACGTAGTATGATTGGGTATGTTTATAATGTACACACTACAATACGTCAAGCTATACAGTGGCTCTACAAAAATAATCGCTATCGCGACGGAATACGGGCTTATGAATGAGGCGGCGGCGGCGTGTGTACAATATCCTCTTCTTCGTTTTGTATTTGACCTTCATTTTTGTTAGGAAGATATTGCTGTTGTTTCGTTGAAAATACTCTACCGATTGTTTCTGCTCATAAGAATTGAACATCGCGTTGTATCGAATTAGTGGTTACTGCGCAAACATTAATTAGCAAGTCAATTAACGCGGGTTCAGGTTGGACAAGCACCTCGCGCCTCCACTGCCTCAGATTTATCGTTTCTATAAAAGTTGTAGTGTTAGTTTGTGGTAGCAAAACGAAGTACGAACTTTTTAGCTGCATTGCCTCAATACGTTTCTAATTTTCTATAGTTTTGGTAGAACATAAATAGAATTTAATTAATTAGTAGACCATAATTAAATCATGAATTAAATATATAATAAACCATAGATAATACGTACAATAAGTTGAGTATAATAAGAAAATAATTGCATCAGAATATAATATGTTTAAAATATAGTAAGTTTAGAAAACATAACGGCAGTAAATGGAAATAATTATGTACATGAATAATTTAAAAGTGACAAGAGCTATTCAAATGCAGAGAAGCATTATGTAAAGAAAAACTTGGATTGGTATATTTTTTGTTAAATAAATAAGAATATTATTAGTTTAAGAAGCAACCACTCAAAATAACAAAGCCAAGCACGCATTAAAAAATATCCATATATTTTAAATTCTAATTTATATTATATATAAATTGTTTATATCAGCTGCGACATCAATATGAGAAAACATTAATTTCTGAACTATGACAACATCGACAGTTTTCGTGGAAAATGGAACTTAGCTAGTGGAAGCAATTGCTCGCGTGACTGCTAGTCAAGGGCGGGCCCTTGAACTGTCCCGGGGAGTTGACCGACTCGTGCTCTTTGTAGCGTTTTTCACGAGGCAACGAAGAACATTAGCTTTTATGGTGGATGACTTGTGGTGATTGATGGTCATTGCAAAATCATGTGGTACGATTATTCACCTTGCAAGGTATATACGATTTTGTTAATAATGATACAGAATCTGTCGCCGTCCTCACCTTCCAGCAGCCCTAGCCAAGTTTAGAATCTATGATCGCTAACTCTATAGAAAACTATGGAAGCTATAGAAGCTATACAAATGTATGGGAAGACGACATTCTGACCACCTGACTTAGCGTTATAGGTATGATCTTCCCATATTTTTTAATAGTTTTCTATAGTGTTAGAGATCGTAGATCTTAAACTTGACTAGACCTGCAGATTCTTAAATATGTACTGAAATCTTTGCTGAAAGGGGTCATAGTTCCAGTTATGTTAAGGAGTCTCAACAAAATTAAGAGTTCTCAAAACTGATCTTTCCCAAACAAAATTTCCGGCCTTCTTGGAAATTAAACCCTCAAGGCAAACTGAATTTTATTAGAAATACATTTTTTCGGTGATTTTTCTAAGGTTGTTTCCTCAATTGAGGAAAAGGGCACTGATATGAAATTTATTACCCGTTTTATTTCATGATATTTTGTGACTGATTCGATTTTTCATGGAAATGATAAGCTACGAGTTTCTGCTAGGTTTAGAGATGACGTCATCTTTATATCAAACGATCTTACATAATGACCAGTCGTGTGCTTATCAGACGGCGTGGTTCCATCCGTAGGGTAATTTAAACATAAGTGTAACGTGTATTTATTTATTTTCTTTAGGTCTCTCCTATCCTATGTGAACTGTAAGACCATTAAAACCTAGTCTTCTTCGTTATTTTAAAATAGATCTCTCTCTGTTAGTTTTGGTGTATTCAGGCGTGCAAAGATGAAGTATATCTTGTAGGTATTTGTAGAGGTATTAAAAAGTAGAATGGGCCCTAAATATCAGTAGAGGCAACTGATAGCAAGTATCGATTCTATACAGCATAAAACTGCATGTAAGTTCATAAGCCGGTGATTCAATAATCTTTAATATTGTTAAAAATCTATTAATGTGTGTAGCAGTTAGGACTCTGGACAGTCCGCTTTAAACTGGTTTTTAGTGATACTGAGTGTAAACTTATGTTCACAAATAATGCCGTTCTAAATATCTACCGGTAAATCGATTGGAACCTCGGATAAGTTACGTATTGCTACAGACAGCTGCAGCTTGCAGCATAAAGCAACTTCATTATTTCTGATGGACTTTATTGATTTACCAACTGATGTTCAATACATATTTCCGCTACTTCTGAACCAAACTTGTTCTCAATACATACAAGAACTATTGTAATATAAACTGTTACAGTTCCAATGCAATGCAAATTGTTTTGTTCTGTTAGATGATTCATTATAGTGTAATTATTGGCTTTGTGGCAGTAAAACATTTAGTACCTATACTTTGTTTGCTTAGCTATTGCCTATCTAAGGATAACAAATGACCCACTTAACCGTGTTGGTTGTTCTGCCACAACTTTTGTTTTGGCCTGAGTTGCTGTGCTAAAAGATTATTTTTGTTTCAGTCGCCTACTGCGCATTACAAAAAGAAAATGGAAATCCCTAATATTTAGTCACCTTACATAATAAGATGTTTTGTTTCTTTTGCCAACTTATACTGTTAAACTGCATAAAAATATTTACTTCTCATGTCATCGAAAAACTATTCCTTGAATCACTGGAGCTAACTTCATTGAAAGAACCGTAAAAAAATGTATTTGGCTCGGTTAGCAAATTGTTGAAATGCTTCGACATAGAACATTTTGATTCTGAAGTATCGTTTGCGCGTGCGCCGTGCGGCTGCTTGGTATCATACAAAACCAGCCACAAGCGCGCCAACTGACTCAGTCTGATATAAAACATTCTAGCTACGCGTACGTCTACAGTTTGTAGAAGCCTTCATATGACTCATACTCTTATCATATTGTGAATTGACGCGCCGTGAATATCGCGAACTCTTTGCTTTTGTGAACTTTTAATTTAAGCCCTAAGTGGCTAGTTGATTTAGTTGATTTGGACATTTTTTTGTGGAAAGTGGTCTTCATGTCTCAGTTGGTGCCATACCACCTCTACAGAAGCGACCAAGACGACAGTCTGATGTTCGCTACCATGTTTGACTACCAGACAGATGAATATAAGAAGCCAACGGTAAGTTTTAAGTCGCCAAGTTTTTGACAGTTTTTGCGTCATGCCATAGTTTTGTGCGACACCTGGTCGTGAGGTGACTTCGTAAACAACTTTCTCGAGTTGGGTACAATGGTCTGTAAAACATCATGGTGTCAATGGTGCTATAATTTATTTTTTGTCGTCAGTTTAATATATTTACTACCCATTTAATTAACCTTGAAACAATTTGAAATTCAAGCTTAGATCTCATTCTTATAAAACCCCGATGACAAGTTTTCATTTTTTGTTGGTGTTACGTGTGTGGTTTGATACGTAATTAATTTATTATACAATATTGGTTCTGTTGTGGCACGACTAATAGAGTCCCCTGTCACTTAGAAGTACCTAACTACAACGCTATTGGTCTGTTGATTGTGGGAGAAGGACAAAGACTAGATCAAACGAGACGTTAGCCAATATTTATGTCCGTTTCCCTAAACGTACCTACTACCTACTTTAGTTTTTCATTTGAAGGCTAATTCAACCTTTCATCAATAAGTTATAACTATGTTTAAATATTTTTTGTCTAGAAATTTCTAAAAAATATGGCACAAATTAACCACCTACAGTACCTACATAGGACAATGAATTTCAACATCAATTCCAGGAGTTGTTTGTCAGTTATTCGTTACAATAATTTGTGCCTATTTATAGCCAATGACCTAATCTTCATGTTCTGAACAGTTTGTTCGGCAACAATAAATATATTGTTACATTTTTTTTATGCGCCTCTAGAAGTTTTTGTCATTTCCAGTAGATGGCGTTACTCACAACTGTGGGCGCAATTTATCTCAAAATAAGATATCGTGGAGATAAAATACTTAGATACTTTTAGATAGACTCGCAGTTTTGTAATGTAGATAATGTAGTTATTGCCTTTAATTTTATCTGAATGGGACACGATTTAAAAATTGTATGTTAGGTATGTATGGGTGTAATTATACCTGAAAATATATTATTATACTTCTACGTGAATATTTCTCTACAAGTATATGAAAGCACCTTTTCACTGCCTTGTGAAAGATTTTCTTCTTATCACGACGTGCCTGATGTCATATAATGGTTCGATGGAGTGACGTCATCGAATGACGTCATCTTGCCCCACTGCGCAGTGCGCGATACTGAGGTTCCACGAACTCGTATTGCTACCTGGGTTATTATTATAATGTAACGACTGTTCGATTTTTACGTTGTTATAATGGTCCTTAATTATAATAGCTTTAAAAAAATCGATGTTTCCAATAAAATAATTATGTAGATAAATACCTATTTGGTTTGAGGAAATTGAAGAAAAATGCCGCTTTGGTATTTACGTTGCCTTCGTCGAAGGCGTTGGTCGGTCACGTATACATGTGGTGATTGTAGGTACAAACACTTGTTTTTTAACCTCAATTCAATTTCTTCTCTACCAATGACGTATCAAATAGCACGTAGTAACTCGTATTTCTTAATCTTGCGTAAGAAATTCGTATAGTATATATATAGATAACTTGTAAATTAAATACTAAACCATAATTCCCACACAACAAAACAGGACAAAATAAAGAAAAACTTCTCTATCTTATTACGTCATACGCTAGACTTGTTTACTTTTAATATGCATGAATGAAATCCTTGGATTTCCCCAATACTTAGGTCAACTTAGTGTGCATTAGGTACCTACAAACAAACCAGCCTTAATAATAATTTATTGATGAATACTCCCATATTCGAAATGTCATCTAGTATTTGTGTTACGTGAGATTATCAACATAGGCGTGGCGAATCGAAAGTGGGAATAAAATATAACCTATTTTTATGATAACTCCAAAATACATAAAGATAGCCCTATTCCCAAACCAACCGTTAAAACAACTGATCTTTTAGGATCTGATAAACGAGACTATCAGTTGCGCAAGCGCAACCGGATTTGCCGGGCGGGTGGCAGCGGCGCAGGCGCGGTGGTGATGGTAACCTTTGCGAAGCGAAAACGTCAAGTCCGGCCGACTTGACCTACTTCGCGCGCTTGTGAAATTTCTCCTGCGCCTGACTGCTTCCAAGAACACGTCCGTGCTTGGGGAATCCCCACACGCTAGAACGCATCACGCCACCGCACCGCCACTATTTACCTGAATTACACAATTTTAATACGATTACTTCAAGATAATTCGCATTGTTCAACCTTTAATTGCTGACCTATTTATATTTTAAAGTCTTATCTATTACTCAACGTTACCGATGCATTTTATTGCAATATAAACTGAATTTAACTATCTTTTGACCTTGTTGGCTCAAGCAGATGTATTTTATTGGCGAACACCTATTAAACGGTTGTAGTCAATACGGGCCGGATGTGGTCAATTTGTTTTAATTATAATGAACTCTAAATTGGCCTTCATTGAATATCGTCGGGAAAAACCATTGTCTGTACTTTCTTGTGCAATCTTACCTAAATGGACAGCACTCCTAATTCAAACATTAAACGATATTAAATCAGACTATACATTATGTTATTTTTGGTGATATGATAATACATTTCTGATGCACATAAAATATTAATTTAAAGGTGTCTAAATGCCTTGGATTCTTACCTTACCAGCCAATATCCTAACCATACTTATACTTATATCACCTCCTCTAACGTATCCTCAAACAGATAAGCAAAATTAACGTAAAACCGGCTCGTAGTATAGTGAATTATTATCTACATAATACGTATACAATATTTTATATTATCGCCTTACAAAGAATTAGATAATCTTCAATATGCGTGAGTTTTCCAAGAATATTGTGAATCACCGGAAGTATAACTATATTAGTATGATGACGAGATTATCACTAGTCTTACTCGTCAGTTCGCAAAAAGTGCTATCTTTAATGAGATTTTTTGAAAGGGTATTGTCATTAATTAACTCTAAATTAGTCCATTGATATGGCTTAAAATGTGTCTATAGGTGGACGAAATTAAATCAGGATATTGTTCAAAATACAACAGCATTGTATAGGTACTTTCTTAAACAAGTTATGTATAAAAACTAGTTTAAATACTTTTATTGAACCAATTTAAAATCTGTCTGGCCCACTTGGCGTATCGGATTGATTCAATATTTTATTTAATAAAACTTTTTGTAATCCGTCTGGTCTTCTATTTATGGTCCTTTGTAATGCAACATAAGTTCTTAGGTTCATAAAATGCAACGGATTAGAGTTCTTATGCAATTCTTCAATGTAGGTAAAAAATCGCGGGCCGCACACCTGCGCGCTCCAACAAATGGCGTCATCCTTAAAGCACGCGGTGGTACCGTCTGTGAAACTTATTGTCCATGTGCAACTATTTTAATACATGATTACCTTATTAAGACCTTTTTCCTTTGACTTCTCTAGATCAACATTCCTGTCGTGGAATCACTGGCCTACTATATTTTCCATAAATTTCAAAAAATATTTTTGCCTTTCATTCATCGTGTAAAAGTATTTCTTAAGTTATTACAGTGAATTAATTACGGTACCTCAAAGACAATATGATATTACGAAGTGATAGCTGTAACACAACAAAACAAGCTTTTATGCAGTTGCACAAGTAGCTACAATAAACTCCGGAGCTGACTTCTTTATTACCTTTAAAAGATAACATGGCTGTGTTATCCATTTTGACCCATTACATAAAGTGTTTTCCATTGTCTCCTGGCGTTCATTGCTTTCGAACTATGTTGCTTACAAATCTTACGAAGAGAACAATATTATGGAGATAGTAAAAAGGGTCTGGTTGATAGCGGTTTGTCGTGTTGCTTATAGTACCTACTTTGGATGCTTTGGTAATTTCATGACAAATTTTAACCATGTCTATATAATGTTTAATTACCAAGCAGCCTTCAAGTTGTCGGAACATGATTTAATTTGTCAATTAAACCTAACTGTAAGAAGTCTAGTCTTTATTCTGCAGTCAATATAATGACTTGCAAATAAAGCTGTAAAGTACAGCCATGAAATTTTAAGTCAAGGCAACTTCAGAATAAATGAATGTAGATTTTATCATTATTGCTTATAATATTATGTCGTTCCTTCAGAACAACGCTAAAGAACATTTTAATAGTACCTTTGTTTATGGCTTCTATGTGGTGAACCTTTCTATAAAATCGTCGGTTTTTTTTCCAAATTCCATTTTGCCCTTAATCCTTTTTCTTACACTAAATGCTTCTCGTCCAATCGATTAGCTATCTCGGTCGCATTAAGTTGTTAGAGTATGGTAGCTGTCACCGCAGTGCTAAGTCATGCGGTCCGGTCTTGTCGCACCATAACCAACCGCCCACGTTGTACAATGTCATGTTGACGTTTATCCATATCAAAAGCATCATAAACTCTGATATTTGTCTGCAATTTAAATGTAGGGTATTTATTGTGAGAAATGACCTAGTGTAAATCAAGAACTGTTTCAATGAAATGGGTTTTATTTCATTAGATATTTTTATTGCGGCTATCTATAATTTTTTGCGAGTTTTGATGGGAATGCCTAGCAAATAGACTAATTCAAGCACAAGTTTCCACAAGTTATACATTAGCGAGTTCCGAGAAAATACAGAGAGAACGGTACCTCGCACACAAAACTGTATATTATCATATATATGAGAAAGTAAATGCAAGGTCGGTCAAACGTTTCATTCTAACTGACGGAACTCCTTTTTTCTTCGTCAATTGTATAATAGTTTTAGCTTTTTATACATTTTAAAAACCTCGGATTAATCGGCGGTTGGATTTTTATTTTCCTTTCAAAATATTATCGCGTGTTATAGTAAAGCCAGCCTTATATGTAGGTGTACGTTTGGAATCTGAACAATAAAGTTTAATAACAACCGTCCTAAAGTCAAGCACATAATATGCAGCGTAACAGGAAAATGTTTGTCTTCTACAGAAATCACATACAAATAGATACAAATGAAGTTATTTTAGTAACAATCATAAATTTACTGTTCCGTGTCAGTAGACTTTAAAATTTCCTGTTTGTTCAAGCACATATTAATTGCTATAGGTTCGCCCCCGTATATTGGCGAACTGTGGGTATACATTAGTACACCTAACCCTAAACCTTCAGGGAAGAGAAGTGTGATGGTACTTACGTAACGTGTAACTACAACTTTATCTTTATATCATTGGTATCATAACATGTGTCTTAAATCATAGTAGTCTAGATGTCATAGTCCACTTCATTGTCTGACCCGCTATACACAAACTTACCACATTTGATATTATATGAATCTGAAGCCAATTAATCAGTTGTAGAAATATTTATCTCACAATCCTGTTCGTGGACGAGGTCGGTCTAACACACGTTGGCGAAGTGATTTTGATCGCTTTTTGCCAATGTGCAATGAAGAATCTCAGGTTAAGGCTAAGGTCGTACCTGAAAAAAAAAGGATTATTATTTTTTTACTGATGATAGAGTATTAAATTAACGAACTCAATCTGGAACTTCACGATATTATAAATGGTAGCTATAAAAGAAACATCCAAATAAATGACACATAATGAGGTTTAACGCGTTCCAAATTTAAATGAATTCTGAAACTCTAGGTTGATTGATGCGCCCCATTGCACCTTTAGCTACGGCTATTATGGTTGAAAGATCCAAGCACGCAACCTTACACAAATAAAAGAAAAAGGTATAATATTATACTTTCGTTGGTGGCTCTTAGTTTCTAATCTTTTTGTTTACGTTAACTTTTGGGTTTGTCCAATAATATACACTTCATCCAACACAATTGGACGACAATATGAAATTCGAAAAGCCTATTTACAACTAATGCCGCAAACCCTGCCACTTAAATTATTTCCTGGATCTCTTTTGAGTGATTCTGTAACGGTGAAACAATAATTGCATTGAGTTCTGTCCGTACTGGGACAGGGACCCGTTTAAAGGTAGTAAAGATCCCGACGGTTGACCACGGGTAAGTAATGAGTCATCCGTTTGGCCTGCACGGCATTCCGCCGGACATTCTGGCCATACCATTTATTTATCTTGATCGCGGGATTATGAAGCTAGGTTGCCTCTACAATTAAACATTTACATAAGTGCAGTAAGGTAAGTTTTATAAATTCTAAACAAAGGATTCCCTGTATAAATTAGCGAGCTTAATTTTCTTTGTTTCACGAAGCAATAATAATTACGTCACAATAATAAGCATGGAGCTGATATTTACAACAGCTGCGGAGTCCTTGTTCCGATTATGGGCAAGAATCGTGCTTACCGCTCCGTAGATTACTGACATTTTCCACGTTTCCGCCTCGAGTACCTTATTTAAAGATGTCATACTTACCACTGCAGACCAACTAATTGCATTAGATCATTGTTAAGAATATTAACCCACAAGAATTGTCCATTGGTATTGATCATTAATAGAGCCGAATTATTGTTAGATTGACGTAATTTCAACGTTATTGAGAAACCGTGAGAAAAGATATTCAGATAGAGATTATATTATACACAGCATGTCACACGTTAACATCTTGTTATTGCATTGATGTATTAAATTAATATGTAACACTAGGTTAATGTTTTCACTTGCAACTAAAAACAACAGACTTCCAGCTATTTGGCCAAGTATTAATTCAAAAGGCGCAACAGATTATACCATAGGTACTTTATATGCCCACATCCAGTAAACCTTACCATTTATATGTCCATTTGCAAGTTGTTGTCATTGGATAATCTCATCTTCATTTCTACTTTAGAATGAATATTTCACAATTTCAACCCTCGAATAGGTAAGTAATCTGAATAAGGAGCTATGAATTATTGGTAGGATGCTCACGCCCACAACAAAATTTGTGATAGACGGCACAATAACCGCACTACCAATACCGACGGCATTATTTAATGAACCCTCGTCAGATGAAAAGGTCAAATTATTTGAAAAGATTAATCTCGTAATTTATGTGGGCCTAACGCGCCCCGACAGATTTCTCGGCTGACGGACAGAGGTATATGACATTGATTTTATATTTATGTAACACGGACAATGAAATATGGGACTCGTTTTTTCTGGATGTGTTCTACAATATCGTTTGATAAAGAATAGCTTTTTTTGTGCTCTAAATATTTTGATCGCTATTGTTTTGCTCTCTCTACGTAACCGACCTCAACTGCTCGGGTTAATATTAATCAAAGAACGTAATTCTTCACTGTGGTATAAATTGTCTGGTGGATAATTTACACGGGCATGCCAGTTTACCGAGAGTAATGTACTCGTAAATGTTTACGACTGTGGCTGCGTTTTCAATGTTATTTAAATCATTTTTTTGAGATTCCTCTGGCACTGTTATATAGACTGCCATTACGGGTTATCGATGATAAATATTTTACTTTTATGGCATTCCATTGAATCGTGCGAAATTTTTATCACTGTAACCTTGACAATTTGTATATTGATTGCATACTTTTAGATTTTTAGTGTAAATATTTTGTACTCAAAAGTAGAAGATGTGTTGCTTGCAACATTGCCGTATTTATTTCGTTTGTTATTCTTTCAGTCAACAATTGAGCTTTACCGGAATTGCCCAACGTTCTTCCAATAAATTGTTTTGATAATATGGGATGTCAGTAAATAACTGAATTAATGGGTTTCAAATGACTTCTCACAATTCGTCGAAGCCAATTGTGTATTTTACTACACCTACGCAGTTCTTAATTCTGATACATTTGCAAGAAGGTCGCGTGTCATGATGTGCCTGAATTCTGTATTTTTGTTTTTACAATTTGGTTTGCTGAATTCAGCCTAACCTGCCGTGTTGTGATTCTCATTACAAAAACCATAAGGTTTTAATTTGTCTCTTTCACTCTTATAAATATATTTGAAGGTCGCACCTATTTATTCTTATGATTAAACTTACTTGACGATTAAAGATCAGCAGTGTGATATTTTTCGTATATTTACATGAACACTCAACGTAGACGATAGTATCTATTGTCTACTATGATGTTCAACTTCGCAGATCATTGAACTCGACGTATGGGTGATTAAACTCCAAATCCTTGTGACCTTTTTAGCTGATTACCTTGACCAGGAGTAGTTTTTCTATTATTATATAAGTAATATTTTGATATACAATACCATAGTAGTTAATAGGATAAAACTTAAATACTTCATCTGATGACTTATGAGGCAGTCCATAAGTATTGTGCCGCAAACAAGTGTCGATTCTAGGTCAAGATTTGTATTTTGGGTTTCTGGCAGGCACTTTCTTCAGTTAACGCCAGGCGAAAGAATTTGTACCCGGTAAATGGCTAATCTTACGTCCAGCCGTGGAGTACTATAGGCTATTGATAATGATAATTAAATTGCTAATAGGCTGAAGACATTGTTGCCATCGTAAGATGAGGTTGGCTGAGACAGGCATCGTAGGCAACCGTCGAGACTGGCACAACCAAAGGGAAGTTAATGCCTAGCGGTCTTTGAATGATGATGTCGAAATGACAATTGGTTCGCACGGTATTATATAGGACCCAAAAAGATCACAGGCTCAGGCTTGACAGTTATTACACTTCGCGTACCTTTTGGGCAAAACAGCTTAAAACTGTCATCATCATCAAATGCTTACTTTGTTTGTGTTCGTAGTTTATGATTCCAACACCCAACCGTTATGGAAGCGATTCTTTGCAAACACGGTCCTAATTTACGACTCGATTAAATTTCGCAAGTTAGGTAAGTACTAGACAATTATCAAAGTAATCAGGGGCTGTTTGAACTTTCAATGCATTAAAAGCATTCATTGATATATCTACAACAGATCAGCATCGTAGTCTTGCTAATGTTAATAATCAATTTAGCATGATAAAAATATAGTCCGTTTGTCATGACATGGTCATAGATCGTAAAAAGATCAACGTAATTGTATTTAATTTACACAGAAAAGACGGTGCGGTTTAATATTAATATTTGATGAAGACGGCCTCAGCTCTAACCTCAACTATGAACATATACAATTACTTTATGGTCTATCTCTATAAATTTAACAGCAGTTTGTATAATCATGTTATGTTAACATTTTGTAGTATTATCTTCAATTCAATTTTAACACTTTCATTTTTAGTCAATGTGTGAATGTCGACGATAGAGTCTAGAAACAGGGGTGGCCTGGTGGCGGCGACCTGGCTAGTCGTGCTCGTCATGCTCGCACTAATTCAATTATTCCGTTTATGTAGCGCACCGATCGTGGTGCATATTGAATTTCTGTCCGACGCACCTTCAGCCCAATTAGGAGGACACTAAAAAGGTTCTGTGTTTGTTTACGCCTCATTGTTCTCATTGGTATCTGGGCTACCGCCATAATTTCGCAACTTACAAGTCTCTGTTTCCTCGTCTTTTTAAGGAATCGAAAGTTGTTGATTTTCTGCAATACGCCGAGGTGCCTACCTTGCAGTTGTGAAATTGTGCGTAGGTGCAGTGCATAATGCGCGGGGGCCCGTCTGGACGGCGGCGGCGGTGGCTGCGTCGCCGGGGCCGGGTGCCGAGGGGCGGCTGGTGGTGTTTACGATGCACCGGTGCGGCGGCGCCGAGTGGGGCGTAGGCGTCGCCGGGGGGCGTCGCGCCAGGCTTATCAGACGGTGGCGGGGCCGGCGCGCGAGCCTCACTCCACGTTCTACCGCTGACCGCGCGTGTCGTGCACGCTCGCTGACACCGGTTTTAGATAACAAAAACCTTTGTCCAGTCGAGGCAATAATATTTACACACTGCGTGCTTTGCGCCGCGTAGTTTCTGAGGGGTTTTCCGACGCCGACCGACATCTGTCAGCCGATTGTTTTCGTTGCGCGCACGCGGGTATCGCGCCTGCTTGTATCAAGTTGCGACAAGTTTTTAAGTTTTTTAATGAAGTTTCCTGCTGCATTGTGAAGTGCGTTATTTGGATTGCAGTTAGAGGAAATTGGTAAGCCATAATCTGTTATATTTACGTATCTCTAAGCAGAGATATCACTGCGGGATGGGAATCCCCTTGATGTATCGTAATAAGGTTTCTGACATAAGAAGATAAGTAGTGTTTTATTTGACATTACATTATCTGTTTTCATATTGCATCATTTTGGCTACGGTTATTGGTTAGATTGACAAAAAGTACTTACTAATTGAAATAAATGAGTTGGTATTGTGATGTTATCAAACCTGATAATACTAATATCCTTATTGTCTGCAATTTTTATACGTGGTCAGTTGTCGGAATAGTTGTCGCAGTGTGTTGAAGGTGGTGCGGCACAGGCGCGCATGTGACGCCGCGACGCTGCGCGCGCGCACCGTGTCATCGTTCGCGGTCAGTTGAACGAACCCTCTGCCGACCGACGTCAACCTTGCCATAATCGCGATTATTTGCATCGCCTTTGTACCCAATTCGGGCTGTAAGTGAGACTCTAATTGTCTCACCGACTAGCGACTGCGCGGATGAACCAAGAGGCATCAGATCAAAGGTTAAACAACAACATCTGCACTACGGTTGTTGACTTGTCAATATTTTAACAATTTTACCTACAGTAAATACAAGTCGCATTGCGATCGCGATAAGAAAACTTAAACATTGTTTGCTTTCTATTTTATCGGCACGTCTGCTGATTATTTTTATTGAAAACCCCTACTTATAATTTCAAGACGTGATGTAGAATAGGGAGACTTGACGTTTCCAAATTAATTAAAAATGCTTTTTGAAAATTTGCTAGCAATAACAAGTCATTCTACTAATATTGTTGTAATTGTAAAAAACTTAGGTAGCTAAAAAATGATGGAAGTATTTATTTATTACTGGTCGGTGCTCAGCATTTACATTACTCGGATTCTTTATGTTATCATTCCTGAAGGAATTCCCCTAAATCCCGTCAATGCGGATGTCTGAACGTTGTTTAAGAATTACACGTTTCTAGACACAGCAGATTGCTATCTAAACTTTATTCCCTTTCTTACCACCTCAGGCGTAAATTTGTGTAAACCATGTAGGATTTGTTTCATAATTTGTAATCAAATGGTTTTTAGAATAACCTAGTTATGGAGACACCACCCATACAAATAGTGCGTATGTCAGCATAAGCGCTCAGGTGTTGTTTTCATGACTAGACATAGGTATAGATGTTTATGCTTAAGTTTAGAATTAAGTTGAAGACCACTTCGTGTTCGCATCCCACTCTGTAAACACGTTTGTAATTAGTTAAATATAATTAATTAAAATAATTAAAATTTATTATTTTTAAAAACACCTTGAGGCGCTCCCAAATCCTGACTGGCGCAGCCGGTAGGATCACAAAGGTAGCTGCCCCGCGTTAGTGAATTTTCGCGAATAGACTTTTCCGACCTTCACAACCGTGCGCGTGGTGTACAGCGACGTGATCCAAAGAACCAAATAAATATCGTCGGAGACTTGGAGCCTTGAGAGCTGATGATGGGCATGGCAGGCTGGTGAGTACGACTTTTCACCTCCTTCATACCCCTTTGTTAACTTGGAATTGGACGTTTTCCATTTTGACTGTTTAATGGTTTTCTTAATATTTAATTTTAACTTATTGTTAGAGACATAAATAAAATACATATAACGT
This sequence comes from Acronicta leporina, assembly GCA_947256265.1. NCBI lineage: Eukaryota > Metazoa > Arthropoda > Insecta > Lepidoptera > Noctuidae > Acronicta > Acronicta leporina. The sequence goes on from OX366529.1 coordinate 5,536,487, forward strand.
AAATATCTAAACATTATAAAGCCAAATAATTACCAGTGTAATTAAGTGCAGAAGTACTTAATATATAAAGTGTATGTGTGTTTAGTTATAAGTAATTGTAGAGTTCATAGAGTTCATTATTTTATTTCTTAAAGTACAGTAAATACTTTTTAAATATGACTGAAATAAAACTCATACCTAATGAATTATATAAAATTATACCAGCTTTTGATGGCAATAAGCGTCACTTGAATTTATTTTTACGTAAATGCGAATATATTATTGATAAGTTTAAATCATCGGAATTGCAACATGAGTATTTAATGCATGTTGTGACTAGCCGCTTAACGGGCGATGCAGCTGCGCTTATCAGCGAGCGCGAAGATATTCGGTCGTGGGCGGAATTCAAGGAATTATTTGTGCTACACTTTGGCGACCCGCGAAGCGAAGAATGTTTAGCTATCGAATTAGAAACATTAAAAATAAAACATAATGAGAATTATACCGATTTTTGTGCACGAATTCAAACAGTAAAATCAGTGTTATTGTCAAAAGTGAACCAAATTAGTGATCTTCATTTGCGTAAAAGTAAGACCATTATTTACAATAACACCGCTCTACAGGTATTTCTATATAATTTACCCGAAAATATGGTACGTATTGTGCGATTGAAAAATCCTAGTACATTAGAACAGGCCTTGTGTATAGTGTTAGAAGAAGTGAATTTCTACGACCAGTATCAAATGCGCAGTAAAATGGTAAACTTTAAATCACAGTCTAGCAGCGCAGTGTTACCACAACAAACGTATAAATTTGGGGTTACACAGCCTACAGGTTTTAAAGCGATAAACCCCAGTAGTCAACCATATAAAAATAATTATTTTAGTGCGACACCTAGATTTAATTTCGGAATTCCAGCAAACAGGCAGGTCAACGCATCTGGACAGAATCCAACTCAAGGTCAATTCGGTTTTAATAAACAAAATTATGTCCCACCTCAGTTTGGTTACAGACCTAATTTTGGTTATCGACCCCCGGGTTACCAACAAATGCCAGCAATGCCTCCGCGACAATTTGGCAATCCTAATCCTAATCGTTACAATAACCCGCAACAGAACGCACAGAATAAACCTGTTCAAAATAACACTGATGTCTCTATGAGAACCGCACCGCAAGGGCCACCGCAACAGGGTTTTCGTCTAAATGAATTAGAATTATTTCCCTCATACGATTATTCCACTTACCCCGATTACGATTATGATGCGGCATATCCTTCTTGTGAGGAAATAAATTATCCGACCGAATCGGTACCTGAAAACTCTACCTTTGAGGTAAACGAGACTGAACAAAGTGATAAGATCGATGAAGTAATTCCCCAAGTAGAAAATTTTCACATTCGAGCCTCCACAAACCAACTGAAAGAATAATATTAAATTGCAACATAAAATTAAAACTACCATATATTTACATACCGGAAATAGACGGAAAATTTATGATTGACACAGGTAGCACACGTTCATTTATACATCCTAGAAAAGCAATTGAATATTTTCCTAATTATATATCATATGAGCCTTTCGAAGTAGTCAGTACACACGCCTCTAGCAAACATAATCATGTTATGAATATCCCCTTGTTTCCTGTATTTCAAAGTAGAGACCAACATAAATTTTATTTGTATAATGTTGATTCACTATATGATGGACTAATAGGTAATGACCTTTTAAAACAATTAGAAGCCGTTATAGATCTAAAAAGAAATATATTAATAACAAAGACAGCTAAAATACCTATTACTCATAATAGCACGGAGTATGTTGTAATACTTCCGCCAAGGTCAGAAATTAGAGCAAAATTACCTACTAACATGTATACTGGCGAAGGAATCTTAAATTATACGCAATTTTGTGAAGGTGTGCGTATGCCTACCGCACTGGTAAAATGTGTGAAAGGATATGCAACCACAGTTATACAAAATACACTTGATACGCAAATGGAACTCTGTGTTACTAAACCCTTTGTAATATCAGAATACAAAGAAAACGAATGTCACATTAATTCTATAGACGACCAAAATATACAGACTGACGAAATGTTACGAAATAATTTAAATAAATTAAGACTAGATCACACGAATGACGAGGAAAGAGACTCTATCGAAAAATTATGCGAAGAATATAGAGATATATTTTATTGCGAACAAATCCCACTAAGTTTTACCAACCAGGTAAAACATTGTATTAGGACAAAAAATGAAGACCCTATATATACCAAACCATACAGACAGGCCCCTGCCCAAGCAGCAGAAATTAATAGGCAAGTTGAAAAACTTTTAGCTGATAATGTAATTCAAGAGTCGTTCTCTCCCTGGAGTTCACCAGTCCATCTTGTTCCCAAAAAGTCAGATGCCTCTGGTGAATTAAAATATAGAATGGTTATAGACTACCGAAAACTTAATGACTTGACAATAGACGATAAATACCCTCTTCCAAACATTACAGACCTTTTCGACAAATTAGGTAAGAGCACCTACTTTACGACCTTAGACTTAGCCAGTGGCTACCACCAGATTGAATTAAATAAAGACGATATACAGAAAACTGCATTTAGTACACAAAACGGACACTATGAGTTCTTAAGAATGCCGTTTGGATTGAAAACAGCTCCTGCGACATTCCAGAGAGCTATGGACAACATCATGAGAGGCCTTCAAGGAATACACTGCCTAATATACCTTGATGACGTCATAGTCTACTCTTCTAGCCTTCAAGACCATCTACAGAAACTTAGAGCAGTTTTTGACCGACTTAGACAGACAAACTTGAAAGTTCAACTAGATAAATGTGAGTTTCTACGTAAAGAGGTTTTATACCTTGGTCACACTATAACTAAGGACGGACTAAGACCAAATAACGATAAAATTAAAGCCATTCAAAATTATCCTCTCCCTAAAACCACGACAGAAATAAAAAGTTTTCTTGGCCTTGTGGGATACTACAGAAAATTTATCAAAGACTTCGCTCAACTCACTCAACCTCTAACGTCCTGCCTAAAGAAACGCAATAAAATTACTATAGATCAACATTACATTGATGCCTTCGAAAAATGCAAAGAAGTCCTTACTAACACCCCCTTGTTACAATACCCTGATTCAACTAAACCCTACATTTTGACAACTGACGCCTCTAATATTGCACTCGGTGCTGTCTTGTCCCAAGGACCTATTGGAACGGATAAACCTGTTGCATATGCGAGTCGCACCCTTAGTGACACTGAAGCGCGTTACAGCACAATAGAGCGAGAGCTTTTAGCCATCATCTGGGCTGTGAAGCACTTCAGACCCTATTTATACGGACACAAATTCCAAATTTATACAGACCATAGACCTCTTGCATGGTTATATTCATTAAAAGAACCCAACAGTAAGCTGACTCGCTGGCGCCTCCGCCTGCAAGAATATGATTTCACAATAATTTATAAAAATGGCAAGCAAAACACCAATGCTGATGCATTATCACGTATCAAATTAAACGCTATAGGATCCGATGAAGATGACAATGTATCAATGAAAGTTAATACTGACGACGAAGACATACAAAAAGTCATAAAACAACTTAAAGAACTTGAAAAATTTACTCCTAAACGCGAAAAAGACCATGATACGGAAATTGTGACAATCTCAGACTCAGACTCAGACTCTACTATAACAAACCCAAATGACTTGTTTGAAGAAAACTTCCCTATTCCTTCACTAACTAGCAGCAGTAGAACGGATACAGTAACTTCTGACAGAGAACCTGATTCGTTAGGAATCCCTATCTTGAGGGAGGCTATTGACACTAAGCCTAATCAGATATTAGTATTTTCTTGGTACCAAAACAAATTACAAGTGCAAAACCTTTCTAGAAAGAATCAAAAAATTTTAGAAGTTTTTATTCCGTTAGATAATGAAGACTTAATTAAACAATTTTTAAAAGAATATGTTGTACCTAAGCGCAAATATTTTATTTATTTTGAGAACGAAGCCCATAGAAGGCTATTTTCTAAAGTAATTATAGAAATTTTCAAGAAAGGATCAGTAGAGTTTTTTGAATGTACAGATAGAGTCATATATATAGAAGATGAAAAAGAACAAAAGGCTGTAATTCTGAAACATCATGAAGGAATGACGTGTCATAGGGGAATCAAAGAGACAATAGTTAGGATACGCAGAAATTATTATTGGGAAAATATGCAGGATACCGTAGCAGCCGTAATAAACATGTGTGAGCCATGCAAACAGATGAAATATGATAGAAAGCCAATAAAACCGATATTACAATTAACACAAACCCAAAATGCCCCCTTCCAAGAAATATTTATCGATTTATTTAATATAGAAAAGAAATATTATCTAACATTAGTGGATGCGTTTAGCAAATTAGGTCAGGCTATCGAAATACCAAGTAGGCAAACCACAGAAGTAGCGCGAGCGCTTATTAAGTACTTCTCTATGTATGGCGTCCCTAGGAAAATATCCTGTGACCCTGGCACTGAATTTAACAATGAGCTTATGCGTGAACTTTTAGCTATGTACAAAATAGAAATTCATATCGCTACCCCCAATAATCCTAACTCTACCGGGATTGTAGAGAGGTTTCACTCCACCATTATAGAAATATATCGATTAGCAAAATATGAGCGTAAATGCACAGACGCCGCCTCTGTGATGACTTACTCTGTGATGGCATACAATCACACCATACACTCCACTACAGGATTAACACCTTTCGAAGTAACATTTGGACACACAGATTCTGGTAAAATATTTGATGTAGACATAGAAAGGGCATATATACAGCAATTGGTTAAAGATCATGCAAAGCGTACAAAATATCTATATAGACAAATAGCGGAAAAAATTACTTCAGTAAAAGAAAAGGTTAGAAAAAAGAAAGGAGGTGAAACTGAGTTAGACCTACAAAATAAAGATAGTATTTTCGTAAAAGACATTAACATTAGGAAAAGCAAAGATAAACCTAGGTATCATAAAGCGATAGTACAAGGAAAAATAGATAAAAATATAGTTCCGGTAAAAATAGGAAATAGACAAACTAAAGTACCTTTAAAGAACGTTAAACGCCCTCCACAGGTCGTTGCTGATCATCGTGATCTTGAACCTGACGATCCAGTTGCAGGGCCTTCAACTTCGAAAGATTGAAAATAACCCAGGCATATTACCTGTTAAGCAGGGACAAGCGTTTAAAGAAAAAGATAAGTGGACTATAGTTAAAATATTAGATTTTAAAGGGATAGATGAGGATTTAGCATTTAATATAATTAAATATAAAGAATTAAGCGATTTAATAAATAATCATAAACTATATATGCACGAGTTTAAAAATATGGAACTACAGGTAGAGTACTTGCGCAATTCGACAGTCGATAAAATCAGGCAGCTTATGCCACAGAAACGATTCAAACGTGGCCTTATTGACCCTCTTGGTTCTATGATTAAAATACTTACCGGTAATCTAGCTCACGAGGATGCTGTTAATTACGATAACCAAATATCACAACTAAAAATGGGTCAAACTCACCTAGATAAGAAAATAACTATTATCTCGGAAATGCTCGATTCTATTACAAACAAAACTGGAACTCTACAAGAAAATATTGTGATCTTAGATGAGCGAATGAAACGCATAGAAAATGTAATTAAAAACTTAGCCACTAAGGAAAACAACTCTATATACTCTACCTATATCTTAAGTATGTTTGATATGTTTTTAAGTAATTTTAGAACAATTTATATAGTTTTAAGTGAAATTGAAACTGCGCTGTCATTTACCAAAGTTTCTGTATTACATCAAAGTATCATTGACCCGTTTGAGCTATTAACTTTGCTAAGTAACATATCTAAAACTGAAAGCTTAATTTACCCTGTAACAGAAAATAATTTAGTGATGTTAGAAAGAACTATGTCTATTAAAGCGTATGTAAAAGAAAACCATATAACATTCATTATCGAAATTCCATTAACGGACAGTAACATTTATAATTATTATAAAATCTATTCCTTACCTATTTTTGACGATAATACAAATAAAACCACTGCTATTATCCCTAAATACCCCTACCTTATTGTGAAAAGTTCAATGTACTTACCGCTAGCTGGCCCATGTGAAGAGATAGCTGCCAACCAGTTCCTGTGTAAGGAAGACGATGTCATATTGTTCCCTGAAAGTACATGCATAGAGCAATTAATGAATTTTGCTTCAAACCTTAGTTTGTGCAAACCACTTGTGGTTTACCTGGAAAACCTTAAAATTCAGCCTATTGACTCGTACAGCTGGATAATCTACATAAGAAACGAAATAATACTTACCGAAACATGCTCAGAAGACGTTACTAGAAAATCAGTGAAGGGCACATATATCCTGGAAATGAATGAAAATTGTAGCATACACCTGGAAAATATCAAACTACACAGAAGGCATATTTCGGGAAAAATACAGTATAAGGGAACTCCGATCACTGTCCTTCCAACATTAAAGGAAACCTCTATTGATTGGACCAAGACAACGAATTTAAAGAACCTCAATTTGGACGATTTAAAACACCTATCCTTCACATTAAAAAGTGAAATGGTGGAAAGTGATAGTGCGGTTAAAACGAAGAGTGTTAGTTTAGCTACCGTATTACTCTATGTCATTTTAGTTTTAACATGTTTAGGAATAATAATTAGTAAGAATATGTCTCGTATATTTCAAGGACCGCGAAATCATCGGAATCCAAATATTGCCGATAATTTCGCACTTGCGGAGGGAGGAGTTATGGAGACACCACCCATACAAATAGTGCGTATGTCAGCATAAGCGCTCAGGTGTTGTTTTCATGACTAGACATAGGTATAGATGTTTATGCTTAAGTTTAGAATTAAGTTGAAGACCACTTCGTGTTCGCATCCCACTCTGTAAACACGTTTGTAATTAGTTAAATATAATTAATTAAAATAATTAAAATTTATTATTTTTAAAAACACCTTGAGGCGCTCCCAAATCCTGACTACCTTCTGGCACAGTCGGGGTAAAAAGGACAGATTTGCATACTTTTTAGTTGCTTATTAGGGAAATGTCCGAAGAATTTAGTTCAAAAAATATATAATTCACCTTTTCTAGCTTATTTATTAGTGTTTGCGTTGATATGTTTGTCAGGGCTTCAGGGCAGTTAAGTAAAGACTGATTGGATAGCACAATTTTTAATAGGTACCTGTCTATTTATTGCTGATCTCATGACTAGGCAAACTTACTTAGCATTTATGATAGGTATTTTAAATGATAAGATAAAATCTAAGAAATTAGCGACCTTTTTCTTAGATTTTATCTATTAACGTCATCGATGGTCCACCACGCTTATATAATTATTTATGATAACGTAAAGTAACTAAAATGTTTATGCAAAATAACCAAATAAATGTCATGATACATAAAATTATAAAAGTGTTTAGGTAGGTATGTGTATGGTGATTTTATATTAATTCTAATAATATCTGTTAATAATAACAAGAATTAAAAATAGTATATAATTATAATAGCAATTAGTACAAATGACGGGTTTATAAAGACAATGTTTGTAGTTCTTTGTTAATTGTGTATTCGGAAATATTATATTTATTCTCGTTAGAATTAACATTATTATTTTTAAGCAATTTCTCCCACGGTACAATACTTCCTTAGGTACAAGTAAATCTGAAATAAATACTAACGACTTATTCTAGAATTCTTATTAAAAATCTATGTGTACGTAACATAAGTCTTTGTCGAGGACTTAATACCAATTAGCATAAAATAAATATCTATCAAAGTAAATTAAGACAACATAACATGAGGACATATTATACACTGACAATAGGGCATCCTGTTGCGCTATTCAAATTAGTTTTATACAGGAGGCATTATTCTCTCAATACAATAAAAAAATATAAAATCTACTTTATGCGGGCTTATTATTCTTCGTATGTCGTTTAAACGCAACTCGCAAGTTTGATGACAACCATAAAGAATATCATCAATTATATATAAGAAAATTTTTGTTACTTTGCTGGATCTGTTAAAACATGGCCAATTATTTTTGGATAATCCTTGTTCTCGCCGCCTTTTCTGGTTTCCATAATCATTTTAAACAAGTAAAATAAATATCGTAACGGGGAACAATATATTATGTAGATAATGTTAAATTACTGGATTCTCATGTGCTTTTTAATGTTTTTATCAGGTTGTTTGTATTTAATCATTTATTTGTACAGAAATAGTTTTCCAGGACAATGAAAACTTACATGTACCGCTTCCGAAGTCCATTTAAATAATGGTTCCGGCCAGGTCAGGTTTCACGTAGTAAACTTTGAACACAAATTATAATGTACTAATCGGTTAACTGTCTGCATTGTAATACACGGATATGAAGTGTGTTTGACAAAACCTTGGGCTTCTGCCAAGCTGATGTCAGTTACACGATTGTACACTTTGTCTGATGTATTGGAACTCGTAGTGACGATGAATCTACACACAAAATAGTCTATTATCTGAAATTAGGTCTGCTTTACGGTTTGTGGACACTAGAAAATCTGATCTAGATGTATTTTGTGTTTAGCAGATGTAATTAAAATATTACTATTTTTTTAAGATTATTTTTTACAAAAAAACATGAGAGGTGGTAAATATTTGATGAATTTGAGTCCGCAGATAAGTGGTAAGATGTGTTTATTTTTGCAGTTTTATGGTCTGTTGGAAAGGTCAAAATTCTTCAAAGACCTTTGTTATTTATTCTAATACCTATAAGTAGCAGATTTCAACATTGAATGATTTATCTAAATGTATTGAAATATATATTGAAATGTTTTCCTATTAAATTCCCTGTGCGTTTGATTCCCGCTTTGCTGTTATTTTCTGTAGAAGAGCAATTGTGAAACATTTTGCGATAACTGCAAGTGTTTGTGCAGCTAAGTGTTCGTGGAAGGGCGATATGCATAGTGCCGGTGTAGGCAGCGATTGGGATGCCGCTATCTACACTGATAACGAAGGGACGAGTCGTGCAAATTGAGACATAGCCCGGACAAACAACAGCCGTATTGCAACCTGGCAACCGATAAATACATTTTTGTTGTGAATTATCCATAAATAAAATTTACGTTCAACAGTCATTGTCAATACCATGATTATTGATTACCCATTTCGAATTAGCTTTTACGTCGATGTCCTGGCACAATATGTTCTGTTTTGTGTGAAGTAAGTCAAATTTCGGAATATCCACACCTTTTAAGTTGACACATAAAAACACGTTTTTCCTTGAGCGCAATGAAATACGGTGTGACGTCATATGATGGGCGTACAATTATCTAGTCGAGTCTCGGGTGGTGCTAGGCGGTGCCAGGGCCACAGCGAAGTGGCGGCCTTTCCGCACCCAACTGATAAACCGAAATGCTTTCAACTGCGCACGCGCAGCTGAGGCCACTTTGTAACAGATTAACGGGATCTTTCCACGCCTATGTTTGATGCACAGATTTTGCAGTTACATCATTGTTTTATCAAGCTGAACATAGATATTACTTGAAGTAATCAGGAGGTGTTGAAATACTTTTGCTCCCATTATGTAGTATGTACCACTGAATTTAAATACTAATCTTCAAAGCCATTGGTTACGTCGTGAACCATTGTATGTGGTAAAAATATTGCAGGTAATAACGCATTTTGTTGGCAAGTTTGCACTTTAAGCCTCGAGGCTACCTCAAAAGACATTAGCATAAGTGCCGCCAAACAGCGAGCATCGAGACAATGGCTTTGTCTACCTATCCGTCCGTACGTCGCCTACTATAACTGTTTCGTTATGTTTTACAATGTTATTTTTTTAAATTTGCACCAACGTAGTGAATTTTTGGTCATATATACGTATTGCAATTACAAAACCCCTCACGCTCTCTATGTCGTTAAAAGCTAAGAGTGACATAAACTTTATTCTCAACGTTTACCGTAGCTCATTTATTACTGACCGGCAGTTACCAGTTGAAAGTTAATGCCTACATTGACTTCACTGTTTATCTGCTTAACCTAACCTTTTAGTATACGTTTTATTTTAAATGTCATACCCGCATACAGAGCAGGTTTGTTATGACGTTGCGAATCTTTATTTCTGGTTTTGTACCTATCATGTTAGTTTCGTATTGTAATTATAATGTTAGAAAATCGGGCCTCATTGACAACCAGCGAGATATCCTTTATTGTATTTTGTTCGAAGTATATTTAGTTGTAAGGAAAGCAAAAATGCAAAAGATCGTCTGAGTTTCTTAAGGAGTACTGCAAAGACGATTTATTTGATGGCAATACAAGCGACGCAATTAAAAAATGAATTAAACAAGGAATACATTTGCGTAGGCGTCATGAGCCTGAAGTCGACAGTCGCGACCAGGCGACGGATTGCCGAGGATCTTAACATATTATACTAATTTAATTCACAACCACAGCTCCATAGATGTCCAATTAATCATATTGCTATCGAGATACATATTGTAAATATTTCAATAAATAGTTAAAGGTTAGTTAATATCCGTATAAAATACGTATTATAATACACTAGAGCAATTTATTGATTAACATGTTTATCAAACCGACAAAAATTATAAACGATGTTAATGTGTGCATACGTACTGTATGGCTTACGACTTGACGACCACATTGCATTAATTTCGTAATTGCGTCACTCTTTCCCGCTTATTAATTCGAGATAATGCACATAAGTGTAAGTAATCTGGCCACGCGAAGAGTCGCTATAAACATTACCGCGGCTATATAATTTGCATTGCCATATAACATGTTAGGATTATACTTCTTTGTTCTACCGCATTCGTGCAGCTGCCTGTTCCTTATCGGTACAGAACAATATATACCGATTTAAAACAGTTCGCTTGTAGATAACCCGTTATGCTCTTTTGTAATATTATATTCAGTCATAATTAAAATGGTCTTCGGCCAAGTTTTCATAATTTCCGTGAAATAAAAGATGATCTAACCCAGCAGTGTTTAAAGATATTTTTTACCGAGCACAGTAATTTTGTTGAGTATAATCTGTAAACAGCATTATTTTTTTGACAACTCTGCGGTTAGCCGGCCGCGGCGCCGCGCGGAATGTTTGCCATTTCCGGACGATATCCGGTCCTTGCTTCGGCGCCATACGTAGCGCTTTAGATAACCTTATCTTATGCTTAAACTAAACTAATCATGATATTTTATATATACAAAATGATTCAATTATAAAATTATATTGAAACGATTTTTTTTTAATATAAAAATGTGCCCCACACAATTTTCTCCTGTAACGTGGTCACAATTACAAACACAAATTCTCACATACACAAAAGCCCAGACGGAGAACAACATCATAGATCACAGAAGCCGATCGCTCAGCCACTAGGCCAAATGCATAATTGTGTTAATTTTAATATTTTGTGGTAGCTACGGTTTTTAGGTCATTGTGATATTGTTAATAATTGGATTTTCTTGTATAACTTAAACAATACTAGTTATTTATTCGTTTTATTACAAACTAAGTAATGCAATTCTAGAAATCCATATTTTGTTACTTTACATATTTTTTTATATGTTCACCAATGTCGCGCTATGATTCATAGTTCAGAATGAATCATTCAACGTAATCGAGTTTTTGAATTGAGCCGACGACGACGAATGTAAATACGCGATCGTAGTGACCCGCGATAGAGAGCGAGTGGCGGTGACTCACGCGGGTTTTCCGAGAAACACAGAATGGAGCAGTTTTCGTGAAAACGAAGGTCGGCTCCGGTCGGGCAGCCGCTGTAATCCACCTCTTTTGTGCCAACTAACACATTTTCTTTGTATACTTATACTTTGTATTGTACTGATTTACCCTTAAATAAAATAGGGTTTTCCTCCAGGTATTAATGTGATTGTCGTAACTTACAACCCTTTGTCCTTTCATTAGGGTATGTTCGTATGTACGTGTGAAGGGTGCACATGGAAAGTGACAGTGCATCGATCGCGATGTTCCGGCAAATGCAAATTTTCCGCTACGATGTGGTGTTTCATACATTGCTGCCTAGGTTCGGCTCCAATTTCCGTGGCTGGCATGTCCGCCGCGATGGTTTTAGTTCGAGCGATAATTTCATACAATAAAGGTAAAGTGAAGGGACGCTGGCGCGGTGCCAGGGCGTCGATTTATTTTATTATTCGCGCGGTGGCGGTCAATGTCGCGACAGCCCGTCGACGGCGCCACACATCGGTTGCATGTGTTGCTCTTATTATTTCTACAGTTTAAACTTCTTTTATGCTTATTTATTCCTCGCGCACTCGTCTATCATTAAATTGTAATCTCTAAGTAGTAAGTATGGTTGGCCACAATTTTTGTACAGTGCTAGATTATTGTCCCTAACGCGTTTTAGTTTACGTTTATAAACGTCGTTCCATTAACTAATACATATAATGATCAAACTAACGGAACCTTGACGCGCACCTTTCCTTTCCAGACGAACAATTTATCAAGGGTATTTGATTTTTTGTTGATTTTTGGCACAGATTCTTAAGGTCTTTTAATCAATATAATAAGTCTATGCTCTTAATAAACTTATATGTGCTCCAAATGATCTGCATTACATAAAGTAGTGCAATACAAGCAGTTCTTTATTTTATTCAGAATCAGTTCAAGGAATTTTCTAACTGCCGCCGGAGCGTCGCTATTAGTATGAGCAATTAGTGTTCCGTTAATGAGCTCCAACTCCAAGACAACCGACCAGAATACGAAGAGGCGATTAGAGTATGTACCCTAACTGCTGGTTGGACACTTGAAAGTTGATAGCGTAATAACCTGGGACTATTTAACAGCCTCCGTGGTTAGCGATGTCAATAAGTTGCATATCTCCATAGTAATAGGGTCAGCTTTTGAAGATCTTACATTTGGTTTGGATACAGTATGCAAGGAATTAAACATTGCATGCCTTTGTATTTCTGGTCTTCTTGGTAACGATGATCTCTAAAGCTTCTACTAGTCTGTTTATTGTTTACCTTAGAGATCTTCTTTATTCAGCCCTTTTATCTTTACTTAGTCTTCTAAAGCTAGTACTTTAATAGTAATATCTTGGAATATAAGGGATATATATAATATCGCACTTGGGACCAGTAGACTAACTGCCTCGTTAGTCTAGTGGTCCCAAGTGCAACTGCTACGCTAGAGGTCCTGGGTTCGATTCCCAGGTCGAGCAAAGTGTAATTGGGTTTTTCTATGAAATTCTCAGTAGCAGCTCGGAGTTTGGAATTTTGTGCCCGTTTAATGGCAATATATGGTAATGGTATGTTTAGGTCCCATGTAATAACTGAACTGTGGGTGTACCTTAGTACACCTCTGCCTAACCCTTCAGGGAATACAGGCGTGATATGCATAAATAAATAAAATATCTTGGAAGGAAAAAGATCCTTCCAAGATATTTTATTTATTTATGCATATCACGCCTTTATATTTGTTAATTTCTGCAAACGTGTTTTCAGCAAAGAAAATAAGGTTTTCCTTTTTGCAGTGGCATTGGCTGAATAAAGAAGATCTTTTAGTTAAAAAATAAACAGACTAACACATTTTACTAAAACTATTAACATGTTTTCAATATGTAGTTTTCATAAATAACTTCCAATAATCTAGCTAAACTTTGTTTTTAATCTACGTTATCTAGGCACAGCTGTAACCTCGATACAAAAGTGACCAAATATTGTGTGCGGTGGGCGTGCCTCACCTGTCGCATCACGCGAACGCCACGTGCGCCCGCGCATGTCCTATGTACGCGGTGGGCATACGGATTCCTAGTCCCATAGGATTTACACGTACTTCAACATATAGGCCAAATAATGGGGGTGGCTGAACCTAACCTAACTTCTATCAGTAGCAAGCTAAGCTGGACGTAAAATTCGAAACAGTTCACCTTGCAATGTAAGCTAAAATATTTAAAATATTACTTACTTATTGTTTACATATTTCATTAATTTGGTTTCAATATCAAGGTAAATTTAAATTCACTCCCAAAATTTGTCTCTGAACTAAGTAAATTATCTTATCAACAAACAAATCACGCTTCTTAACATTATTATCAATGGGGAAAATCTTTCCTTTATGGCCACCTTCATATTGAACAAACAACAATACCTACAGATCTATAAAATGCCGGAGCCGTTTATGCATGACATGAGTGGTTTTCCAATACTAATTTCGCACTATTCTAAAGGTTCAAACACCTCAGTTTTGTTATTGTAAAAAAACGACATTGTGATTTGCGTCTTATTTTTAATGTCTGTTGCTCTTATTTTATGCTATATATTTCGTATGCGTATAGTATTTAAAAAAGTACTAGCCTTAAATTACCATAAAGACAAGCTCTGTTCAAAGTCAAATATTGGTTTAGTAATCGTAATGCCAATAGTATAGATATCTTAGGAGACTCGAGACCTGATTCAAAAAATCAACTAGTAATCGTAAAAAGTAAACTACAAAGACTATTACATATTATTATTAAAATAAACATGTATCCTCTTCATTAAATATATACCTAAGCGAAAAATGCATGATGCTTTGATTGAAAGTTCACAAAAAAATCACAATTACCTATAATCGACATATTTTTCATATGAATGTACTACACTAAAACATATTACTAAATTATTCGTAGGGACTCGCTTTAACGCGGCATATAACTGTCACACACTGTCATTTATCAGGTGGACATTGTTGGCATATAAATAAATAATTACTGAGTTACATACGCTAAGATATTTTTTTGAATCTTTCTACGGGTATGGGTTCCTGTAACCAATAAATATACTTTACATCCAATCAACAAACTAATGTTTTTATTTTTTTGTACAATAAAATGTGTAACAGTGAGCAGATGTAGTATCGGGCATCGTTCCCGGAAAGCCGCGGCGAACCTCGCCTGTGATACGGAGCTAAATAAAACTTTGACGACACAGTTCGGGAAACGTGCGACACTACACTTTCAATTGAGGAAAATATAAACAAATAAAGTGTCCACTTCGTAGAAATACCTAAGAATGAATACGACGATACTATATCTATTGATATTCGGTAAATTTCTATAGGGAAAATTATATATCATATATGAAAAATAATTCCGTATTACCAAAAGATGACTTATCTAAGGAAAAAGTATATTTTCTTTATTGAGGTTAGTAAGGACAGTTTTCCGTTAACTCAAATTGGCATTGTGGACATTGCACACGCACGATTAGATATATATTGCATTATGTGGGAGGCACACGTGCGGATAACGGTTCGCCTTATCAACTGAGCTTACAAACCTCGCCTTACTATTATATATTTCAAAACTATTTAAGAATATGTCGACATAACTTGCAAAAATGTTATATTTAATTAATTAATTTTTAAATCAAACATTTTGTTTTGCCCTTAGTTAACTAATTCAGTACTAGATACCTAATATTCTATGCAATTATGTCAGATCATTATGTTCGAACTTTACAATCAGTTTAGTGACGTAAACAGAAATTAGTGTCTCAAATAATGCTTAAACAGTAACATTAGAGAAGCGTTGTACACTAATACGTCACAACTAGATATAGCGGTGATCTCATTGGCGGCTTGGCAGCGCGATAACACTGCGTACTACGGTCTCTGAGAACCCTCAAGGGCTCAGCAATGCGTACGATGCTTCCAAGAAAATTTGAATAAACCCTAGTTCACAATACACGCAGGAATGACACACTCCTCTATAGGTCAAGGTAACAATTTCTTTATACTGTATGCAGTATTATGAAATGAGAGGTCTCAATACAAAGAACAACGTGACATGATTGTAAAATACTTTGTCGTTACACTAAAAACAAAGCAGACTTTAATTCCTTCTAGAAGCGGACGAAATCCGAGTGAAATGCGAACAAGGATCTAATACGCGAAAAACAATATTACCAAGACTAACAAGCAAGAATGTGATAATAAAGCGCTGGTTAATTGTTAGGTAAAGCACCGTGACCAATTAACGTACATTTTAGCTATACAATGCGCGCGCGCATTTGAGACGAATTTCATTTAAGCAATTGTAGTAATTGACCGGGCAGAGCGCCTTCCGGAGCAGTTGCCGCCTGCTTTGTCTCCTCACTTGCACTGATGCACGAGGTCGGGAATGCCGAGATAGCGAGTTATGAGATGATTTATGTACGTCTATCTATAATGATTAACTCAGTTACCGAAGCTCGCGCGGAATTTTAACAAACTAAGAAATCCCAAATACATTGGACTGGTATTTTTAAAAATGATATCTGCACTTTTACAAGAGAACCTTATACGGTAGTATTGACGCGCGTCTATGGCCGTAATGAGCGCCCACGGGTCCAATGCGTCCTTGCGACAAGGTCCGACCAAGCCTCCCGCCCACAAGCGGCATCACTGATCGTATTTAATATACTAGAGGTATAGTCAACCGATACTACTATATTAAGCTCGAAATACCGCAACTTTAACTGTGGATCAAAATGGGATTCCACTCGTAATGAAAAATGCTAATTTGTTGTCTCGGAAAATCCCGATGCTTCGTTCAGAAGATGTTGGCTTGCATGTATGCAGTGACTTTGTTTTGAGTATAAAGAGTTACCTCAGATAAGTAACCATCGCCGCGTGCGATGCGAAATGATGCGAAATATTTCCGGAGTTAGAGGAGTATTCTATTAATACATGATTCGACGTCGCTCGTGGGCGAAGATTTCGGGCGAGCGTGCGCGGGCGCGGCGTTCAGTAGCGCGCGATCCGCCGCGGCCGGCCGCCGTACGCGCGCGCAACGAACGAACGACCCGCACTCCCGCGCACACGATACTCCACGCGATACTTCGCGACATACGACCCACGATCCGCCCCAAAACACGCGTTAACGCAGACTCCCATACGAAAGTCCCGGGTTATCAAATCTACGGTTCACCGACGGATCGACCTCACGTAGTTAATACCTACTGCACTTTTGCGAGGGCGGATTATAACGAACAAATCGACTAACAAACTCGAACCGCACGAAGGTGTCGCGTCGCAAAAAGCGCAACACAATAGAGTAAGCGTCTAATTATAAACGTGGTTGAGTTAGTACCGCAACATGCAGAACATTGATCCTCTGGAGATCGCCAACATCCTCGCCACGGAGCTGTGGTGCCAGCAGGTATACCACTCATTGTATATGAAAAGCTCTTTTATTGGTTCAATGCTAGCGTGCAGAGGTACGCTAGCATTGACCAAACCAGAACTTTTGTCCATTGTGTCCTTGATTTTGTAATCTCAAGTATAAAGATATTCGGTACTTGTTCCATTCAAACCTGTCAAACTTTCAGTAAAGGTGTCGTTTCGCATTAAACTCATTAACAGTTTAGGTAAAATTTAGTACAACTAGAACGACAGTAATTAGTGTTAATAAATCCTTATCGCAAGTAATTTGCAACGCAAGTAACGAGAACAGTACGTTTGTTACTAGAGCATCAGCTTTTAGGTGACAGATTTATTGGTCTGCTTTCAACGCACATGCCATTAGCGAACACACTTCACTACCCGTAAACGAACTAGAGATAAACAAAATAATGGACTTGAAAAGAACATAAAAAGGGAGCATTATTAAAAAAGTCATTAAATTATTTACGAATTGCGGAAGAATGTTTAATTAATATGTAAATAAAAATGTTATTTGTTATGTTGTTGTTACGATACATATATGTTGTGAAAATATTTTGCTGATAAATTGCGATCGGAATGTGGAAGCAACCGCAGATCGATCATAACAATAAATATTGCATAACAATTAAAACAATTAAATATTGCAAATTTACCAATACTATCAGACAATTTACTTATAATTATTTAATTGAACTTCTACATAGCTCATACAACTAACAATTGGTCGGGTTCAAGAAATTGCTGATATTGCTACACATACGTATTCCGTTTAATTTGTTTATTCTTAAATTCGGCAAACAAGTTGTAACAGGTTAGCGTTCAAGTTTCTGTCGGTTCTGCGATATTATAATTTCGATGTATCTGTAGGTACTTATTTGTAATCCTAAATCCATAGTTTACTGAACGTGATAATCAGTAAAAGGAAATAAGCGCGAGCGCACTCTTTACTGTTCGGATTTGTAGAGCTTATTCAGTTCAGCTCTTTTTTTTAATCTGCCGTTTCCTCTTTTCCAGTTGTTCTAGTTAGGAATCGCAAGATTTAGGAATTTGGTAATCTTCCAATCAGATCTTGATGCTCAATTCATTAAAAGCTCTTTTTAGTCCTTCTTCAGGAATTAGTTTGACTCTTTTGTATATTATGGCAAACTTTACCGAATTTCCTAAATACATCAGTCCGCGAACATCAATTTAGTTATGGAGGACTATCCTCATTACCGTGTTCGGTTATATCTACAGCATTGTTACTCCTATAGTAATTGTCTCCAATACTGATAGTTGTATTGTTTCCAGTTGGCGAACCTCGAGGGCCTCCAGTCGGGGGTCCCGACCCGCACCACGGCCACCATCACGCCCACGCAGCTGCGCAACTTCGAGCAGACCTACATCGAGCTGACCAACTGCCGCAGCGAGCCGACCACTCACGCCGGCTTCGTACCACCTTCAGTCACGCACGCCAACAACTACGGTAAGTTTCAATGTATAATGTTTTGATTCGTTGGAATTAATAATGGAGCTTAGAGCAGAATTATTGTTTTTCCCCATGGGTATTTAGCTATTACTCAATTTAGATATATACAATTATTTTGACCGCGATTCGAGTAATTAAGCTCTCTGGAACTGTGAAAATTGTAAAACTAATGATCAAGTCTAACACGATAATAATTAGAGGCCACAGCTGTTGTAACAAATTGTTCTCGTAATTCCAGGCATCCTGAATTCGGTGGGGTATTGCGACCCGGGCCCGACGACGGCGCTGCACGTGTCGCCGGGCCCGCTCTCCGCCAGCGGCGACAGCAGCAGTAGCCCTGGGCTGCCCACACCCAAGCGACGGAATATGGGTGGCCGAAGACCTACCAAGGCACCCTCTGACATCTCACCCGAAGAAGAAGA
The DNA here is from genome assembly GCA_947256265.1 of Acronicta leporina. NCBI lineage: Eukaryota > Metazoa > Arthropoda > Insecta > Lepidoptera > Noctuidae > Acronicta > Acronicta leporina. Next base: position 5,555,585 of record OX366529.1, read on the forward strand.
GCGCAGAAAGGTCAGGAGAGAAAGAAACAAGATGGCCGCCGCCCGCTGCCGGAAACGCAGACTAGACCACACTAACGAGCTGCAAGAGGAAACAGAAAAACTCGAGGAGAAGAAACAATCACTTCAAGAGGAGATCCGCAAGTTGAACCATGATCGGGAGCAGTTAGAAGCTATTTTACAGAGTCACATGGTGTCATGTCCTCTGACTAAGCGGCCCTCCAGTCCCCCCGACATCAAGCCCTTCCAAGAGTACTCCTACCCAGACGTTCCCGAGGACGGTGTTCGCGTAAAAGTGGAGGTTGTTGACCCTGTTGTGGACCCCGTCTTGGTGTTGGATAATATATTTACTTCGCCGGCGAATGACAAGAAGTGAGTACAGTTTTTATAAATTTTAAGCTGTGATAGATAACCTACCTTTCTTTGTCACAATATCATCAAAGGCTAGTCTAACCAAAATAGTATTTTTTTTTTTGAAAAAGTTGACTTTGAAAGTATTCATCTATACTTCAAAATACAGTACTCTCTTTTTGGCCGGGCTGAACATAGGCGCGAATCGCTGCGCACAATGCATTGGTATCCTATGAGAACATGTAAGAGCGTCACCCGCGCGCTGCCTCCTTCCCGGTCGCGTCCTTGCAACTGTGTGTGTTACATCCGTACGTGAAACATGCGCATTGCGTTCTGAGAATACAGTCGAGTTCAGAATCGTTCATTTCGTTTTTGTTATTGGTAGTTAGTGCTTTTGCTATTATCGTTTGTCGGTATCGTGTTATCGGATTGGAAGACATTATGCAATAAAGTAGATAAAAAATATCGAGCAGGAATATAAGGAAAGCGTCAGAATGATTGATAAATTTGACTGATGAATTGTGTATTCGTGGAAGTGAAATTAATCGGATGAATCGGAAACGGGTTCTGAAGACGAAGACGATCATTCTTCCGATGGAACGGACCTCTTTATAAGGGTGTGACGTTCATGGAAGGTGTAACCCTGCTTTAAATAAATAAATATTTTTGATATATATTTTGTTATGCATACCTATGAATAAAATAAAATCTATCTACTTACTGATCTAATACTAAATAGGATATTTGCATTAGTAATGTTCCACTCGACTGTACCATGCGCAAGAAGGCGGGTGCAACAACTTCAGCCCGGCCAAAAAGATTGGAGAGTACTGCACCTTGCTCGAATACCTAAGTTCAAGTTCAAATGTTTTTATTTCAAATAAGCTTTTACAAGTGTTTATGAAACGTCCTACTAATTTATATTGTACCATCTCGGAACTATATTCATCATGATAATTAACAATCTTGTGTTTTGTCGCAGAATAATGTTGTCGGCGGCCAACCCGGCCGTGGTGACGAGCGGCGGCCACGTGTCGCAGGCGCCGCTGGACACTCCGCCCGCCCTGTCGCGCCCCAACAGACCCAACTCCCTGCAGGTGCCGCTCAGCCTCACCCCAGCACAGGTATAATCTTTTTTAAAGGTTTACTAGCAATGTGCGTTTCACATTACTAGTATTCTTGTTAACCTCCTGCTAAGCTAGATATGCTTGTGTTACCAGTGGGTTTACGTCGGTAGTGCAATAGGTGGGTTTCGAACAGGCAACCACATGATCGCAAGTCCGACGCCCTAGCCAGGCTACCGCCGCTTAAATTTATTATATGTCAGTGTCAGATTATTACGAATTGCTTAAACTGAAATATTTAAATTTTTCTATCGTTAAAATCAGTGATAGGTACTTCTCGGATCTTATTTTATAACATACCATCACGCTTGTATTCCCCGAAGGAATAGACAGAGGCAGACGTACTAATGTACACCCACAATTCGCCGCCCCCATTACTTGCCAAGTAATGGGGGCGAGCCTATTGCCATTAACCGGGCACAACTTTCAAACTCCAAACTGCTACTGGGAATTTCATAGTAAAACCCAATAACACTTTTATACTCGACCCGAGAATCGAATCTAGGATCTCTAGCGTAGCAGTCACGCTCGGGACCACTGATGAGGCAGTCAGTCTTATTTTATAACTAATGAGAAATAATATATGACAATAGACTCGCCCCCTATTACTAGGGACCTAAACATACTGGCGAACTGTGGGTTTACAATAATACCCCTCTGCCTAACCCTTCGGGGAATACAGGTCTGATGGTACGTTGTGAGAAATAACAGTATGAGTAATTTAACTGTTCCTTTGCGAAGTTGTACGCAATTGTGAAGTTAATAATTTTACCTTATTTGGAGATGGGCTAGGACATTGTTCAATACATAATATGGTCTGTATCAAAGATAATGTTACCTACCTCTAGAAAGGTTTGCACAATAACATTTTTATAATGCGATGGTAATTGCGTGTCGTTTACATTCAGAGGCAAAGTAACATTACTGGAACTGATGGTCTTAGGTGTTACAACACAGTATATCAGTAGTGAACACGGACATAGATCAAAGAATGAAACAGGGCGCCCTGAAGTTATCTGCAAGTGATGTTGCCGTGGTCAATTTTAATATAAAAACTGTAGAAAGACACTTGGGGTCTTAAATGTTTCGAATTCGACTATTATGACTTTGATATTTTTTTATTTTGATATTTGACCTGCGCGGTTTCTCGCAACGGCTAACTTCAGACGCCTCTGTTATTTCGGGGGTTACTGTAGCATGTTCCATAAATACCTTGAATGTGTGTACTAAACACGAAAGAGACAGATCGACACCACTAACAGGACCCCTTCCATTTTCAGTTACACAACAACAAAGCGCTGGGCAACAACAAAATAGCAGGCATAGAGATAAGCACGCCGAGCAACGGCATCCCGTTCAACTTCGAGAGCCTGATGGAGGGCGGCACGGGCCTGACCCCGGTGCACCCGCACCCGCACCCCTGCGCGCACCAGACGCGCGCCGCGCCCGACGTGGCCTCGCCCGACCAGCACTCCTCGCTCGTCAGCCTCTGAGCTCCTCCTACAACTACGCAACACTTCGTGTATCTACTCTACGGCCGTGCCGAACTTTCTTTCTCGTCTTCGATTCTCCCGGTTCACCCCCTGCGACGTGACCGGATTTCGATTCTCCCGGTCCGCCCCCCGTGAGGTAACTGGACCTTTCTACTTGTCTTTATTTATTGAGAGCTATATTTAAGAAACATACTTGCTCACTTGTGCTTTGTATTTATATCGTAGTCTTGTTAACGTTAGTGACGGCTTAGCGTCGCCGGCATACTGAAGTCAATTTATGAGCTGTTTTTTAACATTCTAAAGAAATAATATTTTTATAAATAGATGTGTATTTCTGCAGAAATAATAATTGTGATCGAAAAATAAAACAGAGTTTTATTTGAAGCATTTCAGGGATTTATTTTCGTGTTGTGCTTTATGTCTAGCGAGGCTAGAATAGACGGTGCGTTTTATATTGTAAGGTTATATGTAAAAGATCTCTTTTACACTGTTCACTTTGAAATATTTCGGCACAAAAATGTATTTATTGAACGATCCTCAAAGTATCTTGTCATAATAAACCTCGTGCCATTTACTACGTCTACTCTCAGGAATACAATAATTACGAGTACGAAATATTTAGTTAACCATAAACTAACAGCAATATTACTTAAAGAATAATTAATATATTGAATGTAAGTTAGCTCAATGTTGATGTAACGTCTTACCGTTCCATTGGATTAGGTACTGGTAGTGTAAAATTATTGTTAAGCCTTTTGTGATACGTCCAGTGATTTAGTGAAGGGCCGCGGGCAGAGTCGCTCCCGGCCGCCTTGTCTTATTATATGTATTGTAACTCATGCCATTACATATTGTAATATTGTTGAACGTACATACTTGTTGCACTGACTGCATTTTTATACTCACATTATCTAATGTTAACAACATGAAGTTGACTATTTTGTAATTACAGTTAATGAAATTGTTACAGTAAAGTCAATTATAATATTAAAAACATTAATCCTATGATAATACTGATCTTTGGCATGAGTTTCCTAGAACGTCTTTAGTAGGTAAAGACCACTGGAATAAAAAATAAATTTAGTTTAAGGCAATAATTAGTGTAAGGGCACTTAACGATTTAATTATATATTATATGCATAACTTAGACCAAATTATTACTTCATGTGCTTTATCATAGTTGTAATTAAAATCTAAGCCAAATATTGAGTTTATGTCGTTACTTTAGGTTTAGTTATTCCCGTTAAAGTATTATTGTCTACGCGCCGAGAGCGGAGAGTATTTATTTAGTAACTACGATTTATTGTATGAACCATCATGGATTATATCTAGTGCAATAGAGCGAAACATTGCCTATGGTAGAAGAGACAATTTTTAATATGAAGTTATTACTCATTCGAAATATTATTACGCATAATATGAACATCTAGGATTAATAAGAGATGTAATTTTTTCTAGAAAGATTTTTCTTATCGCAATTGTAGAATACTTTTTGTATTTTTTCATGAAATTAGCAAAGCAATTATATTTGATAAAAACTATTGGAATTTATAAGCAGATGTAGTAAAATATATATGTAAATCAGAAATATAAATTTTGTTTACATACACCTGAACTTGGCTTTTCATTTTATTAACGACAAACCTCATATCCGATATCATTTTCATTACAAAAATAATAGGAAATACCAGTCCTATAATGTAACATATTCTAAAAATAATGACTAATAATTACCTTTAGAATGTTCTAATAATCGTAAGTATATCATGGTGCAATACGTCGCCTTCGGATGTAGTTCTTGATTCCAATGTAGATATAGAATAAAATCTCCAACACACTGATGCCACTGCAACCCATGAACAGACCGAAGACACCGCCCAGGTTCGCTAAGACAAACACAAAATAATCTTATAAAAAAAATACCTAGGAGATGCTTTAAGTTTTTTTTTCAAGAATTTATTTCTCCAAAGAAGTATAACAATGCGTATAAGAGAAAAATTCCAAAACCCTACCATATCGGGAAGAGTACAAGTCTTATTGTGGTCTCACTGTATTAAAAAAAACCGCATAGGTTCATTGTTTTTTAGTAATAAGTACCTACTTTACATTTTCACTTCACTTAATGTGAAATTGTATTTTCAGTTTGACTGTCTTCTGTACGGAGTGAGTAGAACAGGTATTGACGAAACGTAAGAGAGAATGGGACGTTCCAAAGGGCCGTATTTAGGGTGCCAGGGCCCCTAGGCACTTGGAATTTGGGGCCCCCCTCCCCCTTCCAAAATCATTCCATTTTCATCCGGCTTCAAAAAAAAGGAGGTTCTCAGTTCGTCTCTATTTTTTGTGTTACGCGATTATTCGGCCATTTATAAAACGATTTAGAAAATTCTTTTTTTGTGAACTCTTTTTACTTACTCCCGAAATGGTCCCGTTTAAATTTTGTGAAGACCTGATGATAAAATTACAATTACACGTACCAAATGAGTAAATTACAACCACGTCGAGGTACGTTAGATTCTACTCGCTACTAAAAATGTTACAAACACATAAAATAATTTTATGTGCAAAACTTTTTCGGAAATCAGTGGCGAAAACAAAAGACACAACTAGAGCTGAATTCTTAGATAGATCTTGACTGTAAGTAACATAAATCGTTGAAAATGTTCAGCCGTTTTGACGAGATGTGTGCTTTGTCTGGAAGATCGAGGAACTCAAAAGAATTATGTCGGAGATTCGCACGAGCTGCATCACAGAAGTGGCAGAAATCCCACCGAATCATTGATACATCGAAATAGGACGAAAATTGGCTGCAAATAAATATGGATTGTCCCAGTTGTGAACAATAGTTATTTGTTATGCAAGGCTGCAAAGTTGTTATTTGGTGCGAGTACTTGTATTGAAACCTGAGCAAGCGAAGGATTCGAGGATTGAACCATGAGCGAAGCGAATAGTTCAAATCCTGAGTGTTGCGAGGATTTCAAAGGTACGAGACGCAGAATAACTTTGCTGCCGAGCGAAACGCACAACTTTTCACCTCACTACAGCGAGGAAAATGCTAGGTGCAAAAAAAAGCAAATATTAAATGAGTTCGGCATTATGTACCGCTTGCACTAACTCTGCAGGGTGTTAAATTTATATTTTCGTGGCTACTGGACTCATTCATATTATAATATGTCTTACGATTTTACCAAAAAACAATCTAAAATCTAAGGACTAGTATTCTATTATCTGTGACTAAGGTAAGTGAATTGATTAGAGAGAAGAAAATTTTAAGTTTTTTTTTTCATGCAGTCGTCTTACTGGCCAGTGCGATTATTCTAAAAATGTGGTTGGCGCATTGACATGAAATAAGCATTTATGCATTTCCAGTGGACCCGACGGTATAGAAAATTATTGAATAGAAAGGTTCGAAATTTAAAAACTCTTTCCACGCTAGCGGACAAATTGCACTTTTGCACGCAGATTTCGAATGACAAACAGAATCTTTCCGAGCTTGTGAGGTGAAATAGTTTTTTGGCGCGAGCACTTATATTGAAACCTGCGCAAGCGAAGGATTCTAGGATTGAACCATGAGCGAGGCAAATGGTTCAAATATAGAATCCTGAGCGTTGCGAGGGTTTCAAAGGTACGAGACGCAGAATAACTTTGCTGCCGAGCGAAACACACAACTTTTCACCTCACTACAGCGAGGATTTGAAAACAAATTTAGTCACTCGAGTACCAACTGTTGATGAGAGATCAAAAGCACACGCAGTCTCTCCAGAACATCGTCGACAGTCGACATCATTCTTTGTTGTGGGAACAATGGTAAAGAGCCCCCGAAAGCAAACGGAAAAAGAGAAGATTTGATTTATCATAAAGGCGAAGAGCCGAGTCAATTGGTCCATATAAAGTTGCTACACGTTTAAAAGAAGAAGGTCGAGAGGGTATTTATCGCATCTGTCATCGAAGATAGACTGAAAAATCTTGAAACAGCCGCTTCGTTCGTACGTTTGTTTTGTTTGATAATTTGGTAGACAAGTCCTAGAAAAGTTTGTCCACAATAAGGCCACTGACTTTTAGATAGCTCGAATGCGTAATATCATTTCAAGACTTTTAAGAATATTTTCGATAAAGTTTCTTTATAGGCCAATCCAGGCTTTTCAGCTTATATGCAGGTTTCGCCACTGGAACTGGGGCCCCTACGCTGGCTGGGCCCCTAGGCCAGGGCCTTGTGGGCCTAAGGGGAAATACGGCCCTGTCAAGACGCTGAGTCGGTCAATATAACTGCCATCATACCACCGTGAGCTAATTTCTGGGCAATGCCGATATCTGATTGTCAGGCTATATATGCCTAGTACCTATTAACGATTGTCGTAGGAGTCTGTACAATCGGCACATTGGGGTGATAGGGGTCTTGGTGATAGAGTGGTTAAGCAACGCGGCGAGTGTAGTTTCCACAAGGAAACTACACTCCCCACGGTGCTTTGTAGATCAGTTTAGTTTTTATTTAGCCTTGAGCAAAGTAGTATAGACGTATCTGAAGACTGGTGAAGATCAGTGAAGGTCTTGGATCACCCAATCGGCACGCAGAACGCGGTCGATGAAACTCGCACTTGGGCCTCTAGTATATTAAGTAATAAATGGACAATAGTTTTACTTACACACCAAACTGATTATTGACATGACCGTCTCTTGCTTCTGCTTCACGTACACCGGGTTCGAGAAGAAGAAACGCATTACAGTCGTGCTCGCGTTAAAAACCAAATTGGTACTGCAAAAAATCATTTTCTTTGTGAAATATTTTGGAGAAATCACAACTTTCATCCCAATAGGACCCTCCCCCGAGACAGCTACTTTAAAATCAAGTTTTGTTATTTATTGTATCTGGTCCAAAGATTCCCCCTCTAAAAGAATTCCCTCTTTAATAGAGAGCTCGCGGTGTCCCAAAAATTATGGAGGTTAAAAGAAAAGTGAACGAACTCGGATTTTTCTTTCGATTTTTTCTAAGTCTAGCTATATGTAGTAAACAATAGTAGAGAAACTCTCCAAAAAGGCGCTAGCATAGGCTAATAATACGTTTAGTAATTAAAGCCTTTAAATAATACGTTTAGTAATTTTTGATTGTTTATTGGTATAAAACTTTTTAAATAAACCTTGCCCATTAATGTTCAAACATTAATGGGCAAGGTTTGCATGATACAAACTTACCCAAGTAGGCGTAAATGTACTCTGTTGCTACTGTAGCGCCACCCTACGGTAACACATTTTGATGAACACTTCATTCACAAGGTTGGCTCTCCTTTCTTTTACCCTCCATACCCAAAATGAATACCTGGCTACCCCAAAGGCGCAGCTAAACTAAAACACAGGAGTACTTACTATGGATTCTTCAGCAGGTAAGGGATGGCGTTAAAGTTGCCCACGATGAGTTCAGCGCGGTACCTGCGAGACACACAGTCGCGTGGACACTCGCAATGTTGGGCCGACAACCAGTTGTACATGTCCTCTGGATACATAATATGAACTTACATTAACTTGAGAAATAGAAATTACCTAAGAATAAGTGATTCTTAAAACTTTTGGCTATTATTGCACAGAACTAGAACCCTGAAACAGTTGTATACCCGGAGACGCGGTAGACCAAGATGTTAGGAAGACCTGGACGTCTTTCTGGAATTACAACAGCAGCGAAATATCGGGGTTCTTTTGTGAGGCTGAAGTATGATAGGCGACAAAATGATTTTTTACATATCATGGGTAACAAAGTAGTAGCAGATTTCGATTTTGTTCGTGATGTCTAGTTATCCTGGGTTGGATTCCCAGGTCGAGCAGTGTTATTTGGGTTTTATATGAAATTCTTAGTAGTAGCTTATAGTATGGATTTGTGCCCAGTTAATAGCAATAAGCTCGCCTCCCCATGGGAGCTTAACATATCAATGAACTACAGGTGTTCTTCAGTCCATCTCTACCTATCCCTTGGGGAATACAGGCGTGATGATATGTCCCATCTATCGATTGTTTTTGGACCCAAGGAGATGATGTAGGCGTCCCTCTTTTATTTTTAGTTTGTTATATTTAAAAGCCTAAAGATGTTTTGTTCAGACCCCTCCATTTGTCACCGTGAGTCGGCAATATTTCATATCATTGAGAAATATAAAAGCATTTCCATACCAAATGCAAATTTTCTTTGTCTGAGGTCTATTTTGGTTGTGACAAGAATAAATGACCCAACTGATGACTACTTCAACAGGAAAATAATAAATGATAAACAACAGTTCCATTTCTGAAATATAGTTGTGTAAATCTATATTTCAGAAATGGAACCGTTCATTACAGAATTTTATATCATCACGCCTCTATGCCCCGGATGGTTAGGCAGAGGTGCTAATGTACATCCCCAAAGTGCCTACATGTTTAGGTTCCTTGTTTAGGGGTGAGCCTATTGCCACTAACTGGGCACAAATGCAATCTCCGAGTGACTGAGAAATCCAAATAATACCGCTCGACCTCGGAATTGAACCCAGCGAACTCCATCGTAGCAGTCGAGCTTAGGACACTATACCTAATTAACTGTGGGTGATAGTATAAATACGGTCATGAAGGGCTCGTGGCTAAGTAAGAATAAACTGATTTGCAAGGTTAGCTGCACTCGCTGCGGTCAGTGTGTGGATGGATGACCAGCCTTATCACCCCTTCGTGCCTCGCAGAGCATGTAAAGCTGTCGTTTCCGATAGTCCTACGAACATCTATGACAATTATTGTTACTGGTAGATGGAAGCCCAAAAAATCCTGACAACCAATCTATCGTCCGAATATCGGTATTGCCCAGAAATTGATTTAAGAAGGTCTGATGGCAGTCGCTTCGTGTTATTTAATACTGATATTGAGAGATCTCGGAGGAAGATGAATATTAATACGGACATGACTTTGAAAGGTTTTTGCCTTCTAACTCGAAACCTTTGACTTAAAAAACCAATGGTCTTATCACTCGACTATCCACTGCTGTTAGACTAAATTAATAGATTATACTTTTCTAGTCTACAAAATTCTCGCCTTACTTTTAACACTAATAATACAGGGTATGCTGGTGATGGTACAGGCGATGTCTACCCTCACGTTGGGCAGGTACGGCAGGTAGCAGCCGCAAGCCTTGTGCACCGCCCGCACGAAGCACATGTGGTCGCAATCGGAGTTGTGGTACTTCCTGAAGAACGGCAGCCGGTGCTCGTCCTCGAAGTAGCACTGGCGACTGTTAATATTGCATACCGTCATGCTTGTATTCCCTGAAGAGGTACGTAGAGGTTTCCTAATGTATTTAACCGTAGGAGAGCCATGTTTCGGCTCGTATGGGCGGGCTCGACCGGAGTGATACCACGCCCTCACAGAAAACCGGCGTGAAACAACGCTTACGTTGTGTTTCACCGAGTGAGTGACGATACCGGAGGACCAAACCATTTTAAAAGGTCGGCAACGCAATTGTGACTCCTCTGGTTTTGCGGGTGTCAATGGGCGGCGGTAATCGCTTACCATAAGGCGATCCGTCTGCTCGTTTGCGCCCCTATCCCATAAAATAGCTTGCCGGTATAGTTACATCCTATGTAATAGGAGGGCGAGCCCGGTGCCGAATCCAAAGTCCTATTGGTATTACTAAAAAATGCGTTTGGGAATTTCATATAAGAATTCAAAACACTGCTCGACCACAAATCAAACTTAAATCATGGATCTTGCGATTTGGACCCACCGTATTTAGTTGTAATTGTGGTAATTTTTGAAGTGCATCTGTATAGCTTGAAGACGTTATTATATTTTAATGTAAAAGGAAATAAGGGACTGAAAACTTGTTATAATGCGCACACCAAGCTATATATTTCCAATTTATGTTGACCTCTCATTGTAGTGAAAGCTTATTAAATGTGGGGTCAACTTATACTGGAATTATAAAACTGTAGCCATGGTAACTACTACGTCTCACGAAGCGTCACTTACCTCCACACGGGCAGCGACTGCACTTCCTCGGAGCAATATGTGTAAGTGGCTTGTAAGATGTGGTACGACTCCCCATTTGGATCTACGATACTCGTCTCATCATCTGCTGGGAATTCTGACCAGTCCGTAAACATAACCTAGGGGAAAAAATATGATGAATTTCAGTAGCATTAAAATTAGATACTGCTTAGCAATAATAAACATAACAAACCACATAAAACTACTTTTTACAGATTTTATCGTGTTGAACCCTTACGTTTATGCTGAAAAGGATCCGAAACGTCGGAAATTTAATAATATCACTACAACGCGATAAAATTGGAAGAAGTAGTTTTATTTCAATGTCTAAGATTCGCATAAGTTGCGGAAACCAGAACATAACACCACCATCACGCCTATATTCCGCAATATTAGATAAAAGCGTACTGCTGTACCTACACCCACAGTTCGCAGGGTATTTTTAAGTCCCATGTAGGGGGCCAGCCGGGAGAAGAAAGCCGTAATCAGCACGTACCGTTCTAAGATATCCTTGCTAGTTTGGTACTCACCCGAATAGCCCCAGCGTTGAGAAGAGTGCCCCATATAGCATCCTTAGGATCATAATCCGTAACTATGGTCAACGCCTTCATGAAGCCTACACCGTTCACCGTGTGGTTAACGAAGTTTGGGTCCCATATGTTTCTGAGATACACATAGATTACGTAAGCAGTAGTAGTAGTAGCAAACTATTATATTTCCGTATCCGTGTAGCGTCCTACATTTTCTGCCCGGTAGGAAAAAAAGGTTGAATGCAAGTTTATAAGTACTGGGTGATTTTTTCAAGTGTTTTCTTTTATAGCTAGCCAAATCAGAAATAATAAGGAAAAGAGAAAAACCTCAAAGGAGTCTCGGGCCTGATTTTGAGGATAACTAGAATTGCATCATCCGATTTTTGAAAAGCGAATATTCCTAGCCAGGGATAAAACCCGTTGATTTTGTGAGATCCACACACAATATAAAAAAATGACTAACCTCTTGCCATTAAAAACATATGGGCTATTGAAGGCACAGCAGTGTCCATGAGTGGTAAGGATGGGTTTGAACAGCTCTCCACAGTCGTTATATAGCTTGCCCTCCAAGAAACAACGCTTCATGAAGCTATTACAGCTCTGTGCCACGGTACCTATCACTTCGGGTGTCTGTGGCAAATGAAAGAAAGAAAGAAAAGGGGTTTGTTGGCACAGACAAGGACAATGCATAGAATAACATAGGGAGAAAAACAACTAATCAACATATAAAATAAACCAAGAATAAAATAAATCTAAACAGATGGCTAGTGGCTGAAGTGTCCCATATATTAACTCAAAAAACGCCCTTTTAAATGTAGCTTCAAGTCTAAAATCAAGGTTAGATATATAGGTGTCTTTAAAAATGTAACTTTAGCTCCACAGCTACCATCATCGCCTTCTCCCAACAGTGCTGGACAGTTTCCAGTTTAATCAGGATTTTATGATGATGAGCCTAATATAATAGCAAATACATTTAATGACTTTTTTGTCAAGGTCGGAGGTACGCCTGGTAACCAGCCAGGGCGCCCAGTTCTAACGCGTTCGGAGAACTCCATGTACTTGACACCAGTTGACCCACTTGAAGTCCTCTCCATAATAACAAACCTTAAAAATAAACAGAGTTTCGGTCACGACGAACTCCCACCCACACTAATAAAAAAATGTGCCGAACAACTCGTTCTGCCACTGGTGTATCTGATAAATCAATCATTCTCAGAAGGTGTCTTCCCGGACTTACTTAAAATATCGATCATAAAACCAATACACAAAAAAGGTGACATAACGGACTGCACAAACTACCGTCCAATAGCCCTTCTGCCAACCTTTTAAAAAATTATAGACACTGCAATTTCAAAACGCCTTTATTCATTCTGCGAGAAATTTAACATCTTTGATGAAAATCAAAACGGTTTCAGAAAGAACAGATCTACCACCTATGCAGTATACCGGTACATCCAACAAGCTCTCAATTACATAAATGACCGAAAATATGCTATAGGTAATCTGCTTGATATGAGCAAAGCTTATGACAGGGTCTCGTATGGCATCTTGCTTAATAAACTGGAAGGCATTGGAGTTCGAGGTGTTGCCTATGATTGGTTCTCCTCTTATCTTAACTCTCGCACACAATATGTTGAAATTGAACACCATAATTCACAAACCGGTGAAATATCACATGTCCGTTCAAAAAAGAACGATATAAAGAACTCTATCCCTCAGGGCAGTGTACTAGGCTGTATATTATTCTTGTTATACATAAACGACCTTCCAAAAATCATAGATTCAGCAAGTATCCTATTTGCTGATGATATATCAGTAATATTTCCATGTGAAAACATATTAGATTTAAACCCTAAAATTAATAAAACCCTTTCCGAAATTGTAGCGTGGCTTGAAGACCATAACCTTGAAGTTAACTTTACTAAAACCAAAATTATGCAGTTTAAACCATATCAAAAACGTCCAATAGTAATCAACTACACCCATCATAACACAATAATAGAATGCGTTGACTCTTTTAAACTATTAGGCCTACACATAGACACTAACCTAAATTGGAAATGCCACATCCATAACACAAGCGGGAGACTATCTAGGTTCACATATGCTTTACTCCAATTAAAAAAATCTACAGACCTAAAATCAGCAATTGTTGCCTACTATGCATATGCACACTCCTGGCTTATGTATGGAATAATACTATGGGGAAATAGCACGAACGCAGATGTTCTATTTAAACTACAGAAGAAATGTATAAGAATCCTCGCAAAATCGACGGAATGGATAGCTGCAGGCCACACTTCATTGAACTTGGCATACTAACATTAACATCTATGTACATCTTTGAAATCTGCTTATTTGTCAAAAAACATATTCACTTATTTTCCTTAGAAACATCATTACTCACAACCTCGTAACTTAAGAAATAAAAATTCACTAGCTCTACCGACATCAAAGCTATCTATATTTCATTCTGGGCCCTATGTAATGTGTATTAAGATATATAACAAAATACCACAACAACTAAAAGAAACATCCAGCTTCAATATATTCAAGAATAAATTAAAAAAATACTTAACCCAAAAATGTTATTACAGTATAAAAGAGTTTTTCGAGGACAGAACTAAACAGTAAGACAATGTGCAATATAAAAAAAAATTAAATTATAATATGTTAAAGTAAATAGTATAAATATAATGATAACATAATAATAAAGGTATATATAAATATAATTATATATATAAATAAATATATAACCTAAGATTAATTAAATAGTTTGCAAGTCATTTTATAATTGTATTGCTGCGCCCTAACAGGGTATCATGTATGTACCTCTACATTCTGTAACACCTATGTATCACTCATGATCGCAATAAATATTTGTATTTGTATTTATTTATATGAAGCGAATACCATCTGACCTTTCTCACAAAATTTCTGGGCAATACCGACCTAATGATAATCGGGGTGTCAGGCTTTTTGGGCTTCTGTCTACCGCCAACGATTGCTGTTGAAATTTGTATGATAATCGAAACAGATGGCTTAACCTTCTCCGAGGCATGGTAGGATCTCTATATGTTAAGGTCACACATCCATACGCTGACCGCAGCAAGCACAGGCTAACTTTGCAGATTGATTGATCAGCAGAGATAATGAATACAAAGTGTGATCAAGTGTCACAAGATGTGTTATCTTGGTAAAACTATATAAGTATCATCAGGCATCATTGTACCGTATTGTCAACTATATCAAGTAGTATAAGTTGGAGATTTCCAGTTTATTTTATATTTAACAATAATTTGACTTTTAGATACTTTGATTTAAATTGAAAATATACACCAGGAACAGACTTGGAAAGTACCTATATAATATTGTGAGATAATTGATGATTTAGTTTCCATATAATAATCTACCGCCAATTAGCTGGCCGTAAATCAGAACTCCGAGCTGCTACTGAGAATGTATTTATAGAAAAACCAATAATGCTTTCCTCGACTTGGGAGTCAAAGGGAGAAATATATTTATCTAAAAAATCTTTTAAAGATTACTTACTGTGTACCGGTTGATTTCTAAGACGTGCTGTAATTGTTTCAGTTTGTTTGTATCTAAATCATCAATTACTTCGTAGAAGCCTAGTATCATGGGCAGTGCGGCTTGTAAATTGATCGTCAAGTTACCATCTCTGAAATACCATTAAAAGTTAAAATAATACCATGGGTATCCACCATTTTCCATTACAAAGTTTATCTTACACGTTAAAATACAAATATTTTTTTTATTGTTGCTCATAGATGTTCATGAATGTAGTAATGATTCACATTACTGCGAAGTTTTGGTTGAATTTGGATTGTCAGATAAATTAATGTTTTTAAATTTGACAAGGTTTTAACTTAAGCATCTTGCTTGACCATCCTACATAAATCGCACAAAATTTCGTAATACCGTACATACTAAAAGAAAATATTTAACTACCCACAAAATACTTTAACTTTTATTTATTTAATTCAACTAAGTTGGTTTAAAATTTAATGCATGACTTACACTAAACTCCTGTTAAAATACTTCACTGAGGAGATGGTTATCTGGTTGGGGGTACAAACGGTGATGGCGGGGTACGGCATGTGGTAGATGGGTTCAAACTGATTCTCAATCGTGACTCTAGTCGGCATCTCATCGAAGCGATTGTACAGCAGAATCGTTAGTATGAACGACATCGCCAACACAGATATTATATTAATCGCCCAGAAACATCTGCGTAATAAAAAAAATGCTAAAATTCGCCCACAATCGCATATGGACCTGGAGTCCAAGGAGTCCAGTAGTTCGTAGTAGTCCATAGTTGATGGGTAGTTCGACCACGGTTGTCACAGAATACTTAAGACGAGAAAGATTCGTTAAAAAATAGAATAGACATGAGAGACGTTGCGGGTAGATCTGTTTTGCACAACAGATCGTAATTGTAGGAGTCAAGGTTGTAACACTAATTTAATTGTTTGATTCCTAATAATAGGTGATTATCACGGCTGGATATGTCATATTAGTATTAACATTACGTCTGTCTGTTCCTTTAGGACATACAAGAATCGATAATACCTATCCGGACATTAAAATGCGTGCCGGCTTTATCCGTAACCGAATCAGCAGTAGAATTAGGATTTCCAACTCAATTTTTTTCAAAAGCATCAAGCTCAAAAGCATTTACAGTGTAAGTAGCTCTGTAAGAAACGTATGATTTTGTAAGAAAGGATATAAAAATACCTTGATATAATATCCGGATATAGATAAAAATACTTGAGCCCTACTATTGTGCTCTCTAAACAGTAAGTTCGCACGTGACGCCAGAAGTTTTCCATCATTTTCGCTCAATACTATTTCAAAATACCAAGCTTACTGACAAACTGGATTCTTTTAACAAGTCCAACTGCGATTTATTTTGTAAAAACATATCAGTAATTCTGTAAAACTATGTTTCACGCCGTCACGAAGTTAATTAATATGAATAATTAAACAATTTAATCTGTATATCTGTAGTGAAACAACACCTGTTTTCCACGTATTGTTTTAATTATTTACGCCATCCGTATCTGTGTCATTTTATTATCAACGAATAAATAGATTAATTATGTATGAAGATACATATTGCAATAAATAAATGGATAGAGTCCACCTTGATTAGACGGGTTCCGCCGTTCCCGATTAGTCAATGACAATTAAAAATCATTCCTAATCTAATTCGAATAAGTTTGGGAATAGAATACCAAGTACAGTACTCCCCAATCTTTTTGGCCGGGCTGAAGTTGTTGCACCCTTACGCATGTTACAGTTGAGTGGAACATTACTAATGCAAATATCCTATTTAGTATTAGATCAGTAAGCGATAGATTTTTATTTTATACTTACATAATTATGCATAACATAATATTTATGTATCACAAATATTTATTTATTTAAAGCAGTGTTACACCTTCCATGAACGTAACACCCTTATAAAGTTAAATATTGTTTTGTCAACTCACATTTCTTGATGTTTGCAGACGATATGAAAATTTATAACACCTGTAAAAATATTCGTGACTGCTATCATTTACAACAGGACCTTGATAGATTTTATGGTTACTGTCTCAAAAATAAACTCTTTCTTAGTCTTCCCAAATGTTACTCAATTTCTTTTACCAAAAATATAAATCAGATCAAATATAATTATTCAATAAATAATATGAGTCTTAATAAGGTTCAATCTGTCCGCGATTTAGGGGTTACCCTTGACTAGTCTGCATTTTGATATTCATATTGATAATATAGTTAAAAAAGCCTTTCAAATGTATGGACTAGTGATGCGATTTTCAAGTAACTTTGTGCGACCCTCGACATTCTTTATATTATATAAAAGCCTGATTCGGTCGCAATTAGAATACGCCTGTGGAGGAGCGAGGTGTGTTGCCCCTCCAACCAAAGGGAGGATCCTCCGACCAGGCGGGTGTTTTGCCTGGCGGGCCGCGGCCCGACGGTTGATGTCGGGCGGTTGTATATATGCAACTTGCGTTGCAAACTTCACTTGCGCGATTCAGGATTTGTCCGCCGAAGTTTATCTATGTAGCGCGATAGATGTCGCTACATCACTCCCCTCCGAGACTGGAAGTCGATGAGTTAGCGGTCAGTGCGTCTGGAGAGCTTGCCAGTGCCAGTAGAGTGAGTGTTCCAGTGAGTCGGAACAGGTTGCCGCGTAGTCCGCAGTGAGTTGGGACTGTGTTGCGGTGGGTGCGTTAGATGCCCCAGTGAGTCGGGGTGATGCTGCGTAGTCCTCAGTGAGTCGAGGTGGTGCAGTGCTTGAGTAGTGGCTGGCTGCTGCGTCGACCAGGAGAGAGTGCCTCTGCTTGTTGACCGGCCGAAGTGCAGTGTGCTGTGCCAAGTTGCTTGACGTCGGCCGAGGGTGCTGACCAGGCATGCGCGTTCGCTGCAGGCGTGTGGTCGGGATGCCCGTTGAAGCCGGAAGAGTGCTGGCTGGCTGTGTGACTCGCTGCTCGTGCTGTGCTGGAGGGAAGACGACGGTGATGACTTCTGCTGGTCTTCGAAGGCTGCTCGGAGGTCACCAGTGTGGGTACACTGGTGATCACGTCGGGGTCACCACTGTGGAGGAGCGAGGTGTGTTGCCCCTCCAACCAAAGGGAGGATCCTCCGACCAGGCGGGTGTTTTGCCTGGCGGGCCGCGACCCGACGGTTGATGTCGGGCGGTTGTATATATGCAACTTGCGTTGCAAACTTCACCTGCGCGATTCAGGATTTGTCCGCCGAAGTTTATCTATGTAGCGCGATAGATGTCGCTACACGCCGTTCAAATATGGGATCCTCTATATGATAAGTACAAAGATAGGCTCGAAATGGTTCAGAAGAAGTATCTACGTACTATGAATTATAAATGTTATCGTCCTAAAATCTCCTATGAACAATTACTCAAACGTTATAATGTTCCGAGCTTGGAATCCAGACGGTTACTTCTGGGTGTAATGATGCTACATGGTATATGTAATAGATTCGACTGCATTCCTTTATCAAACAGTTTACATTATATAGTACCTAGATCTGTCATTTATTTATTTATTTATTTATAGTTAATTAACACGGTACAACACCAATTACATTAATTAACTTAGAAAGAATCACAATATATACAAAAAACTATACAATGTAGCCAATTTTTTATAACAGACAATTCTTCGCTACGTACTAATATGGAACAGTGGACACCCTCGCGTACTGTTTCTCACAGAACATCAAACATACTCGCATTATTTTACTCCATTCGTCCGCAAACACATCGCATTCAGAGTTGGCCGTCAAGAGG
This sequence comes from Acronicta leporina, assembly GCA_947256265.1. NCBI lineage: Eukaryota > Metazoa > Arthropoda > Insecta > Lepidoptera > Noctuidae > Acronicta > Acronicta leporina. Next base: position 5,574,405 of record OX366529.1, read on the forward strand.
GCATTGAGCATCCTTAAAGTGCGACATACCGGCGACTCAGATCTGGCGACAGTTCTACAAGGCAGCAGCGCGAACAGATTGTGCCGACGACTTTGCCGGCGACTGATGTATTTGTCGGGCACAAATAGTCGACAGAAAAGGTTATGGAGCTCCGAGCAGTCGACACGACCATTAAAGGTCTTACAGGCTACCGCGAGCTGATCGCGGCCTCTTCTTACCTCCAATGAATTGAAACCCAGAGTCCCTAGGATGTAGTTGGTAGGGTACATGTAGGGGTAGAAACCGTATGTTCTATGTCATATATCGTGGGGTGCGTGTACCTCGACTATTCCACACCAATTCATGCAAGACTAACGCTGGGGTGCGCGTGCCTCTTCGTCACCTCGTTGACACATATAACACCCACTTTATGGAGCTGGATATATTTGCTTTTTCAAAATATCGTTTCAAGGCAAGAGCAATAGAATTACTAACTTCTTAAGTGTAACCTTTCTATCTTTAATTCTTTTTTTTTTATAATTCTTATATTTTACACAGTCTTTTATGAGGCACACTGTCTGTTTTCTTTTAACTTCTTTTTTTGTGAATTCGTGGACAATGGTGTGGGTTACATGTGTAGAAATATAAATATGGAACAGATTATGTATAACTTTTTCTAAGTATTATGTTAATATAAGAATCTTTAGTTAAGCTTGGCATGTAACTGTTTTTTGTCCCTAACAAATAAAATAAAATAAAATAAAGAGGTCCGTTCCATCGGAAGAATGATCGTCTTCGTCTTCAAAACTCGTTTCCGATTCATCCGATTAATTTCGCTTCCACCAATACACAATTCATCAGTCAAATTTATCAATAATTCTGTCGCTTTCGTTATATTCCTGCTCGATATTTTTTATCTACTTTATTACATAATGTTTTCCAATCCGATAACACGATACCGACAAACAATAATAGCAAAAACACTAACTACCAATAACAAAACGAAATGAACGACTCTGAACTCGACTGTATTCTCAGAACGAAATGCGCATGTGTTTCACGTACGGATGTAACACTCACACAGTTGCAAGGACGCGAGCGGGGAGGAGGCAGCGCGCGGGTGACTGCGGTGGGCGCCCCGTGCACCCGCGCTCTTCCATCTTCCCCTATGATACCTTAAAATGTATTCTGCGCAGCGACTCGAGCCTATATTCAACCCGGCCAAAAAGATTGGAGAGTACTATACCTAGTGCGAGATCGTATCTAGGTAAGATGAATCAATCGTGTGTTCATGAATAAAAAATATCTTTTGGAAAAATGTATAAAGTGATTTATTGAGAAATTCTCATTACATATTTTTGTAATAGTTAACAATGTTATAAAGTTCTATTGACATTTTGAAACATAATAAGGTATAGATATATAATTAATATATAATCTGTACCTATCTATGTTAAATGCGCAGTGTATATGTTCACTGATATATAAGACACATAAAGATCAAATATAGATTGATAAATAAATAATCATATATACTATAAGTAGGTATACAAATGATAAATTATGTAACATTTCATTTCCCTTTATTAGGGGTAAGCATTATTATTTTTCAAGATATTATAAATTTATTTGTTAATCATTACAATCAAAGCAAACCTGAATCAACGTATTAGTAGCAAATAGTTACATTATTTCGATATATTTAAGTTTATAAAATTAGTATGTTAACAATTGTTGTAATAAGTAAAACAGTGTGTGTAAAATGCAAAAAAAAACTTATATTCAGAGAATTCAATATTAGGTACCACAAAATAATTAAATTTTACGATACAACAATAACTTTAGAAATGGAAATCATCACGAAATCATGTTTCATGATCAATGATTTACAAGCAACACCATACTTTTATACAATGTTACAGACGCATAATTTCAAAATCCACTAAGTGTGGAGTGCAACATTTACAGTTTATAATTTTACATATTTAAATATATAACACTCATGAGAATATTAAAATGATTCCTCACTCACTAGTGCTGGGACATTTAATGATAAATGGAAGTTATAATTGCAAAAACTTTACAGTGAACTTTTGTACACACAAAACCACAACACCTAACTTTAACAAAGTTTTGTAAACTCAAAATATATATCCGTAATCACGTATTATTCGTATGTTTTTTTGTCCCATGTACCTAGCTTATAGTACACGTTACGCATTAAGTACTTTTTGCTTTATCCTTATTAATGTATTCAAATAAAGGCTATTTTTATCGCATTATATTGATATAATTGTAAAGGTAATGTGGTATTATTTCAAAGTCTATCTATTCGCGTAAATGTTAGAAATCAGTATCTTATTATCCGTATTTTTTATTATTTAAGAGCAGGTACTATTTTGGCGTTTATTTGTCGTTTGGAAATAACCGTATGCAGGTTGTCTCATATGTGCTGTTAGAATTTAAGTCAAAATCGGTAACTCCGGGCAGTTACGCAATCTATACCTAAACTATAATTTAAAAACGTTTAATTCGTTTAAAAAATCTTATAATGTCGATCTGGTTCAATTAATAATATATTAATAATAACCATCGTTGTACCGATAGTCGTCACGGTCAATGGACTTATCGCCAAGAGCCTCGACCAACACCTCAGGAGGCTCGAGTTGGATGGCTGGGTTAAGGGCCTGATTCAGAAGGCAGTACTCCTTGATACGGCGCGTATTGTGAGGAGGTTCCTGTCTCTGGGGCCCTAACCACCGGTAGCTTGGACCCTGCTCCCCATGCCGGTGGACAACTATTTTTATATTTTTAAATGTTTTTATTTTCCCTTGTTTTTTATAAAAATATTTAAAAATGTAAATTATATGATTTTAAAGGAATAAATGGAATACTAATATATAATAAATCTCTCACATTTTTTATCTAACATTCAAATTCATTCACTAATTCAGCCGTTTCTTTAGGTTGAACTCAAGTTATTAGGAAAAAAATATGCAGATTTTTAGAATAATTGTACTAAAATTTTATATTTATCCTTCGAAGTATGCAAAATGCTGTTAGTGTTAGTACTAAAAGTTGTGAAAGTTATGCGATGTCTACAATTGGTTGTATTAATAATGCCTTTATTGGTGAAGCCGAATGACAAACGATTTCGAAGTTGAGCCGCAAACTGAGCAACTCTTGTATTTCTACAGATATATCTGCAATACCTTATAATAATCATTGTATTTATGTAAAATATATAATTATTTATGTGTAAGACAAAAAGTACTTTAAATATATTTTAGGTATTAACTGTAACTGTATTGAGAGCAAAATTATGAAGCATTGTAATTTAGTCATCTGTTATCAAACTGTTATCAGTATTATAAAAGAAAATCTTATATTAATATCATCTTGTAGTTCCAAAATCTTACGTTCCTTATATTAATGTTATATGTTTTAGTGTTTGTATGCGAGCGGTTACTAATAGATAAATATTTTATTTATGTAAAAGCACAACTCTGAGTGTTCCTGGGTTATCGTTAAGAGTACCTATTAAAACATTCATTGTTGTACTATAAATGACTGCAATCATAAACACAGTATAAAACAATATGGAAAAGAAACTGGACTACATAGGTACAGAGAAGAAAGAAAATTTATTAAGAAACACTAAAATATAATTAAGTATGTTAATTTATAAATTAAATATTATATTAATTATACAACATTATTTTTAGTATGCGAAACATCAATACCGTTTGTTTAGAATAAGTAACTGAATCGATTCCAAAAATTTTTACAACATGTTTGTATTCTGCCCCAAAAATATTTAAAAAAGTTACAAGTGACACACCGAGCGGAGTATCTTTCCGCTATTATAATACGCGCACAACTCAAGTCACGGCAGACAATAGCGGCACTAGGCGCGGACGCAAACCGGGGCGGGGGTAATAAGACGCGGTGAGCATGTTTTTGTACTGACAATCAGGTAAATAACAAGTTTAAAACTTTGTGATTTTTCGTCATACAGTTTCGAAATTTTGTTCATAGATTCTTTGCATAAAATATCTACTAAAACTAAGATAAATATAAGTTACGGTAGTGGAGATAATGCCGTACCGAAAATTGCGCATTCCTACTATGCTTATTACACAAAGCACATTCATGTTACATGAAATAGCCCAACTTTCATATTTCATTATTTTCACAACTAATATCGCTGTAATACTCGTATTACAGACAGACTTACAATTGCAGGCAATAGGAATTTTCCTAATGTGTATCCTTCATCTTAAATACATATATATTTTATTACAATTTGTTACAATACTATCATTCGTTTCTATGTGGTCATGTATATATGGCATTTACATACATCTAATTGTTCGCTATTCAATATCAGTAGGTTTTTTATTAATCAACTCGTATAAAAACTTCATCGAATCATCCTCTTGGGTAATATATAAATGAATTTACTTTATAACATACTAATTTGTTCCGCAGATAAGGTAACATTTCATTTCTTTGCCTACAACTATCCATATTCATATATATATATATAGTATACTTTTATATAATTTGAAAATTATTTTATAATAGTAGGCATGCAGGCATTTATAATAATTCAAAATATATCTTAAAATATTTAAGTTTATAAATAATAAATAATATGTTTTGTCACTCTTTATGAACATTAATAAAAAAATGTTGGATAAGTTTTTTAACCATGCTTTTTTAACGTGTTTATTTCGTGCGTTTTGCTTTAAATTGACTTGCTTACGTCAGATAACTATAGAAACGATAAAATATTAATTATATCAGCAAGGACATATAAAAATCTATATATATTATAAATACAATTGATTCACAATTAACAATGTACCAATATAATAATAATTATTAAATACAATCTATGAAAAAAAGGGTACCTTACGTTGATGTTACTTATAAGAATTAATTAGCTTTTTATACATATGATTATGCTGTTGAAATATAAAATTCCTCAGCGGTTTTAATATAAATTGTTTTGAGTACTTTCTTAGTAATAGATTTATGACATGAATTTTGTGATTGATAATATAAAAACGTGAATTCTATGAGTGGACAATGGATCCATATCACTTAATTACAAAACTGTTACTTTCTTTACATATTTAAATATGAAGAGTATATTGAAGTCATACTAGAATAAATGTCTATATATTAAGGTACATATTAATATTCAATAAATATCCTCTTTATTATAATAATTTTATCTCACAAGTATTGTGCGCTCCAAGTCATCATCATCATTATAAAAACTACAAAACGTTTACGACGTCCAAACTAGAACAAAATGGAAATTAAGTTTAAAATACTCTCGAAAAAAAGCGATAGCAGAGTTGCCATTTAAAATATTACCATAATATCCAAACATTGCAATTCCCGCTCAACGTACTAAACATGCACAAATGTAAGCGTTATAATAATAGAGAATTACGTTTGAGATTCAATATTTCGCTGGTACAATCACCTTACTCTATCCTCAGTCGAAAACGTGCGCCCCTAATGTGAGTGAGTGAGTCGCTCACGACAAACGACAAAGTCACCGGCACACGGGAATGATCCGGCCGGCGGGTGAAGCAAACCGTGTTAACAATGAAAGCGACACGCACCAGACATCGATACAGGGGGCGGGGGCGCGGCCGGCGGGCGCAAGTACGCAAAAGCCCCAGCGGGGGGGCGGCCAGCCGCGGGGCGGGGCCCGACGGCACTCATACGTGGCTCAAGCGAGGGCGACCGCCGAGTACTAAGTGAGCGAACGTCAGGAGTCCAGCAGCACATGCCACTGCTGCACCTGCACGACAAATCGAAACACTTGAAACACAAGTAATCGAAATTATATCATTCCATCACGACTACACCTAATGTCTTACGAATATCCACTTAACACCAGTTCATGGGACTAGGTACTCAAAATTGCACGTGTTGGATGAAAATGATTACTTGACTTAGAAGTCAAGGGGCATTGTCAATGTCAACTAGGAGGATTCTGTAGTAACCTGTTCTCCCTGTCGCTCGCACAGCTCCTGCCAGTGCCTCTCCTCCTCGCGGCCGGAGGGGCTGTGTCCGAGGGAGAACCAGCCCACCATCTCGTTGCGTTTCACGCTGCGCCGCCACCACACTGACACCATCAGCGTCACTTCGGTCAGTTGATATAGAGCTACCTGTGAAATTGCCACTGGTGTGAGTGATTAACGCTTATGGCTTTAATAACCGTGGTAGGCGATGTACAACGTGGTTGACGATTTTTTTTCATTTTAGAGTAGGTATTCTCAACTCCTCCAACAATATATCTATTCCGATCCCTGGTGATGAGGTATGACAATTGTCATTACGTTTTTTGGCATGGTAAGCTTTTTTGCATCGAATCTTGTCGTTATAAAAGTGACCAGAAAAAAAATCATAAACAAACGCACAGAATTAAAATTTGACAACAGGTTGGAAGTGCCATTATAAAAAAGTATAATTATAAAAAAAGACAAAGTAAATACCCAAACCTCGATCAGCCGAACCGTTTATCCATTGAACAGACTATAATAATTCAGTACAATTCATATTTTTTTTACCTGAAATATGAAGAGCTCCTTGTAAAGCGGGTTAGACTGAGCGCGGCGTGTGGTGGACTTGCAGCGCCCCATCTCCATGCCCAGTGAGCTGATGAGGCACAGCTTCACGTACGTGTCCGGCGCCTTGTTGGGCGACAGCTTGCGGAAGTGGGTGCCTTTGATAACCTGTTAGAACAATTACATATCGATCAATAGAAGCAAAAGAGCCATGCAAGAATCGTAGCAAGTGGCAGTCTATAGTTTCTGCCTACCCCTGTGGGAGAAGGGCGTGAGTGTATCAAGCTCAATCAACCCTCTGATATGGATGGGCACGCGATATGGAGGGATTAAATGCCTGTGTCTAGACGGCCGGTGTCAATAAAAACTCCTTCGATAGATTTGCTTATCTTGTGTGGGGCCGAGGCAGCAAAGCCTCAGTGCACTTCGACCCAATGGGATCTTTTGTGCTTCCCCTAGATAACCTATTCCTTAACCCCACCCAGTTCTACAAACAGCCCTTCCATGAGCTTTATAATGAGGCCTGGGGTTAAGTCCGTAGTTCTCTGGTCTTGGATAACCATGACCCAAGAGGCAAATTCGCTTTCTAGCCATTGCATCGCATGTACACAGAAGGTGTCAGTCTCGAAATGTCCGGCGGTTAGTGCCCCCATCAAATGATGGGCCTGCCGCCTGCTTGAGTTCCAAATAGCATTTTGGATTGGATTTTGAAATTACTTATGTGACCTAATTCTACCTCCAGTAGCAAATCTACTGACTGATTTGTTTTTGGGATACGCAATAAAAGAATGGTGAATATTAATGTGGAGGTCGATATGACGTGCATGAGGGGACCGTGAGGAGTGAAACAAGGGAGGGCCAGAGAGTGGCTGTTCTGTATGCAGTACTATTATACTGGTACACACATAGTCATAAACTGTCAGCATTCCAAGTTCGTGAAGCCGTCTGTAGGTTTATTTATGAATTAGACTACTCACCTCCACTGAAAGGTGTCCAGTGGTAGAACTATACTGTAGCCCTAAGAGTAGTTCTGGAGCAGATCTGGTGCTGCAGCAAGAGGACGCGGAGTCAGAACGCGCGAGACTACAGGCTTCGCCACCGGGTCCCCCTGCCCCCGGCGTGGTCACTGTTGCTATGGACGACGGACTTGCCAGTACTCCCGTCATGGAGTGGTTCAGCTCTAATTTCGGGAGCTAATAGAAAATAAGGTGCACTTTAATGTTACTACTACTTTACTTACTATAAAGGGTGACACCGACTTCAGAAAATTTATTGGCCTTTTAGATTTTTTTTGCCGCTACGTTATGTCCTAATTTTATTGGGTTCCAGTTTAAAAGGGAATGTGGCTAATGAAATGACTGGGCATATTAGTCTTGATAACAGTCTCACGGTTACAAGTAGTTACAACGCGCTTGTGTTGTGTTGCTAGACATCGGGCAGCCCGTATACTTCTTTGTAATAATGATAACAAATTTCGAAGAACTCAATTATCGTAAAGATTAAGAAAACAAAAACGTCGCTCCCTTACAAATCCATACAGATATTCTAAATGCTGAATGTTTAAAGGATAGAAACTCATTATTATATGAAACGTTTTCACAACTAAACAGCTGACTGCTTCTGATAAATTTTGGTACCTACTTATAAAGACGGATTGGACCTTGGCTACCTTTTGTCTCAAAGTCTTTTCGGTTGCGAATGCCACCTCGAGTAACAGCCTAGTACTGTGAATGCACATCACACTGCCATCTTACCTTATTGACCTGCAAGCTCGGCTGGTGATGCTGCCGCGGCATTAACTGCATCCACAGGCTGTTCTCAAGCTCGAGGTTGAGCGTAGCAAAGCTGACGGCTGCCTCGCCCAATAAACGCTGACGGCGCATGCGCTCACATCCGTATATGCGTATACGCAGCCCCAGACCGTGCACGTCCTCTGGTTAAGGTTATTTTTTCATACTTAAGGGAGTGCTGCACCATTTTTAATTTGCAATATATTTGTTTTTTTTTTATTATTGAGGTAAGAAAAATATTTACAGGCTTTGCATACATTTACATCTCAAACTGCTCTGCCGTTTGCCGGCAGTAAGTTTTCGTGGATTTTCATAACATATACCTTATAAATCTAAATAAAAAAAATCTAAGTCTACATATAATACACTTTTTTACAGAGTTATGTTTGTATATAGCGCATTATGTTTTAGTTAGTCGCTATCTCAAAGCAAGTATACAATAATAATTTGTTTAATCAATCAAATAAGCAGTTTTATTATACACAATAAGAGATTTCAATGTAATGATCTGAGGGCTGAGGGTAGACTTCACATGCCTCTGAGGAAATCACTCAGGCGTGCAGGTTTCCTCACGATGTTTCCCTTGACCGTTTTCAGAGGCCGACGTCAGACTAATGCTTAGTGATGTCTCCAATTATAACAAACATCTATGCCACCTAAGTCATGCGCGTATGTTTGTTCATATGCAATATATTCAATGATGATCATATTGAAGTCTATAATAGTCGTGTTTATGATAATAAACTGAATTTAAGATAAACAAATTCCTGGAAATGCAGTTAATTCTGAGAATGGACTGCATTGCATGCATAATTATATGGACCTATTTATTATTTAGATGTTATATCTATTTCAGTATCACCATCATTTACAGCTGAGTAAGGGTCGAAGAATAGACAACAACCACATGGCGTGGATATTACTCAAGCAGGTTTCTTCATGATATCTTCCTTTACCATTGATATGGATGACTTCGAAAAGTCAGAAGTGATTGTGAATTGGAATTTGGAATCTAACTCGAGATTATAAATTTGACAAGCCATGGTAGTATTATTTGATTATCTCAGTATAATAGGAGAAAAATTAGTTGTCTCATTTTTGTCTCGTTTTTGGCAAAGGAGTCGTGCTATATCGATACTAATATATAAAGCTGAAGAGTTTGTTTGTTTGTTTGTTTGCTTGCTTGAACGCGCTAATCTCAGGAACTACTGGTTCGATTTACTAATATATAAAGCTGAAGAGTTTGTTTGTTTGCTTGAACGCGCTAATCTCAGGAACTACTGGTTCGATTTGAAAAATTCTTTCAGTGTTAGATAGCTCATGTATCGAGGAAGGCTATAGGCTATATATCATCACGCTAAGACCAATAGGAGCGGAGCACCAATGAAAAATATTTCAAAATCGGGGTGTTTTTTCCTTTTGAGAGCTTCCGATGCATGCGCTGCGTAAATGATTAAAGTTTCGCAAAAATCATATATGACAGAATTGTTCCTCTTTAAAAGTTCTAAAAAAAAGTCCGCGACAGCATATGTCTATATTGTAAGGTTGGCTCACTATAACCTTTTTTATGCTAACTTTGTTCTAAAATTCCAAATGCATTATTTGCGAAGGTGTTTTTATAAACATGATATTAATCCTTATCCAAATAAATACGTTATTCATCAGGAGTATTTAATTTAAAACAAAAGTGCCCTTTACATCATTGGATTTCAATGAATATCTTAGGAGATATCGCAGTTTTAAAATAACATCGCAGCAAAATAATGATCAAGTACCGCGCGCGCATTTATTGATTTTAATGTCAAAATTCTGAGATCAAATCATCGGATCGGATTTGAATGGGATCACCTACCAACAATAATTTACCAAATCTAAATATATAAAACTCAAAGTTGACTGACTGACATAGTGATCTATCAACGCACAGCCCAAACCACTGGAGGGATCGGGCTGAAATTTGGCATGCAGGTAGATGTTATGACGTTGGCATCCGCTAAGAAAGGATTTTGATAAATTCTACCCCCAAGGGGATAAAATAGGGGATGAACATTATTTTGATTTGAAATGGCCAGTACTGCAGAACGGCAATTTCATAGGTATTATAGACCTATTATATAAAGCTGAAGAGTTTGTTTGTTTGTTTGCTTGAACGCGCTAATCTCAGGAACTACTGGTCCGATTAGAAAAAATATTTCAGTGTTAGATAGCCCATTTATTGGGGAAGGCTATATATCATCACTTTACGCGGACGAAGTCGCGGGCAGAAGCTAGTGGGACATAAAATGTTGCGGTGTCTTTGGGGGCCATCGCTTTTGTGACAAACACACGAGACTCATTTACCTGGATTGATCTTATGAAACACGAAGCTCTCCATATATTGAGGATTTTCGCCATTTCTTATTTTCGATTTGTATTTTTGCTTTTTCAAAGGCAACAGCACGACTCGAACCTGTAATTACAATGATGGGATGAAACAATTTTCCGTGTTGGTTTAGATAATCTTATACACATTTCGTTTCGTCTGTCTGTTTCTGCCGTTCGTTTGTCTGTTTGTGCTCTCAGATCCAGCACGGAAAAAATATTTGTTTTAACCTAAATATTGTAGTCGTGATAGCCTCGTGATATGACCATTGGACTGCCAAGTCAAAGGTCTCGAGTTCAAATCCAAGGCACGCACCTCTGTCTTTTCGAAGTTATGTGCGTTTTAATAGTTAATTATCACGCGCTTAAACGGTGAAGGAAAACATCGTGAGGTAACCTGCACGTCTGAGAGATTTTCTCGACGGCGTGTGAAGTTGCCAACCCGCATTAGGGTAGCGCGGCACAGCTTAATCCCTCTCTTTGTGAGAGGAGACCCGTGCCCAGTAGTGGGATATATAATGGGTTGATTATGTTAAATATTGTATGTCTGTGAAAATCTGCGTTTGGAAACGCACCTACCACAACGTTGAAATAGAAATACCTGGCTTTGCAATATCTGTCCCTGGTTCCTCTGCGGCAGACTCCTCGCCTGCAGGATGTGCACGGTCATGCTGCGCACTGGAGCATCGTATAGCAGTGTAAGTTCCAAAGAACCACGCTCCTGGGAACTGCTGCTTTCACCACATAGCAGAGACGTGTCCTGTTGGAGACAATGAAATGTATACAGTCTATCCCAGTTAACTTGTCTTTTTTGGTAAACAAATATGGCGTCCTAGTAACCAGAGATAACTGATAGTGGTTAGATAATGTTGGGAAATCATGAATGAATGACTGAACTAAATAATCTTAGCCAAGACTATTGAAGAATGATTCTCACCTTGACGAGTACTGATTTGTTTTTTAATTTTAAATATGAAGTGAATGTGTGAAGTGAATATGAAGAAATAAAACGACAACTGCAAAACATTAATTTATTAGTAGTTCCTCTGAAATACACGTGTCAGAATCTGATGGCTCTAAAGAGTCATCAGATTCCGACACATGTATTATGAACCTCTGGTTCGGTTCATCTGATGCAGTATCATTGTACCCGATAGAGTAAACCCACCCCCACCAGGTGCCCGACAAGGCAGTCCACAAGGACTTTCGATTAGCTTGCCCACCTCGACGAGCAGCACTAGGATCGGAATGCCTACGGAGAATCTGCAGGGCGTCCCGGCTTTGCAGAGGATCTGCTTCCCCGTTTTCCATCGGAGTGGAATTGGCCCCTCGTGAGAGCCGCCAAGGCCGGGACCCACTCTTTGCCATGCAAGCCGTCGGGTCCTGGAGCAGTATTTCTGGCCTTGAGACACCGTTCACCTCGGGAACAACGTCGTCACTGTGGTCCGCATCGGAATGTCTGCCCCTTCTTGACAAAATTCCTAGCTACAACTATTATTGTTCTTAATTCTAATTCTTGTTAATTCCATCTGTAATATTTCATATTTTGATGTCAGCACAGGGTTCATGATTAAAAACGTAGTATGTTAAATAGCAAAAAAATGCTATGGATAATATTGTACAATAACAATATTATTTTTGTGAAGATAAGGACTTTTTGGATTTTTTGCTCATTCACTTAAACAAAACCATTCATTATTTTGTCACATCCCCTAAAATTCGTAGATAATCTAGAGTTTTGAAATGTCAAATTGTCATGAATATTTTATTCTGTGAAAATGTAATTACATAAAATTTAGTTTTTATTAAAAATAATAGACTTTTATAGTGATTTCGTAGCAGTTTTTGGTGTAATTTAGAGTGTATGTGTATAGTGTAAGTGTTAATAAAATCGTTTCCTACATCAAGTGCGTGATTAAAGAAAAACTTGTGATTTTCGCATCGGGCAGGGTTTGTTTACCAAAAAAGACAAGTCCAAAAAAACGGACTGTACTGCTGTTAGAGTTGCCACCGGCTTCGATAACATCTAAATAGGGGTCGTCCGTTAATCACGTGTTGTTTTTGAAACTTTTTAACCACTAGCTGATGATACGTGGTGAGGTTTTAGGCTTCACACACAAAATCACGTGTATTTTTGGTAGAATGGCAGATTCTACCAAAAAAACTGCAACTGCCTCATTAGCCTGGTGGTCCTGAGCGTGACTGCTACGCTAGAGGTCCTGGGTTCGATTCCCAGGTCGAGCAGTGTTATTGGGTTTTCCTATGAAATTCCCAGTAGCAGCTCGGAGTTTAACTGTCCTCAAACCTGCTATTCTATTCTGTCAAAATCGACATGCAATTACTTCTAAATTATGGATTACTGTCAATTTGACATCTTTGAAATCTATAATTGAAAGCCATAATCATAGCCATAAAATAACTTTAAAATCTTAGCATGAAAAATGCAGTAAAATCACAAAAAGATAGCCATACTCTGATAAGAGCAGATCCCTGTACTTATCCAAATGGGAAACAGGCGTGAAAATATGTTTACAATAAAGATAATGTCACTATTTACTCCGGTATTTCTTTATTTTGTATCTATTTTTTACTTTCTCTTTCCTAAACCCAAAGGTTAACTGGCAGAGAATCCCATTATGGCTATGTACTACTTTTGTTCAAAGATTTATAAATGAACGAGCAGAAATACATAAAATGAATATTATGTATGAATTGGAAGAATAGATGTGTGTTTATGAAGTAAACTTACATTATGCGCAATAACGTCGCTGTCGACGCTACTCTGCGCCTCCAGGGTGTGAATGTACTCTGCGCGCTGTGGCACCACCTCATCGATCCTGGTCTCTCTGAGCGCTGTCTCCCTAAGCGACGTCTCCCGCAGCTTGGACTCTACCAGCTCCACGTCCAGCTTCGGAGCCGCTGCGTTCTCATTCTTCTCCTCATAATGACATTCCACCTCTTCCTTATCCTGACAATTTTAGGATTATTTTAAAGCTCTAGAGTATGAAAGGAAAAAAAATTCTGTGAGTAGGACAGTGGCTGAAAGAATCATTTTGAAATAAAGACGAAAATAAATTAAGTACAAGAAGGTTGTTTGAATTTATCCCGTGTTTAGAGCAGCAAAAGCCAAAATGTAAACAAAAAATGCCCACACGACTGAACTTATGCAGAAATTTTGATGCTATACTTACTTTTTACTTGAAGTTATCATAAGACTACAGGATCCCGTAAAGGGCTCTATGCGTCGGACTTACTGTCACTTCTACAACACCTAGGTATAAATATTGTAGGTAAGTATAAGTAATAATAAGGACTGGTGTGAAAAGATTTAAGAATTTTGTTACACTTCGTCTTTTGCTTAAAAAATCAGCATAGACACGACACTTATGGAGATCGAAAAACATAGGTAAACAACAGTGACAGGTACTTCACATGCTTGAGTTATATAAAACTAAATCTATTAGGTATACTAATGTTATATACTCTTCCTAAAATGCGATGCTAATCATCTCATGAATAACTTGCAATTCAAATTACCGCGATAGTGGCTACAGAAAACTCTTTATAACAAGATATTTCTCCTTCCAGATTTATTTCTAACTTTCAGTCGTATATGTAAAGGTAATGAGATCTTTTTTAATAAAACAGACCTATAATAATTTTGCGTGAGGTTCATGCTGTGGTGTACAAACTGTGGGTTATATTAAGACACTGATATTTCGCAATGGAGCGGCGATGCGCTCAGGATAACAGGATATTGCGCAGTTGAGAGCTAAATTATGTAAATTATTGCAACTCTGTTATATCCGGATTGGAGTTTGGGTGGAAATATCTGCGGTAGGTAGTTACCTGTTATATGGGTCACAGTGATGAGTCATACCAAGCTATACCTACTCAACACTGTGTTTTTAAGTTCGCGAGGTTTTCAAATTTCGAATACGGGATACAAACATTGACATAGTAAAAGCGGTAAACTAGCCAGCGGAAAATATTCAAATTCAAATGTCGAACGGTCTACTGTCTCACCTGTTGGATGCGTAAACGCAGCTCTTCATCCGAGTCAGACGCCTCGAACGTGAATATTCGTTCGGGGTAATGGTTCGGTTTCGACAAAGCATCTATAACAACACAGACGTACGGACAACGTCAATCGATATACAGTAGTCCCCTAACTGAACTAAACTACTCTAATTAATAATATTACTAAGGTACTAGCATATATCACCCACTACATTTCTATTTGTGTGAAAAAACAATAAGAGACCTTGATGACGCACACGACGCCCTTGACAATACATTAAACACTAAATGAAAGTTAGTCCTTCTATTCTACACGATAACGTTTCCACAAATGACTTCGCTCTATATAACGAATGTTAATAATTAATCACAAAATCAATAACCATTGGTTTATTTATACAGGCGAAGGTTTCATATTTCTATACCTACTTGGAACTCATACAAAAAATATTAAAAAGTGATTTATAAATCTATTCTGTAGCAACAAAGAAAACTATCGTAGGTACGGTCCTAAAAAATATGATTTGAACGTACAGTAGCTTAACACATAAGCAAAACAATGGGTTTATGCTTACCAAACTGAGCATTGTCGAGTGGAAGACACGGAGCGACAATGCGCGGGTTCACAGCGAGGATGTCATTGTCGTCGCAGCACTTGCGGCTGAAGACCGCCGAGTAGCACCACCGTCTGCCGAGAAACAGCAGCAGCACCAGCACCACCGCAGCGAACGCCGCTACCGCGCTTATATACGCTGTCGCCTCCACTGTAGCACACAAATACACTTAAAGACTACACTCCAAAACTTAAACACGACCTTGTGACAAAGATGTTTACCATTAGATGGATTGATGACGCCGATGTTAGCCACCATCCTAGATCACTGGAGGCCCGCGGGGCGCATCGTTGCGCACCGTGATCTCACGCTTCCACACTCACTGGACTCGGTAATCTTCCAAGAATCTCTCGACGAATATCTTTGTTGAATATTATACGACAGTAAGGCGAACTGAGGGAAATAATTGGGACGTGTTGGCACGGTCGGGCTGTCAAAGTAGTGCACATGCGCTGTACGCGAGGGGCACGACGGGGCGTGTGGAATATTCTGCGCGGCTATAGGACGAAGGACCTCGGTTACAGGTGTACTTTGTAACTATATAAATATGTAGATATAGTTAAAGGAGCTCGTCGTCAAGGCCGAGGGCGGCACGTGCCCTCGCACCGACCCTTCGGTTAGGTATCTATAGTAACAGAAGTACCTACCTAATAATATGAACGTACCTTGCTAGACTACAAGGTTGGTATAAATAAATACTTTACAAAAGCTTGCAAACTACGAAAGTTATAAAGGCTAAAAGTTTGTCTCTAGTCAAAATGATTAATTAGTAGGAACGTTATATATAACTAGCTATAGGTACAGACGCACATTAAGGAAATTCCTATGGCTAATAACACCTACGCAAAAGCTTTGAGTAGGTACATTACAATGTTGCAATTAGGACATTGGAGATCTGCCAGAATTACAGAAACTGCAGTGCAATACGTCACCCCCACTTAACCGACGAGGATTTGTGTAAATAGAAATAAACAACGGATTCAGTGCGGAAGGCTTTTAGCCAAATTAAACATTATTCAGGGTTTGTGTACTCCGTAACAGATTCTATTGCAAAGGGCCTCTCTAGCATAAAAAATGAGAGAATACAGACAAGTTTGTTTTCAGATTCAAAGAGGATAGGAATACTATTTATGCGTCAGGTAGTAACTAATTAATTAATCAACCAGTTATTTTATTCTTACATTCGGACTACACAGGGTAAAGTATAAAAATATAAAACAAAAATTATCTGACCTAATAACATGATAGGTACGTTTATAATGTTTATTCAAAATCATATATTTACCAATTCAGGTTGGATTCATAATAAACTATCGTTTCAGGTTTCAGCAAATGCCCCTACATTCGCTGGACAAGCAAACAAGAAATTAGTGTTGCGTAGTTTATCGATGTTCTATATACGCATATTCAACGTTTTAATTTATTTTTTCATTAAATATTATTAAATTACCGTTGTTAGTTTCTACAGAATACAATTTTTTATTATTACTGTTTTTTTAATTTCATGCACCGTTTTTATCACTATTTTTTTTTTCCATCCAACTTCTCTATAAACGAGACCAATATTTAATTAAACAAGGGATATATCTATTGATATTCTGTCTACCTATAGTTTCTTTCCATTTGGCACAGTTAAATTTCATCGCTTTTATATTGATATAACGATGAGCAAAGATAGTAGACAGGTTACTTTAATTCACTTTCATTACTCCTTTGTAAAGGAAAAAATAACTGTGACAATACTTTATGTACTCAAAACAAAGAAAGATAAAAAAGTTCTATAAAGTAACTATATTTTTTATGTTTGATGCAACATAGGTATCGATATAATTAATCACTTTGATGAACATCACTCCAATGTACCTAATAGGTATTAGAGTTGGGTTCAAAAGGGTCGTGTGAGATGCAAGGTCACGTAGGTGTGCCTAAGTATCTACCTGTATCATGATAAGTTTCTTTCTATGAAATTTACAGATATAAATTGAATATATCCTGTATAATTTAAGCAGCCTTCCTTCTAATCCAGTAACGCACTACGGTTTACTGTTTCTAATATTAGGTGATTTGAATCCTTTGTAAACTACTTCTCACGCATGTTTTGTTTGTGTCATATTTCCTTTATTCAAGGGCGTTTAGAGGGGCTATATGTATTTTTAATTTGAGGGTGTGGTTCGACTTATTAAATTTAAATTACAAAAATACTATAGGTTTAGTAAATAAAAATTAAAAACTCAACAATGAAACATCACAATAATATTTTGAAAATGTTTTTTTTATTAACACTTACATTTTTACAGCGCTCCTAGCCAACAGAGTAATACTATAAAATGAATCGGTGTAAAGTACTGTCGAACGCAAAATAATGTTAGTTCTACAGTGTACGTCAAACAAAACGCTTACAAAGATCAGATCATTACAATAATATCATCAACGACTATTGTCAGTGAGATGTACATCGTTCTCATCAAACAAGCACAGAAGGTCACCCTAAAGAAACGAACTTCATTTAAATCTATAAACATTTCATATAATTTAGATTTTATTAGTCGCTATAATGTTATATTTTACTTTTGTAACCATTATTATAATGTTATATGTATTCGTTACGAAAAATTGAAATGAATCGCTCCACTTGGTCCTTGGCGGGTGTGCTGTCCGTCGTGTGATTGTATAGTGAGTACCGCTCGCCTGCCGCGTGCCGCCTGCCGGCTACCGCCTGCGGCCTGCCGCCTGCCGCCTGCCTACCTAAACCGTGCTGCGCCTTGCCGCGCCCGCGCAAGGGCCAAGTGGCGACTAAAACAAGATGACTCTATCATAACTGTATAATTTTAAAAATTTCTAATTACGCGTCCCTACGTTTGTTATTATCTTTTAATTAAGAAATAAAATCTTACACAATTACCATGAGCAGCCTATTTTAATAAATTTGACGAAATTCGCTAATAATCTGATTATTTTTAAAAAAGAAAAGCGTCGGTTCCGGGCCGGGCGGCCGGCCCTGACGAGATACGAACGAACAATAGTCGACGGCAGTGCTGTATGAACGTGTCGGCGGTGCGGCGCTCGCACCGCCCCCCGCGCCTCTAAGCGTTCGCGACTGTGTATGCTTTATTTATCTACTTTTACAATTGAAAATACGGCATCAAAATTTCAACTACCTACCTAACAGTAAGCAGTAGTACACTAAAACTCAGGCACTCCACATCGACCTCTCATACACCATACACCCGATCGAATCATAACTAAACTTTTTCCACTCGAAAAATTCAACTTAAATCTATTTTACTTAAATTATAATAATAATAATGGCTTCTTAATTGTTAATTTTACAACAAATGCGTTTCGTTGGCCGCCGAGCACGGAGCGCGGCGGGCGTCATACTTCTGCCCACTCGATTCACGAACGATGAACTACCGCTAAACGATAATTTATTACTTATTACATAAGTATGTGAAAAACAATTTTATTAGTATTAGTTTTAATCTATCTTATAATGTCATCAGTGTCACTGAGGGCGTACTACTGTAACATGAATTCCGAGTCGGCGGCCGCTTGCGCGTGACGTCGAGATGTGTGCGGACACACTCCGACCGGCGGCGGCGCGGCGGGGCAGCGGGGCGGCGGGGCCGCGGGACAGCGGGGCGGCGGGGCCGGCCGCCGGCAGCCGCCACCGGCAGCACGGCCACGACCGAGCCCCGCCGCCGCCGCCGCGCCGCTAAATTATAAAATATCAGACAGAGATTCAACAAATATCGAAAAGATTCATCAGATTGTCGCATGACAGTCGAGATACTCGAACGTTTTAAACGATCTCGATACAAAAATAACATGATTCACGATTTAAAATAATAATATGTATAATATTTTTTTATATCATCACAAATATCAACTTCATTCTCCACTGTGCATATATACATACATAGTTCGTTAGAAACGATAGTGTGAAATGTGCGGTGGCGAGGGGCGGGCGCGGGCCCGGCCGGCGCCAGCGCAGCCGCGTCCTCTCGGTCACGTTACGCAATGAAACGAACATCAGAATAATACATAACACTCGACAGGTACAAACACAGGTGCCCCTGTGCGGAGCGATGCGGTAACAAGCGGTGAGAAGCGTACACGACAGCGATTACACATATACCGGAACGGCACCGCAAACCTCTGTCAGTCTGATATAAGAACACAAATGAACTTTATGTACGCAGTAACTAACTGATGCACGACGGTGTGGACAGTGGTCGGTGCTGTTTAGTAGTAAGTCTCTTGTTCGAGCCAGCCGCCGGGGTTGCGGCGCAGGTAGAAACGTCGGATCTCGTCGTAGATGAAGATCGACAGCATGAATGGAATGGCAGGCAGCCACCACACGAACCTGCAGACAAGCAACGCAGCGTGAACTCACAGGGAACAGACGATTATTCTCAAGAATATTAAAAACCAAATAACTACTTCTGGTTTCGATCCAGTCCTGCATACTTACTTGAGAGGATACATCCTCAATCCCTTGTCCATTCCGGGCGTGTAGGAGAGGAATGCAGCCAGAGCAGTTTCGAAGATGAGTCCGAAGTTGAGAGCCCAGTTGCGCATGCCCTGGTGGATGATCGAGTTACGGCGCGTCTTGCAGATGATCAAGTCAGCCCACTGCACCACCACGATGGAGACAAAGAACGCGGTGTGGCAGGTGAACTCAAGAGCCTTGCGGTCGCGGTATGTCTGAAATAGCCAAGTTATATTGTTTAGTGATGAATAAGTTATCATACGACAGCAAGAAACCATTTTGTGAATTTTAAAACTCAAAACAGAGGAAGTCAAGGAGTGTTAACGTGATAAAACTACTCCAGTTGGTACTGAAATTATTTTATTGGTTGAAATGTGATAACATGATGATCAAAAGTTACGATAAGTTTGGATTTTATAAAAGAGCCAGGCTATGCTATTCATTGTCATTTTTCCCCTATTTTTTCCTATTGACTTCCCATTTTTGCAATATTTTTGAGTGTATAAATAAAGTAAACGCACCCATTCCTGTCCATAGGAGTCAGTTAGATCGTTGATAGCCTTCGAGTCCCATTGCTTCCTGATACCGAAGAGATACATGGGCAGGAAGCCGTTCTCAGCCATAATGACGAAATACACGAAGAATCCTGCCGCGGCTTGGATCATTCCGATCTGGCCGTACGCCATCGAAATAAGCCTGTATACACCCAGGCATATGTCAAAATATGAACTCACAAGTGTATTAAATACTTTAAAGCAATCTACTGTGATTTCTTCTTTTACTTTTAAAACTGATGGGTGCAAATTTTTAAACTGCATTTTTCCAAGTGATTTTTTTCAGTGATATATTGATTTTACTGTACTGTAATCAAATGGGGTTCAAAAGCTTTTAAAGACAGTTGTATGAAGCAGATTCTGTAGACATTATCATCATATCTAAGTACGACAAATGAGACCTGCTTGCTAATATTATTATTCTGTTAGTTTAGAATTTATGATCTAAAATAAATTAGTGAGGAGCGTAACATAGGACATAAAGTCTCACTTGTCATTATTTACTAGTTAATGTCTATCATTCATGATTAAATAACAGAACACTGAGCAAGAATTATAATATGTATTACTATTAACAGAGAGAAGGAGATATACTCAAATATTCTATTGTTTAAACCATGTTTAAAGGTTATATTAGAATCCATTGAAGTTTCACACACTCATGCAAGTATATCTGGCGAAGAAAGCTCAAGCGAATTCTTTACATTCCAAATGTGTTAAACAGTTAGTAATAAATAAAAATCCACGAAAAATAAGCAAGAAGATTTAAATAATAATAAAGGAATTGTAACGATAGCTGTAAATAACGTCCTAAACATGGTGTATGTATATGTGGGGCTTGGAAGCGCTATCAGCGGTGTGATCTTTGCAGAGCAACGTGCTTCGACTATGTATAATACATATATTACATAATATAAAACTATAAACATAAATATACAAGAAGAAAATATAATAAAAATAAATGTTACTATATAAAGAGATGCTCCATGGCGCCTAAGACATTCCTTCAACAAAAACGCTTGTTTAAATATTAGTCATGAACCATTCGACCACCACTATTTTCTACAATGGCTAACACGTAACTCACACACAATAATAACCACTAGTGCGTTCTCTATGACAGAGAATTAAATTAAACATATCTCTAATTTGTTCACTAAACGTGCATCTTTTTCGACACAGCATTGCATCGCTAACTTTAATAATTGAATTTCTAATATTGAAATATGGAAGAGTGAAGATTATAGATGAAGAAAGTACTAGCTCGTCTAGTTCTAGAGACTTCTAGGGTAATTTTATATAAATCTAGATAGGTACAATAAGTAAATACTTTTACTAAGGATTCGGTATATTTATTTTGTATTATGTACTTGAAAGCGTCGCGTCTATTATTTCTAATAGGATGGGGTAGACTATAATTTTCATAATGTCAGGTCGATAGCCAATCGCAGTACGGGGTAGGGGGGTATCGGATGGTCATAATCACTCTTCCACATCCAGTTTCAAATGGTACTGTTGAATCACAAGTAGCCGCACCACTCATATTTTTTATCTCACCAATCGAACCGGTGGTTGGCACAAGTTATGACGGTGGGCTAGTCATTGTGTTAACACCCAAATGAGTAACTAGTAAGCATCGGCGCTCGCGCAGTGAAACGCTGGCCAGTGGCGGAGTGGGTGCGGGGCCAACCTTCTGTTGACGAGGTTGTCACGGTATGGGTCCCGCGGCTGCCGCTTCATGATATCGGACTCGGGCGCCTCGTACGCCAATGATATAGCAGGCACCTTCAGTAACACAAGCAATCAGCACAAACCAACACTTGCGTGACGAGCACGCAACGTCTTATACATAATAAATATACGTACACACACCCCTCGGCTACGCCGCAACCTATATCTACAACTAGCGTTATTAGAAATTAATTTAATCTCAAAAAATTACATAAAACTATTTATTTTAGATAGGTACTTAAAATATTACGCATAGATTAACTAGTAAATATAAAAGTGTAAAAATTGGCGTGATTAGAATTCAAAATTACGGTAGCTGGTACTATCCTCGAGAAGACAAAATATAATCTGAAATACTACGCTAGTGATAGAGTTACAAATATAAGCCCTAGCAGCATGTTTATATATTATGTAAGTCATAAGTCATATAATACAGTGTCGCTGTACCTAAGGGTATATAGATACGGTAGTGTTATATATATGAGTAATGCGTGTAATGAAGCCTGTTGCGTAGTGTGAGAAGAATATCGAATGAAACGATGTCACTTGTGATAAAAATATTGTGTCATGAGATCATGAGAGGTATAAATGAGAAATTCAAAATATAATACGTATAGAATAAATAAATAATAAGTAGTTATTGTAAAAACGTCAAGGTGTGTTCATACATGCACGATAGACAAATGACAGAGACAGAGAGACACCGAACTTACCTTGGCACACGACCACATTTATATAGCAGAATTAATAAAACCACAACTCAATGGAACAATGCGTTTGGCTCGTATGCACGACGCGATGTGCCGAAACACGTTGTTCCATCACCACATAAAGCTACATAGTTAAAGGAAGTAGGAGATACGTTAATAGAGAAAAATATGTAAAAAGACATCGCAAGGCATAAGTTAGGAGCGGTGCGATTGTCGCCTTCAATATCCACACACAGCGAATTCTAGAATCGTGTACCTACAGGACACCGTCAACACACTGCAGGCAACAACCAAACCTCAATATTGAAGACTAGACACGTGGTAGCAAGCAAGTAGCGGATAGAATAATATCTTTGAACGAGTCTCGTCGCTCGTGATGCTTTACCTCTCGTTAACGAGTTTATCAGTGAAAGGGTTACGCGGCTGTCGCTTCATAATGTCAGATTCGGCCTCCTCGTAAGCCAGGGAAATGGCGGGCACCTACACAAACACTAGCGATGTGAGCGACACGCGAACCGGCCTGAGCCGGCGGCTGCGCTCACGCACTCGCACGAAAGCGTGCTGCATCATTGTCACATGTGTACAACATCGAACATATAGCAACACCATTGCAATCAGACGCCACTGCCTCACCGTGCCATCACCACAAAACATTATCGATATCGACACGAAAGTACAGTAGCGTATGCTTGCAATTTCTTGTTACGCTTAAAACTATCACAGAAACAAAATTAACACAAAAATGTAGATCATGAAATGACTTCAGTTGTGGCAGACAAACTCTTTGTAACTTAAAAATGTAAAATGAACCAAATGGTTTATGAATGAGAATGTTATGTTTCTGAAAATAATCACAATGTCTAATGATTTTTATCGAATTGATGGTGATGGGGTGAAATGAATGTGGTAACATTAGTGTGTTGTGTGTCTTAACTGTAGAACATTATCTATGTGGACCTTAAGTCTTGTTAATGGGGAATACTTCCGCTATGACTACTCTTATACGATGTCAACAAGAGTTTAGTAACTTACGGTATTAAAACAAAAAAGACAACACATTTACATTTATAATTCCCTCATTCCTACTGAGACCTCTGGTACTCTTAACAGGAACATTACATAGACAAACAGCTTATTAAGTTAGTCTGCTTAATTTTAGTAGAATCATGCATGACTCTACATTTTTATTACACTGTAACACAATAATTTACATAATCTTAACTGACAACACTTAAACATCAACAAATGATAATTGAAAATTAAACTTCAGTTTTCAAGAAATGTAATATTTGAACGTTAAGATTATGTAAATAAGGTACACATTAGAAAAACACCCACTCGTCACGATATCGAGACAACAGCGACGTTATTAGCTGAAAACCAGTTAGTAGTTATATGGCAACATAATGTAATCACTTAATAAAGACCTCTCATTGACTAGTTTGTCGCAAAATGGGTTCCTAGGTGGACGTTTCATAATGTCTGCTTCAGCCGCCTCGTAGGCCAACGCGATCGCTGGCACCTAAGTCAATCACTAATTTAATATAAACAATAATAACGCCAGCTCCAGGAATATCCTGCTGAAATGTTTAAGTAAAATACTATCTATATTTTATTCACAGCCTTTGTCAATCACAATGGTGCTTTTATAGAATTGTGCGCGATTTACCCATCTGCACAAAGACTGAGAATAAATTTAATAACTTTTACAAATTACACATGTTTTATGCTACATTGTAAGAGCATTTTTTTAAATATGTATTCAATGTATCATGAGCAAATTAAAACTTTCCACATTCTTACAATGTAACATTTATAAGACATAAGACCATAGTAGTTTAGAAATAAGGTCGAACTTACCATGTCAGTTCCAAGATCGATGCAAAGGATAGTGACTGTGCCCAGGGGCAGTGGGATATCGCACAGGATAAAGGCGAGGAAAGGTGAGATCTCGGGAATGTTGGAAGTCAGGGTGTACGCAATAGATTTCTTCAAGTTGTCGAAGATCAGCCGACCTTCCTCGACACCAGTTACAATGGAAGCGAAGTTGTCGTCAAGCAGAATCATGTCAGCGGCCTACAAGATTTTTTGATGGTCAAATATTGTCAATAGAATTTTTACTGTATATAAATGAAGTTCATATCTTCCTAACTTACTTGCTTAGACACGTCGGAGCCAGCGATACCCATAGCAACACCGATGTCAGCCTTTTTGAGCGCAGGGGAGTCGTTTACACCATCGCCAGTCACAGCAACAATGGCACCCAATCGCTGGCAACCTTCCACGATGATCAGCTTTTGTTGCGGTGAAGTTCGGGCGAATACGATTTCCGTGTGGTATCTGATTGGTTGAATAATATTAATAGTATCAATATAAATAATGGTCTTAAGAATTAAAACGAACATCTATTTGTTGGATTTAAGCTCCAGAAGACGTAAACATAAATTCCTAGAACATCGAATCAAACTTACTTGAGAATTTCATCAAGTTGATCGGAGTTCAGTTCCCTAAGCTCAGTTCCGTGGATGACAGCAGCCTTGGCTTCACGCGGGTTCACTTCAGACACGGGAATGTTCAGCCGGGCAGCAATATCTTCAACGGTCTCATTACCTTCAGAAATAATGCCCACAGACTTCGCGATGGCCTTGGCAGTGATGGGGTGATCACCAGTTACCATGATAACCTGGAAAAGGTATATAAGGATGAGTTAAAATTCCTGTAAATGGCTTATACTGTATTGAGATGATTTTGACAAGTTCACCTCACCTTGATACCAGCAGATCGGCACTTAGCAACGGCGTCAGGCACGGCAGCGCGAGGCGGGTCAATCATACTCATGAGTCCGACGAAACGCAGGTTGTCCAATGGGAAGTTAGGGTCATCAGTGTTGAACTTGTAGCCAATGGGGTACTTGTCAGATGGCAGCTGAAGATCGCAGAATCCGAGTACACGTTCGCCAAGACCGCCAAGTTCCAGGTAAGCGTTGTTGAATGCTTCTTTCATTTCCTCGTCCAAAACCTAGGCAAAAACATGGTATTTTTACATGAAACGATAACTGCAGGATTTTATAGATTTGTATACAATTGATGATGGTTGGTTTACCTTTTCCTTGCCGCCAATGAAGATAGTACTGCAACGTTCCAGAATCCTTTCGGGGGCACCCTTCATGACAAGCAGATGTCGAGGGTCGCTTGGGTCATCACTTTCGTGGATCGAAACCTGGTATTTGTTGGTGGAGTTGAAAGGAATCTCACAGGCCTTCTTGTTGCGCTTCCTGATCGATAAAACATCGCCAAGAGCCAGTTCCATACACTTGAGCAGCGCGGCCTCGGACGCATCGCCGGCAACTTCCTTCTTGAGGATTGGGACACCATCCTGACCGCCCTTGAACTCAGCTCGGTTGCAAAGAGTAGCGATTTTAGCGAGAGCCTTGAATCCGGGGCTGGTGCGGTCTGAAGACAAACATACAATAAGTAAGAGCGCTCATTCGAAAGATAAATAAAAAAGATAGTTAAATACTCTTTTTTCTTAAATAGCACTGTTTCCAATACGAACCGTATTGAACTCCAGATTGATCTTCGGTGGTGTCAGCTTCAATAATCTGGTTGTCAAACCACATGTGGGCGACAGTCATCCTGTTCTGCGTCAGGGTGCCGGTCTTATCAGAGCAGATGGTGGAAGTGGATCCAAGGGTTTCGACAGCCTCCAGATTCTTGACCAGGCAGTTCTTTGAGGCCATTCGCTTAGCAGTCAAAGTTAGACACACAGTTACAGTGGCCAGCAGACCTTCGGGTACGTTAGCTACGATGATACCTGGAGAAAGAATATAGTATTGCCACTGAGTATCAAAAACGAGCAAAGAAAAGTACACTTTCGTGCTATAGATACTTACCGATAAGGAAGATGACAGCATCCAGCCAGTGGTAACCGAGGATGAAGGCAATGACGAAGAATGTAACTCCGAGGAACACAGCCACACCAGTAATCAAATGAATGAAATGGTGAATTTCCTTGGCAATAGGGGTCTCACCGGTGTCCAAGCCTGAAGCCAAGCCAGCGATACGACCCATAACCTGAGACATGAATAATAAATAGTAATATTATTTTGTATTTCTTAAGGTAAGTATATTAATATTAAAGTATTGAATTTTACGCGTATTACATCAATCATCATCTCTGCATCTCGAAGTTTCAACTTACCGTATTGTCGCCACAGCAGATAACAACGCCCTTCGCCGTACCCTCGACCGCGTTAGTTGAGAAGAATGCCAAGTTCTTTGTTTCCAATGGGTTTTCATGAGTGAATTCAGCGCCGCGCGACTGGGGTTCCGATTCGCCGGTTAAACTGGAGTTATCAACTTTGAAGCCTCGCGCCTCGATGATACGGATATCAGCAGGAATTCGGTCACCAAATTTCACCTGCAGGTGACATTTGAAAGGATTTTAACACACGTTCCGCGAGTGCTGTGTAATGGACTGGAATTATGTTTGGTAGTACTGACCTCAACAATGTCACCGAGTACCAAGTCTTCAGCACGCAGCGTCAACTTCTCGCCCTCACGAATAACGGTTGCGAACTGAGGTACCATGTTCTTGAACGATTCCATGATCTTAGAAGACTTGCTTTCCTGGTAGTATGAGAAAATACCCGTCACGATCACCACAGCGGCCAATACGATTCCGAGGTACAGGTTGTCATCCGCAGGTTCTTCGACGGTACTCGCCTGTGAATTAAATTAGCCACGGTTGATTAGACTGCTACTTGATTAATGATTTAAGTTCCAGACAAAAACAATGGACTGCTCACCTGAATTCCGTAGGCAATAAAACAAAGAATAGCACCAATCCACAATAATAATGCGAAACCGCCGAACAAATTTTTACAAAACTTCACCCATTCGGGCGTCTGTTTTGGCGGCGTGAGTGCGTTTGGACCGTCTCTTTCGAGGTTCTCTTTCGCTTTTGCGTGACTAAGGCCCTGAAAATATTATGACAATATGAACTCCAAGTAACACATTCATCACCATAATGTACATAAAAATAGGACTAAAAGGTTTCTACGTTTTAAAACAGTAAACTTACATTTTCGGGATGTGTCTGAAATCTTTGGTAGAGCTCTTCGGGTGTAACTTTGTGAAAATCGATGTCCAACTCCTGTTTGAGATCATCTAAATCTCCTGCTTTCCGTTTTTTCGCGGGGGGTTTCCGGCGTGTCTGAAATATTCACGCCAATAAGATTTCCATAAATGTGGCCTAAGCATTAAACAGTACTGTATAAAACACATTATTTAACCGTATGAACAGATTTATTTCCGTTTATCATACAAGTGAAATGGTGAAGTATCAAAATGCAGTACGAAATAAAACTACATTGAACACATGCATTGAGCAGATACTTAAGTGTTGTCAGCTGCTTGTCTTGCAACCGCTGGCGTCGTTGGTCACTTAGCAAGATTATAATGAAAGATGATAATGTAAATAAAAACCTTGTACTGTCCGTCAGCGGTTCTATTATCGTCCTTAATGGGTCCGACGGTGGCGACGCGGTACGAGTCGGTACGGCCATGCTGTAAACACAACTAGGGGCTAGACACATTCTACTAGGCGGCCCTATGGGCCATGCACTCATGGATGAATGGGTGAGTGTGCTGAGTAACGATATCGCATGGAATCATCAAAACGGATCAAATGATACGTGTAATTGACAAAAGTGGGCTGATGCGTGCAATATCGATACTCTGAAACAAAAACACGTTTAAAAATCATTAAGCAACTGGATATTTTCAATCAATTAACATGATACAATCCAGGCACTTTGTTCAAAAAAGAAAAATGGAAAT
This sequence comes from Acronicta leporina, assembly GCA_947256265.1. Lineage (NCBI taxonomy): Eukaryota > Metazoa > Arthropoda > Insecta > Lepidoptera > Noctuidae > Acronicta > Acronicta leporina. Next base: position 5,603,089 of record OX366529.1, read on the forward strand.
GCATGTTAATGGTAAAACAAAAGATAGCACTTTTAATACTGGGAGTCTAATAATGATTGAGCTACAACAATAAATTAAAATTTGTAAAGGTGTGTAAGGGAAAATCAAACCTAAGTACGTAATCATTTGAAATGGGCACAGGACTGCACGCAAAACACTACACAGCAACAGAGCGTATGATGAGGCATAACCTTGCCAACCGAGTACTCTATAGAGCTAGGGACCCACGGCTCAATGGCGCTCAATTGGTCTGAACTACTTGCGCGTGCGAACCTGCGAATGTAAGGACATCGCACAGGCATACATCTCTACGCATGATCGACTTTGCACATAGAACGGCATCACTAATCTATAAAACTAGACAACTGAATACTCACATTATCCATAGCCAATTGGGTTTATTTATATTTCAGGATATACGTCCTATCGCCTGGGTATGTTATTGCTGAATGCTGATTGCCTAAGCTAGATACTATGCAACGACCTTCAAGTAAAAATTGCCTGGATATGGGCTCTTACGTAACAAACAAGTGTGCTATATGGCCTATATGCGCTAAAGGGGAGTAATGTCACAGAGTCTAAATGCGTCCGCGGTGCCGTAAACAAGCCAGCCGTCGCCGTCGATAATTGATGTACGTTTTCATAGCAGGCCTCATTAAACCGCGCCCTGAATTTCCGTGAAGGTTATCGCTAGAATAACTAGAACAGGCTGTGAAATGAGCTTGTGCCGAGAAATTCTGGGAGAAATGGATTAATAAGGAGATTCTTTAGATGAGCTGAGACAGCTGACTTCAGTTTCAGGTGGGTGTGATAAAATTTGGCTGGCTAAGATGGGTTGAAGTTAACAGATGGGGGAGTCGATACAATCGTGGTCCGAGCAAGAAAATTGAAAACGAAATATTCATAAGGCTATTTCAAGTTGACTCTTGCCTTCCACATCTCGGTGCAAGGCAGGAGGCAAACTGGGACTGCCATGCGGCAAAGGCGACGGAGGCGGTGCGGCGCCGTGTTCCGAGTTACATAAGCGGCGCGCACATCGAGCATGCGCACTGCGGGTCAACCCCCGCTCGCTACCCTCGACATAAATAGCTAAAAGACAAGGTTGCCACCCCGGGGCCCCGGCGACCGCATTTATAATCTCTATAAAGGTTAAACCGGAATTTCTGATAGAAAATCGAAACCGGTTCTAGCAAGAATAAAACGGCTGTCTACAGGGGGATGATCAACCCACTTTTAGAACCTTGAAATGAGAAGAGGGGTTAGAAGTAATAATTCTATTATAGAACGATCCACGTATGAAGCAAATTTTAATCACTGAATGAAATTTACACATTGTTATTTGGTAAATTATACTCGTATTATTACATCCAGATAAATAATGGCTTAAAAACAAACTTATTAAATTGAGGCGGTACAGTTAGCAAATGTCGTGTCTTATGTCAGCCGGCGGAGATTCATTGCCACGGCCACAAAACTGCTTTAAACCGAAAATTTGTGGTTACTACTGTAGTAGATACGTGACGTGTGAATGAGACAATTATTTTTAACATTAATGAAGCGCGGCGCTAGTGACGTGCCTCCGGATCCCCGTGACGCGGCGCGATTACCGAACATTGCCAAATCACTATTATTATCTAAACCCTACTTTCGCGCGGTCTAAAGATTTAAAGATCTATGAACCATTACATGAAGCGATGGCAAACATCTCTGAACTAAAATGAATACAAGAAATTCTACGAAAAAGTAATGTGGTTATATTACATTGATTTTATCATGGTGCATTAGTAGCCGCGGTGATTGATTCTGATGCTTAAATCAATAATTCTTTTAAAGAAAACTTTCAGCGAAAATTCAGACTACCAAAATTTGTTTTGGTATTTAAATAACCCAATACCTAAATCAACTTCAGCACTTCAATGCTGTTACGAAGTTTTTTTAGAATCTGAAGCAAGTGTTTATAATGATCAGGCATAATTGTAAGAAATTGAACATCTTTAGTGTGTGACTAATAACTGCATTTGCAGCAACTATTATGAGAAGGTGATATGAAGACCTAATAATCGAAAAAAATTATAATAAAGGTTATGTGTTCCGAAGATAAAGTTTAAGGTTAAACGTTCAATATTATGTCGATAGCGCAAGTGTAATGACTGATTAAGTAATAAATAAATTATTTTTAGATAAAAGCAGAAGAAATTTTGAGCATAGGATGGATTCTTATTCAGAAATATCGATAAAAATAGAAACAAGAACTCCGCAATTATACGAAGGTAAGGTTACGTATAACGCAGGTTACATCCAGCAGTGGACTAACTAGTATAGGCTGATGATGATGATGATGAAGGTTACGTAATCTACGGATCCTGTCGCGGCAGTGACCATGTGTATCAGACAGGAATATGAAGGCAACTAGTCAATTTGGATAGCACAGCAAAGGATAACAACAGTATTGTTATTACGTAATAAATTATGATTTAGACCATGCCTCAATAGTCATGGCAAAGACTGATGGTATCAGGCGACAATTTACTGCAGATGTGTCCCTTCATCACAGATAATCCGTTTCATTAAAAGGGCTGCGCTTATAAACCGCTGTTGTAGGCCAGTTAATCCGGAAAATAAATGTTATCACTACATAGTATAAAACAAAGTCGCTTCCCGCTGTCTGTCCGTCCCTATGTATGCTTGGATCTTTAAACCTTCGCAACGGATTTTGATGTTGTTTTTTTAAATAGATAGAGTGATTCAAGATGAAGGTTTTAAGCTATATAACATCACGCTACAACTTTTAGGGGTGGGGTAACGTCGCTAGTTTCGTCCTAATCCTAAAATAGTTATGTTTAAAAAGAAAGATATCAGTTTTTTTTCCCTAGAAGCTTTCATCTTTCTTCGTTAGGAATTTTGGATATTCTATTCTATTCTATCTTCTTCAAGTATGAAATGGCTTTGATAAGTTTAAAAGATAAGTTTAATAAGAGAGGAAAGACTTCGAAGCCATTGTTTGTTGAAAATCTGGTTTAATTAAGTGATTGCTGCATATAAATAAGATGAAAAGGTCCCTGAAGTCTCAAGACGACGTACTAAACTTTAAAAAGAGCATTAAGAAAGCCTTCAAGGACCTAGGCATCCTAATTGATGTGTGCTGTCGTCATAAAGGAAATACTCCAATAGAGCGACGGCACTCTATGCGATTTAAATGACATAATGACCAGGCAATTTTCTAATAAACCTTCGGTACTCTTATAGTTGTGTCCGAGGCACGGCTGGCTCCCGCGACAACCTGTTAGCCACTTCCTCCAGAACACCTAGTGAGGAATGGACTTTTTGCCTAACTAATATGATCATGCAATCAACTCATGACGTTAGTAGACTGGATATTTAACCTAAATGAACCATCAGGGAAATAGTGCGACATGGAATATAAAATCAATACATTAAGAAATGTTGGTACATTGAGCAGTCTAGGTTGCACGATGTAAGTTAGTTACATTGATGGCCAGCGAATGGATATTTTATTTATGCTATTAAATTATTTGATCAATGTACTGGGCATTGATCAAATAATTTAATATTTTCAATTAAACTTCTTAAACAGACCTAAAAATTATAAGACTACATTTTCCGTTACAGTACTCCTTATGGAAATAAATAAAACGAAAGATTGATGAGTACGTCGCAATGTTTTTTAAAAATGTTCTAGAAGTATTTTAGGATAATCGGGAATTCCGAATACGATACAGAAATTTGAATCAAAACGCTCGTGATCAAGGTAATGAGTAGCTAACACGTCATTTCGAATAGCTGTCAACACAGTGCTTTTTCGTAGAAAATAAGAAAAAATATAAGGATGTTCCAAGGAAGTGATTCGATACTGGCGTATAAGGGACCGAGCGGAGTGTCTCTCTCCGCACAAATCGATACGGCAAGTTACGCAACCCGAACGGCGCCGTCTCCGATACATTCAATGCTCCTCTTCAGTCTCCCGAATGGTGCAATTAATTATATCCTTGAATCCTCTTGAAACTACAGACTAACAAATATTGTGCATTATAGTAATAAAAATGGACAAAGGAACTAAATTGAAATGAAACTACTTTTTACGGATTTTATCGCGGTATATCAATATACCGCGATAAAATCCGTAAAAAGTAGTTTCATTTCAATGTCTAATATTCGCGTAAGTGTCAGAAATCAGTATCAAAGGAACTAAAGCTAGGAAAATTAACGATTTTCAGCTGCGTGCTCATGATAATGGACCGGTAGAAAATTTGTGGCAGAACAAAGGCAATTGAACGTGCATATAGTTTCCTGAGACGAGGCTGCACGTCGGCATGAGTCAAGAATCGCAAGCACTATTCACAAGCAGCTGGGCCCTGCGCTGGCAGTCGCCAAGGGCTCCTTCGTTACCTTTCCGCACTCACTTTTTGCGACATGCACTTACACCTTCACGAAAGCACTATCTCGCCGACTCGGCACGCTACTGTAATGGCTAAGGCAAGCACTACTGCAAGCACCGCACTCACCTCGCCCATTTTCGCTAGTCTTTATGAAAAGGCGGATAAAAAGGAACAAGCCGCCTCTCGGTCTCGCCTCTTTCCCTCAACGGAGTGGGGTGGGTCGTCGCTAATTCTGCAACAACGGGACCGTTACGGTTTCCTCGTTCCAACGAAAAAACTTAAAAAGTGTGCGTTTTCACGTAGTCTCGTCGCACGGCACTGGCTATGTCATCTTTGTACGAAACTTAAACCCGGTATGAGAGAGGTGCGCGGATGGCGGAGGCGCGTAGGGCGCGACGTTCGGCGGCCTGCTTCGGGCGGCGACTGACGGTGGGGCCGGCGCGTATCGAGCCGACGGCGCACTGACGTCACACTGCGTCACGACGCCAGCGCCGCGCAACCAGCGTCGCGCGCAACCTGGTGCGCGCGGCGCCCTCTGCCACCACCGCCACCGCCCCGCTCGTAACCTTCCACAACCGGTACGTTGACAGCCCCTACTGATCGACAAGCTTTCCGTCGACGCACGTTTTGCATGATACTATCTTCCGAATATTTGTACAAGACCAAAATTACTTAACATTTCCCAATTTAATGTCATTAAAGAGGTGGCCATTTAGTAGCTACTTAAAGGTATGAGAGTTCCTATACTACCCAGCGCTAATACATTTTACGAGTATTTGTTGGTAGGGCGAACGTAGTAGGCGGACGGAAGGCCGTCTCGACGGGCGGCGCGCCCAGCCTTCATACTTATTGAAAAACGGTCTTATCTTGAGAGCGAGCTCTTCAAGGAAGGACGCTTATTATTGGCAAAATAAAATATAGACAGATATTTAAAATGGATATCTAATTTATAGAAAAAAATTCATTTTATCAAGGCGTGTAGATTTTTGTAGAGCATAACAACCACCACACCACAGTTTATATTTGGGTGGCCAATAAATTTTATAGTGAGTGAATACATTTGCGTCCGGTTTATTGCATTCGTATTAAGATAATGTCATAACCTCCGCATATAAATAAATTCTAGACATAAATGTTTTATAGGCAGAATCCCTCCCAAAGTAACTACCCCGGTTGGATAAATCCCTAGGTTTGAATTCTGAAACACACGCAGAATTTATTACTTTTGATCACAGACAGAAAAACACGCATTAGGTATATGGTTTGAACGAAAAAGTCTCGCAAATAAAAAAATGGGCCTTGAATATTTATCTTATTTATTTATTAATCCGAAATCACATGCTATTTAATAAATTTTGAAGTTTTCAGAATTAAAACTGATAAATGATAGTTTGGAAATTAAACATGTGAAAATTACTTACAGTCAGCGATGGATTTACAAAGCAAATTATAGATTAATGGTAAAAGTAAATTGCCATCGCCCTCGCTGCAAATCTAGCTTTACCGTATGTATGCAAGTTGTGATCGATTCGATTGGCTTGGAAACCAGAACGATCCATGAATAACGTATTACTAAAGGCGAACCAGCTTCTGAATAAATGATTGATGTCCTAAAAATAAACATGAGTATAATAAATAAATCGCCGACCCAAAAAAATATAGAAGATCAGAAAAATTTGATCAGCGGTTCATAAAGGCTAATGGCTGAAATCGTTTACAAGCTTGTGTTGTTCTTCATCAAAGAGATCAAAAGTATCAGTATTAAACTCTTTAGTATTCGTAGTTTTTCTTATAACGTAAGACCTGTATAAAAAAGTATCCACGTGTAGGAATCATGAATTTTTTTATCGTGTTTTGTTGATATGGCGTCCTATATGATAAATTGTGCCGAAAAAACTAAACCGTAAGGAGTGGAAGAACCCTTCTTCCTTTCCTTTTATTTATTTATTTATTTTTTTCCATTCACATTCCATTCCTGAGCACCGGTAGCTTGGACCTTGTTCCCAATACCAATGGACTATTTTTTTATACTTTTAAAAGGTTTTTGTTGTTCTTTTCGTAAAATATATAAATAAGAATAAATAATATAGATATAAGGTGACACATCACAGTTTTGAAAATTAAGGTGAATTTACGAAATTTACCGCAAGTCCAAACCCTTTTAAAAGGCGGGCAACGCCACGGACAACGCCAACGTCCATGGGCGGCGGTTATCGCTTACCATCAGGTGATCCGTCTGCTCGTTTGCCCCCCTATCCCATAAAAAAAAATATATATATTGAGGAAGGTGGAGATTATGGGATGGAAAGTTAAAAGGATGATAGGAGCAGGATATAAATAAACGTCAAATAGATTGAAGGGGGAAAGGTGAAACATATTTGATATAATTTTATCTATATAGTTATGTTAATGTATTAAGATTGATGATAAATGTATTTAAAACATATCGATTGGATTGATATTGGATGGATGAGGGTAATTAAAATTTTATGGTAGAGTACCTAGATATACTTAGATTGGACCCAGGAGAAGCACATAAGGAACCCTTTGTCGCAAGTCTTTGTCAACATCTAGTTTAATATAAAAAAGAAAATAATTATTAAACGTTGTCAAAATTTTCATTGATTTTCGTTGAATCCTTTTTTATAGAAAAGACACGATGTAGTCACAATTTTCCGATACTTACACATTTTGTACAGCTTTTGCTTTGTAAACATATTTTTTGTATCTCGTCCTAAACGTTCGGTCACATCAAATTTAGCTATTCATCTTGTTGTATAAGGGGCGAGGAGCTATGACAGGATGAAAACTCATCAATTTTCACGTCATTTCTGCCCACATCGACTACCACCTAAAGTGCTACAACCGTCGTTCGATATAATGTCCGAATTAAAGTAACTTATTATATGAAAACGTAAGTTTGATTATACAATTGTAGTTCACCCATTTGCTATGACAATGACTCATTTATAAGGGTTTCCCGACTATTATAATAACGTTTGTTTTATGTGCGTGACTACTATTCTGCTACAATATATATTTTCGACGCGACCTTAGCAGATACAGGGGTACATTTTAAATGCGTAGTTATAATAAAATCATCAGTTTGGACCAAAAATTTAAAAAATTATATTAAAAGAAGATAAGTATGGTTACCGCGGAATACGTTTTCGCCACCCCGAGGGCGCAACCTGTCATAATATTAATTTCCGCCACTTGATGTTGTTTGCCCCGTCTTTATTACACGTCAGCAAATAAAGACAACCTCGGTGCTAGTATATAGCCACCGACTAGCTCCACCACTTGATCACGCAAATGTCCTCGAACAGGTTATACAAACATTTTAATCTACTAATTATTAAGGATATTAAAAATCTGTGCCAAAACAATAGAATTACGAATTGACTTACGAAACTTCGTAAAGCTTCCCTTATTTAGATATGCCATTATAAGATTGTAAGCATTAAAAAAGGGGATCTTTGTCTTTTGAATCCAGAAGACCACAATAAATTTTATTTCTGTTGCAACTTTATATAAAGTCCGCTAAGAAACTCGATCGTAGTAAATGTGTCGAAGCAATCGTGGGTACATTTTATTCGCAATCTCCTGCAGCCTATGCTTCTCTGTTGCAATAAAAAGCAAAGTTGCACACTTTTAAATTTGAACGTCCGTCGTGCCCCGCCTGTGCGCGTATTTTTCATTTTACTAGCCCTGGACTGGATGAGAAACAAAAGGACTTTTCCACTCATTGTTTCAGTTGATCTAGAATTGTAAGCATTCCAACAGTTTTTCTGCGTAATTGCCGAGGATTAATTAAACTCGGGGGAGTTCTAGCATGATGTGGAAAGTTCCGCGAATAACCAACCCTATAAAATATCTGAAGTATGTAACCACTTCATTTCATCATTTATTTTCTTAATATTAATTCCGGATTTGAGAATTCCAAAATACATGGTGATGTGTTACATAAAACATCGATACAGGCAACCTGGGGCCCAAGTCTGCTATTTCAGTTGTATCAAAATGGTCTTTCAATGGCACTAAATGACATACGAACTGACAGATTTCGTAGAAAAAACTGTCAAAAATCAACAATTCTGAAGCCATTGAGTGACGATTTTGAAACGACAAAATAGCAGACTTGGGCCCAGGTAAAATGTACTGGCGATCAATATAATTGCAATATGTCAGCTACGTGAATAATATAGTACGCATGCACCGCCCGCTAGGGTGGCGTTCCCAGGCATAGGTCAGTTACCGTGCCTTGCCGCCATGGCACGGCATGGGGTGCAATTCATATTGCACTTTCTAACGTTTTCTTTGTTCAAAATAATGTCACTTAGGAAAAATCAATTTCGTCCTGGTATTACATAGGTAAGTTTTCGAAATAAATATTTTTGTTACTAGATACATAGGTATCTAGTAACAAAAATATTTATTTCGGTAACTTTTAATTAAGCCGCTTTAGGCATTACATAAAGTGTATAAATTAAGTATGTCATACTAATTAATCAACTAAAAATACAAATTGTATACATGGTAGACTTTAAACTAATTTAACTTTTCATTTATTAGCAGCCCACAAAGGTGTATTCAGGGATCACCTCCAAAATTAGGAAGAATTAATAATAAGTCAAAGGCTCGGCCTAAATTATAAAATATCTACGTATACATAACATAACATAATCAACCCATATGCTGCCCCACTGCTGGGCACGGGTCTCCTGTCAGTATGAGAGGGATTAGGCTATGGTCCACCACGCTTGCCTAATGCGGTTTGGCAGACTTCACACGCCGTCGAGCAAATGTCTCAGGCATGCAGGTTTCCTCAAGATGTTTTCCTTCACCGTTGTAAGCGAGTTATAATTAATTATTGCGTGTATCATGTGCGTATTGCACATGATTACGAAAAGTCAGAGACTTGCGTGCTTTAGGTTTGAACTCGAGACCTACGGTTTTATAAAATATCTACGTATGGTAGACATTATTACAGGCAACCAAAAGATTTTAAATGTAGATAATTCACAGGGTTGTGCATGATATTTTAATGTGAAGCATTAGTATCAGAGTCGGGGCAGCGGACAATTCCTCCGTCGTGAAAGACCGGCTGATATGAAAATTCGTTGTGGAGCGGTCGTCGGCGGGCGGGGTGTCAGTGAGGGGTGCTTGGTTGGGGGGCGGAGGGTACACGGAGGCTCTATTTGGGTCACCCCGGGCGTCATTCTCCACGATCAATATTGGAATCGGCGCGCGCCGTCTCCTCTCTCGCTTGCGCGCCGCCGGTTACCTAACGCGTCTCGCACACTGCCCCACCAACATTAATTATTTTCCAAATCGCCCCTTATATGGAAAATATTTGGATAATACTAAAAACTACTAACATCCCAATTTAGTTACATTCGGCGTCAATCCGATCAGAAAGAGCACTAACTCTAAAAAAGAATAGGAAACTCTATGTGCTGAGGACCTTATTTCTAGAACTTTCCTGAATTGATTATGTAACTCACGACAAAAAAGATACCTAACTATAGTATACAAGGCTACTAAAAAGATTACTATCAAGTAGCCGCGGTTTTTAAATGAACCATCTCAAGTCTCAGATATTCGTAGCCATCTTCAAGTAGAATGGATGGTGCAATAAATTGCCAGTCAGCGCTATCTCAAACGGCTCATAATTTTAAAACTACGCTGGAAGCTTATAATGAAGCTATCCGAGACGGGAAGCGGCCTGAAGTGGGCGCATAAATATTACTGACGAGTACCCCGATGAGGCGAGGATGGTAACTAGTTAAAGATGATCATCTCCGGTGGGAAAATTGAACCTCCCTCTACGTACGACCTTTGTATTATTGCGTTAAATCTATAACGGAACGGAGATAATAATGAACATAGTTACTTAAAGGAATGAACTTCAACATTATGGAACAAAACAAGGAAACAAGTTGATAGATCCCCGGATAATTTGGCACATATCGGCATTATACATTTCTTGGTACATAATATCTGGCTAGGGCTTCAAATCAATCCAACAATCTTAAATCTAGTACGAGTTATATTTTCGTGTCTGTTTGAAACGTATCCTTCGTGAACATAGTAAATCATCTATTGTTAGGCAAAATACCTAGACCGCAATCCGCGTGTTTCAGAAATAGCCCGGCTTGAGTAGGTACGTCGGGATATAAGGTAAACTTTTGTATATAGGTAACTAGGTGACGCATGACGTATACCGTAAAATATTATATTCGTTGGCGAAATGTGCCTATAAAATCCCTAAAGTTATTGTAAACCGTTTCAGAAAGCAAATTTTGAAGAGATTGTGGTTGCTGGACTTCAAGGAGAAACTGAACCACAAATCTTTGTTGAACAGTTTAGCGCAAAACTATATTTTATGCCACAACATATTTACTGTACGACAGCTCGTAATGTTATGTAACAGTAAGGTATTGAACTTGTTCTACACATATGTACAGTATATTCAACATTGAGTTTACAACCAGGTGGCGAAAGCTGTAATAGTCTTCAATATGGAAAAAAGAACAAATAGCAGTAATATCAATCTACATTAATTTTGGCGAATAACATTCAAATAAAGATCTCCATTCAGCTGACTCTCCGTGTAGTAAAGGCTTTTACATAATATAAATAAAAGTAAACAGATATATTACTAGGAAATCTGCTTCCACTAATACACGAAATGTTTGTTTTCCCACTCAGTTGAAGCTATGATTGTTAGCACAAATGAGGTGTTGTAAAAAAGAATTTACTTCTCACGATTACTAGACATGAAACAGTTTGGAGAATTTTACTTCGTAATGATGGTTAACTAATAGTTGTTAGGAAAGCTTTGTAATTTAAAAACCAAATAGTTTGAATTTAGTATGTACGTATTGTACGTGTTTAAAACTTAACGTTTGTGAGGAAATCATTAATTGTAGAAATTACAATAGTTATTGTATATTTTACATACCTACTTACTTTACGAAGATAATTGAAGTGAAATGAAGGGGGCTTTTTCTATTATTTCCGTTTTGGGGGCTGTCTATAATGTAAAAATGACGTTCAAAAAGTACTACCTAGTAGTCTATATTGAATAAATGATTTTGACTTTTGACTTTTTGAATTTTCATTCGATTTTTCCGAAAGGCCTTTTGGAAAAATCATGATAATTATATTATTACCTTCCTGCGCTAGTTTTAATGTATCACAGAAATAGTACAGCATATTCTGCCAAGTGTGGTTTGAAAATATTTGAATATTACAAGTTATTGCATTATAATTATTACATTTATATAAGAGTCAGTTCCTAATTTACTATGTCAAACCATGTCATTATTGATTAATTTAATATTACAAAATGTCAAAGATTGGTCGACGCAAATTACATACATTTATCTACTTTTAGAATTACTTGCATAATAATTTATCATTTCTGTAAATATTCATTGCTATTACACCATGTTCAGTCTGTCCTCAGGTCAGAAAATTAATTATCTAATATTATTTTTAGAACATGCAATCTATGTGGAGACTAAAAATGTTGTCAAACGCAGCCAAGACTTAGTGCCTGTAATAGGACACCGTGCAAAACATTCCATAAAAATAAAATTGCTTAAAGAAATAATGGCAAATGCTTTCACAACCCCCAAATTCAATCTCAAATCCAAATCAAGAAAGTGTGGTACCTACCTATAAGTACCTAAAAAAAATTCATGACTATATTATTTCTGAATTATTTAATTAACCTTCATTGTATTGGCGTATATTATGTGTCAATAACTAGGCGTACATTATTGCTTTACTTCACATTTCCCTTTGTTTTCAGTCAAATATGACATTGGATGATGATGCGTATGCTGTATGAGTATAAACTTCAGGGAGTTATTGTCACTGAACCGGTGACTTATCCAGAAGTGACAGAGACATAACCAATTTCTGCTACACTTGATCGTGATGGAGTTCCGGAACATGGTGATTTTTTTTTATTGATTTATGTGTTATAAACTGGAAAAAGATTGTATATTTTTTTTTCTATTACGCAGAAAAAATCTAGTTCGCAGTTTTATCAGGTGGCTTATGAAATTAGTAAAATATTTAAAAAAGAAAGTTTATCTGTATATTTTATAACTTTTGCAAGCTTTAGACCACTACAGAAAGGAAAATTGCTAGATCATTACAGACAATTAGGAAGGGGCTTCATTAGTCAGATGTTATTATATAACATTGAAACAATTACTGCGATTATCAAGGAAAGATGCAGTTTGTTGCAGTTTTTGGTAGCTGAACTTAATGAACTTTATACGAATTTTTCCAATGAGAATCTTAAACCTAAATTTAATTTCCTTGTCCACTACCATTCCATGATGATGAAATTTGGACCACTTATACATTGCTGGAGTATGCGCTTTGAAGCTAAGTACAGTAAGTAAGTACAGTACAAAAATATCAGCTTGGGCTTCATTTAATCGACGCAATCTCACTTTAGCACTTGCTACTAAGCATCAATTGCAGCTAAACGAAATATTTTTAAAAGGTTCATGAAGGCCTTCATATTGTATTGGTGTAACGAAGCGAATTTCGATACAGGAACGCAACAATGTTATATAAGTAGTTTAAAACTAGATTTAAAAATAAAAGGTACACTGTATAAACCCGGAACTATCCTTATTCGATGATATTGGTGGGGAATATAATAATTTGTTGAAGGTTGATTATGATAATAATTTGAGTTATTTTAATAAAAAAACTAACTTTGTTAGTTATATCTAATTGTTTTAATTATAATTTCTGTTGACCAAAGTTATTGTAAAAGCTAGTCTTGTCAGAATTAATTCGTGTCATTCTTTAGTCAAAGTAGGTACTTGCTTACTATTATCATGTGATGCTAGTACATTTTAACGACTACCGAGTCGCGGTTTATAATAATTTTGGTTAAAATTTGAACCCTTAATATCCCAATAGTAACGTAACAGTGTGGTTAATAATAACAAGAGTTTGGTAATATATAAAACCTCCGAGAGGTTTTGCTTACACAAAAGATTGGTTACTAGTAAATTCACAGGTTAAGCTATTGTTAAGTAAATTCTATATTTAATAGCAACAAAATGTTTTATTAAAATTAATCACAATGCTTAGCATAAATCTACAAAAACTTTAGCTACATTTAACCAAATTGTTTGACAGTAAATAAAAAACGGTGGTCTATTCCGAATAAAATTATTTTGTGGCTAACAACTTTCAATAGACTTGAATAATACAAAATAGTTTTGTTATATGCTACAAATACAGTTGGTTAATAATAAATAATGAAGTTATGTTAGAAAATTACATAATTGGGTTTTGTTACTGGTGGCAATAGTTATGTTGTCACTATTTTTAGGTAACCAGTAGCATATTTTTTTGTAATATATAGCCCAACAGTGTTTTCAGTGTATAGTAGAAAACTAACGTTTATTTGAATCTATGCGCTCTATTTTGTAAAAAATAAAAAATCGGTCAAGACTACAGCGAAATGGTGTCAGAAACGATAGATTCGGCATATCAGCCGCAAAATAAAAACTATGAATAATTTTTCAAGGATTTATTTGAAGCTTTTTTATCGAAAGCTTTTACATAATGTTTATGAAGGCCTATCGAATGAGAAATGTTCGATTGTGTCTACTTAAATAAGCACCCACTTTCTGTAACAATGAATGGCCGATTAGGGTAGATGGTTAACCACCGCATTAAACCGCCTGAAAGAAGATAGCTACCATGTGATCGATGACTATAGATTGCCATTGCTGCGGCAACATTTCAATATTAGATTTTCATACGTGCATGTGTATGGAATAAAGTAGCGCGTTTATTTACAACGTGACTCAATAACATTCGCAAACAATAAAAACCCAAGATCTTAAGATGTACATACTTTCTGTATATTGTTCCGTAAATATATGAATTGTATGAATGTTTCAATCTAGTAAATGTATTGAGGTACCTATACAGCCGCTCACCCAGGTTTTGCGCCCTGAAATATTCCAGAAGCTGTATTAAAATGGCTTGTGAGTTGTGATACTGTGCCTGTGGCACTTGATTCTATCGCTAGGAAGTGGAGGATAATAGTTTTACCTCACCTCCAGCCGAGTTAGGACGAGGTCAACCGTCGAGTCAATTTCCGATATTAGATTTGCCTACAGGCAGAAGTGAGTCGACAAGATCACACGACGGTATTCCGAGTCTGTTTTATGTTTAGCTGGAGTGTTAGTTGAATGGTGTTTTCAATCAACCCTGACCGATACGACCAACATTGACTGAATAAACTTTACATTTATCTTGCTTTTAAATAAAATCCAGTTTTAAATTGGATTTAATTTATTCCAAGAGATTGACTGCTACGAATATCATAGCAATAGTGCAGTTTGCTTCAAAGTAACTTTATCAAAGGAGCTTTTATTAACATTGATTAGTTCGCTCATGAGGTAGTGTTTTACAGTAAAGTGACATTACAAAAAAAAACAAAATAATCGACAGTTAACTCAGACTATAGAATATATTTATCCCGTGTGCCGTGAAGAGGACACAATGATATATATGTAATGGCCTTTATCTTGCCGTGTATGTACCTATGTTTTTAATACGTATTAGGCTTCTGATTCAAATAAATGAAGCACATAACTGCGAATGTATGTACAACTTATTATATACAGTACAGCGTGCCAGCGCCATTGCGAGTAAAGCCATCGTGAACAGCCATGAAAGGCACATAAAATTCGATAAATAACTCCGGGATCAAGTTATATCCTGAATCGAGGCCTCATAAAAATCTCTGCAATTTGGCATCAAATGACATTAGCTGGGAGCCAGTAAATTTATAGGATATTGTGTTAAAATTTTACGGGATTAGGTTGGTCGAGGGGACTTTCGATCAGAGGCATCTGGAACACGTGTAGCCTTGCCAAAAACGTGTCTCTGCTTATGAGATGTATTCCATGAAATTCATTCAATGATATTATTACACAGTAAACATTATATGAGCAAGTATAAACATCGGACGTCACAGTAGTTGCTACGGCCTGTGCTGTTGATTCACTCGGCTCAGCGTACTGAAGGTGAAGACGAAGGAAGTTTATTGCAATATGTACTAGCAGATAATATTTATAGTTCTCCGTAACTATTCTAAAAATTGCACACGTCTCGACTCCACTCTCCATTGGTGGATGCTTTGAAGAGTAACGTTTTAACAAGGTTCATGGGTGGTATTTTAGTAACATGATAAACGCAATATTTACAGAACTAGCAGATTTATTTGCATCATAAATTAAAAAAACTACCACATGTTTATAATATTGGTTACACGGACACAAGTTTTAGTACTTAACAACTGTGTTTCCGTTCGTTTTACATAATAATTTCGTTTGCTTCAGACATTTTGAACAAAACACCTATATTACTTAGAAACACTCTAGGCAATGGATTAGTTAACCACGAAGCCAGTGAAATGTTAGAAAATGTTTGATTTGTTTTATATTACAGTAGGTAGGTAGGTACGGTGACATTTGAGAACTGTGGTAGAAGGGTTGCATTAACATTCAGCGGATTAGCAAGCAGAACACGAGTACGAAGACAAACCTTTTTAAAAGCAGAACAAAGAAAAATACGCATCGTTGCGTAATACGTCTCTTTAGATGTGTATTGACATCCGCAACTTTTATACTGAAGGGAGCCCCGATATAAATTTCTATCGTCAGCACTCGAAGTTGATAATAAAAAAATGGTTTTACGGATGACTTTGATAAATACGTTTTCAAGAATTGGTAAATATTGTCCTATTCTCTAGCTTTTAAAAGATTTTAAACTCCTAAATAAGAAAAGTCATAACTCTTTACAGATGTGAAGATTAAGCACGATAATTTTTTAAGCACCAGTGCTGTGTTATAGTCTTCAAATCGCAGTAATTAGCTAATTCTGGCATTGGCGACGGACCGGGTGTGCTAAACATGTTCCAGGGTACTTCGCGAATCAACCGGTGTTAAGTGCACGTGAGAATTGTCGCGCTCCACATAACTCAATTATGAGCTTGACGGCACCGCATAGGCATATTACCTTCATATTTGAATAACGCCTCAACTTTTTATAGGATAACTTATTACGCTATACGTATGTATTATCAATATATTAGGCTCCAAATATGGCGTTAATTAAAATAAACTAGCCCCCAGATTAATGTGATATTAAAAGCAATTATTTACAATTCATAGGGATAGAATAAAATAGAGATCGGCGATTCAATAGCGTAGCATCCACCAGAAACAAGAATCCATTTCACTTTTAACAATTAAAAACTACGTCGTCTCTCCTAATACACTCCTTAAAAGGATGTCCATTAATACAAAGTTCCAGAACGTGACAACACATAAATCCCTTATTAATTATTCTATCAACTGCCCTCAACATTTAAAATGTTCTTGAAAGGACCCTAGGGATTTGGAGTGTGTGCTTACGAGAGTATTACCCGAATCTAAACGATTATCCTTTGAACGTTACTGGCTTGTGCCGGTGAGATCCGCCTAAGGCGGTCCGCACCGGTGGGTCTGGAGAGACCCCGCGCGATTTCCGTTCTCTGTAGAGAGCACTTAGATCAGTTCAATGCACCACGATTCAGAACCACACATACTGTTACATAAAAATAATCATGACGTAACACCCTTTTCACGTTTACAAATTTTATTATTCCGACACGAAGCCCATAATCCAAATATACGATGCGATTGAATTTCATGCGAGGGATTACGCTAAATCAATTCATTCCCGTGGAGGACGAGTAACGCATAATAATTTTCTTCCTGAAAGGAATTAATAGGTAATTAGTAGGTACCGAAATGGCAAAATTCTTGTTAATAGTCCTACGTAAAATTATGAGAAAATTAGATAGGTAGGTACTTACCCTAAATAGTGCGATGAGAGTATATGAGCAATTTGCAAGAAACATTAATTTGGAAGTTTAAGTATAAAAGAGGAAAAGTTTCAGGTAAGTTCGTTTCTCATTACGATGTAATCTGCTGTGGTACCAATTGGGCGAGGTCGTGGTACATGAACGAATATCACGTCTCTCTGACTTAACGTGGTCATCGGTGCTTGTGCGCTCTGGATTTTATCAGTTACACAGTTAAAAAGCAGAAGTGTCTGGATCGAATTAAATATTCCGAGTCAGCTTAATATTATCATAATGCAACCACTTCTTATTAAAATCATTTTAATCTATTCAGAGTACTTTGAGTCTAGGTCCATTTAAAGCTTTTCAATGTTCATGTTTAAGCTTCCTTTTGATTGTAATATAATTTGGCGTAACGTCATCAAAGAGTACAGAACAAGCAAATGAGATTTATGAACAGCCTCTCTGCTGCGTTGCATAATTCCAAATTATTTTCCACACTGCTTTAGTAGATACCCCGGGGTTTAAAATGAGTGAAATATTTGCAAAGCAGCACTGGATGAATAAAAAATATATATATCGCAGTAGAATGTATAATTCGCTATTTTACATACCTAATAGCTGGCATCTTTACAAAATAGCAACGTTCAGCAGTTTTGCATAATTGGTGACATTCAAAAAGCGGAATGAAATGAACGTTTGTGTTCATCAATACGGATTGATGTTATGCCGTTTTGTAAAACAGTGCATTTCAGCGTGAAGTGAAATGTTGAATGGTAGATTTTAGTTACCAAATTCGGCGCTAGGCGCAGTGGCCCTATGCTCGTCGTGCATACAATTATGCACAATGGCTACATATCGGTTCTGGCACTCGCCGGCCGCTGCCACGGCCCCGCTCGCTTTTACAGTTGTAACCTAACCACCCCAATATAAACATATTCATCCCGAAATTACCCCATCAAAACTAAATTTGGTTGCCTAAATCCGTCAAAGTATAACTAAATGTCATGGGCTTTTTACGCAAAACACTTATCGTAACTGCAAATAAGTCATTCTATAATACAAATAAACGTGGGTAGCGGTTTTGATAAAGGTATCGCAATGGCAATCGAGCTGGACGCCATTTAGCTATTTTATATAACAGCTATTTTGTAAAGCAGCTAGGTTAGTTCGCTAGTTATGTAAAATAGCGAATTATACAATTCTACTACGACATATATAAAATGAGTCAATGAATAATTCTAGGTTTGAGCTAGCTCAAAAGCTTTCAATTAATTTGAATCTATTTAGTAGAACCACGAGCAGAATAAATTGTACAATTAGCACGAGAATAGTTTATCGATTTCTTTTTTACGTTGCTCCACCGAAGAGTATTTAAATATCTATATCTAATGAAATTAGCACTCATTCGTGTAACAGACAGAAAAAGCTGTCAAATGATGAAACGAATAGATAAAAGTGGCAGGTGTTTATTTTGTAGTAATTTGTGAGATAGTGCAGTAGTTTTGTATGACACCCTCGTAGTCACGCAATATGGTAATCTGTTAATTCGTTGTAGACTTTACTACAATGTCCTTCACAGTTCAAAATACATTGCCTATCTTTTACTTTTTTATACGAAGTGTCGTTTGTGTTTTAGTGTCGAAGGAACGACACTAAAACACTAAAAGAGGATTTTCGCAAATGCTATACAGATTACTAGATTATTAGAATAAAGAAACCAAGCAATTTTTTATTTCACCAAATAGATAATACCTGGTCATAACTTTTCAAGATTTTAGATAAGTTATGATCCATATTATTGATCACAATCGGTAAAAAATCAGGAACTAATGGTGAAGCCTGTAGAGGCACCAAGAGTGTGCTACTAAAAGGCCAAATCTAGTGCGGAAAAAAGATCCAAAAGCGCAATATCTATAACAAACTGGTAGCAGAAGATCATTCCATCAATACTTTTGTGCCAAAGTGTTGTTTAGTCTATATTGTGGTGGAAAATTTTGGACTTACATCACATTTCTCCACCGGACTTTTAGGTAGATCTATAATTTCAGGTAACATCTATCTATATATATAAAAGAAAGTCGTGTTACTCCATTTATAACTAAAGAACGGCTGAACCGATTTGGCTGAAAATTGGTGGAGAGGTAGCTTACAACCAGGAGACGGTCATAGGATACTTTTTATCCCGTTCCCGTGGGATGTGATGACAGACCGAATTCCACGGGGGCGAAGCCGCGGGCAGAAGCTAGTTTCTTACAAAAAGTAAATTAGGTACTTGCTTCGGAAATACAATTCCAGCATGCATTTTTATATTTATTCATTTAATACAAGCGAGCCTGCTCCTTTCAGGTCACATCTACGCTTTCCATCAGGTAGTTGAAGCAAGTTGTAAGTTGTGGTCATGAGCCTTCTTTGAATAATAATGAAATAGGTTTCGTATATGTAGCGATGTATCCACACCCAAATACGATGACAGTGTCATTGTCCTAGACCTGCATCATGAATATAACCATAGTCTATTGGTATGGTTTTAGGATGCTAGGTACTGCATTCATTAGAAAACGCTCTTTCCAGTGAGAAATTCATGTAATTTATTACATTATATGAGACTAGTATTGGAAAAGAGAGTATAAATACCTACTATTGTACCAAATCTGTCACACTAAATGATTTAGGTGTTATTAAGTGCCGCACCGGCAACAGTATTTGCGAGAAATTGAATGTGGGCGTCATACAGCGCTGGTTGTATGCTGTTATCTATCTGCTTTTAAATTAATAAAACCGTGTAACAATGAACTTGTAAAACTAAATGTAAAAGGCCGGAAGTTTTGGATTTTCTTCACATCATGTGTAAGTACGTTTAATCCTAATAAAACTAGTGTATAACTTGACACTAGTTTTAGAAGCGTATCAACTATTCGTTGGAGGCGTAAAAATGGGAACTTTGTAGAGAACTAATGTTGATGTGAAGGTTACATAACAACAATAAATCATATTACACATTATGCGAGTCTACATTGTAGCATAAAGCGGCAGCTTCATATACGTTGTCAGACAGCCGCATTAGTCATACAATCACAAGACTGGATAGCGAGCACACTGCAGTTAAAGCTGGATTTCATTTTGGCCTTTGAACCTATTCAATGGGGTAATCTGCGTACCTAGACTGAGTCAGAGGAAAAGAACTGTTTAGGTTTGTTAATTTAAATTAGCCAAATTATCTAGTGAGGATGAGAAGCAGACGACCTTTATAACATAAACTTCTCAGAAGCAGTGAATCAACCTAATATAACCAGATATTAAGGTATTCCGAATAAAACTTACGTTGCCATTACCAATATTGAATACATTGCAGTGTATTCAATATCTGTAATGATATACATAGTTAGTCAAAATGGCGACTCATCAGAGGAATCGGAAAATATCCCATTTTTTTTGTCGGGGGTTAAAAATGTTAATTAAAATAGACTAGACTTTTAAACATAAAACTAATAATGGAAATGAGAATGGTGGAAGAATATTACGATATGGCATATTGATAAAGCAATAGGTTAGAAACAGATAATTTTACAATTTTAACAAACAGTTATAGCTATAGCTGTTTACGTTTAACATCATCAAAGACGGTAAGAGATGAATGTTCGATTCTTCGAAGATAGGCACTATTAAAATAATTCATGGCTCGTTTTCAAGAAAAAAGGAGACACTAACTTGCATGAAAATCCATGAAATGAATCAAAATTTTATTACACAGCGACAAATAGATGTATAACATATCAGCTTGAAATACAACCGGAGCAAATAAATGCAATGGCTATTCAAAAGAAATTGGATTCATTCTCTTGCGATGTGCAGTTAAATCTAGATTCAACTGATCTGATTTGTTTACTAAGGGCTAGCTTGACGAGTAACTTGATAATGCGTTTGCAATGACAAATTAGACCGTACACAGAGTAGCCAGTTTATTTATATATAAACAGACAAGAATTAAAAAAATCACATTTTTGGGTTCGGAGACGTTTATATACCCTAACTCACTTGTTTTTTTTTTAAATATCTTCAATGTACAGACACAGCTTTTTTACAATTTTATAATAGTAGAGAAGAGATGTATAGAAATGACCACCGTACCAAAAATTAGTACGTAAAACTTCATATGAACTGGTCAACGATATAACATAGCGTAACGGAATAAAGCATTGAACACCTAATAACTTTCAAGCAAAATTTATATTCCTTGTTCTAAGTTTCTTTGAACAACAGTTTGTTTACTCATATGCCAATCACGCAATATATGTGCGTAAATCCTAAAATAACTGTAGTTTAATTTTGTTTACGTCTTTAAAAAGTTACAAATTTACATTGATCTATTATCTAAAAAGAACAACGTTTTAGTAAATGGACTAGGTACAACCTAAATTTTATCATCGGGAAATCTGCAACTACTTCCAACTATTCCAATTGGGTTCGAAAACAGGTTGAGATTTAGAAATGTCGGCATTATGCCGTACAAGAGCATTAAAATATAGTGGGACACAAAAAGACAAGGCACTGTAAATTTTTTGCTGAAAATCACTGGTGAAATTTATTTTTTCGCCAAGACAACCCCTAGAGATTTTCGAGATGACAGGTGGTCCGTGAAAAACGGTAGCCATTAGTCGTTTGGCTTCATAACGAAATATCTTTATATTAAAAGAAATAAAAAAGAATCTGATTACAGTTTCAAAACAAAGTAGGTTACCTATTTGCGTTTAGATCGGAGAAATAAAAAGAAACCGTTGTGAACGTTCGCAATGTCAATATATCTATACTAATATATAAAGCTGAAGAGTTTGTTTGTTTGTTTGTTTGTTTGTTTGTTTGTTTGCTTGCACGCGCTAATCTCAGGAACTACTGGTTCGATTTGAAAAATTCTTTCAGTGTTAGATAGCTCATTTATCGAGGAAGGCTATAGGCTATATATCATCACGCTAAGACCAATAGGAGCGGAGCATCAATGAAGAATGTTTCAAAATCGGGATTTTTCCTTTTGAGAGCTTCCGATGCATGCGCTGCGTAAACGGTTAAATTTTCGCAAAAATCATATATGAAAGAATTGTTCCGCTTTAAAAGTTCTAAAAAAAAGCCCGCGACAGCATATGTCTATCTTTTAAGGTTGGCTCACTATAACCGTTTTTATGCTAACTTTGTTCTAAAATTCGTTTTTTTTTCCTTTTGAGAGCTTCCGATGCGTGCGCTGCGTAAACGGTTAAAGTTTCGCAAAAATCATATATGACAGAATTGTTCCTCTTTAAAAGTTTAAAAAAAAAGTCCGCGACAGCATATGTCTATCTTTTAAGGTTGGCTGACTATAACCTTTTTTATGCTAACTTTGTTCTAAAATTCCAAATGCATTATTTGCGTAGGTGTTTTTATAAACATGATATTAATCCTTATCCAAATAAATACGTTATTCATCAGCCTTTAGAGCGTTTGTTTTGTATCCGTGTGGACCGAGCTTGGGTCCGCTCGGACCCAACAAACGCTCTAAAGGACATATCCTCATTTAGCGTTCTTTTATTATTCATGTTCCCGAGACATATTTTACTAAAGTTCCGCTCGGATACTCAATACTCAATTATCAACTAACAATATTGGCTATATCTTGAAGTGAGCTTCAATCAAAACATACTACAAGCCGCTGAACGGGATCATCATCTTCTTACCACCTGTCAAGTACCACCTGCCAAGTTTGCTTGAACTTGAACGCGATAATCTCAGGAACTATTGGTCCGATTAGAAAAAATCTTTCGGTGTTAGATAGTCCATTTATTGAGGAAGGCTATAGGCTATCATCCCGCTAAGACTAAGTAACTATTCCACGCGGACGAAGTCGCGGGCGGAAGCTAGTTGTTAATAAAAACGTCAATACTGCGGTATTGTACTCCCTTGTATTGTAAACTTGAACACTGAACTGAAACCACTCTGGAGTACCTACGTTAAAACGAGAAATTTGATTTGGACAGCGCTATCTCCATTTACAACTTAGTCTTGAACAAATCGAATTTCTATTGCTCTTTGGTACATACGACGAGAACATTTTCAGCGTATGTACTTCAGTGTTATTCCAATCGTGAGGAACGAAGCGTGGGTGTTGAGTCACGTCTGTCTTTCACGTCACCTGATTCCGCAATGGATATTGTATTGAGTGGCTCCATATTCAATTTAAATTTAAAATTAAAGCATGAAACTCGGTAGGTTTCGGAATTCTCCGTATGTAACGAAAATGTATTCAGAAACACGGAGAAAGACATGCATTGATGTTGCGTTATATTCACAAAACGGGTTACAATACAAATATTAGAAAAGACGAGAAAATTTCCTGTGTAAAGTAGATTATGCAGATTTCCGTAAAATAGTACGATCTATTTTAATTAAGTGCACGACTGCATGCCCCTTTGCTTTGTTCCGAATTTTTAGTCAATTTATTTTCAAACACAAACCTAGGTATCAGTTTCCTACATCTAAGTAAGTATAAAAAATCGTTTGTGAACGTATCTTATAAGATGAACGAATGTCAAATAATCCATGAACACGGTATATATATTTGAAGATTTAGGTATAGGTAGGTACCTACGTTAAAACAATCTTTATTTGGTTAACTATAACGTAGAGTCGAGGTGCGGTAGCATTTACTTTAATCATGGAAAAAGCTTATCAGTTACCTACGACCACGACGCAACTATGGCTAATTACGTGATTAGTTGTTTATCCTACCTCAATGTCATTAGGTAAAATCATTACTTTTCGATTTCGATTCCGATGGTTTTCTACCATCTGAATACTTATGCGGCATCTGGACCAAGCATTTGATGACGCACTTCAATATTCCGGAAAGTACCGACAAACCATAATTTCTTTTCAATGTTATCCCTAGAGACTTGATATTAAAAGGTAATTTTACCAAGAATCAAATATTAAATAAAAGGAAATAAAAGTTAAGTAGCACCATGTAGATATTAGCTATAGAAAAATAATTTTCCTTATCTTTTTATACAGGAGGTCAATAAAGTTTTGGAAACCATTAATAGAAGTATAATCAATGTAGTCTTGCAGTCTGCGAGTCTGCGGGCGCGTCGCGTAGTTATGTAACATTCAGCAGTCCTGTCTAATCAATACGGCGGCGGGCACTTCATGCTAGGGCCAATGTACGGGGAAAAAGCTTGAGGCGCTCCTCTCCGTAGATATCTTGGCTTCCATCTTGGCACAGGCTATGCCTGACGTTGGCGTTTTCATTTTGACGTTTTAACCTCATACTATCATCATGTGTAAATGTGATCGTTTAGATTCAAGTCTGAGATATTGGCCCATCGGCGGAATTGTTTTCAATGGCATCAATTTTAACGTTTGGAAAATATTGCTTTAGTTGTGTTCCGATGCGATTATGTTAGTAGAAATTTTGGTAATAGGTATGGTTATGAAACCAAGAATTAAACACCACACTTGAGAATTACTACTTCTTAATATAACGTGTTCAGTAATTCATGAACTATTCTCAAATGCGGAAAAGGTTCTCATTAAGTTATATCTTGCAGAAAATTAGCAAAATGCTGACTATTTCTCGAAGCAACAGAGAAAAAGTAGGACAACGCCCATTCATTTTACAAAGTGGAAAAACTGAAGTCCTACAGAAATTAGAGCAGCTCAAATTGTTACCGAAGCCGACTTAGCTATTTCAAATAAGAATTTTCCAACCAAGCGTGTATTATAGGTAAGGTACTGTATATGCCTAAGGAACTAAAAGAACCATGAAAATCTGCGCAAAATTTCTAAGCTAGAGTAATGGGGGAATACTCATACTACTACAACAGGGCAATGTTCGGATAATAATGGTAGTGTCAATTTTATTACTCGTGTTGGCATTCCTTCTCTGGCACAAGTAGAACACAAATTACCTAATATTATATTCTTTGTGACATGTTTTATTTTAATACAAGTAACTATATCAGTGACAAGCACGTAAACCCTTTGCAAAAGGATACCCTTTTATTTCAAGGACTTTGTTTAGCAACCCGTCATAAACACGAATTTAATGGAATGCCGACACGCAACTACCCTATTAATGACCTTTCTTTCAGCTAATAAAAATTTGGCATACGATTACGAGAGAACAAGGTACCTACGGGACGAAAAGTCTCAGGTAGCTAATGTTGCTCTATTTTGTCGACATCGCGAGCGTACACATACTGGAAAAATATTGCTGAATCCTGGAAAAAACGCCTAAATTACACAGCTATTTATAATGGTCGATGATTGGGAGCTCCCAATGGTGTTCATTTACATATAAAGTGAGGATCCACGTCAATATACCTTGATGGATATGTGCGTATCTCTTTCAGTGTCAAGATAAAAATAATGTCGGTGTAAGTTGAGCTTGATATCTCCGAGCTTTTAGAGTTCCGGCCTCAAAACTATCGGCTGACAGAAAATGTTTTTACAAAGGGCCTCTGAAAAGGGGCACGACCGACACAGGCAGACAGAACCAAGGTTATTCCATAAAGGTATTGCCAAATTTGTTACAGAATACTAAAAAACTGTTCATTTCACGGTACGAGTATCCTCGTACCCGTATAATCTGATAATAAAAATGTTTGCCGAAGTAGAAAGCGGAACAGTCCCAGTGGTATTTCGGATATGTAATCCCATCTGATTTATACGTACACTATTTTGCACCTTTATTTCGCGAAAACGAAAAGGGTAGTGTACATGAAGAAAACTGTTGTAGAAGATTACATTACATTTAGAAAAGAGAAACATTTGTCCTAGATGAATGGTACCAAGGTCCAGGACCAAAGGAATGATCCCTAAATTAATCTAGAAACCTAGACCTAAAGGAGGAATCAAATTCCCGTACAGATCGTAAGGAAAATTGATTGTTTTAGGGGTCTGTAGCAAAAAAGGCTGTTGTACACATTACCGTCGAAATAGATCATAATTATATCATTTAGTTTATTTTGTAATGTTGCTATCAAAACAATGTTCAAAAATAAAAGACGAATCATAGAATAGAAGAATAATGACACTATGAGGAAAACTATTGAACGTTTCATTGGAACATGTACACCTACAACTTGACTACGAAGGAGTCGTTTCTACGTGCAAGTAGGTATAACTAGGGCGAGGTATAACTAACGAGGGCGTAGCCCCATGCGGTGGACAGACCAAATCCGCACTACACTTAACACCGGAATCCACGACGCCATTCACGTCGCCAAAGATCGCAACAAATGGAAGATCCTTGTGCAGGAGAAAATCATGTATGGAGGTAACGACCCTCAGAAATGAGGAACCGATACACAGAGAGAGAGAGGTATAACTACGTATGCGAGAGCTACTTGCATAATGATATCGCAGCATTTGAATAACACTAGCGAGTGTCTCAGTCTACCAGGGGCAACGTTTAAACTATATTCAAGTAGGAATATTCTACTAGAACAAACGTAATTTGGAAACCTGAAAACCTTAGTTGACTTTACAAATAAGATATTCCCCCACACGACTGTTCAATGATCAAACCGCAACTACCTCAAACTTTGGTCGTTGTTCACAAACGATGTGATAACCACTGTTTTTGCTATCGGTTCGTCTCGATCGATGAGAGATGAAATTTAATATTTACAGACCTTCATGACACCTTGCATCATACTATGATTTGAAATTAGGCGTAGGCTTTTCGTATCAAAAGGTTTTTTTTCCCTGGAAATAAATTAAAGGACTGCTGTTTCCTCGATGAAGAACAATATAGTTTTTGAATGAACTTCTTCAATCAAAGTTCGAAAATGTATAAAAAGTATTACCGACCCTTTGAGGATGAATAAAACACTTTCAAAAATTTTCTCTTGACTGGAGTGTTAAGCAACACTTGACTTTAGAAGTCGTTGTTAATAATACATATCGATTAGCAAATTTCTAAAGCCTCACTAACTGTATTATACAGATACTCCAACAAATATTACGAGAGTTAAAATATACTTGAAAATTCGAAACCTCCGTATGTAAGCTCGCCAGTTGATATATGCACATAATAAAGAAAATCTCTTGACTATTAGTTTATGGTCTATTAATAGTCTATTTTTATGCTGGCACTCCTTTAAGAAAAAATAATTAGGGAAGTAAACTGACCTTCATATGCTTAATTGGTTCCGTTTCTCCACTCCATGATGAGCTATTTAATCTTCGTAAACAAAGCCATAATGGTTGCAGGTACGTTAACGATGAGATTCCACGTAATTTTGGTATATAGGTACGATTTTACCACATTCGCTTTTCGTTCAATGTTTTCTCTACGCAATACTCTGGCAAAAATAGTCACACTATGTGACTTACTTCTGTATTTTTCCTATAGCCTGTATGAAGTAAGTATCTAAATGACGCCCGGGATTTTGTAGATTTACTCCAGAAAATACTCAATCTATAGGTCCTTATTTTATTTTGTCTTTCAGTCAGTTTTTCCCTGCATATAGTTCCCTTAAAGGAAACGAACCCGGAACGTTGTTAGTTTTAACCTAATACTGTTTAGCCGTTTGCAGCATCTTATCAAAAACATTAATTAAGTAATTATGAACCGCTTATCAAATCAATTATTCTATGTTACGAACTCATCATCTTCAAGTCGTCAATAGACATCCTACAGTAATCTTACATATAACAAGAATGTAAGAGAGCCGTGTCTGTACATTGCTTGAAATGCAAAAATTACTAGGTAGGTATTATATTATAATACTAGGACCCAAATTATTTAAACACATTAGTAAATGTAATTTAATAAGAGTCTTACAATCCAGATCATTATCGATCTGGTGTCCAGTTCATGCTGGAGAAGAAGCTACCTATTTGAATTCGCTGAAGAGGAAATGCACAGGGCATTGAAACTGAGATGTATATTGTATATTGTGCAGTTATCTTATTAAGCACAAACCATTATTTGTGGTAAACATTCTGTAAAAGTTCCTTGTCGATCATGACAGTCGATATTCTTGTAAAATTCTGGCCCTATTCTTTAAGTGCATAATGTGGCGTGCCAGACACTGAACAGTCAATTTGCAGTAAATCACCTAAGAGGTCAGAAGTGACGTGATTCGTGCTACACGAGCGTTCTAGAATTTGGTTAAGTATTTTATATCCAAAGGTTTTCTAACGGGCTAACTTGACAGATAATGCTTCTGATCAAATACACGCTTAAGTTATCTTAACAAAGACCATCCATGAGAACATCATCAATTTAATTAATCTCATTAAACAAAAACGTTAACGTTAGTTTCTCATTCATTCATTCTCACACTTTAGGCAAATAAAATCCGATACATGATGAAACAAATCAATATGAGTGTTCGTATTCGCAATAGACGGATAAAGAATTCGTCATAATATAAGCTATATTATAGTACAAATTACAAGCATTATTCTTCCGTGTCTAACGAATCAAGCCGTAACGATCGTGCGTACTACGCGATATAGTAAAAGAATTACTCTGTGTAGGTACAGTGTTAATCCCTTGTTGGAAACAAGATCCCATAAATGAATTGCTCGTATCGTAATTCGATATTAATTTACACTAATGCTTCACACTAGAATTTTCTTGGCGTACAGCCAGGATCCGCTTTGTTCCAAAAACGGAACTGTTCCGAGTGCTCATTAGCTGACGCATGACCAGTTACTTTATCCCTTGAATGGTCAATACTTATGTGAATAACGGTAGATTTTCAGATCGATATATCATCACAGCATTTCATTCATCGATCTCGAAATAGAAGTCATAAAAAAATATTGTCATTTACAGGGACTCGCCCAAAGTTCTAGTAATAGAATTAAATAAAAAAGACAGAAACATACCCATGAAATTTAAATAAAGATTTTAATTTAAACAAGTATAAAAACAAAATTGTCATTTTCACTCATGACTGTACATAAAAGTTGAAAGCAGTTCAAATTAAATGTGCCTATTTGTAAGGCTCAATTGCTAAAACGCGTAAACAGAAATTGGTTACAATTTGGCGCCAGTGCATCTAAGTTATGAAACTTGCAGCGCGACCTGACCCGATCGATGGCGACCTCTTTAGCGACCAATGCACCAAGTAAGCCCGGGAAAACCGTAGCGTGTGCTTTGTTACATTACAGAATGTTGCCTCGATTTAAATCGGTCTAATATGGATCACCGATCTAGTTTTGAGGTTTTAAAGTCTTTTTAACTGTCTTTTGTGACAGAGATTTTCGTCGTAAATTGTTTTCACATGCGTTATACACCTGTATCTCGATTACATCGATCGATAGTGTCATCTGCAGATTTAGTCGAATCGGGGAAGAATTCTAAAATGAAGTCTTCTAATTAATTTATTTATACAGTTTCGTACATCACTATCAGGCGTCATCTCATCAGTTGAATTACGCAGAATTCACCTAGATACGTTGTCATCTGTCACCCAAGTGACAATGGATGCTGTAAAGGGTCAGAAACGTTGGGAATTAAATAATAAAAACACAACGCGATAAAATCCGTATAAAAGTAGTTTCATTTCAACGTCTAATATTTTCAATTCGCGTGTCAGAAATCAGTATAGCTGTCACCCAAGTTATTTTAGAGAGCCATCGTCCAAATAAAGATTTACTTACTTCGAACCAGTTCTTATGGGGAAATCCTTTTGAGATATTTCCGAACAAAGATTTTCAGTGTAATTCTATAAAAAGTCAAGCTGGGTAGATGGAGACTACGTCTGAATCGCATTTGAGTAAAGGAAGGATATTGCGGGAGAGCAAAAATTTAGTCGGTCACAATATTTACATCTTTGAGTAAAAACAATATTGTTCTCTTTAAAGATTTGTGTGTAATTGGAGGCATTATCCAGGAGATCAATAATAATCTAATCTTATGGGATTACCCAAATTACTTTTTCCTATGACTCTACTGAATACTACCTCGTCTGTAGGTAAAATATTCTTCGTTTAGTCGCTTCATTCTTTTGACCTTCTAGAAAGTTTTGTAAAGGGCCATTACCGAGGAAAATGTGGTTACTTCCGCCGTTCATATCTTAGCGTTAACAAAAGGTTTCATGTCAGGTTATATGAGCTTCTCTCATAAGATATTTTATCTCAGGTGTTATGAGAAAGGCACACATTGAGCACGAAATTATATCAGTCAGAGACAGCTCTAACAGAAATAGTTATATGTACAAGTCATAGAAATCCCAAAGCATAAATACAACCATAGATTTTCGTTCTAAAGACTGTTCAGCGAGTTACCGGCTTCAGCAAGCTGTGCGCGCCATGTATCCAAAATTATTAGCTTCAGCAGCGGCTTAAAAATTTCCGAAACCCATTACAAGTAATTGGGTTTTTAAACAATTAAAAAGTATATTTTTATGTAGGTATTGTGAATGTTAGTACATCACGGAATCTAACGCCTTATTCGTATATACCGTCCTTGAAGATATCGAACGAGTTGTCAACGCAGCAAGAAAAGAGGGATGAATATTTTTTGGGGCATATTTTTTTGTTGTGTATTAGATTATTAAGCCGAATCTATCATAAGCTTTTAATTCAGTTTCCAAGCACAACTGTTGACTGAGCTACAAAATAAAATGCTTAGTGCTTAAAATGTTGCCTTATCTATGCTGCCTCACTGGCCTTATGATCGCAAGCGTGGCTGCTAAACGTGAGGGGGTGGATTAGGTTCTGTAGTCGAGCAGTATTATTGGGTTTTTCTATTAGGAAATTTTCAGTATCGAAGTATGGTTTTATTCTCGGTTTGTTCAGTCAAAAGCGCGTCATAGCACCCGCTAATATTGGCGTTTTCTACTATCTGTAACTTTGTTACTTGACGGGTTAAGTGTTGCCAGCTCGAAATTTCTTCTGTTCCACTGTAACGCGTCTCGCTTGCCAAGTTGTATTACGTAGCTAAGCGATACTCGACGTTGGAGAAAACTCCATAATGTTGGTACTACATGTTGTGTAAAAATACAAAGTAGGTAAATCGATCGTATAATGGAAAATTTTAACTTAATACGGACAGATGGGTGTTAACATGGTATCCGATACTATGTTTACGTTCATTACCTTTAGTTAGCTAGTAATCTTTAATTAACAAAACGTATTAGAAATTAGGCTTAATAAGTATGGAAATCATCATCCCCGTAGCCTTCCTCAACTATGTTGGAGTCAGCTTCAAATCTAACCAGGTGTCGGTGTTTTACACGATGCAACTCCTATCAGACCTCCATACGCAACCCTTATTTCTGAGCAATACCGTTATTCTGAGGATTGCTTTTCAGGCTTTTAAGGTATCTACGATTACTTTATAGATTATTGATTGTCATAGGTGTTGACAACCGGTAACGACTGCTTTACGGGCTCTCTGAGGTACGAAGAAGTCTGGATATATTAAGAATGGTCACCCATCCCCACACTGACCGGGGAAGCGCCGATTAACCTTGCTGATCGGTTGGTCAGCGTAGTCATTTCTTAGCCATAAGCTCTTTTATCAATGACTATGAAATATCTAAAATTCAATATTCCACATATCGATGGAATATCAAAAAGATTTTCCTGTTCGTTACATTAAAAACCTTGAATTACGTAAGCTTTGTTGTAGGGTTACGATAGTTATCGGCTTTTCTAGATCGTATCTGTCATAACGAAGCACTACCTGCTGTGTACGCCCCATTACGAGCCTATTTGCCTGGCAGTGGCCTCAATATATTTAGCAAAATATTCTTTGTTGTCGGGGAACTTACCTACGACGGCCAGGTAGGCACACGCAACGTTTCTACCCCTTTCTAATTCTACATAACTGCAAAGTTTATAAGTTTCGATACATGTACGCAGACGTAGCAACCTTACGTAACAAATACAGGCTGTTACCACGCTTATAACATCCCAGAGCTTTGTAGGTTGCCCCTGAAACTATAAGCTAGTTACACCGACACGTCTTTTGTAAATGTCCCCCCAAATGACAAAAAAGGACCCTCCAAATATTCATGTTTTTTTTTATGGGTTAGGGGAACAAACGAGCAGACGGATCACCTGATGGTAAGCGATAACCGCCGCCCATGGACACCCGCAACACCAGAGGAGTCACAAGTGCGTTGCCCGCCTTTTGAAAGGGTTTGGGCCTCCGGTAACCTCATTCACTCGGCGAAATACAACGCAAGCGTAGCTTCACGCCGGTTTTCTGTGAGGCCGTGGTATCACTCCGGTGGAGCCGGCCCATTCGTGCCGAAGCATGGCTCTCCCACTTGAAAACTAACTGCAATCTACGGAATCCTTTCATAATACATTTTATTCTTTTAATTTTTCTTTCAATATTAAAAAGTTCTTGTCGTAGAAAATTCACGGCTGATGTGATTTCACCTTAAAATGGTGGTACATAACGTTTTTAGTAACTACGTTCAACGAGTTGTTGACGAAATTTTGAAAACGACATCGCGCTTATTCGTCCTCCGGCTATGTGCGAAAAAATGATAAGGAGGGAATATTTCGGCAAGTAATTTACTGAACGCATTTTTCTGAAAAATGACAAATGATTCTTTTTTTGCCGTAGTGACGAAATTGAATTAAAGAGTCACGGACCTTAAAATATGCAGCCAAACAATGTGAGTTGCGAAACTTCATTCTCGAAAATAAAAGCATAAATGCTCATCAAAGATGTAAGATGATAGGAGCTTAAATATTAACAGACGAAATTTAAAAACCGCACGACTTTCTATAAATATTCATTAAATTAACCTTTACTGTAATTCTCCAAGAAGATCTAAAGCTATTCAACGACAGAGTATTTAACACCAACAGATGATTTAATTTAATTAATGGCACAATCTGTCTGTTGTTTTGTCGAGCACTAACGAGGTGGCCGTCGCGTCTACAGTGGTGTAATTAAAACGCTCCAAGATACGCGCGATGTTACTCAGCTAACGTTTAGTTACTCCTGAATAATATCCTCATTAGGACAAGGAGTTACACAACGTCTGCGGCGATCGCCACCCACGAGAGTGCAAGAGTTATGAGGACACGCTCTCATTCCCGACATCCTGCGGGAAGTGCGGCCATTTGCGTCAGTAACGTGCAGGACCTTAGCCTCTCTCTGTAGTTAGGCTGTTTAAGACGATCTCACAGACGAATGCAAGTGATGGTATAGTGAAGTGAGATATAAGTACAAATGTCCATGAACGTGAGATATACAGGATGTCCATGAACGTGAGACACCTGTTATATAATATACTTAACGATCTGTCGGATCGGTCATAACGACTAAAATTGCATTAATGAATTTACCCTGGAGATCTCACAGAATTGGATAAAGTTATCTCTAAAAGGGTTTCTGTTTTGACGTGCCCCATATTCTCAGGGCTGTTTCTAATTTCACAGCCGACTGCCTGTAACGGGCGATGAAATATACTCGAGTCGTGTTGTGTTATATGAGGGAGGCAAAAGTTTTCTGGATCACAAGAAACTTATGCGCTAATAGGAATGGAGTACAATGGATTACGTAAACTAAGTTGGTAGAAGTAGTCGCTGGCATGAAATGTATGTACTTTCAGTGCCAACGGGCATAAATTGATGTGCGGAAAAATCTTTTGAATAGACCGAGTACGTCCGCTAATGATGCTGAAAAATGAGACGCACGGACTATTCAGGCGTACTCATTCATAAGCTATAATGCGATTCGTACAATGTTGGGATGGGAGTGGAAGGTCGACTATTCATGTGTTAGCTGGCAATCCCTGCCAGTTAGTATCCGTCAATTCATTCACATGAGGAAGTAACCTTACCTCGCAAATTGCAAATATAGTAATATAGAATGGGCGACTATTCTAATCGGTCCACGTTATAGCTACTACATCTCGCTTTTTCAATTGATTACAGTCCGATTGCACTACGCAGGTCAACACGCAGTTTTGTGTCCGCTTTATTTTAGACCGACGCAAATGAATGAATTAATAAGCATCCGAATAGAAGAATCACGTCGCAAATATAACCATAATATTTTCTGTTCTCCACGACACAGGGTATCCTAGTGTGGACACCAGTGATATTTAAATCATACCAGTAACCTTTATTCCTTGCTCAATAGTTATTTATAAAGTTAGTAAAATTGGTGGCCGCATAAAATGTCGGTTCGTACTTTTCCGCTATAAAAGACAGAGTACGTGGGTATCCATCCCGTGGAGTATTTCGCCTACGGATGTGTTGGTAACCTTGGATGAAGATGAGCTCGTCTTGGAGCGCGTGCTGTGTCCTTTGACATAAATGCGGATGCCCTCAATTGGCGAGGCGGCCGTTATCGAACAGCGTTAAACACCACGCAAGGCTGCATCCCAGCGCTTTTGCAATGTTATATCAAATCAATGGCAGAATAGAAGAAAAGAGAAAGACTTTCACTAACAAAATCATTCAAAATATCATAAATTATTTTGATTTCTGTAAAAAGATTGATAATATCATAGACATATAAGATTTAAGTATTTTCTAACTAGATTCTGATCTGATAATCTTAGATGTCAGAGATGTATTCTTGTAAGGAATTATGACATGATAGCTAATACTAAATATTTTTACTGATATGGTATTATCATCGGATAAATCATTTAATAGTTTCTGTCCAGAAAATCTATTGCCTTGTGGGTGTGGCCAAAGATTGTGTTTATATAATAATATAATGCTTTCCTTCAAAAAACATTCTCTCCTTTTCCTTTAGGCTTTCGAGGCATGGAATTTGACTAACATAGCTTTGCTTGCGGCAATGCTGCATATCTATAACTAACTTGCATCCTGTATTTTTTCCGATTTTAGACATTCTGCTATTTGGGGCGGAGGCAAATCCAACAAATAAAAAATCATGTAAGTATAAATGTGTATGAAGAAAAAAATAAAGGTAGAGCAGCTTTTTCATTTATTTTCTGTATGTTTGATTATTTTAAGCACTTATAAACCTTACAAAGAAAAGATAATATTAATAATATTATGGTGTTTAGGCATTTTAAAATTGTGTTTGGATATTATCTCAGAAATGTTAAGAAAAGTAACAGTTATAACATACCATCACACCCATATTATCCAAAGGGTTAGGCAGAGGCATACTAATGTACACCCACAGTTCACCGCAATGTTTAGGTTCCATGTAATTGGGGGCGAGCCTATTGCCATTTATTGAAATAGTTATATACTAATGTTTAATTTGTTTAATTGTATCCCCATTGCATTTTCCATCATAAGATATATTTAATTATGAAATTCCTATCACACACCATAATTTTCATCTGAATCAATAGAAGTACTTTTTTTGAACAAAGATTCTGGAATAATTTTTATACCCAGTTGTAAAATACTGTTGGTTGTTAATTGATACTTACTATACACTATTTAAACTTAATCCTAAGAAAGAATCAAGTAAAGTTGTAATTTTACCAGTTTCTAAACCGTTTATATGCCGCCGGTTTGTGTCCTTTCGATGCATAAATTAACTTCAGTTTTTCATGAATTAAAAAGTATTGTAATACCACATAACGACTTAATATTCATTTGTAAAAGGATCGTTCGTTTCACTAGTGTGTAACATAAAGCTGTTAATTAGGTATTTCAAATAAAAACATGAAAATTTAATCAAAAACGAAATCAACGGCAGGGCGTGGCATTCATCAGTATTTTTTTCTATGATAAATGAAAGAATCGATCTACTTTTGCATATTTAACATTTTCTAGTATGTTTATTATTTGAAGAGGTAAATAAAACTCGACTTAAAAAAGCTAAAACCCAAAGAAAATAATTAATACTCACGTCCAGGGACTCCTTAGACGCCATCTTTCACACACAAACAAATTAGTTTGACGTTTCTCCAAAAATCGATAACAAGATACAATTTAAGATCGGATACATTCATAAAAACGCAAATTATCATGATGGTCTTAAATTATTTTAATCTTAAATATTAAAATAAATAATCTAAATCTTAAATATAATATAAAATAGTCTTTACCTATGAAATTGCCGTTTTGTATGAAACAATTTAAACGAATTTTTTTCATGTATTTTTTATTTGTATTAATCGAAGTAATCACCCATGCAATCAATGCATATTTGCCACCGCAGTGGCAGTTTATTGATTTTATTCTTAAAGAAATCAGCTGGACGGGAGGCAACAAATTCTTCGAAGGCATTTTGTACTGCCTCTCGGGTATTGAAGTTTTTTCCCGCCAAGAAGTTATCCAAATTCTGGAAAAAGTAGTAGTCTGTAGGCGCAAGGTCTGGTGAGTAGGGCGGATGACGGAGAACTTCGAACCCCAGTTCTTGCAACTTGGAGACAGTCTGCTGTGCAGTATGAGGTCGCGCGTTATCATGCAGGAGCAGCGGAGACGAGCGATTGACCAATGCTGGTTGGAGATGTGCCAGCTTCTCCATCATTGTGTTCAGTTCTTCACAGTACACATTTGCAGTAATGCTCACCCCGTTTGGTAAGAAGCTGTGATGAATCACACCGGCGCTAGACCACCAATCAGTGAACATTACTTTTCTAGGGGTAAGTTTTTGTTTAGGCATTGTTTAGGTGCTGAACCAGGATCCAACCAACTTGCTGAGCGCTTGCGGTTATCAAACAGAATCCATTTTTCATCGAAGGTAACAATGCGGTTCAAAATTCCTTCATTTGTGTGTCTGTTGAGCAGTGCAAGGCACGTTTCGACGCGTACTTCGCGCTAGCGATCATTGAGTTCGTGGGGCACCCATTTGTCAAGCTTTTTTACCTTGCCAATTTGACGCAAATGGACCAATATTGTTTTGACGCTAACGTCGAAAGCTGCTGCTAATTCAGCCGTCGATTGTGTATCTTCAGCTTCCACAATCGCCTTTAATTCGTCATTGTCGACCAAAGTCTTCGGACCACCGCGAGGTTCATTTTTCAAGTCAAAATTCCCAGAACGGAAGCGAGCAAACCAATAACAGGTGGTGCGTTGGTTTGTAGTGTTAGCTCCGTAAACGTCGTTGATGTTGCGTGCCGCTTGTGCCGCGTTGCTGCCTCGACGGTACTCATATTCCATAATTACTCGAAATTGTAACGTATCCATGATGACGAAAAAGATTGAAATGCGATGAAAATGTAACACTAATCAATAAACCAATTACTACTTTTGGAAAAAGAATTCCATGTTTTTAAAATAAAATTAATATGAAATTAGGATTCTTAGCCAAACAAAAATTATTTTGATTTGAAATGGCCAGACCTATTATTTATATGTAATCATTATTTTTAATAAGACCTTATTATAATCTCTGCAAGTTATATAGCGCGCACCACGGAGACCATTACAGAACCTGGGGCGGGGATTCTGGGAAGTAGCTCCCCAACATGCGCTGCTTGCAGCCAGCGATGTGTGTGGTTTTAGTGAGAAAAAATCCAATTCTTCCTGGTCTTATCTCCGAAGACCAAATTCATAGTTAAATATTGTTCATTCTTATCTTTTAAGGGCGCAATTACTACAGCTTGGAATCCAGAATGTGTTAAAGACCTACAAATTGCGAAAAACCTATTGTAATTTGAATTTGGCGGGCTCAGCGAAATGTAACTAGATACAAGGAAGGTAAGACCCACCCGTGGCACATAAAGTGCATAGCACGTAAAAATTTGTATTGCACGTTTTCTATTAGGTACTTATTCATATTTTTTGTAGAAAGGGTATTAGCTCACGAGCTTGGATTTCGGCCCGATCATGATAATAGTCTCATAGTCTGGCTCCGTTTTAAAGGGACATTACAATGTACCTACCGGCAACGTGCGTTTGTATGTAGCTCTGCTCTGCAAGGAGATTATAATATCTACAATGTGTTAAGAAAATCCTGTCGGTTCTATTTATCTATAATATAAAAATGAATCGCCAAATGTGTTGCTAAGCGCAAATCTCGAGAGCAGTTGCAGATTTCGCTAATTCTTTTTTATAATACTCCTTGAAGTACGAAGATGGTTCTTACGGACACAAAAAATATTAAAAATGCCTGAAAAACTCTAAAAACAACACTTTTCTATATTCCCTTAACAAAAGATTCGTAATAATACTTTGAACTTTAAAATATCATACCATAAAGTTTAAGTGTTAGTGGAGGGGTATCGGGAAGGCAAAACAATTGAGTAACGTTAGTTTCAGAATCGCGATACGAAGTTTGCCGGGTCAGCTACCATTTTCCGTAATAATACCCTTTGACTAGTCAAAGTTAATAGAAGAATTCTACCCCATATGTTTTATAAAAGCATGTTAATAGTATGTATGAGAATTACTTAAATTCAATGTAATTTTATATCATACCAGAGAAAAATGGATAAGTAGCTATAATAATTATTTTTGAGCAAAATCACATTAATTCATGTGGTACATAATCTCAAGTATTCTACAAAAATTTTAAGAGTAAACGTGTATGTCAAATTGAAAATGTCTAATGTCTACGTTTGAAATGTCAAAGAGACACATTCAATTCATTGACAGTGACACCTCACAAAGTCACAACACATTAGTAATTTAGTTCCGATTGCGAGCCGTATAAAAATATGTATTCGTGTCCTCAGTGTCTTGCAATAATAGAAACTATCTAAATAAAAACCGATAAACCGAGGTAATTGCATTTTAGATTCAAGTAGTTATTTACCGGCATTTTCGAAACCATAGAACTGTCGACGCCTAATCGTGTACCTATGTGAACTGATAAATTTTGCTGTTGTTTCTGTATTTTATTATTGCTGCGTTATAACTAGCAATAATTGAAATAGGAAAGCGTTATTAAGTACTACAAATCCCTATATTATCACTTAAGCAGATGATCACTGTACTGCGTTAATTTTTGTTGTACTTATTAATGTTGTT
Source organism: Acronicta leporina (assembly GCA_947256265.1). NCBI lineage: Eukaryota > Metazoa > Arthropoda > Insecta > Lepidoptera > Noctuidae > Acronicta > Acronicta leporina. The sequence continues at coordinate 5,642,269 of OX366529.1, forward strand.
TTTTTTCTACCAATAAGCTATGCGTGTTTTTTCTCGCAGGAGTCAATATGAGAATTAGGAGATTGTCGGCTGTATTCTGGACGACATGCATAATCGCATTTATGTTTATACTGTATGTTGTGACAGATTTGAGTTTCAAACTGCCAAGTATAAAGCCAGCTGTACAAGACATTGATGTAAGTAAACAAACTTATAAGTGCGTCATGTCGACGTAAATAAAAGTATTTTCTTTCTTTCTTAAAGTAACGACACACTTTCTTTAGTCACCAAGTTAGTCTAGGGGTTAGAGTAGTGTAATCACAATATCATGTTTATTGTTTGCTGGATCTAAATATATATTATCCAATATATATTTGAATCCAGCAGCATAATATATACTATAATTTTTATTATTCATATCTTAATTATTTATTTCTATTCAAACAGTTATTTGGTTCTACTAAAACCGTGTAAGCATTAATTTAACCTCTAAGAAAGATCATAAATACTTTCAGAATTGCTTGACCTGCTAGATTCAAATTTCAATAAGTAGGTATTTCATAATTTCTGATCTTATTCTGATCAGCTGATCTTCAACATATTTGAGGTGTTACACCTCTACTACCATGGGTTACTAGTAATTCTGAAATTAACCATAACATTCCCAACTAAGTATAACCCTTTGTTTAGAATGCTTAATCATTTTTAGATATTGCCCAAATTGTCAATTTTTGCACTTGGCACAGTTTTTGGCGACTATGTCTGCTGCAATAAACCTAGAATGTTCTACAGCTTAAAATAAAAAAATATTGGTGAGCCAGGTTGAAGAATCAGCCTTTTATAAAAGATATTTTTTTTTATTTATTCTTTTTATCTCATGTAAGGTTTTTTATCTAGTTAATTTTAATCACATTTATCATAGAAAATCAAGTATATATTTTTTACAGACAAAATGGTCATCATTTGAATCAAAGCTGCGTCACATAGAAAATGAGTTGAATCAGCATCATGCAGTTGTTGGAGAAATTAAGTCAGCTGTTGATCAGATAGTGGAACAGTCACAGGAGTATCATCCACCTCAGAAGAGGCCTAAAGATACTTACAAGCAGGTGGAACCGCCAAAGGTTAAAGAGTACAAGGCTGTTGGGGATGAGCCACCGAAAATGCACATCCCATTCAATATATCATCATGTCCCATTCAGAAACAGTCTGTACCAAAGACAGATATACAGGTAAAGGATTAACCATTTTTTTATGGAAAGAATGATTTTATTAAGAAGTCATCATACTAACTATATAACTCAAACAAATACATAATAATTTACACACAACAGTACAGTTTAGCTAAGATCCTCAATCCTCAATAATAGCTAAATAGAAGATAATAATAATGAAATCTACAAATCAGTAAAAATTTATATCTTAATATAATTACTTTCAACAAGTAGATAATGTCATGTGGAATCTGGAAGCCTACATTTAGGTAGTCGTTTTATAGAATTACTTATCTGCGGCTACATTTAGTTATATTTTGGCAGTCAAATTTAGTTTTTACTGGGAAATTAGGTAGGGTATGGGTTAGGTTAGGTTAGAACAGCGACCACACGACACCAGAACCGAAATAGTCATTGTGTATACTTACATGGAAGTTGTATATGATGATATTTTAACGAACTTTTACCGTTGTTATGACACAGCACCATGAACGCCGAATTTTGGATTTAAACTACAATCCGATGTTTCATTTCCCGCTATTTTACAAGACCGCTGAACGTTACCGTTTACATTACGTTTGTAAAACAGGTAGTGGTTATGTAAAACAGTGAATTCTACAATTTAACTGTGACATATCCATTGCTAGATTTTTTGGTTAGCACAGAAAAATAAATAGTTACTTTTTTATAATAGTACTTGCATTACAGATGCTTTCAATGTATGAGCGAATCATGTTTGATGATGTTGATGGTGGAGTCTGGAAGCAAGGGTGGGACATACAGTATAAAGAGAACCAGTGGAGTCAGAAGAATAAGCTCAAAGTGTTTATAATCCCCCACTCACACAATGATCCAGGTAAGATTTTGAAAGTTTATTTAGACATCCATAAGAGGACAGTCTTTCTTTGAAGTTATTTTCCGCCACCAAGAAGCCGCACTTTGCACTTTCATCATTACATTTAGCAATGCAGACCCTTGAAATATCCTTGAAAAGTGCCCTGAAAAAAGAAAGCCTACCAGTTAAATTTTATATCCTTGGTGCTAAACAAATTGGATTGGTAATAATGAGCCATTTGCTTGCATGATATTTCAAAAGAAGGGATTGATCAAAAATAACCAAATATGGCATTCAAAAAATCTGCACTAGTCACTACAATACCCCTAAATGTTTTTTTTTTTTTTATTTTTTTATTTTTTTTTTATTTATTTATTCAAGAAACAAACAGTCATTTACAAAATGGAGAAATTAAATATAACTTACAAAAAGACCTGGAGTTTCCTTAAAGTATTATAAAACAGTGAGAAAGCAGTGAGTACTTAGGTAATTACATAAATGAGTTAACTATAAAGACATTAACTATTACTATCTGAAAACACGTTTTATGGTATTTATATTACAGTTAAATAAATCTATATCCTGAAGTTTCTCATTTTCGTTGAAAACTTTGCAAGCACGCCTAATAAATGCATTTCGTGCATAACACGTTCTACTATGTGGAATTGAAAAGAGAGGTTTTTTCCTACATTGGCGCTGAGGTTTACGAGGGACTCTAAAGTTGATTTCTTGGAATAACGTGGGGACATCCATTTTATTTAGTAAAATTTTATATAAAATAACAGAGTCTACACAGTCTCGACGGTCACTGAGCGTTTGGAGTTTATGGTGATTCAATGATTCCTTGTAGCTACTATGAACATGGCCGGTTCTAAAATCAAGGGCTTTTATGAACTTTTTTTGTATCCTTTCAATTCGGTCACTATGAATAGAATGGTAAGGTTTCCAAACAGCACATGCAAATTCAAGACCGCTGCGAACAAAACTATTAAATAATATTTTATACGTAAGATTATTTTTAAAAGGTTTTCCGACCCGCAAGATAAAACCAAGTTGTTTATATGCCTTTTTTATAATTGAATCAAGATGTGGTTTAAATGAAAAGTTGGAGTCCATAATAATACCAAGATCACGGATTTGTGTTACTCTATTTAAATTACTATTGCTTAAGGTGAAATTATAGTCAAGATTCCTTTTTTTTTTAGAAAAATTTATAACGTAACATTTATTAAGATTTAAATATAATTTATTGTCCTTGCAAAATCTCTCAAAATTTACTAAATCTTCCTGTAACAAATGACAATCCTCAACAGAATTTATGATTTTATAAATTTTGGTGTCATCTGCGTAGAGTGCCACATTAGAGTGTTTAATATATTTATCCATGTCATTTATAAACAGCGAAAACAATAGGGGGCCAAGGTGAGACCCCTGAGGTACTCCAGAACTAATGGACTTCCATTGTGAGGTGTAACCAGACAGAACCACGCATTGACTCCGATTCTCAATATATGATTTGATCCACCGGAACAAATCGCCGTGTATACCGAGTCGCCAAAGCTTAAATAGAAGGGTATTGTGACAAATTTTATCAAACGCCTTGGCAAAATCAGTATACACAGCTTCAACAGAAGCGCCTTTATCCATCGCCAATAGGATCTCATTACTAAATGTCAATAAGTTACTATCAACTGAATGTCCTTTGTAAAAACCATGTTGGTTAGGGCTAATATGATTTTTAACTACTTGGTAAAGTTGTTCAGTCACAAACTTTTCAAGAATCTTACTAAATTGACATAATTTAGAGATGGGCCTATACTGTTCAATATCTTGGCTAACTAAACCCTTGGGGATAGGAGTGACAAACGCCTTTTTCCAAATTTCTGGAACACAACCACATTTAAATGATTTATTAAATAAGAAGGTGAGTGGAAACGCTAGATTCGATGAGCATCTTTTTATAAATAATGGATGAATACCATCTGGCCCTGCACCTTTGTTAACATTTACTGAATTTAATAGCTTTTGGACAGTGGCACGGTCAATTTCTATGCTATTTATATCGATAATAGGTTCAGAAGTTGCTGATGTTGAAGGAAAGCTATTACAATCAAACAACATGTTCTTATCCGGTTTCCCAAAAACGGAGTGAAAGTGATCATTAAAAAAATTACATATTTCTTCCCCATCAGATGTAACTTGACCTTTATAAACCATTGTTTGTGGGAGTTTACTTTTAGAGTATCTTGCTTTAATATAGGACCAGAAGTAATTTGGGTATGATTTAATTTTTTGTTCCGCATATGATATATAACCACTAAAGCATTGTGCTTCCATTTTTTCTGCGCGTTTTCTTAGCATTTTAAATGTTTCGTAATCCAAAGGATTGTGATATATTTTCCATAATCTATGAAATTTGCGTTTTTCATTTAGCACCTTTCTTAATGGCCTGCTATACCACACCGGAACAGACGTTGACACATTAGCCCTGCGTTGCGGAATATAATTACAGATTAAATTATTTAGAAGCTCATAAAATTTTGTAACATCGCTCGTGATATCGCAATCATTAAAAAACGACTGCCAATTTATTTTAGATAATTCTAGGTTGATTTTACTGTAATCACCAGCGTTGAAATTGTAAACCAGATTAGAAGTAGGCATAAGAGTAGGCTCGATATTAATATTTATATCTAAGTTAAGCGCTCTATGGTGCAGAATATCTTCCGGGGTAAGTGGGTTGTCACAAACGGTGACTGAACACTCAATATTGCAAAGTATCAAATCAAGAAGGCGCTTGTTAGAGTTATGTATAGAATTAAATTGTTTCATTTCGGTAAATGATAAAAAGTCATGAATAACAAGCGTCGCGCAGTTGTTACTCGGCATTAATTGCATTCCTGGTGTAATACGAGCCACCCACTCAGCCTCGGATACATTAAAATCGCCAACGAGAAGGAATAAGTCATTCGATCTTTCAGTAATAAGTTGACCAGCGATTTCAAAAAAAGAAATTAATGTTTCCCTATATCCTGTACCACGAGGAATATATATACAGGCTATATTAAGAAAAGATTTTCGTGACGTCATAATCCGCCGGTCACACTTTGGCCGACAGCGATCTCTTGAGTTCAGTGGAATAGAAACCCAAGCGCAATCACAATGGGCGCGCGCTGGCACAGGCCAGTCGCGGCGCACAGGATGGCAACGCGCGCGCACGGCCACGGCCACACCGCCACCGCGACTCGCGCCGCTCTCCACCACCGATCGGTCACATCGAAAAACATTAAAGCTAGGATCAAAAAATTCACTATCGTAAAAATCAGAATTCAACCAAGTTTCGGTCAGACAAATGAAGTCGTAATCAGATTGCGATGTTTTAGAAAAAAACTCAATAGCTTTTGTTCGCAATCCCCGCACGTTTTGGTAATAGCCACTAAACGCAGGGTTAGCCATTATGATTTACAGTAATTAAGTATGACATTAAATCATTCGAGTCCACAGCAGCACATAGAAAGGAAGAATATGTATGGCCAATATTGGGAAAATAAGTTAAGTAAGAATAAAGTTTAGTGGAATTATATTTTATAAAAGGCGTGCATGCACAGCATTCAAGTAACTGTAAACAAGAGAGGAGTCTACGTTCACTAAAGTAGGTACTTATATCGAACGGATTTATTATATGACCCGTAATCAGGTGTATTAAGGCATAAACCGTGTAGTTACAAGAATAATGCAAACATTTCGCTAGTAAACGTTCAACAAAAACAAATTTATAAATTACGGAATCAAATTTTACAATAAACAGTATATCGCTATTAAGTATGGGAAAAAACTTGGATAGTCACTTTATTTTTTTAAGATCCGACTCATTACTTATATTTATAACCTTACTTTGCTCGGTTTTGCGCATAAATATTTTACAGTCTCGAATCCATAGAAAAGAATAATTATGCTCCAGCTTCAATTGTCTAGCTTGCTTCAGTAACAATTTGTTGGCGGGGGTCAGGTGGTCGCTTACGTACACGGGGGCCGCTGGCCCAGCTAGGCCGATGTCAGCTGTGGTGAGGCCGCGGCGCGAGCGCACCGCGGCTAGCAATTCATTTTTGCGCTTTCGTTGCGTAAATTTTACAATAATGGCCGGCGGTCGATTATTAGTCAGTGTATTGTCCTGGTTTGTTTGGAATCGCCGTACTCGATGAATAATATCGACATCATTGTCATATAACTGAAATCCGACCTTAACACATATATTGCGTAGAATAGTGACTAAGTCTTCTCCCTTAATGTGTGGTATGCCAGAGATCTCTAAGTTGTTGAGCATGGAGAACTGTCTATTTGAGTTATTTTCAAAAACAAGCCGCTTAAGTGTCTCTTGTGCCTCATCGAGATTTTTTGACAATGTAGTAATGGAGGTAATTTTCTTCTCAGCTGAGGTTATCCTTTGTTCAAACTCAGTCAAATTGGCCTTCACTTGTGATTGAGTCTCCTTCACACTTTCGGACAAAGAAGTAACTACTCGCAGTTGATCGCGAATTTCAGACCTTATGTCGTCGTGCATAGCAACCAACTTTGCATCTTGCGCTGTAGTGAACTTAGTAAGGAGGGATATTATATCTTTTCTAAATTCCGTAAGTTCATGTTTGACATCAAATTCGAGTTCTGGCTGTTTCCTCTTCCGCATAGTGATCTGATGGGCATCCTGGTCGACATAGGTGGTAAGATTCGGCTGAGAGTCACTTTTAGTGGGTGTACGTCGTAAAAGGCTCATATTTTAGAGAATGGCGGGTTCACAAGAAATTCAATTATCAAACTCGACAACTGAGCACACACGCGGGGGGCGGCGGAATGCAGTCCGCGTCGTCGTAGTGATTTAGCAAAACTAAAAAAATAACTTTAACACTGGAGTAATTAGGTTGAAAACGGTTGGAACGGAAAAATGATTTGTTACTTTACCAGCAGAATTCAACTATCTCGTGTAGATATAACGTATATCGCGTAACTTTCGCGTTAGCTTCAGAAATCAGTAGAATTGTTGCTATGCATAAAATTGACCAGGATTCCGCTTCACTGGCAAAGTTATAAATTTACCTGCGTTGTACGGCACGCACGCAGTAGCGTAATTTGCATCTGAATAGAAGACAGAACAAATGACAATGCTTCTGCTAGTTATATTATATTTATGTTACTTTGTTTTGCTTACCCGACATGGTGTAAAGAGGCGAATGTAAGCCTATGTTGACTCTATTCTAACTATGTGTAGCAAAATTAGTATTTTACACTGCTATGCCTTTTGCAATCCAAATAGTAATTTGGTTGCAGAAGCTTAGCTCTATCAAATTTGCGACTTGTTGATCGATAAATAAAAATAAATACATAAACATACCATCACGCCTGTATTCCCCGAAGGCGTACTAATGTACACCCACAGTTCGCCAGTATGTTTTTAGGTCCCATGTAATAGGGGGCGAGCCTATTACCATTCACCGGGCACAAATTCCTAACTCCGAGCTGCTACTGCTACTACATAGAAAAACCCAATAACACTGCTCGACCTGGGAATCGAACCCAGGACCTCTAGCGTAGCAGTCACGCTCAGGACCACTTGGCTACTGAGGCATATAAATAAGTAAAATAAATGAAAACTTGCTGATCGATGATCTTTTGATTACAACGAAACTCCGATTAGGTATTATACGATTTGTATAATGCTTTGAGTTGTGACGTCACAATTCTCTATAGCACTTTGTCTAGAATAAAATTAAAATCCTTAAATTTATGAACCAATAAATATTTTGGTTTTGTTGATAGTCTCTATTTAGGTAGAAATTTTCATGGGACCATAAAAAACCTAGCCAAGTCTATCCACGATTTTCAATTCTGTGTAGTTAATAATATTATTTCGCATCTCTCCACATTTTTGGTATACTGCAGAAACAGCATTCATCTGACTGATTGTTGACAAAACATTGCAGGATGGTTGAAGACATTTGAAAACTATTACAAGACGCAAACGCGTGCGATATTTAGCAACATGGTCGAGAAATTGTCGGAAGGGGTCGGGAGGAAGTTTATATGGGCCGAGATCAGCTTCTTGTCGCTATGGTGGAATAGCGACGCGACTGACAAAGATAAGGCTGCATTCTTGAAGTAAGTAACGGAACAGACTGTTTGTAATTTTTCTTTTATTTCACTACGATTTCGTTCTCTATCTTGTTTGCAACGACAAATTTACACATGTACAAATACCGACAGACAAAAACTACTTTAGGCCAAACAAATATTGCTATAATACAACTCACGCTAAAGCCTGCTCAGCTGTTGAGCTAATTATTGAGCTGTTACTTGTTAACTGCCTTTTGAGAATTTCAACTGATTTATTTAAATTAAATTGATTGTTTCGGTTTATTAATAAATACTTTTGTTTGTAAAGCCCCGATACAAAATAGAGTTGTTGCCGGGAAACTTAAAAAAACCTTTTTTCCAGTCTTTTAAAAGCCGGAAAAATAGAAATAGTGACAGGTGGTTGGGTAATGAATGACGAAGCCAACTCACATTGGCTATCGACCATACGTCAGCTGACTACGGGTCACCAGTGGCTGGTAGACAATCTAGGTTATATACCAAAGAACACCTGGGCTATAGACCCCTTTGGCCACTCGAGCTCGCAACCCTACCTGTACAAGTTAGCCGGATTTGAAAACTCGGTTATACAAAGGGTACATTACAGAGTGAAGAAAGAATTGGCCTCTAATAAACAGTTGGAGTTTAAGTGGAGACAACTATGGGGTAAGGTTTCTTTGACCTATGATTTCTTTGCCGGCTACATATTGATTTCTCAAAACTGCTTCTGACGCGCGCTAGAAGGTGCTCTGTGAATATATTTTGTACTAAGTCCGCATGTAGTTTGGATGAGTCTAGATGATTTTACTAGCGAGAATTTCCGGTTGTGTGAGGCCGGAATAATTATTTATAATATGATATACTCGCTGTGACAATAATATTGTTATTTTTTCATATCATTCGAAGTTATTAAAATTTTAATGCTTTCTACATATTATTCTTTATATGTTTAAAACGAAATGTTTGTTTATAAACAAAAGCTTATTTCCGTTTTTTGTGTAGTTGTAGTCTTTCAAAAAAGGATTATTTTGTTTTTTTATTTTATAAATTGACATAATTATGACATTTCTCAGGTGTATATTATTTTAGCTAGTTTATTGTGTAGAATATAATGTCAGGCCGGTTTTGTTTTTAGATGGTGTTGGCAAAACAGATATGTTCACACATATGATGCCTTTTTACTCTTATGATGTCCCCCACTCTTGTGGTCCTAATCCAAAGGTAAGTCATCTTGATTTGTCTCTGGGTCAGAGCTGGAATCAGTCTGCAACTTGAGCAAAAAATTGCTGGAGCATGCTAGAGTAATTTTATATAAATATCGTCCGTAGATACATTCAAATAGAGTTGACAATATCATGCAGGAAAAAATATTACTTGCATTCTATTTATGACTTAATCTCGATCATATAAGAATGTTTTTTACTATCGCTGAGAAAATGACTCACTGTCCTATAGCAGTTTTACAACTAATCTGCCTCAAAAGTTGGGGTGTTAGTTTCTTGTAAATAAGTAATAATAATCATAAATCAAGATTTTATATAAAAAGTATTGATTGTAGGTGTGTTGTCAATTTGACTTCAAGAGGCTCCCGGGCAACGGAATCACTTGTCCTTGGGGTACAGCGCCGCGGAAAATTATAGAGAAGAATGTTCAGGAAAGGTAAGTCGTAGTACTTATAACGCTTTACATTTTTATAGGTAAACGAGGAAATAAATTGTTTGATATTTTAAAGGAGAAGCGGATAAAGGAGGTTCTTGTAATTCTTTGCATGGATTTTCCATTCTTTGGTCCCAAATTCGAAGTCTGAACTGCTACTGAGAATTTGATAGAAAAACCCAATAACATCGACCTGAGGATCGAACCCAGTATCTCTAACGTAGCAATTGCGGTTGGAATCACTAGACTAATAAGGCAATCCTTTAATTGCCTTTAGTTTAACTTTAATAAGGTAGGTAAGTACCTGATCCATCTACTGTCTCCCTTCAGGGCATCAACAATTCTGGACCAATGGCGCAAGAAAGCGCAACTGTACAGGAGTAACGTGGTTATGTTCCCGCTCGGCGACGACTTCCGGTACGACCGCTCCAACGAATGGGACAACCAGTACCAAAACTATGAGATACTTATTGATTACATCAATAATAATGATGCGTGGAACGCTGAGGTAAGATCTTTAAAGGATGGTGAGACCCTCCAGAGGGTCTAACAATTGATATTCTATTGTGTCTACTAATTGTTGTCGGGTTAAAATAATCTTCAAACGGATGGCCAGATTCTCTTAAATGATAGATACGAAAACTCGATCAAGTCACCTTTCAAACAAAAAAAAAACTAAATCAAGATCGATACATTCGTTTGGGTGATCTAGAAGCAGCCAGATATTCACACTAAAGAAACTCTTCTTTTTGCGTCGAGGGTTAAAAAAAACTGTTGTAAGTATAATTTCTGTTGTCTTGTGTAATACCCACAATGTAACAGCAATCAGAAGTTTTTTAAATCTATACTTCCCCACATTCTCGGCAAACCTCCTCCCATAATTTTCCAAACCTTTCTATTTGTGAGTTTCTCTGCCGTTATTTTTAATTCTTCCAAACCATTCCCAAATCCTTTACCTACGTCAAATTGAATACTAAACCTTATTTCAGATACAATTCGGTACCCTCCAAGACTACTTTAAAGCCGTTCATGCGGAGGTGAAAATGACAGATTTTCCTGTATTATCAGGAGATTTCTTCACGTATGCTGACAGGAATCAACATTACTGGAGTGGATATTTCACGTCTAGGCCCTTCTATAAGAATATGGATAGAGTTCTACTGGCTTACGTCAGGTAAATATTTATATGAATTGTAGAGGTCTTCCATATTGACTAGTCATAACATAATATCACGCCTGTATTCTCCGAAGGGTTAGGCAGAGGCGTACTAATGTACACCCACATTTCGCCGGTATGTTTAGGTCTCATGTAATAGGGGGCGAGCCTATTGCCATTAACCGGGCACAAATGCCAAACTTCGAGCTGCTACTGAGAATTTCATAGAAAAACTCAATAACACTACTCAACCTGGAAATCAAACCCAGGACCTCCAGTGCAGCAGCGCGCTCAGGACCACTAGGTTAATGAGGCAGTTATATAGATGAAAAAAAAGGTGTACAAAAAATGTTTATCCATATCTGATAGATAAGTCTGAAGAAACTTTCACCCATGTAATATAATAAAAATATTTTAATCTCCTAGAACCGCAGTCAAAGAAAGTGGCAATTATCATTCAAAAATATTTCATACATTATACCTGTGTCTAAATCTGTTACATACACTTTTTAGCGTTACGTTCCTTTTATTTGTTCCACTGAGTTCAGTCTTAGTCATCTTTCTTTCTTTCTTTCTATATTGTTCTCCTTACAGGGCAGCAGAAATAATAACAGCACAAGCTACGTCTTCGCATGTGGTGTCGAACATAATGTCGCTACAGCTCCGCGACCGCGTGGATCAGGCTCGCCGCTCACTGTCGCTCTTCCAACACCACGACGGTATCACTGGCACCGCCCGAGATGACGTCAAAGAGGACTATGCTAAAAAGTAAGTGACGTCATGATGTGATGTACAGTCAGCGCCAAAAGTCGCTGAACACGATGCAATCTTCAAAACCATTTTACATCATTACTAACCAAAAAATTCTGACCTGAGAAGTTAGTACCAGTTTTCTTATATGCAGAAAAATTGATTTACCACAGGTTAAATGACATAAATTAATAAGGTCTATTTCTTTGTGATTTTTTTTGCATATTTCATTCTAAGATTCAAGGCAGGATTCGAACCTACGTCTTTTGGTTTATATACCAGACCCTATTGACCAGCGCGAGTCCCACCTGCCATGTCGAAATTTGTCTTCACATTCTGAACTTACGTCTTAAACTACCTGCGATTCGAATTTTTCTTTCACTAAATAACTTTATAATAAGGTCTATTTTCGCTTGCTAGCTGATAAAATATTAGTATTGCCAAAACATTACTCTAGTAAAACTAATTACTCTACTAATCGTCATTTATAAAAAATAAGGATGCATTGTGTTTTTCAAGCTCAACATATTTTTGAGCAATGTTATCTTTTTAGTTTAGTTATCGTTTTAGTTAGCTAAACCCGTCTCATTTCTGAAAGGAAACCCGTGCCCAGCCATTTTTAGTTTAATAACCATTGGTAACATACCGGTACATTAATTTCAGAATGCTGACGGCAATTAAATACAGTCAGTCGGCTATCCAACAAGCAGCCTACTACCTCCTGAACCAGCCGTCGATTATCGATCAGGCTCAAGAAGACATATATTTCGATGTGGACGACATCTGGCGGGCGCACGACGAGATACCAACACGAATCACCATTGCGTTGGACGTGGTGTCGCCTTCTAGGAGAATCGTCTTGTATAACGCCTTGGCGTTTAGGAGACATGAAGTTATGACGGTTTTGGTGTCCTCGCCACATGTCGAGGTAAGCGAAAGAGTAGAGAGTACTTCAGCCACATTATTGTAGTAATTATCGATCTTAAGTCTTTTACAGATATGTAATTCATTTTCCATTGTTACTGGTTCTTTTTGAGATTTTTTCAATGTATGTTATTCTTGCATACCTCTTTAGCTTCGACCACATAGTAATAAATCTTGTCCTACACAAAATATTTTTATAATTAACTAGCTTCTGCCCGCGACTTCGTCCGCGTAGCGTGATTATATATAGCCTATCTCAATAAACGGGCTATCTAACACTGAAAGAATTTTTCAAATCGGACCAGTAGTTTCTGAGATTAGCGCGTTCAAGCAAACAACCAAACAAACTCTTCAGCTTTATATATTAGGACTACCTTCTGCCCGCGACTTCGTCCGCGTAGCGTGATAATATATAGCCTATAGCCTTCCTCAAGAAATGGGCTATCTAACACTGAAAGAATTTTTCAAATCGGACCAGTAGTTTCTGAGATTAGCGCGTTCAAGTAAACAAACAAACAAACAAACTCTTCAGCTTTATATATTAGTATAGATAGATTTTTCATAGCAAGAAAGTTTTAGCATACCCTGTAGTTTTAGCATACCCCTGAGGTGTAAGTGAGAATGTATCTTTGTTATAACTGTTGTAATATCTGTAATATTTAATTATTGTTAATAAATTTAATTAGTAAGACCTCCACATACCCTTTGTCACAGAATGTCACACTCAATCACCCCCCCCCCCCACCGTCAGATGTGTGGTAATGGGTTAATCCGTCTTATTCTATGTAGTGGGACAGCAAATGACTTGATGATCATGACATCATTGCAGGTGTTCGATCCCGAAGGCAACCCAATGATGGCGCAGATTTCGCCTGTGGTGGTGGGGGACAAGCGGCTGGCATTCGCGGCCAACAAGTACCAGCTGTCGTTCCCCGCAGTCGTGAATCCGCTCGCACTCACCGTATACACCATCGCACTAAGAGATAATACGAGACTTAATAAGTAAGGTTAAACTGTCATTGGTCCAATAGTCTTTTTTTAGTCATGATAGGCTACCGTTTCACCGCCAGTTCACCTGATGTTAAGCGGTACTGTGATCTACGATGGAGCGCGCTTGCCTGGAAGAAACTGATTCACGCATGATTCAAAGACACCCAGATTATATCTATCGGGGAAGCGCATTCCACATTTCAGCGATACGCATGATAAAAGTGGAGTTACAGCGTTTGGTTAGGGTTTTTGGAATGTCCACCATGAATCGATGTCGATGTCTCTAACGCAGCTCAAACTGAGGTCATTGATGCGATTTTCATATTGGGATTATGTCCAATCACAGTGTCTTTAGAGATATGCATTAAAAAACTACAGTCCTTAATAAAAAAATATTAACAATGTCCAAAATCAGTACACAAGACTTTCGAAACGTTCCTAGCAACCATGGGGCGGTGATTCCACATTATTTGAATGAAATAATGAAAAAACATACAATGTCCTCAGATACACATCTTACGCCCGCGTACGAGTGTACAACGCGGACTATTGGACGGTGGATCTCCCGAAGATGTTCCCGGTTGAGCAACCATCGGCAAGACTGATGGAGGACATCAGCTTCCAAGCAGGGAACAGCACTAGGGTAGTGGCCACCATGAACGGACTTATTAAGGCAATTGTGTCCCCAGAAGGCGCTACGATGCCCGTTCATATGGATTTTGCACAGTAAGTATATTTCTACTATGTAACTGTTTCATTACTTTAATGGTCCCACGCGTGACTGCTAGAGGTCCTGACTTCGATACCCAAGTGAAGCAGTGTTATTGAGTTTTTCCATGAAAATCCCAGTGTCAGAAGCCCAAGCATGCTATTTTATTGTGTCAAAATTGCCATTGAATAACTTCAAAATATTAGATTTTTTTACAGCTTTGTCTACGAAATCTGTCAGTTCTCACGTCGTTTAGTGCCATTGTACGACCATTCTGATTCTATTGAAATAGCGGAATTATGCCCCTGGTCGAAATTTGGACTTGTGTCCAGTTTATAGGAATAGATTCGGTCCCTATTACACGCCACCTAAACATACGGACGAACTATAAGTATACATTAATACAATCTAGCTAACTTCTGAAAAGACGACGAACAAAGAAACAAGAACCTTTTTATCTCAGACTCACCCAGACCACATATTTCACATAATAAATTATTGTTTCCCTGCGCGAGACGAAAAATTCCTCATCTCAGTATAATGCTGCGAACTTATATAAATATACCATTCTACCTACAGATATGACACACAGCGCGCCAAGGACAACAACAGCGGCGCATACCTGTTCATCCCGTCGGGCCCCGCCACCGACTATCGGATAAGTGACTTCCCCGAGATCGTCGTCACCGAGGGCATGTACAAGGCCACTATGTACGCGGCACTCAACTCGCCCAAAGCTGCGGATGTTGTATTAGCGGTAAGTACACATTTATATCCGGCCGTTAGCAGATTTTTTTTGTCAGAATAGCTCATATATTAGTGTATTATATGGATATTTCAAAGTCAGTCAGTCTACCCGACTAGACATGGAAATTTTCGCAAATAGCATCTGAAAAATCACCTGCGACTTTTTTTCACACTTTCTGCTCATAATCAAGTAACAAAATAGCAAGTGTGGCGATAAATAATTTTGAATGAAAATTCATTGCGGACGAAAAGAAGCAGGCTGCGAAATTTCGCAAATGAAATCGCTATGAAAAAATATCGTAATTTTATCAAATGAAAATGAATGAAAAGTAGCAATCATTTCCATGCCTATAACCGACTCTGCCAGTTCGCAGTTCAAAATATATGCGCTGAGTTCTGTCTGATGCGCGTTAGCCATTTTGTGAATGCGTGGGTTCAGGCGTTTTTGTCTTCTTATGTGCAAGTTTATATGTGAAGGTTGCAGATACAAATGTTAGCGACTGACTTGCTATATTTTTATTTTTCTTCTAATTATACAGATGCGAACGTGAAGTGCTGTACTTAGCGATGGTGGACAGATTATTTTTCCTTCACAATGAAAGTAGTGATATATCGGTTTTATGTGAATGCGTATACCGATGGCCCACTTCTACTGTACATACATTATTTCATAATTATCCCCTTATAATCGGACGTAGTCCTCTCCTAGTGAACTCCATAGAGCCCGATTTCGGCTTTCTTCATCCAGTCAATGCCAGGCGCCTTCTGCAAGTCGTCACTCCACGTTTATCTACATTAATAAGAGCTTATCATATAATTGTGATAGGTGACGGTGTACAACAACCCGTCTCTGCCGCACAGCGAGGTGGAGATCAGCAACACGTTGATGATCGACCCTCAGGTGGATGACCTGGAGCTGGCGCTGCGGTTCCGCACCGCCGTCAACAACGGAGACGTATTCTACACTGATCTTAATGGCATGCAGGTGAGGTAGCGATGAAATGCTGTCGCTATACAAAATGATCTAAAATATTCCTATATTTTTGTGATATTATATTAGACAAAGATTGATGTAACCTAGACTGGTTGATGGAGAAGAATTGATTCTCAATAAAACAATTAAAAACATAAGTTTCATTATTTTATGGGCTTACTCGAGCGCCACGAAACAAGTCCCCGGCGAATTTGCTCTACGCTTTAAGCGTCAGCGGCGAGCGACAGTTTTACTATTTGAATTTATCTATTATTATTTGTTTTTGTAGATGAGACATAACAGCTTTATAATGCAGACATCAGGGGCTGTATTACGAAGTGTTATCAGCCAACATTTTTAGGTCGTGAGAATGGGATAGCGGTATTTAATCTGTAGAGCGGCATCTGTCTTTTTCAATCGGAAAATGATTGCAATAACACTTTATAGTACAGCCTCAGTAATTTTTAACAGTTTGATCATCTACATTGCAGATGATAAAGCGGCGGTACTTCGATAAATTACCGCTGCAAGCCAATTTCTACCCTCTACCGGCGGCGGCTTACATCGAGGACGAGAACATTCGGTTCACAGTGTTGACGTCAACGCCTCTGGGAATGGCGGCGCTACAGTCGGGACAAATTGAGGTAAAATAGCTTAGGTACTATATCAGGTAATTTTTTTTTATTACAATTGAACTAACACTAAAACGGGTGCTTGCTAGAGCTAGTCGAAACTGTGTGTGTGCATGGTTCCAAAAGTGGGCCATTTGTCATTAAGGTTTATATTACTTGTCAAAGACTAAATGAACATGTTGTTTCGCAGATAATGCAAGATAGACGACTGAGCCGAGACGACAACAGAGGGCTCGTGCAAGGCGTGATGGACAACATTAGAACGCGACACACTTTCAAAGTTATCATAGAGAATGCCAAGAAACCGTGTGTGGTAAGTTTATTTAGCGAGCAAGTAATATCCATTAGGCAGGTATAATTAAACTAACTCTTAATGGCTTTCCTCAACTGGTCTTGAAATGACTTCAATAGTCTGTGGCCCTAAGCGCAACTGCTAGGCTAGAGGGCTTGGGTTCGATTACCAGGTCGAGTAATTCTCAGTTATTGGCAATAGGCTCGGTCTCTATTACATCGAACCTAAACGCACGCTCTGTCTAACCCTTCGGTGAACAGGTGTGAGTATTTTTTATTTTATTTTAACATACATATTATGTAACTCGGCATGCCTATGGCCTTACCCTGTCAGTGCAGAGACCATAACGCAAACAACCCTGATTCTTTTACTATTTTAGCAAAAAACTCCAGCGGATCACCCGTCCGGACAGCTGACGCTGGGCGCGCATGTGACGCAGCAGCTGTTGTTACAGCCGCTCATCGCAATGCACTACACTGCCAAGAAAGACACCACCCGCATCGGATACTCCAGGGTCAACATCAACTATGCAGACTTAGTACTAGCATCGTTTCACTCGCATGTGTCGGCTAAGGTACGTTGATCTACAACTTGCTGAGGATCTAATGTTAGTCTCTTTTCACCAATTCAGTTTTACGCATTGTTAGATTGTTTAAAGGTCTCGGAGTATGCTAATCAGCACGCTAATCGAGTTGGTTAAATGAAATTTACACTAGGGTCTCCGGTTGTTTAGATGAAGGATTCACACCTTTGTGTCTGAGCGACCAATAATGAACACCAATTTGTATTGGGGTTTATACTCTATATGTATAGTATCCCAATGTCTATGGAAGGCGTTTTGTTTTCAACAAAAAGAACCCAACAATCGATCTTATCGCCAGTCTTATTGCTGAAAGCGATTATATCACCTTCACCTATAATATTGGATCTAGACCAAAATTATTCATATTTGGACAGAAGAGCGTCTGCTGCTATTTATTTTTAATTAGTTCGTTTCACATAGAAGGCATTGTGTTTTGTGCCGACCCGCATTTGGCTAGCGTGGTAGACATAACACTATAATGGGTTGATTATGTTATTTTATTATGTGTTTGACAGAATAAGGATGGCAGCGTGTTGCACGGCATGGGTATCACGATGCAGAGGGTTTTCCTGGAAACCTGCTACGGCAGCAGTGAGATAAAAAAATGGTACCATTTGGGTGACGGGCAGGTGAGTCAGCTTAGTTATCTTTTATATCGCTGGAAAGCTTTTGCTTTTTTTAAGCGACTTAAAAAAGGAAGTTATCAGTTTGACTCGAAGTTTTTGAAAGGTAACATTATTAAGAATTTAAAATTTTATTTCTTTCCTGAGGCCTTTGCCCAGTAAAAAGCTTTAAAATCGTAATAAAAGTTCGTTTAAAGTTCATAATAAAATAAGCAAACTTACTAATTATGAGTCCTTTTCGCACTCAGCTTTAGTTTAAAGAGTTTTGAAACATTTACCAAATTTGATTGTAAATATTTACCGTTATAATTAAAATTATAGTTAAAATCGTCATGTTTACTAGACATCAATTGGTTAAACAACACCATTATTCTGCAGGTTTCTATATCAGATCTGGTAGACGTGTCTCCAGACAAAGTGTTGGACAGTACCCTAACATACGTTACCGTAAGACAACCGCTGCCCAGCGGAGTCTTGACGCTCTGCCCCATGGAAGTGAGATCTGTATTCATCAACCAGACACTTAAGAAATACTAAAAACATTCAGTGATCAGCAAAAATTGTTAAAATATTGAAGCGAAAATAGACTCGAGGCCGTACCATGACGTTATTGCGATCATTATGTGATTAAGAGAGAAGGATGCTGCTCTACATATTAAATTGCGCCAACACATTCTAACAATCTAAAAATGATCGCAATAATGTCAATGTTTGGTCCTATTTACGCTACGTATGCAACTGATTATGATATTACTATCAAGACTTGATTTTGTTTAAAGACGATTTATTTTATACATTTATCGTATGCAACGCAATCCCACGCGTTGCTAATGCGAAAATTGTCAAGTAAAATTTAGAGTAAGGGGGCTAAAACGAAATAATTATGATTGACCGAAATATAGCTACACATCGCATCTATATATTAACAGTGTAAGCAGACTTCGCACCGTGACTTTCATATTACGATTCATCAAAAATGGCCAATTTTGCTCCCGAGATAACACAATGAGTAACTTACTTCGCGTACGTCATCACCAGGGGTTGGAATAGGTAGTTATTAAGTACCAAATGACGTAAAATACCCTACAAAATCCTAACAGGATATACCATTTAATCCTGGGTTCGGGAATCGATATTTATTAAATTCCGTCAAAAAGTAAGTCTTGGTCTAATTTTGTATTAGAAATTACTTTATCATACTTTTTTTTTCTTATTTACATGATATTTTCAATATAAGAGGCGATATTTTTATTTACATGGAAATAGGCTGTTTATGTTTAAGTATATTTTTATTTATACTAATCAATTTTATCGGTGTTTCCAGCAAAATTATGTATTACGTTGTGACCAAGTAGGTTTACAAACTGTTTTTTCTTCAAACTTTTTTTTTTCAAATTATATTTACTTTTTACACAAATTACATTGTTACTCTTATGGGTAGAGTAAATACGAAATCAAGTAGTTTGTTAACAATTTTATATTATGCCTAAATCAATCGTTCGATGTCGCTCGTCAAATTTATTTTTCTGGTTTTTCGTATTATTTTTATTTATTTATTCCCAACAATATCCTTACAGACTAAAACCAATTCGATATTGTGCGTCTTTATAACATTTTATTTTCATGGCAGTATTGTGACATGACATTATTTGTACAAGAGAGATCAAAAACCATTGACAATTTGGACAATAGCTATGATACCTTGTCTTATGCCTACGCGAAGGCGTAAACAAAAAGCTATAATACTCAATTGTAAGTATTGTATAGTTAATGTCAAAATTACTGCTGCCATTATAATGAACGTCTGATAGGCCTACATAGTGCGAAAATCTAAATGAATTTGGCGGGCCAAGCGAACGTCTTCACCTTTAGTAAATCTTTTTAGACAATGTAATATGAACTTGAATATAAATCCTCCACTATTATTGACTTGCGTGTCTAATTATTATTATAGGTTAATAAGTATTATAAAATTAACCATGCATTTAACTTTTAAGTCTTGGACCTTATTCCAAAACTTTAGCCCCATTATTCATCTATACAGGAATATTTTTTAAGCAGTGCGCAAAAAAATTTTGGTAGTTCAGTATCAGTAATAGAACACATTCCCATTATTAGTTCAAAACTTTTTTTAAAATTTTTATCCGGCTTGAAATCAGCAAAATATGGACACATAATATCTATTCGCAATAATAACAATATGCACGTGTGCCAGCCGACTCACGCGCCGGTGTACAGCTGATGTAGGTACTAAGGCGCGCGCGCTTTGCCGTGCGCTAGCGAGTAACCATAAAATCAGTTTCAAAGTAAACATCTTTCGTTAACGATAACTTCGATAATTTGTACTAAGACATATCAAAATAACAAATTGGTGTTTAATAAAAGTCGTTTAAGTTTCAATTGTCAAAGTTTGCGCACTGAATAAAAATTATTCCGGTATATATAAAAGAAAGTTGTGTTAGTTACACTATTTATAACTTAAGAACGGCTGAAACGATTTGGCTGAAAATCGGTGGAGAGGTAGCTTAGAACCAGGAGACGGACATAGGATACTTTCTATCCCATTCCCGTGGGATAAAAAGCCGTGTTAAAAGCTTCTTTATCTTATCGCTATACTATTTTTGAAGTGAAAACTTCTTTAGCGGTGCTGTGCACTTCTTGTGATGGGGAAAAAATGTTATACTCGCGACAGATAAGACCGTAAGACAAATGGTTTCTTAGACAGTACAACTGAACATTATCATTTATTGAAGTGAAATCTTCGCTAAGTAATATTCAAGTTTTCACTTCTGCCGGCACTCCCGGAGTGCAACCCCTTGTTTTTCTTCTTTTCCCTGTCACAGAATATCACGTGTCAAAACAAGTCAAACTATATTAGAGCTAAGAGGAGTCTTACAAACATTTTATATTTTTATGAATAAGGGGGTTAATCTATTAGCTAGCAAGACATTATGTGTTATAAGTTTATAATTTATCTAAAATCTAAACTGTCCGGTAACAGCGTCACCGCATGTATATTTTTTCGGTTGTCCGTCAGTATGATTTCTTATTAAAATTACGACAGATGGTAATTTTATAGATCGATAGACATATTATATCATGAAAGACATGTCATTATAATACATTTAATGAGATCACAGTATGATTATTTTATTGTAAATATTTATTAGTCATCTATTATGTTAAAGTTCTTTATTTTGCAAATATACTATTAAGTAGTATATTTCGTCTAGGCAAAGACATTTCAAATGCATGATGTAGTTACAATTCATACTGCCAATTTTAAAGTTACGATTCAACATATAACTATTAATGGTTGCTATTTTTAGTGTTAGGGGTTGTATATATTTGCACGTGAAAACTTATTGTCACCGGTGATTTAGTCACTTATATATTTATCATTTGTATATTTGAAGAGTGAAGGACCTAAATATAAGGGCTAGCAAATAATCAAAGATGGTTCCGTCGACGCACTATTATTTTATAAATAACTTTGTATCTTACTTGTTATTAATGATTATTGGAAATTTCAATATTTTTTCGTAATGTCATACTTAAGCGAGCACAGATGGATATCAAAAGAAGAAAACTAATATAGTTCAGTTATTATAACCAAAACTCTTTAATTGGTGACATTCCAAAATTGTTACTTTTGTATGTCTAAAGGAAATTAAAGATTGAAAATATGTACAGAGAGAACCATCCGCACAGTAATTAATTAATTGCAAATAATTTCTTAAACCGTGTACAATAAAACCAGTATAAATTAATGATAACTAATCCTAAAAAAGATCTCAATATTAGAAAGTTATACCTATTTAAGGATTTCCCTGTTGCTTTCGATTATAAATTTACACACGTAGGTACTCATGTATTTATGAATTCTTCCGAATGATTTACCTATGTCAAATATTAGTGAGATTTGTAATATAGTGTTTTATCATACAAATAAATACATTTTTAAATAATGATGTAAATATAGGAGATTGTGTTGAAATAGATTTGTTGTTTTATTTGACCCATATATTACTACTATTATTACAGCTCGGCTTTTTATCGTGCTCATAGACTATAGCTGCAGTATAACACTATTTGGAGTAGTCAAAAGGGTCACTATGATTTCAGTATAAGCTGACGAAAAGCCTATACAATGTGAGTTAGCTTCAGTCAGAAAAATATGGCCCTTTGTGCATTGCGTGTCCGTGAATCATATGGGAATTCATCAATAGTGGCCGTGGCCAGTTTTTTGGCTTACCAGCCCTTATATTCTGTGAGTTAAGTCTGATCTCTAAATCTCCAGTCTAAATCAGATGGGTAGAAAAAACCTCTTACCTTGCTAACAACGGTGGAATTCACCAACAACCAGTTTTCAACTAACCCTTGATTGGCTACTTGGAACTAATTTTTCGAGATTTCCAGACACTGCTTGTATCCAGTTGATTACACCAAACCTAAGCCAACAGTGTATTATTGTGTATAAATACAAAGTAAGTACAGATTGAACCGTAAGTTATTTATTCAAACAACATAGTAACAATATTACGGCATAATTACGTAATTACCACAAACATACCAACTCATTTACGTTTATAGGGCCAAAACAGACTTGGTACTTTTAACATCGGCGATCAATGATCAAGTGACTTTTTGAAAGTTCGATGTAGCGACTCGACGCTACACGACACACGCTCGGATGCCAGATGAAGTAACCTATTGGGGCTTTGGCATCTGGGAAACATGACCAATCAAACGCCAGGTAGTCGCCAAAACTCATTGCATCATCGATGCAATCGTGAAAACGCGCGGTTTAGATAATGCGGCCCGATTCCAAGTATCCAAGCGGTCGCAAAATAGCCAATGCTAAAAGTGTATAGTGTATGCTGTGACCCTTAATCATGCAACTTTCATAGAACTATGTGTATTATTATGATACAAAATAATACAGTAAAATAATAGTGATATATCACGTAACAGACAGCATATTTGTGAATCCAAAGATAGTCTAATATTATAACTTAAAAATACTGTTAATATTGTAAAGCTGTGGTTTTGTTTATCAATATTATAGCTAATAAAATAAATAACAAATTGATTATTTTTGTAACTTAGCAGTTACAAAATATGTATCAGGGTGAAAATAAAATGTAAGACTTAAAATAATAGGTACTATTTTCTATTTTTTGTAAAAAAATACTGATAAAAATGCGTTCCAGGCTGCCTTTTAATTTAAATAAAACTTGAATCTACGAAAGTCTGATACTTTTGAAATTTGCAACTAAAGGTATATTAATATAATTCTTTATTGTGGATTTTGCATGTGATGTATGATGGGGTTGCAGACTAGGCTAGTTGACTGATTATTTTTTGGCCAACAAGAACAAAATTTTAATATGCCTCAAAAATAAGGATATTATAATAATATAAATTTTATGCTAGCCTACCACGTCAAATCTTACATGCGCCTTAGAAATTCTATAAGACACACTGACTTCTGAAAGTTACGCGATTATTGGATGGATATACTTATTTCAATTAAAAAAAAAACAATTAAATATGATTAAAATTAATTTAAAATTGGTTGTATTTCAATATGAAGTAGGTAACACTCGTTTTATGAGAAAGGGGATGGAGCATCCTCTTTCAATGCCCGCCAAAATCTTTAAACGTTGGAACCTTATTAGTGGGTTTACATTATATTATATTTATTTTTATTTAAATATCCAACACCAGTCAACTGCCTGGTTATAATTTAAATCTTTTTTCCTACTGCTGTACAGATCATTCCAAGTTTTCAGTTATGGTTTTGAAATACAAAGTCAATACGATTCAACATAAATAAGTACTAAAATAACTAAATTAAACTAGACGTAATGGAAAATTATTAGTCTAAGGTTTCAATTATTGAGAAATTTCATCTTTGATTTTCAATTAAACAATTTTCCTTCAATTTGCTATGTGACTGAAGTACAGTCGGCGTCAAATAGATAGTGACACTCACGCAACCAGAAAGTCAATAATATCGGAACAAACAAAGTTTTCTTATTTTTGTTAACAATATATCGCTCAAAAGATCGAGACGTTTAAAATGTCATATACATAGGGTTCAGTCAAACTGCCATATATATGTTTACAGTCATCCCGCCAATGGTATCCAAGCATTCTAAGTGTTCAATAAGGAAACTTTATTTGGACCGATATCATTGACTTTTTGGTTGCGTCTATTTATATGAATACCCTGAGTGTCACTATCTATATGTATAAATAATATATGTAAAAATAAGTCCAGGCGCAGTAATATATTTCATGATTATCTCATAAAACAGGACAATCGCTAATTGCTAACTTCTAAAATATTACCCGTCTTTTTATTTTCAATCTATATTATACTTTGATGCATTAACAAACACTAACTAAAAACTAATCAACAAACCCATATATACAATACATAATAAGTAAACGTTTTTAGTGAATAAATTAAAAAGTTATTACTGGTCAACCTATTGTCTAAGTAACATGCAACAGCTTTATTGCGTTAATATTATATTCGTTAAGAAATTAATAAATAGCATGATAATTGGTTATAGAAACACTGAGGCGAGAGGCGTCCTCGATTTTTTAAGAATGGTTTCCCATCTAAAAACTGAACGCGCCAGTGTAGCTTAACCTAGCAGATCGGCTGAAGAGCTTGGTTATTACCCACGAGCCCCTCTAACTAATTTCCCGCATAAATGAAATCTTGTATTTACGCCAACTTATCACCAAAAAAATGCTTTGTTACAACCAGGGCCTATAAATAGACAAGTTATAATCGATTATTAGATATTAGATATCGATATTCATCTGACTTCACTGTGAACAGACGTGTCGTATCATTATTAAAATAAATAAATAATCCGTTGCTGAATCGTGACCTTGTTTTTCCAACTATCCGGAAGTTACATAAACTGTGTCGTGCATTACGTATAACAATGAATAAAGTTAATTTGAAGAAATGTTCAGTGTATAAAAAGTAGAATTACTACACAATAAAATGGATAATAGCCCCTTCAACCGCAGCGCCAGGACTGCGCGCACCCCGCCTCCCACGCCCTCACCGGCACCTGCATCAGCACAAGACGATGTCCCTGAAGTAATTTCAACTCCAGAAATTCAAAACTGGATGTCGTCCATAGAGCACTGCCTCAATGAAGTATGCAACATCGCAGCTGAGGGAAAATTGAACTCGGACCAGAAATTGCGCATCAACTCTTTATGCCGCAAAGTAGGTCATGGTACATCGCAGATGGCTGTACAGTACCAATCCCTCAAACTGAAGACCGTTCAAGCCCATTCCTCCATTAAAACCCTTCAAGACCATGTTGATCTGTCACAGACGATACAGGACCTTAAACAGAGCATTGAAGAGGCGTCGAAACTAGAGATGAAACTAATATATTCGTAATAGGTATAGATATTATGATACGAGCTGTATATTCATATTAGTCTATATTAGTTTAGCGTAGACTATTACCAGATATTAGTCAAATAATAGGCACAAGAGTTTAGGCGGGAAAATGAAAAGTGCACATTGTCGATTTTTTAATATTTTTCAAAACTTGAATTTCTCCGAAGTTTAATGTGTAATTATGGTGGATAATTAACCATTAAGTGTTCGTGAACGTGTGAGAGTGTAGGCAAATGATATAAAATTGAAAATCGTGACTTTTTGGGTTCACTCCTAAACTCCATCGAAGCCTCAATAAAGTTTCTACCGTTTTATTGGGGCAACTCAACAACTTATACTTGACACTGGCGAGCGCCAAAGGTGTGGTGCCATATTACATTCCCACGATGGGAAATACTTGATTACTCTAATACTTGACACTGGCAAATAAACAAAAAGTGTGGCGCCATAATAAAAAAAAAAAAAATAAAAAAAAATAATAGGCACAACGAGAGATCAGTGTTCTGATATACGCGGTGACTTGCGCGGCTGTGTGCGTCGACGAGCGCGCTACGGGAGGTTGCCGCACGCATACACATAGTTACTCCGCTGCGACCGCGTCATAGCGACACGATTCGGGGGAGTGAGCGAGATGCATTTATGATTGTCGAATAGAATAAAACGCTACTGCTTACTTCTCTTTGACGTGTGCGTGTGTGAGTGAGATTTCTAAAGACAAAATTATACACGTCGGGCTTTATATGCAAGCTGAATGTGATGGTTACAAAGTAAACACTCAATGAAAACAAAATCACTACATTTAGCGCTGAATAAATTTCCGAACAAACTGTAGTTTGGTAGTGCTACGTCCTTTAAAAAAAAATGCTATGTTCTTAAATACGCCAACGTATTTACGTTGACAGTCCTAAGCCTGTTAAAGTATGAAGGAAAATTTAATCACCGTTTCGTTTTGGTAATAATATAATATGCAAACCAGAATTATGAATATTCAAGAATATTTTGTGTACCTACCTATATTAAAGAGAAAGAGAATAATTCTGTATTCGTAACGAATAATAATGAGCCATATTAGGACACCATATTTATTACTGGGTAATAGTCAAATATTAGTCAGCCATTTTGAGATTCATATTCTCTCCGTATTCGTTAACTCAACATAATATTGATATCGTAACTATTCTCAGAATAGGTACGATATCAATATTATGCTATTACCCAGTAATAGGCTATTACTGGGTAATAGTCAAATATTAGTCAGCCATTTTGAGATTCATATTCTCTCCGTATTCGTTTACTCTAACATAATATTGATATCGTAACTATTCTCAGAATAGGTACGATATCAATATTATGTTAGAGTTGACTATTACCCAGTAATAGGCTATTACTGGGTAATAGTCAAATATTAGTCAGCCATTTTGAGATTCATATTCTATCCGTTTTCGTCAACTCTAACATAATATTGATATTTTTTTGACGACACGTTTGGCGTAGCGGCTGAGCCATTGGCTTCTGCAACACGTGTTGTGGGTTCGAACCCCACACGGAGCAAATATTTGTATGATCTACAGGTAGTTGTTCCGGGTCTGTGTGTTTGTGTATGTGACCATTTGTGTTTGTAAACGCACCCACGATACAGGAGAAAATCCTACTGTGGGGCTAAGTTTTATTAAAAAAATATCGTAACTATTCTCAGAATAGGCACGATATCAATATTATGTTAGATTAACGAATACGGAGAGAATATGAATCTCAATATGGCTGACTAATATTTGACTATTACCCAGTAATAGGTATGGTATCCTAATATGACTTAGTGAATATATTCAATAATAGTATTACTTAAATATCACCCTAATATAACACCTCTAGTCGAAACCTACCAAGGAAATCTGGTTCGCAGATATGGTTAAGAAAGGTACGAACAATTTCATTCAGCCCATAAATTTAAGTTCAGTGGCCATTTACCCTAATGACAAACTAAAAACCAGCGAGGAAACTAAATCTCTTGTACAAAAAATTATCTGTCCTGAACAAATGAAATTGCACGTGAGAGGCCTGCGCAAAACAAGGAATGGTGGAGTAATAATTAGTACAGATACTAAGGACGACATCGTTCACATCGTTAAGTTGAAGGAATCGGTCCAACTTACAAACTCTGGCCTTACGATCGACGAACCTCATAAGCGAAAGCCTAGAGTAGTAGTTATAGGAGTTCCCACGGCTATGCAAGAAAAGGAAGTTTTTACTTGCATATACCATCAAAATTTAGCCGACAAACTTCGAGATTTCACTCTTGAAACATTTTTGACGTCAATTAAGTTAAGCCATAAGTCGGGGAAGAGAGATACTGAGACCTGTAATTATATAATCGAAGTACCCGCAGCCGTACGCAAAGCGCTTATTACAAGAGACAGAGTATTTGTGAACTGGTCATCTTGTCCTGTGAGAGACTTCACTTTGGTTACCAGATGCTATAAGTGCCAGCAGTATGGTCATGCGGCCAAGTCTTGCCGGCAGCCAACTTATACCTGCGGCCACTGTGGTGAGCGAGGTCACTCAATAAAGGAGTGCCTGAAAAAGGCAGAGGAACCAAAATGCGCTACTTGCTTGCATTTCAATAAGCCAAGTAATCACATTACAGGTGCTACTGACTGTCCGGCGAAATTAATGGCTGAAAAGAGGTATATCAACTCAATTAATTATGAAGGCGCCTAAGAGCGCCAGAGAAAGGTTATTTTTTTCTGACCTCTTTACTTTTCTTGTTTTATAAATACTTTTAGATAATTATGATTAATGATTTTATTAATGACTTAGATAATTTCTCTGTATCCGAGGCTAAGGCTTGCGAAGTTGAAAACTGTAAACAATATGTTTCCTCTTTCAGCGAACCACTAACCATACTAACACAAAATATCCGTAGTATTTTTAAGAATTTTGATAATTTTAGTACCTTTCAACAAAGACTAAATATAGATAGTGATATTATCATTTTGACTGAGTGTTGGCTTACCAAAAAATATAACATACCAGTAATGCCGGGATATTGTATCTACAAGAGTAATATAAATTACAATCAGAACGATGGGGTGGTGGTTTATGCGAAAAATAATCTTAATGTCTCAGTCGAGGAACCAATTTTGCACGACTGTAACCGATTGCTAATCAAAGTTGGATCTGAGTTAGCAATATTAGCTTTGTATAGACCTCCCTCATTTAAAAATGTAAATAACTTCTTGAACTCTCTAAATGATACTTTGCAAAACTTGTCATCCTTCAAAAACATAATTTTAATTGGAGATATCAATATAAACATTCAACCAGAAAGCGCTGATGCAGCTTCTCATGACTACCTCAACATATGCTCTTTTCATGGCTTGCTTCCCGCGCATACGCTTCCCACACATCAAAGCGGTTCTTGTTTGGATCATATCATACTTAAATCAAATTTTCCTTCACTTGCACTTGTTATTAACTCGACAATAACCGATCATAATGCTGCTCTACTAACCTTAAATTGTAAATTACCTAAACAAGAGTGCACTCGCACAATTTCTAAATTAAATATAAATAAACTTGAAGAAGATTTATGCAACATCGAATTTAACCTTATTTATAATTCCGCTGATCCGGAGTTTTGTATGTCATATTTAATAGAAAAGGTTTCAAATGCAATTCAGACAAACACAACGATTATTTATTTGAATAACAAAACTTTTAACATAAAGCCATGGATTACACCAGGCCTCATTCGCTGCATGAAACACAGAGATAAACTGCATACAAAGGCAAAAACGAATCCAAATTATTCTGTATTGCAATTGACATACAGAAGATATCGTAATTTTTGTAATAACCTTCTAAGAAGAGTAAAAATTAATTACGACAAAACTCAACTGGAAAAGGCTGGAACTAATAGTAAAATGATCTGGAAACATATTAAAAATGTAACATACTCTTCAAAACAGCATGAATCATGCCTCGGTTTATTACAAGCACACTCATCGCATTTGACATGTGCCAACATGGCAAATAATTTCTTTGTTAATGTTGGTAAGTGTCTTGCCGAAAAAATTCAAGGCCAATCACCGTACATTGCAAGCACTGCTACTAATAGCACCAACTTATCATCTTTTGTGTTGCTAGATACTGATGAATCCGAGGTAGAAACGATAATCATGAGTTTAAAAGACGACTGTGCAGTTGGATGGGATAATATACCCACAAAAAATATTAAACGTTTTAGAAAAATCTTAGTTCCACCACTGACATTTGTCTTCCAAAGATGTTTATCAGCAGGAATATTCCCAAAGTGTCTCAAAAAAGCTATTGTTGTACCAGTTCATAAATCTGGCAGTAAAGACCAAATCACAAATTACCGACCTATTTCCTTGCTACCTGCTATGTCTAAAATATTGGAAAAAATTATAAATAAAAGACTGGTAAAGTATTTGGAAGACAAATCGATGTTGTCTAAGATGCAGTTTGGATTTAGATCTAAAGTTTCAACTTCGGATGCAGTACATCATCTTACTAACCATATAGCACAAGAACTTGATAAAGGTAGACACACAGTAGGGATTTTTCTGGACCTTGCGAAAGCTTTTGACTCAATTTCTATTCCATTTCTGTTGCGCAAGCTTGAAACATTAGGTATAAGAGGTACTCAGCTAAAACTCTTTCGTAGCTATTTAGAAGAACGTTCCCAATGCGTAAAAATAGGCAATGTTCTCAGCGTTGATGAAAAAAATACCTCTTTTGGTACCCCACAGGGCAGTATATTGGGTCCTACGCTGTTTTTGGTTTACATAAATGACCTTTGCGACCAAAAACTAGACCATGGCTTAATTATTTCATACGCTGACGACACTGCCCTCCTTTTTTCGGCTGACTCAGAAAAAGAAGTCTACAGGCGTGCGCAACACGGATTCAATATTGTTATTAAATGGCTTCAGAATAATTTACTAACATTAAATGCACAAAAGACTGAAGAATATTCAGTTTTCAATGCGCAAACAAACATCATCTGTAACTAACCCAAAATTGTATGCTCATTATTGTAGGGTACCCAGTGATAACCGATGTATGTGTCCTGATATCAAAATTACAAATAATATAAAATACCTGGGTGTCATAATAGATGAAACTCTTTCATTCAAACAACATATTGCGGCATTATGTAGTAAAGTTAGGAAGTTGATATTTGCCTTTAAAAAGTTGCGCTATATTGCTGACCCAAAGATAATTAGGCAAATTTACTTTGCGCTTTGTCAATCAATACTAACTTATTGCATTGCATCATGGGGTGGAGCGGGTAAAACTTTATTACTGACTATTGAAAGAGCACAAAGAGCAATTCTCAAGGTGTCCACATTTCGCCCTTTCCTGTTTTCCACTAGGCTCCTGTATAAATCCTGCCAAGTACTAACTGTCCGACAGCTATTTGTAATGAGCATAGTATTAAAACAGCACTCATCTCTACCCTTCAGCACTGAGTTCACAAAAAAAAAAAGACGGAAAGATATAGTTTGCCCCCAACCTGTAGGAACTAAACATTCTTTCATATCCAAATTTTACGTGTTTCTGGGGCCGCTCCTTTACAATAGACTTAATGCTATAAAGAATATTTATTCTCTAAGTTATAGCACTTGTAAAAGACATCTACAGGAAGCCCTCCAGAGCATGTCGTACGAGGATACAGAGAAATTGTTAATTGTGTTAAAGTAGGCATTTATTGTGTGTTATTTTTTACTTAATTTTTTAGTTTATTATTGTTATACTTAATTTTGGTATATTTATGATTGTGTGATTATTTTAGTCCTTAATTGTATTTATATTTCTCGCCTGAAACACAGGATTACCTAGTTCAGGCACATAATGTAAATAATATAGTACCTAAGTAAGATTTTATAACTAATTTAATCATGTAGTACTTATTTAGATTTGAATAAATGATTTGATTGATTTGATTTGATTTGATTCGATAGAACAATATGTATGGAATTGACAAGCTTTCTACAAATTTTGTTATCGTAACAAAATGCAATGCTAAAATATCGACAAAGAATGTCAAATGTCAATGTCAAAATAAATGTAAATGTCATTTCCATACATTTTGTTTCGATTCGTTTGTCGAGACTTCTGTTTTATAGTAATTTGTAATACAAATGATACTCAGAGAAACCTATTGAAAATCTATAATACATTGTTTTAAGTAAGTCCAGTGGGTACCCACAAAAATGGCCATTATTTACAACCTGGATATCGTTTTGTGGTCTACCACGACGGAGTTGTTTGCGAAGTCCACGTTAAATGTAGGTAGTATTGAATTGACTAGACTATGGCATCTCTGCATTACATTAGGCACCAGTTCATAAATTACGTCCCCTTCCCTGAAAATAAGATTATTCTACGATAAATATTATTGGAAACTACTTAGCTGTGGGTTCGATCCCCACTCGGAGCAAATATTTGTATGACCTGATAGTTGATCCAGTTCAGGAGTTTGTGTTTGTAAAAAACACCCACGATACAGGAGAAATTCCTACCGGGAGCAAGGGCAACGTTTTAAAAATATAAGAAAAATTCATTCGTTTTAGTGTGATTGAGTAATAGACATACAAACTTTAACATTTATAGCATTACTAGCTTCTGCCCGCGACTTCGTATCGTAAAAAGTGGCCATTTGTTATTCCTGACTATAATCAATCTCTGTGCAAATGTGATTTTATCCAGATCCGTTTAGCTGTTCTGGCGTGAAAGAGTAACAAACATCCATTCATCCATTCTCACAGACTTCCACATTTATAATATTAAGTAGTAGGAGATAGATATCTTAGCTCTTACCCTTTAAGTTTATCGAGTGCATTGGCGGCGACGAGTCCGTTCAAGCAGTTGGCAGTGGCTTCCAAACTGAGGCAGTACGGGTGCACCCGCTGTAATTCCACGCGCTCTTGTACCAACTTCAGAGCTAGTTTATGATCGCAACTTGATCGCTGGAAATATAGAAGAGTTTTAAAAGAAGATTCAGCAGAAAAGTATAGATGCATAGTGTAGGTAGAGTTACCAACTATTCGGTTAAAACCAGTATTATTTTATTTCGAACTAAAATACTTTTTGCTAATCTAGTTAAAAAGTATTGAAGACACTGTTTTTATCATCGCTGATGGATCTCAACCCATACAATTTGTCTAAATAATGTAACTTACAAACTTAAAAAAATACTGTTTAATATTCTAAAGTGTCGGATGTCGATGTCGATCGCAATTTTTAATTGACTGCACGTGTACAAGCCGCGCCATTAGTTATCCCTTAGACTTATCTGTGCGAAGAGAGTGCTCTATAGCCACCCGGAGGGACGTGAAAATGGATATAATCTAACATTTCTTTTTACTCTGTGATGACTTGCATTGGTTTATAAAATAGATGTCTGATGACAAAATTATGTATTTTAAATGATCAACGTTACTACTACTAAGTACTACCGTTACACCGACTGACGTGGATACAATTTTCACCCGCTTATGTGATCCACATGCCCTTTCTAAACCGTCGGGAATAGCATGATGGTATGTCATACCTCGCTCATAACTTCAGCACATTTCGATAACGTGGTTAGTGCGGGCCACACCGACCATCTCAGTAGATACTGCAGCTTCATGTCGTCACCCAGCGTGTACAATTCCCCGTTATACCCAATAACTCGGTGCTGTATACAGTATTCGATCGCTTTGTCGAATATCTGCAATTTTAAAATTGAAATGTAAAATGGTATTTTAAAATGAACATAGATGAAGCGAAAGTAGTATGCCAGGATCGTAGCAAGTGGAAATCTATAGTCTCTGCCTACCCCAATGGGAGACAGGCGTGAAAATATGTATGTATGTATGTTAAAATGGTACTTTAGATTCCTAGATCGCAATAGGATTTCAAACAAAACTAAATTAATATTATAAATGCGAAAGTAACTTCCAACAACCTTCTGGCTATTAGCCACGCCTAAGCCGCTGAAACTATTTTGACGAATTTTAGTGTAGAGATAGATTGGATATTTTTTTTTAAAAAAAAACGTCGTCCCACAATAGGATTTTCTCCTGCATCGTGGGTGCGTTTACAAACACAAATTCTCGCTCACACAAACACCCAGACCCGGAAAAACACCTGTAGATATACAAATATTTGCTTCGTGTGGGGATCGAAGCCAAAACACGCGTCGCAGAAGCCCATCGATCAGCCGCTACGGCAAACGTGTCGTTAAAAACTTAGAGGGACTTAGAGGTTCACTCCTAAACTCCATCGAAGCCTCAATAAAGTTTCTACCGTTTAAGACAAGGCTGTATGGTTCAAACCTTTGCCTGCCTTTTGGCGAATTATATTAACAACAACAATAATACGTTGAAATGTCAAAATAGCGGCCGGCAAAACATTGCGGGGCTGTTAGAGTGGCCAGCAAAACATTGCCGGCCGCTCCTTGAAACAGAACGGCAAGGTCGACTTTGCTCAAACGAGGTTGTCAAAATAATGACCACATTAATAATCGAGAAGAGAACACATAATCAATACATTAATCATACTTACATTAAGCTCCTCCCTTTCCAAGTGGAAAAATTCATGAACAAGCATCTTACGAACGCGGTGATAATCTGCTTCCAAGTTATCTAAAAATACAGTTAATATTATTATAAAAACCACAACCGCATTGAAATGGCAAAATATGCACCCTCAAAGCTTCTAAAAAAATAAAACAAAACTACCTAACATAGTATCTCTAGTAGGTGATGTATTGCCGCCTCGCAATATTAAAATCAAAATGACAAAGACAAAATAAATATTTAATTTATTTTGTCGTTACGTCATTCAAATTAAAAAATACTTTGACCCTCTGCTGGAGGGTCGAACCTCGAATCAATTATTTTCTATCATTCCTGCTTATTGACTCTTGATAATAATTAAGCGTTTTTGTATGTTCTGCTAACTGATATGCAAAAAGACTTTTCAATTTAAACACGAATAAATATAGAATGCTTCTTATATAACAGTAGCTTCTGCCCGCGTACTTCGTCCGCGTAGCGTGATGATATATAGCCTATAGCCTTCTTCAATAAATGGGCTATCTAACACTGAAATATTTTTTCAAATCGGACCAGTAGTTCCTGAGATTAGCGCGTTCAAGCAAGCAAACAAACTAACTCTTCAGCTTCATATATTAGTAAGTATATAGATAATATAACATAATCAACCTATTATACTGTCCCAATGCTGGGCATGGGTCTCCTCTCAAAATGAGAGAGATCAGGCTATAGCCACGCTAGCCTGATGCGGGTTGGCAGACTCCACACGTCGTCGAGCAAATCTCTAAGCGTTTAAGCGCGTGACATATAGAGGGGCTCAAAAATGCTTCGAGAAAAGGATGGTACGGACGGGCCGTGCCATTTGTTTTGCTCGACTTGGCGGGGGCACTACCATGCCCCCAGATATAAACTATTAATACGCACATGACTTCGAAATGTCAGAGGTGTGTGCCTTGGACTTGAACTCACAATCTCTGACTTGAGATCATGATCTTTGACTTGGCAGTTCAATAGTCATATCACTAGGTTATCACTGTTCTGCGGTAATATAGAGATTGCAAAATATGAGTCACTTACCTCGAGTCACCGCATGTCGTTGCACGATGAGATAAACAATAGCCGGCGGCACTAAATAGTGTAGAACGGGATTCACGTACAGTTGCAGCTGGATTATAGGCACCGCGACCGCCATAGTCTGCGCTTGTAAAACATGACCTGAAATTAAATTATACGGTTTAGTCTGATTTAATCTTACCCATGAATGCAAAAAAATAATGATAGCCTAGTTAAATGATCATCGGACTTCCAAGTCAAAAGTCTTGTACGACTGACTCACTTTTCGAATATCTATTTATATCTATATCATGAGCTTAAACGATGGAGGATATCATGAAGAATGTAAAGAGTATATGAATATGAGTAATTTTATTTCAATATTGCGTTGAAACTTAATTCTCTAGATTTGATGTAGATACAGTAGGTTTCACTCGAATCTCAAAACGATTTACTTAATTTATCTCTGCTTCTAGTTGGCATATCAGAATGAAATATGCACCTGATTTTAAGTTAGTCCCTCAGCAATAAAACTGTGAAAACTACACCCAATATCGTGTAGAAGTTTTTGGGTGATGCCCATACGAACATACAAAAAATCTTTAAAATATTATTTTAGCTTTTGTTGCTCTATTATAGACCCCCATAATAGTGTTTCTTCTATATCTATAGTGTGCAAACATCAGCCTGATACAATTCTATTATATGCATTATACAAAACTGTCAAATTAGCCAATGTCATTTACGGAATTAGGGAAATAATATAATTATTATCTTGCTATCTTATAGGCATATCCGAGTGTGATTTTATCTAAGTCGGTTGGATAAAGATTATCTTTAATACTTTTATATTGCGATCGATTTATGTCTTATTCAAACGCGTCATTCATACATAAATGTTTAAAGAAAAAAAAAGTGGCACACGAATTTCCTAAAAGAACAGAATTACTATCAACATCAAATATATATTTTTTAACGATTTAACTTGCATGGCCTGTCCTTGTCCGCTAGTAAAGCAAATAATATTTAAGTAGTAACAACAAAATATAATAGTCATGTACACACATCCAAAAAAGTTTAGAAATGAATTCCAAAAAAAATTATAAAATCCAACAGTGATGATCTCTTCTTTGTATGGACCTCTATACATCAGAGAGGTCAAGTTGTATCTCAGGATCCGTTTAATTAATTGAGATAAGAAGTTCACCAGTTTTTAAGTTGGAGCATATACTTTCTAACAGTGGTAACGAAATTAAAATCTATTCAGTGGTTTTTGCTCCAACCCGTAACAAACAGACAAACAGACAAGAATTTTAAAGATCACATTTTTGGATTCGGAGACGTTTATATACCCTATCCCACTTGTTTTATTTAAATATCTTCAATGTACAGACACAGCTTTTTTTACAATTTTATAATAGTAGAGATATCAGCTTAAGCTAGTGATCGCAAACTTTTTTTTGATATGTGTACAGTCACAAGCATAAATAATGTAAATACTAAATACTACGACTTTTGCTAACTTTTCGATAATACCAATATCATTAAAGCAATGGTTCGAGAATACTTTGTTCATAACACCATACAATTTCAATTTAAACTTTAAGATAAAATCCCTTTTTTAATTTTGCCAAGTTTATACATATCTGTGCTCGTGACTGTACCTCGTAATTATTTTATGTTATGAACTAATCTTGCTTTATTACCCGTAAACTTGATATAAAAAGAAAACAGAGGTCTAACCACTAAAGAGCGAAATGAAATGTGACCCTTCAATTTATTGGTAGAATTGAAAGTTATTTTCGGATAATGTGGGAAATCAAGGCGACTTTTTTGCGACTCCGCAAAAAAGTAACACTCATTACTAACCAAAAGTTTACTGTACCTTTCATTTTCTTTTTGATATCGTTGGAGAGATCCATTAGCACTCCCGAGATGAGTCTTAACCGCCTCTCCTTATCTAGCCTCATCATCTTCGTGTGCACCACCAGGATCCTCTCCACGCTACTCGTCACATCATTCTCAAATACTGTAGCACCCAAATTCCTAAGCTCCTGAACCATCCACCCAACTTCTTCTACCACTTCTTCGTATAGTAAAGGAGTATTCTTCATCAAACTCTGCATTAGCACTATTGATAGAAGATTCGAGATGGTCGCTACAGTATTCTTCTGTTGTAAGGTGATAACGTAATCGGCTATGCTCTGGACTTGTTTGAACTGGTCGGGGGTGAGTTGCTGCAAGTCCAGGGGTTTCATGGTTTCTTTGGAAAGTGAAGTGCCGTTTTGAAGGTATTCTCTGACGGATAGGGGTGTGCCGAGGTTTATGTAGATATTGCCGAAGTGGTCGTTCAAACTGTGCAGAGCTTTTAGGAAACCCTGAAATAAGTTTTAATTGTATTATGTAAAACAGGTAGGTACTGTGTGTTTATTAATTAATATTATAAAGTTGAAGAGTTTGTTTGTTTCGGTCAACGCGCTTGTCTCAGGGACTGCTGGTTTGAATTGAAAAAAATGTTTGTGTTGTATAGTCCAATTATTAAAGAAGTTTATAGGATATATAACATCCCGCTACGACCAATAGAAACGGTAATAAAAGTAAGAGGTAAGTAAAAGTAAAGGCGGCCGAAGCCGCGGGCGGAAGCTAGTTTACTAAATTAAATTGGCGTGATCCAAACACATAATCATGTTCATCATCCTAACTGTTCGCAACTATGTTGGGTCGATTCAGTATTACCTCTGAACTAAATTTCTTTGGAGATAAAAATATCCTAAGGATAATTAATTGGTTAACAAGGTTTTCGGGCTTCTGACTAACACTAACAATAGTCATAGGTCTTTGTCACTTGAGGCGGGACCGAAGGCTTTACCTTTTAACCGCCATGCGTTTTGTCGAAGAAACGTGCCCCTAGCGCCAGGCACTTCATTACAACTAAGAATACTAGTGATGTGAAACATTTATTGCATTTTTTAGAAAGACAGTATAAAAATTAGTGTTGCCCAAATTCAGTCTTGGTCTTGCAGTCTTGGTCTTGTTCTTGCGTTTTTGCAAGACCAAGACCAAGAACAAGACCGCGTATTTTTAGCAAGACCAAGACCAAGACTGACCGTGCAAGACTTGAGCAAGAACAAGACATAGCCTGCAAGACTCTTGCGTCTTGCAGCTAGGACTTAGCGCTATTTCACTGAGTAGTTAGGTGTAACAGTTCGGTGTATAGGTAGGTACGCTTAGGAATTCTATGAGACGCAAAAAACTGTATCAAAGAATATGAAAAACTGGACCTATGCGCATTACGACTAATACCATAAACATAGCGAATAAAAAAATATCTATTAAAATCAAACTGAGTGCATGCATAGTTATGTTTTAACCATCGGCACTTTGATAATGCGGCATCAAAGGTTTTGTACTTACTTCTCAAAGAAATTTGCCGCTTTTCGGAAGTACATGGTTATGATACACGCGCCGGCGGCTTCTTTTGAAATCTAAAACAATCGTTGCCGCCACGCCGAAATCATAACATTTGACACTATTTGATTGCCGCCATAGGGCGTAGGTATACTCATGCAAAATAATTTCCTAGTAGAGTACCTACAGGTGTTCCAAAGAATAAATAAGTTTCAGAGTGCTTAGAATGAAAATGAATACATTATACTGATCACGCAAGTAGTATTACGATTAGGATAAAATGGTAAGGATAGGTAGTAGATGTCATATTAATTCATTCTAGTAAGTATATATTATAATATTGATTACTTATATGGTTTTAAACTAATTACTTAGGTACTATTATTGTACATTTAGTCATTATATTTCTTAAGTTTTTACAAGAAAAAATAGCAAAAAAGTGTTCAAATATCACCCGTTTAATAAATATTGTAGCCACTTTTAAATATACTTGAAACGTGTAAAAAAATTCTACAAAACTAATAAAATAATATAAAAAGCGTAGGTACTTACCTACTAATAAAATAAAAAGCCTGCGATAAGAGTTTTGTATTACTTACCAGCCCGAATATCTCTGAGAGAGATGATGAGAGTAAGTATTTACTAGCTGTGCCCGCGACTTCGTCCACGAGGAATAGTAACTTTGGAGGTATAGTGACGTTCAGGACTTATTTATTTATTTTAAAACTTCTGTCATCAAACATACAAACGAACTCTTCAGCTTTATAATATTAGTATAGATGTACGCCAAAACATTCACTTATATGTAAAGAATAGTGATTGGCACTAATTCTATTTTATTCACGCGTCGCGTCTGTACAAGTAGGTAATATTTAGTGTGTGTTTGTACGCCGCACGCGGCATTGTTTGATTTGCGGCGGCATCCTTTTCATAGAGCCGGCACGTGGCGAGGCGGCGCGGTAGAAAGCAAGGAAACGTACTATAAATAAAGGAATTATTTTAATTCCAGTCATTTCCAATTGAGCTGTGCTTCGAGTCTAACTTAATAATTGTTTTTACTAATTCTCGTTGTTTTCTAAAAACGTATCACGTGTACAATTTAATATGAGTGACGAAGATTCAAATTATTCTAGTCCGAGTAACGAGAGTTTGAGTCACAGATCTAAAAGACCCAAAAGCAAATTTGAGGAGTTTTTCGAAATAATTCATGCATCCCAAACTGCCTTCTGTAAATTGTGCCAACATAAAAAGTTTGAAATAAAAATGAAAAATAGAAACACTTCAGGCTTAAGGAAACATCTAATATCTTTCCACAAAAAGGAATCAGAAATATTTCTTCCTGTTAAACCAAAATTAAGTGGAGATATCACAAGCTTTTTAGTAACCGCTGGAAGAAGTGGACAGGTAAGAATATTTTTTAAACAGTTAAAAGAATTTTAACTCCGCGTAGCTATTCATGCGATACTTTCAAAAACGCCATTAACTTACGTAAGTATTTTTGAGTTAGTGGTGTTTTCACAGTTTTCATCTAGGGGTGCGACATATTAAGTATGTAATTATCGTCTTAAATATTTTTTATAAACACCCATATTTTCATTTAATCGGCCAGTAACAACTAAGTACTTTATTTTGGTAAATTACAGTACAGTGCAACCTTAATATAACAAATATCAATTTAACGATTTTCTCGATTTAACAACAACAAACCTCCTCCTCTTATACGCTCAAACCTAGTATGTTTTAAATAATAACAATAACACAAGATTTATTGTTTTGTTTCAGTCGGAAAACAGCAGTGACAACATCACGACAGCTACAGTTGATTGGGTGGTGAAAAAATATCTTCCCTTTTCATTTTTCGATGACGAAGCTACACAAGTATATTTTCGACGTATTTGCCCTAATATGGTGTTTCCTAAAAGGTCTACACTTAGAAGGAAAGTCAAAAAGCGATTTGAAGAGCTCCAATTGATTCTCAAGGAACGACTTCAACAATTATCATCTAAAATGTCTTTTACCATTGATGGGTGGACGTCAATTGCTGGTAGGAGTTACTACGGGGTTACTATTCATTATATAGACAACGAATGGAAGTATCAATCTGTAGTTCTCGATTTTATACCATCACGCCGTCGACATACTGGGGAAGATATTGCAACGATTTTCCATGAATGTTTATTGGAATATGGCATAATTGATAAAATACAAGGTATCACGGTCGACAACGCAACTGCAAATACCAAATTTATGTATGAACTGGGCAAACAACTGCCGCCACACTTTGATTCAGACAATCAACATTTCCGGTGCTTTGCTCACATTTTAAACCTTGGTGTACAAGATTTATTAAAGACCTTAGCATTACACTGTGAGTCTGACACTAACGCGCAAGATCAGCAGTACGAAGACTATGCAGACGAAACTGAGGATGAGGAAGATGAAGAATCTGCACCAAATATTGCTGACTCGCGTACATCTGTAACAAAGTTACGCAGTATTTCCAGTAAAATAAAAAGAAGTGAGATAGTGAAGAAGAAGTTTCAGTCTGCTTGTGAAGCAGCTGGCGTGCCATCAAATCTAAATGCCATTCTTGACTGTCCAACGAGATGGAATTCCACACATGATATGATTGGATTTGGTTTAAAAGTGAGAGCGGGCATTGACATATTGTGCAGTTCTGTCACCGAATTAAATGATTTTCAAATCACAGCTAATGAATGGCAGGTACTCGAAAAATTACATAAATTTCTAATAAACTTTAAACTTTTAAGTACAAAACTTGGTGGAGACAAATATGTTACATTACCGCTAGTCATTGTATCATTCAATCTCTTGCTAGATAAAATTGAATCCATGGTAAAACAGTTAGATGAGAAACCTAATCGATCTGAAGTGGATGAAAGGCTCATTCTAGCTTTCCAAGCAGCTCGAGACAAAATGCTTAAACATTACAAGAAGAGCAACTGGATTTATTGTACTTCTTTAATTTTAGACCCAAGGCATAAGGCTCAGACTTTTGACCTGACAATGTGGGGGAAGCAACTTAAAACAGAAAGTCTGCGCAAGTTCAATGAACTTTATGAAGAATATAAAAGTCTACACTCACTGAACAAATCTCTGGAATTACCAGAAAAAGAAAATAAAGTATGTGATGAAGATGAAGACGTAATAGACTTTGATAAACTCTATGAATGTCCCTCGACGTCATCTGGATCTTGTCTTCAAGGCTTAGTGATAGACGAGTTGGAGGAGTACCTGAGAAAACCAAGAACTGCCAGCTCGGAAGACATTTTAGATTGGTGGAGGACGCATGAGACAGAGTATCCGATTTTATCGAAAATGGCCCGTGATTTTCTCTCAATACCTGCAACTTCAGTACCTGCTGAGAGGTTATTTTCTAAAGCATCATTAGTAATTAGAAAACATAGAAATAGGTTAAGTGATGAGTCAGCCAGATGGTTACTTTGTATTAATTCTTGGTCAAAAAAAATTATATAAAGTATCATAACCTAATGATAAAGCTGTTGATTTGTGTTGTATTTTATTTTTTATTCAAATAAATGATAAATCGTAAAACTCTTTTATTAAATTTCTTATAAGTTGAGGGTTCAATCTCTTTCTAGACAGATAAGTATTGTTCTTTAAAATACAGTCAAGTTATTGTAAATTTGTTTTTTTACATGTTTTAGCAAATGTAAGCTTATAAATCATAAATGTTTATTAAGAAACAGTTACTTTCATGGAAAACGACATATAGGTCAGTTGATTTTTCGAATTTCTTATCAAATCTTCAGTTATTTATTAATCTGCTTGATCTTTACTATGGCTATGTTAATTCAAGCTCACAATGTTCCAATTCTAATACGTTTTTCTAAGATTTAAAGTAAACTTTAATAAATAGTAATAGACTAATAGGTAATTGCAAGACTTGCAAGACTCTTGCTGCAAGACCAAGACCAAGACCAAGACTGGGAGCGCAAGACCAAGACCAGGTGTATTGGCGCAAGACCAAGACCAAGACTGGCTAAGTCTCGTCTTGTTCTTGCATTTGGGCAACACTAATAAAAATACACTTGTAAATAAAGAAAAGTGTCTTTTATTAAATGTAGCCCATAAATACCAATATATCTAGACGTTTCTATAGAAATATACATAGAAAACTTGCTAAGAAAATAGACTATTTATTTTTAAAAAATCAGTAAAATATCGATACGCCGCAATCCCTTGTTCGAAAATGACGTCACAGGCGGTCGGATATATACGACTCCGGCGCTGAAGAGTTTGAAAATGTTGGAATTGATAGTGAGTTGATGATGAGACACACGACTTATACATTCTTAGCAGAAAAAAAAATTTAGGTGATACCTACTCATATTACCTACAGCTACACCAAGGAATACACGAGTCTTTCATGTTTATTAAATTAATACGGCACATCTGACCAATTAAAAATACTTATTAAGTTTTGTATAGAATGGTTTCTAAAAACATTGACAAGTTAAGTAAAAAACCTAACACATTAAACTATCACTTTTTATTTCTTTATCTTTAGAAACACCTTCAAAAAAACATTACGCAAAATTAAAACCGAGATCGAAACCAATAATATAACATACCAGTGGTTCACCTATTTATAATTCGTGATCTGATTCAAATTCTTCCGTATTTTCTTCCCGACCTTCCAATATTCTAATTAATTCCTCTGCACTCGACATGTTGTCGTTCGGTAGCTAGTGAACATGAAAATAATATATTCTGAATATATACTTATAAATACTTAGTACTCAATGCGGTATAATTATTTATCACTTGCCCTCACTAT
Organism: Acronicta leporina; assembly: GCA_947256265.1. Lineage (NCBI taxonomy): Eukaryota > Metazoa > Arthropoda > Insecta > Lepidoptera > Noctuidae > Acronicta > Acronicta leporina. The sequence continues at coordinate 5,685,752 of OX366529.1, forward strand.
TCCAATCTTCTCTCCGTTTATGACGTCACAGGCGGTCGGATATATACGATTCCGGCGCTAATACATTGAATGTTGTTAAAACTTGAAGTGTTGTACCAAATTAAGTTAAATTTTAACATATGGATTAATATTTTATAATTAGAAGCAACTTGTTAGTAAAAAATATTAATTAAAATAATGTATGTTAGTTAAAAGTCCCACTATAAAAAGAAAAACCGTAAACATTAATAACATTTTTTTCATTGATTTAATATGTAATCATTATATTTTATGCATATGATGAGGAATATGCATAATCGACTTGACCCCAACACTACTGTCGGATATATACGACTGCGGCGGTGGTAATCTTATAAAATACAATATTTAGCTCATTCACAAATAAGCTATTTTCTGTATTGAAGTTTATGTCATTCGACGGGTTATATTTAAGCCAAAACATAAAAAAATATTCCAAAACGTCTTCTGTTGGATTTTTATTAAAAACTTTCACTGGTTTCATGAAATCGTCGCGACAGGAGTTACATAATAATGTGGTCGGATATATCCGACGGCGGCGCCTGGGGCATAAATCCTCCTGGTCGGATATATACGACCCCGGCGGTTAAAAGGTTAACATCCGCTGCGAGTCAAACGGGCACAAAGGGGTTTTAACAATGGTTACCCATAGCATTGAAGGTTTTTTTATCAGCGTAATTATTACTTAGCCCCTGACATATTTATATGTTCTTCACACAAAAATGATACAAGTATAAGATTTGTTTTATGATTTGATGTGTACAAATCAAGGTGGAAATCCTCCGATTACGTAATCTTTATGAATCTACATATGTATGCGACATCTTGTTAATGCTGGTCTATAAGTTTGACCAGAATTGTATACTTAATCATTATTACAAACATTTTCTTCAATCTAACTGTTTAAACTGAACCTTACTTTAATTATGTCGAGTACTCAAACGTATCTGGGCCAATTCAATCCATTTATTTAAAACATAAAAGATTTTTAATATTGATATGGTCACTATAAGATGTTGATCTCACAACTTTTTACGATAGAAAAACTGAGTTGCGAGACTTGTTTTTTTTTTACAAGTTATGTTTTTATTGGCATTTACTTTTTAATAACCATACCTGTAAAGAAACAGGCGGCTTTTAATAAAAATTGGTCTCCCTTGTTCAAAGGTATTGTCCGTCCCCTTGCATTAAACTGGCCATTGGCATAACTGATGTTGTGGACTTATTTTAGACAACTTTGCCTCCAGCATAACTTTATAATAATGAAATCACAGTGAATTTTAGAGAAATTTTCCACGGTAACAAAGATACTATTATGCAAGAAGGTTAACTCAGGTCAGTAATGTTTGCTATAGACAAGTCAACATTGTGTCCGTTGCGTCAGTGTAAGTATATTAAAACAGGTTCATTTATGTAATCATTGTAATGAAACCAAGTTTAATATGGATTATATTTACCTAGGTACTATTATTCCGTCAAGGTGGGTTGCTGTCCACCACGTGTGATTAGTGTGCCTTTTTTTTTTGCGGCCAAATGCGAGTCGGACTCGCGTACGAAGGGTGCCGTACCATAAATCGCGTTTGTTGTATGGGGCCCCCCATTAAATATTTATTTTATTTTGTGTTTAGTATTTGTTGTTATAGCGGCAACAGAAATATGTAGGTACCTACACAAATTGTGAAAATTTCAACTGTCTATCGCGGTTCTTAACATACAGCCTGGTGACAGACAGACGGCTGGACAAACGGACAGACATCGAAGTCTTAGTAATAGGGTCCCGTTTTTGTTATGGTATAGGGGGGGGCAAACGAGCAGACGGATCACCTGGTGGTAAGCGATAACCGTCGCCCATGGACACCCACAACACCAGACGAGTCACGAGTGCGTTGCCCGCCTTTTAAAAGGGTTTGGGCCTCCGGTAACCTGACTCACTCGACGCAACACAACGCAAGCGTTGTTTTACGCCGGTTTTCTGTGAGGCCGTGGTATCACTCCGGTTGAGCCGGCCCATTCGTGCCGAAGCATGGCTCTCCCACGTGAAAAACTGTTTTAACCCTTTGGGTAACCCTAAAAACGATCGTAGCCAGCCACGGATTTCGGTAGCTTACCATAGCAACTCACATTACTATCAAATATACTTCTGTCATACATACAAATCTGTCAAACTGCCTCGTTAGTCTAGTGGTTTCAAGTGCGACCGCTACGCTAGAGGTCTTGGGTTCAATTCCCAGGTCGAGCAAAGTGTTATTGGGTTTTTCTATGAAATTCTCAGTAGCAGCTCGGAGTTTGGAATATGTGCCCGGTTAATGGCAATAGGCTCGCCCCCTATTACATGGGACCTAAACATACCGGCGAACTGTGGGTGTACCTTAGTACACCTCTGCCTAACCCTTAGGGGAATACAGGCGTGATGGTATGTATACATACAAATCATCCCACCAAGCTTAATAAACTCGCTGCCAGAAGTCTAACTTATTTCTAGTGTTTGAAACATTTTAAATATTGCATTACAAAGTTATCAGCACATGTAATGTAACTACAGCTGCTATTTTAACACTATTACCTCTGTCCTAGTTGGTTAATCGTTGGAATTTACCTATTTAAGTGAGTCTATATAACGCGAGTTGACCGGAACAATTCATTATAACTATACCTACCTATGCTATTTCACATACACAAACCCAAGAAAGGAAAGAACTTTTTGTAATAAAGTAACTATGTAGGTACTATATGTGCTGGAGGTCCAATTATATTACCTATAAGCCATATTTAAATTTCATATTTACCCATAGTTAAAGACAAACTGTCCCTAGAATTTCATGGAAATATCCCAAAATCCCGTCGCGGTCGTAGTAGTAGTCATTTGATTAATTAGTTAGCACCTAATTAATAAAATTGCGTTTTAGAAGAGCTCAGTGCGTAGGATTTTCTATATTTTTTAATGTTTGGACCCCTTATATAGCTAACACTTTGATTTTAAACTTCGTAAATTTTGCGTCATAGATAACCGAAGATTTTTGTCAAATATCTGCAGAATATTCTAATTATTATGAAATAAATTATAGCTAATAATTTTATACTTTACTTACACAAAATGTCAACCCAACGTTATCATATTATATTAACACACGTGCAGCGGCCTTGGACACCTGTGCGTAATCAGACATTGACCTTTGATCTGATCAGATATTTACAATGTAAGTATAATATTAATGGGTTTATTTTAATGTAACTAAATCCGAAAACTTGATTATCATGTTTATGACACATAACAGCGTTATTCATTTATTACGATCAGTGTCAATTTAGAAAGAGATACAGAAGATTTGGGTCTTACTGAAGTTCTTATGCTATGAATTAAACAGTTGTCAAACATTACTTATCGTACCTTTATTTTGAAACCGTTCCTAAACGAATACAATATACTTACAAAAAACTAATATTCCCGAAATTTAGTTAATAACTCCACCTTATTTAATTCAGCACAATAATAATGCAAAAATCTCATTAGCCTAGTAGTCCTTAGCGCGGCTGCTACGCTAGAAGTCATGGGTGCGTTACCCAGGTTGAGAAAAGTGTTATTGGGTTTTTCTACGAAATTCCCAGTAACATCTCGGAGTTCGCAATTTGTGCCCGGTTAGCGGCAATAGGCTCGCCCCCTATTACATGCGACTTAAATCTCCTGTAGGTAAATACTTTTTTTTGGTTTCGTAAGGAAGCGCCATCTAGTAAAAAAAAACTATGTAAAACAACTTGTAAAATTGTATTTTTAAGATCTATTTACAGAAATAAATATAATTTATCATTTATCAAACTTATCTGTGATCTTGTCTGTAGGTTAATAAGATGATTAAATAATGAATTACTCACCCCAGTGGACTCTTTAGGCTTGGGCACGCCGAGGTGCTCGTAAGCGAAGAGCGAGTGTTCCATCAGACGGTCGTAGCTGATGTTCACAGGTACTATGGTGACGTCAGTAACCTCATGCGCGAACAGTGGGACCAGGCTCATTGACAACATACCTGTTGATAAAAATAACATCTGTCATCGTCGGCCATATACACCTGCAACACCTGCCGTGGGAGAGCCATGCTTCGGCACGAATGGGCCTGCTCGACAGGAGTGATACCACGGCCTCACAGAAAACCAGCGTGAAAAAACACTTACGTTGTCTTTCGCCGAGTGAGTGAGGATACCGGAGGCCTAAACCCTTAAAAAGGCGGGCAACGCACTTACGACTCCTCTGGTGCTGCGGGACAAATATATCTGTTCTGGTGTTGAGTAAACCTGATACACCTATGTATAGCTAGGTACGCACCTAAGCTTTGAACATAGTACCTGATGCTTGCATGAATTGAGACAAGAGGAACTGTAAACATCTAACAAGTATATGCGAATGACGTTCTTCGCTGGTAGAATACCAATATTTATATAACACATTTACGTAACATTTGACTTCGATACAGAGTCCACGATACAGGAGAAGTTCGTATTACTTACGTATCTAAAATGTTTCTAAAAATAAAATCCATAAAAAAACGTACTAAATCTGTTCATAACTTTTTTACAAAAGCTTGAAGTTCTCTTCCAAGGAAAAAGATGTAGTTCTGTAATATTTTGTTTCTCCTAACTTTGAACTAATTGAACGTAGCTAGGTACCTATATACCTGTTTGTTTGTTTGACTGAGAAAAAGACGATAGATGAGAATGGAAAGCGGCGGTAGCTTAATGGCTAGGGCGCAGGACTTGCGATCATGTGGTTGCCGGTTCGAAACCCACCCATTGCACTACCTACGTGAACCCACTCGTAACACAAGCATTTAGCTTAGCACGAGGTGTTAACAAGAATACTAGTAATGTGCGACCCACATCGCTAGTAAGCTTTTTTTAAAAAAAAAATAGTGACGTTCCTAGTAAAAATATTACAACAATAAACTATTTAAGTCTTTAGAAGAATAAATGGAATATAAAATTATAAACTTACCATATTTCGGTGGCATACTTTTATTGCTTCTGCTTCGCGTGCCCTCTAGAAAGAATTCGATAGGCGCACAGTGCTTCGCTACCACAGTCCTCACGTACTGCTTCAGAGTGGCCGCGTATAGAGGGTCCCCCGCTAATGTACGACGAATGTAGAACGCACAAGTTTCTCTCATGCGTCGCCCTATCACCGCCATGGAGTAGAAATCTGGAATAACCACACTTTTAGAACATTTTTAAGGACGTTCTTATAGATACAGTAGATTATTGTTCAAGATTAGTCAGAAGGTTCTTAGCAATCATCTTAGCCTAGAGTGCGAGTGTGTCAATCGTGTAGGCTATTCTAAATGACTTCCATAAAGGAAGAGGCTAGGTTGTGTATCACTGTTGATTTTGAACCGATCTAGACGATTATATTTTTTGTTACATACATACCATCAAATATCATCAAGCTTGTATTCCCCGAAGGGTTCGGCAGAGGCAAACTAATGTACACCTACAGTTCGGCGGTATGTTTAGGTCCCATGTAATAACCTATGTAAACATGTAAACTATTGCCATTAACCGGCACAAATCGCAAATTCCGAGCCAGTATTGAGAATTTTTCAGAAAAACCCAATAACACTGCTCGAATCCAGGACCTCTAGCGTAGGTACTAGTAGCGTTCAGGACCACTAAAATAATGAGACAGTTTTTTTGCTATTTTTCAAATATTCTCCCGAACCTGTCTACTATAAACTCTAAACGGATACCTACACCATAATGTGCTTGATTTCGGTTTACTTTTTCCAAAAAGTTTACTAATAACCTTTTTTTCACGCTTAATTTTTTTACTTACTCGTACTTATCACAGAAGTCGGTCTATTTACATTTGCTCGGAAAATTTATTACGCGTTAGTTTGTCAATACACTTTTGCAATAGTAATGTAATAACTTACATAAACAATGAGGTGACTTCAATCTATACTAATATATAAAGCTGAAGAGTTTGTTTGTTTGCGTGAACGCGCTAATCTCAGGAACTACTGGTCCGATTTGAAAAATTGTTTCAGTGTTAAATAGCCCATTTATTGAGGAAGGCTATAGGCTATATATCATCACGCTACACGGACGAAGTCGCGGGCAGAAGCTAGTAATTTATAAACCTCCGTTACTGGCAATTTACGATTGGCAGTTACTTAGGCAATTTAGGCAGTTAGTGGTCATCACTTCAATCACTGCACACTGAATTTTCAAAGCTTGGTGGTGATAACTATGAATATTATCAATGCTATCTTATAGGACTGACGGACATCTGCAGACATAATTTTGCTACTGTACCCCTATCTGTCACAGGGTTTGATCCCAAGTGTACATGCTATGTTTTTAAAACGAATTATATATATATTTATGTTCAACATACCCATGCCAGCAGCCACAGCAGGGAAATCAATGTCATAGTGATAGCATAGATAGGTCATAAGGCAGAAATCTGCATAGCTCCTGTGGGTGGGCAGAAACAGCACTGGATTCTTGCCCATCTTGGATTTTAGCTACAAAACAGAATAAAAATGATGAGAACAGATAAAAATTAAAAATGTTTGTTTTTGGTGTCATAATAAATAAATAAATAAATATTATGGGACATTTTTACACAGCACCATCTAGTCCCAAACTAAGCAGAGCTTGTACTATGGGTACTAGGCAATGGATATAATACTTATATACTTTTTTTGTAAATACATACTTATAATACATAAGAAACACCCAGGCGAACACAAACACTTATATTCATCACATACATTTTTGTGTCCTGTGGGAATCGAACCCACTACCTCATGGTCAGCAGTCCGGTACTCGAACCACTAAACCACAGAGGTTGTCAATATAGCATGACAACATGTTTGGTTTCAGCGCCACATGTTGTGTGTTCAATCCCCACAGTTGTTCCAGGTCTGGGTGTGTGTAAGTGAGAAGTATTTATACAATACAGGAGAAAGTCCTAGTGTGGAGTGACATTTGAAGAAATATATACCTAGTATCTAGTAAAATCAATCTTGGCTTTTGAATTTCAGCACTTTGTTAACTTAACAATTTTAAAGTTCTTAACTTTTGAAAACCAATAAAGTTAATTCTTACATTGAAGGCAGCAGCTTCATTGACAAACATCCTTATCTTCATCATGAATGATATCTTCAGGAATACTACTCCCATCCATCTAATGACATGTATCTTCTTATCTAGACCCATCTCCTCCAGATACTTGTACACTTCCTGATGTAATTTATCTTTGCTTACACCAGTTCTTGAACATTCCTGATAGAATATAAATATACAATGTAAAAAATATGTATATTCTGTAAGCTAATTTAGCAAAAAATAAGTTGACCATAATGAGTTACTTATCCGATTAAATAAAGTGTACCTATAAGAACCTCATCCCAAATTGAATTCCTCAAAATTCCCTCACTATAATAATTTTATAAGCTTAGCATGGAAAATGCTAGGTAAGGTGGCATGGTACAACATCAAACTAACTGCAAACTAAGTCATGTTGGTTGAGAAGCAAAGTAACTTGTAAATAGTTTTCACTGATGTCACCTTTAAAACATATTTTTTTTTTTAAAAAAAAAGCTTACTAGCAATGTGGGTCACACATTACTAGTATTCTTGTTAACCCCTCGTGCTAAGGTAAAATGCTTGTGTTACGAGTGGGTTCACGTCGGTAGTGCAATGGGTGGGGTTCGAACCGGCAACCACATGATCGCAAGTCCGACGCCCTAGCCATTAGCCTACCGCCGCTTCCAAAATTCCAAATTGAAAGTGAAAAGGCAAATTTCGACATGGTGGGTAGGACTTGCTGTAGCTTAGTGGTCATAGCTATAAGAAGTTTATAAGATATAATTTCCTATAGCTTTAATACATGTTCTGTCTATTTTGTCATATGATATTCTGTGACAGGAAAAGAATACAAAACATAGTATAGCTATAAGAAGTTTTATATTTTTATGAATAAGTGGGTTATTATTTTTATTAACTACCTCGTTAGTCTAGTGGTTTCAAGTGCGACCGCTACGCTAGAGGTCTTGCGTTCGATTCCCAGGTCGAGCAAAGTGTTATTGGGTTTTTCTATGAAATTCTCAGTAGCAGCTCGGACTTTGGAATATGTGCCCGGTTAATGGCAATAGGCTACCGGCGAACTGTGGGTGTACCTTAGTACACCTCTGCCTAACCCTTAGGGGAATACAGGCGTGATGGTATGTTGTTATGTTATTTTTATTTTGGTTTATGTAACAAAATACAGTAGTAGTCAGCTTATTTAGTTAATTTTCCGAATCACTACCTTAAGCATGTATTTTTAACAAAATTTTGAAGTATTTATGAAAGTTGTGGTATTTTTTACTGTATGCTTCTATATCAGGCTGTAATGGCTGGTTATAATATTCAGTCAGAGAGAGTCGCCTTAGGGGTGGAGTTCTCATACAATATGTGGAATGTCGTAAAGTTTACACTGTTATGTGTGTACCTATTTCATACCATCTAAGTTGTACTCACTGCTTCTATGACAGCATCCAAATATACAGATTTTGCAACAATATTCTTGAGATCTTGCGGAGAACAATATTTGTCCATTTGCATAGTTCGTTGTGGATTCCAGTTCCGAGTCATGAAACTGAAGATCCCGGATTTTGTCTTCCTCGGTTCCATAATATCAACAAAGTCTACTTTTTCGAACATTTTCACACACTTTATGACCAATGTTCACCAAATTGGACACATTCCATGTGTTAAGAAACAAGAGATTTATTTATTTGAGTCGTATTAAAAAGACAAAGAAGTTTTATAAATATAAGAAACTTCATAAAATGTGTTGTATTATTTTATTTTACGTATAAACGAATTAAAAAACTTCAGACAACCTCTCTCGTTGATAATTTATCTGACACTGACTCACTGACGTCTGAGTCTGACATTTTATTTTATGTCAAAGTCACAGCGGGCCCGATTTTGACAACTTGATGTCACTTTTTTTGACAGACCATTTAAATGTTTTGTTTGGACCTCAGGTTTGAACGTAAATTATGGATTTATCCTCCTATTAAGTATATACTTAATTTGAGGATTTATCACAATAGCATAAAAAATATTAAAATTAAAAGACGAGATAGTGAGACAAATTACTATTAGTGATACAAATGCTCTTACGGTAACAACGCGACTAAGGAGAGAAGTGGGAGAGGGCACATAAATGATGTCACTGTCGTAGTAGAATTGTATAATTCGCTATTTTACATAACGGCTAGCTGCTTTACAAAATAGCTCTATGTAAAAAAAAATATTTCTTAGGTAAAATAGCTGAATGACTTCCAGATGAATTGTCATGCGATACGTTTATCAAAACAGCTACCCACGCTTTGTTGTTTTGTAGAATGACTTATTTACAGATGCGATAAGCGTTTTATGTAAAAACCCTATGACAGTTATATTTTTACGGATTTTTGCAACCAAATATAGTTTTGACGGGATAATTTCGGGATGAAATATGTTTACATTGGTTAGGTTAGGTCAGAACTGTGACCAAACGACGCACGAGCCGAGCGAGCGGGGCTGCGGCAGCGGCCGGCGAGTGCCAGACTGCCAGAACCGAAATGTAGCCAATGTAATTGTATTAGGCTATTGTTATGCCATACAACGCTCCTAGCGCTGAATTTTGGAACTAAAATCTACCATCCAACATTTCATTTCACGATGAAATCCACTGTTCTACACTTACACTTCTACATGACAGCTAGACACCAATCCACTACATTGATGAACCCAAAACTAAGTAACTTGATGACACGATACATCAAGACAGCTAGACACCAATCCGCTACATTGATGAACGCAAACATTCATTCCATTCCGCGTTTTGAAGGTCACTAATTATGCAAAACTGCTGAACGTATTTCTAGCTATTTTCTAAAGTGGCCAGCGATTATGTAAAATAGAATTATACAATTAACCTATACCTATGCTGACCTAGCATTGGTATAGGTTTTCCTTACAATACTCAGTTGTTTGGGTCTACATAATATTTGAAAATCACACCCGTCATGAGTAACATGCATATTATTTATAGCTAGATAATTTAGCCAGCAATTATAGTTCTACGCACAGCACCTGGAGTGCCTGTACTGAATGATAATAAAAAGAAAAACGATTCAGTCTTCTTGCCTGTATCCCATATAATTTTAAAATGCTCTAAATTAGAAGATACGGTTTAGTTAGACAATCTACGCAAGTTTATGATTTTTTTATACATGTACAGTTCTGTTGTTACTACCACTGTATGTATGGATAATCATGAATGTAATATAACATAACATACCATCACGCCTGTATTCCTCGAAGGGTTAGGCAGAGGCGTACCAATGTACACCCACAGTTCGCCGGTATGTTTAGGTCCCATGTAATAGGGGGCGAGCCTATTGCCATTAACCGGGCACAAATTCCTAACTCCGAGCTGCTACTGGGAATTTCATAGAAAAACTCAATAACACTTTGCTCGACCTGGGAATCGAACCCAGGACCTCTAGCGTAGCAGTCGCGCTCAGGACCACTTGGCTAATGGCTAATGAATGTAATATGTTTAATATTCTTGTGGTAGATAATATTGAACTGACTGCGGTGAATTTTGTATCTCGGGTTTCACGAGTTCCCTTCGCCATTATGTTGGTAGCAGTAAAATTAGCAATAACGGTTGTGACGTTCAAAAAAACTCCAACTCTTTCCTGCTTTCACCAGTTTTTAGTATCCTCCTAGGATGATCCTAGGCAATGGCAGTAGATAGTCGGCATCAATGACATTATAAAGTTAAAAAGTATTATATCATTGGTCGGCATGATTTCAACGATTTCAACACAGTACAATATTGAAATTAATAATTCCTGAAATCAAGTCGAGTCAACATAACGGCGAAGGGAACTCTTTCGTGAAACGCGCTTTTTTGCAGACTACCTTCATCATCACTCACAGCTTTACCCACGTTTACCCAATGCAGAGATTTGTACTTTCCAACTCGCTTTACGCTTTGTCATCAAGCCACTTGGCCATCCATCTCCCGAGACAATGTTTGCTATAGGCCTTCTTTTTGTCACGAATACTAGGGTTTATGAACTCGATAGCCACATTTTGTTTAGAGATTCTTTTGAGAGCGTCCATGTATCGTCATTGCTGGCAAGTTTCATTGGTGGAAGAGACGGGTCTTCAGGCAATCGATCTCTGAACACGTCGGTGTTTTCCGAACGCATCCCATCTTAATCTAGGTACCTAGTCAATCAGCCTTACTCCCGAGACCTTACCTCAGAGCCTTAATATAATGGAAATGAGAGGTTTTGGTATGATGTTAAGAAATCAAACTTATGTGTCATACTACTGTTTTATTTCGTGTAGATCAAAGTCTTACATTTAGCACCAAGATATTTCAATAGTTCCCCCAAAATTTTAATTAAAAGTTTTAACAATTGGTTATAAAATCATGAATTCCTTTCAAAACAATAAAATAGTCCAAACATTACTATGGCACAAAATGAATATAATTAGCAACCGAAAAATACTTAAATAGTAATTTTGTATAACAATAAAAATTAACGACCCATTAGAAAAATATACTATAAAACCTTAATGTATGGAAAAATCTCGGCTAACCTATAATCCCTGTATTCCAGAAAGGCAAAACGAATATAAAATATTTAATCATATTATAATATTTGTCACCCACCACATGTGTCACACTTCACAGCTTTTCAAAGCTGCTTAAAAGCTGAGCTTTCAGTGTTGATACCCAAGCTTTCATAGGATTTAGTAACTAAATTGATCTACATGATTATAAACGACATTTAAAAATCAGCAATTGAATATCACAAAGACAGTAATTACAAAAATACATATATGTTAAATTCAATTTTGTCATGTACTTAAAACAATATGAAATAAAAAAAATTGGAACAATCCCTAAAAAAAATAAGACGTCTTTAAAACTTAAATTGAATCTTTGGCTAGATTCATTATTCTTAGAAGCTAAAACTATAATATAATACGACGACTAAACCCCGAAAGTGGCACTTGCCTCTTACATTACTTACGAGCTAAATATAATCAAAATATAAAAATGAATGGCGGAAAAGAGCATATGAACTGGAGTGGGCACAAGTCAAGTGCTTTTCCAACAGTGTCTGTAAACAATGCAAAATAACAAAAACAACATTTTTTATGACAATTTTGTATAGTATAAACAACGAGAATCAAAAAGTCCCCAGTAGTCTGTAAAAAATAGGTATTAATGATAAATTCAACTGGAAACCTCCAGTTTCATATTTGAGCTTTTAAATTGTTTATACTTATATTAAAAGATTAGGAAAAATATATAATCAATGTTGTACAAAATATATTTTTTAAATGACTAATTTACTTATTTAGTTATTATTCCAAATATACCTATAACCGTGTTTTAATTGACTGCAATCATGGTGACCAATAAGGTCAGCAGAATTTTTTCTTACATATTACTCCTGTGTAATTGCTCTTTTATCATACATTATTTTACTCTTGGACCGTAGTCTAAGAATAAAATAAAAAGTTGGTTCTACAAAAATATCACATTTATCAGACGGGGTAGAGACAGAATAGTACATTCGCTGCAGCTTGCCACAGGTGGGATTCCCACAAGTGCGTTATTTAACACTGGCGGTGTCTTAAAGCTAGTATTGATATCTCATCTCAGTTATAATCACATTGATATAACAATCCCTTAAAATACTTAAGAGAGTTAAAACCCTCTTATTTAAAAACGTTTTGTGAACTTATTTGTGCTACTGTTTTTCTTATATCATATTGTTCTCTCACTTCACTAACATGAAGGAGAATGGGTATGGCGTTTTTTTAAATAAAGCTCAATTTAAATTTTCTTTGCGCAGCTTATAAGGTCAAATCATTTGATATAATTATTACTATCAAGCAGTTTAACTGCATTATACGCACCATATTTTTTTATTGGCACCATTGAACTATACAAAATTTTAAGCACTAAACATGTAATTGGATAACTTCAAGAGATTTAATCGATATCAGAGGGGGCTCTTCCTAAGGAGCGCTGGAGCGCTGCACTCCTAAAAAATTTGACTCAACAAAATGTATGGTATGTATCAAGTTTATATTATGTTGATAAAAACACATTTTGTTGGAATTATTAATTTACGTAAGAAATTACGCATCGATTTACTCTGAACCCGACGCAGCAGAAAGCAGTAATAGGCACAAAATTTGGCGTCAAGACGTAATGAGTGGATAGCGCGGTGCGCACCTAGTCGGCGCTCATATGAAAACAAAGTTCAGTGCAACGGTTTGTACGAAATTCAATGAGTGCGAAAGAGAAAATCCGCTCGGCGCGTGACACGGAAGATTTGTATGAGAAATTAGGCAATTCTGGAGCGGCGCTCTTGCGCGACGTTGCCAAACCTCGATAGAGCGACGACGCAATATAGCGCACAGATTAGTAAGTTGAACCTATATTTTTTTAAGGGATATATTTCGTTTTCAATCCCGGATTTATTCAGATTAAGGATAGGATATTGGTTTCCTGAATTGTGGACTCATTTTGATGACCTCTTAAAATTAAGTTTATATTGCCTGTAGCAGTTATATTAGAAATAAGAAAGGGCGGGTAGAAAAAAAAAATAGGTCTCATTAGCGCAAGGTGACACACATATTGTTTGTGCCGTAATGGTTATCGTCCAACCAGACATATTTTTGTTATTACGACTTACTTAGGAGTACCGTCTTCCATTTTACCGGTACAATACTATCATACGCTCACGCCTGTAATCCCCGCAGTGTTAGACAGAGGTGTATGTACGTACACCCACAGTTTGTGCGAGCCTGTTGCCATTAACCGGGCACAAATCCAAACCCCAGAGCTAATACTGGGAATTTCACAGAAAGACCCGATAACACTTTGATTTACCTGGGATTATATAAGGATTCCGCCCGCGACTTCGTCCGCGTGGAATAGTTACTTAGTCTTAGCGTGATAATATATAGCCTATAGCCTTCCTCAATAAATGGGCTATCTAACAATGAAATGATTTTTCAAATCGGACCAGTAGTTCCTGAGATTAGCGCGTTCAAGCAAACAAACAAACTCTTCAGCTTTATATATTAAGTATAGATTTAAACGGTAATGACGTTAAAATATGAGCTGCAGCGAACGTGCTATATTAAAAGTTAAGTTAAATACAATACAAAGTTTAAGACCTATACTACAATCACGAAGTGGAATATTACCACTGAGTCTCGATTTTATCGAAACTCCTAAACTACAAAAGACGTACAAAACTACTCGACATGGCGAATCTGATAATCCTAATTAAATACACTATAATAATACAATAATTTCGGGAAATGGTAGGTATAATTAGTACAAGTAATGCTGAGTACAATCCAGCATGGCTGTAATGTGCGCCAGTCTTAATAAAAGTTCCTTAAAATTCCTTTATGATCTCAAGATCAAGGATGGGAAGATCCTTGATCTTGAGATCATGAGATATTCACGGCAACACTAAAGATGAGCTCTGCCAACGTCACACGCAAATTAATGAAAAATTACTTGTTTTTCTGCGCCTTTTTTGTGCTGATTTCTAGCCCTTGCAGCATGGGTGCAATGGTGTCGAATATTTCGAGAGACCTCTTGGTCTCATCGTCTACGCTCATCGAGTCGAAGCCGTGGTAGGTGCTGAGCTCTCGACAACGTTGAATGTACATGCGCCATTTTATGTCTTTTTCGAGACAAAGTGGATTGCCCACGATAATAACTTTAGCTTTAGCTCGGGTGATGGCGACGTTGAAGCGCTAAAAAAAAATTTTCGTTAGTACATTTTAAAATCTCTGTTATATCTACGACAATTTACTCAATATGGTCGTTATATAGTTGTTTGTCATCCCTAGAAACATCAACAAATTTTATATATGATGATGAAGATACAAAGTCCTCTTTAGCATAAGGTATTATTATCAAAGTACCAGTTGATTATGTATCTATCTAAACATATGCGTACACCTATACTAGAGAAAACTGTGATTCATTATTAAAGATAAAAGATATCACTATACCCCTTATCTGAAAAGAGCAGCAAGAATAGTCTCAAAAAGTCAAGAATCCAAGATGACTTATTATAAACTTACTTTGTCATCAACAAGGAAGCCGAGCTGGAACTTAGCGTCGTGATCAAGGAGGTTGCAGTTAGCGCGGACAGTGGAGATGATAATAATACGTTTCTCCTTGCCTTGGTAAGCTTCAACTGTCCCCACCTCAATTTTATCGCAGCCCACTTCTTTCAGAGACTTTTTGATATGATACACCTGTAAAACAAAGCAGACATGTCATTGACGGCACGATTCGCACAGTGCAGTGGTTTCATGATTAGCTTCTGCCCCATGGCTCCCGAATTAGATTCTCGAACGGAACCCAATATATGTAACCAATGTGACCCCACTGCTGAGCATATTAAACAGCATTGAATATTAAAAGTGATATTGGTTTTTCTATAAAATTCTCAATAGCAACTCGATGTTTGAGTTCTGTGCCCGGTTAATAGGCTCGCCCCCTATGGCATGGACTTAAACGTAGCAGCGAGCTGTAAAACTGGCCTCCGCCTAAACTTTCGGTGAACATAGGCGAGATGGAAATGTTAAATATTATAAAAAGGCAATATTGTCTTTACCTACAATTATTCTATTAAAAAAATAACTGTCGGTAAAGATAGTTTTGGCGTGACTTGCGAACTGACCTGTCTGATGTAAGGTGTTACAATCCCGATATCTTCCATCGGCACCTTGTGAACCATTACCAAGCGCTTCACGTACAGCTGCACTATCTCACACTCCATCATGTTGAAGAAGCTGCAACACAGTTATCTTACTTACTTCGATTGCTCAACTAATCGATCGTCGCGGGTTCGTTCCCCGCATGGAACAATTATTTGTGTGTGCCTAATTGTTCCGAGTCTGGGTGTTTATTCACGGAATATTTGTGTTGGTAAACGCACCCACGATACGTGGAGGAAATCTTAGGCCCACTTGCACCAACTTTTTAAATATGTTTAAATTGACATTGAAATAAAACTATTTTTACGGATTTTATCGCGTTGTATTAAATTTTATTATTTCCCGACGTTTCGGATCCTTTACAGCATCCATGGTCACGGGTAGACTGAGGTGTTGGACGTCTTGATGTTAATGATGAAAACACGGTTCAAGTGCTATCAAAAGGCCTAAATTATGCAATAACACCTCGTAATATACCGGTAGAAAACATAATATGCAATGTAGAAGAGTGCCTTTATAAAAATAATGTAAATAAACAAGATTTAGAGGCGATACGTCAAGACATTTCGTCAGTGTTACGTCGTAGCAGACCGCCCAAACTGAATCTTACAAAAAACCAATTTTTAGCGCTTAAAAACCTACGCGAAAGGCCCGAGTTAACCATTCTACGTGCAGATAAAGGTAACGCCACGGTGGTTATGGATACGTCGGACTACAATAATAAAATACAAGACCTTTTATCGGATGTTAACACCTACAAACCAGTGAAAATAGATCCTACAACGAAAACATTAAAATTAACTAGTGATCTAATAAAAAAGCACTCCGATACATTGAAGTTAGACGTAAAATATCTAATTCCCAGTTGTGCTAAACCACCAAAGCTGTATGGGCTGCCCAAGATACACAAACCCAATGCTCCGCTAAGACCAATAGTCAGCCAAATCGACTCACCAACCTACAGATTGGCTCAACACCTTGCTAAAGTACTCACACCACTAAGAGGAAACAATGCAGCATATGTGAAGGACTCATACCATTTTGTCAGTGAAATAAAACATCTACACCTCACCGACAATGAAACTATGGTCAGTTTTGATGTTCAGTCTTTATTTACATGTTTACCAGTGGAAGATTGCATCAGAATTGTATCTAAGAAACTATTAGAGAATAACATGCCTATTGAATATGCTGAACTACTAAAACATTGCCTAACATCTGGCTATATGTTGTGGAATAATCAATTCTACACGCAAGTGGATGGTGTAGCAATGGGTTCTCCAGTATCTCCCATTGTTGCTGATATCTTCATGGAAGATTTTGAGGAGACTGCCTTACAATCTGCACCTGTAACACCAAAATTCTACAAGCGGTACGTAGATGATACTATCACCATTTTACCATCTAATAAAGTAACAGCATTTTTAGACCACCTTAACTCCTTAAATTCTAAAATTCAGTTTACTATGGAGGCAGAGGCCAACAACTCTTTAGCTTTCTTGGATGTCTTGGTAATTCGTACCCCCAATAATACCTTGAGTCACACTGTGTATCGAAAGAAAACCCATACAGACAAATACTTAAATGGTGAATCACACCACCACCCAACACAGTTATCTACCGTCGGTAAATCTTTGTTTCAGAGAGCGCGTGGGATCTGTGATGAGCAACACCTGGCTGCAGAGCTTCAACATGTCAAGCAAGTGCTACATGACAACAAGCTCCGAATACCGCGCCCTCGTCACAGAAACCGCGTGAAACGTGCCACAGTCGAGCGTCTACCTGCTGTATTGCCATATGTTAGAGGAGTCACAGACAAGATTGGCTATATCTTGAAGCGAGCTTCAATCAAAACATACTTCAAGCCGCTGAAGAAGATTAGTCAGTTCTTACCACCTGTCAAGTGCCACATACCTCTTCAAGATGCAGGAGTATACAAGCTTGATTGTGATTGCGGTCTCTCATACATAGGCCAAACTAAAAGAAGCATAGGGACCCGCGTAAAAGAACATATTGCCGATGTCAAACACCGCCGTTCCAGAAAGTCTGCAGTTTGTGAACATACCCTAGACAAGACCCAGCACTACATCAGATTTGATAAACCACAAGTCCTCGCAAAAGAAAACCGATTCCTACCTAGGATGATTCGTGAGGCTATTGAAATTAAAAAACACCCAAATTTCAATAGAGAAGATGGTTGGGTCTTACCAGCTGCTTGGAACCCCATTATAGAATCTATTAAGTCTAAATCCAAGCCCAAAACTGCAAGACCAAAGGATACGGTGAGCTCGTTCTGCGTGAATCGGATCACTAATAATTAACAAAAATGTAAGGTAGCTGTTAGTAATTTTAACATTAAGACGTCCAACACCTCAGTCTACCCGTGACCATGGATGCTGTAAAGGATCCGAAACGTCGGGAAATAATAAAATTTAATACAACGCGATAAAATCCGTAAAAATAGTTTTATTTCAATGTCTAATATTCGCGTAAGTGTCAGAAACCAGTATGTTTAAATTGAATTTAAACACAATTTTTCATAGAAATTTCGTGTATAAATACAATTTAAACACATTTAAGAAGTTGGTGCAAGTGGGCCTTAATGTAAAGCAACTTAAAAAAAAATGTTTTAGAAAATAAAAACTGTCATGATGTAGGAGTAGATGTGTAGGACAAGTTTTTTCAAAAACTTCAAACATACTGATACATCTATGTTTACATACCTCGGAGATTTGCCAATCTTCTGTTCCCTGGACATGACTCCATGGAACACAACAGCACGGCTGTGCTGTTTTTCACCCAAAATGTCAATGTTGCTGATGTTGTCCTCTTCGGCCAATGCCTGTAATCAATATTATTATATGAAAAAATCCGTAACTCTACTATGGGAATACAGCTATGGATTATCCCAGGATGAGTAAGATCTATTGTAAAATATGGAAGTTATAGTATATGATTTATATGTTCTACAGACGCGTTTTGTGTAGAAAACTACATAATTATGCTCGAAGAAAAATGGCGTCCGCCTTAATTCTCGAAAAAATATACTTAGAGATGGTAGACAGGGTAGACAGTGACTCACACTATTATTTGATACACAAAAAAGGACTCAGCACAATATCCACAAAGTTGTCCACTTACCCTGAGTTGTCCATTGTAGAAGAGTTTATCAGGTATTTCCAAAATGTCAGGGTTGGAGCGGAAGTTGTTCCGCAACATCACAATGTAGTTCGTATCGTTACGGCTGTCGCTGTACAGTGGAGAGGTTTTCTTCAGACGCTCCATCAGTGATGTTCCTATAACAATCAATCATTATTTACTTGCGACAATTTTTGAGCGGCTCGTGGGTAAGTAATAACCAAGTTGACCAAGCGATCGGCAAGAATTAGCTGCGCTTGCCGCGGTCAGTATGTCAATAAGTGATCATTCTGAACACACCGAAACCCAACCGTGCCTCGGAGGAAAATTATCAGTCATGATAATTGTTAACGGTAGTCAGAAGACCAAAAAACCTGACAATATAAATATATCGGCAAGATATCGGTATTGGTGAATATCGCGAATCTCATGGCTTATAAGGGGACACAAGCGCTGTTTTTTACTTGCTTACTTTACTGCTGCCTATACAGGTGGCAAATGATAAATGAGGACTTTCTGCACTTAAAAAAAATTGCTTGACTTAGCATTTAATAGGTAGGTACTTTCTATACTATGGAGTTTCTTGCCGGATTCTTCTCCATAGGATCAACCTTTTGGAACCGTGTAAATAGAATCATAACGTTTCATAAACGCTTGTAAAAGTTTACTTGAAATAAAAATATTTGAACCTTGAACCTATATTTTTTAGGAATCCTAGAGGCTCAATAAATATCTAATCAGAGTTTTCATTGGTGTCGAAAGTCTGGGTTGCGGCGATTCCACACATACGAAAGGATCCATAACAGATATTGTCATCAATTTCGTCCGAAAGGGGAAAAGACGATCTCTGTGGTTTAGTGGTTCGAGTACCGGACTGCTAACCACGAGGTCGTGGGTTCGATTACCACAGGACACAAATATTTGTGATAAATATAAGTGTTTGTGTTCGTCTGGGTGTTTCTTATGCATTATATGTATGTATTTACAAAAAGTAAATATAAGTATTATATCCATTGTCTAGTACCCATAGCACAAGCTCTGCTTAGTTTGGGACTAGATGGTGCTGTGTAAAATGTCGCATGCAAAATCCGAAATAATCCCAACATGAGGACTGATCGCCCGCGTGAGTGGTCCTGTGCGCGACTGCTACGCTAGAGGTCCTGGGTTCGATTCTCAGGTCGAGCAGTGTTATTGGGTTTTTCTATGAAATTCCCAGTAGCAGCTCGGAGTTTAGAATTTGTGCCCGGTTAATGGCAATAGGCTCGCATTAGGTTCGCTCGATGTTTACGTCCCATGTAATAGGGGTATTACATGGGACGTAAACATCGAGCGAACGGTGGGTATAAATTAGTACGCCTCTGCCTAACCCTTCGGGGAATACAGGCGTGATGGTATGTTATGTTATTATAAAGTAGCTAAAGTGGACATACCTAAACCAATCTTGGAGGCGTTCTGCGATATGACGACGGGCCCCAGCTGGTGCGGGTCGCCGGCCAGCACGAGGCGCGCGGCGGGCCGCAGCAGGCCGCACACGGGGATGAGGCAGGCCGGCTCGCTGGCCTGCGCCGCCTCGTCGATGAACAGGTGCGTGATGTGCTGCGGGATACCCAGCGTCGACATTTGCCTGACAGAGTAAACGATATCTTTTGTTTTATATATCATACCATCACGCGTATCTTCTTCAAAGGGTTCATACCCAAAGTTCACCGGTATAGTTACTGGGCGAGAATCCTCGGGAAATGATGCCTTACACGAGACGAGAAAAAGTGGGTCGAGAACTCGAGAAAAGTAAATGAAGATTTCAAAAGAACGTTACACAAAATAATGTACATACTATAGAAGATATGTACACATATTTTAGTGTATATCTTCTATAACTGCCTCGTTAGTCTAGTAGTTGTAAGTGCGACCGCTACGCTAGAGGTCCTGGGTTCGATTCCCGGGTCGAGCAAACTGTTATTGCGTTTTTCTATGAAATTCCCAGTAGCAGCTCACGAGTTAGGAATTTGTGCACGGTCAATGGCTATAGGCTCGCCTCCCATTACATGGGACCTAAACATACCGGCGAACTGTGGGTGGACATTAGTACACCTCTGCCTAACAGGTCGCCTGATATTAAGCGACACTGCGACTTAAGATTGAGCGCGCTAGAAGAAACCGATTCACTTGTGATTTAAAGACACGCAGATTATATCTATCGGGAAAGACCCACTCGGGAAGTGCATTCCACATTTTGGTGGTGTATACATGATAAATGTGGATAGTGTACTGGAGGTCGCTTGTTAAATGATACTCGACACTATACTGTCAATAACACAGCTGGATCTGAGAATCGAGCCCAAGACCTCCAGCGTCGCGCTTGGCACAACTATACTGAGAATTCAATATAAAAACACCATAACAATACTCGAACTAGGAATCAAACCTAGGATCTTATCACGCAAGTTGCGACCACTAGACTAATGAGGCAATGCATCTGCAATTATAATATTATAGCACCTTCAGGGTGGCCTACACGCAATGTAAATTAAACCTAAAAGGCTTATCTAAGCAGATTGCCTAATAAAATAAACGGAAACGTGAAACCTGTACATTATCATTATCATGCGAACATCAATATTTTTCTCATGTGTAACATAAATGAATGATTTGTAAAAAGCGTTTTTTTTTACTTTGCAGGTCATCATCTATATAAATGATCATAATACATAAAGTGCGCGCAACGTAACTTGACCCAAAACTAACAGAGAAGGGGAAACTTTGCGTAGTACAATTGCATGCAAAATATACTAAAAATGGACTACTGCGCATCCACCATTTTGGTTTAAGTTATTTTGCGGCAACTGTAATAAAGATGATAATGCTATGGATACAGACATGCTAGAGTTAGTAAGTTTGTTAAAGAGATCACGATATGTAATGTTTGATTCTTTGGAATTGAGTGTAATCAGGGTCACGTAAAAACTAGAAGAAATTGCTACAATAAGCCTTTATATTATTGGGCGTCAGTTATATAATTACCAGGCAAATTTGGCGGCATGCGAGAGCGTGGTGATCACAATACTGTATGCCATAAAGTCCTCTATCTTCACAGGAGTGAAAGTGTCGCGACTTGTACCATTGGAGTAGTCAGCCAGGCAGGCCGGCAATGTTTCCCTGGAATACAACAAAAGATTACCATTCTACATCTAGTTTATAACAAAACTACATAAGTAACAAAAAAAAACTTCAATTATGAAAATATAAGTTTTAGTTTCATATAATGTAGGTACGTAATTTTCCATGTTTATTTAAATATTTACATCATCATCTGTTGCGAATTTTAGACAAAAAAGGATTGTCAGGAATTCAGGATAAAGCTTGCCAAAATTAATCGGAATCTTTTCAATAGTTTAGGCGTGAAAAGGTAACAGACAATTACTTTCGTATGTATATTGGTATGGATGTTACATTATACATTTTTGAACTTTTCAGAATATTTTTTGGAGGAAGTAGAATACATTAATGAAATGTGTAAGATAAATGATAAGTTAGATTAATCAAGTAATCTGTCACAGTGAATCATCTCTAATGGTAGTGCCATTATTAGAGACGTCAAGTTTTAGAATAGATGTACTAACCAAACCCTGAACTTGGAGCTAGCACGCAACAGCCATCGGTCGGCGCTGAACATGTGCGAGTAACGGATTAACATGGTGGCGACGTGGTCCGCCGCCATGTTTGAATCCGTGCACACCATGATGCGGTGGTTCGGGTTCTCGTGCACCAACTAAGACAGTAATTACATACAAACAGATTTTACATAGGACTGGGTAGAGGACCTACAGTTCCGTCGACCTACAGTTTGCAGGTATGTTGAGTTCCCTTATAATATGGGCGAGCCTATTGCCATTAACTGGACACAACTTCATATTCCAAGCTTTAGTGGTGGGAGAGCCATGCTTCAGCACGAATGGGCCGACCGGAAGGATAGTGGTATCCTTCCTGAGGCCGTGGAGCCTTACGGAAAAATGGCGTGAAAGAACGCGTACGTTGTGTTTCGCCGCCAGAGAGAGGATACCGGAGGCCCAAACCCTTTTAAAAGTCCAGCAACGCACTTGCGACTCCTCTGGTGTTGCGCGGGTGTCCATGGGAGGCGGTAGGCTCGTTTGACCTCCTATCCCATAAAGAAAGATATAAAAACTTATTTCGACCTGGGAATCGAACCCAGGCCCTCTAGCGTAGAAGTCGCGCTTAGGACTATTAGACTAATGAGGCAGTTCTTTTAGCCATCAACCCTACAAATCATATTTATTTCTGTAAATAGATCTTATAAAGACACTTTTACAAGTCAATGTTTTACAGTTTTTTTTAACTTTATCTTATCTGACGACCTCTGAGAAGAAACGCCGAAACAACCTCAGATAATCATGGTCTCCTTTAAAGTCCAGACAGTAGTAGTAGTATTATAAGAAATGTGTGTTACGATGTAGGGCAATATCTGAACAGGCCTTTTGAAGAAAGAGCCATAGCGGCCTTGAGTTGACCCGTCCTAACCGCAATGCAAGTATACACCAGTCATCGTGTAGCTCAACCATTACTTACGGAGCTCAACGAACGTTACACGGCAATATCCGATCAGTAGGACTACAGTAGGTATACATTTCCATATCATCAGTAGGTGATAGGTCATCAGATTTAACGTGGGAGAGCCATGCTTCGGCACGAATGGGCCGGCTCGACCGGAGAGATACCACGGCCTTACAGAAAACCGGCGTGAAACAACGCTTGCGTTGTCTTTCGTTGAGTGACTGAGGTTACCGGAGGCCCAAACCCTTTTAAAAGGCGGGCAATCGTCTGCCGTTTGCCCCCCTATCCTATAAAAAAAAGGTAAGTAAGGTTCCAGACCTGCAGCACAGCCTCGACGATGGTGACGGTCTTGCCGGTGCCGGGCGGGCCGTGCAGCAGGTAGGGTGCGGTGCCGGCCGTGCCCGTCACCATGCGCTCCACCGCGCAGCGCTGCTCCGGGTTGCTCTCCACCAGCGGGTTGAAGAAACTGATGGGATGGTGTAACATTGTATAAGTCACTAGCTGTTCCATGCAAGAAACGTTTCTGCTTCGCCCTCGTAGTTTGTATCGTGATGTTATATAGCCTATAACCTTTCTCGATATATGGACTATCCAACACAAAAATAATTTATATTAAATTAGCTTCTGCCCGCGACTTCGTCTGCGTGGACTTCAGATAAAAAGTAGCCCATGTGTTATTACAGACTATAATCTATCTCTGTGCCAAATTTTACCCAGATCCGTTCAGCCGTTCTGGCGTGAAAGAGTAACAAACATCCATCCATCCATCCTCACAAACTTCCGCATTTATAATATTAGTAGGATTTCTAATTGGGTACTTTAGGAGATGGCGCGACGAACTGGATGTCTTCCTTGAGAATTGGAAAGAAGTAGCGCACAATCGCGACCGTTGGAAGGAATGGAGGGAGGCCTTTGCCCAGTGGTGGGACAGTACGGGCTAATAATAATAATTGGGTATTTAGTTACGCATCGACCGCCCCCTTGACTGTCATAACGCCCATTTGCCTTAAGCGCATTCAAACAAACAAAGAAACCTTTCAGCTTTATAATATTAGTATAGATATCACTATTATCAGCCGAAGGAGATCCTAGATTTCCACAACTCCGTTCTCCTAAGAACCTCAATAGGTTTAGAAACATGGAGGATCAGACCTCTGCAACCCAATTTCTCGACAATATTGATATTTGGAGAACATACTGGTTTTCAGGCTTTATTACTGATATACCACTAACAATTGTCATAGATATTCGTTTGACAACCGGGACCGTCGGCTTTACGTGCTCTCCGAAGCACGGAGGGGCCTCTATGCTTAAGAATGACCACTCATCTACACATTGTCCGCAGCGACCGTAGCTTAACCTTGCAGATCAGTTGATCAGCTTAATTATTACTTAGCTTACTTAGAAACTTACTTAACTAGAGAGTCCCTCTCGGTAGGATAAAAAGTTCTACTCACTTTATGATAGGTTTCACAGGTGGGATTTTCTGGTTCTCCTGCGGGAAGATCCTTGACTCCTGGGCCCTTATTATAACATTGTGGACCGCATAGTGCATGCGCTCCAGAGGGACGCGCGACATAAAGAAACGCACGTCAAACGTCGCTTCGCTGGAGTAATGTTTAGTAAATCTACAAACAGACATACCTCTGTAATTCTCGTCATAAAAGCTGTAACGCAAGATCTTAGAAATATCGATTAACCCTTCAAGTACTAAGTACAGACACAATGCAAAAACGATTGTCTTGTACACCGTGTCTTACGGGTTTCGCTGAATGAATGTAAAACAAAATATCATTTAACAATTCTCATTAAAACAATTAAATCGTTTCTTAAAAAATTTAAAACTCGACTGCAAACCAGATAATTGTGAAAAGAACAAGATTGTGAATAGAAAACCAAATTAATATGACCTGGAATCCTAAGTTAAATACCCGCATTAAGTTCAGTTGCAAGAGGTACCTATTATGTTTCTTTCGGTTTATACTTTGCAATTGGGTCGTGCCTTGTGTGTGCGCCTTCACAGATAAACACTACTTACAGCTGGTTCAGGCCGCCGATCAGCGCCACATTTTCATTGACCTCCTTGACGGTCGCTTCAAACATCACTTCATATTGATCGTGTGGCTTTATAAACAAAAGATCACCTGCAATCACAAGCCAACGTTTAAAATTGTTCTTATCAATTCTTATTTTCATATAAGAAAAGTTGGAAGTTAAAAAGATGATCTCTTTTTAAAACCAAACCAACTTTTCTCAAAATATAGTAATAGGATGAGTTTAGACATATATTTCTATAACCAATACCCTCTCCGTAACAAACATTAGCTCTAGGTAATTTTCCAAGCTATAAGACTGTCTAAATCTTCTTAATGTTACAAACAAATCAACATACATATAAAGAAGTCTCGTATTAGAACTTATTGAGCCTGACTTCAAAAGTTAATAACAGTGTGTTCTGGTCAGTGTGTTGCTGTGTGTCAGTGTCCTTTAACACGCTTTAGTTTAGTTAATATAGATAGTGAATAATAGCTCACCAAGCATCAAAGAAGGCCTTTTTTCAGCGAGGCCGGGCACTACCAGAGCATAGACATAATTGCCAGAAATCTGCTGCTGCACGATTTTGACAGCAGTCATGTTGTATCTCTGTCAAATATTATTTTGGTAATTTAAATACGGCTACATAATTTAAATACTTATTTATCCTCATCGTTTTATTTTATTTGAAAATACAGCTTCCACGATAGGTTACAAGCCCTGTCTCGCAGGGGACTTCACAAACATAATGATGAATGAATACAAAGAAAGCCAAGACTAGAAACCACTGACCTCTATAATACTCATAATACTCTAGATCACGACGTAAAAAGTACTACTCAAGACGTGTCATAAAAAGTTTTGAATGCAGTTCATAAAAACAAAATAATAATTACAATATGCACCGATATCCTAGAATTCTTAGTTAAGGTCATAATAATAACTTATTGATTTCTGATGATAACAAAATATATATCATAAGCCTTCCAAGTCCTGCTAGGTTCAAAAGTGAAAAACTAATTTACTTAATTATGGAGTTACTGTAGTACTATAACCTAGTATTCTATTATCTGCGCTATAACTAACCTTTATATTCATTCGGATGACAGTCTCTTCATACCACAGAAGATTATGGAAGAATTTGATGTAATTGTCTTTAGTGATGCCTGTAGTGAATATTTGTCTGTAGAATAAAAGTTCATGTTAAATAATCAAAACTTAGTGCAATTCTGTTCCGAAACAATATTCACAATAATTGTGGAGACACAGCTTGTGTCTTTATAACTATATACATACATACAATGTCATATCTATACAGATATTCTTCTTGTTCTGGCCTCGACAATTTATGACTAAAGATAAATTTAAATTTATCCAAAATTAAGGAAGTTCTAAAAAAATATTTTTATGCTACACAGAGATTATTGGAGATCATACTATGAGGGAGAGGTGACATTATACTAGATTAGATATAAGACTAAGTGCCGGTCGTGCGTCCTGCGATCGCAGGACCACCTGTGACCTGCGACCACTGCAATCCCTAATCCAGCAATTCAATATTCTAATTAAAGTACATAGATAAATTCCTAAATATTGTCTACCAACTTTATATCTGCAGTCAATTCTTTTTCAGCCTTGTCAGCATTTTCAGACACTTTCAAACCACTGCAGTAGATTTGTTTGCAGTTTTTTGGTATACGGAACACATCTTCACATCGTCTGTAATGAAAAAACATAAATAAAATAACATCACGCCTGTATTCTCCTAAGGGTACTCTACTCTACTCTCACTGGGCGAAAATATTGACGTTAACTAGGCACAAATCCAAATTCCGAGCTGCTACTGAGAATTAAAACCCAATAACTACTTGATCTGGGAATCGAACCAGGATCTCTAGTATAGCAGTCGCGCTTAGGACCACTAGACTAATGACCTAAAGAAAAAATTATACTTGTCACAAAAATAGACACAATAATCAATAGACACTAGAACAGCACTATTGCAATTCTCTCTTTTTCCTGTATCATGGAAGCTTTAACCAATATCACATACACAAAGACCTCGCCATTGACGTTGAATATTAGTTTCATGCTGGAGCCGAACCTAATTCTGTCACGGACGCCGTTCGACCGCTCTACCAAACAAACTGGCTTTATTAATAATCGTCACGAAAACGTCAGCTTGTTACAGCATTATACTTACTTAGCTGAAGTCGACCTGAGAAGTTCTTTAGCCCACACTTCTTTTCGTGCGTATGGGCTGATTATATTATCATGTACCACTCCCGACTGCTCTACGTACACCACCTGTGATTTAAAATATTTATTTATTACTTACTAGTTTTCAAGAGTAGGATACTGCGTTCTAAAACACGAATAGGCTTAAGTTTCTATGACGTCGCTATATTAGGATTAGCAATGGATCCCAAAAATAATTTAATCGAAAACCAACAGTGATGATCTCTTCTTTGAATGGGTCTGTACATCAGAGAGGTCAAGCTGTATCTTAGGATCCAAGCTGTATCGTAGGATCTTAGAATCCATTTAATTAATTGAAATAATAAGTTCACCAGTTTTTAAATTGGAGCATATACTTTCTAACAGTGATCATAAAATTTAAATCTATTCAGTAGATTTTGCACCAACCCGTAACAACCAGACAAACAGACAAGAATTAACCAAGAATTAACCCACTTGCTGGAGCCTTTGTTCCGTGCGTTATACAAATTCTGTACCAACACTCGTTTGTGGGAAAGGGACAAAATATCACCTCTTCTTCCCCACCCATAACATCAAAAGCTTATATTTTAGGACTTTATTAGTCGAAAAAAAATTCAGAGTTTATATAACCCTAAATGGAACCGGGCAGGTCACATCTGCCCTATCCTCTCCATCAACCTATGGACCCAAATGTAATATCTGAGGCAGGCCTAGCTGATAATGAGATGAACTAGAGGTCTCTTTTAAAAAGGATTGGCCCTAGGCAAATACAGACATTAAATGGAACGAGGAGAGGAGCGCCTTTGCCTTATATTGGAACACTTTGGAAAATAATAATAATCGAGACAGCAATGCAGCAGTTGGAAAAAACAAGGCTATACATAATAATAAAATAAACATCAAGCATTATAATATAGTGTATCTTCAAAACGCGGACTAATTAGGGAGTAGGTAGATTCTATCAGTAAAAAAAATAACTCTGTTCACGATGGGTGAAGATATCGTGTAATATACATACAAAACTGTGGGTTGACTGTAGGTGAACATTAGTACACCTCTGCCTAGCCCTCCAGGGAATACAGGCGCCAGGAGCCCAGGATGTACACACAAAAATTACCTACATTCAAGAAACTGCTTCTTTTTTTATACATATTGATATAATTATGTACTAGGTGTGGGTATTATTACAACTTAGGTAAATATTGAACGATACACCAGGAGTTATTTAGGTCGCTGGTAATGTTATTGATCGATCAGCTCTAGGCACGGACATGGGGTTGCTATTATGGTTGGAATCAATACTGATGATTTATTCAAATGCTTCGTCCAAGAGAAACAGCATTTATCAACTTTTGACGACGCGTTTTGCGTAGCGGCTGAGCGATCGGCTTCTACGCCACGTGTTGTGAGTTGGATCCCCACACGGAGCAAATATTTGTATGAGATATTTAAAAAGGTAGGTAAATGTTCAGAGTCCGGGCGTGTATGTACGTGAGAGTTTGTGTTTGTAAAAGCACATACACACAAAGCACATAATACAAGGGAAATTCCTAGTGTGGGGCAACGTTTAAAAAACTCTATGGAGACTCATGTAGAACGTACCCATAACAATAGCTTAAAGTAACAACACTAGTGGTCTTAAGCGCGACTGCTACACTACGAGGTCCTGGGATCGATTCCAGGTCTAGCAGTGTTTTGGGTTTTTGAATGAAATTCTCAATAGCAGCTCTGCTCGCCCCTGTAACAATATACCGGCGAAACGCAGGTGTAATTTTTCGCGGAATTCAGGCGTGATGGTATGTTACGTCAATAACATGCCATAAGCTTAAACTTCTATACTATTTTACGACTTTATGCAATAATTCTTTTTTTTTAGAAAAAAAATACTTTTACATAGCGCAACACTGCGAGTCTTCGACACGGCAACACTAAACCTTTGTTTGATTTGAATTCAGACCCCCTATAACGCAATTAATGAGCCAAAATTGCAATGTTAAATAATGACATGGCTGGATAAAGGGTTAACTTTTTGGATTCTATTCAAAGAAACCCTTGTTTTATTGAACTGATTTATGTGTAAATAATTACAGCGAAAACCAGTCATGTCAATCAGTTAGATATATTCAGATCTGCTACTGCCTATTAGGAAGGAGTAGAATTTAACACTTTTTTTTAAATATAGAATAACATACTACACGTGTGACTCAGTGGGATACACAGCAGTCTCATTTCGCGGAAAAGGTTGAAAAGCATTAGTGGAGACGCGCTAAAAATAAAACAGCGACTGATTGTTTCCCTGCCTCATAAAAAAGTAGCGATTGAGCGAATAATGCCAATGAAAAATATTAGATCAGGCAAAGATTAAACGAAAGTATACAGTCCGTAGTCTTTTTACGAATTTTATCACTTTTCATTCGCCACTACATGAGAACATCTCGTCAGCGATAAAACCATTTTTAGTTACATAACGCAGGTGTTAGCGGAATGTATGTGGTATTAGGTACATATTAGACATTTCTTAACAATTTGAAATATGAGAATGTTTAACAACTCAAGGTAGGTAGGTATCAGTTATCACGAAGCTCTTCTACCGCAGCAAACAATTTAGCTACAAGCAACAAGTTAGCTACAAGAAAATACAGACTTTATTCCGTTACAATAGAACATAATATGAGAGCGACTCATAGTGGCCCGAAACTTAGATAAGACAGGCGGTGCTAGCGCTAATGCATCCTGTTTCCATCTTTTTTGGTAGTCAAGTTCTTTGATTTTTTTAATTAATTCATATTATTATTTTAGTATCTGCCAATTTTTTTTGTAGTTTTTTTTGTTTTTTTGTGTTTTTGTGGTATTTCGCTTTTATATTTATATTATGTCAATAAAATGCCTCGGAACCAATCAAATCAACCCAAAATCCGGTACTTTAAGAGTCAAGGAATCATTGAGTCCTATCGTGTTTCCGGCGCGATAGAAAATACAATGGAAAGCATTTTTTTTTTTTTTTTTTTTTCGTTTATTGGACAAACAAACAATATCACAATAACAACATTTAAAACTGTATGACTTTATACATTATGAATGATTGTGACATCCACACCGTTTGTCACAAGTAGGTATAAAAACATTTACAGGTTGAGAGAAGAGAAGTAGTACTTGTCCTTACAAAATAAAGTGATTTTACTTATAGCGTAGAAATTGTAGGTACAACATTCATAGTTAGTAGTTTAAGTTTAATTGGTTTTTAATGAAAGGTATTTAAATTCAAGTCATGTAGCTTCTGAGTTATATGCTTTCTATAGGCACTTACATTATTTGCGTTAATATCAATATGACTGAAATTACAGTTGTAAGAATGTATTAAACGGTAAATTGGCGAACGCTTACCCGCGTTAGTACGCGGCGTCCGTGTGGTAAATACTGGATAATTACGACAAGCTCGTGTATACAGTCTGGAGGGCACTCTATAGTTAATGCTATTTACAATATCGATACAGTCATACCTGTTATGGCAAATATCATAAAGTAACATAGATTGCATTTGAGTTCTCCTGGATTTTAAATCTAAGAGCTTATACTTTTTTAATAGTTTTGGGTAAGATTGGTAGCTATGACAGCACTTATAGTGCATACAAAGTAAAAATTTCTTTTGTACTCTTTCTAGGCTATCTGAGTATTTCATGTACAATGGGTCCCAAATACAAGTAGCATATTCCAATTGCGAGCGTATTAAGGTTTTATAAAGATGCAGATATGTACGTGGGCGAGTGAAATCATTACTGGCTCGCAGGACGAAACCATACATTTTGTAGGCCTTACTACAGATATTATCAACATGTGCATCCAACGTCAACTTAGTATCCAATGTGACACCAAGATCGCGAATACTCTGCACCCTCTCTAGGTGGTGGCTTCCTATAGAATAAGTGTACGAGCTAAACGATATTTTTCTAGTAAATGTTATAATTTTACATTTGTCGAGACTGAGTTGCAGTTTGTTTTTATTACAGTAGTTGGCAACTCGATGCAGGTCCTCCTGGAGCTCACGCTGATCATTGGTATCGTGTATAGTACGGTAAATCTTTAAGTCGTCTGCATATAGTAAAAATTTACAATGCTGAACGCAGCTATGTATATCATTAATAAATAGGATGAACAGCAGGGGGCCCAGGATTGATCCTTGCGGTACTCCAGATGTTATGAGAACCGTGTTAGATTCATATCCGTTTATAACTACTCTTTGCGTTCTGTTTGTCACGTAAGATTTAAACCATCTCCAAAGATTTCCGCGAATACCGTTGAAGGCAAGTTTTTCAAGTAACATTTTATGATCTACTCGGTCAAACGCCTTTCGGAAGTCTGTATAGATGCTATCTGTTTGCTTATTAGAATCAATATTATCAAACAATTCAGATGTGTAAACAATAAGATTTGTGACAGTGGAGCGTTTACGTACGAAACCGTGTTGTTGTGGTAGAATATTTTTATGCAATATCGGATAGATATTATTGTGCACCAGTCTCTCTAAGAGCTTAGACAGAGTGGGCAGGATAGAGATTGGACGATAATTAGCAACATCTCTTTTAGTGCCTCCTTTGTGTATTGGTATTATTCTGGCCGATTTCCATACCGCGGGAAATATACCCTCTGTGAGACATTTATTATATAAGATAGTTAAAGGCTTAAATAAGGCCACGGCAGTATTTTTAATGAAGATAGGGGGGATATTATCGAGTCCTGGGCCTTTGGTACCGTCTAGAGCTTTTAGTTCTTTCAACACATCAGCCTCCGATAGGTCAATGTCAGCAATAACGGGACTATCAGGCATTCCAGCATCCACATCAACTATATCATTAACACAGAAAGATTCGGAAACATCAGAAGGCTGGAAAACTGATTGAAAGAAGGAGGAAAACAGGTTGCAAATGCCCTCTGGGGTATCCGCCTCTGTATCGTCAAGATGTATACTAATAGGAATGTCTGATTGATTCTTACGGTTTTTTATATACAACCAAAAATATTTGATATTATTTGGTATACTACTTTCTACCCTATTCATATATTTTTTATAACATGACTGTGATTCCTTTTTGAAACGATCCCGAAACATAGAGAATACTGAGTAATCTGATTTATTTTTATAAGTTTTCCATTTAATCCAGGCATTATTCTTATTCTTAAATATTTTTATTAAGGAAGGTGTAAACCAGACTGGATAGATGGAGTTTCCAACGCGCTTAGAAGGGACATGTTTCCGTATAATATTAAATATAGTTTCATAGAAGACATTAACACTATCTTCAGCGGATTTATTGTTAAATAGTTCACACCAATTGATTTCTAATATGTCGTTATTAACTAACTCATAGTTTGTGTTTTTAAAGCAGAAAATAGTGTGTGATTTAGTAGACATAGGTTTGGAAAAATTACTATCAATTGGTATTAAGATGTAGTAAGGTGGGTGATGTGAATCCGGTGGGACCAGAGTGATAGGTGCGGGGAAGGTCCTACTATTATGGACATTAGTTAGGCACAAATCAAGTAGTCTGTTCAAATTATTTTTTATGATATTCACTTGGATGCTGTCCATGGCGGACATAAAGTTTAATAAGTGAGAATATGGTGGGGTTAGGTTACTTATACTAGAAAGTTTCATTTGCACCCCATCAAGATACCAGTCAAGATACGGTAGATTAAAATCACCAATTAAATGATAGCTATCATAGCCATTTACCTGAATAAATTCTTGCATTACATTGAAGAACGAGAGGTATGTGTCGGATTCTATGCCAGGCGGTATGTAAATCGCGCCTAGTAAGTATGCAACGTTGCCGATGCGTAGTTCTAATAAAATATGGTCAATAATGGGTGGAATATAAAAAGTGCCGGCAGGAGGCGCGGGCGCGCATCGGACGGCGCATAGTGAGCGCAGCACAGCCACTAGTACTCCACCACCATCATGACGCTTTGTTGCAACGCGGTCTCGGTCGCATCGGAACACAGAGTAGCGGGAGTCTACAAACTCATTGCTAATTATGCCATCATGCAACCATGTCTCAGTCAATATTATGATGTCATAACTGTGCGATAGTATGTTCATATAAATAGTGTTTAATTTAGTTCTTAATCCACGGCAGTTTTGATAATAGACTGACAGTACATTGTTATTTACATTATTGAATTCAGCGTTTAAATAATATAAGGCATGTGTTCAAGTGTTTAAAGTCACAGTGGGTTAGGTTCATCTTGTTAACGGGGTATGCACATGGTGACATATTGAGCCCTGACAATTGTTTATTAGTTAAATAAGACATGATGCAAAATCTACCAGAATTAATATAAACTCTGACATGTTTATTGTGATTGTCATAAATAAATGCAAAAAAACTTAAGAAATAGATTATCTTGTGCCCGACTGTAATGTTTAATATCCAATGCTTTAGCCATAATTCATTGTATAGACATATAAAAAACTCTATACATATACAATTATTGTTGTTACTATCTAATAATATTGAACTACACAGGTATAATGGAACTTGACGATTCGAATTCAGTTTGGTGCAAATATATTTTTTACTCTGAAAAATAAGTATTATTATACATTGTATGCTTTTATTGTATATACGATTTATGAGAATATTATGCTTGCAATAATGACTTAGGCATTTGATGACAGTTATTTTTTTAGAACCCTCACAACTACAATAATTCAGTGCGTTTACATATAGACCTAACACTAATTCGGCAAACAAAAGTATTATGATGCTGCGGTGTTGCATGTTAAGAAACAAATATTCACTTAATTCGACCGATGTCCTGGAGTGATTTGATCGCCATCGCTGGAGAAACATCCGTCTTGCGGACCAGAATGGTTCCGTGCTTGACCCACACATACCTATATTCATTCTTCTTAGCCGCTTCTCGGCACTGACGAAACAATATTTTATTATTTAACGTTAAGTGCTCATTAACATAAACGGAGGCAGGTTGCCCAGGTATGGACAATGAACTCGAGTTTAATCCCTTTGTTGCCCGACTAGCAGCAATCACATTATCGCATAGTGTTCTATTTGCGAATTTTACTATGACGTTCTTCGGGCGTCGATCATTTTGGTCAGCGTGGGGTACGCGATGAATGGATATTATGTCGGATGGTTGTATTGGAAGTTTGATCGCGTCGCCCAAACATTTGATTATGCTAACAAGATTCTCACCTCGTCTATCAGGGATATTAGAGATTTCGACATTGCACTGCCTTGCTTGTTGTTCCATGGTATGTATTTTATTTTCAAGAAGTTGGATTTGAGTAGCACAGCCATTAGTTTGTAATATATTTTGTTCTAATGTTTTCATTCGAGTGTCGAAGAGATCCTGTCTTTCATTCGAGAAGTTAAGAGATTTTTCCATTTCGCAAACTCGGGCGTTAAATCCGTTTAATGACTTGTTAAGGTTCATAACATCAGTGTTGAGATTCGTCACATTAACGTTAAGTTCTGATAACGCAGAGGTAATCTTTGACAGCTCGCCGGTTAGTGCTGAATTTACCGCGGCACCAATACTATTCGCGATGGAATCGGTAATAGTTTTATTCCATGTTTGCATCTGATTATTAAATTTATCCTCAAAGTAAGTTATAAACTGTTTATCGGTGTTATCATACTCCATCTGTTTACGTTTGCGGGTGGTTATAAAATTTTCGTCTCCAATCTTCTTTACCGACGCAGGAATGTCACCGTCCGATGCGAAGGCACTCGGCGGTGGTGTGCGTTGCAAAGACATTGCAGTGTGCAAGTTACGTGCAGTCATACAAGAGTGAAGGAGACGAAAAATATAGCTCTGTCCTTACGCCGACAGGTGAGGAAGGGAGGTCCCCGCACTGTTGCTACCACAAGATGTTATGCAGGAACGAGACAAGACCTCGGACAATATTGTTTACTCACTCAGTCAATAATAAGTCCGCAGAGCAATCTCGGCACTACTATGTCCTATGTATGTCGTACTATGACCGATAATCGCGTGCACGTAATTATTAATTTATGAAAGACGCCAGCACAGTGCACCACTCTCAACGCTTGCCTACGGCTAACTGAAAGCATTCATTGACACAGCAACAAATTCAGCTAATTTATTCCGGATATGATAATCTGACCTAACGTTTCTTCGAATGTTTTATCACACAAATCCTAACCGCGATTTGTTGTGAAAAGTAAATGGGTAAAATTTTTACATACATACACTCACGCCTTTCTCCCACAGGGGTAGGCAGAAACTATAGACGAAAGAAAAAAATTTTTTTGAGTGTTCATTGGTTATTTTTTTCAGTCCAGTTTGAATTAAAATGTCTGTATCTCCGAAGAGTTAAGGCACACCACTTGTGTACATTTGTACACCAACAGTTAGTTCGCCTGTTTTAATTTGAGTTAGACTAGACCAGTTATTGGCATTGGGTAATTAAAAACCTGTAACATTGTATTATTGTAATCTATAGTACTATGATCTTAGCAAGAGATGCAGCAGTCACAATAACAATTATTTAAAAAAAACGTTGACGCCGTTGACTTGTACCCACTAACGTATAAAGAATGTTCAAATTATATTCTCAACGAAAATTACGTAATAAATTTATATTTGAATTTACAACAAGGGTACAAGTCAACGGCCAAGTCACACAACATTAACTTTAAATAATAAAGAAATTGCAGTAAAGAA
Organism: Acronicta leporina; assembly: GCA_947256265.1. Classification (NCBI taxonomy): domain Eukaryota; kingdom Metazoa; phylum Arthropoda; class Insecta; order Lepidoptera; family Noctuidae; genus Acronicta; species Acronicta leporina. The sequence goes on from OX366529.1 coordinate 5,722,262, forward strand.
CCTTAGACTTGGCAATTTATTCAAAAATAAAAATATCACTTACCATTTCTCTTATGATGAAAACACTTTCGTTTGTAGTTTTCTTCTGAACATTAAATATTATTGGAGTCTCATACTCTCCAATAAAGGATGAACTAAATGTTACTGTTATTTCTTCCAACAATTTGTTTACTAAAACATACACAAAATCAGAAAATCCCTTTATCTGACTTATTCAAATTTCAACAAACAGATAATAATATTAATCTAATTGAAATAAAACATTAATTTTGACTTTGATTACAATAGAAAATAAATGTATATTATTGTAGTAATTATTGCTGGATAATTATAATTATATCAGTGTTAACATGACCAGCTCTAATAATGAAGTGAGGAGTTGAGGACTACAAGTGTGCACTGTTTTATTAAAGGCTGTCCAATTAGTACCAACATTGTTTACTGAGATAACTATTTCAATGGTCTCTAATTGTTCCCTACTGCCGCATTGACATTTTCAGACTTTTGACATTGTTACAATTTGAACATCCCAAACAGGCATTACAGGTTTTTGTTTATGTTAAGCATTGAATTAATTTGCTTGTACTTCATAACATATTTTATTGCATTGGCAAATCCCAAAGTAGGTATTTTGAGTCAAAAGGTACCCAGTATCTTTCGCCAAGGTTTAATCTATCTCTACACCAAAATTCATCAAAATTGGTTCAGCAGTTTAAGAAAGACAATAGGTATAAAAATATATAGACTTGATTTCACAATTAAAATATTAGTATGGCTTCAAACTTACGCGGTGCTAAGTGCTGTGGCTTGCATCCCATATTTAAGCTGTGGTTATTCATTACAAAATTGAAATGGGTATGCATCAATTGTATGGAGGTAATGTAGATGCCATCAGTATTACTCTCATTATGTAATGAGAATTTAAATACAACTTGCTCACCAGGTTTTGCCTGCCAAATAAAAAAATGTCAGCAAGATAATATTAACATAAGCCTGTAATGAATGTGACATAGGTAACTGTAAAGATTTGAGCAATGTTAGTGTATGCCTTAGATCTGCGTTTCCTTTTGACCAAGACACCAAACTGAAGCTATATTCTTACTAGAGGTAGCTTATCATGATTGACAGGCAGGTTAAGGCTTAAAATATTTAGTAGGAACATAAACACACTGCCTCCACAGACAGAGCATTTTTTGAATTTTTGTAAGTGTTTCATAGTCATAACATTTATGAGTTACTGCCTTAGATAAATTTTAATCAGGTGCATTCAGCATTTCTGATGGAAATGGTAATCACAGTAAATTTTTTTCACGTTATCATTATCACAAAATATCATTGATTTTAAGAACACGATTCTATATAAGTAGGTACCTACTTTAAAAAGGCATGGTAAGTACCTAATAAGTCATCCCAACAATTGGGTCGAATTATTGGGTCTTAAAAATGGATATTATGTAGCTAATGACTGAGATGCAGATGATGGCACTGACTCAATACAACAAACAACAACTTATCAGACAGTAAATTAAAAAAAGGTACATACAGATATTTTAATTTTCCCTTGCTTGTGATTGCTGACCGTTTGAACACTTGATTTTACATTGCATGAAACACCCACAGTTCCCTTCTTATGACAGATGAATTGCGACCTGAAATACAATGTTATGAATTTATCAAAAAGAAGAACAATTACAAAATAATTTTAATGTTTGATGTAAGTACTTACATGGATTCTTAATATAATAAACCCTTGTTAGATAAGGCATCGAACAGGGATGTAAATTAATTTCAAATTTTTATCATTATAAGAAACAAAACAAAGACTTACTTGTTCGCCGAAAATAGTTTTAGAGATTTGTTCCTCTTATGTTTTTCTGATTCAAAGTGCTCCGGTCCTACATCTCTAAGTGAACACACATTGCAGTATTCGGAAGCATCCATTTTTTAAAATTATTGATAAAAATATAAACTCGACAGATTTCGGAAGGGCAAATAACGACAATCAAGTAAAAGTTTTCGAACTAAGTATTAAAACGACGTCGGACCCACAACTTAATTATCCAAATGCAAAAAACGCAATCATACTTGAAAAAAAAGGTGTAAAAAAACTATTAAATGAAACAATATCGAATAAAAGTTAAATTTTTACTGATACCCGAACCCGGTTGCCTGATTGTGCAGTGCACTGATTGAGTGTTACCAGATTCCAGTATTCCGGGTCCCACTCTAACTCATGATTGTGTTGCAATAGAAATCTTCCAAATTCCTTAAAAAAGCATGGTACAGGAAATAAATTCTTTTTTTATCATCAAAATAGTGATGATTCTCAGCCCGTATACTACATACTTATTTCCGTCGACGTTGCCTCCTATTTTATTACTAATTTATACTTAGGTATCTCTCTAATTTATTTGTAGTAAAGTACTTCTAGATAGATTACACTCAATAGATAAACTACACTCGATAGATAGAGTGATGACTGAGAGAAGTGGAGACTGCCCTGTGAGACGTTCTCAAATAACGTGAATCTTCGTTTAAAGTCGACCTCGGTCAAACTTGGACATCCTTCAACGTCCTCACATCTTGTTATCGCAATATTGTACCAGTGAAGTTTGTAATTTATTTATTTTAAAAGAGTGTCCATGGAGTTTCTTGCCGGATTCTTCTCCATAGGATCGACCTTTTGGAACCGTGCAACTAGAATCATAACGTTTCAAAAACGCTTGTAAAAGCTTATTTGAAATAAAAACATTTGAACTTTGAACTTTGAAGACTGCCGACTGTGATAGTCATTCCGGTAGTGGCTTTTTGAAAATATTCATAGTTATCACAATTTAACTTCTATAGGTACCTACTGCCTTAAAAAACCCTTTAAATTCTCATATCATTGAGAAAATCAATTAGAACTCCGTATGTACTACTAGTTTTTCAGTGAACCACTTAGTTGTTGTTAGGACTTGTTACAAACCATATTCTGCACTATTATGTTGCTAAATTGCATTGTGTTCCATCTGTTACAAAACTCTAGCGCTTCCCCTCGACTTGATTGTATTGCTAATATTACATTACACCATGTTTGTAGATGGATAAAATTGGAACCTTTCTATTCAATAATGTTCTATACCGCCGGGTCCACTGAAAATGCATAAATACTTATTTCATGTCAATGCGCCAACTACATTTTTAAAATAATCGCACTGGCCAGTAAGACGACTGTATGAAAAAAAAAACTTAAAATTTTCTTCTCTCTAATGCATCTCTTAGTAGTTTGTGTCTCTGGTCTCTAAACAATTCACTTACTTACCATCATTAATTTTAGATTGTTTTTTGATAAAATCGTAAGACATCTTTATGAGTGAGTCCGACGAAGATATAAATTTAACACCTGCATAGTTAGTGCAAGAGGTACATTATGTGCCGAATTGAGTTTTCTGCTGGATCCTCACTGTAATCAGGTGAAAATTTGTATGTTTGCTCGGCAGCAAAGTTATTCTGCGTCTCGTACCTTTGAAACCCTCGCAATGCTCAGGATTCTATACCAGTACTCTCGCCAAAAAACAACTTTGCAGCCTTGCATAACAAATAACTATTCCTCGAACACTCGAACATGTTTAAGCATTAGTAAGGGACATCTTTCAAATCTTTCAAATAATAATAAATTTGTTTATAGGTAATTTGAATTGTTCACCGTTCATAATCAATCAGACTACCCGTTTTTTGGGAAATAGGGAGAAAATCTTATACCTACATTTCTAATCCCAAGAATTGGGGGAATTCCCCGCAAACGGGCTACTGACTACTGTACCGTGTAGGTACTGATTTAAATTGATCAAGGCCGTAGCACAGATAATAGAATACTAGTATTTGTGTGGCTTTCTATGATGCTGTCTGAGGTTTTACATATATTATTCTAAAATACTTTTCCATTTTACTATACTGTAATCAATCACAAACTATTAATGTTTTTAAAAGCCAGAAAAGGTGAGAAATTTATAGTAGGTATTTTTTAGTATGGTAAGTACATCATATTTTATTCCGGTGATTCCGGATCCGGAAACATGTGAACTAATGAGTACGTATCGTTGGCATTTGGGCAATGTCTAAAAGTTCCGTGAACAATTCTACTACTAGGTAATAATAATCTTCTTTAATCTTACCTTTTAAGGAAAAACTTATACTCCCAATGTTTAGTAACTACTTACTAATATGTTATGTATGGCCGATGCACTCGCATAGCCCGCCAAATTCAAATTCTATTCAGTATTATGCATGGTTGGGTTTTTCATACAGCCCTTTTTACCCTCTCTATTCTATACCTATGTGAATTCCTGGCTATTCAGCCTTGTTTGGTCCCTATGGAATCAACATTCCCTTTCTTATAGGTAGGTATTGTGTTCTTATGATAACTAATAAATGAGCAGGTGTATAAAATGATGTGGTGTAATAAAATGATAGGCAACGCTCTTGCTTATTAAAGTATATTATATTATTTTTGCATAGGTACAATACTGTGACACAGTAATTATTGAGATCACTTGTAGGAATGTAAAGAATAAGCGTAAATGACTAGAAATAATATCAAACGGGCAAATAATGCACCACGGTTCGGTTAAAACAATTGAACAAATCTTAGGTTATTCGGAATTAGTTGCGGACTCCTTCGAACGAGAACTTAGAATCGTCGGGTTGTAGTCTGAGCTCGCTTCGACGGCCGGTAAAGGGTACAAGCTGCCGCTGCAATGGCCAGCTGCTTTCCAGCCGGGACTCGGGTCCAGTGCAAATGCCTTCCCATTTGTGGCAGTAGAAGCCAGGAGCGCACTTAATGCCGTACAAGTCGAATTCACGTTTTTCGGTGCACTGTTCACGGGGGCCCTGTAAATGATTGATTTTTAAGACGATCAAATGTACAAAATATGTTAGCGACATAATAGGTAGATAATACCTCAGTGCCTGAAATTAATTTTTAGTAAGTAACCTACTAAATCGGTGACAACATCAAATATGTTTTCGTTTGTATCCGGTAATGTTATCATACTTATTATAGGCGCTCAGCCCTATAAACTAGCACATTTGTGATGTACAAACAATCTGCTGCCAATGGTGCTGGAATATTTGCCTGTATTCTACATGAGTAACAGACATATAGGATTGCCAGAACATTAGAAGGTTTGACAAAACTGCTCTGCAGCATAAGGTACCTATGATGTTCAAGTCTCGTTAATTCTCTATGGTCCCCAATAAATTACCCTGTAGCAGTCAGTTCGTTTGCCGCAAACTTCGTTGATGTAGGTGCCGAACTTGCATATCTTGTAGCTCTTGTTGCCTTTCCTTATGGGGCATTCTTCGATGGCTGCCGACCAGTGATCCGACTCTTCGCACACCGGACATTCGATTAGTACTCTGTGATAAGAAGATAATTGGTGTATAAGATAAGACGGTATAAGTACCTATTTACTTATGTACCTATATATCATTCTAGATAAGTGTAGAAAAAAATCGGCCCTGACTTTACTGTGGTCGCATTATAGCGGACTGTCACCAGAGCTGGCTGCTATTAATATGTCATTGATTTATTTTTTAGGTTGGCAAGAAATCGTGTTTTACGTTGGGGATTTCTAGTGGTAAGATAGATTTTAGTAGTAGCAAGTGGCGAGTTATAATAATACTCAGATAACGACATTCGTTATCTGAGTCATGAGTTATGTAGACGCTATTTATGTATTGTGCTCATATCTTCTTGAAACGGATTCTTTCTACCTTTGTGTATGTTAGGGATAAGATAATCTTTATTACAGGCCTAGGTAGGTCCGTTATCTTTTACTTTCGACCCGATAAATTTTTGGGTCTCGTGTAACAAGACCGAAGCCGCGATGCGCATTTGTACCTAAATAAAAAGTTAACTATGATACAGTAAGTAGGTAAGTTACGTGTCTAGTGCATAGAAACTAAAGCAGTTTTTTTTAGTTTTCAAGCTCTGGATAAGAGACTGGTATCTATTAATTTCGGGGGGCGAGAAACCCTAAATCCTTAAATCCTTTCTATTTGCTGTCGGTGTCGATCATATAATTATAAGAAGAAGAAGACTAGCAGCCAACATCCCCCATGTTGTTTATAATCAGAAACTGTAATCACCAACGCTTTTAAATTGCAAATTAACTACGAGGATAACGTCAAAGATTAACGTCTAATAGGATATTTAGGAGAGAACTTCTTCTTACGTTTAATAAAGACTAATTTAACAAAAGTAGTTCATTACCCTTCAACAGTGGAAGGTTCCTCTCTGGTGATTAAATTCCGAGATTCGTAGGATCCTCTGTAGTGCGCCAGGCAGGAGCTGAAGGTGATGAGCATCATGTACACCAAGAAATTCATTTTGATGAAGAGTTCTGAAATTAATACCGTCAGGTCAGCTCGTAGGGTCTGCTAAGGATAAGTCAAAGTCAAGGCTGTGAAGCCAAAAACGCTGTCACATTTGTTGTATTTCAAATAACCTCATAATTTCAAATCCAAAATAATTATGAACTCCATTAGCTAATCTAATGGTTAGGATTTCAAAATCATAATGACCTTATTTATGTAAAATAAGGTATCTCTTGATACTTAACCTAACCAGCATTCAGCCAAGGTATTTTAATTAATATTTTCCATGAATTAACATAAATTACATTACGTAGTTATATAAAAAAATGCACATAATTAATAATCATCTCATTTACAACTGCTATATCTTAGTGACAAAATATAATAGGGTAATGCGTTTTCTTGTGGTGCAGACAAGTCTCCTGGATTGTCCGGTATCAGGAGAAGCGGTATGGTATGTCAGTCTCGTACCGGTACGAGTAGCTTTCTTTCCCTTGCCCTATGACCTGACCATAGTGCAAGACCTACCAGTCAAGAAACAAATTACAGGCAACAAAATATATTGTGTGCCGCTGTGCCACGCGCTTTGCTGCATTAAAGGATGGCCTATATAAAACATCAAGGAATATTGAATAGGGATCGTAGACTACACGTATGGTCATATACCGCATCAAGCCTTTCTTAGTTCTTACGGTATCTATTCAGTTCCATTTGACTGAGCGCACGAACTGTCGGTGCATCGTGCGCGCCCTATAAATAAATATTTACTTCGAATCTAATATATTTTTTCTTACATGGGTGAACTAAGTCCTCTTAATATGCACGATTGCACGTCATCAAAAGACATACTACTTAGTTACTACGAATTACGATCTAAATCAAATCATTAACTGTATTAAGAGAAATATTCCAGAAATATATAATGAATGAGTGTTGTTCCATCAGCTCGGCACATTGTTCGTAAACATTTATATTAACTTACAAAGAAATTAATCATGGGCTATTAGTGTATCATAATCATTAGTTATTTTTACAAATCTCGTTCTGTTAATATGAATGAAAAACGACGCAGCCAACTCATAGTAGGAATAGAATGTACCTATCTAAATAATATGTATAGATCAGGGAGAAAAATAAGCTTAGACGTTCATAGAATATGTAATATTAACAGACTATAAGAGTAGGTATATAAGCATCTATTGACCTACCGTCGATCGTCAGGACTCAGGACATAGAACCTCTAAGTAGCATTATCTAAGTGTTTAATAGAGTATCAATGCAAACTCCGGGCTGTTACAGAGAATTTCACAGAAAACCATATTGCTCGACCTGGGAATGGAACCCTTGTTCTCACACTCAGCAGTCAGCAGCTCCGCTGAGTAGCGATAACGACCATTAAGCAAAAGCATTTTATAATGCTAATGCTACTGTCAGTAAAATTCTAGGTGCGTAGAGAATAAGAAGTCAGGTCAAGATTTACGAGATTTACTCAACCGTGAAGAATGCAACCTACATGCTTCCAATGACTAAAAATATTGGGATAGTCATATGTTTCTGTTCAAACCGCGTGGTGTTTCGCACGTAGGTATTCCAATCTGATTTCGTGTAATAAGAGAAAGGATGCAACTCTTATCAAAACATCTTGATCTTCTCACTACGGTTAGAGTTGCTGTGTTGTCGGTTAAACTTGAAGACTAGAAAATTGGAAATAGGTACTTGTCTCACTTTTAACTTATTGTGGGGTAGGCTACCAGGACGTGCGTAATTATTTCTTTTTACTGTTTTCCCACATTAAACAGCTCAAGATACCTATAGAAATTCAAAACATAATTAGGTAGGTGTCATTTCCGATTCACAAGTCAGTGACATAGAATTAAATTTAAAAATAAACGTCATTGCAGTCTGACGCGGGCGCAGTTTAAATACCAAAAGTATCGCGCAGATGTTTCATTTCATTGCCGGTTATGTACCGCAGAGGGTTGTGTTCGAAATATAAAAGTGAGCAATGTTCGCTTTACTATATTTTGATGATTAAAAATCGGCTAGTGTCGAAGTAGAGATCAGTTTCTGTCTGCGCGCGCGCCGCCCGCCCAAACTTTCGGCGTCCGCTGGCTAAATGCGCATTCATGTGACACACTTCGACGAATACAGAGGCTACAAGGCCAAATATTTATTGTTTTCACGTTCAAAATAATCGTTGAAAGACTTTATTTACTAAAACTTGTGGTGATTTATAAAAGATAGTGTTTATTGGATTATTTCGCTAGATATTTTAGTTTAAAATGGGTATGATTTCGCGAGTGCGAGGCCGCATCAGGAGTGATTCTTTCTCGAAGATTCACACTATCAAATCAGAGGACAAACTTGCCAATATCGGTGAGTAAAGTAGCGTGCTATAATAAAAAATTGTAGCCGAAAATTTCTACTGCATTTATCCGTGATGAATGAATAAAATCGATGATGGATAGAAGTCAAAAACCATCATCATCCGTACTACTGTACTACTAATACAGTCATTAATTTATTAGAATACATTTTTTATATAATGTTTTGTAAACTTTAAAATTTCAATAAGAGATAAAGCACTGAGAGATTACCCACTTGAACCATCCTCTTAACAAATAATCATTTTGTAATAAGAGCAGACAATCTCTAAAATTATTATTCTCTCCTTGATTCTACGACACATTAATGATGTTTACCACGCATTTTTGTTAAAAGTTATTTCAAACATAATAAACAATTCTAATTGCTCTCCAATTATGAACTGAAATGCAATGATACTAAGTGCGACGTTAATTGAAAGAGATTTGTTTATCATAACGTGTTTACTTTCTTTATTTGTTGACTCAGTACCATTGTCACATCCACGTGTCAGTAGAACATAGTCTGGCATATGCGAGAGCGGGTCTGGCATATCGAGCATTGCCATATTACTTTCAAGAACTTATCAATATGCTATGTACTGGATTGCAAGTTGCAAGTCATTGCATTGTTATTTTTGGATGTAAACTCCTCTCCAAAAAAGGAGCCTCTCTATAGAATGCCTGCTGTCTACAGTTATGAAGTTGGACGATGATCTGTACAACGTGTGACGCTTACAGCGTATTTTTGAAGTTTAACTTTTGTTGATCGCAAGTTGCGTTTTTATACACCGCATTTTTCTCCCATCTAGCCAACAAATACGTAGATTTCATGTCATAATAAATAATATCAGATACATTTACACCGAGTAAATTTTGAATAATTCAAATCGAGATACGAAAGTAAACCATTTGGAGACTCACTTTCACTAGAACACTCTTATAAATCTTTGTAGTAAACGTATTATAATAATAACTACGAATCCTGTTCGCTACGATGCTACAAGTTACAACCGCGCTACGACGTAGCAGGATCCGCTACAACAATAAAGATCCTGCTACGTCGTAGCCAGGTCGTAGCGTCGTTCACTAGAATGCTTTACTAAATTAGTAAAGCAGTCTTACAATGTTATACAAACAACTAAGTAAAGTTTGCTGTTGTTGTATAACATTGTAGTTTCGATAGGAAATAATAATATTAAAATTGAAATACTTTAATCTAAAAGAACGTTTCCACAGCAGCCTTGTCGAAAATATTTTAATAAATTTGAATTTTACGACTTTTGAATTGCTGAGCATAAAACGAGAAATAGGACGAGGTTACGGAGATGACAACCACGTGTGAATAAATTATACTATGTAGATATTTTTCATAAATTAGTCTGAAATAATTGTCAGGCTTATTTTCCAGTTTTTAAGTGGATAGTATTGTTATTCCTACATGGACACACAATCTTATGTTGTTACTAGCTTCTGCCCGCGGCTTCGCTCACCTGAATCTATATTAGGATTAGAAATGGGTCCCAAAAATAATTTAAACCGAACCAACAGTGTTGATCCCTTCTTTGTATGGGTCTTTATACATCAGTGAGGTCAAGCTGTATTTCAGGATCCGCTTAATTAAATGAGATAAGATGTTCACCAGTTTTTAAGTTGGAGCATATATTTTGTAACAGTGATAACAAATTTATAATCTATTCAGTAGTTTTTGCTCCAACCCGTAATAAACATAGCTTTTTTACAATTTTATAATAATTATGTTGTTATGTTGGGATTCCTACATGGACGCACAAAACATTATGTATATTAAAACACGATTTTTCTCGATTTTCTTTAACTTTAACGCTACTCGTACAATGGGGGACAGTCCCAGGTGGGGTTCATAAGCACTCGTAGGCTATGATTCGGTTACAGAACTATTTTGTTTAACTTATATTGATATTATGGGCCTTGTAGCCTAAATTGAATAAAATAAAAAAGTTACTATACTAGAAAAAGGAACTAAATTAACCCATTTACAAATATGAAATTGTCCTCGGCCTCACACGTCTTAAAAGGACTTTTACTTTGTATTCTTTATATAAAAGGTAACTTTTCAATAGGCATGTAATTTACTTGCTCAATTTTGGCCCCACCTGGCGTTTTGAAAATGCAATAGACAAACCAATAAACTGACAGATTAACTCATTTATGTATTAGTTATATGGAGTATGGATGACAGCGTTAAACTATCTTCACTTAAATCATCTTAAGTACCATTCTAGAAAATCCGTGATGTTCAGAAATAATTTTGGTTTACTATCATACAAAGAACAATTTTAGTGGGCAATTCTTAGACCGGACAGAGAAATAATTTGTTAATAGGTAATTACTGGAGCTTTTAGGAAATCAAGCGGCACTGACGCAAAATCATAAATTACTCCTAACTCAACGAGAGAAATGCTTCAATAAAAATATTTTGTAAGCCTTATTTTTCTTAGACGTCAATACCTCTTTATTTTTAGAACGTTATTAATAATTTTTTAAAGTGTACTGACTCCGGCAAGTATTAACAAAGCGATTTTTTATGAATTACTGGTAGGTAAACTCTTTGTGTAGCAAGAAACATAATCGGTCAAGTTCAAATTACAGACACAATGCAAATTATTCCTCACTATGTTTGTGATAACTACTTATAATTGCGAAAAATCCTACTACGAGTTAGCAATGGTCATATCACTGGGCTATCACCGCTTTTTGACATAATCCTTTATTTCCATTTCAGTATGGCTCCTGTCATTAGTCCTACTCCTGCCGTACTGGGCTCCTCGGGGGTTGCTGGTCGCGCTCGGCGGCGCTTGGCTGATGGCTGCGTATACGTGCCTGGTGGTGCCAGTACTCATCTCCGCTAACTACAAGTACCCAGCGAGATGGTACCCTGCCGTGGTCAAACTCGCTCAAGGTATGAACTTCTAAAATGTATATTAGTAATTTAATATAGATGTAAGTGACTTGAGCAGTTCCAGACTAGCAGTGCACTGAATATATTAGAGGAACAGGACAGTATATGTATTAGAGGGCGATTTATTTAAGGTTAATCTGTTATTTTTAAATACAGCCAAACGCATCGGTTTCGGTGAATATAACGATAAAAGCGTTGGACCATATGGTGCATAACCGGAAATAAAATCTGGTATTATTTCGAAAATATCAGACAAAAGGAAACAAAACACATGACGTCAATATATTGACAAGAGTCAACACCGCCCACAAAATCATTAGCGCATCTTCCAAAGTGTTATCGACTGGTTAGGCCTAGAGCTAAGGAAAAGTAAACACAAGTCTGTAACGCAAATAGTTTGGCATAAACAGTGGGGTGTGCCAATCTCCCGACCTATGCTCCGCCTACGTACCGTTGCGAAGTGTTTCTCACTCATCATTGACACTAGTGATGGATCCAGATTCCGAAATCCAATGACGTATTGACATGATTAACGTAATAGAAGGTCTTAATCTTAAAAACTGCCTCATTAGCCAAGTGGTCCTGAGCGCGACTGCTACGCTAGAGGTCCTGGGTTCGATTCCCAGGTCGAGCAGTGTTATTGGGTTTTTCTATGAAATTCCCAGTAGCAGCTCGGAGTTAGGAATTTGTGCCCGGTTAATGCCAATAGGCTCGCCCCCTATTACATGGGACCTAACATACCGGCGAACTGTGGGTGTACATTAGTACGCCTCTGCCTAACCCTTCGGGGAATACAGGCGTGATAGTATGTTATGTTATGTAATCTTATAAATAATTCTAGCTGGGTATACATTATTCTAGATCATTATTCATTATCAGCCTTCGTCCCATGCTGGACGTAGGCCTCTTCTACTGGGCGCCATAGAACACAATCGGCAGGTTTCCTCATCAAGTAACAGCCAACTTCGATATTCTACCTGGCCGTACGTTATATATGAACTAGTTACACAATAGAGTAGGAACTTAACAAGATACCCATAAACCAGTGTCCAGTTTTTGGGGTTTAATCAGAGTTCAGCTTACAAGTTGGTTCCGGCCGGATAGGGACGTTAATTATTTATTCCAACGATTATTGTAGGAGCTGCGTTAGCTTTGTAGTGTTATTGTTTTAGTCTTGTGTTTATATTTATGTGGCAAAGTCGGGTCATTGTCGAGAAGAAACTGAATGGGGCGACGGAAGCTGGCGGCCGTCCAGTGCGCGTGCGTCATGCGCGTTTACTTGTACTTTTATACGTCTAAACAAGAACACATGTCTTGTATACAAACGCTCCCTGATAATATGAAACGAACCAAAGAAATTCAGAGCTCGATCAACCTTTTATGTTGAGATGTGGCTGTAATTTATTTTGAACCTCCACCTGCGCTGTGGCCTTTGTTCCTCGGCCAAATAAAATAAATGCCAAATGTGTGAACATATATCACCTTAATGCAAGATACCATACAAAATATATAGTCATAAAAATCAGTTACTCTTTTACAGATACTCTTAGGTACACAAGAAAAAGGATTGTATCTATAATATAAAAATGAATCGCCAAATGTGTTGCTAAGCGCAAATCTCGAGAGCAGCTAAACCGATTTCGCTAATTCTTTTTTTATCCCCTCATATAAAATTAACACTTTTCTATATTCCCATACAAAAGATTCGTAATAATACTTAAAAAAGTCAATTTGTTTGTATTTTAATACCATAACATAAAGTATAAGTGTAAGCGGAGGGGTTCCGGGAAGGCAAAACAATTGAGCGACGATAGTGTCAGAATCGACTGTTATGCGGTACGAAGTTCGCCAGGTCAGCTAGTATAGCTATACAGATAGCTTTGGTAGGTAGGCTGCTCATAAACATCGAGAAACAACAAATCGAGAAACATCTAGAAACATCTGACAACGCAATTATTTTGTCAAAATCTTGACAGGATTGGCAAAAACGAGAGCGTTGCGAGACCGCGGAGATAGTTTAAATACATAACATTATTCTGCCCGTAGGGTTGCCATCTTTTGTTATATTATTGTACTACCTATACTTTAGGTCTGCGTACCTACCTGCTATATCCTCTTGAAGAAATAGAATTACGCAAAAATGCTATATTATACCTATATTCTCTGTAACACCTTACCTCTACTAATAACATAAAAATCTTTCACTTAAGTAGTTGAAGATTTCGTTCTACTTATAAAATGTTTTATTTTTATAAAGTACCACATTTTAAACTTAGTATGGAAAATAATCGTTAAATAACCGTAATCATCCGAAAAAATATTGGTAATATGTAATGGTATTCTACCGGACCGCTCTTAGAACAGTTTTAATTTCCCTGGCTGACACAGTGGCTATATGAGAAAATTGTTTATTTTTTGCATTTTTTAATTATAAAATTTTTGTTTTGTTTTGTTATGTTTGTTTGTTATCACAACGGACAAACAAATGGTGCGCAGATTAGAGACGTAGTAAATGCGTATTCATTATTTTGTTTTTTGTAAATCTACACGTAAAACGCATTATCTGATAAACAACGATGACTGTCTCTGCCAAAGAAATTTCAATGTTGTGGCCGCATTATTATCTTACGATTGAGAATTTCAAATAAGTATTTATACTTAGTAAGTATGTGACAAAACCAATATTGCCCAATATACCTAAGTACTATATCTACATAATTATTTGTATCAAGATCATTCTAAGTACGTGATCTTAAGCATGATTTAGGTACATTACACTATGCACGATGTGCATTTTTTTTAAATTATGCGTAGTGTTAGCATCAGGGTCCAGTAATCAATAGTTACTTAAGCAGTTTACATCGTAAATTACTACTTAAAATTTTTATATTATGTAGGTACATGTAGTTACATATTTTAAAAGATGTATACCTGACATATTTTAAAAGAAAATATTAAACTTTGTGGATTTACTCAGCCTACGAAAGTGACCTAAATGAATTGGGTAAACGTTGTAATTTTTTTACAACCCTAGTTTATTTATTGTTAAACTAAAAAAATACATAATATATCGATGGTAGTCTAGAAGATAAACGTGCTATGTACAAAATTAATATAGTTTTTAATGCCAAATGTCATTGAGTATACACTTGGCAGAAAAATGTGTAAACTCAATAATTTTGTACAAGAATATTATTTGCCTTTTAGACTATCGATATTATTATAAAGCTTAGACCGAACTCAATCTTGGGTAAGTCATATCAGACTATATTATATTTTTGTAATCACTTGATTAGATAGTAGTAATGAAAATTAAAATGTTAGGAATATTTGTTAATTTTACTATAAGTACTTACCAGATTCCTTCCGATGTGCTGTTGAAAGGTGGATGCTGTTGGTGAAGCGTTGTTCTGAACTGACCACCCTTGTTTCATGGTGGTCCTTTTATACTCAACATCCTACTGGACAGCTTTTGTATCTGGGACAGTTTCGTTGAAAAAGAACCATGAGTTAAAAATAAAAAGAATTTTATTCTAGAAGCTTATTAAATTAATACATTATTTTAAAGAATTAGTAAGTATTACCACTTTTTCGACGTGACTAAAATTACAGCTTTTTAGTAGATAGGGCAAGCTTTGATTAGTCCAAGCTTGCCCTATCTACTAAAAAGCTGAGTCTACTACCTACTAGTCTAAGCTGACTAAATAGTCTAAACTGTTCGTGGAGCCACAAAATAAGTAATGGTGATCAAAGACAATATATATTTAATTTAAAAAGACTTAACTATTTCTTATTCTTAAAAATATTGTAGAATAGGTTTCATGGCTTTTTATTGAATATTCGGACCATATTTTTTACCTTTCTCTCTAGAAATAAGTAATGAAGGAATCGTTGGAGAAAATTATGCAAATGAGGGTTTTTTCTTGAAACAGTCAAGTGCTAAGTTGCTGTGGACAACTCGAAGTGACAGGCAATGGACAGCCACCCACACAGATTTTAACAAAGTACTTATTGCTATTGTTACACTGATTTTATTTAAGTAATTATTGCTAAATGACTGCCTGATTGGGTACTGGACACAAGCGCGGGTACTGTGAGTTTCCGAATCTAATTCTCAGGTCGAAGGAGGGGAAATAGATTTTATTGAATTAATCATGTAGAACCCGTAGTAATTCCTTAAGATTTTACACACACACAAATTATACACACATTAAACACAAATTATCACATACCTATTGTACCTACACACTCACTTTGGGTGTTTTTAAAACACCCAAACCCGGAACAACTACTAAAAAGTCATGCAAAAATTTGTTTCGTGCGGGGATCTAATCTAACCCACAACACGTAGCGTAAAAGCCGATCGCTCAGCCACTGCACACAATGTGGCATCAAAACATAAATAATAATCACTTAAATAATTCAGCAAAAGTGGCTATTTCATGACCACCAGAAGTGTATAGATACATTTTTGCCTTACCATAGAAAGATAGCTCTAGAAAGAAAATTCGTTTTATAATTCTAGAAATCTGTTGCAGAGATAAATTTGGCAGACCAAATTGCCAATACTAACGTAATATCAAAGTAAATCGTAATTCAAACACAATTTATTCAAAATGCGTAAAGAAATATTTAAAGTACTTACTGTTCTTTTTTCTATTACAGAATTGGCGAAAAAATTGCGGGCACCTGTGTCGCGGGTGCTGGGCATAATGAAGGCTGCGTACGCGCCGGTGGAACGCGCTGAGAAACTCTTCTTGCAGATGAACAATCTTTCAACAATGATTGGACAGGTAATTTTATCAATCAAAAAACAAAATCAATTAACCAATATGACGCACTACGACTATGCAATGTGGGTAGATATCAGTATTATACTTATGACCGCAACGTTATGACCCAAAACTACATATTATCAAATCATTACCTTTTTTAACTAAGTACTATGGCTATAGGCTTTTATATTCTTAGTAGTTTTGTTTAATTTTACTTACCCTTATACTTTTCTGACTAGAAAGTTGATCAATTGTGCCTGTCGTTTTTTTCAGTTGCTGATGTTCACAGCTTGCGACAGGTTGCTAGTATCCCAAGGCAGGTTAACCTGTCTCTACTCCCTTATGTTCTACAATGTTGTCACCTACTCAGTCAGCTACGTCCGCGAGATCTGTACCAAAGAAGACTGGTCACCCTACGTCAACGTCACCCGCCATTCTCGCGTGAAGCACCTCGCTATGTCAGCCACGAAAATTGTCCTGGAATGGACGAAAGCAGTTACTTTTATTGTCACCATTACTTTTGTTCTCCTTGCTCTTGGATTGGAACAAGGCTTGGAACATTACCGTCCCACAGCGCTATACACAGCAATAACTGGGACATACTACCTTTTAACAGAGAGAACGTTCCTGGAACTTTGGCCTATTGGAATCTCAGCTTTAAAACTAGAGAGTTTAGAAGGTATGGAGTTACTGTACTTCGGTGTCTGGGCGAGAGGCATTACCACGGCGCTTTCCTTGCCCATAGTGCCGGCTCTGGTATGGTATGAACGTTGGAGATTAGCAGCACTTCTTCTCTACGTGTGCGTCTACATCCATGGGAGGTATAGGCTTGGGGAGGCTTGGATGAAGTTGCAAGAGGCTCGAGGTTCGCTTGCAAGGTTTAGGCGGGCGACACCAGAAGAGCTGGCGACTCTGGAGGACGTTTGTGCTGTGTGCCTGGGCACTATGAAATCAGCAAGAGTTACGCCCTGCGCTCATTTCTTCCACGCGGACTGTTTAAGGAAATGCCTGTTTACTTCAGACAGATGTCCCATTTGTGTCAGGCCATATATATTTTGTTGACCATCGGCTAATTTCATTCGGATAAGACTGCTTGGAACGAAATTTTTATACCGCCATTTCTCATATTATTAATTTGGGAATGTATTCGATTGTAATGTGTAGTGATAATTATGAAACTAAGTATGTAAGGGATAAATAGCTGGGCGATCAAGCTACATAGAATAACTACTTAGATCATTATTGTAACTGATTTTATATATTGTAATATTTACAAACAATGTTGCTTTAGGTGAATATTCAGTATTGTTTTTGTATTGTGTAAGAAATTAAGAGAAATTTATCTATAAAATGAATTCAATCAATATGATTAAACCTCATTCAACGGTGCATTGGAGGTTCTTTCCACAATGCAGTAAAATTCATGGTAAGATACTTACCATTTTTTGGAAGAAATAACTGCGTGTGTTTTAAGTTAGCTATTCCGAAAAGTCTTGAAAAAAATCTTTAAGTAATAAATCCCTTTCCAAAGTCTTATCGTAGCGAAAACTTAGTTGGTTACGTTTTTAGAAAGCCTTTACTTCGTTATATAAAAGGTTTATTTTTATTAAGTCTTAGGCATAAATATATACTTTAATTAGAGATAAGGTTTATTTTAAAAATAAATTGCCAGAGATTTTATAGGGTTACCACATACGGACAATTTCAGGCACTTCAGTTATTTCGACTGAACATTTCGGAATGGCGCAGTAAACTACAATATATTAGAACGTCATTAACTTTTACATAATATATTATGTTTTATTAGGTATCGTCTTTGCTTACGTACAGTTCTATAATATAATATGTGTTCTGCTAACTTGCAAGAAGACGATGTTACATTTTGATAAAATGGTGTGAGTAGGCTGATGGAACGCGCCTCATGTACCCAGGTGTTAGGGAGGTACCCACACATTCTTTGGGTCCAAGTTTGTATTAAAGTTTTGTATTAATAAATATTTTGTTTACATGCAACCTTACGTTTTTTACACTTCATTTCTGAACAGCGCAGAATTTTTAAGATTTTTCTACTTGCAATTGCAATTCATATTATTAAAACAAACCCAAAAAAGGCAAAACATTAGGGCAAATAAATAGGTACCTTTAATTAAAGGTACGTGTGAAAATCCTCATCGATGCCCACTGTCTATCGGAAGGAAAGGCGGGGGGTTATGTCGGACTCCTACCGACTAAAACACACGGCCATCCATAGCACATTGTGGAGGGGGCTCCGAGATCTCTAATGAACGCACCGGTGCCCCTCCTGTAATTGTTTGATTGCTAGTGTAATTATAGCGAGCAAGTATATTGCCACTAATGCCCTGTCTTTTTATTTATATATAGAAAAAATATATTAGATCAGCTGTACGTCTCATACACAAGCCCAGTCCTTGCTGCGGCATTCAGAGGACCTATAAAATAAATCATAGAAACGTTCACATTCTTCTTACTTTCTCTGTTATACTCAAGGATCCCTGGATGGCCTAAGACCCTAGCCCTGGCTATCCTGTGTCAATAATTATACGAGGCTCTAATGGCCGAGAGTGAGATCGTCCCTAATTCTGCAAGAGGTATTTATTTCTTGAGGAACAAGGTACAACAGCAGCAATTGTGACAGCTGTGTTAGATAGGGTTTGAATTTATTTGACGATCTCACTAAATTAAGGGCCGTACCTACAGACGATTGTACATTTCGACACGTATATCGAACACGTTGCTAAGAAATTTTAAGAAGGCATTTTTCTTGCAATTTTCTCATCTATATTGAAGTCGGCTCCCAGACTTACCTGTATGAGACTGAATATTGTATGTGTATGTTTAATAGTACCTATATCTATATCTATATTACACGAAGCGACTGCCATCAGACCCAGGGGTTATGGGTCTACTAGGTACTAAGTGAAAGTTACGCACATGGCAGCCACCCTAGCTACGGCGTTGATTGTTTCGTAGGTAACAACTGATTTACCTGCTAAACACTTCAGATTCTTGCATTGCACCCGATTGTTATTCAACTTTTCTGCCAAATCATACCTAGTTTAAAAAAAAACATCATTTTTAGATTACGTGGTTTAGTTTCATCAACCCCATTTACTGACCCACAGCTAAGCTAGGGTCTTCTTATGTTACGCCGCTACGCTGTCTTAGTGTATTGGTGACTGACAGAGTTCACGCAGACGGTGTACACCCTAGGGTTCTCATGAAGTTATCTGAAAAAGTCAAGGGTGCGTGGTTTCAACTTGAACTCGATAGTTAATTATTTACCTACTTTCTCTAAAGAGACCGAAAGGAACAGATTTGCAAGCTGGCGAGCCTTCGAATCAACTTGTCATAGATGGCGCACGTAGTGTCATGTCATCCTGTTCAGTTAATTTTTCGTGATGGTGTTCTTCGAATTCCTGAGGACATACATTGTTATGCGACTGCCTGCAAGTACATTAAAATTGGATCCGCAAACTATATACCTACTATTTCAGTTACAGTGTATAAAAAATAAAACACCCACTAAAACCGAGACGAAGTAGCAAATGGCGCCGTTACCATGACATCATGTGGTTACGTCACGTAAACAAAACTGACAAAAGTTCGGAGGTTACACAGCACAAGCTCATTACATACAGTCATCTCTTTCAGATAAAGGCTTCGGTTTTCATGTTTTCCTGTTGTCTCTTTCGTGACCGCACACTTGCCACAGCTACAAGCGCCAAATCCAAAATGGCTTATCTCATAGAATTAAATTCTGCTGAACTCAGTCGACGCGGCATGCGTAGTGGAATAGCAGTGTGATTGTGCTAAAGTCAATACGAAAATTCGTGGGAATATGATACAAAAAATCTTTTTCATCAATGAAAATGTGATTTGTTCGTAAAGTCCTTGCTGAAGTATATTGTCCCCATACGGATGCTATAACTGATAAGGTAGGCACATACATACTATGTAGTTTATTAAAAAACATGATGTGAATAGCGATAAGAGAACGGACAATGGGATAAATCATTCATCTGAACTCTGAGCAAAAAAAATCATTCAAAGAATTCCTATTGATCTTAATATTATACCTTTATTAATAGAAGTAACTCTATACATTCTAGTACAATACAGTGAATGATTAGCACTAAGATCTCGAACGATCAAATTTATGTAGGTTCCTGCACTGCACTGCAGTCCTGTCTGTTGTCCTAGTTCTAGTTAATTATCCTGAGCCTCTCTCTACCACCGCTAGGAGGCAGACTTACGCTACAAGACAGGTTTTAGAACCCACCACGCAGGCACTTATTACCTAATCCAAATATTAATTAGCTTCATCTGAAAACAAAATTGGTAGAAAGAAATCAAGAAGCAAAGAAAGTCCATTCTCATTTCTTAAGCTCTCTCAGATCTCTTTTTGGACTCTATATTTTTTTAATGACCATGGCCATGGGACTTCGAAGTTTATTCGTCCTTTTCACATCCTTGACCTTGAGATGCCTTATCGCACTGGCGACAACGAGACGCTGGCAGCGCCTGACGTAACCAGAATTAATGTTCACATTGGCAAAGCTTATTGATGGGCCAGACAAAATGTTAATCAAAATTATCCTTCCGATCTACTCAGATGTGAGTGATGCGACAGAATATTAATGTAGACCACCGGAAGGAATCATTTAGTTTTTTTGCACAAGCAGTGAGATAAATAAACTCTTGTTATTTTCAATGTAATCTAAAAAAAAATTAAATAGTTACTTTTGAATTTGAGTTTTTGATTACCGTTTTTGTAATTATTGTATGTTCTCCAAAGGGACATTGACATTGGAAATCATGAAGCTTTTCGAACTATCAAGAACAATGAAAACACTTCTAGATTCCACTCCTTTACCTACTTATATTACGTAGGTAATTTAAAACGTTTAATTAAAAAGTATAAAAAAACAGGATTTACAAAGCTCAGATTTTAGTGTAATTAATTCATGATCAACCAAATTTTAAAATAGGTAATATTTTGTGAAATCAATCATTCCAAAACGTAACTAAGTACTTAGATACCTAGTTATAGAAACAAAATTTACTTAGGTATACCTATAGGTAAATACCATTATCAACGAGTGGTAGTCAACTTCACATACCTATATTTTTTATCTTATCATTTGTGTTGACGCTACGAAGGCGTATGCGACACTATAAACACACGGTTTCGTGAGCGTCCCATTTAATAACAATGCGTTTAAAAATGTAAACTGTTCATAACAATGTACACCGCATCAATCGTGCTCCTGAATCTCCTGCGCATAAGCGTGGATTTAAATCAGAATATTAAATGAGGGTATTACGTCATGACCATAAACGAGAATACGACATAACATAAATAATACTACTTGCAGCGTGAATGTTCGCGCTCGTTTACGATTTTTATAATGATAATAAAATTAAAATTACATATACCTATTCGATGGATTATCGTGGTCAGTAAAAATTTTGTTACATAAAGTTTTCGACCTCAGTGAACCAACAGAAGCAGTTAAGATGATACACAATGGATACTTAGCTATGCACATGGCCATAGTCAGGGGTTTGTCCTTGTTACACCCTCCATCCTCCATAGTTTATAATAAAGTTGGTACTCGTTGTCATTGGTCCAGAAAGAGACCCCCCCAGCCCGAAATTAATTCCTGTCCCTGGTCAAAATACAAACCCCCGAAATGTATTCCTAGCTGTAGGCTTGTCTTGTGTCAGATTATTTATGTCTCTAGTATTAAAACTGCAATATTAATATGCAATCTAGTAGATAACCTATTCAGTTTGTAACACTTTCAAGTTTAGATCAATCACCAAACTGATCTACTTGAATTATTTTATTTTTCTAAAATGTTATTGCGTTACTGCTTTTTAGTAATGCAACGACTCCACATGCAAGGAACTGATCTCCACAATTATATTCTCTCCCCAAATATTTAATCTACGATCGAGTAGGCATCGTCCGTATATCTATCCTGTGAATTGCAATTTGTGCACAAACCGCTGATAGTTTGTGCATCTGTAGTTTGCAAAATGCTAACGGATTGTATATTTGATCTCAGTTGTTTGGATTGACGTCATCAATCCGTCTGAGTGATCCGAAAGCATCTTTATTGTTTTGAAATCACGTGATAAGGTTCAGTCAGTTCTCTTTCATTCTATTCAAATTCTGTTTTATAAAATCTCTACTAATATAAAATCGTAATAAGCTGTGTCTGTACATTGTAGATATTAAAACGTCTCCGAACCCAAAAATTAGATTTTTTAAATTTTTGTGTGCTTGTTACGGATTGGCGCAAAGACTACTGAATAGATTTTAATTTTCTTATCACTGTTAAATAGTATATGGAACCTAAACATAACAGCGAACTGTGTAGGTGTAATTATGTTATGATTATATTACACCTCTGTCTTACCCTTCTTTCCCGAAGGGTGTTAAGGTAGGAATTATACAGACGTGATGGTATTGGGTTATGTAATTGTAAATGTCGATTTGTGGAGGTAACTTTCTTCAAAAAACTCCTGTCTATGTTGTCCTATACTATATATGTGACTATCTGGAGACTTTGTGGCAAATTCCTCCGCTCAAGCCCGAGTATGGATGTAACCAAAACGTCAGTGGTTAGTCAAGATTAGTCATAGGTATTAATCGTTTGTATGTGTGCCTACTGCCACTTCAAAGCCATGCAATGTTGATTTTTCCTGTAGAGTTACTGTTAACCAATATTTGTATGATGAATTTTTTGGCAGATATTATAACTTCATAGGAAGTTTTGAGTCTTGTAAAATACCTATGATGCTAAACTCTAGTGTAACGCTACAATTTTATGATTATAAATATATCCTCATTGGTTTAATACCTATCTCATGTACCTACATACCTACATGAATTCAGACGTTAAGTTGTTAATAGCTTCATATCCACTACTCATACCGTTTCGATAATTAAAATTTACTAGACAAGGTGATGTCATCATAATACACACATAGCAGATGTATGAATACTTATATTTTTAGCACAAAGATGCATGAAATTCGATTCTGCAGTAGAATTAAAAAAAAAAAACAATTATCCACATGTAGGTACTTACATGTAACCATCACAGTGAAAACACAAGCAAAGGCAAACAATCACACGCGCACCTTGAGATCATCGGTATTCCGGGTTGATCAGCACTTGACTTCGCCCAATCTAATCTAAAAACAGGTAAATTAGTAGGTACCAACCGAGGTAAAAACTAATATATTCTCCGAATTTTCACCAATGGGCAATATGGCTTTTTATTAGGGCAATTACTTATTAAATCTAAAAGAGATGTAGAGTCTATAAGAATATAGAAACGGAAATTATGTACTTAGAACGGAATACATACATTAATAAGATAACATCGTTATGGGCTATATTATTAAATATTATTAAATTATAATTATAACGACGCTGAGTCAGCTAAGAAATATACCCACAAACCTTTTAATTAAAAGTGTTACGTTTACTCCCATTCGTACTTATAAAACTATTAAATTATTAAACATAGACCAGAATAATTCGGCCTTGGTATTACATAATGTATGCTTATTGTCGCCAATAATTCACTGGAAGGTAACCTCGGGGGAAATCATACAATATTTATGGTACTGCGTTCATTTTCATCCCCTACAGCGCTGAGCAGAACATACTTTTCGCCTAGGACTAGGTAGTTACTATAATAATATAACCTATGTTAGCTATTTCCAGCAATAGATCAAGCAAAGACCTGAGTTAGATTAATTAAAGTAAGCTAAGCTATGAATTAAAGAAAAACATACTGTACATCCTACCTATAATTAAACTGTATGTATTGGATAGAGCCAAGATTAGGAACAAATTCGTAAAAAACTGAGACGTGACGAGAAGGGAATAAGATGAAGGGTCGACTGAATTTATACACAGCTTTTTGCCAGAGTCCTTATTGACCTAAAGTGACCTTTGACCTAAAGTGGACACGAAGCCAAAATCGTTCGGTTGATCTCTGGTAAAATAAACCTCAATAACAGTGACCATAGTAACTAAATACACCACATCCGAAGTGGGTGACCTCGCACAAGTATTGAACCTGATTGATTGATATTTCGTACAAACACCTTCAACGTGATACACACTGAATTTAAATAAGAATGATTGTGTTTTTATTATTGTTTCCTTTGTATGTGCACCCATGGTAATTCAAGAATATATATTTAAACTAAAAACAAATAGGTACAATACTGTTTCAATTGAATAGGTACTTATTAAACTGCCTCATTAGCCAAGTGGTCCTGAGCGTGACTGCTACGCTAGAGGTTCGATTCCCAGGTCGAGCAAAGTGTTATTGGTTTTTTCTATGAAATTCCCAGTAGCAGCTCGGAGTTAGGAATTTGTGCCCGGTTAATGGCAATAGGCTCGCCCCCTATTACATGGGACCTAAACATACCGGCGAACTGTAGGTTTACATTAGTACGCCTCTGTCTAACTCTTCGGGGAATACAGGCGTGATGGTATGTTATGTTGAATACTTATTTTAGTGATTTACGTTGTTCCAATTCGTCGGCTTCAGTAGAGCAAAATTACCTAATTACAAAAGTTAATTTAGTATTATTGATCTTCCAGAATTGCCAGAGCTTTTGGTAGGCTTAAAGCTTCAATTGATAATTCTCAATGTGCATTGCAGGAGACTGTGAAACTTGGCCGTAGACAGAGAGCTGTCTACGGCCAAGAATAACAGTCTCCGAATAACAAAGGTGATGAGTGTTGGTCTCCACATGTGGCTAGACGTTTCTTTGCTGTCTTCAAATAGAAGCAACGAGTCCTTTTAGGGTAAAAATCTAAATTATGAATGCTCGGTCACGAATATTGAATTATATTAAATGCGCATGAAATAAAGTACTAACACATAGGTAGGTAGTTTTTCCATCAAATTGCTTCATTCCTTTTGTTCTCTATACATCATTGTTTAAATAACATCTTGTCTTGCATGTAGGTGCTTATTTTTTTTTATTAAATATCTCGATACCATAATTTGCCAGCCTTTCCATGCGTTGTTTACTATTTCGCGTTTTAATGATGAACATAAAATTAAATTACACAGTAGGTAGAACAAAAATATTTTCATTAGCTGCCATTGGGTTCATCTGTCTTACTGCAATTAACAGCTGAACGCTCGAACGCTTTAAGAAATTTGGCTCGGAACATAAGTTTATAAATTATCTCAAAATATTCTACGATATTCCTCATTGTGCATTAAAACGCTGTCCGATGAGCAGATCGAGTACAGTCTCCTCCACTCCGTGTCCTTTTAATTTTCTTTAGCTATTTTACAATTCACTTAATTATTATTTAGCCTATAGTTTTTTTTTATAATATGCAAGTAATTACCCAGCAGCTTCCATTTCATAATATTCGCAATACACTTACCTAAATGGAAACTGCATAGTGCACTGATGGAAATAGAATGGTTGAATTCTCTTTCCTCGAATCTTCCGTATTAGGTACATGTTTTTCCAAAATCCGTCTAACATTATGGTCTATTAATTGGTTGATCCTTCGAGAACAAAAATTTAGAGAAACCCAAAATATTGATGTTTTTGTGGGTGTCCTACAAATTGGCAACAACACCCTCTTCTGTGAGGGAAAAAAAGAAATATGGCAAAGGCAAATGGTACAATATTCTAAGCAGTTTAATAATGTTCTATTGTTTCTGTGTTACGAAAATACATTTTAAAACATAACTAACATACATAAATAATACACTTCTGGCATGTCGTGTCAGTATTTCCTGTTGCTATTTCTGGAATCTGATTTTCCAATGACTACGTAGCACTGGCCCCGTGCCCTTGGACCCTCCATATTAAATTATTTCTGATACTGACTTGTTTTTTGTCAATGTCAACGGTTTGATGTTGTTCTGGATGTAAAATCAGGAAAAGTAAGACTACCAATTGAGCACGGGTAGTATAGTCAAGTACCTACCTAGTTAATATCTACAAAAGGCAGGAGACAAAGTTAGTGCATTACAGGTAACGTCTTCTGAAAACTCGTAGTTCATGTTCATGTCCCTACCTAATTCAAATTATTGATAAGCGGGCCCAATTAATAATGTTTTCTACTTAGGTACTTACTTTTAATTAGCAATTAATTAAGCATTATTCATCGGGAAGTTATTGGTAAATGATCAGAGAATCACCCCTGTCACTGGCCCTACAGGTATGGGGATGGGACTAAACTATGAAAAAGAAAACAGGAAATAGAAAAACCGTCGAATTGAGCCTCGATTTTTAAAGTTTGTTATTTATAAAGTATATTACCTAAACGATACTGGCGTAATTGATTCTACTTGTACCTATATACGACTCGCTATGTTTGGCGGATAACAGTGCCAGCAGGTTACGATAAAAATAACCCATTGTGTATGCAATAGTTCATTTAAAACCGCAACTTATGTAGGTTCTTAGGCCAATATTCCATGAAACGCGAAACATACTCATTATGAGTTTGTCCTAGTTTCAGTAAACACGTTGTTTCGTTGCCTTATAGAATAGTATTAAAACTGCAATATTAATATGCAATCTAGTAGATAACCTATTCAGTTTGTAACACTTTCAAGTTTAGATCAATCACCAAACTGATCTACTTGAATTATTTTATTTTTCTAAAATGTTATTGCGTTACTGCTTTTTAGTAATGCAACGACTCCACATGCAAGGAACTGATCTCCACAATTATATTCTCTCCCCAAATATTTAATCTACGATCGAGTAGGCATCGTCCGTATATCTATCCTGTGAATTGCAATTTGTGCACAAACCGCTGATAGTTTGTGCATCTGTAGTTTGCAAAATGCTAACGGATTGTATATTTGATCTCAGTTGTTTGGATTGACGTCATCAATCCGTCTGAGTGATCCGAAAGCATCTTTATTGTTTTGAAATCACGTGATAAGGTTCAGTCAGTTCTCTTTCATTCTATTCAAATTCTGTTTTATAAAATCTCTACTAATATAAAATCGTAATAAGCTGTGTCTGTACATTGTAGATATTAAAACGTCTCCGAACCCAAAAATTAGATTTTTTAAATTTTTGTGTGCTTGTTACGGATTGGCGCAAAGACTACTGAATAGATTTTAATTTTCTTATCACTGTTAAATAGTATATGGAACCTAAACATAACAGCGAACTGTGTAGGTGTAATTATGTTATGATTATATTACACCTCTGTCTTACCCTTCTTTCCCGAAGGGTGTTAAGGTAGGAATTATACAGACGTGATGGTATTGGGTTATGTAATTGTAAATGTCGATTTGTGGAGGTAACTTTCTTCAAAAAACTCCTGTCTATGTTGTCCTATACTATATATGTGACTATCTGGAGACTTTGTGGCAAATTCCTCCGCTCAAGCCCGAGTATGGATGTAACCAAAACGTCAGTGGTTAGTCAAGATTAGTCATAGGTATTAATCGTTTGTATGTGTGCCTACTGCCACTTCAAAGCCATGCAATGTTGATTTTTCCTGTAGAGTTACTGTTAACCAATATTTGTATGATGAATTTTTTGGCAGATATTATAACTTCATAGGAAGTTTTGAGTCTTGTAAAATACCTATGATGCTAAACTCTAGTGTAACGCTACAATTTTATGATTATAAATATATCCTCATTGGTTTAATACCTATCTCATGTACCTACATACCTACATGAATTCAGACGTTAAGTTGTTAATAGCTTCATATCCACTACTCATACCGTTTCGATAATTAAAATTTACTAGACAAGGTGATGTCATCATAATACACACATAGCAGATGTATGAATACTTATATTTTTAGCACAAAGATGCATGAAATTCGATTCTGCAGTAGAATTAAAAAAAAAAAACAATTATCCACATGTAGGTACTTACATGTAACCATCACAGTGAAAACACAAGCAAAGGCAAACAATCACACGCGCACCTTGAGATCATCGGTATTCCGGGTTGATCAGCACTTGACTTCGCCCAATCTAATCTAAAAACAGGTAAATTAGTAGGTACCAACCGAGGTAAAAACTAATATATTCTCCGAATTTTCACCAATGGGCAATATGGCTTTTTATTAGGGCAATTACTTATTAAATCTAAAAGAGATGTAGAGTCTATAAGAATATAGAAACGGAAATTATGTACTTAGAACGGAATACATACATTAATAAGATAACATCGTTATGGGCTATATTATTAAATATTATTAAATTATAATTATAACGACGCTGAGTCAGCTAAGAAATATACCCACAAACCTTTTAATTAAAAGTGTTACGTTTACTCCCATTCGTACTTATAAAACTATTAAATTATTAAACATAGACCAGAATAATTCGGCCTTGGTATTACATAATGTATGCTTATTGTCGCCAATAATTCACTGGAAGGTAACCTCGGGGGAAATCATACAATATTTATGGTACTGCGTTCATTTTCATCCCCTACAGCGCTGAGCAGAACATACTTTTCGCCTAGGACTAGGTAGTTACTATAATAATATAACCTATGTTAGCTATTTCCAGCAATAGATCAAGCAAAGACCTGAGTTAGATTAATTAAAGTAAGCTAAGCTATGAATTAAAGAAAAACATACTGTACATCCTACCTATAATTAAACTGTATGTATTGGATAGAGCCAAGATTAGGAACAAATTCGTAAAAAACTGAGACGTGACGAGAAGGGAATAAGATGAAGGGTCGACTGAATTTATACACAGCTTTTTGCCAGAGTCCTTATTGACCTAAAGTGACCTTTGACCTAAAGTGGACACGAAGCCAAAATCGTTCGGTTGATCTCTGGTAAAATAAACCTCAATAACAGTGACCATAGTAACTAAATACACCACATCCGAAGTGGGTGACCTCGCACAAGTATTGAACCTGATTGATTGATATTTCGTACAAACACCTTCAACGTGATACACACTGAATTTAAATAAGAATGATTGTGTTTTTATTATTGTTTCCTTTGTATGTGCACCCATGGTAATTCAAGAATATATATTTAAACTAAAAACAAATAGGTACAATACTGTTTCAATTGAATAGGTACTTATTAAACTGCCTCATTAGCCAAGTGGTCCTGAGCGTGACTGCTACGCTAGAGGTTCGATTCCCAGGTCGAGCAAAGTGTTATTGGTTTTTTCTATGAAATTCCCAGTAGCAGCTCGGAGTTAGGAATTTGTGCCCGGTTAATGGCAATAGGCTCGCCCCCTATTACATGGGACCTAAACATACCGGCGAACTGTAGGTTTACATTAGTACGCCTCTGTCTAACTCTTCGGGGAATACAGGCGTGATGGTATGTTATGTTGAATACTTATTTTAGTGATTTACGTTGTTCCAATTCGTCGGCTTCAGTAGAGCAAAATTACCTAATTACAAAAGTTAATTTAGTATTATTGATCTTCCAGAATTGCCAGAGCTTTTGGTAGGCTTAAAGCTTCAATTGATAATTCTCAATGTGCATTGCAGGAGACTGTGAAACTTGGCCGTAGACAGAGAGCTGTCTACGGCCAAGAATAACAGTCTCCGAATAACAAAGGTGATGAGTGTTGGTCTCCACATGTGGCTAGACGTTTCTTTGCTGTCTTCAAATAGAAGCAACGAGTCCTTTTAGGGTAAAAATCTAAATTATGAATGCTCGGTCACGAATATTGAATTATATTAAATGCGCATGAAATAAAGTACTAACACATAGGTAGGTAGTTTTTCCATCAAATTGCTTCATTCCTTTTTGTTCTCTATACATCATTGTTTAAATAACATCTTGTCTTGCATGTAGGTGCTTATTTTTTTTTATTAAATATCTCGATACCATAATTTGCCAGCCTTTCCATGCGTTGTTTACTATTTCGCGTTTTAATGATGAACATAAAATTAAATTACACAGTAGGTAGAACAAAAATATTTTCATTAGCTG
This sequence comes from Acronicta leporina, assembly GCA_947256265.1. Taxonomy (NCBI): domain Eukaryota; kingdom Metazoa; phylum Arthropoda; class Insecta; order Lepidoptera; family Noctuidae; genus Acronicta; species Acronicta leporina. The sequence goes on from OX366529.1 coordinate 5,752,685, forward strand.
CCATTGGGTTCATCTGTCTTACTGCAATTAACAGCTGAACGCTCGAACGCTTTAAGAAATTTGGCTCGGAACATAAGTTTATAAATTATCTCAAAATATTCTACGATATTCCTCATTGTGCATTAAAACGCTGTCCGATGAGCAGATCGAGTACAGTCTCCTCCACTCCGTGTCCTTTTAATTTTCTTTAGCTATTTTACAATTCACTTAATTATTATTTAGCCTATAGTTTTTTTTTATAATATGCAAGTAATTACCCAGCAGCTTCCATTTCATAATATTCGCAATACACTTACCTAAATGGAAACTGCATAGTGCACTGATGGAAATAGAATGGTTGAATTCTCTTTCCTCGAATCTTCCGTATTAGGTACATGTTTTTCCAAAATCCGTCTAACATTATGGTCTATTAATTGGTTGATCCTTCGAGAACAAAAATTTAGAGAAACCCAAAATATTGATGTTTTTGTGGGTGTCCTACAAATTGGCAACAACACCCTCTTCTGTGAGGGAAAAAAAGAAATATGGCAAAGGCAAATGGTACAATATTCTAAGCAGTTTAATAATGTTCTATTGTTTCTGTGTTACGAAAATACATTTTAAAACATAACTAACATACATAAATAATACACTTCTGGCATGTCGTGTCAGTATTTCCTGTTGCTATTTCTGGAATCTGATTTTCCAATGACTACGTAGCACTGGCCCCGTGCCCTTGGACCCTCCATATTAAATTATTTCTGATACTGACTTGTTTTTTGTCAATGTCAACGGTTTGATGTTGTTCTGAATGTAAAATCAGGAAAAGTAAGACTACCAATTGAGCACGGGTAGTATAGTCAAGTACCTACCTAGTTAATATCTACAAAAGGCAGGAGACAAAGTTAGTGCATTACAGGTAACGTCTTCTGAAAACTCGTAGTTCATGTTCATGTCCCTACCTAATTCAAATTATTGATAAGCGGGCCCAATTAATAATGTTTTCTACTTAGGTACTTACTTTTAATTAGCAATTAATTAAGCATTATTCATCGGGAAGTTATTGGTAAATGATCAGAGAATCACCCCTGTCACTGGCCCTACAGGTATGGGGATGGGACTAAACTATGAAAAAGAAAACAGGAAATAGAAAAACCGTCGAATTGAGCCTCGATTTTTAAAGTTTGTTATTTATAAAGTATATTACCTAAACGATACTGGCGTAATTGATTCTACTTGTACCTATATACGACTCGCTATGTTTGGCGGATAACAGTGCCAGCAGGTTACGATAAAAATAACCCATTGTGTATGCAATAGTTCATTTAAAACCGCAACTTATGTAGGTTCTTAGGCCAATATTCCATGAAACGCGAAACATACTCATTATGAGTTTGTCCTAGTTTCAGTAAACACGTTGTTTCGTTGCCTTATAGAATAGTATTAAAACTGCAATATTAATATGCAATCTAGTAGATAACCTATTCAGTTTGTAACACTTTCAAGTTTAGATCAATCACCAAACTGATCTACTTGAATTATTTTATTTTTCTAAAATGTTATTGCGTTACTGCTTTTTAGTAATGCAACGACTCCACATGCAAGGAACTGATCTCCACAATTATATTCTCTCCCCAAATATTTAATCTACGATCGAGTAGGCATCGTCCGTATATCTATCCTGTGAATTGCAATTTGTGCACAAACCGCTGATAGTTTGTGCATCTGTAGTTTGCAAAATGCTAACGGATTGTATATTTGATCTCAGTTGTTTGGATTGACGTCATCAATCCGTCTGAGTGATCCGAAAGCATCTTTATTGTTTTGAAATCACGTGATAAGGTTCAGTCAGTTCTCTTTCATTCTATTCAAATTCTGTTTTATAAAATCTCTACTAATATAAAATCGTAATAAGCTGTGTCTGTACATTGTAGATATTAAAACGTCTCCGAACCCAAAAATTAGATTTTTTAAATTTTTGTGTGCTTGTTACGGATTGGCGCAAAGACTACTGAATAGATTTTAATTTTCTTATCACTGTTAAATAGTATATGGAACCTAAACATAACAGCGAACTGTGTAGGTGTAATTATGTTATGATTATATTACACCTCTGTCTTACCCTTCTTTCCCGAAGGGTGTTAAGGTAGGAATTATACAGACGTGATGGTATTGGGTTATGTAATTGTAAATGTCGATTTGTGGAGGTAACTTTCTTCAAAAAACTCCTGTCTATGTTGTCCTATACTATATATGTGACTATCTGGAGACTTTGTGGCAAATTCCTCCGCTCAAGCCCGAGTATGGATGTAACCAAAACGTCAGTGGTTAGTCAAGATTAGTCATAGGTATTAATCGTTTGTATGTGTGCCTACTGCCACTTCAAAGCCATGCAATGTTGATTTTTCCTGTAGAGTTACTGTTAACCAATATTTGTATGATGAATTTTTTGGCAGATATTATAACTTCATAGGAAGTTTTGAGTCTTGTAAAATACCTATGATGCTAAACTCTAGTGTAACGCTACAATTTTATGATTATAAATATATCCTCATTGGTTTAATACCTATCTCATGTACCTACATACCTACATGAATTCAGACGTTAAGTTGTTAATAGCTTCATATCCACTACTCATACCGTTTCGATAATTAAAATTTACTAGACAAGGTGATGTCATCATAATACACACATAGCAGATGTATGAATACTTATATTTTTAGCACAAAGATGCATGAAATTCGATTCTGCAGTAGAATTAAAAAAAAAAAACAATTATCCACATGTAGGTACTTACATGTAACCATCACAGTGAAAACACAAGCAAAGGCAAACAATCACACGCGCACCTTGAGATCATCGGTATTCCGGGTTGATCAGCACTTGACTTCGCCCAATCTAATCTAAAAACAGGTAAATTAGTAGGTACCAACCGAGGTAAAAACTAATATATTCTCCGAATTTTCACCAATGGGCAATATGGCTTTTTATTAGGGCAATTACTTATTAAATCTAAAAGAGATGTAGAGTCTATAAGAATATAGAAACGGAAATTATGTACTTAGAACGGAATACATACATTAATAAGATAACATCGTTATGGGCTATATTATTAAATATTATTAAATTATAATTATAACGACGCTGAGTCAGCTAAGAAATATACCCACAAACCTTTTAATTAAAAGTGTTACGTTTACTCCCATTCGTACTTATAAAACTATTAAATTATTAAACATAGACCAGAATAATTCGGCCTTGGTATTACGTAATGTATGCTTATTGTCGCCAATAATTCACTGGAAGGTAACCTCGGGGGAAATCATACAATATTTATGGTACTGCGTTCATTTTCATCCCCTACAGCGCTGAGCAGAACATACTTTTCGCCTAGGACTAGGTAGTTACTATAATAATATAACCTATGTTAGCTATTTCCAGCAATAGATCAAGCAAAGACCTGAGTTAGATTAATTAAAGTAAGCTAAGCTATGAATTAAAGAAAAACATACTGTACATCCTACCTATAATTAAACTGTATGTATTGGATAGAGCCAAGATTAGGAACAAATTCGTAAAAAACTGAGACGTGACGAGAAGGGAATAAGATGAAGGGTCGACTGAATTTATACACAGCTTTTTGCCAGAGTCCTTATTGACCTAAAGTGACCTTTGACCTAAAGTGGACACGAAGCCAAAATCGTTCGGTTGATCTCTGGTAAAATAAACCTCAATAACAGTGACCATAGTAACTAAATACACCACATCCGAAGTGGGTGACCTCGCACAAGTATTGAACCTGATTGATTGATATTTCGTACAAACACCTTCAACGTGATACACACTGAATTTAAATAAGAATGATTGTGTTTTTATTATTGTTTCCTTTGTATGTGCACCCATGGTAATTCAAGAATATATATTTAAACTAAAAACAAATAGGTACAATACTGTTTCAATTGAATAGGTACTTATTAAACTGCCTCATTAGCCAAGTGGTCCTGAGCGTGACTGCTACGCTAGAGGTTCGATTCCCAGGTCGAGCAAAGTGTTATTGGTTTTTTCTATGAAATTCCCAGTAGCAGCTCGGAGTTAGGAATTTGTGCCCGGTTAATGGCAATAGGCTCGCCCCCTATTACATGGGACCTAAACATACCGGCGAACTGTAGGTTTACATTAGTACGCCTCTGTCTAACTCTTCGGGGAATACAGGCGTGATGGTATGTTATGTTGAATACTTATTTTAGTGATTTACGTTGTTCCAATTCGTCGGCTTCAGTAGAGCAAAATTACCTAATTACAAAAGTTAATTTAGTATTATTGATCTTCCAGAATTGCCAGAGCTTTTGGTAGGCTTAAAGCTTCAATTGATAATTCTCAATGTGCATTGCAGGAGACTGTGAAACTTGGCCGTAGACAGAGAGCTGTCTACGGCCAAGAATAACAGTCTCCGAATAACAAAGGTGATGAGTGTTGGTCTCCACATGTGGCTAGACGTTTCTTTGCTGTCTTCAAATAGAAGCAACGAGTCCTTTTAGGGTAAAAATCTAAATTATGAATGCTCGGTCACGAATATTGAATTATATTAAATGCGCATGAAATAAAGTACTAACACATAGGTAGGTAGTTTTTCCATCAAATTGCTTCATTCCTTTTTGTTCTCTATACATCATTGTTTAAATAACATCTTGTCTTGCATGTAGGTGCTTATTTTTTTTTATTAAATATCTCGATACCATAATTTGCCAGCCTTTCCATGCGTTGTTTACTATTTCGCGTTTTAATGATGAACATAAAATTAAATTACACAGTAGGTAGAACAAAAATATTTTCATTAGCTGCCATTGGGTTCATCTGTCTTACTGCAATTAACAGCTGAACGCTCGAACGCTTTAAGAAATTTGGCTCGGAACATAAGTTTATAAATTATCTCAAAATATTCTACGATATTCCTCATTGTGCATTAAAACGCTGTCCGATGAGCAGATCGAGTACAGTCTCCTCCACTCCGTGTCCTTTTAATTTTCTTTAGCTATTTTACAATTCACTTAATTATTATTTAGCCTATAGTTTTTTTTTATAATATGCAAGTAATTACCCAGCAGCTTCCATTTCATAATATTCGCAATACACTTACCTAAATGGAAACTGCATAGTGCACTGATGGAAATAGAATGGTTGAATTCTCTTTCCTCGAATCTTCCGTATTAGGTACATGTTTTTCCAAAATCCGTCTAACATTATGGTCTATTAATTGGTTGATCCTTCGAGAACAAAAATTTAGAGAAACCCAAAATATTGATGTTTTTGTGGGTGTCCTACAAATTGGCAACAACACCCTCTTCTGTGAGGGAAAAAAAGAAATATGGCAAAGGCAAATGGTACAATATTCTAAGCAGTTTAATAATGTTCTATTGTTTCTGTGTTACGAAAATACATTTTAAAACATAACTAACATACATAAATAATACACTTCTGGCATGTCGTGTCAGTATTTCCTGTTGCTATTTCTGGAATCTGATTTTCCAATGACTACGTAGCACTGGCCCCGTGCCCTTGGACCCTCCATATTAAATTATTTCTGATACTGACTTGTTTTTTGTCAATGTCAACGGTTTGATGTTGTTCTGAATGTAAAATCAGGAAAAGTAAGACTACCAATTGAGCACGGGTAGTATAGTCAAGTACCTACCTAGTTAATATCTACAAAAGGCAGGAGACAAAGTTAGTGCATTACAGGTAACGTCTTCTGAAAACTCGTAGTTCATGTTCATGTCCCTACCTAATTCAAATTATTGATAAGCGGGCCCAATTAATAATGTTTTCTACTTAGGTACTTACTTTTAATTAGCAATTAATTAAGCATTATTCATCGGGAAGTTATTGGTAAATGATCAGAGAATCACCCCTGTCACTGGCCCTACAGGTATGGGGATGGGACTAAACTATGAAAAAGAAAACAGGAAATAGAAAAACCGTCGAATTGAGCCTCGATTTTTAAAGTTTGTTATTTATAAAGTATATTACCTAAACGATACTGGCGTAATTGATTCTACTTGTACCTATATACGACTCGCTATGTTTGGCGGATAACAGTGCCAGCAGGTTACGATAAAAATAACCCATTGTGTATGCAATAGTTCATTTAAAACCGCAACTTATGTAGGTTCTTAGGCCAATATTCCATGAAACGCGAAACATACTCATTATGAGTTTGTCCTAGTTTCAGTAAACACGTTGTTTCGTTGCCTTATAGAATAACATGAATTTTGATCGTAAATTATAGTCTCCAGGGACGACCGAAGCCAATATGCTAATTGACCTAATATACTGACTATACCTAGTTGTGAATTATACAAAATTTGCGTGCCAATGTCTGGAATTGACTTAGCAATGTTCACAAAATGAGTTAGATATAATCGACAAGCCGCGTAGCCGTAGGTAGTCCGCTTCGTAATTCAATAATTAAGCCGGGCCTAAAGATGTCTTAGACCTGGCTTAATACTTTTTTTTCTCGCAAATATTAAATAGTATATGACTTCATTATGGAGTCATATACTATTTAATTTATTTCACGTGGGAGAGCCATGCTTCGGCACGAATGGGCCGGCTCGACCGGAGTGATACCACGGCCTCACAGAAAACCGGCGTGAAACAACGCTTGCGTTGTGTTTCGCCGAGTGAGTTGAGGTTACCGGAGGCCCAAACCCTTTTAAAGGCGGGCAGCGCACTTGCGACTCCTCTGGTGTTGCGGGTGTCCATGGGCGGCGGTTATCACTTACCATCAGGTGATCCGTTTGCTCGTTTGCCCCCCTATCCCATAAAAAAAAAAAAAAAATGTATATGGGAGTCAGATGAAGCGGTAGTTAGAGTAACTGTCATGACACTTACTTATTTATTCTTATTAGTAAGTATTTATTTATTTATATAAATACTTAAATTAATTATTGGGAAACTAATTTACCTCCGTCACACTCTTAAAGGTTCAGTCGAAAATTAGCGTCAGAGTTTTCTAGCAATAATGCTGACGCAGCTGCGATGCACACAATAAGTTTATTGCTAAAGTAACTAGGTGTCCTTTATGTACCTACCTATCTATTAATTTGTGCCCAAACTGTGTCAGTAAAATTATTTCTTTCTACATTTATGTGGTGAAAGCGGTCCCCCATCCCATGACCAAAGGGATAGAACAAGAGAAGGCACGTGCGGTTCTCATTCGGTGCGAGTCCGACATAACGACGAATCATGTGGATTTTCCGCATTTAAAAAAAAAACATTTTACTAAATAGTTACCTACTAAAACTATTCGATCTCTTGTTACAGATCTGCTATGCCATGAAATGAAGCGATCATGACGATTCTTCTGTACGACCACTTTGAGTTGGATGAGAGGCCATCCAAGAACCTCAGCGCATGGAAAGGTAAACAAAAGGAAATAAACCCAGCATTTATTACACAAAATTTAATATTTAATTTAATGCTACTTTTTTTACATAATCCGCAGATAACATTAAAATGTTCCAATGACTGCACTAATGCATTCATGGGAACATATATTTAAATAACATAAATAACACCTATTCATTCATTGAGAAAGATGTGACACTCAGGCTAAGTATATATTTTTGCGTATTGCGCCGTAGGTACTTTACAGGGCTTTCGTGAAATAGTATGTCAGACCGCGCCGTAGATATCGTTATCTTTAAACGAGTATGAACAAAAGGTGCCTCACCCTATTTAAAAAAAATTACGTTCAATAAAAAAAAAAGTTCTCTACCACCTAACTAATAAAGATAAGCTAGGTACTGTCGAGGTACCGAGCTTACAATACAATTAAAAGGAGTTATATAGATTAACTTTAGTATTTATTATGGGACGAAGCCCTAATTCATTACAAATCAGTCTGTCAAGACTCGCAGACTAGACACTACTACCTCAGATATAAAATTTCAAACTGATTGTTTATTCTTTAGCCAGCCAGTCAACCCGTAATATTGTCGACTTCTTGGAGCGGTCTCTACAGTACCTAGAGCAATCTCCTACAGTTATTCGTAATACATAACATAATATAATCAACCCATTATATTATAATGTTTCACTGCTGGGCACGGGTCGCGTCTCAGAGAGAGAGGGATACGACCACGTAGAGTCCACCACGCTAGAATTTTTTTTTGTGCGTGTGGAAAATCCTCATTGACTTCCGCCGCCCGGGGAAGGCGACGGTGCGTGTCGGACTCCAGTTCCACCCAGAGTGGGTGACCTACCGACTAAAAACCACACGGGTATTTCGCCTCACCACTTTTTTGCTGGGGTTACGGGAGCGAGGTATCATTCCTCCGCGATCCCAGAAGTCACGACGCTAGCCTAATGCACCCAGCATTAGACTAGGCAGACCTTACAGACATTTGTTGTAATTTTATTACTTGGTCTATTCGGGGACTTATCGTTATAGACATGGTGCTTATAGACCTAGTACAGACTAATGAGTAACAACCGGGTAACAAGCGCGTCAAGCATGTACTCATTGATTATTGAACTTATGTCACCGTGGCCTTACCGGCACCACACCTTTTTGGAACCGGTTTTATTTTAAGCATTGCTACAAACTCTATGTTTGTTTCGAACTGTTCAACAACAACTAACAATGAAAATTAACAACTTAGGTACCTATACAGGAATATTTTTTAAGCAGTGCGCAAAAAAATTTTGGTAGTTCAGTATCAGTAATAGAACACATTCCCATTATTAGTTCAAAACTTTTTTTTAAATTTTTATCCGGCTTGAAATCAGCAAAATATGGACACATAATATCTATTCGCAATAATAACAATATGCACGTGTGCCAGCCGACTCACGCGCCGGTGTACAGCTGATGTAAGGTCTCAGCACACATATGGGATCGGAAAGGGATCGTAACCGTAACGCCTTTCGCCTCGCTGTCAACCAGGCGTCAACCTACCGTATGCACGTAACGAAAGCGTATCAGCAGCGCCTGTACGTCAACTCGGCTACGGCTAGGCGACACCGCGCTTACGCCTCGCCGCCCCCTGGCTGACCTGGTTGGCACCAGATCAGTTTGGTGTAGCGCACGGTTATGTCTTGGTTTACAATACGTGAGTTGGCTATCATAGCCATAGCACTTGATGAAGAGGAAAAAGAAAATAGCAAGAAAAAAAGAAAAAGATATTGGGTACACAGTATGAATAAAGCAAGGAGTACTGAAGGGGAATTTCGGACTATAAAAAAACATTTGATGGATGATGAAGAGAAATTTTATATTTATTTTCATATGCCGAAATATCTCTTTTATAACATATTGCAGTCTATAGATGAATGTATAAGGAAGAAGAATACAACATTCAGAGAAACAATATCGCCCGAAGAAAAACTAGCTGTAACGTTAAGGTGAGAAATTGCATTTGTTTTTGGAATTTTTAATCTGGTCTACATAAATATTTGTACTATAATTTTAATGTTTGTATTATCTCTATTGTTCTTTTTTTTAAGTGTACAAAAAAAATACTCGGTTCCGAAACTACAAGATAGATTAATTTTTATCCTCTGTCGATAACCCTCATTTGCGATCAGGTGTGCACAGGGGATGTACCTTTTATGTCTGGTGTATGTGTGTATATATTTTGTGTGATTGCGTAAGGTATTTTAGTAAATGCAACTTTTTGTAGTTTAGGTAAAAAAAAAAAACCCATAAATCACATATTTTTCTATTATACAAAACTATATTATTAAATCCAAAAATTATGGCAATTAAACAAAAATAGCGCCACAACAAAAATATAATCATTGTATAAATTAAAGATTGTTTGAAGTATCAAGATCGTCAGCATTTGACGCGCCATTTTCTTCTAAGTTTGAAATATTAAAATCATGAATGTTTGAAGCGCCAGATGTTGATTGTATCTCGTGGCTAATGTTATTTAGAGTGGTATAACCTCGAGGCATGTCATCTTCTCTTTGGGGAATGTAAGGGTTGCGATAACTATAATAGCTTTGTTTCTCTGCGATTTCTTTTAACTCCATTTCCGAAACTGCGTTATATATTTTACTTTTCATAACAGCTTGGTTATATTCTGAAAATTTTTTAACCGTTGCCGCAATGCTCTTAAAAAATGTATCTATCTCATCTTCTTTTTTGGTTTCGTTGTGATTTAATAAATATTTCATTAAAGTTTGTGACGCTGAATTTTTTTCAATATTAAGATTTTTTTTTTTGAAATTTTGGATGCAACTGAAGATGCAGAAGACTCAGGACGCGGCGAAAGTGGAGTAGTTTCCGCTTGTAAGTTTTCTGGAGACTGAATTATGTTTATTGAGTTCTGTGAATCATCATTACCCAAGAAACTGCTAACATCTGAACCGTCATCATCATCAACCGAAGAGATCGTATTTCTTTCTTTGTAATGAGGTACTAAAAAACTCATTTCATCTTCAAAGGTCCACTTTTTCGTCGTCGGGGCTGCCTGACCACTTTTAGTTTTACGCTTCTTCATAGCTCGTCGGTGAGACTCTCTAAGATTTAACCAAGTTTTCTTGCACTCAGATTCTGAAATAAAATAAATCATGGTTAACTATATCAAGCGCATGTAGTTACACATGTATGTGTGAAAGGGAGTACGTACACACACATTCACATAAACATATACACGTATTATAAAACGTATATTAAATATACATTTATTGTTGCAGGTACTTCATAACTGGATCTACATTTACTAATTTATCATCGAGCTTCCGTTTAGGAGAATCAACTATTCGTTTGATAGTAATAGATGTGTGCAATGCAATAATAAATAAATTAATGCCAATTCATATACCTCAACCAACTACAGCCACATGGCAAGGAATCGAAGAAGGATTTAAAAATAAATGGAACTTTCCGAATTGCATAGGCGCCATTGACGGCAAACATGTAAATATAATTGCACCTCCCAATAGTGGATCGTTGTTTTTTAACTATAAAAAAACATTTTCTATTGTTTTGTTAGCTATAGTTGATCCTGAATACAGATTCATAGCGGTTGATGTAGGAGCCTATGGAAAAAACAGCGATGGCGGAATCTATTCATCATCTACATTTGGAAAGGCACTTGAAAGAAACACATTCAATATTCCATGTGACAAACCATTACCAGGAACTAATCATGCAATGCCACATGTATTTGTGGGAGACGAGGCATTTCCATTGAAGACATATTTATTAAGACCATATCCTCGCTCAAATACACGGAGACTATCAGATCCTGAACGGCAATATAATTACCGCTTATCACGAGCTAGAAGGGTTGTTGAAAACGCTTTTGGAATTTTATATCAAAAATTTGCGATTTACAACAAAAATATTAAATTGCATCCAAAGTTTGTAGATAAAGTGGTATTAACAACTTGCATTTTACACAATATGATGAGGACATATAACATTGAGATGAATTTACAGGAACCGAACAGAACAGAACAGGAAATTACAGTTGAATTCGGCGAAGACCGATTGTTAAGTCAATTACCAAGTATTAGTGGTGCCCATATGGCTACCGCTTTTAATGTACGTGAAAAGACAAAGACATATTTTCAAACTTCTACCGGACGAGTTCCATGGCAGTAGCTTTTAGCTTTAAATATTAATGTTAATTCTTAATGGATATTCCAGTTAAATTTTTCATTATAATTATATTAATCACAACTGTTTTATTTCCCATACATACCTACATACGCGAAAAACATTAAATAAATAATTAAATAGGAGTAGGTACTTACCAGATTGCTTTAAAGTAATACTTATTTGTTTCCAAGCCTCGTCCTTTTTTATAGTATTGCTGTATTTAGCATCACTTAAGTCATATAAATATGGATATTTTCTCACTTCTTCAATAAGTTTCTCCCTTTGCATCGTTATTTTGTGTTTGAATCGAACTTAAAATTTTAAATAAAACATACGCGCAACACGAATGAAATACTCCTTGCGAATGGCGGCGTCTTTAGCAGGCAAGTCGCGGGAGGGGAAAGGGGAAAGGGTGGACGAAGAGATGTGAGCTCGGGTACGGAGAGACGTAAGCGCGGGGACGGAGAAACGTAAGCGCGGGGACGATGAGCCGTAAGCGCGGGAATTCAAGTTCGGAGCCTGTTCCGAGGCGAGGCGATTACGTTATTATTCCGATTAGTGTGCGTTGCAGTAGGGAGTTTAATACAAACCATTCTGAACGGCTCGAGGCGATACGGTGACGATCCCTTTCCGATCCCATATGTGTGCTGAGACCTGTAGGTACTAAGGCGCGCGCGCTTTGCCGTGCGCTAGCGAGTAACCTTAAAATCAGTTTCAAAGTAAACATCTTTCGTTAACTATAACTTCGATATTTTGTACTAAGACATATCAAAATAACAAATTGGTGTTTAATAAAAGTCGTTTAAGTATCAATTGTCAAAGTTTGCGCACTGAATAAAAAATATTCCGGTATAATAAATACGTAGAGCCCCTAAAAATTACTAGGAGACACAAGACAAAAACTATGATCCTATAAATAATAAAAGGCCGCACTAAACAAAATAATCATATCACTTATGTAATACACAAGTCGAGTTAGTAATAAAGAAGTAGGTAGCTTAAGGGACCAAAAATCCAGCCGACGATTATAATATAATATCTGATCTTTTCTTTTTTATGACACTATTTTATGTTTACAATAAATATGGATGTATATTAATGTTTATGTAAGTATTCTACTCTACTACCGTGATCGTCTCTTCTCTACGTCACCGCTAAAGGTATAATAGGATTTCTGGTAGATATTGCCTAAGATATTATAAAAGGGCTTTTTACAATAAGTGTGAAAAACATACCATCACCCCTGTATTCCAAAAGAATTAAGCAGAAGCGTGTGTGTTTCCTTTAGCGTAGCAGTCACGCTTGGGACCACTAGACTAATGAGGCAGTTTAAATAAATAAAATTACTTACATTTTACATTTAGTAAATAATCTGGAGAAAGACGACATATTTCATATAGGTAATAATACATGGCAAAAAGACATCTGATATTGTCTAACGGACAATCTCTCAAGCGAAAATTAAAATTAAATATATTGAGATAAAATAGCAAATATAATCAGACAAACATCCTGCTTGTGATTTTGATAGTACTAACAAGGAATTCCATCTTTCTATAGTATAATTACCTCTCTTTACAGCATGGCATCTTATACTATATATATGTGCAGCCGTTTTTGGCATTACAAACTATGTATTTTTACAAAACACGATGGAAATGGTTGAAGATAATTGCGTATTGTTTCCGCGACACCTCGAGTTTCATACTGTGATGATAGATGAGGTCCCAGATATGCAAAAAGAAATACAAGAAGTTACTGGCAATGCAACTGAAAATGCTCCATCTGATACAGCCGTCCCTAAAGTTGATGAGAATGGAAAAGTAAAACGAGATACGAAAGATGGCGGAACAGTTGTTACTGAGGTACCAACAGTGGAAAACGTGACCGCATTTACCGGTAAGTTACTTTAAATACTGGAGGACATAATATCACTATTACACCGGACGATTTTTATGATATTTACCGCTGTGTAAAAACTGTAGTCAACACAATTACTATAATAATTTATTTAGGTACTTCAACAATTTTTATTCTTCTCTCGTTTCACAACCGTTCGTAAAAACAGTTAGAATTGTGGAGCAAATACTTAGTCTTAAATTAAGAATAATATGTAAAGAAGAAGAATGAGTTCAGAAGAAACTTGAAAGTAGAATAAATGCCGTAGAGATAAGAGCTTTCAGAACTATGTGTGAATTAACCTGGAAAGATATAGTGAGGAACTGCATTGTAAGAGAGCGTTGTAGTGTGAAATGAGATGTACTCGTAGTAAAAAAGATTGAGAAAGTGATCTGGGTATATAGAGAGGATGAATAAACGGAGAGTGATGAAACGAGTGGTACTTACATGGCGAGTAAGGATGGAAGTGTTGGAAGGGGCCGACCTTGGCAAATGTACCATAACAAAATTGTGGACGTTCTCATAGAAAGTTAGGCTAAGAGCACCCTAAAGGAACGAACGTGCATGAGAGGGTTAATGAACGTAGATGAAGCGAAAGCGATAGGTATACCAAGATCGTAGCAAATGGAAGTCATTGACAACCCCCAAGGGAGACAGGCGTGAAAATAATGTATGTATGCATGTACTTAATGTATAAAATATGTCATTTTTTGTTTAGGCCAAGCACACAATCTCGCCCGTGTGCCTTGGATTATTGGATAATTCATTTTTCTATAATTCTCGTCACAAGGAAACCTCAAAGTAAAGGGAATTCTTTAAATTACCTCGTTTGAATTGTTTGATTTGACAGCATTGACACAATTTACTAACCGCGAATCTAAATACTAAATTTACACTAATAAGTTTTGTTTTTGATTAGGTAGTAACATTTTTTTCATTTGATTCGGAATTCCTCCCACTGAACAACGAATGCTGAATATAGTTTAGCAATATAGGTAACTGCATGTTTGTGATTTTTATAACACATTTAAGACAACAATAAGTAGTAAAATCAACTTCAAAAGCCTTGAGGTAAATTCAATAGTACCTACTTACATTCTAGTTACGCCCTCATATTGCTTAGAGCAGATTCACGCTTTTCTCTTTTTACAGTTGTGACTAGAAAGTCGAGAAATCCTCGTCGTACTTAATATTTATTTCTTGTCAACCTATTTTCAGGCAATTTAACGCATCGTTTAGCGTTGGACACATCTAGGACACTATTCGAGGCAAATAGTGATTGTCAGTTTACAGAGTACATGCCCCTGCTGTCGACTGTCTTCGCGGCTGTCTGGATAACATTGTTCACCATGTGCCCCAGAGGAGGACGCGCCAGGACCGGGTAATTATTAATACGTACTACGTACAAACCTATATTTTATGACTAATAACAACAATAATCACCAATTCAATACCTACCTACAGGGAAATGAAGGGAATTAAGGAAAATGGTTACTAGGAAGAACATTACTTCTTCTGTGAAATTCTTTGAATAGCGTTTTGATTCAATGCAATTAGTAATAAATAACACCGGCTATCTTATAATAATCTGTAGGTATGGTTTCATCGACTATTTCAGACATTTACTTACCTATTTAATATTAAGGCTGTACTATAATACTATACTATAAGAGATAGATAATAATCTCCGCGTTTTTATCGGTATCTTCTCAGAGTCTACATAGGCAAGTCTTTCTTTAGCGAGTAATTGTTTATAAAATAATTTACAGAATGACTGAAAACATGTGACAAATCTAAAATGGGGGGTTCAGTAGCCTAAGCTCAAAGCACTATCGAATCTATCGAGATTTTTCTTCATCTAATAAAAAATAATTGTCGCATGTATGAAATATCACCACTTGAGAATGGCTCGACCGATTTCGCTGTTCTTATTGTTGTGTTCGAAATGTTCAGCGAAAATAATTTCATTCATTGAATACAAACCTCATTTGTATTCAATGAATGAAATTATTGTCGCACGGGTAGGTACCTTTATGTTTCTTTAAAATTATCTCATTATGTTCTCAGACTTTCACAACCATGGCGAATACTATCGCCGGCGCTATTGTTCTCACTGGTGATGGTAGGCCTCACTGGTCACAGCTTTACTCTGACCAACAGTGGCATAATGGATTTCTGTGCAGCCTTCTTTGAAGTAACTAATTCTACAACGTAAGTGTTCGTTATAAACCCAATAATTCCAAAGGCTTTTACAAATTGAATACGGTATTAATTAAAAAAATCCCTGAACCAATCTCCCCAGTGTATGGATGTCATACCTACCGACCCACTCAATTTTGCGGAACCCTTCGTTTCAGCTGTTCATCAGTAGACCCCCTCCTGGAGCGGGGGTGGAACACGACATGGGGATTCAGCGCCCGCGTGGCGGCCACCCGCGCCACTTGTGCCGGAGTTCTGGCTGCATGGGCCTGCACCGCCGCACTACTGATGGCTCGTTGCCTTGCCGCACCGGACTTCGTCCTCAGACGTACCGATGTTTACCTCACTAAGGACCCTCAACAGGTTAGCTTTTTTATTCTTGACAGGCTTACGCTTGACGGCCAGTTCGCCTGATGTTAAGCGACACTGCGATCTACGATGGAGCGCGCTTGCGAATAAACCGATTCGTGATTAGTTAACAAGTAGATAATCAATCATCATCAGAATCAGAATCTGACAGAGATGGGAAAAGACAACACCTATAATTTTTGAAACTTATAATTTTTGCAGAAAGTCATCCCGCACTTGTTGAAATCTCAAAAATATCATCAGCAGTCGAAGCAAAGTTCACCCAGCAAGCGTGACAACACCTCGTTGAGGTCAGAGCCTACAGTTACCACTGAACTGGTGACGGCATCCGTGGAGCAAGGCCAAGACTCTGCTTCCACCTCCCTCATAGTAACACCTGTGAAGACGCCACGCCACACTCAAGACATAGAAATGACTTACTCGCCACGAGAACGCATTGATAACCAGTAATTATAGTAATTGGTTTTATGACACATTTTAAAAAAAAATTATTTCATTACCTATATTATTAGCTATGGTTTACGTCTTCTACGAACCTTCAGGTTACCAGATTTTAGCAAAAAGTAACTACTATATTGGCAAAAAGTAAATACGTCATAGTTACCTACATATTTGAATGCTTGTGAATTCTTTTGAAATTTGAAACTTGTTCATTCATTATTGAGTTTTGTAAATTATAGAAATTAAAATTATACAACAATCGGTTATTTACTTTAGCATTGGTAAAAAACGAAATGTTATGTGTTAACCGTTTGGTTGAGTTCTGTTGACGAAAATACATATCTACTTACCTAACTAATCTTTTTGGTTCGAAAGAAAAAGTTCTGTAAAAATCGATTCTAGGTACTATTAAGCTTTTCTTTAGATTAGATCAGATTTATTTTCGACAGCCGTCGTTGGTGATACAGTAAAGCAACTTAAAAATAACGGATTTTATAAGCATACCTGCCAAATCTTTTCATAATATGTGTTTTATCTCTAATATCTCTCTATAAATGGAACAAACTCGATTTCGATGGATAGGTAGTCGCAAGCTTAGTGAATCAGGTCCCAAGTTCCAATGCAATATATAAATTATAAAAGGAGACCATTCGATATTGGGCCCAACAACGAAAGTGCCGACCAGTAAAAAAAAACTTTTTAGTCTCTTTGGGACATAATTTTAAGCTTTTAGTACTATGGCACCAAACCTACTTATAGAACCATTATTGTAGCGGCTACATAAGTCCGAAATAAATGTAAACATATCATCTAAGTACATATATAAAATAAATATTCTTCGACATTTTACACAGCACCATCTAGTCCCAAACTAAGCAGAGCTTGTACTATGGGTACTAGACAATGGATATAATACTTATATACTTTTTTTTTGTAAATACATACTTATAATACATAAGAAACACCCAGACGAACACAAACACTTATATTCATCACATAAATATTTTTGTGTTCTGTGGGAATCGAACCCACGACCTCATGGTCAGTAGTCCGGTAATTCTGTAAGCAACACATGGAGGACGCACTTTTGGAGTAAACGGAAACAACTTGACACCCGCATGCGATTTATGTACAGTACCTCGACCATGAGTTTTTCTCAAGTAAACTCGCTAGCGACGTTGTAAAATATTTGATGGAAACCCCACCAACGCCTCTAGCGGTTACGTAAGGAACTAAAATCTGTAGTCTCATACTATTACGGCGTTTCGATGCGTAAAAAACCTATCGAAAGCAATTTGATAGCGACTCGGAGTTGTATTGAATATAAACAAATTTGATACCATGAGTCATTATTTTAACATACTTTATCGAGCAAAACTATTACTATAGTAGTTACGTTACTCACTGTAAAATTTTGCCTCGAATGACTTACTTCATACTTTCATACTTTAAAGTTTTGTTGTTAATAATGTCTGGGAGAGCATATTTAGCGTGGAAGTAGTAATATAAAAGTCACCTAGGTATAGCGACTTACCAAACAACATACCATCACGCCTGTATTCCCCGAAGGGTTAGGCAGAGGCGTACTAACTACACTGTACCTACACTCACAGTTCGCCGGTATGTTAGTCTCATGTAATAGGGGGCGAGCCTATTGCCATTAACCGGACACAATTTCCAAACTCCGAGCTGGTACTGGGAATTTCATATAAAACCCAACAACACTTTGCTCGACCTGGGAATCAAACCCAGGACCTCAAGCGTAGCAGTCGCGCTCAGGACCACTAGGCTAATGAGGCAGTTATTTACCAAACAAAGGCTTAGTTTATCATTCAAAATTAACAAAAATACAAGTTGGATTCGTACCTACCTAGTAGATACATGCCGTAGGTAGGAAATAATGCCATTACATTGTTGAGTGTTTCAAAATACTCCAGATTCTCGGTACCGTCGTAGAGAGTGAGGTCAAATTTCGCGGTCATTTGGAAGACAAAGCTAAGTTGGCTTCCAAAAAGATGGGTATCCTCAACAGAGCTAGGCGGTATTTCACGTCGGTGCATCGCCTCCAATTATATAAGGCGCAAATACGGCCGCACATGGAATACTGCTGCCACCTCTGGGCCGGGGCCCCACAGTACCAGCTTCTTCCTTTTGACCGCATTCAACGTCGTGCAGCTCGAATCGTCGGTGACGGGAGTGCCACTGATCGGCTTGATCCTCTTGCCCTGCGGAGAGACGTGGCGTCTCTATGCATTTTTTACCGCATTTATCACGGGGAGTGTTCTGAGGAATTGTTCGAGCTTGTACCTCCCGCTACGTTCCGCCACAGATCCACCCGCCGGAAATGTAAATTTCATCCATTTCACATCGACGAATGGGTGTCCAAGACCGTGCGTTTCTCAAGAAACTTTTTACCTCGCACAACTAATCTGTGGAATCAATTACCAGCGGATTTCCGAACCCGTACGACATGGCAACCTTCAAGAAGCGAGCCTATTCATTTCTCAAAGGTCGGCAACGCACTTACGACCCCTTTGGTGTTGTGGGTGTCAATGGGCGGCGGTGATCGCTTACCATCAGGTGACCCGCTTGCTCGCTTGCCTCCCTCTACTATAAAAAAAAAACATTTATTAATTTATGTTAGAGAGAAACAAACGAAATTACACTATTACGACTAGGTACATCGGTACATACGATCGGGTTACACGGGAAAAGGAGCATTATTTTGTTTCTCTTTTGTTCACACCTTGACAGAAAAGGATGACTATATACTTAATGGCAACCTAACGACATGCTACGTAAATCTACGATCGAGACTACAGCGTGTGACGTAACCAACAATATGACTCATGGTACAAGTGCCATCGAAATCTATCCGATAAACGTAAGTACGATAGCGACTTTGTTTACCTATCATAACTTTATAACATAAACTTATGGTTGAGGTACTGGTTGTTAGGACGCAGCTTGAGACTCCGGTGCCAGAAAAATGGCGATCTACGAGGCTGTTCTCAAGTCCATATGGGCTGCATCTGCATCTGGCATCCAACTTTGGGGTACTTACAACAAGTCAACAAGTCACAGTAACATAGAAATACTGGAAAGGTTCTAAAGTAAAACCGTGCGCACCATGATGTTTCTATGTTTTTTTTGTTTTTGATTTTAATTGTTACTTTTCGTCTTATGTATACTTAATTACATTACATTTAAAGAAAGTATTTAACTTGATAATTATTTTGATCAAATATGACGTAATTCTAATTACCTGCCTAAGTATCTAACTACTTGCAAATATAAAATACTTACGAATATTTTTATTTGTCTATTGATCAGCCAAATACACACACGGGTAAAACATAGGCATCATAAAGCAAGAAAATATCCTTTTATACAGGTTAATGTAGGTTGAGTTGACCACCTCTAAATTATAAAGTAGTATACTCACCCACGTTCACCTACCCCAATGGGTGAATATACCACCAACGATATAAAAAAGTGGAAACACCTATGGGTGAGATTTTTATACTGTGAGTAACCACCTAAGCCTAGAAATAGTGTTGTAGCGACAGCTACCGCGCTACATACAAAAACTACGACGAACAAATCCTGAATCGCGCAAGTGAAGTTTGCAACGCATTTTGCATATATACAACCACCTGGGCTGTGGCCTGCCAGGCAAAAACACGTCCCTAGTGGAAGAATCCTCACTTTTGGTTCAACTCACCTTGCCCTTCACAATATTAATAAAATAATTGAAACTAATATTACGAACATGTTTACCATTGTTTTATTTGTGAGAATGATTAACCTTCCACAAGTTAGACATTGGTACCTATACACAATAACATTAACACAAATATACCTAAGGCTGATCGTTTCGCTGATCTAGAATGTGTTATAGACCTACAAATTGCCAAAAACCAATTGTAATTTGAATTTGGCGGGCTCAGCGAAACGATCAGCCATAACACTTTTTTTAAATACTACAGTCACACGAGAGCACGAGAGTCACACTTACAGAATTACAGTCACGTCAAAAAAGGAATGACGCATTAAAGCAGTCCATGTTAGTTATTAGGATGATAAGTTTACATTTATTTCGGACTTATGTAGCTGCTAATATATTGGTTCTACCGCTTTGGTGTCATAATAACAAAATAATATGCTTAGAATGATGTTCCTATCCGTTGGCCGGGCACTTTGCATGTTGGGAAAACTTTGCATGAAACCTGAATGATCTCCTTTATATATTTCGTTGGAACTTGGGAGAGTTGGGTTGGGTATTTATCTTTGACTATCTACTATCAAAGGTGTATATACTAAACTACCCAACAACCTATAACTTCCCAACTCTCAACAACATCAAAATATCACAGGTGTCTGTCACTACCTGAGTTTACCACAGTCTGAGAAGATGTAAGCATCTTCGCATCTGCTCAGACATAAGTATGTACTTATGTCTGAGTACATACTTATGTCTGTCTTATGCAATTTTACAATACGCATGGGTGTCATGCATGATGATGTCAGTTTCAATAGGGTATTTTACACCATGTAAGAAAAAATATAAAATGCATGTTTATGATAGTTTTTTAAAAAAGTAAACGAGAAACTTTAGTATTTATTTATGCAAATGCAATGTAAATTTTATAATTCAATTTCAAAAATAGTCTTTTTTAATCTGTTTTAAAACGCCATCCGCCATATGGATTCCGACGTGATGTCACTCCGATAGTTACTTGACGTTACTTGGTCTTTTGCAGTTGTATTGTTCACTAACGAAGTGACGTCCGCGCGAAAATTCAAAATCATAAATTAAAAATAGTTTTTAAGGCATTTTTCGGTTTTATAAAACTAAAATAAAAATTCTATTGGTTCATTACGATGTAAGGATTAATTTAAAACAGTTTTCAAAAAAAGGTGTTATACCCTATTATTTCACTGTGTCAGACATACTCTCTTAATAGTCTGCGTGTCAGACTGCTGTCAGATGTCAGTCAATCTGACGTTTTGACATATCAAGTCAAACGAGCAAAGCAAAATACACACATGAGAAATCAAATCAAAACAAAAAGATCAATTTTCTGCGAAAAGTTTGATAGAGTAAATATTAGTCTTAAGTTATGGATAAAGAAATGGCATTAGTGGACAGTTTTATGTGGGAATTTTAATTAACTGTAAAAATGACACGTTGTTGTGTTCCGTATTGCTCTGAAACTGGGACCCACAAATTTCCCAGTGAGGATAAAATGAGAAATTTGTGGCTAAAGGCAATACGTCGTGTCGATTTTATACCCAAAAATAGTTCGAGAATATGTAGAAATCACTTCAAGGACACTGATTATATACAAATTAGTAGATATACAGGTAAACAGCTTTCCATATTGTTATTTCGTACCCACAGGCAGATCTGTAACAATAGATTTGCCTGTAGTTACGAAATAACTAAATACATGAGTTCCCTTATTTATCTTGCAGGAGTAGAACATCAGCACAAATTTCTGGAAAAAACCGCTATACCGTCAATTTTTTCTTGGCATGATAAACATGTTTCAAAACACAAACAGACAAATACCAAAAAAGAACGACCAAAAACTCTCATTTATAGGAAAAGGCTATCTCAAGATTTGGCTTTGATTTCACAAAAATGTGATGTACCTTTACAAGAAAGTCATAAAGACATTACTGACCTCAATATCTCTCATAACCATCAAGATATCGAGTTTTCAGTGACTGATACTTTAATTCCTACATGTTCAAATTCAGCTGAACCAATTGAAAAGAGAGTTACTCAAAGGACACAAACTTCAAACATTTTAAGATTATTTTCAACAGAGTCATTACTAAGTGATAATCAGTCTGTAGAGTACTACACTGGCCTAGAAAGCTATGCCAAATTTAATCTTATATTGTCAACACTTTTGCCTATGGCCCATGAAATTAAATATAGATGGAGAATGGTTATTAAGGTATCTGTAGAAGATCAATTTTTGATGCTCCTCATAAAATTAAGAATGAACAAACCTGATACTGGGATTGCAAAAATGTTTGGTGTGAGCAAATCTGAAGTGTCAAATGTTATAGTAACCTGGATAAACTTTGTGAGTGATGTTTGGAGTTTAATAGATATTTGGCCTTGTCGGGAGCTGGTTCAATTTTATATGCCCCATGTATTTAGAAAGTACTACCCATATACCAGAATCATCATAGATAGCACAGAAATTCCTATTCAAACACTAAACCAGCCAGAGGCTAAAAAAACAACTATCAGGCGATTTAAACATAAAAACACATTAAAAGTCATTGTTGGCTCAACACCAGGAGGGCTACTCACTTATTGCTCTGGAGCATATGTTGTATCAAGTGATTATCAAATATTGGAACGCAGCAATCTCTTAGAGTTGTGTGAACCAGGAGATAGTATCATGGCAGACTGCAGTTGTAAAATCCAGGATTTATTTGCATGTAAAGGTGTTGTGGTAAATATTCCAACTTTTTTAAATGGGAAAACACAAATTCCAGGTGTCGTGCTCAAACAAAATCAGAAAGTACATATGGCGAGACTTATTCGTTTAACAAGAACATATAAAATATTAATGGGTGAACTAAATCAGTATTATGTACCTTTAAGTTCAAAAATATTTTACATTTGTTTAATGCTTTGTAATTTCAAAGAGAGTTAAAACATTTTGTTAATAATATAACATTTTTGAATTCATATCTTTAAATTGTAGAAACAATGTCATCTTATCAGGTTGTGAAAAGTATGAATTTTGGAAGGGTCGAATGCTCATGTACAAAGAGTATAATAATAAAGTTCAATCCGATCCAATACTTTGGTGGATCGATACAATGGATTCCGATCCACCCGATTTTTGTATCGATACAATGGCTTTCGATCCGTTAGTGGATCGATACACGTACACGGAGAATCGGATCGAAAGATAGGGGAGAGGGCACCTTTGAACACTTTTTAGTTATTAAATTATATTTCTCTTAAGGTGTTATAAATCAAGATGTATTATATTTTATAAATAGATATGGGGTTTATACTAAATAATAAAAATGATATTTATTTATTTTTTTAGACCCATCAAACTAACGCAATTTCCATTTCTTTTAACCATATTTTGTTCAAATCTGCCCGTCTGTCCCAACTAATTGACGTTAGTTGGGAACTGACAGATGTGTAGGTCCATTGTCACCAGTACCTAGTAAAATGGTTTCAGAGGTTAGAAATGATAAAAGATCCGTTCTTAAAACAAACAATTCAAAACTGCCTCTGTTCGAAACTGCCCCGCTCTCCCCTACTTATTGGTTTTAAATTTTGTATGAATTTACAGGTAGACCGTTATAGCCAGACGTTATTGATCAGTGTTAGGAATGTCTGTGCCCTCCAAACATCTATTCTCTTTAACCAAAAATACATCAAGATGAAAGCCGTATTCGCCTGAATCCAGAACGGCTATCCAAATTATTGTTTTTACGTACATTAAATTTTTAATATAAACAAAGAGAAAAAGTGAAATTTTGGTATATATAAAATATTTGTAATATCTGTAAATTTTTATATAATACAATATCTTTTTTTTTATATTTTATATGTTACTGGATCGATCCAAAAAATCGTAACCAATCAATTGGATCGATACAGTGCAGTGTTGCCAGGGCCCCTGAGTCGAAAGTTACGTTTCGTTTCCTGAAAAGTAACATTTTTGGTGCAAAAGTTACATTTTGGGATGTATGATGTCGAATGAGCTTTTTTTTTTTTTTAGCTCCGGATTGTTAAAAATGTGAGTTCTATTTGGTTCTTTGACTATCTATCCCTGGACAAGTGACGCGTTTAATTCTATGAACAAAAAAGTCTGTCACTTTTGGTGCGGGGGGAGGAAACACTACATAGACATTGCTGCACACATACTCAAAATCATTTTGTATCGCTACGAACTCACACATATTGAAATCTTCACCACTAACACAATTTACGCACACATAGAGGTCAAATACGTCAACATACAAGAATTGACGACAATACGAATGTATAATACAATAAAAATAATTAGGAAGCTACTATGTCGATATTTTATATCGATAGATTATTTTAGGAAGAATGGATAAAAACGTAACAACGATTACAAATTATTTTTATATGTAATTATTTATTTGCAAAATTAAAATCATCCATACACACCTTTTTAATATCTTGCTTCATAATTATTTTCAATGCAATGCTCTCATTGCATGCTAATGAAATACAAAACAAAGAAACTATTTAGGTAAAGGTAAATAGGTACATACTATGTAATTGGAAAATAAACGCACGGGTGAGAGAAATCGCTAACTTTTCGAAATACTAAGCCTATGTTAATCTTGAATAATGTAGCATTCAAATGGTGAAAGAATTTTCGAAATTGGCCTAGTAGTTTTTGATTTTATTTGTTACATACATTGATACATACAAATCTTTCCTCTTTATAATATTAGTATAGATAGAGCGGATATTGGGGACGTTTTGTTACAAATACTTTGATACCAATTAGTTTGATTCTTTGATTTTGATTTTTTCTATTCTTTGCCAGGCTGATTTAATAGGAATGACACTAGACAGAGTGTTTTGTTTCCCACGAGATATAAGTAGGAGTAAATACGATTTTGTTCATTATGTCGCGCGTTAATATGAACAGAAGCGCTACGCTAGAGGTCCTGGGTTCGATTCCCCGGTCGAACAATGTGTTATTGGAGTTTTTCTATAAAATTAAGGGTTGATGCCCGATTAAAGGCAATAGGCTCGCCCCCTAAGTACGCATCTGTCTTACCCTTCGGGGAATAAAGAGGTGATGGTATGTCGTGTTCCGTACTCTCGTTATTTCTTTGAGCCGGATATCGAAAAAAGAAAATAATGTGTTTGAAGAAACACCCCGAGAGGCAGAGCATAGTGGAATTGAATAACTCTACTTACAATTGGAGCTGCCCAACTGGGGAAATACCTACACTTTGCAGAAAATAGTAGCCAAATAACATAGCACTGTACTATGTTATGTTCCTAACGGTGAGCAAGATCACCAGAGCTCTGCGAGGAAGCGTTATGTTGGTAGTGGGGGGTACCGGTGTTGTGGGTTGTCTACCGGGTGAAAAGATTTTTACAGGGTCGGCAACGGGCGAGTGATATCCCAGATGTTGCAAGCGCTCATATAATAGGCTACGGTAACCACTTACCATCAGGCGGGCCATGTGCTGGTTTTCCACCTAAGCGGTAAAAGAAACCCCAGACCTTCAAACCGTACCGTATCTTAGAAATCATTTTCAATTATTTTTAAAATACGATTTAAATATGTTAATTTATAAATTCTTTTGTCAACACATTTATCTGCAACGGCTTAAGCTATTATTTATCAATCACACCTACTTCATTTTAAATGAAGGTCTTTTGTAGATCTGAAAAGTAACAAATAAAATATCTAATAGCTCTGGATATCAAAAATAATCAATAATTTTAGTTACGTCATTTGCAAAAATGTTATTTTATTAAAATATAGTGATATCATAAATTCATGATATTCATCTTTAGTGATCTTTAGCAATTATTATAATTTGGTCTTACATTGAACACGAAAATAATATCGATATCGATTCGAAATCGTAAACAAACACTATCACATCATTAATTAAAATGACAAAACAAAAGAGGGACATAGTCTCGCTACACTTTTTAAAATTCGAGTTTTATGCATTATGTCATAATATATATAAGGCCTATAATTGCCAAAAAACGGTAATTCTGCATTAAGACCTATAATTGGAAATCAGAAATGGTGACATCCTATTGGATGATATATAATTAAAATCAAAAAATGACATTTTGATGGATATTTCAAATTTAAATCTTACGTGTATTACCAGAAGGCTGATATTGTTAGTAAAAAAAATTTGCTAGTCTCGTGGGGAGTGCGGGTAGTCTCGTGGGGAGTGCATGCTTGAACTAAACGATTATTTTATACTCAATTATTGAATCGGTAACGTCCTCGATCTTTATTAATAAATTGTATTATGTGATTTAAATAGAAATAAATGAACTTTAATACTTACATACGGAAAATAACTCCATCTTTATCTAAATAAGATATTCGATATTTTTTTGCATACATTAACTGCACGTATATCGGTATTTACACGGAGCATTTATGATGACCTTACTGAGCGGAAACGATTCTGTTAATGAAAAATCGATTTCGGAAACAGTTTTGATAAACGCGTTAGATTTTTTAATCCACTACCTTGACAGAGGGGAATGATCATGAGAGGCGGGTCCTTATAGATAGATAGTCAAAGATTTGGATGCGTTCGTGTACTGTTTGCAATAAATAAAATAAAAATATAGTATTACTTATCTCGTTGTTCTCAAAAGTTACGAAAAATGCCTTAAATATAAAAATTACTTACATGTTACGCGAGGGGGTCAAAAGTTACGAAAAATGTAAGAAATGTAACCATCTGGCAACACTGATACAGTGTATTGTATTACGATCCAGAATATCGATACAAACCACCTAGATCGAACATCCCCCAATCGAATGTCAGTAGGTTTAAGTAACTTGACGAGGAGTTTAGGCGGGAAAATGTAAAGTGCACATTGTCGATTTTATATCATTTTTCAAAACTTGAATTTCTCCGAAGTTTAATGTGTAATTATGGTGGATAATTAACCATTAAGTGTTCGTGAACGTGTGAGAGTGTAGGCAAATGGTATAAAATTGAAAATCGCGACTTTTTGGGTTCACTCCTAAACTCCATCGAAG
Source organism: Acronicta leporina (assembly GCA_947256265.1). Lineage (NCBI taxonomy): Eukaryota > Metazoa > Arthropoda > Insecta > Lepidoptera > Noctuidae > Acronicta > Acronicta leporina. The sequence goes on from OX366529.1 coordinate 5,779,982, forward strand.
CCTCAATATAGTTTCTACCGTTTTATTGGGGCAACTGAACTTATACTTGACACTGGCGAACACAAATGTGGTGCCATAATACAATCCCATGATGGGAAATATTCTTTGAATACTTGATTACTTTATTACTTGACACTGGCAAATACACAAAAAGTGTGGCGCCATAATTAAAAAAAAAAAAAAACTTGACGAGTTTAGGCGGGAAAATGTAAAGTGCACGTTGTCGATTTTATATTATTTTTCAAAACTTGAATTTCTCCGAAGTTTAATGTGTAATTATGGTGGATAATTAACCATTAAGTGTTCGTGAACGTGTGAGAGTGTAGGCAAATGACATAAAATTGAAAATCGTGACTTTTTGGGTTCTCTCCTAAACTCCATCGAAGCCTCAATAAAGTTTCTACCGTTTTATTGGGACAACTGAACAACTTATACTTGACACTGGCGAACACAAAAAGTGTGGTGCCATAATACAATCCCACAATGGGAATTAATACTACTTGATTATTCTAATACTTGAGACTGGCAAATACACAAAAAGTGTGGCGCCATAATAATAATAATAAAAAAAAAGTAAGACAGAAGAGAATAATCTCAGGAACTACCATTTTATAAAGTGCGTGCGTGGATCTCACGAGACGACCCATCTAAAAAGGTGGGTCGTAGTGATCGTTCCACTTGAGTTTACGACAGTAACGCTCACAAGAATGGAGCGTGATCGTTGTGAACCACAGACTACTAAGAGATACTAGTATTTGTGAACGCCAAGTGGAACGCACCCATAGTGTTGGGGTAGTGAATGATTTTGCGAATGATATAATATAATAGACAATAAAGAATGAATGATAAACCGCTTTTATCATTCATTCTTTATGTATTATCTATTATATATATATTTATGTATATCATATTTCTCTAATATAAAATCAAACAAAAAATTCGTAAATAAGATATTAAATATAAGAATAATCAATGATAATTAGTCTTTATTTTCTTTTAATAGAAACAAACTAAAAAATAAAAATAATTTAATTTTACTTAAGTCATTTTTGACATTTTATAGATTACCTGAGAAACAAATTCTACAATTTTTATAGTTTTTACTCAGAGTTTTTATTGTGTTTTGAAGACAAGTTAAATAAAAAGTTTGTTCATTTATGTAACTACATTAATTTCGTTAATTCTTACTTTAACTTACACTCAGATTAGGTATTCTTACACCACCTCAATATCTTTTTTTGTCAAAAACTCGTAAACTCAGATTTCAGAAACTGTCGGAGTTTGGGCGGGAAAATGAAAAGTGTACATTGTCGATTATAAATTATTTTTCAAAAATAACTTATAATCGACAATGTTCTTCGGAGAAATTCAAAAACAATTTGAATTTCTCCGAAGTTTAATGTGTAATTATGGTGGATAATTAACCATTAAGTGTTCGTGAACGTGTCAGTTTCATTTGCCTACACTCGCAAATGATATAAAATTGAAAATCGTGACTTTTTGGGTTCACTTCTAAACTCCATCGAAGCCTCAATAAAGTTTCTACCGTTTTATTGGGTTTGGGAAAGAGAAAATAAAATAAGACAAGGCTGTATGGTTCAAACCTTTGCCTGCCTTTTGGCGAATTATATTAACAACAAATCAGAAAGTGTCAGAAAAAAAAAGCGCGGGAACCTTGAAACGTGAAAGGCGCCAAATTTCGATTCGCATTTTAATTTAATCTTAAAAATTTGTATATTGTGATATTATTTCTTGTAATTATAAAAATAACTGTAAATATAGTGGTATAAGTGCGGTATATATGTAAATAGAAGATGGGAGGTGTAAAAAAACGGAAAAAAACGGACCCTCCTGATGACCGTTCATCCCATATAACATCATCAGACTCTGATGATGATAATAACACAAAATATCAAGTCTACAAAGTGTCTGGGTACTCTAGAAAGTATCCTGATAATAGTAACAAAAAAGAATTTATAGTGTTTGTTTCTCACCAGGATGACAAGAAATCTTTTTCAGACAAAGATAGGCTGGCTATTTCCCATGGCATTAGGAAACATTGCATTACTGGCATTCTTCATCTTCGATCTATTAATAAATATAAAATTGGAATTACATTTGATGTATCAAATAATGCAAATGTTTTTTTGCAAAATAAAAAATTACTGGACGAATTATCTTTAAAAGCCACTATTCCGGCTAGTGACACGGAGGTGACTGGGGTTCTGACCTCAGTTCCTACGGACTTATCCAACAAAATGATATTTTGCTTAATTGGCAGCTCGCGAAATGTAATTCAGGTAAGGCGTTTCATGCGTCGCGTGCGGAGCGAGTGTGGTACGATATCGTATCAACCTACTCAGACCGTCGCTGTAACATTCGCATCAACAGAATTGCCTCAATATGTTTACCTCGACTCCTGGAGACACGAGGTAAGTGCTTACATTTCACCTGTGAAACAGTGTCTTCATTGTCTAAAGTTTGGGCACATTGCGAGATACTGCAAAAACTCGGAAGTATGTTCGATATGCTCTTTAGATCATAACTTCAAATCCTGCAAAGAAGACACTAAAAATGCAAAATGTGCAAATTGTGGTGGCAATCACATCGCCATTTCTAATACTTGTCCTCAAAAAAAAATCAAAATTGAAGAAAACAAAATAAAATCAAGAGCCATCAAATACTCTTGAACTGTTTAACGAAAATTCATTCCCACAATTATCAATGAGAAATATTGAAACTCATATACAAAACCTAACAAAATCAGACCTTTTCATGAATATCATAACAAATGCAATAACAAAAATAGTATTAAATCAAAAAGACAATCCGATAAATTCAGCTTCCATAAGAGAAATCCTTAAACAAACTTTCAGAAATAGCACTTCTTCTATTAATGGATCTTAATATTATACAGTGGAATGCTCAGAGCATTTTAAGTAATAAGCTACAATTTACACGCCTTCTTTATGATAATAATATTCATGTTGCAATAATTTCAGAAACTTGGTTAACCCCTACTAAACATTTTTATATAAGAGGATATCAAGTAGAAAGAAATGATATAGGCAACATTCATAATGGTGTTGCTATATTAATTCATAACAGTATAAACTATAGAAAAATTAGCACATATTCTGATAACTCCTTACAAAACATTTGTGTTAGAATTGTTGTAAATAATAAAGAAATAAGTATTGTAAGTTTTTATTGCCCAACAAATTGTACTCCATCATTTGACAAACATAAATTTGAGTCTTTAGTAAAATCAGTTCCTAAACCAATGATATTTGCTGGTGATTTTAATGCTCATCACACATCATGGGGATGTAATTCTGTTAATCCAAGAGGTAGAGACATTTTGGAGATCATTGATGATAATGATTTAGTTTTGCTGAATACCGGTGAAGTGACAACTGTTGGTTCATTGACATGGCGTCCAAATGCTCTTGATTTATCTTTGGTTTCTTCATCATTGGCTCTTTCTTGTGAGTGGTCTGTACATCAAGATCCAATTGGCAGCTACCATCTTCCTGTAATTATTAAAGTTTGTGTAAATAATGTTAATGTAAATAGTGGTCTCACAAATAATAATAGAAGTATACCTCTGCCTATCTACCCCAATTTTAGAATGGTAGATTGGAAAATATATAAACAAAATGTAGATTTAGAATTTTCTAATTTTCAGGTGCAAAATTTAATGCCATTGGAAGCTTATACATTGTTCTGTAATACTCTGCATTCTGCAGTTGATAAGTCCCTTCCACATCGAAATACGATCACTTCTTCCACTTCTGTCAATAATAATTTTCATAGGCAGATTAAACATCCTCCCCTCCCTTGGTGGAATAAAAAATGTTCGGAAGCTGTACTAAAATCTAGGTGTGCTTATCTCAACTTCAAGAATAACCCTTCAGATGAAACATTTATAGAATTTAAAAGAATGCAAGCACTCAAAAAACTTACTTTAAAAACAGAACGATCAAATAGTTGGTTTGAATTATGTAGCTCCTTTAATCGATGCACTCCTGTGTCTAGAATCTGGAAATATATGCGTAAATTTAATAAAACATTCTCATTCAACAATAATGATGATAGCTGGATTCAAGGTTTTTTGCAGAAGTACACTCCAGACTATGTAAATAATAAAACAAATGTCACCTCTGTTAGTGAATCTAATTATGTAAATAGCTTTTTAATCAATCCCTTTTCATTGCAAGAGTTGATGTCTGCTATTGATTCTAGAAAGGATAGTGCTTTTGGTTTGGATGGTGTTCCTTACATAATGTTGAAACAGCTTAGTGAAAATGGTTTGCAGATTTTTCTAAAAATTTTAAATGATTTGTGGTTAAATAATTACATACCTTGCACATGGAAGTCTGATTGTTTGGTACCCATATTAAAACCAGATAAGGATCAGTTAAATCCAGACTCATATCGTCCTATAGCGTTAACATCTTGTGTTGGCAAAATTTTCGAACAATTACTAAAACAAAGGCTAGAATTTTATGTAGAAAAATATAATATATTACCTGCTAATCAATTTGGATTTCGAAGAGGTATGTCGGCTCGTGAAAGCTTCTGTCAGCTTCAGCTTGATATTCAAAATAGCATGAATAATAACAGTTTCTTAATGTCGGTATTCTTTGATGTGGCTGGAGCATTCAATAGTGTCAATATTGATGTTCTATGTTCAGAATTGCTTTCTGTTGGTATTCCAAATAAACTAGTTCACTGGGTATATAATTTCTTGACTGAAAGGGAAGTGTATGTTAAGTATAATGGTAAACTATATGGTCCACGATTTGCTTCTGTTGGAGTTTGTCAAGGAGGTATACTTTCTCCATTAATCTTCATTCTATATATTCGACGTCTAAATCTGATTTTGGGTTCAGACGTTAAAAATCTTCAGTTTGCTGATGATCTGGTTGTTTATGCATCTGGAAAAAATTTATCAAATATTACAAATATTCTAAATAAGTCCTTGAAAGGGTTGTCTGCATATTTTTCATATTTAAACCTTGATATAAATGCATTAAAATCAAAATTGGTTGTCTTTGGTAAGAAAAGCAATTTCATTCCTTTTGTATTTTACAATCAAATTTCTATTCCTGTTTCTCATGAAGTTAAATTTTTAGGTGTTACTTTTACTTATAATCTTTCCTGGAAAAAATATATTGAATTAATAACTGCAAGAGCTAATAAAGTTTTTAATATTATGAAATCTTTGTGTAGTTCATCTTGGGGAGCAGATCCAAAAATTTTGTTGCTTTTGTACAAATCCTTGATCCGTAGTCATTTTGAATATGGTTTTCTATGTTATGCAGGTGATAGTAAGTTGGTAGATATCTTGGAAAAAGTACAAAATAAATGCTTGAGACTTATTACTGGAGCATTTAAAAGCACTCCTATTAATGTGATGCAAGTTGAGTGTAATCTCCCTCCATTAAGTATAAGATTCTCTTATTTAAGAGAAAGATACATACTAAGATTGTACAGTAAATATAATAATCCTTTGTTTTTAAATTTAAAACATTCTGCCTCACCATCCATTCGTAATCCTTTTTATTTACTCCAAGGTTTTAATGAATGTGTTAGATTTCTTGAAGTTCTCCAAATTTATAGATCACCTCTTCTGTCATGCTATCAGGGGGATTTTGATTGTGCATTCCCTGAAATAAACATTATTATTGATCGTCATTTATCATCTAAGGAGGATGTATACAGTAAATTTTCTGAATACACTGGTTACAGATTTCTTTTTACTGATGGTTCAAAAACTCAGTATGCAGTGTCTTTTGCCATTTTTGATGGGTTACTAAACTCAGGTATTGGATATAAAATAAATTCTAACACAAGTATATTCACAGCTGAGGCTGTGGCTATCCTTGCTGCCTTAAAACACATTAAACATAAAAATGATGGTAGTTGTCAATGGATAATAGTTAGTGATAGCATGAGTGTGCTCGAAAATCTTAAAAATAATAAGTTCAATGCCAACAATAACTATATTATTTATATAATAAAAAAATACTGGCAGGATTTGTTCCTTGAAAATAATATAAAAGTCTTATTTATGTGGTGTCCCTCGCATGTTGGTGTGGTAGGAAATGAGAAGGCTGACTATCTAGCCACAACTATAACCAAGTCTTCGAACATTGTTTCTGATTCCAGTAGCTATCTAAATATTTCAGTCCCATGCTCAGACATAGTTCCCCTTTTAAAGAAAAGGGCCTCTGATTTATGGAAAATACACTGGAACTATGCAGTTCAAATTGAAAACAAAGGTTTATGGTATGCTACACTTAATGTTCCTATTGGAAGTATGCCATGGTTTTGCAAAAACAATACTTACATAAACAGAAAATTTTACACCACTATTTTAAGGCTTCGCTTTGGGCATTGTTCTTTAAATTTTCATCTTTTTCGTTTGAAAATGGTTCAAAGTTCTCAATGTGACTATTGTAATTCTCAAGCAGAGCAATCTCTTTTTCACATTTTCTTTGAATGTTCATTCTTTGGCATTCAGCGCCTTGTGCTAATGGATGAGCTAATTGATTTATATGGTAGTTCTGATTTGGTACCGTGCACAATCCAGGATCTTCTTGCAAATAGTTTTACGTATTTAACATTGTTTAATTTCATCAATAACACAGTTGGGCAAATTTAGATAAATGTACCTAGGTTTATAGATATTATGTAAATAGATATTTATTTTATCATATTAGGGAGTTATTAGGGAGCATTTATGTAATGTTGCTCAAAAGTTTAAAATATACATATTTCCGATTTGTTGATAAAATTGTACATAAAAAAAAAAATAAGAACGGAGGATTTTCAATTTCTCATTGCGATTTGAGTGAGATATTGAGGTTATTTTGTTACTGTCATTCCTAGGGACGACAGTGACAATGACATAGGACAGTGACAATGGTGACATGTCATCCATCATGCATTGTAAATTCTTGTTTTACATGCATGTAGGTACCTACCTTGATATACGAACATTAACCTGGATTAGAGATAGCACGGATTTTTACAAAAAAAGACATGGATTGTACTAATTTCCTAAATAACAAAAAAATGATTTTTATGAACACTACCTAAATTGGAAGTATTTACCAAACTAATGACTTAAAATGGATTTTTACAAAAATATAATCTTTTATACTAATGACTTAGCATGGACATTTACAAAAAATGAAAAATTTAATACTAATGACTTCTCATGGATTTTTACAAAAAAGAAAACGAATAACTGACTTAACATAGATTTTTACAAAAATGTAAATTTATAAGTATACCTACTAATGACTTAACATGGATTATTACAAAAAAAGAAAATTATATACTAATGACTTCACATGGATTTTTACAAAGAAGAAAACGAATACTTATGACTTACCCTCGAATTTTACGAAATATGGAATTTAATACTAATGACTAGGCAGCATGGTCTCTGACCTTAGCCTGTTCCGTAAGGAACAAAAGTACAAAAAAAAAAAAAAAATCAGAAAGTGTCATTGGTGTTAGAGGTGGGTAACTCAACAAAAATACGCGAGCTGCAGATCAGCTCATGACTCAGGTGAGTGAGCCGGCTCAGTGACTCAGCTCGCAGATCAGCTCAATTTGTACCTGTACAGGTTTATGGTTCGTGCGAGCCGTCTGAGCTGCGGCAGTTGACAGTTCTTTTCACTCTATTCTTTTAAATTTACTTATTTATTTATTGAATTTATCATATTTTAGAACGAAATAATAATTTATTCTAAACCCTTTTTAACTAAAAAAATCATTCTGAGCTGCCATGGCATAAAAAAGAATACAGACAAAAAATATCTACAGTTTTTTGAGTTTTACATATGAGGTACACATCAATAAAACGTTTCAGAAGGAATGATTCGTTAAAAAAAACTCCACCCTAGTGACTCTGACCAAAAACTTATTGATTGAACCTCAAGTGTAGATCAGAGTCACTCACTGACTCACTCACTATTCACGACATATCTGTGGAGCGATTCACAAGTTCAGATCAGTTCAATGAGCTGAATTGAGCCGTGAGCCGGTCGATTTGTTGCTGAGCTGTGACTCAACGGCTCAGACCCCTGCGATCTGACTCTTTGAGCTGACTCAGAGCTGAGTTACACACCTCTAATTGGTGTCATATAAAAAAAAACAATGAAAATGTAAAGGGCAGAAAGTACACAAAAACATTATTTTTTGTGAAAATACATCATAATTTTCGTGTCTGTCTGTAGATTTTATTCTTAAATTACAAACATGATAACGCGTCAGGTAAACAGACTTTTATTCAAACGCAATTTGGTAAGAAATTTACACTACAAGCACAATATAAATGATGATCAGTCAAAATGCTTATTGCCTTTGCTAAGTCGAAGTTTACTAAAGGTTAGTGGACAAGATGCAACAGCATTTCTTCAGGGCCTCATCACGAACGATATGAATCATTTTGAAGATGGAGCACACTCTATTTATGCCATGTTTTTAAATAATAAGGGTAGGGTTTTATATGATACTCTCATACATAAGTGGGGAGATGATAATAAGTTCATGATTGAATGTGACAAAAGTGTCCACGATTTATTACGTAAACATCTACAAATTTATAAGCTAAGAAGAAATGTTAAAATTACTGATGTCAGCCAGTACTTTAAATTATGGGCATTGCTGACACCTGCAGACACGGAAATAGAGCCTGGAATAGATATTGCATGTAATATCAATATTTACAAGGATCCACGTCTTCAGGAACTTGGTTATAGACTAATAACTACAACAAATGTAGATCATTTTGATTTACAAAATGTTCTTGGAAAAGATACAGTTTTCAAAGATAATGAAAGTGGGTATACAATTATGAAGTACAAGTTAGGTGTGGGTGAGGGTGCTGATGACCTGTTCCCCGGGACTTGTTTCCCTCTAGAAGTCAATTGTGACTACCTCCATGGGGTGAGCTTTCATAAAGGCTGTTACATTGGACAAGAAACAACAGCCCGTGTCCACCACACTGGTGTTGTAAGAAAAAGATTAATGCCCCTTAAATTCTTGGAAGCAAATTCCATTCACAAGCCAGAGAAAGATTCTCCAATCTGGGCATCTGTTGATCCTGGCAGAATTCAAATAGGCAAGTTGAAAAGTTATATGGATGGTTATGGGTTAGGTTTAGTGAGAATTAAAGAGACAATGGAAGCTAAAGCATTATCTATTGGGTTAAACCCAATTGAAATCAATAAGCCTACATGGTGGCCCATTGAAGCTCGTAAAGAAAAAATCAAACATAAACCTGAACAAAGCCAAAGAATATATGAAAAGCAAACATCAGAATAATTTATGGTGCCAGATATTTATTTTGTTATTTAGGTAATATATTTTATATAAGTCACTGCTAACTAATTTTAACTCAATTGAGAGTAATCATATTGATTAGTAAACATCCAAATATGAAGTCCATTAGAGTATTTAAAACTGAAATGTGTAATATATTATGTTATACTGAATAAAAAGTTGCAAATTGTCCTCAGAGGATCATCAACCACATCATTGACCTTTGTACAGATGGCTGTTATAGAATCTACATTTTTTTTTTTTAAAAAAAAGCTTACTAGCAATGTGGGTCACACATTACTAGTATTCTTGTTAACCCCTCGTGCTAAGCTAAATGCTTGTGTTACGAGTGGGTTCACGTCGGTAGTGCAATGGGTGGGGTTCGAACCGGCAACCACATGATCGCAAGTCCTACGCCCTAGCCATTAGGCTACCGCCGCTTCAAACATTACCTACATATTTTGCATAACCTTTATGCAATCATATATATATAGTCTCGACCATATTTTTTCAGTAACTGCTGACTTGACACATTTCTCGAAACAATTTGCCAACTAAATTTTTTGAAATTTATATTAAATCAGATACTTATAGCATAACATACCATCACGCCTGTATTCCCCGAAGGGTTAGGCAGAGGTGTACTAAGGTACACCCACAGTTCGCCGGTATGTTTAGGTCCCATGTAATAGGGGGCAAGCCTATTGCCATTAACCAGATGTGCATGTGGATTGGGTGATCCTCTCATCAATCTTAACAAAAATCTAGGAAGATTTAGTAAAAAATAGTTAAAACATTATGGCGAAGTTTAAAAATTTGTTAAACCTGAGATAAAAATGATATGGTCAATAAAGTGGATCACCCAAATAGCGCCCTTTAATAAAACGTCAAATGTATATCTCAGAATATATAGCCTTTACACTGCTGATTTCTGCATGGAAAAATAGTAAAAAATAGTTAATTAACAATTTGAGAATTCACTTGCACTTCCCGTTCAAAAAATATTACGATTAATCTGGATCACTCATTCAGTGTTGCCAGGGCCCCTGAGTCGAAAGTTACGTTTCGTTTCCTGAAAAGTAACATTTTTGGTGCAAAAGTTACATTTTGGGATCTATGATGTCGAATGACCTTTTTTTAGCTCCTTCTTTTTCATTACTTGTTAAAAAATTGAGTTCAATTTGGATGCGTTCGTGTACTTATCTCGTTGTTCTCAAAAGTTACGAAAAATGCCTTAAATATAAAAATTACTTACATGTTACGCGAGGGGGTCAAAAGTTACGAAAAATGTAAGAAATGTAACCATCTGGCAACGCTGCACTCATTCCGCACACGGGTCGTATGAGTGTTCTTAAAACATATGACTATATACTGAATAAATATGTATTATATTTGTTCTGTAATATGACTAAACTTACGAGAGAATTTGTTAAAGAATGAGTGTAACAAAACTTCTAAGCTGAAGGAAGAAATTAACCTTTATTTTTCCCTCCAATAAGCCCGTCTGAGTGTTCCATACTTCGACCTATATCTACTTATATACACTTCGTAGGCAGACTGAGATTGTATCCAAAATTGTTAATAGTTTTTTACTATAACTTTGCATATTTTCTGTTTTTATAATGGTCATACTTTATGATATATCATGGTTCGTTCATTCCTAAAGGAAAATGCTGAGTAGGGTAGATGCGATTTTGAAATTTTGTGAGACTGTTTTGATTAACTTCTCTCATAAATTCTTATTTTTAACGTTTATTTATTGGTTGGATTCATCAGACGCGACAACGTAACATTACGTCTACATAATATTGCAGTTTTGTGCAATAATTTATTTTAAAGTTTTGTGTGGTAATGTATAAAACCGTGAGTATCTTTTTCTATTCATATTACTTATTTAATTTGATTTTGAACTCATTACTTGAAATCATAGATAGATAGATAAAAAAAAATATATTGGACTTGGCCATTTCATGAAAACACATTGTATATTTTTTTATTAATAACACAATGTATCTTACAAGTAATACATATTATATTAAATTCGATTGTTTAGTGCGATTGCCAAGTCAATCTATTTATTTAAAACATTAAAAAAAATGTTATGGTCTCTATACATTTTTAGTGCTATTTTCACAAAACAGTGCTTAAATGAGTCTTGCACAGCGATCAAAATATGTAGAAAAATTAAATTTCTGCCAATAAATATTACTTAATATTATTTCAGTTTTTGGCATTACTTCTCTTGAAGATGCAATCTGTGTTGATAATGAGACGAAAACGTGTGGTTTGTGTGGAGATCAGGCTTCCATTACATATGAATTTATGAAATTCAGTTTTTCAGTTCTTCACAGTACACATCTGCAGTAATGCTCACCCCGTTTGGTAAGAAGCTCTGATGAATCACACCGGCGCTAGACCACCAAACAGTGACCATTACTTTTCTAGGGGTAAGTTTTCGTTTAGGGCATTGTTTAGGTGCTGAACCAGGATCCAGCCAACTTGCTGAGCGCTTGCGGTTATCAAACAGAATCCATTTTTCATCGCAGGTAACAATGCGGTTCAAAATTCCTTAATTTGTGTGTCTGTTGAGCAGTGCAAGGCACGTTTCGACGCGTACTTCGCGCCGGCGATCGTTGAGTTCGTGGGGCACCCATTTGTCAAGCTTTTTTACCTTGCCAATTTGACGCAAATGGACCAATATTGTTTTGATGCTAACGTCGAAAGCTTCCACAATCGCCTTTAATTCGTCATTGTCGACCAAAGTCTTCGGACGACCGCGAGGTTCATTTTTCAGGTCGAAATTCCCAGAACGGAAGCGAGCAAACCAATAACAGGTGGTGCGTTGGTTTGTAGTGTTTGATCACCCAATCCACATGCACATCGCTACGTTCAGGATTTCTACTCTTAAACCCTCACTTCGCTCTGGATTAAAAAAAACGTCCTCGCCGTAAAAATATTATTTTGCTCCCTTATGATACAATCTACTATTAAATTTTGTTAAAACAATTTTATTTTATTGTCTTATTAAAGTATGGTTACCCTAGACGATGTTTTTCTTTAAGAAGTTAAAAATCACATAACTAATAAATAATAACAGGCACAAAAATATAAGATATATCAAGTTATAGTAAAAAACAATTAACAATTTTGGATACAATCGCAGTCTGTCTACGAAGTGTATATAAGTAGATATAGGTCGAAGTATGGAACACTCAGACGGGCTTATTGGAGGGAAAAATAAAGGTTAATTTCTTCCTTCAGCTTAGAAGTTTTGTTACACTCATTCTTTAACAAATTCTCTCGTAAGTTTAGTCATATTACAGAACAAATATAATACATATTTATTCAGTATATAGTCATATGTTTTAAGAACACTCATACGACCCGTGTGCGGAATGAGTGATCCAGATTAATCGTAATATTTTTTGAACGGGAAGTGCAAGTGAATTCTCAAATTGTTAATAGTATTTAACTATTTTTTACTATTTTTCCATGCAGAAATCAGCAGTGTAAAGGCTATATATTCTGAGATATACATTTGACGTTTTATTAAAGGGCGCGATTTGGGTGATCCACTTTATTGACCATATCATTTTTATCTCAGGTTTAACAAATTTTTAAACTTCGCCATAATGTTTTAACTATTTTTTACTAAATCTTCCTAGATTTTTGTTAAGATTGATGAGAGGATCACCCAATCCACATGCACATATTAACCAGGCACAAATTCCAAACTCCAAGCTGCTACTGAGAATTTCATAGAAAAACCCAATAACACTGCTCGACCTGGGAATCGAACCCAGGACCTCTAGCGTAGCAGTCGCACTTGGGACCACTAGACTAACGAGGCAGTCTTCAGAGATACTTATAGGCCCAGTAAAAATATGTTTTCCTCATTACTCTAGTGGCCATAAGGTTGTTACTTATTCTAGGGGTTTGAATCATTCCCACAGTAATCTTTGCATGGAAAATGTAATAATAATACAAAAATATTGTTGTGAGAAAATATCACTTGACCATGTATTCTTTTACAGTAACATGGAAGATTTAAAGCCAAAGGAAGAGGCTGTGCTAGTCTATGATTTTAAATGCATCTCATGTGGAATTAATGAGAAAGCTCACTATAAAGGGACAAATCCACCATTTTCTCGTAATATAGTACTTAAGTACCCTAGCTATGTGATGAAGGATCCATTTAGTCTACCAGGAAAAGGAGAAATAGTGGTGCTTGGGTATGATTGTGTAAACTGTGGGGTCACCATTTGTATTAACAGAGAATGCAGTTTATTTTACAAAAAAAGTTATTGTTTAGATTGTGCTAATAAATTAAATGAAACATTTCCTGTTGAAATAAAAAGTAAATTAGCTCAAATAAAAAAAACTTAAAAGATATGTTATTTTTATTTTACTTCCTTTGTTAGAATCTGGCAACCGACCCGAACATTTATAATGACAAAAATGAATGTATCAAGGACCTCACTCACGCAGAGCAGCCAAGCAACTGCAGCCACCATACTGGTGGTGTGATGGACAAGTTTAGAGAAGATACTTTTCTAAACCAGTGTGTGTGTCCTATAGACAAAACAGCGCCTATAGCTGTATCCTCTTTATGTCATTATTGGACATGTAACTGTGAGTATGGGCAAAAGCACAGGTTTAGATTCACATAGGATCACAGTGTAGTGTCAGGTTCGGACGGAAATCTGCTCGTAAAAGTCTGATGCAAAAATGCAAGGTATTCTTCATATTATGATTAAAATTTTTAAAGTAGCCATTCTGCCAGTGGCTCCACTCTTGTGTAACTTAGGTAATAACTTAGACGGTACGTTGGCGTAGTAGCAGCATGACCGGCTTCCGTGCTGCGGGTTGTGGGTTCGATCCCTATATATCGTGAACTTAACATACCATCACGCCTGTATTCCCCGAAGGGTTAGGCAGCGGAGTACTAACTACCCACAGTTCGCTTGTATGTTTAGGTCCCACGTAATTGGAAAGAAGAAATAAGTATATATTAAGCCTTTTTACATAACCGCTAGCTGCCTCGCTCTCTCAATATGTGATGTGTGACTTTGAGAATTGTGGTGAAATAAAATACTTTCGTATAAAATACTGTTTACTTTGGCTTTCCAGTCCGATTTACAGTATTTTTATTAATTTTCACAAATTGTATTCAATAACACAGTTATATTCGACTGAAACTCTAGTTCCAGTAACACATTTTAATATACACAAATTCAAAGCCATAAAACGTAATGGGGTACAATGTGACCACAATAAGTACCACAAAACGTTTGTGATCGTCTTATGCCACATCTCAATACAAACGAATTATAACCTTAAAATTAATAAAGATAATTACAGCATAGTTTATATTAAGTTGTATATATTAATAAGCTCTAAAAACAGGACAAACTTAAATAGGTACACGTTTTGTCTTATGTTACAGTCACTCCATTCAGATAGATAGCACCACATTACTTCCATACCCCTTCACAAACTGTCCAGTGACTGTCCACCTCATGCTATACCAATACGGTAGGTAATCTTAACACAATACGTCAAATACGAAAATCTATAACAATAATATAGGGACACGAATAACATAAAAAATATTATGAAAAAAGTAAAACTACATACTCTATTGATTAATTCGTATAAAGTCAAATATTATTGCTTTCTTTCGATAGCGACATCCACATGCAACTATTAGTAGCTACAAAGGTGGTACGCGTGTATATATTCGAGATATTACCATAAATACAATACATGGGTGATTTACGTACAACATTTATTTCCACGTTTAAACATTCTACATGACAACAAAATTTTGTGATGGACTATAGTGTAAATAGGTCATGCTAGTGTTCTCTATAAAGATATAAAATGGACAGGTTCCTCCGTAACATCTGCTTGTATTTTGTCGTTAGGTATATACATTTAGAACTATATTTCCTACGCATCGTGATATTATATGATTTATAATTACTATAAATAAGTATTAAAAATCTTATTGAACTGGGCAGTGTATGCGATTCCGTGTGACACCATAAGAACATGATGAAAGTTAAAGATTAAAGCCCACTTGCACCAACTTCTTAAAGGTGTTTAAATTGTATTTAAACACGAAATTTCTATGAGGAATTGTGTTTAAATACAATTTAAATATATTTACGAAGTTTGTGCAAGTGGCCCTAAATATTTTAAGATAAAACATTTTTACAGATATTAAAATAAAAAGAACTTACGACCAACCGACTATCTTCCCCAACAAAGTTCCTAAGTTCTGCCAATCAAATTGAAAAAGTACGCGCCTTGGACGGGTGATTGCTTTCGATCATTGTCGTTTAGCATTTTTATAAGAAGACACTATAAGCGGGGTGGGGTATTTCATCTTCACTAATTAGATTACATTTAAGATAAATTAACAAAATGCTCACAGCCTAAATGTACATAATAATAATTTTGACATACAATATCAATTCTGCGACAGTCATACACACACAAACACCATAGAGTTACAGACACTAAGAAATGCTCGTCAGTTGAAAGCTATATCTATATTAAAAGGCTACTGCTCTTATTCATAATAATAACAAAAATCTTAAAGAATAATTATAATATCTTTTGTCTTATTTTGACACGTGATATTTTGTGACAGGGAAAGACAAAAGATAATATAGTAAAAGGAGATTTATAAGACGTTTTATATTATTATAAATAAGAGCGTACAACTTTCATGACAGAAGACTATTGTTACATTACGATAGCTTCACACTATATATGATACAAATTTATTCATGAAACATTAATAAAAAATAAAATAAAGCAAAATACAAATGCTTACCTAGCTCTGTTAAAAAGGTACATAACTCCTACAGAAATAGATTTTCCATCATGAGTCAATAAGAAGATACATCAATATAAAACACACAAACAAACAAACCTGCCCCATAAGATACTAAAGATTGTTGCACACATTCACAGAAACATTATCTAATTTAGATAATTTAAAACAATGGGATTTCCCTCTATCCTTTTTCCAATAGCCGCCAACTCCAGCTTATTTAAATAAAATATAATAAATAATAAAAGCAAAGTGCAACTCAGTTAGTAGTCCTTTGGAACATAGCCCAATATCCATACCATGGTCAATGTTACTAAGAAGTACTAAAACTTATAACATCCAAAGATATATAAAGTTAATTTAGTGAAGGAAAAATTCGACTCGCAGGCACGATTCGAACCTGCGTCTTCTGGTTTGATACACCAGACGCTACGACCACTAAGCCACCGCGAGTCCTACCTGCCATGTCGAAATTTGTCTTCACATTCTCCAATATCCAAAGATATAATATAGTCATGTTTAGTTGTCTTCATATAAGACAGTTACAAATAATTATGCTCAAGTGTTATTAATTCAATATTATCATCAATTTACTTTATCTATTATGATGTCTAATTTGCTCAACTGTTAAATATCGAGCACGTCATCTTTAGTTATCTCTGAATTCAGTTAAAAAAAATTCGTTTAGACTGATAATTGTGACCGTGAACTTGCATAAAAAAGATTACAGTTAAATAAAACATCATTACAATAACACAAACTTAGAATCAATAATAAAAATTAACGCTTTAAGTTATGCTTCTCACGAGTTGTAATCACGGGTAAGCGTCTTAATTTAAGACGATTGCTCGTGATTAGGTTATTCAGAAGGGCCTTTCGCAGGTGCAAAAATTTGTACTCAAATTTTTATATATAATAAATAGGAAGCAGCATTTGAGACTATTCGCTCGTTTTAATGGACTGGGCATTAACTCAAAATTTACGAATACGAAATTAAAATCTATGCGATCTTTCTTAATAATTCCGATTTTGGGGCCGGTCGAAACTGTCGCCCACGACTTCGGGGTGGACAGAAGCTTCAATAACATTTTGTCTATTTTTAAAATGTATACTTTCGCCGACAAGAAGTCTGTTATCTGCAAAAGCTTTTATAAAAAGTACACCCAATACCGTAATGTCTTTTTATGCGAGTACAGATATTGTAGTCTAGTCTGTAACAGTCTGAGTAATTTTTATGAAACAAGACTGACACAGAGTAGACATTGTCATGTTATTATTTCTCATATAGTAAGACTACGAGTCCTAAGTATTCTGATGATAAGTTTGGAATGTATTCTAAACATCGATGTTTTATACAAACTTTTATTCTTCTACTTTCCTAATACGCAAGCCTACAAATTAGTAGACAGAGTCACTGTATCGTTTCCAATTCTTAACTAAATAATAATTATATACTTACTGAAAAGCAATGATCACAAATCTATGTATATACATTTAACTTACTTATTATAATATTAGAAACCACCGAAAAATTTAAATTTTCGCACTTCATTTGTAATTTTTAATTAATTTTCATAAATATATTTATAGGACAGTCTATGCAACATATTGAAGGAAATACATATTATTATGTTACACACATTATGAAAGTATAAAATAATTGTAAAGTACGATATCTTCATCTGTGGTTATACAGATCTTTAACATGTTTACTGAATTAACAGGGATTATACATTCTTGAAGACTTCATCATTGAAATCCTACAGGTTTATAACCACGAAATAGCAGTTGTGACGCTGACGAATTTGTTATATATTTACGCGGATACAACAGCTGGTGTAGCGCTTTCGCTGTAGAATTGATGGCCGACCATTGTTTTCAGTATTTTTACTAGTATTTTGTTCTAATCTGTATTTGCTTCGTAGTATCAAATTTTTCTAATTAAAACTAATCGACACATCGCGTAAATCGAGTGGAAGTTCATTACATAAATTCAAATACCGTCATCCATCAGACGAGTGAGTCCAGGAGAGTCGATTTCTTGGAACGATGCAAATACAGTAGCTGGGCGTATCCGGCTAGGGCTCGGGGGGCGGGTGCGGCGGCAGCGGCGCGTGCGGCGACGTCTGCGGCTGCGTCAGCTGCGGCTGCGCGTGCGCGGCGGCGCCGGCCAGCGCCTCCAGCGCCGACAGCGCCAGCGCCAGGTGCGCCAGCGCGCCCGCCCGCGGCGCGGCCGCCTCGTCCGGCTCGGACTCGGGCTCGGCCGGCGACGACGCGCCCTCCGAGCCTGAGCTGCCCGATCCGGAGCCGGCCCGCGCCACAGTCGCGCTCGACCCTCCCGCGACCCCGCTCTCCGGCTCCGATGTTTCTTCTTCTATAAATGTTGCGACTTGTTTATTTTTTTTTTAATTATGGCGCCACACTTTTTGTGTATTTGCCAGTGTAAAGTATTAGAGTAATCAAATAATATTTCCCATTATGGGATTGTAATATGGCACCACACTTTTTGTGGTCGCCAGTGTCAAGTATAAGTTGTTAAGTTGAGTTGCCCCAATAAAACGGTAGAAACTTTATTGAGGCTTCGATGGAGTTTAGGAGTGAACACAAAAAGTCTCGATTTTCAATTTTATATCATTTGCCTACACTCTCACACGTTCACGAACACTTAATGGTTAATTATCCACCATAATTACACATTAACCTTCGGAGAAATTAAAGTTTTGAAAAAGAATAAAAAATCGACACTGTGCACTTTTCATTTTCCCGCCTAAACTCCGTTCGTATTCGTTATAGAGTGCGTTCCACTTAACGCCCACAACGATCAAAATGCTCATTTAGTCGTTCCACATAACGACTGCGGTCGTTGTGGTCGCGGCAGAAACGTCACTCGTGACGTCATGACTTACGCTCAAGCGAAACTCACGACGACCCATCTAAAAAGGTGGGTCGTAGTGATCGTTGAAAAAATTAGCGGCATTTTCATAACTCAAAGCATCAAAGATGGCGACGGTGAAACTTACGTTATTTCATGCGGAACGAGATATTTTAGTAGAAGGGAATGTTTCTGCAGCGGATACTTAAATAAATTTTTAAATGAATAAAATGAATAAATACTATTTTTTTCCATATAACACAATTTAAACAGTAATTATTTAAGTTTATTTTCAAGACTTACAAATTATAACCTAACCTCTTCTATCTTTAGCTTTCCTTTTACTAATTCGCCGTTTTTATTATTTACCTCCACGCTCACAAACAAGTGGAACGGGAATAACTGTGGCCGTGGGCGTGATCGCTGTGAACGCCAAGTGGAACGCACCCATAGCAAGATGTGTACAGTACTCTCCAATCTTTTTGGCCGGGCTGAACATAAGCGCGAGTCGCAGCGTACAATGCATTTTAAGGTATCATAGGGGAACATGGACGAGCCAGCGCGCGCACGGGCGCTGGTGTGTACGTGTGTGTATATACCTGTGGCGTGCTGCAGGCGGGCCCGCAGCGCGCGCGTGGCCCGCAGCAGGTCTCGCGCGGGGCCGGGCGCGGGCGGGGCGCGCGCCAGTGTGTACGTGTGTGTATATACCTGTGGCGTGCTGCAGGCGGGCCCGCAGCGCGCGCGTGGCCCGCAGCAGGTCTCGCGCGGGGCCGGGCGCGGGCGGGGCGCGCGCCAGTGTGTACGTGTGTGTATATACCTGTGGCGTGCTGCAGGCGGGCCCGCAGCGCGCGCGTGGCCCGCAGCAGGTCTCGCGCGGGGCCGGGCGCGGGCGGGGCGCGCGCCAGTGTGTACGTGTGTGTATATACCTGTGGCGTGCTGCAGGCGGGCCCGCAGCGCGCGCGTGGCCCGCAGCAGGTCTCGCGCGGGGCCGGGCGCGGGCGGGGCGCGCGCCAGTGTGTACGTGTGTGTATATACCTGTGGCGTGCTGCAGGCGGGCCCGCAGCGCGCGCGTGGCCCGCAGCAGGTCTCGCGCGGGGCCGGGCGCGGGCGGGGCGCGCGCCAGTGTGTACGTGTGTGTATATACCTGTGGCGTGCTGCAGGCGGGCCCGCAGCGCGCGCGTGGCCCGCAGCAGGTCTCGCGCGGGGCCGGGCGCGGGCGGGGCGCGCGCCAGTGTGTACGTGTGTGTATATACCTGTGGCGTGCTGCAGGCGGGCCCGCAGCGCGCGCGTGGCCCGCAGCAGGTCTCGCGCGGGGCCGGGCGCGGGCGGGGCGCGCGCCAGTGTGTACGTGTGTGTATATACCTGTGGCGTGCTGCAGGCGGGCCCGCAGCGCGCGCGTGGCCCGCAGCAGGTCTCGCGCGGGGCCGGGCGCGGGCGGGGCGCGCGCCAGTGTGTACGTGTGTGTATATACCTGTGGCGTGCTGCAGGCGGGCCCGCAGCGCGCGCGTGGCCCGCAGCAGGTCTCGCGCGGGGCCGGGCGCGGGCGGGGCGCGCGCCAGTGTGTACGTGTGTGTATATACCTGTGGCGTGCTGCAGGCGGGCCCGCAGCGCGCGCGTGGCCCGCAGCAGGTCTCGCGCGGGGCCGGGCGCGGGCGGGGCGCGCGCCGCCAGCAGCGCCAGCGCGCGCACGGGCGCCAGCAGCGCGCGCACCGGCGCCCGCTGCGCCGCGCCGCACACCTCCTCCGCCAACGCCTCCGCTGCACCCGCCGCGCCCGCTGACCCACCGCCGCCCAGCTACAAACAATACACATGATAAGTATACTTCGTAAAAAACGTACAAAAACACGTATAAGTATACTTCGACTTTTATTCAGTATTGTATTCAGTAACTTGACATTTCGAAGAGAAATAATGATACCACACTACAAATAATAGTGTTGGGGTAGTGAATGATTTTGCGTAAAGAATGAATGTAAAAATGGCTTAATGTAAAAATGGCATAATATAAAATCCAAATAAAAATTCTTAAATAAGATGTGAAATATAATAATTATTAATAATAATTAATAAAAGTAATTTCTTTTTTTATTTTCTCCTAATAGAAACAAACCAAAAATAAAAATCATGTAATTTTACTTTTTTTTTACTTTTGTAATTTTTTAGATTTCCTTACTACTGATGGACAAATTCTACAATTTTTAATAGTTCATATCGTGTTTTAAAGACAAGTTATTACATTAAACAGAAAAAGTTTGCTCATGTAAGTACATTATTAATTTTCATTCAATTTCGTTCATTCTTTGACCACCTCACTATCTTTTTTTTGTCAAAAACCGGTAACCCTTCAACTATCAAGTAACTGAATACAATTAAAAGCCGAAGTATAGAATAATTTAAATACTTTTTACCTACAATAGCTTAACAAGGACACTATGCTGTACAGAAAATCTGACAAAGACTATAACTGAACAAAAAAGACACCATGCGATAAAAAAATGTCCGACTTCATAATGTTGTACCTTAGGGTAATAATGCTGCATGAACTGGTATATGACGGGGTCTTCTAGCGACTCGCGCTCGTCGAGCAGTACAGCGTCCACGTACTCCGTTGCGACGCTGCACTCGAGGAGCATCTCCTCCAATTTAGAATCAGCCTGCAAATAAACTGATTCTAATACCCACAGTAGGCTGATGTGGTGGACTATAGCCTAAGGGAAGGTTCATATCTGACGGAACATGCGTCGCGTATGTTCCGTCAGATATGAACCTTCCCTAACTCCTCATACTCTGAGTACCTGTGCCTAGCATTGACCCTTATGTTATGGGTAGATGATGACCAGCGATGATCATGTTCATTATCCCAATCCCGACATGTATTTAAAAAAAAACTCCTGTACAGACCGGTATAAGTCGTGCGTTGTCTGTCAGTTAATTAATCAGTGTGGGTCAATCAACTAATATAGAGGTTCCTAAATGGTAACAGGGTACATGACTACCGCCCATTTATAACACCAGAGATATCACCACGTCAAATTAGTGAATTCAATCTAGTACTAGACTGCATTAGATTGAATTCACTAACGCTGGACTTAGGCTCTTTCGTTAGGCCACTGGGGTCAGTATCAGCGGTCAGTCGCCGCTGAGGAGCGGTATACACCAGTGATATCCAATGTGGTCTATATCGACAAGGGTACTATGTCAGCGGTTAGGATTATAAATTATTATTAATTATGTACATTTTGGTAACCCAAAATGATGTGAAATGGTCGACAGAAAAAGAAGTTTAGGGACCTCTGATATACGCGATCTCCAAAAGGGCACATTCTGGACTTCCACCCGTCAACTATAATATATTTGGAAGGTAATTCACCTATATTATACTGAATTTTGCTTTGACATGAAACATCATCAGGATAATTACAAACTTCTACACAAAACTTAGGCAATAGCGTAGGTAGCCTAATGGCTAGGGCGTCGGACTTGCGATCATGTGGTTGCCGGTTCGAACCCCACCCATTGCACTACCGACGTGAACCCACTCGTAACACAAGCATTTAGCTTAGCACGAGGGGTTAACAAGAATACTAGTAATGTGCGACCCGCAATGCTAGTAAGCTTTTTTTTAAAAAAAAAAATTAGATTTTGATAATTAAGTTCCTGAAATAGTAGTATATTCTAATAAAACTTTAAGATGTGGTAGGACTCTACTGCTGAGTATGTCTGGGATAGTATCACTTGATAGCTTTGCTTAATATTTTGAAATAGCTGAGTAAATAAATAAATAGTTTATTATAATAAGAGTTCAATACATTTTACTTATACTATCTTACAATTAAATTGAGCATGGTTTCATATATATACCTGAACTAGGTGGAACCTGTGTTTCAGGCTAGGAAGAGCAAATCTTTTACAAATTAACAATTACAAATAAACTTAAATGAAAGTATCTTAAGTAAAAATTGATAGATTATATAAATAAATAAATGATAGAAGATGAAGGATAAATAATGCTGTGGAACTTACCGGCGACGAGGCCACGTCTCTCCAGAAGGCGGCGAAGTAGTTGAATCGCAGCGGCACGGCCTCCAGCGCACACAGTGCGGACAGCAGCACCAGTTGTTCCGACATACAGCGCTGTGTGCGCGCCACGCGACAACATGTATCTAAAACAAGCAACGCGTTTAACTTATTGTCTGAGAAGTATCTAAGCATGGAAAGGATTTCTACTTTTCATTCATTTTCTTTTGATGAAAATATGATTATTTTACATAACGATTTCACATGCGAAATGAAAATCATTTATCGCCACAGGTGCTATTTTTTCACTTTCAATGAAATATTTAAGAAAATGGGATTTCGAGCAGGCTGTGTGAATAAAACTCGCAGGTGCGACGCTGCGACATGCTATCTACGAAATGTTCCATGCCTACTGAAAAGTGGTTTGACAGATGAAAAAAAATCAACATCAAAGTTATGCACTGTTGCTGTTCCCTCAATTTTGTTAAAAACGGTTTTGACTACATAATAATGTGTCATTCTGTCATAACAATATGTCATTCTGTGAATGTATTTGCCATAAATAAATGTCAGTTTTGTTTTGACTAAGTACATAATAATGTGTCATGCTGTGAAGGTATTTGACATAAATAAATGTCAATTTTGTTTTGACTACATATTAATATGTCATGCTGTCATAATAATGTGTCATGCTGTGAATGTATTTGCCATAAATAAATGTCAGTGTTGTTTGGTGACTTTTTATTCGGATTTAGAAATATTGGGACTCCTTTTGATAAGATTTCTGCATTTTGGCTCTACCTCATCTAGAAGTTGAAATAAAATCTGTATCTGTATTTTTATTGTATGTAGAATCTCATCAAATGTCTCTTTGTTATACCGTAATTCTATCGCCAAAATGTATAAACTTAAACTCGCTGTTAGTGTGGTCATAGTAGTACACGTACCTATGAACTTGTGGTAGGGTCGGTAGGAGGTGGCGAGGCGGTGCGCGTTGTGCCGGGCGGCGTCGTGCGGCGCGCGCGCGGCGCACACGTGCGCGTGCGCGTGGCGCGGCCGCGCGGCGCAGTGCGCGCCCGCCGCCAGCGGCACCAGCGCGCCCAGTTAGTGTGGTCATAGTAGTACACGTACCTATGAACTTGTGGTAGGGTCGGTAGGAGGTGGCGAGGCGGTGCGCGTTGTGCCGGGCGGCGTCGTGCGGCGCGCGCGCGGCGCACACGTGCGCGTGCGCGTGGCGCGGCCGCGCGGCGCAGTGCGCGCCCGCCGCCAGCGGCACCAGCGCGCCCAGTTAGTGTGGTCATAGTAGTACACGTACCTATGAACTTGTGGTAGGGTCGGTAGGAGGTGGCGAGGCGGTGCGCGTTGTGCCGGGCGGCGTCGTGCGGCGCGCGCGCGGCGCACACGTGCGCGTGCGCGTGGCGCGGCCGCGCGGCGCAGTGCGCGCCCGCCGCCAGCGGCACCAGCGCGCCCAGTTAGTGTGGTCATAGTAGTACACGTACCTATGAACTTGTGGTAGGGTCGGTAGGAGGTGGCGAGGCGGTGCGCGTTGTGCCGGGCGGCGTCGTGCGGCGCGCGCGCGGCGCACACGTGCGCGTGCGCGTGGCGCGGCCGCGCGGCGCAGTGCGCGCCCGCCGCCAGCGGCACCAGCGCGCCCAGTTAGTGTGGTCATAGTAGTACACGTACCTATGAACTTGTGGTAGGGTCGGTAGGAGGTGGCGAGGCGGTGCGCGTTGTGCCGGGCGGCGTCGTGCGGCGCGCGCGCGGCGCACACGTGCGCGTGCGCGTGGCGCGGCCGCGCGGCGCAGTGCGCTCCCGCCGCCAGCGGCACCAGCGCGCCCAGCGCCGCGCCGCCGCCGATCATCACCACCTCCCGCAGCACACCTGAGACGAACAACACCAGCTCCCATTACGATGCCTCTAAACTGCTTCCACATATTCTGTCACTAAGGGGTCGTCCATTATTCACATAAAAATTTCATGCAACTTTTATATAGAAGATAGAATTGAGTGAGTGAGATAGAATTACGTATAACCAGGGGAGAGCCCCTGGTTATACGTAATTCTATCTCACTCCCACCTATCTGTTTCATATCTGATACATAAATATTTTTATTTTGAAAAAATAATAGAAAAAAATTACACAGGGATGCCTTTCTTTCTGATAGCGTGTTCGCAAACGGCCCGGAATATACCTACTCTAGTCTTAATCTTATCAATATCATCATCATCATCAATATTTATTTATTTATTCTCCTTTACAACTACCTTATCAGGTTGTCACCCAATGCGATAGTGAGGTCTTTTATAAATCTATACATATATATTAATATTCTACATACTATACTACACTATTTGAACCTATCAACGTCTAGATCATCATTGGTCACTTTCGTATCTAATCTAAAACGTACTAACCTAAGGCAGCGTCCCTCAGATGGTTATGCCTGTGATGTAAGTTGAGCATGGTGAGCAGTCTCCTGGCGCACTCGGGCCAGTCCTTGCAGGCCAGCAGCAGCGCTCGCGCCTCCTTGTTGTCGCGGCGCGTGCGCAGCGTGCGGCACAAGGCTCGCGCCCACCGGAGCGCGGCCGTCAGTTCGGCTCGGACCGCCGCGCCCGAGCCCCCCGCGCCACCGCCCTCCACGTACATCGCATGTAGACTGTGTAGTGCCTGGGAATACCAATATATGATTA
This sequence comes from Acronicta leporina, assembly GCA_947256265.1. Classification (NCBI taxonomy): domain Eukaryota; kingdom Metazoa; phylum Arthropoda; class Insecta; order Lepidoptera; family Noctuidae; genus Acronicta; species Acronicta leporina. The sequence goes on from OX366529.1 coordinate 5,805,748, forward strand.
TTATCTAAGAATATTAATATAAGATTCAAATTCAATAATACTTATGTTATTTTATTCACTATAGACTATAGTATCAAATAATTCGGTAGGCTTGCTCGGTGGTCGCTCCAGATGCTCCTGTGTACATGATAAAGTTGATGACAATAATACTTTGCAGGTAACTAGAGACTATCAAAAACTATATATAAATAATAATAAAAATAAATACTACACCTAGACCACAACTAGAGCTCTTTATTTTTATTTATGCTAGACGGAAAACGCATATATAAACGTTCTGTTCTCCGAGAGGTGACGTCAAGTCTCGTACTACTTTTAGGTAGCTACTTATTCAGTAGGTACTCACCTCGAAGGTCATCTGCAGTCCTCCATTATACACGACATACAGCCTATCGTCCTCGTTCTCGACTAGCGTACAAAACGCCGATATTAGTGTCGTCCAACATGTCCTGCCGTTTAAACCTATAAGGAAAAACTTTTTACAATATTTTGTTCACTTACTTATCAGGATATTATAATATAAAAAAGCTCTGAAGCTATAAGATAATGTTGTGAAAATTATGTAATTTTTTTAAAGAGCCTACTAGCAATGTGGGTCGCACATTACTAGTATTCTCGTTAACCACTCGTGCTAAGCTAAATGCTTGTGTTACGAGTGGGCCACGTTGTCGGTAGTAAAATGGCTGGGTTTCGAACCGGCAACCACATGATCGCAAGTCCGACGCGCTAGCCATTAGGCTACCGCCGCTTACTAAATGAGCTTGATAACGCTTTATGGAAGTAATCCAATCCTGTAATTGGCTTCAGTAGGAGTAAAGAAAAGAAACAGTATAAACTATAATACAAGTCAACAACAACGAAATAAACTAAAAGAACAATAAATTCATATTATATTGACAATACCTCGCAATACTTTTGGCACCGACAGTGTACATGTTTAACTTACTTTTGAATAGGGTATTACACCTTTTTTTGAAAACTGTTTTAAATGAATCCTTAGATCGTTATTTCAGTTTTATAAATCCAAAAAATGCCTTAAGAACTATTTTTTATTTATGATTTCGAATTTTCGCGCGGGAACGCTATATAGTCGCCATGCTACTTCGGCTCGTGACGTCACTTCGTTAGTAAACAATACAACTGCAAAAGACCAAGCAACACGATTTGTGAAAATAATGAGTTAGAATATTTATCATTGGTGTCTTGTGTCTGAATGCAATAATACAAGTGTAAAAACGCCACACAAATTGTGCCAAGTGATAATAAAATGAGAGACACTTGGTTGAAACTGGCAAGAAGAGATCCAAAATCATTGTCCACAAAGACTAGACTGTATTTCTGTGAAGACTACTTTGATGTAAGTATGCGATATAAATAGTATGTTAACTATTAAATAAATAAATTAAAACTTCATGTTAATATTACAAAACTGATGTCATATTTTGTAACGTAGGTTATATTATGTATCTATGATATTAGTGAGTTGAATTTATTGTTATATTATACTTATTGTTAGACGAAACTTGATACAATAGTCAATACTTACATTACTGTTTTAATATTTCTCAACTCGGCAGAACAGAAATCAGGATGGGATGCAAAAAAAATTGCCACCATCAACGTATTTATTATTGGTAGATTTGTACTTTCTGCTTTCACAAACCGTCTTCTATGATGCGATTTTAAGAAAATAAAGGATAAAAGTCCACACAGGTGATAATACCCTGTAAAATTTCAAAATAACACAGAGCACAACAAACATCTAGATTGTTTACTATCGGAGTGATGTCACGTCGGAATCCAGTATGGCGGATGGCGTTTTAGACATTTAAAAAACAGATAATAAAAGACGATTTTTGAAATTGAATTATAAAATTTACATTGTTTTTTTATGAATAAATACTAACGGTTCTCGTTTACTTCTTTTTTAAATCTATCATATATATACATGCATTTTTTTTACATGGTGTAAAATACCCTATTAACTCACTGTTACATTAATCATCTTTCCTTAAGAAAATGCAGTACATATTTTTAGCCATACATTATATTGTTATTTTAGTGAAGGAAAAGATTCGACGCAGGTTTCGAATCCTTCCCGCAAGTCGAATTTTTCCATCACTAAAATAACTTTATAATCTTAGCATGGGAAATGCAAAAAAATACAAAAATATACATATATTATGTATATTACTGAGAAATAAAATACTACTATATTCTATTCAAAATCTAACTAATTAACATAGCTTAAGATCTATTACCGTGTGACATGGAAGATACCTAAGTGCTCACCCTGTAAATAGGCGGAGAGCGTGCTGCGGCGGAATGCCGCGGCCTCTCTGCCGTCGGCGGACTCGCTGCCGCTGCTGGCGCCATTGCCGCTGCCGTTGCCGCTGCTCGTGCTGCCATTGTTACCATTACCGTTGCCACCGCGGGCCGCTAATATGCGAGCCAGCCTAACGTAACAAATTGAGTTGGCATTAAAATATGTTTGGCGGTAGTCATGATGAGGTCAACATTTTTTTTATGGGATAGGGGGGCGAACGAGCAGACGGATCACCTGATGGTAAGCAATAACCGCCGCCAATGGACACCCGCAACACCAGAGGAGTCACAAGTGCGTTGCCCGCCTTTTAAAAAGATTTGGGCCTCCAGTAACCTCACTCACCCGGCGAAACACAACGCAAGCGTTGTTTCACGCCGGTTTTCTGTGAGGCCGTGGTATCACTCCGGTCGAGCCGGCCCATTCGTGCCGAAGCATGGCTCTCCCACGTGAAAACATTACTTCAATGACACTTCAACGATATATTTTTTTTAAGTTTACTAGCAATATGAGTCGCACATGACTAGTATTCTTGTTAACCCCTCGTGCTAAGCTAAATGCTTGTGTTACGAGTGGGTTCACGTCGGTAGTGCAATGGGTGGGTTTCGAACCGGCAACCACATGATCGCAAGTCCGACGCTCTAGCCATTAGGCTACCGCCGCCGCTTGTTTTTATTATGGTTATACATGTAACAACGATGCAACGAGTAGGTAACTACTTGAAGAACTATGGACGAATCTCTAGTTTACAATATTATTAAATACACACTATTTGACGTTTCTTTCTTAGAATTAATATCCTCTTATTAAATGTATGTGGAGCACAGGAAGCCGAAAGTGGTGTGCCAGGATCGTAGCAAGTGGAAATCTATCTAATCTCTGCCTACCCCAATGGGAAACAGGCGTAAAAATATGTATGTATAAGATATGTAGCAGAATAAACCTCGATACGTTTACGATATGCATTCAATAGTGCTTCTGCATGCAACTAACGAATTCGCATCGAGTTTTTTTCTGCTACAAATCTCATACAAATTATTCTCGATTTCGATACGAATACGTTTTTGCAAGTTGTGCGTCCTTCGGCTACTGATTGCCACTTGTCTACAGGCGCTGAGCAGCCTAACATTAACAGTGTTCCTAAGCGACTGTTACGCTAGAGGTCCTTGGTTCGATTCCCAGGTTGATATTGTTTTTTTTGTTTTTTTTTTTGTATTTGGTGTTATTGTTTTTTTTTTGTATTTGTGTCAATAGGTTCGTTCCCTATTACATGGAACTGAAACATATCGGCGAACTGTGTGTGTATAATTAGTACACCTCTGCCTAATCTATCGCGGAATACAGGCGTGATGGTATATAATGTTATACCTGAGCAGTTCATCAGCAGCGCCCGGGTAGAGGTGGGCGTGTGGAGCGATGTTCCTGAACGCCCAGTGTATGTTCTGGTGCTGTGCTAAGGACCGCGCGAAGGCGCTGGAGCGGCGGCAGCACAGCCGCAGCAGCGCGTAGTACGGGGGCAGCATCGCTCGATTATACGCCACCACCTCACCGTCTTCGTGGTCCGCACTGAGGGACAAACATGTAGGTGAAATAGGTACATTGCGTGCCCGACGAGGTCCATAATGAACTATTTTATTGTTAAATGTACCATCTGATTGTATGAACTACATTGTGGAATGCAATAAATATTGAGTATTGAGGTTACAAACAAGCACGTCTATATTAACATACAAGAGTGTATCATTGCACACTACATACATTTTAGATAACCGAAATTATTCCCAATAACCATGAAAAGGCTAACATAGATAACATAATTCAGTTAAATTAATAAATAAATCAACACTTAGAACTGCTATAAAGGATTTTGTTTTAAACTTGATTTAGGAATTAAACTAGACAAGATGGAGACTAGAAAATAAACTATTAATTTCAAGATCAATAGTTAATTAACGAATCTGTGTATTTCAATCCGAGAATGGTATGTTTTTGTATTAAATCTTTAAAAATACGAGGCATATATTTTACAAAAATAATACAAAATATATTATACAAAATGATGTAAATACAACGTTATAAATTGTTAAAATAAAATGCAAAAAGAATTTGAAGGGGACACCCGGGTTTGAACCGGGGACCTCTCGATCTGCAGTCGAATGCTCTACCACTGAGCTATATCCCCGATGAGAAAGCGATCCAAATAAATTATTACTTAAATTAATATTGTGTATTTCATATTACAATATAAGAACTATGGAAATTTGTGCTATAATAATTACAATACTGTTGTTGTGTGGCGTATCCAATAAATGTTTATTTACATGAGAGCGAATTTTCCATTAAATTGCCCTACACTAAGATTTTCTCTTGTATTGGTGGTGCGTTTATAAATACAAATGAACAACTCTCTGTAAGCTAGTATCGGGACGATCTGGGCATCCTTACTCAATCTAACCTAAATATTCCGAAGTGGGTGTACACCTCTGTCTAGTCTTTCGGAGAATACAAACGTACTGACTATTTCACATATATACATGCATAAAGTCACGCCTCTTACCCGTAGGGGTAGGCAGAGGCCACAGACTTCGACTTGCTACGATTCTGTCATATACCTATTTAGCTTTTTTAACGATCGAAATCACTCATCACTGCTTCAACGTTGGTGAAGACGCGATAATTTCAAGTAAAATCTGACGACCGCTCATAACAACGTCATGAATATGTCATCTTATTTACTTTGAACTATTTATACGAACGTGACCCTTCGCGTACCTTTACAGATAATGGGTGATACTCACAGTATATAATTGAAGGCGATGTGTTTGGTCAGCCGCTGGTTGGCGACGGCTAGCTGCACGTTCTCGGGGCAGTCCACGGACACGGCGTGCCAGAACGTGAGCAGCGCCTGCTTGTTGGGGTGCACCGCCACCGACGGCTCCGAGATGGCCGGGTGGTACAGCTCCCATAGATCGTTGAAGTACTGGCCGAACTGGGAACAAATATTAATGCCTTTATTTTATTGCTCTGAATTAGTGTGCTCGTATTTCATTAACCGAATGTTCGAAGAGATCATACAGTTCAATTCAAGTATGGGTGCATCTTTTTTTTATACGATAGGGGAGCAAACGAGCAGGCGGATCACCTGATGGTAAGCGATAACCGCCGCCCATGGACACCCGCAACACCAGAGGAGTCAAAAGTGCGTTGCCCGCCTTTTAAAAGGGTTTGGGCCTCCGGTAACCTCATTCACTCGGCGAAACACAACGCAAGCGTTGTTTCACGCCGCATCTAGTTCCGTAAGAACAACTAGTTACGGGATTTTAGTATGATTAAAAAAATTACTCTATCTCATAGATTTAGTTTTAATCTTACTAGATCCTGCTAACTAATTACATTTTACACGAAGCAATTGCTGTGCTTTTGCGGCCCAATTTCAGGTCTGGAAATCCATTCAAATTTGGTTTACGAAAAACATAGTTCAATAAGATCACTATATTTCACTCACCATGAGTTTTTCTACTCTGCTGACGACGCAGTATGACATGACTCCGAAGTACGCCGTAAGTTTCATGGTGCCATGTACTGCAATGTCTGTGTACTTGCGTGCCACCTTCAACTTGCCTAACAGCATCGTGTACACCTGGTAATAAAGCATAATTCGCTAGTTCAGAGGGAAGTATTCTTGTCACTCATTATAGCTAATAGAATTGTATTCTTATTGAAGGGTATATGTAGTCCGTTTGTCCGTCGGTTTGTATGTGTGTTTGAACATGCATCGTAAATGATAAATGATTAGATCTTTTAAAGCAATTTTACAAGTCAATGTTTATTTTTTTTATTAAATGGCGCCGGCTTTCCTATTTGACGACCTCTGAGAAGAAAAGCCGAAACAAACTCAGAGAATCATGGTCTCTTTTAAAGTCCAGACAGTAGTAGTAGTGTTATAAGATATGTTGTAACCAGACCTTTTGAAGAAAGAGCCATAGCAGCCTTGAGTTGACCTGTCCTATCATCTATCAAATCATACCTACAGAATAGATTTGAAGGAAATTGAAAGGAATTCATAGCCTGTTTCTTGGATTAACATTTAGGCTATATTTAATTCAAGCCGGTTCACTCTATCAAAAGTTATTACCATTTCAATCATTGAATACCTTGAATTTGAAAAATAACCATTTGTTGGGATTTGTATTGACGTGTCTTTATGTAAGTTGCACAGCTGTCCATTTAACGCATCAAAAAAGTAGTACAAAAATACACCTTGACTGGACCACACGTTTGTTTTACTACAGTGTGTCATTATAATAGCGACCTTAACCGACCGTCATAAGGGACATCATGAAGTAAATTGTAAGTACCTGATGCAATGTATGATGCGCAGTGTCCGGCAGCTTGGCGTGGTTGGCGTGCGGCGCGTGCGGGTGGTGCGGGTGCGGGTGCGGGTGGTGCGGCGGGTGCGGCGGCGCGGGCGGCGCGGGCCGCGCGCGCGCGTAGCCGGCGCGGAAGTGCTGCGACGGCACCAGCGCCACCAGCAGCAGCGCGGCCGCCGCGCGCACCCGCGCCGCCGCCGCGCCCAGCAGCTGCGCCTCCACCCACGTGCCCGCCGTGCGCAGCGCCCAGCTGTGCGCCGCCTTGTTGCGGGGCACCTGCGTCACAACACACTACATTATTTACTTCAATATCGACATCATCCTAACAGGTACAGTTGGCGCAAAATAACTTGAACCAAAATGGTGGATACGCAGTAAGTAGTTTCTTAGTACATTTTGCACGCAAATGCAATGCGCAAACTTTCCCCCTCTCCGATAGTTTTGGGTCAAGTTACTCTGCGCGAACTTTAACACCTAATACAATGCTGTAATACTTTTTTAAAAGACTTTTTAAAATCATACATGCTGGAATTAATCAGTTACAACACACAACAGTTGAAATACAAAATAAAATAGATTTATAACCAAACTTTAAACAAAAATATGAACAATATTAATTATCAATTAAAAAACAATTAACTTTAGAAATAAAAATACTCCTATATAAAATAATCTTCATCTTTAATACAATATGGCCGTATATATTATATGACCATCAGATATACAGTAATCCTCAATCTTTTTTGCCAGGCTGAAGTTGTTGCAGTCATCTTCTTGCGCATGGTACAGTCGAGTGGAAAATTACTAACACAAATATCCTATTTAGTACTAGATCAGTAAGTAGATAGATTTTTATTTTATAAATATGCATAATATATATCAAAAGTTGAATGAAAGAAGAATGACCGTTTTCGTTTCGAAATCGGTTTCCGATTCATCCGATTCATTTCTCTCCCACGAATGCACAATTTGACAATTTGTCAAATTTATCAATAATTTATTATAAGTATAGATTCTGTCGCTTTTCTTATATTCTTACTTAATATTTTTTATCTACTTTATTGCATAATACCTTCCAATCCGGTAACTCGATACCGACAAACAATAATTCAAGTTCAAGTTCACACTTGGGCGTCTGTATACCGCGAAGTCAGCTACTGGTTTATAAAAAGATGACATACAAAACACACGAACACAACGTTGGCAATATGGCTGAAATCTGAAAAAGTGTTCAGGAGATAGACGAAGAACTCAATGCTATCAGGCTGCTGCTTTTGAAAGATGGGAAATATCTTGACTTTTATATGGATAATGACATTCTTTATAAAGGTACAGAGACATTAGTTATCCCCAGGATCATGGAAAAAGAAATAATAAAGAAAGTGCCAGATACCAGTACCAGATTGGTCATTTCTCAATGAGAAAACGTGGTCAAGTGCGAGTCGGACTCGTCCATGAAGGGTTCCGTTTGCAGCAAGGCACCTATTACAGATTTATTATTAGAAAATAATTTTTAGGTTTATGCTTATGGTTTATGAAATTAAATGTTTTTTTTTATTTTTATATTTGAGTTAATTGAATGAAAGGTAAATTTGGGTTTACGATTTATGACGTATTAAAAAAACTACTTAATAGATCTCGTTCAAACCAATTTTCGGTGTAAGTTTGCATGGTAATGTATTTTTTTCATCATAAAGGTATTATCATCTATATTCTTTTAGTTTTATCATTCTCTTATTTTAGAAGTAGGTGTCTTAGAAAGAAGTATATTAGAAACCTATCCATCACATCAATATCATTTTTGTAGACCTATCTATAGATACCGCACACGTATGGGTTTGATGAAAAAAAATTGTTGAGTTTCAGTTCGAAGTATGGGGATCCCCCAAAATGTATTGTTTTTTTGTCTAATTTTGTGTGAAAATCTTAATGCGGTTCACAGAATACATCTACTTACCAAGTCTCTACAGTATAATTATTATAGTTTCAGAAAAAAGTGGCTGTGACATACGGTCGGACAGACAGACATGACGAATCCATAAGGGTTCCGTTTTTTGCCATTTGGCTACGGAGCCCTAAAAATGAAAGAAGCCATAGGAAGAGATTATTATATTAGAAACATGGATAATAGAATTGAAGTAGTTTTAAGTTGTATATCCTGTTTATTAGAGTCGAAGAAAGAAGCAAAGCAGGAGGGAAATGTAATATGGCGGTGAGGACGAGATGAGAGAAGTGCGGTGTGCGTAGGGAAAGAATTAAAAAAAACGTTAAGTGTGTATTACAGTATAAAATAAGGGGGAAAGTTATTGAAAATAAAACTACTATTGTGTTAAATATAAAAAACATTTTATTTGTCGCTCCAATCTTACATCTGTAATTTGAACTTTTGTAGGATTACCTGTAGAGCGAGCCACTCGAGCGCAGCGTGTGGGCAGACGTCGGCCACGTCCCACAGGCGCGCCAGCACGAGCTGCGTGAAGCAGGGCAGGCCGCCCGTGGCGCCCGCGCCTCCACCGCTGCCCTCCACTAATAACGTTAGTAGCTTAAAAAACGGACTGCAGCTCTGTAAAGGGAAATTGTATTATGAATTAATTAAAGCAATAACAATATCCTCTAATTTGTTTTTTTAAAAGTCTTGTAGACTGAGAAATGATAGTATATAGTACCTATAACTGATGTCTGTCCATTAGTACACCTCCAACCTAACGTAACCTAACCCTTCGGGGAATACAGACGTGAACCATAAAATACGAGTAAAAAATCTAGCCTTATTTATATACCTCGGAATGTTTAGCGATGGCCTGGAAGATCGTGTTGACTATCTTCTGTGCGAGCGGCTCGTTCCAGCGACACAGCGCAAATATTAGCGAGCGCGTCTGTTGTAGGTTGAGGCAGTCCCGCGTCTGCTGGTAGATAAACGGAAACCCCTGCGTGCAAAATATTGAAGTCCATAATAAAATTAGCATATGGCGTAGTATACATTAATAGCACATCACAATTAATTTCCTTGTATTACACAAAGCTATGGGATGTTTTATATGCAGCAACACAAGATCTAAACTTATAGAGGTTCGAATTTTACGACAATTTACGATGAGTTTTTTAAGTGCCAAACAAAACTAAATCTATACTAATATATAAAGCTGAAGAGTTTGTTTGTTTACTTGAACGCGCTAATCTCAGGAACTACTGGTCCGATTTGAAAAATTCTTTCTGTGATAGATAGCCCATTTATTGAGGAAGGCTATATCTATATCTATACTAATATATAAAGCTGAAGAGTTTTTGTTTGTTTATTTGTTTGTTTGTTTGTTTGTTTGCTTGAACGCGCTAATCTCAGGAACTACTGGTTCGATTTGAAAATTGTTTCAGTTTTAGATAGCTCATTTATCGAGGAAGGCTATAGGCTATATATCATCACGCTAAGACCAATAGGAGTGGAGCACCAATGAAAAATGTTTCAAAATCGGGGTTTTTTTTCCTTTTGAGAGCTTCCGATGCATGCGCTACGTAAACGATTAAAGTTTCGCAAAAATCATATATGACAGAATTGTTCCTCTTTAAAAGTTCTAAAAAAAAGTCCGCGACAGCATATGTCTATCTTTTAAGGTTGGCTCACTATAACCTTTTTTATGCTAACTTTGTTCTAAAATTCCAAATGCATTATTTGCGAAGGTGTTTTTATAAACATGATATTAATCCTTATCCAAATAAATACGTTATTCATCAGAAGTATTTAATTTAAAACAAAAGTGCCCTTTACATCATTGGATTTCAATGAAAATCTTAGGAGATATCACAGTTTTAAAATAACATCGCAGCAAAATAATGATCAAGTACCGCGCGCGCATTTATGATGTGCAAGGCCTAGGATATATAACCTATAGCCTTCCTCAATAAATGTATTGAGGAAGGCTATAGGCTATATATCATCACGCTACGCGGACGAAGTCACGGGCAGAAGCTAGTACTAATATATAAAGCTGAAGAGTTTATTTGTTTGTTTACTTGAACGCGCTAATCTCAGGAACTACTGGTCCGATTTGAAAAAATATTTCTGTGTTAGATAGCCCATTTATTGAGGAAGGCTATAGGCTATATATCATCACGCTACGCGGACGAAGTCGCGGGCAGAAGCTATACTAATATAATAAGGTTTAAAGAACTTTATTCTTAATAAAACAATAAAAAATAATAAACTTTACAAATCTTGTAAGGAGACCAAAAAAATTACAAATATATAGTTGCAGTTCATTATCTTCCTACAACATAAATGTATATTCTAATTATATGCTTACCTTAGCGTGCAGCAAAGCTTTAGCATCGGGTTCCAACAGTGCGAGATGTCCGGCAGCATCTCTAGATCTTTCCACGAGCCCAGCGACCAGTGCTACCATCTTGTCGAGGGCTCCGGGGCGCAACTTGTCGCCGCCGCTTTCCGCGTTAGCGCTCCCGCTCCCGCTACCTCCTGCTTCTTCACTCGGAGATTCGGTCTATGAGAAAATAACGATTAGAAGGCAAGATCAAGAAACTAAAATTACTAGTAATATTGCACCCGAGTACAAACAAGAAAATATATTTCCAGAAACCTGATTTGTCCATCTAGTTTTTGAAGGAGACCCGAACCCACAAACTTAATATCGCACTCCTGCTACTCTAACGTCCTGCTAATACTGTATTATATCGGGCTCTCAGAAGAGCTAATGCTCTAAGTGCAGAAATGCTAATTTCAGGGTGGACTGTTACGGTGAACGGATTTAAAAAAGTACACATAATACTTTCTTCACATAACAGTAATTCTCAACTTACTGCAGAAGAATTTTGTCCGAGATAAAAGTTGACCATGCTGGATATGGCATTGATGCGCAACATGAACTTGCCCTCCTCTTCTCCCATCTTACTGAACTCGTACAGCAAACTGAAGTACTCCGTCAGATGCCGCAAGTGAGACCTCGCACCGTTTTCCATCTACGACGAAGTATTTATTATATTATAACTGCCTCATTAGCCAAGTGGTCCTGAGCGCGACTGCTACGCTAGAGATCCTGGGTTCGATTCCCAGGTCGAGCAGTGTTATTGGGTTTTTCTATGCAATTCCCAGTAGCAGCTCGGAGTTAGGAATTTGTGTCCGGTTAATGGCAATAGGCTCGCCCCCTATTACATGGGACCTAAACATACCGGCGAACTGTGGGTGTACATTAGTACGCCTCTGCCTAACCCTTCGGGGAATACAGGCGTGATGGTATGTTATGTTATTATAACGCTTGATCTGAGGATCAGGAGCCGTAAAGAGTTAAATGCAAGCAGAAATATTACATGAAATTATAGTTACCTCATGCCTACAATTAAAGTATACAACTTTTTGGGAAAGAAAGTAATAAGCTGAAAGCTACGCAGCCTCATCTAGTTTTAAAATATCTATGACTTTCTGTTTGCATAAATATCTATGCCTTAAATTCAATATTTTTTTATTAGTCATCATGTATAAAATTTAAGTATACAAAACTATTGTAAGTTCTTCTATACATCCGATAATGTATGATCATAATTATCGAAAAGGCTGTGTAATGAAGAATAACAGAACTTATTATAACTTACTACGAGTATTTAGATACCACCATAAAATATTGTAACTCACCAATGATAGCAACATTCTTATAAACCTAGTAACACAACTCGCTTCACCCAACTTGCTATTATCTTCGCCTTCTTCCATACCCTGCAGGTATAAGGCACAATGACTAGATCTGAAACAAAACAATACATAATAAGTAAGTATTTATGTTCCTTATTTATTAAGAGCCTGCGTCTATTGGTCATTACCTGAGCCTTTGTATAACATGCATACAAAGTCTTTGAAACATTTGCCGGACCATTTGATTCGGACATTTTATTAACACCTGCAACAAAATAAATGTTAGTGTGCGGCTAAAAATCTTTGTCAGGAGACATGAAGGAGTTTGAACGAGTGAATATCTGCCCAGATCTATAAACATAAAAATATTTTTAACAAGAAGTAGACAAGCACCTAAACAGTATATTGAAAATACAAAAACAAAAAGGATAATAATTATAATAGGAACGATGTCGCGAATTAAAGTAGAGGATTTTAATCTGAATGCTACTCACTTGCATCGGCCACCACGTGTCGTCAGCCATATGACTAAGAAACCATTCTGAAGCTGCAGCGGATGCGTTGAATTGTTTTGTGACTAATTCCACCCATGACACCATCGTCGGCTATGTAAAAAAGGGTTTTAGGGATTAACTTATATGGTTTATATTTAACTCTACTATTTATTTTACTATTTTACATTCATTCGCTTAAATGGTAAAGGAAAACATCGTGAGGGAACCTGCATGTATGAGAGATTTTCTCAACAAGTCTACCAACCCGCACTTAGCCAGTGTGCGGGACTGTAGCTTCTTCTGAGAACCAGTTCCCAGAAGTGCGACACGAAACGGATTCATGATCTGTTTTCAAATTTAAGTGTTTTAGGATGGAGTGTAACCTAAAGTGACATCGTAATATTCCAAGTCAATGAGATAGTCAGTGTTCGTAGGTGTTACCTTTTCCTTAGCGTGTATAAACGTTTCGATGAAGAAAGACGTGGAAAGTCGCGCAGCTACCTCAGTGACTTCGGGCCTCAGAGTCATCAGTGACTGAGGCACTGAGCTGCACATTTGACCCATAAACCTGTACAAATAACCAACAGACATTTTTAGTTCCTTATTTGCAAACTGCAATCTGTTGACGTTGATTGGTTAATGTGGTTAATTAGATATACTTGGAATTTATTTATTTATTTATTTATTTGATGCACAAAACAAGTTACAATCGTTGAAGTATCAAAGTTACAAAACTTATTACTATTCTAGAGCTAGATTGCAACTCAAAAAATGTGCATACATCAAAAATAGCTATTAAAAATAACGTGCGAGCTAATAATCTACTTATTTGTTAATGTGTTTGTGTGTGTGTGTGTGGAATACTGATCATTCAGTGCTAATTGGCAACTTTTGATGGGTCGGCGGCGATCGATGGCCTCCCTGCGCTTGAATGATCAGTAGCCTTAGCACGAAGAACTATCGAATTCGTTTCGTAAACGTATGAGTTTTGCCTGCTACAAATCTCATATACATACATATTTTCACATCTGTGTACCATTGGGGTAGGCAAAAACTACACTTGCTACGATCCTGGCACACCACTTTCGATTCATCTAACCTCCTTCTCATACAAATTATTCTCGATTTCGATACGAATACATTTTCAAAAGTGTTTGTGCTTGGGCTACTGAGCTAAGACTGAAATCTCTGACTGAAATCCTAAAAATCCATGAGTTTCATACGTACGTAAAATACGCGTGCTGGAATATGTTCTTGTCGTGCAAGAATTGCATATTGTCATCCCATATCCACTTGAGTAGGTCAGGGGGTAGTTTGATGAAAGGCGAGGCATCACTGCTGCGCCGCTCTACTGACGAACTTGGACTAGCCCCATCCGCTGTTGACGACTGAAATACAAGATTTAGTTAAGATTTCGTTCTACGAAATCTGGTAGACGTAGGCTAGTATGGGACCAACGGTAACATCGTAATATTATAAGGTTTTATTTAGTAAAAAAAATCTGATCCTATGCGTAATACTTTAGAAACACTGCAAAGGAATACGACTAACCTTATTAATAACCTTCAGTAATTGTTTCGCCTACAACAAAAATACGTAAGTATACAGATAAAAATTTACGCTAATAGAATTTCGTTTAGAAATATGGTAGTACACCATACTCCATTTTAGTTTTGAAATTGCATGCAAGGGTTGTATTTTAAAGGAATAAAGTATATTTTAGCAGCTGTGAATTTTGCTATGAGCTTTCGTCACATTGTATGCATAGACACTAGAATAATTGTAATATAATAAAAAAAACCATTGCTTAGCGTGCCAAAAGCAAGCAAACGATCTTCATACCTGTGCTTCCTCTTGTTGTCCACACTCGGAGCCTCGCTGGCTTCTCGGCGGACTCCATTCGTAGAACAACATGTACGCACTGTTGGTTTTCTCAAAGGAAAAGTCCATGAACTTGTCCGTCACAGAGTCGTAGGTTTTACTCTATAAATAACGAGTGTAACTTTAGTTATATTTTCGACGGTCAGCAAAATTTGTTACTATACCTAGGTACATCATCACCTAACTGAAAACATGTTGGACAAATTCTCTCTCAATACAGCTATAGGAGTGGGATATCAGAAAGGAAAGCATACTGCTGGTCTAAATAAGTTATTATATAAATACCAACTTTAAGAATATAAACAACAAGACAACTTTACAATGGCAAAATATATTTTTACATATATACTTTACACTGCAACTGAATCTTCTTAATTTAAAAACTACAATAAGATGGGTATTAAGGTTTTTCTTTTAAAGTGGTATTCACTTTAAAAGAAAAACCTTATAGTGCACTCACCGTCATCTCTCCGCCGAAGCACTCGGCCGCAATATGTGCGGGGTCGAAGGGTTTCACCTCGGCGTCGTTGAACAGCAGCCACCGGTCGTGGTGCTCGTGCTCACGGTCGCGGATGAACGAGTAGTAGTGACCGCCGTCTGCCGTGCCAGTGTGGACGGTCACACCTATTAGCTCGTACCTGTTCGTGGAGAAAAGACAATGGAAACTAAACCGACACACAGTGGAATTTAAGTTATTTATTCTTCAGCATACTTGATTGTAAGTGTGATTTCATTAAATTTTAATTCACATTTTAAATTCAAAGCATTACCCCTGTGACTTTTTTTATGGGATAGGGGGGATCACCTGATGCTAAAATAACCGCCTCTAATGACAACCACAACACAAGTGCGTTGTGCGTTGCCGGCCTTTTAAAAAGGTTTGGCTCTCCGGTTCCGGTATCCTGACTCACTCGGCGAAACACAACGTAAGTGTTGTTTCACGCCGTTTTTTTTGTGAGGCCGTGGTATCACTCCGGTCGAGCCGGCCCATTCGTGCCGAAGCATGGCCCTCCCACAGTATGGATCAATTTTACTTACTCATAATGCTCTTCGAATTCGGAGTTGTCCTCAATTTCCGCAGTAGGACTTGCATCGCCATCTTTCTTTTCTGCTAATTTATTCTTTTCCTCTGTCAAATGAAATATAAGCTTATTTAAAAACAATGCAGTATTTAGAGAGAAGATTTATAAGTTAATTTTTCGTGTCATATTATAATGATTTGTTTATATTATGGTATTTATATACCACAGTTCAAGTTTGTGATGTTACCTTGATACTGGGCTGGCATGAGGTGTTTCTCCACATATCCGGACATGTCGAGTCTCATGGGGAATGAGAAATGCGTGTTGACCTTTTCTTTGAGCATGGTCAACATGTTAAATGTATATCTCATTGTATTGAAGCATAGGATGCGCGGGAGTTTCTTGAAACATGCCCTGAAAATGATGAGATAATCAATACTATGCACCTGATGCATATTCATGAATCTTTTTAGGTACCTACGAATTAGCGGAAACGTGTTTTTAAAATTTATAAGTGTTAATTAATCAAACAACGACAGGCGGTGGAACGACAAGGCGCAGTGTCGTGTTTGTTAAAAAACTTCCATAGATACATAAAACATTGTTTATCGTGAGTAGTACACGAAGAGCCAACCGTAGACTTATACGCCAAAAAAGTGTGTTTGCGAGCGGCATAAGGGTCGAAATTAATAAACCTCTGGATTGTTTTCTCTACTTGAGAAATTCGACATTACATCTATTCAGAAATTTGTAAGGGAAAACGATCAAGATTCCGATCATATAACTGCTTGGTTATAAGTACAAATAATTTACCGTTTCTCAGCGCGCACTTTGGCGGCGCACTGCGAGCAAGTGTAGCAGTTGTCTCCCTCCAGCGTGTCCTTGACCGTGACCTCGTCCAGGCTCTGGTGCAGGTTGCGCATGTCCGCCACCTGGCACCGCACCGTGTAGAACTCCTCTAGTGTCCGCGACACGTGAGGACAGTCCTAATGGTATGTAGAAATTGTGTTGTACATTAAAATCTAAATCCTTTTACTTGTACACAAAGCCCAAAGACAAAAAACATAAAATAGTTACTTACAATGTCAGACAGAGAGACTTAAAGTACAATCATAATAAGGTCTCATGTAAGGGGGGGCGCCTATTGCCATTAACGGAGGTAAGTAAAGAAACGAGAAGTTATATTTAGTCGCGTGAGCTTTATGCCATTAATAAGGTTTACAATCATAAATCATACATGTACAATAAAGAATATCTACTAAGAATAACTCTCAACCTTTTACCTCGAAATGGTAAACTTCCAAAATATACAAGGAGTGAAAGGGGTCTGTGTAAATCAACTGCAAATATTTCAAATTTCAACTAATTAAATAACAATATTATCTTACCAACGACACAACATTGTTGCTAAGCACTCCACAGAATAGCGTCTTTACTAGTTTCTTGAGCTCTGGAGTCATCTCCTCAAGCTTGGACACCAGGTCTATGAAGAACTCCGCCATGTCTTTCTGTTCCCCAGTGTTGAGGGGCTGGTGATCCATCTGGTAGACCTTGCAGAAGCTACGAGGGTTGTACGCTTTGCGTTCACTTTCCTATGGAAAAAAATTAAAGACAGGTGATCAATAAGTAATGGCAGTGGTGAAATGATGGCAGCATGAATGACTATTACTTCTTAATAATTTCGATATTAAAATTAGATCTTAAGGCGCTGTGAATAGTCAAAATAGGCTTCTTAAAGCAGTTATATAGCAAAAAGTATACAGTTTCAAGCAGTGAAAAAAATATATGTTAATCTTGATCATATTTATGAGTACACTAACCGGTCCAAAACACGTTTGCGGAAAATTTTCTCGATAGAAAAAAATCATAAAGTAACCATTGAATTCAAAATTATTGCAATTGTAACTGTATTATTTACAAACAAATCTTGATAAAATTAATAACACTGACGTAATATATAATAATAAAGTACACTAGCGGTTTTATTTATCGATTGAAATAAGATATTTTTAATAATTAATAAATTTCATGATAAATAACTCTCACGAGTCGAACGAAACACCGCGCCATCGAGGCGTCTGTTCGCTTCTCTTTCATTTCTAGGCGGAGCGACAGTGATCGCTGAGGCGCGCTGCCTGATGGACCTGTGTCATTTTGTTCCGCCCGCCGCTCAAAAATATTTTGTATCTGATTGTATCGTATTCGTATTCTATGTATTTTTTATTTGTATTTTATTCTATGAAACAAAAATAAATGGTGGAAGTTGTAAAGTAAGCACATACCTGCCTGATTATCTATAAATACTTTATTTCGATGCGTAATTCTATAGCTCGGTTGGTCTAGCGGTCTTCTGCAGTAGGAAGATATGCGTTATGTGCGACTAAGCGTGAGTTCAAACCCCGCTTCGATATGTTAACTTTTTGTTCATTTTCTTTTTAGAAATAATTTTTCAGTGATTATTATTTAATTTGTTTTTTTTTGTTCTTTGTTTTTTAATACATTTTTTAACTTTTTTTTTTATAGTAAAAATAAAAGTTTACCGGGCTATCCATGAACCATCGGAGATAACTTCTTATGAGTACATAAGCATATAATAATTATGTACCTACATTGTGTTACAGCATGTTATAGGTAGTAACAACTAGTAATTCGATAGGAGGTCATTGAGGAGCGGCAGATTATTTTTCATGATTTTAGGGAGCCATAGTATTTTTTTTATAATGACATTATATGAACAACTTTGAAGGCGAAATAGTAATAAGTTCAGTAATAATAAACTATAGTTTAGACGATAGCAGATGGCCACAATATAATTATGTTGATAAAATTTATCAAAAAAATCACATGATATAAAATTAGTAGTAGTATTTCAAAATTTAAAATCTTTAATCTCAATTTTCGATAAAGTTATTTAGTGAAGGAAAAATTCGACTCGCAGGCAGGATTCGAACCTGCGTCTTCTGGCTAGGTACGCCAGACGCTATGACCACTAAGCCACCGCGAGTCCCACCTGCCATGTCGAAATTTGAAATTTGACTTTATAAAATTAGCATGAAAAATGCAAAAAAATCACAAAAAGTCAATTTTCGATTACAAAAGGATTCTGAGCACGAGAACCCTGGGACAGCACTTTCAATTGCGACCTCGGTTTCTGATTTCTCGACATCTGTTTTCTCGGGAATCGAGAATTCTCGATCACTATTTCCCGAAAATTCCCGGGACTTCAAGAAAATCTATGAAGACAAGTGTTATATTGATATTTACTTTATTTTGACGACCTCTGTGGTTTAGTGGTTCGAGTACCGGACTGCCGACCATGAGGTCGTGGGTTCGATTCCCACAGAACACAAAAATGTATGTGATGAATATAAGTGTTTGTGTTCGTCTGGGTGTTTCTTATGTATTATAAGTATGTATTTACAAAAAAAAAAGGTATATAAGTATTATATCCATTGTCTAGTACCCATAGTACAAGCTCTGCTTAGTTTGGGACTAGATAGTGCTGTGTAAAAATGTCCCAGAATATTTATTTATTTTATTTATTTACACACGTTTTGGATCCATTATAGGCTACAGTATCCATGGTCACCAGTAGATTCAGATGTCGAATCACTAACAGCTAGCTTTCACTTTTGTTAAGTATTTGCGACCCGATTCACATAGAATGAGCAAATCCTATCCTGTCTTTGGATTTAGATTTAATGGAATCTACATATAATGGGGTTCCAAGCAGGTAATGAAATTTTGTATTTTAAATAGTCTCGCGAATCAGCTTGGGCAGATATCTGCTTTCTTTTGCAAGGACTTGCAGTATATTAAATCGGTACGAATCGGGTACGACTGTCTTACTGGAACGGTATATAAGACTTGACAGGTTGTAAGAACTGACTGATCTACTTTACTGGTTTTTTAGATTTTTCGGGTTATTAGATTAGTAACTAGAGATCTCGTGTGATAATGTCGAGGGATAATCTCGACAAGATCAATGTTTCGACATTTTTTAAAGTAATTACTGAAAATCTCAAGTTCACAACGAGTGATAATCATGATAAATGCGATAACTTATTTGTAAACTTAATAAAAATAAATAACTTACTAACATTAATTGGACCTTGAATGACAAAAGAAACGTAACGCACACGGTACATATCGCAGCAAATCGGCACACATAAGTGCACAGCAGATGTCTATTAAATATTTTGGAAATAACTCCTTTAGTAGCATAGGCTAATGGAAGCATTTCAAGCGACGCTGACAGCTTTACGCTCTACGCTACATGATACTAGTACATGTAACTGGTAAGCGAGCTTGGAATTATTAAACCAGTGTGTTAAACTGGCCGGAGGTCCACGTCTTGCCGTACAGTTGAAAAAACGTGAGAGCTTGTACATGACACGGCAAAACCACCGGGACATCGGCCAAGTACGGCTCAGTAGCGTTTTATCTGGAATCAGCGCATGTAAACCGTCACGAATCCGTGCATAGGTCCGGCGCCGTCGACACACTGCCATAGACTGCTATACAACACTGTTGTTCCACAGTTTTGTTATGTGAGGCAGAAAGTTTCTAGAGAAACGGACAGTTATGGATTGTCAGCCATCAAGATAATGGGGATGGAACTGTTGTCGCGTAGAACGACGGCGAAAAGTAGTTGCAGGGATCAATTCGAACAATTCCTCGGAGCAAGCCGTATAGTATAGGCGATAGAAGATGCATAGCGAGGCCACATCTCTACACAGCGTCAAAGAGTCTAGCCGGTTTGAATTATATTGGTAGTCTACGATTTGAATCGCTCTTCGTTGGATGCGCTCCAGAGGGAGCAGTTGGTACTGGGGTGCTCCTGTCTAGACATGAGAACAGTATTCCATATGAGACCATATAAAGTAATAGGCGGTGGGCCCGAGTGAAATACCGTCTCTATCTATTAAGCACGCCAAGCTTCTTCGAGACTAACTTAGCCTTAACCTCTAAATGACCGCGGAAATGACTTGATTTCATATGTCGACACCAAGTATTCCAATATTGGCTGAGGCAATTAAGCGGTGCTCTCAAAACGAGAAAATACGACCACCGGCAGTTTTTTTTGCAGTGAAGTCGCATATTTGTCTTTTTCGGGTTAAATTGGACCATATTAGGTCTGCCCCAATCTCAGACTTCCTCCAAAGTGGTATCAAATATGATATAGTGCTAGGCCATGTCAACTATGTATTCACAAACTGCTTACTTCTTGGGACGACGGTTCTTAACATGAGCAATGTGTTCCTTTACACGGGTCCTTATGCTTCTTTTTGTTTGGCGATAGAATCCGTATAGTTTTTCAATTTCAATATGTGTAATATTTGCGTAAACTTTAGAAATCAGTGGTTATTTTTTGTTCTAAAACATGCTAAACATTTTGAGTCGATTTTTCGTGCACTAATATTTATACACACATCAAAAAAAAATTGCGACTAGCTTAAGCTGATATAACTTTTTAAATTCAACTTTATCAAGAAAAATGTTATTGTGTGTTTTCTTTAAATAGAAATACCCTGTTTGAAATTAAAAAATAAATTACTAAAGAAGAAATCATAATATAATCTACCATAAAAAAAGAGATTTAGATTTTTCAAAGAGATCGCAAACTTTTTTTGATGTGTGTACATACATATCTTCATATTTAGGTACGATATTAGTTAATTTTGTAAGTTTTCTATGGTCTTCAGATTTCTCAAGCTATCGACCCATTTTTTGTCGTCTCGAATCGAATAAAGCAAAATTTCCCGGGAATTCTCGCTTCGGGAATTCTCGCCCGGAAACACTAATTACGACATTTGTCGAGAAAATATGTACCTACTAAACAGCTGTTTGTGTGGCTATGCTGTTGGTTGGTGCTATGGCTTGCGCTATTTATTTGCTTTCAAATTACTACAGTCTTTTGTGACACCCTACGTGTCGGTACCTATATTATTTTTCTCCCGAATAAACCATCGGGCTTGGTGACCGTTTTTATATTAGATTCTGAAAAAAATGCATATCTCTACTATTATGAAATTGTAAAAAGCTGTGTCTGTACATTAAAGATATTAAAAAAAAACAAATGGGTTGGGGTATATAAACGTCTCCGAACCCAAAAATGTGATTTTTAAAATTCTTGTCTGTTTGTTACGGGTTTGCGCAAAAACTACTGATTAGATTTTAATTTTGTTATCACTGTTAGAAAGTATGTGCTCACAATTAAAAACTGGTATACTTCTTATCTCAAATAATTAAAAGGAACCTGAGATACAGCTTGACCCCTGTAATGTATAGAGACCCATACAAAGAAGAGATCATCACTGTTGGTTTTGAGTTTCAAGTGAGTGAAGCCACGGGCAGGGGCTAGTCTGGGGAATAAAAATGCTTGTTTATATAAATTTTTCACAATTTTGACACTGCCATTTCTAGAATTGGCAATTCTACGCCCAAGCCATTTTATTTCTGAATGATTAATTATTTATTACTCATCTGATGAATCTGTTAAAACTTTCTCAATATTCTATTCAAATTTCTAGAAAATAATAATAATTGATTTACTATTTAAAAAATACGAAAAGAGTAGTTAGATAGTACATTTTTAAATAAAAAAAAAAATATAAAAAGGAATATTATATATCATGAGATTCGAACTTAGTATCTAGTGTCTGCGATATGCGGTGTCAAGCCGGACAGCGGCGCGCTAAGCCAATCGTACATCTAACAAACGTTTCGAAATTACGTTTCTATATTAAAAGGACGTCGCGCATCGCCGAAATTCGTCCGAGGCGCCCCGCAGTGGGCGGGCCTACTTGTGCTGAGTTGTGCCCCACGTACCTGCTTCACCCCCTCCAATACCTAAACATCGTCTATTCACCGCGCCTTAATAAAATTCACTGCGGGTAACTTCTGACCCGCACTGTTTTCCGGGGTAATGTATGTGATTTAACCTGCGCGGTTAATTTCAGACACACTCGATTATTTTGACCGGCCTTTATTTATCTAGGTCTATTTACAGACTAAATCATTTAAATAAAAAAGTTGACAGACTACACAATTTTGTATTGTCATTTTGTGTTTAAATTCAACTTAAACACATTTCAGAAGTTGTTGCAAGTGGCCCTAAATAATAGTCACTTAACAAAATAAATGTTTAAGGTGAATGTCAGCGGCAGCATTGGGAGAGATCGCTTTAAAACAAGAAAGACTGATCTTATTAGCGAGGTCCTTCGATAATGAAAGATGCGTAGTAATAGCAACCAGCGCGTGTGTATGACAAGATGTAAACATGGAAGAAGTAAAAGAAGTAAGCATGCAAGAATTGTAGAAAGTGGCAGTCTGTATAGTTGCCGCAAAATTACACCGTGTGGTTTTTAGTCGGTAGGTCACCCACTCTGGGTGGAGTCCGACGCTCCCCGGGCGGCGGAAGTCCATGAAGATTTTCCACACACACCAAAAAAAAAATGTGTTGTGTTACTTACCATGAGGTAAGCGAACATCCTCTGCATCTCGTGCAGCGTGGCGGCGTGGCGGCTGGCGGCGCGGTCGGCCCGCAGCAGGGCCGCGCGCGCCTGCGGCATCATGTACAGGTGCTGCATGCACGACGCCATGTAGCACGTGGCGCCCAGGTTGGTCAGCCCCACGTAGCCGCACTCCGAGCGCGACTCCTCCGCCGGCCAGTAGTCCCACGGGTACGACCACTGCGGACCTGCTTCCAAGCAGTACCCTTACAAAAGGACAATATTAATCAAACATTGCATAGTAAAACAACCATCTACATACTGATTTCTGAAGTTTACGCGAATATTAGACATATTGAAATAAAACAACTTTAAGGATGTCCATGGTACCCGTGGTACATGGCACAGTCTACCCATGACTATGGACGCTGTAAAGGGTCCGAAACGTCGGGACGTCCTAATATACTGCCATATAAATAACGTGAATTTTCGTTTAATATAGTCGACCTCGGTCAAACTTGGACATCATTCAACGTCCGCACATCTTGTTATCGCAATATTCTACCTGTGAAGATTGTAACATAATTTATTTTAAAAGAGTGTCCATGAAGTTTCTTGCCGGATTCTTCTCCATAGGATCGACCATTTGGAACCGTGCAACTAAAATTAACGTTTCATAAACGCTTGTAAAAGCTTATTTGAAATAAAAACATTTGAACTTGATATAATCCGTAAAGTTGTTTTATTTCAATAAACCTATCTACATAATTTTTTTTTTAAGAATTTCGATCATATAGATGTTCCACATACAAACTGTACAGTTGTGCATTTCGGATATTATTTATTAAATTAATGGCAACTTCCTAGTCTATGATAACAGACATCTGAACGTTACTTGAACAGGCAAGATTGATTGATAAAGATTTATCGTGTCAAAAACCTCATGAACATTAGCTTTTAGAACTGCACAGAACGCAACAATCTTACTATTACGGACTAAATAAAATCCCTCTCCGCGCCAATCAAACTTAAAGAGAAGAAAGAACCTAAAATATTCTCGCTAAAGACTACCTAATATTGCATTTGAATAAGTATCAAAATCTCTTGCTCACCTGGTTTATGGTGTTCCATAAGTTTGTTGTGCAGTACCATGTAGTTGTCGGGGGCGCCCCTGACCAGTTCCACCAGAAGATCGTAAGCTGCCGCGCGGGACTTTTGCGACTTGCACTTGGGTAGGTTACGGTTGTCGGGGTTTGGAACGTCGAATAGGAAGCCGAAAACCTATAGTAGAGAAGAAAATATGTGTTACAGCTAAAACATTTCCCTGTGAAAGTCAGCCTCAGTTCGACATTTATGAGAAATAATTTCTCGTGTGACAATTAAATACATTCTTATGTAAAATATATAACTTAATTATTGCTTGAGCATCTCATTGCCTAACCTGTGCCGACTCTATGGTTATTTCTAAAGATCAGCAAGTACCCGGTAACTATATCAAGGAGTGCCCCACAATACACCTCAATATATAACATCAAAGTCTCTTGAGCTTAGAACATCTGGATACTCTAATCGACGGCTAACTTACCATTTCTAAAGTCCGAGTCCCTCGTTCGGACATTTTGAATCGGAGCGGGTGTTTGAGCAGATGTGTGAGCAAGCTGAGCTGTCCGTAGAGGCCATCGTCCGGCGAACACGGCTCCGTTCTTCGTTCTATTATCTCCCGTTTTTCCAAGGACGTGTGGATTTGTTCACAAAGCTCGTTCAGATCGGGGGCGCCACTGTCTTCTGATGTTGCGCCCTCTAGGAAAGCGGAAGATTAGTGTATGTTGCATTTCTACGTAGATTTATGTACATAGAAAAATCAAAAAAAAGGATGTGTGCTAGTAGGCGGGAATTGGTATAACTCAAATATTACTACGCTAATGGGTACCTTTGAAAAAGTCTTCAGGTAGGCCATCTATGAGCCTACAAACCAGCCAGAAGTAGTCTCGACACGCCGGCCCGTAGGGTTCCTTGCCTTCTTCTGCGTGATGGTGGACAACCTATGAAATAAATATTTGCAGGATCCTTAATAATAGGTACTGTTACTTAAAACACTAATACCGTCTGAAAGTCAATTCTCCTAGTTATCAGTCAGAAAAAAAAAGAATCAGTTATATTTTCTGTCAATGTTTAAACAGCAGACATAAAATATGCGGTGCATGAACAACCAAGTTATTTATATATATTTACAGACGAATTTATTACTGGAGATATTGATACCGTATTTTTAACATAATATCACGCCTGTATCTTCCGACAGGTTGAGGTTAGGCATAGGTTAGGCCAGAGGTGTACTGATTGCGGAGAAATGAAATCTCGCTCCCGTAACCCCAGCAAAAATTGGTGAAGCGAAATTCTTGTGTGATTTTAGTCGGTAGGTCACCCTCTGTGGGTGGAGTCCGACACGCTCCGTCGCCTTCCAATGTCCAAGAGGAACACATACATACATAAAGTCACGCCTCTTTCCCTTAGAGGTAGGCAGAGACCACAGACTTCCACTTGTTACGCTTCTGATATATCTCTTTAGCTTCATCCACACTCATCAATCTTTTCATACAAATGAGAGTCGGTTAAGAGAAACACGCCAATAAAAACATAAGTGTACTGATGCACACCCATAATTCGCCGGTATTTTTAGGTCCCATGTAATAGGCGTGGAGACCGTCTTTTTATAATAACATTATACACAAAACAGCGGCGGTAGCCTAATGGCTAGGGCGTAGGACTTGCGATCATGTGGTTGCCAGCTCGAAACCCACCCATTGCACTACTGACGTGAACCCACTCGTAACACAAGCATTTAGCTTAGCACGAGGGGTCAACAAGAATACTAGTAATGTTTGACCCACATTGCTAGTAAGTTTGTAACCCATTGTACCTTATTCTATGATTGATGACTTATACTTGACATTAGTTTTTGGTCTACAATAAAGAATATTCTATTATACTTTCTTAACTAGCTTCTGCCCCCGGCTTCGCTCACTTGAAGCTCAAAAACCAGCAGTGATGACCTCTTCTTTGTATGTGCCTCTATACAACAGAGAGTCAAGCTGTATCTCAGGATCCATTTAATTAATTGAGATAAGAAGTTCACCAGTTTTTAAGTTGAAGCATATACTTTCTAACAGTAATAACAAAATCAAAATCTATTCAGTACTTTTTGCTCCAACCCGTAACAAACAGACAAGAATTTTAAAAATCACATTTTTGGATTCGGAGTCGTTTATATACCCTACCCACTTGTTTTTTTTAAATGTACAGACACAGCTTTTTTACAATGTTATAATAGTAGAGTTTTGTTAGAAAGTAAGTGTAGACTGACGTCGTGGTGATGGTGGTGGTGGTGGTGGTGGTGCGGGCGCATGTCGGCGGCGCGCGGCAGGTGCTCCAGCAGCAGCTGCAGCAGCGGCGCCAGCACGGCCACCTCGCCGCCCGCGCACAGCCGGTACAGCGCGCTGCCGGCCTCGCGACGCACCTGACGTACATGCATAAACATCGAGATACATCACACACCCGCACTATGTATTCCTTCAAAATAACATACCCTCACGCCTGTATTCCCCGAAGGGTTAGGCAAAGGCGTTTAATGTGTAATTATGGTGCATAATTAGCCATTAAGTGTCTGTGAACGTGTGAGAGTGTAGGCAAATGATATAAAATTGAAAATCGTGCCTTTTTTGGTTTACTCCTAAACTCCATCGAAGCCTCAATAAAGTTTCTACCGTTTAATTGGGGCAACTCAACTCAACAACTTATACTTTGCACTGGCGAACATAAAAAGTGTGGTGCCATAATAGAATCCCATGATGAGAAATATTACCTATTTGATTACTTTAATACTTGACACTGGCAAATACACAAAAAGTGTGGCGCAATAATAAAAAAAATAGGTGTTGGCAAGCAGTTACCGCGGGGTCGGCGTCGTCGAGCAGCAGGCGCGGCGCGGCGCGGCGCAGCGACCAGGCCAGCGCCACCGCGTCGCCGCCGCCGCGCGCCCACCACACGCACATGCGCATCGCGTGCTGCACCACCTGCTCACAACACACATATACATAATAATATACAATATGTCGCAGTACTATTGTATAAAACGCTATTTTACATAACTGCTAGCTGCTTTACAAAATATCTCTGTTATGTAAAATAGCTGAAATACGTTCAGCACTTTGCATAATTGATGAACGGTCAACACGCGGAATGGAATGAACGTTTTGCGTTCATCAATATAGCGGATTGATGTTAAGCTATCTTCTAAAACAGTGCATTTCATTGTGAAATGAAATGTTGGATGGTAGATTTTAGTTACAAAATTTAGCGCTAGGGGCGTTGTGTGGCATAACATAATGCTCGTCCAGTTAACCCAAATATCTTCTATACAATTATGCACAATTACTAAATTTCAGTTCTGGCTCTCGCCGGCCGCTAGCGCGGCCCCGCTCTCTTCGCTCGCTCGGCTCTTGTGTCGTTTGGTCACAGTTCTAACCTAACCTAACCAATTTAAATATATTACATCCCGAAATTACCCCGTCAAAACTAAATTTGGTTGCAAAAATCCGTGAAAATATAACTTAAGGACGCTATTACATTTTGAACTTGCTCAAATTTAGGTATCTGATTTGCAACACAACAACATTACGCGCACGCACACATTGAAACCGCTGTCCGCTCGATTTTATACGCAACTTAACTAATCTTGATACATGAAAGTATTATTTTTTAATTTTACTGGTATTAATTGAGTCAAATTAGTAATAAGTTTGCAATCGAATTTGGTAACCATGGAAAACATGATTATCACGCAGATGGTACTTATTAACAAGTACCATCTGCGTGATAATCATGTTTTCAGTATTTTTTGGAGTTTATCAATACTCATTACGTACATAATGTAGGTACCCAAAATAAATGGACTACCTAATTACCATATTCTTACGAATCTAACGACCATTTTGCTATTACAAGGAAAACCCACGATCCCCATTTTGAAAAGATGTAAGTACTTATGTGCTGACAATTGTTGGATCAATATATATTCAAATACTTATTAGCCTGGGTTTATAGTAGATTTTCGTTTTAATATTTAAAAATAATCATTCTCTTATGGATGTATTTTATTTACTGAGACTGTGGCACAAGATCAGATTTTTGATAAAAATTAAAACAAAAGTAGGTAGTAAACAGTATAATATATTGTATATAGACATGATACAAGTTGCAAAAATTTATAGAGCAGTGTACCAAAATGGAATGATATTTATTTCTGTAAATAGATCTTTTAAAGACACTTTTACGAGTCGATTATTTACTTTTTTTTTAAACTAGGTGGCGCCGACATTTTTAATCTGACGACCTCTGAGAAGTGTGGCTGCCTACTTATACGGATAAGCTGCTCAAAAAGATAATCAATCTCGATTATTCTTCTGCCTTTTGGCTTATATTCCGTTATCGCGAATTCCTGCTCCTGAAAATAAAAAGGCAACATGAGTGAAAAAAATTGTCAGTTTGTGGTAACGTGATGTGCTGGCGACCGTACCAAGTCGATTTATCACAAAAACATTACATCTGTCATCTTGAATCAAAAATTTTATGGTATATTCATAAACATCACCTCCACAATAAATAACAATATAGATTTAAAACATGAATGACGTACACACGGCTACAGGTCTACCTATACCTAACCAGTCTAAGCTGATCTCGCACTTTATAGGCTTTCTATGCAATAAGAGGACAGCGTAAACTGGTTTTGTATAGCTTAATGTGTAACCGTGCGTACTCGTAATCACCACCCCCAAAAATTCCAAAATCGACTATTAGTATATACTTACATCAAAAATTAGTATATATCTCAAAAATATTTTTTTACGCAATTTTTTTTCCTGTAGATGATAATATCATTATTTATATAAATCTTTATCCGTAATCTACATCCATTATACAAAAAAATACAACTATGTATTTATTTTAAAACAAATTTCAATAAAAATTGTACTTACTTTTATTTCGGACCGAAAAAGTATCAACTTCGTCCAACCAGAGTATACAACACGGCACTCTCTTTTTACGTATTTTTTTTTTGACGGTATGCGATACACCCGTGCTTCCACGAGCGCGTTTGAGCGCGGAATGACGAACGGCGAGTAGAAATTGTATGGAGAAATTTGGGAGCGTTTAATTTTTTTCTCATTAATTAAAAACTTATTCATTTGGCTACAAAATTTTTAGCTATTCGTATAGAGGACTATATAAGCAACGTTTTTATATTATTTTTATGTTTATATTTACAGTGGATTTAGCTATACTGGTACCTATTCAGACCCCATTTTTTTATTTTTTTGCGATTAGTGTGATGGTGAAATCGTATTTGTGTGAAAATGTTGTATAGGGTTATACATTTTTTATGGAATCATTGTGGAGATGAATATATTATCTTTAATTTGAAACCAAGATATCCTCGCAGTTGTGCTCCTAATTCGTTAAAATGGTACCTGAAAAGCACTGATATTTGTAGAAAAATGTGATAGCGTCCTTAATGTCATAGGTTTTTTACATAAAATGCTTATCGTAACTGCAAATAAGTCATTCTACAAAACAACAAAACGTGGATAGCGGTTCTGATAAACGTATCGCAATGGCAATTCAGCTGGAAGCCATTCAGCTATTATACATAACGGAGCTATTTTGTAAAGCAGTTAGCAGTTATGTAAAATAAAGAATTATACAATTCTACTAAGACATATATACCATCACATCATTCCGCCTGTATTCTTAAGGCTCCGCAGGGTCTTGAATTGCCCACAAAAACGTAATACCAAAACAAATCCGGTTCTCAAATAATGTGAACCTTCGTTTAATATTATCGACTTTAGTCAAACTTGGACAGCCTTCAACGTCCATACATCTTATTATCGCAATATTGTAGCAGTGAAGATTGTAACATAATTTATTTAAAAGTGCCCCATGGAGTTTCCTGCCGGATTCTTCTCCATAGGATCAACCTTTTGGAACCGTGCAATTAGAATCATAAACGCTTGTAAAAGCTTATTTATTTATTTATTTGAATTCTTTATGCACAATCAGTGTACAGAGGCGGACTTAATGTCTAAGGCATTTTCTACCAGTCAACCTTAGGGTGATGCAGAGACAGGAAAAGGTAGGTGCAGCAATATAATTAAAAGAGAATGTTTCTATAGACATAATTATAGTAATTGAAAGAGTGGTTCTGATAAGTGTATATACATAAATATTATAAATAAGTATATACATATATAAATAAATACCCACTTTATATACCTACATAATATAAATAAATATAATACTGTACTTATGAATAATATATAGACATAAGATATAATAAATATATATACCGGAATAATTTTTATTCAGTGCGCAAACTTTGACAATTGATACTTAAACGACTTTTATTAAACACCAATTTGTTATTTTGATATGTCTTAGTACAAAATATCGAAGTTATCGTTAACGAAAGATGTTTACTTTGAAACTGATTTTATGGTTACTCGCTAGCGCACGGCAAAGCGCGCGCGCCTTAGTACCTACATCAGCTGTACACCGGCGCGTGAGTCGGCTGGCACACGTGCAGCATATTGTTATTATTGCGAATAGATATTATGTGTCCATATTTTGCTGATTTCAAGCCGGATAAAAATTAAAAAAAAAATTTTGAACTAATAATGGGAATGTATTCTATTACTGATACTGAACTACCAAAATTTTTTTGCGCACTGCTTATAAAATATTCCTGTATAAACTTATAAAGGAGAGGTTAATATTATGAATCTGCCAAAGAACCAAGGAGATGTTTGCGAAGTTTACGTTTAAAGGCGACATGGCAGGCGGGACTCGCGGTGGCTTAGTGGTCATAGCGTCTGGTGTATCAAACCAGAAGACGCAGGTTCGAATCCTGCCTGCGAGTCGAATTTTTCCTTCACTAAAACAATATTTTATCAAATTCTGTTATTACACGGATTGAGATACCGTTAATGAAATGAAATGATATTTATTTCTGTAAGTAATCTTTAGAGACACTTTTACAAGTCAATGGTTTGGTAATTTTTCATAGTTAGATGGCTTCGGCATTTCCTAACTGACGAACTCTGAGAAGAAACACCGAAACAAACTCTGAGAATCATGGTCTTTTTTAAAGTCCAGTCTTATACTAATGCAAATAATAATGTGAGTGGGACAATGCAAGCCAATATCTGAAATGGCCTTTTGAGGTAAGAACCATAGCAATCATGAGCAAGTAATTTAGGTTTCTACCGTACCATTTCGTCTACTACTACTTCACTGCTAATTAAACGACCGGAAAATCGTTTCAGACTTGGTAAATTTATTAAGAATTGCATTTGCTTACATTTATTTCCAGTGAAGTGTTTAGGACGAAATGGTAGAACAGGAACCTAGATTAACGGTATCGTAAACCGAATAATAACATACTTTGAACAATAAATTGTGTTTCAATTACGATTCATTTTGGTTATTACGTTTGATCAGATTATAAGACCCACTCGGGAAGCGCATTCCACCTTTCGGCGGTACGCAAGATAAAGGTGGTCTTAAAGCGTTTCGTTCGGGTTTTCCGAATTTCTATAATGATTCGATGTCGCTATTTGTGCTTCTCGTCGTCCCCGATAGGTTAGGCCAATGTGTACTAATGTAAAAGAATAAGAGCTACACCTAATTACCACGTTGTCGAATACATTATAATTTTATAATTAGGAAGCTAAATGTTCTGAATTACAGTACTAGCTCTAGCTCGGGACTATACATGTAAACCTGCTGTAGAATATAATCATACTATGTATATATAATTTGAGGTAAATATCTGTTCGTTTAGTATTTATAATTTGATCCTTCTCTTTGACTGTTAAAAAGAGACGGATAGATTCATGAATCATTCAATTTTAATATTTTTCTAATACCAGATATTACCTATGCGAATACCATTACCTAATTTGGTAGCTTTAGGGTAACATACCTGTGCTCTTCCCCAGAATCCAGTCTTATAAGTGGTGGGTTCCTTCAGCGTGGCCGCCTCGCACAGTATCGATATAAGTCGCTCTGTAGTCTCCTCAACGCTCATCAGTGATAGCAACGACTGCAATAACATCAAACATAATATTTTTAACTACTATGATATCTATACCGCCAAAGAAATCGAGTGAACTCGATTGTATTCAATTTCCCTTTCATGGTGAACGCAAGAACATTTCGCAGATAGCATGTGAAAAATCACATGCAATAATTTTTCATACGTCACACCTGCGACTTTTTTCACACAGCCCACTCAAAAGAGCATTTCAAATTTTCAATGAAATCGTATTTTAATGAAATTGATTTTGTTCACGATTTCATAGTAAGTAGCAAATGTAGTGATAAATGATTTTTAATGAAAATTCATTGCGGACGAAAAGTAGCAGGCTGCAAAATTTCGCATGTGAAATCGCTATGAAAAAACAATGATTGAATGAAGTAGCAATCATTTCCATACCTAGTTTTAGCTGCGACGAGGAGAAAGTTACTAACCGAAGATATTATATTATGTAGTGGTATGTAAAATGAACTTACTGGATGTAGCTTGGGCGTTTGCACCGGATCAGACGAAGGCAACGTGCCGATCCGACACAGCAGTTGCAGTAATAGCGCGAGGCAGTCCTGACGCCATTCACTATCATCATTCCTTTGTAAAACACCTATGAACATAAAACTTATTGAATTGATCCCCTCTATTTTAACAATTTACGTACCTTTAGGTAGTATATATTCATACCTATCGAACGCCAGGCCTACACAATCGTTTCAGTCTTTTGTTAAATTAAAATTTACAAGACTCGAAGCTATACAGTTGCACTCAAAGATCAGCCGTATTGCGACGGGTCGTCTAAGTGCAAACTTTTATGCTTGCTGTGACGTTGCTACTGTACATACAAAAACTAAAGTCGTTCAAAAACCAGTGAACATACAATCTTCTACTTCATAAACTTACCAGACATCATAATATCATACAGCAGTCTTAAACCTCCCTTCTTTATAAATAATTCATTCCAGTTCTCCACCGCAGCTTTTTCCTCCTCACTCTTTTCATTGGTCACTAACGGGCTCAACGTGCTCACGGTATTCTCCTTCACATTAGGGGGACCAGAGTTACTTGAGCTCAACTTATCAATAATATGCAGGGAATACATGAGTTTTTGCGGGCTGGTGGGGTCTAGTAATTCTGGTAGTTTGCTTTCTATAGGGTTCTGGAAGGCTTCTAGTAGTGTGGGATTTAATGGCACGGCTTGAAGGATGTCCCATACTCGACGGGATAAGAGTTGAGCTTTTGTATGCGCTACAGGCTCCTGTAATGTGAGAAATTGCGTTAGCGTATTATTCCAAACTGGTTTTTTTTTATTATATCGAAATACGTTTTGCTTTGATACATAACAATCTTTTTAATTATTTATTAAAACTTTTATGGATTGATATAGGCTAAAGGATGCTTATGATAATGATGGAAAAAATTTAAACTTAATTTCATTCATTTCACATAATAAATGGTACATTTCAAAAACTGTAATATTGTCTTATTACGAGCTATAATAACACAACATACCCCGTTTGCGCCAGGCTCCTTCATCTGACCTAACGCCTGCATCAACGTGAAGAGGTGGTGGAAGTAGGTGGGGTCGAGTAGCAGCAGCGTGGGCAGCCGCGCCCGCGCCGGGGCGGGCTGCGCGGACGGCCACTCCGCCCACGCGCCCCGCCCGCCCACGCCCACAGACACGAACACCAACTATAATACCATAACATACCATCACGCCTGTATTCCCCGAAGGATTGCAGAGGCGTACTAATGTACACCCACAGTTCGCCGGTATGTTTGGGTCCTATGTAATAGGGGGCGAGCCTATTGCCATTAATAAGTTGAGCTACCGCCACAACAACACTGTAAACAAAACTAAAGAGATCTAATATGAGTTTGTATTTACATTCATTTCCTAACTGCGAAACTTTGGATGTATGTTTGTTACTCAATCACGCACGCCAGAACGGCTGAAGGGTTCTGAATGAAATTTGGCACTGCTATAGATTATAGTCTGGAATACTTTTTATCCCGGTCGGAACTAATTCTGAAGTCCACAGAGTCAGCAGAAGCGTACCTGATTATCCTTGAACCCCATATCATAGAGCGTTCTTTCATCGTAGTCTATTGTCAACTCTTGTCCCTGCGTTATCATACGCAATGGCCCGTCTGTCGACAGTGCGGTTACGCCTTCTTCGCCTTGAATCTGTAAGTAATTATTAGGGTGAAGTAAGAGCGCTTTGTCGTAGATCGCATTGTCGCTTAACAGAGGCGAACTGGCGTTCAAGAATAAAAAATAAAACAGAAGTCTAATGTGGGAGAGCCATGTTTCGGCACGACCGGAGTGTTACCACGGCCTCACAGGAAACCGGCGTGAAACAACGCTTGCGTTGTGTTTCGCCGAGTGAGTGAGGTTACCGGAGGCCAAACCCTTTTAAAAGGCGGGTAACGCACTTGTGACTCCTCTGGTGTTGCGGGTGTCCATGGGCGGCAGTTATCGCTTACCATCAGGTGATACATATGCTCGTATATGTATCACCTGATACCCCATAAAAAATACAACTTGAAAAAAATTTTACCCAATTATACAACGCAAGAGAGCCCAAAACAATGATCGTTTCTGAAAATACCAAAGGGGTCTAAAGACAGTGTTTATAAAATATGATATCCGGCTGCTCGTTTACTACCCTATCCCATAAAAATTGTAGTTTGAAGTCAATGAGCACGTAGTACCTGTTTCTCCCACCAGACGTGCACGTGCGCGCGCAGGTGCGCGACCAGGTCGGAGTGGTGCAGCGCCAGCGAGGCGCGCGGCCCGGCGCCCGCGGGCTGCAGCGTCACGCGCACCGTGCCGCCCGGCCCCGCCCCCGCGCCCGCCCCCGCCCCGCCGCACCCCTCCCACGCGCCCGTCTCCGCCAGCGCCCAGCGCCGCAGGTGGTACGCGTACCTTTACAACACATTTACATTTACGTACAAGTCCAAGTTGAGGTCGATATTTCCAAGAATACCTATATCTCGGCAAACCAGTATCCTTCTAGGCGCGACGAGATGTATAAATTGCTAGACGCACCTAAGATGTCTGAAAGAGCTTTTAGTTGATAAAAGAGCTCATGAAAGGTCACACATACTAAAGAAATAGCTCATGGATATGTGAATTCTCCCTCTCCTCTCCTACGATGTACAGACGTGCTTTATGACTGTCCAGCAAAAGTCCAAACTTATACGGAATTCCACACTGCGCTCCAAAATACAAATCGCCGATGTGGACTAAAAATGGAACTCGGATGGACATATCTGCCACATGTTTGATGAATTGTGGGCAAAAACCACGACAGTATAAATGCAAATGTTACAAAACTAGAAATTTTAAGCTTAATAAAACAATAAAAACACAAACCTCCTTTTAAAAGTATCCAGATGAGTCTTCAACAGCAGCAACGCCCTCTGTATACACTGCAAGGCCGCCTCTTCAGTCATGTGCTCGTATATATTCAGTTTATCGACAGTTTTCTCCTCCTTCACATCTTGTTCACACATCTGTGACGTCGAAGTGCCTTCGCCGTCCGCCGTGTGTTTCTTGGTAATCAGTCTTTCGGCGGCCGAAGACAGATGGAACATGCATTTGGCTACGAAATCGTCTTCTTGTTGGAGTTGTTGGCCCATGTAGTAACTGTTTAGGTATTGTATTGCCCCCATTGATACATCTGTAACAAACGTATTTAAAAGTGACGAACGCCTTGGTTTTCGCCAAACTTTCTGGCCACTTTGAAATTGCGTGCGAGTGCGGCAAGTCTGATGACAAATTCGACAACACGTTTGGCGTCGCGGTTGAGTGATCGATTCCCACACGGAGCAAATATTTGTATGACCTACGCATAGTTTTTTCGGGTCTAGGCGTTCGGGTATATGAGAATATGTTTGTAAAAGCACCCACGATACCGGAGAAAATTCTAGTGTAAGGATAATGAATTTTTTAAATACATACATACCATCACGATGCACGCCTTTATTCCCCGAAGGGTTTGGCAGAGGCGTACTTAATGTACACCCACAGTTCGCCGGTATGTTTAGGCCTCATGTAATAGGGGGCGAGCCTATTGACATTAACCGGGCATAACTTCCAAACTCCGAGCTGCTACTGGGAATTTCATAGAAAAACCCCATAACACTTTGCTCGACCTGGGAATCGAACCCAAGGCCTCTATACCGTAGCAGTCACACTCAGGACCACTAAGCGAATGAGGCAGTTTTTAATAATAATTATATAAAATATCTTATATAATACAGTATTCTCTCATTTTGCCCATTACTCTTTTACCTAAGACTTACAATGATTACGAAGTTTTGATTATTAATTCTAAAAAGAATGCAATAAATTTACCAGTGCTGTTTGCTCTTAGCGCGATCTTCCAGAGATGGTCCATGGCCAGCGTGTGCGGGTGCGCAGCGTCTCGTGAGTCACCCGTGCCTAGTGCCATGCGAGCTAGGTTACACAGCTGCTGGTACAGACTCAGGCCCATTATGCTTATCGTCTGTTAACAAAAAACAAATTTGTAGCACTAGATTTAATTCGATTAAGTTTACGGAACCCGTTATAATCTTCACATTGAGTGTGTAATTTAATGTTATCGAGTATTTCATATAAATGTGTTTTTAAACCGGATAAGCGAAGCGCGGATGGGATGGGCGTGAAATCTCGCTGAACCTTATACACCGTGATAGTCACCGCGAACGGCCGGGAGACACGCGAGGAGAGAGAGGAGGGAGAGATATATCAGGAGTAAAAATTGAAAACCAACATTGATGACCTCTTTTTTGTATAGGCCTCTATACATATGGGAGGTCAAGCTGTATCTCAGGATTCATTTAATTAATTGAGATAAGAAGTTCACCAGTTTTCAAGTTGGAGCATATACGTTCTAACAGTGATAATAAAATTAAAATCTATTCAGTAGTTTTTGCTCCAACCCGTAACAAACAGACAAACAGACAAGAATTTTAAAAATCACATTAGAGATATACTTTATTGTACACCAAAATGATACAAGAAAACAAAAAACATACAATGGGTGGCCTTATCGCTAGCTGCAATTTCATCCAGGCAACCTTGGGATGGATATGTTAGAACTGAACTTGCAAATAGAGTTGATCACGTATCTACACAGTAATAAATACTCTATTCTTGGATCGGTAAAGTTCAATATTGTAATTATAAAAAAATGAATTCTCGCCACGCGTACATATCTACATTTTTTACATCAAAGATGGGCGGGACGTGGATGCCATACAAATTTCAATTCTCGCCCATCCAATCCTCCGTGGCCTCACCGATCTAAAACCACCTTTAGTACATCATCCTTATCAAATAGCTCATTTTATTAGCCTTACCTCAGGGTCCAGTGTGGGCATTTTCTCGACATACAAGAACCGCAACGCGTCGAGACCCAGCGCATGTTGGTCGGGCGACTTAGTGTGGGAGAGTAGCCAAGAATACAGGCAGTCTGCGCACTCACTGCTACCGCGGACGACTAGGCACTGCCACAGCTCTTCCACTTGCTCCACCGTTAACCTGATGCAGGAAAGTCAGTTGTACGTAGATAACACTCATTGTTAAATTATATTTTTTTATTATTTAGTATTATGGGATTTTCTCTTAAATTGTCGGTTAGTAAACACATTCTTCACATACATAAACATTCCCCTGTTATTTTGTGCTTAATAATGTGGTGGGTTACATCGTGATGTGCTTTAATCTCAGTTATGAGCTCATGATACCAAAACTGCCACATAGCGCTACGATACGACGGAGTAACTAATAGTACGTATAAAAAGGTCTAATGCCCAACGCTACCCGCACTTAACCGTTTATTGGACTAGTTTCGACTTTTCAAAAGTAAAGTAGGTACCTATTTTGGTGGTCTAATTGGATTATAGCATTTTGACTTTGCCTATATACTACACGCGTCATCTTGCTTCTGTAGAATCTTCGAGTCGAGTAAATGGAACTTCATGTAAATGGGTAAAATAGGATTCAGGTTAGCACACGCGGGAAACGGTACCTGAAGTGTTGCGGCGAGCCGACGGGCGAGAAGATGGCCGTGAGGAAGTGCAGGCGGACCGTGAGCTCCGTGATGTGCGCGTAGTGCGGCGCGTCGGGCGGCGCGCGCGGCCCCGCCCCCGCGCCCCCGCCCGCCTGCGCCTGCGCCCCGGCCGTGTAGTGCCGCAGGTCCTCCAGGAACAACCGCATCATGCCGCGCTCCCGCTCCGCCCACATCACCACCTGCATACACATTCACTCATTATACACTTATTAGGAATAAATAACACCTTTGATTAACCCTTCATGTACTTAATTACAGACAAAATACAAAATCTACTGTATTGTACACCTCCAGTCTTTACGGACAGTCCTTACGGTCGACTCTGAATTAAACATATTGTAGTGTATTCTTTTAGGAACCGATGATCGAACATCTCAGAAATAAAAAAAGAAAATTCCGCCAGTTCACATTCGGCAAAGATATCGTAATATACAAAAACCTTACCACCGAATCAAGAACCTTTTTTGAAGATAATTAAAAATAGGTTGGATAAATACAGCATATGAATATAACACAGCAGTCCACTAGAGTTATGAGGCAGTAAACAGCAGAAAAAAAAGTTAATGGGATTAAAATATCTAGGAGTAGAGACCATCAGCAAAGGTTAAAGTTCGAAGCTAGGCTAGAAGTTTTTTAAATAAATTTTTCACTAACCTGATGCATATCCATACCCCGTAGCTGTTGAAATGATGAAAATAATTTCGGTAATAGCCGAAGTGAGACCGCAACAGATCTGATATAAAGAAAAAAGATTTAACAATAATTGGTGATAGTATTATTTCAATGTTTTATAAATGCGAGATTGAAATATAATGTTACCTGTGATTGGCAAGATTGTCTAGACAACCTTCAATGAATTTTATCCTAATGAACTTGTCGGTGCTAAAACACAGCAACGCACAAAGAGCCTTCTCCGCTTCTAGCGCTAAGCCTTCGCCAAGTTGTTCCTGTGTACGAAAAAAATTAATTGTTAAGTTACGTAATATTTGTTGCAAGCTGTGAATTTGCTGAATGGTTACTACTTTAGCCAACTTTTCGGCCACATCGGATAATATAATTAATAGCGATTATTGGTATACCGGATGTGGCCGAAAAGTGGACGAGTGGTCATTATTATTATCTTAAACATTAATAAAATTAATGTAAAAAAAACTTAGTCCACCGTCGTCATAGTTACCAAGAAGTTAATGACAATTACTGTAATTATATGTTGGGCCATGATGTGGAATAATGGTTTTGGGACCTTTAAAGACGTTAATTCAGAACGTGAAGGCAAATTTCGACATGGCGGGTGGGACTCGCCGTGGCTTAGTGGTCTAGCGTCTGGTGTATCTAACCAGAATACGCAGGTTCGAATCCTGTCCGTAAGTCGAATTTTCCTTCACTAAAATAAGTTTACATTGGTGATGATTATGGTGATCAAATTTATGTGGGTAATGCATGAAATATATATTTTTTTTCTTTTAAAACCATGACAAAGAAAGTGACATGGAATCAGGTTGTGAGTCACGCCGAATATAGATATTTCAGAATGCTAAAATTGGTATAAAAAAAGATGATTTGTAAGCTTCTTTTTGCTGTGAACGCGTTCGGCAAATTCCTTGTACTATTGCTAACAATATGGCATAAACTGCGTGTTGTCGGCACTCATGTTACGTGTTCAGGGCTCGAATGGTCCAGTTGTTCATACAACTCACAATGGCGCCGTCCTGCAGCAGGTCCCACAGCAGCGTGTTGCCGGGCCGGCACACGTCGTCCACGTCGCAGGCCGGCGCCGGCGATGCCCCGCGCGCGCGCTTGCTGCTGGCCACCACCGCGCCCGCTGCGCCCTGATACTCCGTCAGGCACTGCGCCTGAATACATTTTAACTTATGTTACACTAGCTGTTACCCGCGACTTCTACGCATGGAATATACACTTCTGGACACATCTATTGGCCCACCTTGTATTTTCAGTTTCGTTTGGTCCTAGCTAAAATTTTATATTAGGTCGAGCAAAAAGTTTTTATGCAGTTTTGAACCTGGCACATTCACAATTTCATTCAAGTCTTTTTTTGAATTTCGAACACAGAATTTAAAGGAACAAAAGACAATTTGGAGCCTGTTTGTTGATATCAAACAATCGAATACTAAGAAAACTTGGTTTTATTGGTTTACTTGGATTTAATTCCTGAAAAAGTGATTGATATCTTTGGTTTTGCAACAAACATTACTTATTCTTAACATTAAGGTGAGGTTCTATCAATAATCTATGGATACTTCACCTGAAGTCGCCGCCCAAGCTGTGGCACTTATTCAGGCCGGACACAGCCAAAGAAACGTGAGTGCTCAACTTAATTTAAGTCGATCTGCGGTCCGAAATGTTTATCGGAGGTACCTAGAGACTGGCGGCTTTGTTCGTCGCCAAGGAAGGCCACGATCTCGGGTCACAACTGAAAGGCAGGATCGATTCATCGTGACGACCAGCTTGAGAAATCGTCACCTTGCCTCCATTGAGATACAAAACCAACTTCGCGACTTCCACGGAGTATCTATGAGCGCTCGAACTGTTCGGAGAAGGTTAAAAGAACGCGATATGGTACCACACAAGCCAGCTAATGGGCCCAAACTAACGCGAGCCCACCGAACAGCGCGCCTTCATTTCGCACGCCGTCATTTAAATTGGACACAGCAAGATTGGAGCCGTGTACTCTTTTCTGATGAGTCTAAAATTGTGTTACATGGCAATGATGGAAGGAAGAAGGTCTACTGACGTAAGGGAGAGCGTTTCGCACAATGCTGCTTTGAAGAGAGGGTTGCTTATGGCGGTGGCTCATGGACTGTCTGGGGCGGTATATCCGCGAGCGGCAAAACTCAACTTGAGGTTGTTACAGGACCACGGCTGTCAACATTAAATGCTGAAAGGTACATTCGTGAGTGCTTAGAACCTCACGTGATACCATACGCGGACTATGTGGGCCCAAATTTCCTTTTTATGTATGATAATGCAAGAGCCCATGCGGCCGGCATTGTCAGGGAATATCTTCGGGATGTGAACATCACAGTTATGGACTGGCCAGCCAGAACCCCAGACATGAACCCCATTGAGCACATGTGGGACGAGCTAAAAAGACATGTTAGGGCTCGTCAGCCAGTTGCCCAGACGATGCAGGAGTTGAAAACTGCCATAGAAGAGGAATGGGAGATGATCCCTCAAAATTTCATAGAGCGGTTGATAAACTCTATGCCTAATCGTATGAGAGCTGTGGTAGATGCCCATGGAGGCAACACGCGTTATTAAATTAAACCTTTATTTGATAAAACATGTTTTTTATTCAAAAATCAATTGCCTTTAACAAGGCGCATATCCGACTTGTTAGGCGTAGCTCCATGTCGTATGGTATTCTGAATTCAAATTTAAAACAATACGATCGAAAAAGATGGTAAAATGTATCAGGTTTAAAACTGCATCAACAGTTTTTGTTCAATCTAGCAATCATATTTCGGTAGGGGCCATCGAAACCCAAACTCTAAGGTGGGCCAATAGATGTGTCCAGAAGTGTATGTATATTAAAAAAATAAAGTAGCCTAAGTTACTCGTTGTTACATCAGCTATTTGCCAGTGAAAATCCCGTCAAAATCGGTCCAGCCAGTTCAGAGATTTGCCTGAACAAACAAACAGATACACAGACAAAAATTGTAACAAAATTTTTTTTGGTATTACTATAACCAATAAAATTGTTGTTACAATTTTACTTTAATTTTAAAATTTTAATTTGGATGTTACTACATCCAAATGCACTTAGTAAAAAGCGGTTATTTTAATATTA
Source organism: Acronicta leporina (assembly GCA_947256265.1). NCBI lineage: Eukaryota > Metazoa > Arthropoda > Insecta > Lepidoptera > Noctuidae > Acronicta > Acronicta leporina. Next base: position 5,847,966 of record OX366529.1, read on the forward strand.
CAAACAGACACTCCAATTTTATTAATTTATATGTATAGATTTTAGAGGTTGGCCAAGTTTTATAGTCAATACTTCCAAGATTACAGAAGATTTCCCTGAGGCTATTTAATATACTTTGTTGACCGTTAATTGAAGTCATGAGTTACTCTGGGTTCGATTCCCACAGGACACAAATAAATATGTGATGAATAGAAGTGTTTGTGTTCGTCTGGGTGTTACTTATGTATTATAAGTATGTATTTACAAAAAAAAAGTTATATAAGTATTATATCCATTGTCTAGTACCCATAGTACAAGCTCTGCTTAATTTGGGACTACATGGTGCTGTTTCTTATGTATTATAAGTATTTATTTACAAAAAAAAGTATATAAGTATTATATGCATTGTCTAGTACCCATAGTACAAGCTCTGCTTAATTTGTGAATAATGAAAAATAATAAAAATGTCCCAGAATATTTATTTACCTATTTATTTATTTTGGTTCTTTAAGTGATGTAGTAAGAGGATTCTATTACAATTATTGTAATAATTATATTTGGCCTCGTTATTCTAGTGGTCTCAAGTGCGACTGCTCCGCTAGAGGTCCTGGGTTCGATTCCCAGGTCAAGAGTTATTGGGTTTTTCTATGAAATTCTCAGTAGCAGCTCGGAGTTTGGAATTTGTGCCCGGTTAATGGCAATAGGCTGGCCCACTATTACATGGGACCTAAACATGGCGGCGAACTGTGGGTGTACCTTAGTACATCTCTGCCTAACCCTTCGGGGAACACAGGCGTGATGGTATTATATTTGGCTCATTTGTTGATAACTTACCTGCGCAGCAAGCCTGGCAAGTTCCTCCTCGCAGGCGGAGTCGTCCTCGTCCAGGTCGGCGAGGTGTGGGTGCGAGTGAGGAGACAGCGCTGATGATGCACTCCCCTCTTCTTCCTCGCCAGCGCCGCCACGGCGCTTGTAGCTCTCCATTAAGCGAAGCTCCATTAAACGCCTAGGATATATTAAAAGCGGTTCTACTTTAACGGGAATTTGTGAATGAAATGAAAATGCGACCTTAGCATTCTGGTGGAAGGGGCTTCTGCTGTTTATAGTAAACACACTAGAGTGTAGCTAGCATCTGAAGTATATAACTACTAGCTGAGAGATTTTCTCAAGGGCGTGTGAAGTCTGTCAACATACAGTATGCTAGAATAATAGACCATAATCTAACAGAAGATCCATGCCCAGCAGTGGGATAGTATAGGGGTTTGAAGTAACACTATGTAGGAAATATTTTATTCAATGGTCATTAAATTTATTCAGTCAATAAAGGTAATGAGACAAGTTGAGAACATAAGACAAAATCATCCTTGTATCTTTACCTTGCATCCACATTGTCACATATCAGCTGGCAGTGCGCGGTATCACTGCCTGACGACTCTTCTTCCACTTCCGACACTGACTCCGCCAGATCCGCAGTCTTCAGCTGTGTGGCTGCTAAATAATGGAAAGCCAGTTTTTGTAATCTTGCACCGCATGACATAAAACCTTGCCCAATAAAAGTCTGTCACTACAGGAAAAAAAAATGGCATGAATTTCTCATATTCAAATTTAATGTCAAACCTACTTTTCTGTGTTATCTGATGAATAAGGAACAATCATTCATACTATACTCCAATTCATAAATCGATAGTGATAAGTTTTTGGTTTTCAGCCTAATTTCGTACTTTAAAGAGTCCACATGCCATGGCTGCCAAAATATATTATATGTATATAACTTTATCGATTAATTTCACACGAAAATCAACCATAACAAAATCTACGTAACGTTATTATTGATGTGTTTGAATTATAAATTGTACGACTTTCTATCTTTGGTAGGGTCAACATATCAAATAAAGTCACTTACACAAAAATAAACACCTGATTCTCGATATATATATTTTTTTCTTAGTAAACAACATTAACCTTGAAAGTGTAATAGTATGATGTGTATGGACCATGCACTCACGGAAATGCTTGGGTTTGCCTGGCTTGTGGCGCTTCTTGTAGAACTTCTTCTTGCGCGGTCGCAACATCTCTTCTGCGCCGCTGCTAGCGCTGCCGCTACTGCCCGCACGTTTATTACGTCTGCACAAAATGGAAAGTGTAAATGGAAATCGGGTATGTAAAAGACGTTTTCGCAGTTATTCGAAGGCAATCTTGTTGACTTTACATACATATAAAGATATTAAAATATACTCACTTTTGGCAAGATTTGATTGTGGGACATTCCTTCTTGGTAAGCTCTTCTCCTTCTCGCAGCCACTCTTGTTCAGCTAAAACACAACAGTGACAGTGTATATAGCAGTTTGTTAAGCCACAGCATTATATTATAGGTATATGTTTACCAGTCAGATCACGCTGATGTTTACTTTGTTTGCGCGGCGTTGGTCCGGCCTCCTCGCCCGATGTGCTCAGCTCCTCGCACTAACGACAAAAGAGCATCACATAGCACATTTAATATTTAAAAGTATAATAAGTTGACTTCTAAAATGAACACATTCCTATCTTTTGTTAAGCTTAATTTAGTTGTGGAGGCACAGTACTAGCCGTGGTGATATATATTATTGTATGATATTCAATGTTGTAAGTCTCCAAAAAATAATGTTCACCATCTTTATGGTCAACTGTGCAAAATATCATGCTTAAAGACCCCTTGGTTTTAAGCTACTTATTGTGTTAGTCAGCCTAGTGATTTACCACCACACCCAAAATGAGAATAAGAAGTGTTGTTGATTTTAGAGGCGAAATTTGTTTGTCTATTTTATGTAGAGCTGCAAATGGTCAATTAATAGAAACAACAAGCTCACAGGGTCGTCATCGGAGTTGGTCTGGTCCATGCTGACGCTGGCCTCGGAGGAGGAGTTGTGGTGCGGCTTGCAGGAGGGCTGCGGCGGGCGCAGCGGCGCGTCGTCGGGCAGCGCGGCCGGGGACGCCGCGCCCGCGCCCCCGCCCGCGCCCGCGCCCGCGCCGCCCGCGCCGCGCGACCACATCGCGCGCATTAGGGCCGATGCCAGGTACAGGCTCTGCACCGTTCAAAATCACATTGAGCATATTTTTTATCATCAAAATATTTTACTGGTACTGAAATTAATTTGATAATAGAGGGAACTAGAATCAAATCAAAATTCTCTAACGATCATTTATGTATGTATAGATATCATATAGGTATGACTTTTCAAAATAAAAGTAACCAAAATAAAAATGAACAAAACTTTTTTATAGAGCCATCATTCAATCGATCCACACCAGAGATAAACCAGAGAGAAAGACTGTTATATCACCTGTTCCGTGTGCTCTTTGGGCGGAAGTGCACATAATAGACTGTAGAGATGCGAGCAAGGTTTCGGTGCGAGAGCCCTGATGAAGCCAGGCAGCAAGTCGTAGACCTGGCGGCCGCAGTGCTTCAGCTGCGCGGCCGCCCACACCAGTTCCACATGCTCTGGGGTAACGCGGCCCTCCACCGCCAGGAACTTCAGGATCATATGAGATTGCTTTATCACCTGTTGAAGTATTACATCCATTAAATAAGTAGCTATAGTAAAATTATTGATTTCTGCAAATATTTGGCAATGCTTTTTTTATTAAACTCATTACCCTTTCTTTTCCATAGTCAGGTAATATGCCTCCTCTTAGATTAAGAAAGTTTAAGGCCATACCAACACCATGTATTGTGTGTGGAACTTGTTAAGATCGAATCAATTGATTATTTATTCATATTTCATAATTTTATTTAAAGACTCTTATTACTTAAAAGATTGCAGAGTCTGAATAAGGGAATAGAAACTGCAAACCCCATCATAGAAGTGAATGACTCAGCAACTATGCCAAACTGAGCACTATATTCATTTGCTTGGATTTTCGGTGTAGAAACATAATTAACTATTAACTATTTGAGATGATTCAGCAAAGCCATATTCAAAATTATTGTGACACATACCTCCACATGCAAGTTAGGCCCAAACAGGTGTTCAATGATATTATTATAAGTGAGCCAGGTCGCCAGCCGCTGGCCAGCGAATTCCGCGTCTGCTGCAGACTCCCCCGCGCACAGCTCGTTGTGCGACGCGATGTGTGCGTTGATCTGCGCCACGCCCGCCAGGCGCATTGTCAGGGTACTGCTGTTAAAGTACTTGAAAGCTAATGCTAGTCCATCTCCATCAAATGTAAGTGGTACATCTAAAGGCTCCTTTGCTGCTCCCCACATGAAATCTGTTGAATGTTATAAAAGTTGTAAATATAAACTAGTTAGTAGTGTTTTAAAAAAGTTACTTTCTGTATATTAGCATTCCAAACCTTGATATCATAAATATCATCAATCTGCAATTTAATGGATATCTAATGATCAAATATACAGTTTTTACAGTTCAGGGGGTGGACCACTTCCTTGTTGAAAATTATCTAGCAACTGTAAACTGCAATATTTTTTTCTTACCTGCCATAGACTTCACAGCCGGCACCCTAAGATCCTTATCCTCCAAAGTGCACATGTACTTTAATATTTTGCTTCTCAAAGGCATGAAGAGTTGTGATACAGCTCTAAAGTTCAGCCACAGCTTGAGGTTACCAACTGCTGCTACAATAGCGTGTGCCATAGAAAGAGGCAAGGTGGTCTGTGTGGCGTGTTCAAATACTGATGTCATTGCACAGACTCCACCCAACTTGCAGAACAGGCTGACATTACGAAGCAAGTAAGCTGGTATTTCAGTATCATGTAAGTCACAATATAAACTAAGGTTTGAAATTTCTTGAGCAGAGAGGTCATCTAAGCGGCTTAAGGCTGAGTGTTTGCAAGCCAAATATAGAGGGAAGTTCAGAAGGAACACTTTAGACACAATGTGCATGAGCTTTTCTTTTTGCTGCATGGACCATAGCTCAGTATCCTCAGTTGAAATAGAAGGTGCTTCTGCATTTTTAGGATTTTCTGCAGTATCAGATACTGGAGTAGGTTCATCTGGCTCGTCAGGAGATTGCTTCTCTTCATTGTTCTTCTCTTCAGTAGTAGGTGTATTGTCCCCCTCTGATTTTTGATGGTCTTGTGCATTTTCAGGTGCTGTTGCTGGTGTAGGTGCTGGAGCTGTTTTAGCTGCCTCTATTAATTCATCTTTTAGCTGCTTCAGTTGACACACAGACAAGCACAGTATACTCTGCACTACAAGATAGAATCTTTCAAAATTCTTCACATCCCGATAGCAACACATACATTGCCTAAAACAAAGTACAAAATTTTGCATTCATCTCTTATATTTACTAATATACAGATACAATGACTGTACCTTTTGAGATTTAAAGGTTAGTTTTTGCCGTTTTGATTTACTTCTTTTTTCATACTCATTTAATCAAAATCCAGTACACTTTAATGACAAACTTAAAAAAAGATATAATTGTTCAGGCTATAATCACTGGGCATGAGGATCAAAAGACAACAAAGCCCCACAGTTACCTACTTTCATTGTCTCATTCTACCAGCTATAGGGAATAAAATCTGTTAGTATTTAGCAATCTATTGCATATCTTACCTTTGTGGCCATGAGAGAATATAGTTAAGCACTGTCTCCAGCTCAGATTGACTTATTGTTGGATATTGGGACACATCGTCGGTAAGTCTGGATTCACCTAAAACCACAGTCGAACACGAAAATATAAGCACACAATAAATAAGATTAAGTTAATAATTACTTAATAATCGCGTACTTGTAGTATTTTTGGATAAAACAGATTTATAGAATAGACAAATGGACTGCTAAATTTCGAAACAATGTAACTTACAATTTACTAAAAGCTGTGAAAACTCCGAACAAACATCACACATTCTTAATGTTTTACGTCGAGATTGAGCGAAATATTATTGCAATATAATCGCAAAAGTTATTTCAAGTGAAATATTGATCATTATTGATATTTTTCGTATCAGAAAACGAATACTGCCATAAAATGTCACGGTATCCGTTCCACCATTGTTGACGATTGTTGTCAAAATTACGTTTTGTTGTCAATTTGATAATTTATTCAGATTCATAAATGAGGAGTTTAAACTTCTCAAAACTTAGCCTGTGATTATTAATATATTTAAAGTTAATGAAACTATGTAATGATGATAATAATTGTAATATATTTGTATTAAAAATAGGGGAACATCAGTTCATTATCACAAACTAGTACCTAAGAATAAAGTTCATAATCGACTAAAGAAAGAATAATAGTACGTATTGTAAGATGAAATTTTATTCGTTCTTGACGTTTCGCTATTTTGACATTTATTATCCCCTCAGCTCAGCCCTCACCCTTTGACTATCTATCTATAAGGACCCGCCTCTCATGATCATTCCCCTCTGTCAAGGTAGTGGATTAAAAAATCTAACGCGTTTATCAAAACTGTTTCCGAAATCGATTTTTCATTAACAGAATCGTTTCCGCTCAGTAAGGTCATCATAAATGCTCCGTGTAAATACCGATATACGTGCAGTTAATGTATGCAAAAAAATATCTAATATCTTATTTAGATAAAGATGGAGTTATTTTCCGTATGTAAGTATTAAAGTTCATTTATTTATATTTAAATCACATAATACAATTTATTAATAAAGATCGAGGACGTTACCGATTCAATAATCGAGTATAAAATAATCGTTTAGTTCAAGCATGCACTCCCCACGAGACTACCCGCACTCCCCACGAGACTATCCGCACTCCCCACGAGACTAGCAAATTTTTTTTACTAACAATATCAGCCTTCTGCTAATAAACGTAAGATTTAAATTTGAAATATCCATCAAAATGTCATTTTTTGATTTTCAATTATATATCATCCAATAGGATGTCACCATTTATGATTTCCAATTATAGGTCTTAATGCAGAATTACCGTTTTTTGGCAATTATAGGCCTTATATATATTATGACATAATGCATAAAACTCGAATTTTAAAAAGTGTAGCGAGACTATGTCCCTCTTTTGTTTTGTCATTTTAATTAATGATGTGATAGTGATTGTTTACGATTTCGAATCGATATCGATATTATTTTCGTGTTCAATGTAAGACCAAATTATAATAATTGCTAAAGATCACTAAAGATGAATATCATGAATTTATGATATCACTATATTCTTATAAAATTTAATAAAATAACATTTTTGGAAATGACGTAACTAAGATTATTGATTATTTTTGATATCCAGTGCTATTAGATATTTTATTTGTTACTTTTCAGATCTACAAAAGACCTTCATTTAAAATGAAGTAGGTGTGATTGATAAATAATAGCTTAAGCCGTTGCGGATAAATGTGTTGACAAAAGAATTTATAAATTAACATATTTAAATCGTATTTAAAAAATCATTGAAAATGATTTCTAGATACGGTACGGTTTGAAGGTCTGGGGTTTCTTTTACGGCTTAGGTGGAAAACCAGCACATGGCCCGCCTGATGGTAAGTGGTAACCGTAGCCTATTATATGAACGCTTGCAACACCTGGGGTATCGCTCGCCCGTTTCCGACCCTGTCAAAATCTTTTCGCACCCGGAAGACAACCAACAACATCGGTACCCCCACTGCCAACATAACGCTTCCTCGCAGAGCTCTGGCGATCTTGCTCACCGTTAGGAACACAACATAGTACAGTGCTATGTTATTTGGCTACTATTTTCTGCAAAGTGTAGGTGTTTCCCCAGTTGGGCAGCTCCAATTGTAAGTAGAGTTATTCAATGCCCTGCCTCTCGGGGTGTTTCTTCAAACACATTATTTTCTTTTTTCGATATCCGGCTTTAAGAAATAACGAGAGTACGGAACACGACATACCATCACGTCTTTATTCCCCGAAGGGTTAGACAGATGCGTATTTAGGGGGCGAGCCTATTGCCATTAATCGGGCATCAATCCTTAATTTTATAGAAAAACTCCAATAACACATTGCTTGACCGGGGAATCGAACCCAAGACCTCTAGCGTAGCGCTTCTGTTCATATTAACGCGCGACATAATGAACAAAATCGTATTTACTCCTACTTATATCTCGTGGGAAACAAAACGCTCTGTCTAGTGTTATTCCTAATATATCAGCCTGGCAAAGAAAATAAAAAATCAAAATCAAAGAATCAAACTAATTGGTATCAAAGTATTTGTAACATAACGTCCCCAATATCCGCTCTATCTATACTAATATTATAAAGAGGAAAGATTTGTATGTATCAATGTATGTAACAAATAAACTCGAAAACTACTAATTCTTTCACCATTTGAATGCTACATTATTCAAGATTAACATAGGCTATAGAATATGTATTTCGAAAAGTTTGCGATTTCTCTCACCCGTGCGTTTATTTTCCAATTACATAGTATGTACCTATTTATCTATACCTAAATAGTTTCTTTGTTTTGTATTTCATTAGCATGCAATGAGAGCATTGCATTGAAAATAATTATGACGCAAGATATTAAAAAGGTGTGTATGGATGATTTTAATTTTGCAAATAAATAATTATTATATATAAAAATAATTTGTAATCGTTGTTACGTTTTTATCCATTCTTCCTAAAATAATTTATCGATATAAAATATCGACATAGTAGCTTCCTAATTATTTTTATTGTATTATACGTTCGTATTGTCGTCAATTCTTGTATGTTGACGTATTTGACCTCTATGTGTGCGTAAATTGTGTTAGTGGTGAAGATTTTAATATGTGTGAGTTCGTAGCGATACAAAATGATTTTGAGTATGTGTGCAGCAATGTCTATGTAGTGTTTCCTCCCCCCGCACCAAAAGTGACAGACTTTTTTGTTCATAGAATTAGGCGCGTCACTTGTCCAGGGATAGATAGTCAAAGCCCTCACCTCACTCCCCCCCCCCCCCGTACAACTATATTATTATTCTGGCAGTTGATGAACGAGCTATGGGTTGATTAGGGGTTATTGTTAATTTTATCAAAAGAAATGGTCCAATTACTTTATATTGTCGCCAGCTTACATGTGTTGCTATGCCCATTTACGAAAGTAGAGGAGAGCTTCAATATTCAAGCCACACACGACATTTTATATCATCGACATAACCTCTCACAGGTAGTCTAGTAAATCTAATTTTGGATTCATAAGTCGCTTCCTAGACGTACATTGATCACTATTTTTTTCCAGTATGATCATAACGAGTTCCCGGGTGTTGTACCACGCACATTCATTGGTCCACTTGTTATATCGGCTCTTTCAGCCCCTGTTGTGACTTTGTTTCATCTAACTGGAATAAACAAATTTTGGATGCAATATGTAGGTTAGTGAAGAGTAGTCATTGTAGATCATAAATATGTTTAATTTTAACAGTTTATACTAATCGTTTTATCGCTTTGTATAATTATTTGTATATTTCAAATTTAGACCAAAATATTATTAGTTTTATTAAAGTTTACTTTTATTTTATTCACAGTGCGTCTAGTTCTAGCATTATCAGTGATAGGAGCATGGGTACGCGTAAGGAATGCTCTGCAGAATCAGTTTGGCAGCACTTATGCCTGGTGGTATACAATCATCACAGTCACTCAGTACCACTTTATGTTCTATATGAGCCGGCCATTACCTAACATTATGGTGTTACCACTAGGTAAGTCTTTGTTCATATAGATCAATAATTATAGTAACTCTCAGTATTTAATACATACAACACCTGTATGTTGTATACTTGTACTGGAAGGGTCTTGTGAATTCTGATCATGTTACTAAGGAATATATTCTTACTAAAAGCCATATTGTTTGTTTTAATGAATTCAGCTCCCAGTCAAAAATAGATTTTTTTTTAAAGTTAGATGCCTAAGTACTTTAAAATCGAATCTAATAAGGTCAATCTAATAATATTTTCAGTACTCCTAGCATTTGAAGGGTGGTTATCTGGCAAACATAAACAGTTTCTGGTGTCCGCTGGTGCTTCCATTGTCATATTCAGAGCTGAGCTAGCCATGCTGTTTGGTTTGTTTCTCATCATAGACTTATATTTCAAGAAGCTTGATTTTAAAATGTGAGTAACTTTGGATTTGTGTTTAAAATCATTCTCATTTATTTAGGGTCTGAAACTTATTATAATAATAATTTCAGGTAATAACACGAACATATTATGTGATACTACATCATGACATGACAGAGATATTGTTTAATAATTGTAATCCACCAAATGTTAGGTTTATTATAAATTCCATATTTTCACCTGTAAAAACAAAACATATCCATAAAATAACCAACATGTTGTATAATAGCCATTAGGCGGTAGCCTAATGGCTAGGGCGTCGGACTTGCGATCATGTGGTTGCCGGTTCGAACCCCACCCATTGCACTACCGACGTGAACCCACTCGTAACACAAGCATTTTAGCTTAGCACGAGGGGTTAACAAGAATACTAGTAATGTGTGACCCACATTGCTAGTAAGCTTTATAATAAAAAAAAAAAAAAAAAAAAAAAAAAAAAATATTATAATATATAGCACCCTGCCTTGACTTTGTCTGGGTTGAATATAATAATCATATCTTTGCTTCAATAATGTGAATTGTGTTATCTTGAAAAACACAAAAGTTCAAAATGAGCCTTTTAGCAACTTACAACTGGCAATTTTTTAACTGTATATAGGTAATTATGTTGAAGTTGGATTGTATATTATGCTGTTTTACATGATCACTGGTTGTTTTACCAAACAGCTCTGTTATTGTGATGTGATATATATTTAAATATACCTTTAGATGACTGAAACATTTTATAAATAGGTGTAGCTGTTATACAAAATCCACTCTCTGTCTATTATTATTATGGTCATTTTTATTATTATTATATATATTCATGTTCCAATAACTTTGGACTTTCCAGTTTGTTCAAGATTGTGATACCTGCAGGTATGGGGCTAGTGGCCCTAACCATTATAGTGGACTCCATATTCTGGGGCAGACTTTTGTGGCCAGAAGCTGAGGTTTTCTGGTACAATACCATTATGAACAAGAGTTCCAATTGGGGTGTATCCTTTATAAAACCTTCAATACCAATTTAAATAAAAAACATTATTGAAATAAATTATATTAGTTCTTTCTTAGCCTATTCCAGATACTATGAAGTGGTACTTAAAACTAACAATGGTATAGAAAATTTAAACTATAAAATTGCAACAATATCCTTAACTCAAACACAGACATCTCCATTTCTCTGGTACTTTTACTCAGCTCTTCCTCGAGGGTTGGGTCCCAGTATAGTGTTAATACCAGTGGGACTGTACTTAGAGAGGCGAGTGATACAGTATGCTGCCCCAGCATTAGTGTACATACTTTTGTACTCCTTCCTGCCTCACAAGGAACTTAGGTTTATTATTTATGTTTTCCCCTTGCTCAATATGGCATCTGCCGCCGCATGTTCCTATGTGTAAGTAAAATCATTTTTATTATGTCCCATTATGTCCCTTTTTGTAGTTATATGTGTCTATGAATGAATCTTCAGTGCCAATTCTACTGAGGTGGAATGACCTATCCAATGTTCATAGGGATATAAGTGAGGATATTGTAATTGGATGCCCATTCCCATCCAGTTAAAAGATCCTTACTGATATTCCTATGAACATTGGAAGATAGAATAATAATAATAACATTGTGAGGATAGAATTAAATGCCTCATTAGCCAAGTGGTCCTGAGCGCGACTGCTACGCTAAAGGTCCTGGGTTCGATTCCCAGGTCGAGCAGTGTAGGTTATGGGACCTAAACATACCGGCGAACTGTTGGTGTACATTAGTACGCCTCTGCCTAACCCTTAATACAGGCGTGATGGTATGTTATGTTTTTTATGTTATGAGGATAGAATAATTTATGAACATTGAAATATAAAGTAATATTGTTGGGGGTCCCTGACAGGTTTCAGACTTGTGGAAACCTGTTTGTGTTGTGGAAACCTGTGACTTGAATTACAATTTTACGACATTACGGACTGGCCACGGGACTCGGCGGTGCGAACGGCGATGCGGCGGGCGAGGCGACCATTCGCGCGGCATCGTTTGCAGGCCACGGGCAGCCGCGTTCGCCGCCGCGACCAGTAAGGAAGTCCGAGAGCGAAATGTCTTTATTATCTCGATATTGCTTAGAAAGTAATAGTTTTTTTGTTCAAGAAATAATATTTGGAAAAGATTGTGGAGTACATTATTTGAATAGGAATCGATGTATAGATGGAGAATTCCACAAGAAGTACGAGAAATACAGAATGTATCCAGAATTTTTTTTCGAATATACCAGAATGAGTGTCGAAACCTTCGATTTTATTCTTATTAATATTCCACCAGAATTGGAGAAGAAAGTCAATGCAGATAGAATTTTCTCTTTCTTTCATTATTCGCGGCGAAAACAACTAAACTCGTTTGATCACTGCCCTAGTCGCCGCGACTGCCGCTCGACGCCGTGGCCTGCGCCGTACTGATTCATGTATTTGTTTCACTCGCCGGTCGCGCCGCCAGTCGCCCGCGTCGTTCGCTCGGTACATTTCGCCCATCGCTTCGCCGGTAGCTGCTCCGCGTGGCTTGACAAGTACATTTCTATGCGTTTGTTTCAGTCGCCAGACGCCTCGCCGTTCGCACCGCGCGAATATTCGCTATGGCGAATGTCCCGTGGCCAGGCTGTTAGTGATGTTTAAATTATTAGTGTTGTGAGTGAGTGAGTGATCTTTGTTACCTTTTCAGATATATAAGACGAACGAAAGCACCAGTTTATGAGTTACTCTTTTGGGGATCAGTTGTTGTCATACTTGGTAACATTATTATATCATTAGCATTTGTTTTGGTAGCCATGACTAACTACCCTGGTGGAGTGGCTATCACAAGGTATGTATACAAGCATTATTACCCACTTAAAAAAAATGTTATTTGTAGGACCAATATTATAAAATTCAGTCAATCTTTCAGGTTCCATAAACTTTTGAGGAATGAGCCTTTCGTCCATGTACATATCTGTAATTTAGCTGCACAAACAGGTGTAACCAGATACACTCAAATTAATGATCGTTGGATGTACAGCAAAAATGAATCATTGCCTCTTGAAGAATTACAAGACTACACACATCTCCTACTTGAAGCTAAAAGCAAATATTCGCCCAATCTTAAGTCTTTCGCCCAGACGCATGTTATCTTAGATAGTATAGAATCATTTTCTCAAATAGCAATGAATTATAAACTTATACCTCCAGTAAAAATTAAAACAAAGCCAGCTCTATTTATACTAGAGAGAAAAGATTTCCGTGAGTATCCATTTGGGCATAATATGCGGCCTCTTGAAAGTTCTCAGACAAATATGGATGACCTATCAATAAATGATGAAACTGTTTTAAATGTTATTAATTACGAGGACTTCGAACAAAACGGATCGCAGAACGCTGAACCAAATATAGATATGAAAGAGGATCAGCTTGAAATTATTTCACCTGAAGATAAAATAATTGCTGACATCACTGCGTCATCTTCGGAAGATGATATCAATGAAGTTAAATATGAAAGTATCGAAGAAATAAAAAGTAATAAAGAAGAAATAAAAGAACCTACTGTTCAGGAAGAAGTTATGAGGGAAGAAGATAAAAGTCTAAAATATCCTAAAGCTAAGAAAGCATTGGATGATTTAAGGACTTTAAGGCAAGAAAGAAAGAAGAAAGCCATTGAAAAAATTAAAACAGAAACGCGAAAAGAAGTAGTAGAATCTGCTAAAGAGAAACTCAAGGAAATCATGAAACGACACAAACATATTGCTGATGAGCTTTCTGAAACTATCATATCAGACATAACAGTCGAATTAGAGGAGAAAGATGGCAGAGGAGATATACCTGATGTGGAAATGATTACTGAACAGCAAAAATTAGATATTGAAAACAATGAAACTGAAGTCATAGAAAAGGAATATAGTAGAGATAGTGAACAGATTACAGACAACAGTGATGTTGCGAATGCAACCAACGAAAAAATTGATTCTATTGTAGAAGAGGTTATAATTAGATTAATAGATAGGAAAATTTACGACGATAAAACAAAACCTGAAGACATAAAACCAGAAGACAGACTTATGATACAAAAAATTGTTGAAGAAGTTGTAGCTGAGAAAATGAATTATTCAAATGCAGACAACAATATTTAAGTGAGTGTATAATAATCTTTGTCCCTTAGCCAATGGACTTATTTTAATTTGATCTCGGTATAAGTTTGTATCGTAAGATTACAGCATTAGTTAGGTACTTACCCTATATGATAGTTCAAAAGAACAAGTTACACTGAACACACGTTATGTTCCAGAGGAAATGAAGAGATGTAGATTTTCTAAGAGGAAGACAATAGGACTAATAGGACATTAAAAGCAGAAAAGGTTGATACATATTTTTCAACCCTTGAATTAAAACGGTGTTGAATTATTTAACGTATTAATGAATAATTACTTAATTTGTAACTTTACTATCCATCTTTTTGTTGATTATAAATTAAAAATCCTCTTAAATAAAGTGCTGAAAGGCAGTGGATCATTTTGGACACTTACAATCAAATTATTTATTCCACCTTTTTGGTTAATGAACCAAAACGGTAGGTCTATTGAGACCATGGATCTTTTTATAGCATTTTTTCCACGATTACGAAGAGCCTGGGCCAGTTAGTAGTTATACCATTGTATAGGGTAGTCAGTATGCGTGCCAAATGTTATGTTAAATATTCGGTGCTAAGAGAAGTTGTGCCTTTGAAATCATCATTTAAATTCATTTATGAGGGTGGTGACTGCATTTTGTTCTTCTTTTTACATATAGTCTGCATTTTTATTAAGATTATTTTTTGTAGCAATTTTTCTAGTCAGATAAAAAATATACGCATTACTTGTTTTGTGCGTGAAACGGATTTTATAATTATATTAGGTCTTCATAAAAATAGATGCTGCTATAGATGTTACATGTTACCTATTCGTTTTCATGACATGAATCATTTGAATCTGATCCTTATGTGTTTTTATAAGTCATACAATGCACACTATACTTGTATATTGTAATAACGTTATATATTTTATGTAAGTACTTTGTGTTGATAAAAATACTACCAAAAATTTACAAGGTATATAAAACATAAATTAAGATACAATTATTTCCAAAATGTTTTATAATATTGTTTTAGATCATAAAGTCACGGTGTTTACGAATAAAAATAAATGTATGATTTATAGAGACATTTTATTTAACCCACTTTGACATAGGCACAAATATATGTATGTAGTAGACAATACAATAGTTTTGAACATATATCTAATCAGTCTAATAAGGCATACAAAGTAAACAATTCGCTAAAATACACAGGTACCGACGAAGTACATAAGTACACAACATTAAAGGTATGATGTATGTACAATAGCTAGTGAAGGCTTTGGTATAATAGTTTACCCAAATTCTTACACTAGATATGTCTTTTGCTTACATTAATATTGATTAGATAGAGGTCTATAAGTGATCCGCCACGGACATTAGAAATTATTGTCGATGACTAGAACAACATAAACGAATACTTGTATAAATTGTCGACTATTCTGGGGATAAAAGATACTAATTTAATGATGGCTTCGTTAACTACGGATATGTTACGAAATGAGTTTAGTATCGAAGAGTGCCCACGATAAGATTGCATTTACAATATTTTTTAATTTTAGATTTATGGTATGTTGGTTGCCCGTATTGAAAAGTGCAGTCATTATGAATAATAACCGTTCTGTATACCTACATAACGCCCGTATCAAATGGGCAATTTAAGTAAAACTGCATAACTCATCACTTTCGCTACCCATCCTACCCTAGTCATTATTCGTACTGTCCGATCTTGGGCAAAATAAAACAGATGAAGTAATCTAACCTTTTGATACTTCGACTTTTCATTGTATTCAGTAACTTGACAGTTTGAAGAAAAATAATGATACCACATTACAACTAATAGTGTTGGGGTAGTGAATGATTTTGCGTGCTTTACGCAAAATCATTCGCTACCCCAACACATGAATGATAAAAATGACGTTATATGGTATAAGAATTATCATAGTATTATTAAAAAGTATATAGTAAATACATACATACGCCGCAAAGACTTAAAATGTTCTTAGCTAGGGTTGTTCTGCTATGAGAGAGGGATAGCGTATTTATTATATACCAGTGTCCTTTTCTCAATCTCACAATAAAACGAGAAAAATTATGCACTTTGGCTAACAGGAATCCTAGAAGCTAATAGAATGGGATCGAAATGATGTAAATTGTAGAATTGTTACTACAGTTATAAATCAGTTCAATAACAGAAAAACCAAACTTGGCAATATACAAAATATTGATCTAACTAATAAAGTTCTAGCAATCACTAGTTACGAAAAATATCCAATCTGTGTGGGTATTAAAAATATTCACAGCAACATCACTAAATCACATGTCAGAAAATAATCAAGATAACATTTCTTTGATCATTATTATTGATAATATATTTATTTAATAATATTTAGAGGAATCACGTTCACTTATGTCAATAATTTTAAGAATACACTTTAAAAATAAGGCTATATATAATTTGCGTCCCGCTACGTACACATTTTGTCGTCTAAAATTGTTTCAGCTTTTGCAATGGCCACGAATTAATTTTGTTTTTGTTTATCTCGTACATTTATTTACCATTTTGTTCAGAAGAATGATTATTCTTCTGAACATATAAAGCCACGGCCAGTCAGATACATAAAGATATATTTATAGCGTTGGAGTTAACATTGTTTTAACCTTATTAGAATTACCAACACCGCTGTCTAGGTAATAAAGCAGCAAAGTAGGTAATAAAATTGATCCTCCTGATCTGAATTAAAATTTTCGTTAATTCAAGCCATGAAATGTTTAAATTATTAAATTAATTATAAGCGGGTTTTTATGCCTAATTGATACAATAAGTACACTTAAATCTAGAGAAACCAAAAATAAAATATTATTTAAAATTTATATAAACCGGAAATAGTGTCCTATCAAAAAATATCTGTCATAATAAATGTATAAAACAACGATATCTTTAATTAACTGAAGATAACTTTCAATCTAGTTAGAGTCTATGGAACACTTACTCATCCTATATATGTCTAACATAAATCACATTGTATGGCTGAAGCACGGGGATTTTACTAGCAAAGCAGATAGTTTAATTTTTAAATGTGTGTGTGGCAACCTTTTCTAATCTGCGTAGGTTTAGGCTCAGTGCAATCTTTACATCACTTAAATATTTCAGGCGTTTTCGAAAGCTAATACTTATTTTCAGAAGAACCAAATGCGATTCCTTAATAACAATAAGAAGAGTGATAAGTGTATATCACAATTCGCTATTAAATAATCATAGCTCTTTGAGCATTCTCCAGTCGAACCTTCCTGAACTGGAGTTTATAGATGGGGGACAGGGGGGGCAAACTATCTCCAAGGGGTTGTCTTTGACAGCTGCAAGCGCACAGTATGGTACCCTGAGGAGGTTATGATGGATCTGGTATGGTGGGTACTCAGTTTTGTTTTCGCCGAGCCGTTTCAGGGCGATCGCCGTGACGTCCAGCGTTGCTGCGTGCCCGACGAACATTACGTTTCCACCTGTGCATATAAAATTAATAAGCTATAACCACCAATACACGTCTTTACAGTCAAGTTGACAGTCCGATGTTTTTAGCAATAATACGATTTGTTCAAACAATCCCCTATAAAAATAGACAGCTATCTAAAAGAGCTGCACAATGAATGCAGCATGCGTCAGATGGGACTGGTATACCTAAAATCGCCAAGGCTTTTCGTTCAAAATGTAATTTCAGGACTGTCTGGCTTAGAGATCATGATACCCTCGAGTTTGTCCGGTGTTTCTTCTTGTCGGTCGATATAATAGTGGAGAAGCCTGTTTCCGTTAACAGCGCAGAGCACAGCTTCAAACTTTGAACCTGGTAATCGATTCCAAGATCTAATGCTCAGAAGTGGCGCTTACGACGATTTAACTACCTTCATTCCAAACTAAACGTCCCGACATTTCACAGTGTAACGCTAACCCTATACATTAATTGAGACAAGTTTTTTTAACCTACCTTCTTTTTCAGTTTCCTTAACAACGGAATGCATAACTTTCTCCCCTCGCTTATAATATTCATCTAATGTTTCCGGTGTATTGATCTCAACGTTGACATAAGGCTTGTACCTGTAAAATGTTTTTTGGTTAGAAATGTTTTAGAAATAACCTATTTTCCATCTAGACATCTTGCTCTTAATCTGCATCAAAGATAAACGTCAAAATTTTAAAAATATAGATTAATCACAATACGATTTTCAGACATCATTGCTATTGTAAGCTAAACTCGCATTATTATAGGCTTTCCGGACAATGAGAGGCCAGTTTTTAGTGGTAACTTATAGTATTTTATCGCGGTGTATTGGTATTATCGATCGATATCGATTTTTGACGTGGGAGAGCCATGCTTCGGCACGAATTGGCCGGCTCGACCGGAGTGATACCACGGCCACACAGAAGACCGGCGTGAAACAACGCTTGCGTTGTTTCGTCCGAGTAAATGAGGTCACCGGAGGCCCAAACCCTTTTAAAAGGCGGGCAACGCACTTGTGACACCTCTGGTGTTGCGGGTGTCCATGGGCGGCGGTTATCGCTTACCATCAGGTGATCCGTCGGCTCGTTTGCTCCCCTATCCCATAAACAAAAAAATAATAATTTATTAAATCCCGACATTTTTCGACTTTACAGCAGCATCCACGATCATGGATAGATCCGTGTCTACCCGTGACTATGGAGGCTGTTAAACTAGTTTTATTTTAATGTCTAATCTAATCTAATCGCGTCAATATCGTAAAATACTGACTAGTTTTCTAATAGATAGATACTTACTGCAGGTCTACATTTAAACCGGCTTTGTAAAGTTCAATGGGCGTCATAAATGGCGCCATGCCTTTAGCTAGGTGCCACATCTTATACTCGAACAGTCCCGGCTCCACTTTGATTTTGACTGATGGGTCCGCTTGTAACCCTGTAAAGATTATAACCCGCAATAAAACACGCCATGGCTAAGCGCCTATCTTACTACTATTGAAAGCATACAGACCGAAAAACAAAATTTCTTAAGATAATTGTTTTCTTCTATTGCTTTTATAAAGATTTCTCACGT
Source organism: Acronicta leporina (assembly GCA_947256265.1). Taxonomy (NCBI): domain Eukaryota; kingdom Metazoa; phylum Arthropoda; class Insecta; order Lepidoptera; family Noctuidae; genus Acronicta; species Acronicta leporina. The sequence continues at coordinate 5,867,140 of OX366529.1, forward strand.
ATTATTTCTTCCAATGTACAGCTAGTTACAATCTCTACTATTACAAAATTGTAAAAATGCTTTTTGTTACGGGTTGGAGCAAAAACTATTCAATAAATTTTAATTTTGTTATCGCTGTTAGAAAGTATTATGCTCCAACTTAAAAACTGGTGAAATTCATTGTCAATTAATTAAACGGAACCTGAGATACAGCTTGACCTCTCTGATGTATAGAGGCCCATACAAAGAAGAGATCATTACGGTTGGTTATTAATAAATTATGTTTGGAATCTATTTCTAATCCTACTATAGCTTCAGGTGAGCAAAGCCGCGGGCAAAAGCTAGTTTTATTATATTAGTAATGATAATAGAAAGTCAGAACATGGAATACAAATAAGGGCATATAATTAGCCTCATTGGTTAAAAGATTGTAATAACAAGAAACAGGGTCTCCATTCTTACCCTCAAGGAACGCATGCGCGGTTTCGACGCACCTCAGCGCCGCGGAGGAGTACACGTGTGTGACGTTCACGCCGGCCAGCCGCAGCCCTTCACCCACCAACTGCGCCTGCAAACGCCCCACGCGGGTCAAAGGAGTATCTTTGGCGTAAGACTCCTTGCCTCCAAGCCTGTAACGACGAATTTAAATTGGAAAAGGCAACAAGCATAAGGGCATTATGCTTCCGACCTAAATTATTTTACTCATGACGCTAATATGCTTGCCACGAAAAATTTCTCGTCCAAAAGTATGGCGAAATAATACGACGACATTATTATGCCACAGGACACATAGAGTGCGTTCCACTTAGCGCAACGATCAAAATGCTCATTTAGTCGTTCCACATAGCGACCGCGGTCGTTATGGTCGCGGCGAAAACGTCACTCATGGCGTCATGACTTACGCTCACGCGAAGCTCACGACTACCCACCTAAAAAGGTGGGTCGTAGTGATCGTTCCCCTTGAGTTTACGACAGTAACGCTTACAAGCAAGTGGAACGGGAAAAACTGCGGTCTCAGCGTGATCGTTGTGAACGCCAAGTTTAACGCACCATTGTTAGGCCTCCTTTCAGAATATTGGTTTTCCTACCTTTCACCTAACTTCAAAGGTAAGTTCAAATCCTTTCTGATGAAGGTGCCATTTTCATCGAAGCAGAAGTTCACCCACTGCCCGTAGGTCAAGTCTACTCTCTCGCCATGACGCATCGCAAATATCCAACGACGGCCTTTCTCGTTAATTGAATTATTCTGAAACATCACATTTTTTTATTAAGAATCAGCGACGATGAAAAATAAACAATGTTTTTGATTGACGCAGTATTTTAAATCTTATCTTATCTTGATTATTAAAATACATAGAATTGATTGATCGAGCTCGAAAGGGTAGCATGACTATTTTGACAGCATTGAGCAGTGTCGAAGTCCTCGCATTATCGCCACTTGCTAGGCAAGCATTATATTATGAGTCATTCGACTCATAACATCAAGTATCTACTAGTGAATTGGCAGCCCATTGCTTACTTTTTGCTAGCTTTCGGTAACCATCGTGATTCACACGACACTTTACTTATTAATAGGTATTCAGCCAACACAAAACTACGCGCAAAGTTTGTGAGGATGGATGGATGTTTGTTACTCTTTCACGCCAGAACGGCTGAACGGATCTGGATAAAATTTGGCACAGAGATAGGTAGATTATAGTCTGGAATAACACATGAGCTACTTTTTATCTAGGTCGGACCCAATTCTGAAGTCACGCAGACGAAGTCGCGGACAGAAGCTAGTCATGTATATTTGTATAGCTGTTTCCCGCGGTTCCAGTCGCAACCTAAAGTGACGTTATGTTTAGCTCGCTTAATAATAGGTACAGCATAATTATGTTACTGCGGAGAAATATAGCGTTCAATAGGTGAAAAAAAAATTTTTTTTCAATAGTTTTTAAGTTTATCCATTACAAACATGCAAATAATCCAATCTTTCCATTATACATATTAGTGTAAATGTAAATTAGGATCGAAATAACCCAATTTTTTTTTGTGAAGGTATAACTAAGGATGGATTTTAGTAGCAACCTGTATTAAAGCAAGAGTGTATCTCATAGAAATCGAGTAAGAATAGATTTAAATTAACTTTTTAATAAAAAAAAACATTACTTATTACGAATTACTATTTTGGTTCAAAATATCTAAAACATTGTTCCGCTACATGATGTTTATTTAGGTCATAGTCGTACTAGGCACAAACTCCAAAAACGAAGCCAGAAAGCGCAGTTTAGATAATTTACTATTTATCATTATTTCACAGATCGCAACACAGCAGATTAAGTATTTTCTTCTTTAGGCGATTCACATGTAAACATTATGCGAGTTACAAAGTCCTTGACCTTTATTAGACTTAAAGCGAATGTGCCTCTTGGGGCAGGGTCATCCAAGACCAGAGGACTACAGACTTAAAACCCCAGGCCTCATAAAGCTCATGGAAGAGATGTTTGAGGAAAAACGAGTTGCACGGCAGATGTCCGTTCACAGAACGGGATTAATTAAGGGGTGACAGATGAAAAGATTGATAACAAAACAACATAATAAAAAGGCTTGTAATAATCATCTTTCTGGCGCAATCGAGTCAAAAGGGTAGACATCGTCACTCTTAAAATAATACTAAATGCAAGCATTGGATTTTGCATCGTGGAAGAGCCATGCTTGCATGCCATGAATGGGCTAGCTCGACCGGAGTGATACCACGGCCTCACAGAAAGCCGGCGTGAAACAACACTTACGTAGTGTTTCGCCGTATGAGTGATGATACCGGAGGCCAAAGCCCTATTAAAAGGCGGGCAACGCACTTACAACTCCTCTGGTGTTGCGGGTGTCCATAGGCGGTAATCGCTTACGATCAGGTGACCCGTCTGCTTGTTTGACCGCCTATCTCAAAAAATGCCTAAAACTACAATTTAATACTGAAAGCTTTTATGTCCGTCATCATTAATGATTCTCTGTAAAAGCAAGTTCAGGATAAATTACATATATAATGTGAGGAAAAACATTGAAAAATAAATATATATAGATTATAATTGAATAAGGTAACTCACATCTGTTTCACACTCTGAATTTTTCGTGTCTGCTTTCCAATCAATACCTGAAAAATTAATGATGTTGCTTATAAATATCGTCGTGTACCTACTATATATTTCAAGATGCCATGATAATAGAGTTGTGCAATCTAATTTCGATAATAACCCTAAGGGACTGCCGGTTCCGTTACTTTTAATTTAAGAGTATAATAAAACCACGAAAAAGTTTGATAATGAGCCACTTTATTATTCGTCCATATTAAGGTTCTAAAAAACCTTAAAATCTTCTCACCTTGTGTTACTTTCAGTATGCCCTCACTCGCATCAGTCATCACCACATTCCAGTATTTGTCCCATTCCTTGTAAGTTTCTTCAGACTTTTCATGACCAAGCTGTGTGGCGTCCTCGTGGGGGTAGTTTGAAGCCATTTCGCCGTCGGTGTTTGAATCTGACTCTGATTTACAGTCAGAACCTGCGATACAAAGAAACAAGAAGAAAATCTTTAAATAACACACTATGCAAACGGTCATTGTCTGCGACACCAATTCCGTATTGATAATAAAATAACGTCAAGTACCGTCTAACCGTGTTATTATTGTACACTAATATTATAAAGAGAAAAGTTTTGAATGTTTGAAATTTTTTTATTTTTTTTGGTAACACTGTAAAACGTCTGAACCGATTTTAAAAATTCTTTCACCCAAGGAACATTTATATTATTCCGGATTAACATACGCTATATTGTTATTGTTAATCGAGTTGAACAAAACGCCACTTTAGGTCGCGAGTGGAACCGCAGGATAGAACTAGTACAAAATATGTTTATGGAATCGTTGACGGAATCATAAAAAAGAGCTTTAGAATAAAAATATACACCTTTAGAAACAATATTTTGATCTGGGAAGAACAGTCGGTGCAGCACGCTATAAATTAAAATTTTGGGCTAAGGTGAGGATTTTATTCCATCATGATCATATATTTGGTTGTGATCCTAAGTCGCTCATTATAAAATATCCAGCGACCACTACATTATCTTATATTAGCTTAGCAATAAGCCCACTATTTTGCCTACTTAAGCCTACCAATACACTTCAAACCTATACACTTATTTAAGCGTACCTAGGTACTCTTACTTTGTATAAGTACGCTTAAAATAAGTACACGCGTCTGAAGTTAGCCGTTGTGAACAACCGTTCAGGTCAAATATGGCTGAGTTCACTCGGCGATACACCGCTTTTTTTACGGTATTGGATTTTAATGGATAAACAGCAGGATTTTCACATCTTATATATATAAAAGAAAGTCGTGTTAGTTACTCCATTTATAACTCAAGAACGGCTGAACCGATTTGGCTGAAAATTGGTGGAGAGGTAGCTTAGAACCAGGAAACGGACATACGATACTTTTTATCCCGTTCCCGTGGGATGTGATGACAGACCGAATTCCACGGGGGCGAATCGCGGGCAGAAGCTAGTTATACATATTTTCCACTCGTGTAAAAGACCCACAGCCGCAGTATTCATACAACAGTCAAACCCCAGTAGACGTCTGTGATGGATCCACGCCTAGACTATACTAATATATTATAAAGAGGAAAGGTTTGAGGAAGGAAATGTATGTAACGAAAAAACTACTAGGCCGATTTCAAAAATTCTTTCACCATTCTAATGCTACATTATTCCAGATTAACATAGGCTATATTTTGAAAAAAGTTAGGGATTCCCCACCCGTGTAAGCTGGGGCGGACCGCTAGTATTTAATAAACGATTCTTTCTCTTCATCTTTCTTTCTTTCTTTACTTATACTAAATGTATGCCACTGTGTATTTGGTAAGATTAATCTTTCAAAAATCATGCGGTGTTAAAGCCGTGTGAAAGAAGACTTAATTAATAGTATGCAAAATATCAAAATCTAGGGACAATAATCACGATTTCAAAAGATTTACGAAACCATATTTCCACCGACTTTTTCTGTAAAAGCACATCGTGGATAACTTAAGACGCGCACAGTTATTTTGAGTGTATTGTACTCGTCGGTGGGCGGTTTAAAAGGGTTCCACTGCGCTCCAAAACCCATTGTTCTCATAATTTTAATATTCATACATTGATTCCACCGTGCTCCAAAATACTTTGAGTAGGTACGGTTAGCAAAAAAATTGCATTAAAACTCTTCTATTATAAAAGTGTACAAAAGCTGTGTCTGTACATTGAAGATATTAAAAAAAATAAGTGGGTTAGGGTATATAAACTTTTTGACACACAAGATGGATCCATGGTAACAAAATACTGCCAATATTTCTATTTCTGTATAACAAACAACTTATAGTTTGCTTTTTATGCTGATTCTACTTATTTTATTTTGGAGCGCTGTGGAACTATTTTGGTACTTATAACTTTTAAAATAATATAGCTTCTAATAAAATCTTGGAGCGCGTTTTAAATGACCAATATAACACCTTTCTTGGTTTGAGAGAGGTACAGAGTAAGTTATGAGAAGTGAGAAGCATTTTTTTTACTTTCATATTCTTTTTTCAGTCAAACCACATGCATAAACAAATTAATTTACTACTGCCGTAGGAAGCACTATTTTTATTGTATAAGCAGGGTTTGTCCGCTGCAGTTGGCTAAAGGACGTCCCAATCCTTCTACCGTTACCAAAAACCAGCTACTTTAGTAGAGACCCGGTGATTTGTCATTGACGGCTGCTCCTCCGACCTCGTGGCTATTGATGCCGCAGTTCCTCAGGGGTCTGTTCTCTCTGCGACACTTTTCCTGCTACACATCAATTACCTCTTGCAGCCCGGTATTGTTGGATACGCAGATGACAGTACTGTTATGGAGAGATACCTGCCTGGTGCAGCGGTCAGCGGGGACGACGTTCTATCTTTCAGAGAGGCCATGGTAGAGCGGACTAACGAGACCTTAAGTCTTGTCTCACAGTGGGGTGACAACAATCTAGTCGGTTTTAACGCTTCCAAAACACAGGCTTGTCTATTTACCGCCAAGAAGAGTTCTTTTGCAATAGCTCCTACTTTCCGGGGTACAACTGTACCAGTCACCGACGGCCTTGAGCTTCTTGGCATGGAGCTGAAGGCAAACCTCAACTTCGGCTCCAACATGAGTCCAAAGCCCAAACTGCGGCCAAAAAGCTGGGCATCCTTAATAAGGTGAAGCGGTACTTCACTCCTGGACAGCTTCTATCCTTATATAAAGCACAAGTCCGTTCCTGTATGGCCGTAGTACTGCAGCCACCTTTGGGATGGCTCAGCTAAATACCACCTTGCCGCACTTGTCTCAATTGAAAGCCGAGCCAAGAGGCTTATAGATGACGAAAAGCTGATGAAGACTGGGCTTCACAGCCTAGATCACCACCGTAATGTTGCCTGCTTGTCGGTTTTCTATAGATTGTACTTCGGGGAGTGTGCACAAGAACTCCACGAGCTTATACCGCCTTCCCCTTTCTACCATCGGAGCTCCAGACGCACGGCAGGTTATCATCCCTACCTGGTTGATGTTCCGCGTATTCGCACACAGCGCTTTAAAAATTCCTTCATAATGCGCACAGCTGGGCAGTGGAACTCCCTCCCTGCGTCTGTATTTCCGAGTGCATATAACCCGAATTTATTCAAATGTAGAGTGCATAGGCATCTTCTGGGTGCGCTCGCTCCACCGTCGGCTTCATCATTGCCTCGGCAAGATTGACGTCAAGAGCAAACCCATTATTAGTAAAAAAAAACGATTTGAACAGGCAAGTGTGAAAATATAATAATAGACCATCAGGAAATTGTGGCAAGTTTTTATATGGAAAAGATATTTAATGTATCTTTACGATATAAACTAATTTGAATTCTTGACACTAGTCAATACTTAGTACTCTATTCCGTAGGTCATAGAGCACAAACTATCTATAATTAGCTGTTACCCAACTGTTTCATATGAATCTTTTTTACCATAATAGAGTACATACTAAATTTCAAGTAACATAGCTCTCTGAACTTTGGTACGTTTGGTTTAGATTCCTTTTTTTAAAAGCGATGCCACGCACTAGTATTTTCTACTGTATGTTATGTTACACAAATATACCGTTACAGGATAACGGTTAGGTACTATACAGGGAAGTATACGCAATGTTTTTAGATAACACTGAGATAATATTTATCTAATATAGTATATTTAATAAACCAGTGATATGACCATTGGACTGCCAAGTCAAAGGAGTCGAGTTCAAATCCAGGGTTCTAATTTTTCGAAGCGCGCTCTTTACATGCGTAGGTACTTTTACAAACACAAATTCTCACATACACAAACTATCTGGAGGTCATACAATTATTTGCTCCGTGTGGGAATCGAACCAACAAAACGTGGCGCAGAAGCCGAGCGCTCAGCCGCTATACGTGTCTTCAAGTTTGAAGTTTTTATTTTACATATGATACTCCGTAAACCTAAGCGTTAGGTTTATTATGAACATTTTCACATAAGGTAAACTATTGGTTTCACGTTTTAAATATAATCAAGTGAAGCTATTACAGGCGTTAAATATAGAGACTTTGTTTAATAAGGTTACTATAAAAAACAACACGTGTCTATTAAAATGTATATTCAAACCCTGCATTGTAAGTTTCGGGTGAGAATTAGAATTATGTTTCATACTTAAGTAGACTCTGTCAGAGTCGAAATTATTATGTGTTAGGATGACGATAAGTGTCACTAATTATAACTAGTTTATTAATAAACTCACTGTTGTTGTTGCCAAGTGTGATGGCGCGGTGTAGCGTCCAAGCGTCGGACTCGGCGGTACGTCGTGTAAACACGGCCGGCAAGTAACCACTGACACCTACAACAAAGTTTGTTACATAAACATAGACCGTTCGATAAAAACTCTTCCGAGTTAGCTAGTGACGTCACATTGTGATCAATTTGACGAAGCCGGTCATGTGAACACTTTATGCAACAGTGATGAACAGTGCCAATGTGTTAAAAAAAAGTGTGTTAATTATTGACTAGGAACTTTAATATATTTTTTTATTTTTTATCAATTATATAATATGACAGAATTAATAATTTAATTGATTTACTTAATAAAATACCAATGAGATATAAGGATTTTGAATTTACATAGGTTTAATTAATTGCTTAAAAATATTTTGCTGCAAATCCCAAAAAATGAACATTTTCAACGATAAATAAACTAAGAATAAATAATTAACTAGCGGAAATGATAAATTATAAATGGTAGGTATCGATAGAATAAATTGCAGTTAACTTGCTAAAAACTACTTATAGAAAATAAAGGTTAAAAGCATGCACTTTAATACATCACAACCGTTGGTTCAACTCCTGTTACAATAACACGCTAAATAAATAGGTAATGAACGTACAAGCTAGCAGTACAACGTTATATTACAAAACACCAAAGACCAACTAACCTCCAAATTTCAAGTTAAGTCCTCCTAAAATCTTGATTATCCTCGTCATCTTGACGTCACGTTTATAGCGTTATCAAAAATCACTGATAATATATTTTAAGCTAATTCACCTTGACGTGCCAAAACTCACAATCTGAGAGAAAGGCACTCGGAATTCAAGTAGGTAACGCTAAGTTGGATCACAAAAAAACACAAACACAAGCGGTATGTAAAAACAGCCGGCGGCACATAGGTGTAGAACTTAGCCATGATTGGCCTACCGTTATCAAGGGTAGGTACCTACTCAATTTCAGCACAAGTACGCCGACCACTTATACAAACAAAGGCACGCATTCAGTTTTTAAATACAGTAAACAGTTAAAAGTGAACTCAATATTCGAATTACGACCGTATACATGATATTTCGAGTGTTTCCAATTAGTATGCTATTTGTGTGATGTAATGCGTGCGTGCGCTATTGATAACCGAACGCGTACCTATTGCCACTGTATTATGTGTAGATCGTCGACAGCTAAATGTTGTTTGTTAGAATTTGCAGGCGGTAGAGATAACATATCTAGAGTTCCAATCTTCTGTTGTTTGAATACAAATAAGGTCAGTTCTATTGTTATGGAAATGTAAGATGGGTGTTTGAGAAGAAAAGCATGTTTTATCACCAACCTGTGAGCCAGGAGGTGCCATGTACCCAGCCGTCTGGCGAGCTGTCAAATTCTTTTTCCTCGATATAAATGTAATCACCGAGAACCAGTTCCAGCTCATCGCTAGCTTTGGGCTCGTATCCTTGAGTCACTTTGTATACCTAATAACAAAACTTCTTTTAAAATATCACACAAACTAATAACAAGCTTTATCGGGCATAGTTATTTGCTCAATGGTCTACATACATCAGTCAGTAAATACTTAGGCGACAATGATAACAAAATCATAAAGCTAACAACTTTTACTTTTACATATTAAGTACTCATATCGGTCGTTTTATTATGCTTTGATCTTCATCACGGCTATTACCGAATCAAACGACATTTCCAATTATAATAGAACTACAACTAATGCTTTCGAATGAAATATGAGAAATTTACCTGATGGTTAGCGAATCGTGGATCCCTGGAGTAGAGCCTCAGTTCCCAGCTAGAATGGTCAGAGGGCTGCATCTCATCCACCAAGGTCTTCAGCTCATCGTAGGCAGCTACGTCGAAGTGATACGCAAGGGTTATGTGCAGGGATTTTACGTGCGCCTCTAAGTTTATTGCTGTTTCGGACAAAGTTATACATTACAGTTACCTTATACAAGGTGGATATAAAATATTTACATCAATCTATTAATTTAAAAAGAAGGGTTGACGAATTTAGGCCCGTTGTTTTATTTAAAATTAAATTTATAGATAGGATTGAATATCTCAGTTTGTCTTGGTGCAAGTAGGTAAATGTCTTTGTTTTACTTTAAATTTCAATTCTTATTTTTAGTAGTCGCGACTGCTACGCTAGAGGTTCTGGGTTCGATTCTCAAGTCAAGCAGTGTCACACTTTCATGCGGTGACATGACATCGTGACATCGCATAGCAGTCGAGTTTTTGACTTATGAACCACAAAAATATTCTAGTATCTAATATACCTACATTCATGCGTATTTTTCATTTTTTTTGGATTATAATTATCTGTGCTGTGCTGCTCGTAGGTATTCAATATATTTTCACGGAAAATGCGACTGCTTTATTAGTGACACCTTGTTATTTTCTCTTTACAATAGTACGCCTCCGCCTAATCCATCGGGGAATACATGCGTGATGGTATGTTGAGGTACATACTTAAAATAATACTGGCAATAAGTATCCTCTTTAAAACCTAAGTAGGTACTAGTATTCTGTACTTGAAACTAAGGACATGCCAAGTACCTACTTCATAGACCACGAGTTTTCAGTCAACAGATATAAGTACATAATAGCCGTTTAAGACTGCGTTTAAGACACAAAATGCGTGAAAAGAGTATGTGCGAGACGGATGTATAAAAAAGTAGTAATTAACAGTAGTTGCTAGCAAGCAACACCTATACAACTCGATACATTACATGAAACTGTATACAAGGTGTTACATTACTGTTGTTACTGTTCCCCATGTTTTGGACAAGCATCAGTCTTTTAAATTAGCGGCGGCCCTAGAGCGTTGCAAGGAACGCGAGTGCACCCAGCGCACCCTTTATAACGGTGTTACTACGGGACAACACTTACGTTGTGTTCCGCCGAGTGAGAGAGGATACCGGAGGCTCAAACCCTTTCAAAAAGCGAGCAACGCACTTGCGACTCCTCTGTTTTGCGGGTGTCCATGGGCGGCGGTAACCGCATACCATCAGGTGATACATAAAATATGCTCGTATCCCCCCCCCCCCCCAACCCATAAAAACATACAACATGAATACAGTTTTAGCCAATTATAGAACGCAATAGAACCCAAAACAATTATCGTTTCTGAAAATACCAAAGGGGTCTAAAGACAGTGTTTATAAAATATAAAGTCACGTCTACGAAGTCGCGGGCAACACCTAGTATAGAATATGTGCCCTAACTCTGAGTTTACAATTGTATCTATCTAGGTATATCACAGAAACACGTGTCTAAATCTACAGCACTGGAATCCTTAGAAAAACCAGATTAGTCTATAGATGAGATGCATATAGTATATAGACCTATAGTATATAGACCATGCATTTAGTAAGCTGCATCAGTCCAGTACATTTTATTTGTACAAATTAAAGGATGGATAACAGATATCATTCTGATTAAAACTATTGAATTATTAACTGTTGAATATTTCCCTCCTTATAAAAAATACAAAATTGTAATAATACAAGGCACACCATTAAATTTTAATTCCAAGCTGATAAAATAATAAAAATAAACTACTACTACTAATAAACTTTTTTACGGATTTAACATTAAGCCATCCAAGACCTCAGTCTACCCTTGTCTATTGATTCTGTAAAGGATTCGAAACAATACAAGAATGTGATAAAATCTGTAAAAAGTAGTGTTATTTCAATGTACACATTGAAATAAAACTACTTTATATTTTACGTAAGTGTCAGAAACCAGTAAGATAAATTTGTTACTATTCAATAATAATAATGAGTATTGAGCGTGGATACATATTAACCCAACCGTCTTATAAAATAATTTATAGTTGTTTTCATTTCATTCATACTTGAAGGTATGAAGCTATTTAAAAAAATGCACCATTGCTTTTTTGATTGACTTCTTTCAATTAATGTTTTTTACTTATTTGATCAATTATGGTCATTGTTTATAAGACAGTTAAGAAATAACATAATTGTGAGAGATAATATGAAACAAAACAAAACATGATAAGATGAAATTTTTGATTTCATTTCATTTCATAAAACAAAACATACTCAAATAATATTTACCTTCAAAGTGGCGACATGCTCAAGAGGTCTGCTATTTCTCTACTTTATGACATAGCTGATAAATAAAATAATAAATGGTTAAATGAAGGAAAATCATGAGAAACTAGGAGGACCATAGTGTTGAGAAAAGGCAAAATTAATCATTTCTAAGAATGAATATTACTATTATGTACAAAATAATTTATTAAAAAATATGATTAAATGAATATTCTCACTACATCTATAGAGATATGAAACAAGCTTGATTTGCAAAACATGTGCAGTATATTTTGGCATAACATTGGTAGAAACTTGTTTAATACTATGGCAAACAAAACTGCTTACTATGAAGCCATAAAGCCTGCTAAATCTTGTTGGAAAACAAGTAACTATGGAAACTCTTACATTTGATGGGTTTCTCCTGTGGCATGGTGCACCATGGGAAGCAGGTGCCCAATGCATCCAGATGTTCATAGGTATCCACCATTACACCCACTATAAAGTAATGTTAGTTGGGATGTTACACTACATAAAAATATAAAGGACCTAGGTTAATTAAGTTGCATTATAATAAAAAAGAGGGAACATTCAGGACAATAATATAATGGCCTTGCAGGAAATGGCAGTTCTTAAACATTAAGGCTTTGTAAATCTACTTTATTTTATGGAGCCCTACACCAAGTGAATATTAATAAAAGATACTGAAATTTTAATTAGGTAACAGTAAAATGACCCTAAACCAAGGGACCCTGGTGACCTTCCAAGGGAAAAAGGACTTTAGGAACTGCTCTATACAAAAAATATATTAAAGTTATCCAATATACCTGTTTTAAGTAAGACTTTTAAAAAATTACAAAAAATCATAATATTAATGTAATAACATTAGTACTTACATACTGAAGACACCTGTTTGACATATTGTATAGCTATTCTTTTCAAGTAGTCTGCATGTTCCTCAGAGACAAACAGGCCCATGAAGTTATGTGACACATAAGGCTCAAGCTTCAGGGGGCAGTTTGGAGGGTCCCCAACTTTCTCAACCACATGCTTCACTGCTTTTCCTAGCTGCAATGAAGTCTCATCTGGGGCCTAAAACAAATTATTTTATTATAATTTATAGATTTTGTCTATGAGATTATCCACCAAACCTTAAACTTTTTAGACCAAAATTAAAGATTGATTCATTGATTGTTTGTTTGCCATAGAGTGATAATGGATACTTATATTATCAATTAAAATAATGAGCAGAATTTAATTCCCTTAAGTATTTATTTAATATGTGTACAAATTACCTTAAAAAATGAAACTAAAGTTATATGGGGAGGAAAGTTATGTGCTCCATTCCAACCAGATATTTTTTTGGATTTGTCCCAGAATTCAAGTAGCTGATTAAGTAATGGTCCTGTTGGACTGGCATAGAAGATATACTCTCTTGGTTCATCAGCATCAATGTGTGCATCATTCACATGAGTCAGTAGCCAATCAGATGCCAGCTGAACACTGCGGTTGCCAGTGGCTGACAGAGCCTTTAGTCTGTAAAAAAACTTTATTGAGGACAAAATGAAAAATATCGGAAAAAAATAAAACTAAATAGTATTATTCTCAAGATCCTGAACTGTGATGTGTAATTTAGATTATGGATGTAACATAGAAGCAGACAGTAACATTTATTATCCTTAGTAATTTAGATTATGGATGTAACATAGAAAGCAGACAGTTACATTTATTAATCTTTGAAAATGTACGTACGCCCGGTGCCTCGGAAATCCCATTTGTAAAAGTATTTGAAGCGGAGAGGCATCTTGTTTGGCTTTACTGGAAGAAGACACTTTACGCGGGGGAAGGTTTGCCATTCTTATAAAATGATGTCGTAAACCACACCAAATTCGCTGCATAAACTTATTACATGAAAACTATAAAAAAAATAAGAAACAAACTGATGAGTGACGATTACAAGTAAACAGCGAAGCCAAGATTTTAAAACGAGGATTGTTAGTTTTTCTTTTCTGATGATCTGATCATTAACTTAAATTATATTGACACTTGTATACTTAATACATTAATTGATTTTATTAATTATCCCAAGACCGTAGAATGAAATAAATAAACGCGAAATAATCTCAACGATCCAATTTACACCAGGCACGGGCCGCGGCCGGGGCACCCAAGCAATATGACAAGTTGACATTGACATTGACATTTGACAGCGTCAACCTCTGGTTCTGTCATTGAAGTAAATTTTAATTTTTACTCTGACATCTGAGACTGATTGAGCCTGATTGACATACATACATACGTACATATTTTCACGCCTGTCTCCCATTGGGGTAGGCAGAGACTATAGATTTACACTTGCTACGATCCTGGCATACTACTTTCGCTTCATCTACGTTCAATAAGCTCCTTTTTACGTTTACGTTTAGGGTGCTCTTAACCTGATCTTTTTTAAGAACGGCCGCAACTTGGTTGTGGTACGTTCGTCGAGGTCGGCCCCTTCCAACTCTTCCATCCATACTCATCATGTATACTCGTATCGTCAATCTCCGTTCATCCATTCTCTCTACATACCCAAACCACCTTAGCATACCTTTCTCAATCTTTGTTACTACACCTTCTTTCCACCACACCGCTCCCTTATCACACTGTTCCTCACTCTATCTTTCAAAGTTACCCCACACATACTTCTCAACGCTCTCATCTCTACAGCATTTATTCTACTTTCATGTCTCTTCTGCCATACCCAACTTTCACTACCATACATTAGTGTCGGCGCCAACACACCCGCAATTACAGCCCGTCGTGCCTTTTTGGACACTCTTCGGCTATTCATGAAAGTGTGTGTGTAGCGCCCCTGATTGAGCTGACTGACAATTCTGGTTTACGTAACAATGAAGCAGCGTAAACTGGATTGCTACTACATTTAGGGAGAATTAATGTCAAATTAGCGCTCATCATAATACATACATTAATGCCAGCCAGCCAGCTAGCCAGACAGAAGACGGCTTGAAGTGTCACGTGACCGCTGGAAATTGTGTTCATAATACGAATTTGCAAGGCAGTTCATTTCACGGCCTAAACTGACTGGAAATAAGAGTTCATAATACGCCCCACTGTGTCAATAAAAAAGGCAGAATAAGTACTACCCGATATATTACTATCCTCTATGATAAGTACCTAAAGGTACTTAATATAAATCAATGATCTATGATGGTTATCTACAGTTGAAGGGTTACCAGTTTTTGACAAAAAAAGATAGTGAATATTCATTATTCAATAGATTATTTCTTAGAATTTTTATTTTGATTTTATCATTCATTCTTTACACAAAATTATTCACTACCCAACACTATTAGTTGTAGTGTGGTATCATTATTTCTCTTCGAATTGTCAATGTCAAGTTAATGAATACAAATAACAGTCGAAGTTATCTATATATATATAAAAGAAAGTTGTGTTAGTTACTCCATTTATAACTCAAGAACGGCTGAACCGATTTGGCTGAAAATTGGTGGAGAGGTAGCTTAGAACCAGGAAACGGACATAGGATACTTTTTATCCCGTTCCCGTGGGATGTCATGACAGACCGAATTCCACGGGGGCGAAGCCGCGGGCAGAAGCTAGTACTCTGATATTTCAATGGATTCTGAGGGTCAATGTATATTCTATCAAAGGTGAATATAAATATGTCGCAGTTGACAAGAAAAATAAAAGAAGATAATGCCACCGAACTGTACCGTCCAATCGTAACAATTTCTCGTAACATGTGTAGCATAGCAGCCATAAGATAGTATCTTGAATAATATGGGTATCATACTCACAGAGTACATTATACCTAAATACTAGTATCTCTAAGTAGTCTGTGATTGTATCTATAACAGTGTTGCCAGATGGTTACATTTCTTACATTTTTCGTAGCTTTTAACCCCTTCGCGTAACATTTTTTTTATCACTGATAGGCTTACGCTTGCTTGACCACAATTTACCTGATGTTAAGCATCGAAGTGGTCTACGATGGAGCGCGCTTGCCTAGAAGGTACCTATTCACTCTCGTCTTGAAGACACCCAAATTGTAGTACTCAGAGAACAAAGATTCCGGTAACGAGTTCCACAATAGAGCAGTACGTACTATAAATGTACACGCAAAACCTTTCGTGCGAGATTTAGGCACTTCCAACATGTACGTAATATTTATATTTATGGCATTTTTCATAACTTTTGAGAACAACGAGATTAGTAATAGGATTTTTATTTTATTGCAAAAAGTATACGAACGCATCCAAATTGAACACACATTTTTGCTTCCTGGTAAGAGAACATGGAATGAAAAAAATCAGGAGCTAAAAAATAGGTCATTCGACATCATAGATCCCAAAATGTAACTTTTGCACCAAAAATGTTACTTTTCAGGAAACGAAACGTAACTTTCGACTCAAGGGCCCTGGCAACATTGATCTATAATCTGTATATCTAAACCTGAAACCACAGACTACTAAGAGATGCATCTAAAATGTATTTAGTCAAGAACTCCAGAGTTTAATTATTGTCTGTGAAACTTAATTTTGTTAATTTGTTTAATTAATTTTGTGGTGGTGAAACGCGGAATCGCAACATATTTTGAAAATAAGTATTATATTTTGAAGTCAAAAATGTATCTCAGATATTATTTAAACGAAAAGGGTGACAGGCATTACACATTATCGGTAATCTTGTTTTCAATACTTTTCAATATTCTCATAACCTAAAACTCACGTGTTCTGTTTACAAATAAATATTATCAATATTAAAATTTTAATTCAATATTTTCACTAACATCTCATTATGGGACGTTGTAATCGGCCTCCATGGATAAATTGAGAACTGACTGAGAGTGGACATCATGTCAGTTTAAAATAATCATGTTAGTAGTGTACATGGTACATAGTAGTAAGTAGTGAAGTTCATAGCGATATTATCGAGTGGTTTTATAGCATTTGATAGGCGACTCTCTGACCATCTCTAACTCCTTTGAATATTTTTCGCTATTCCTTTTTGTTTCGGATTTGGCCATCCATGCCAACTTCAGAAATTCTGCAAATAAGTAGCATGGATGGCAATGTAAAATAATTATCCTATCACTAGATATGTTACATTTTCATAAGCTGATGAAATAAATTATCATTTATTTATTTATTTGTCTTTAAAATTTATATTCTCTTCAGTCATGATCCTACTAATATTATAAATGCGAAAGTTTGTGAGGATGGATGGATGGATGTTTGTTACTCTTTCATGCCAGAAGGGATTTTATCTGAAGTCCACGCAGACGAAGGCGCGGGCAGAAGCTAGTAATAAATAAAGAAGTATACTTCAACTAAGAAAGCAAACTCCAATGTGTTATTTGATAAATTAAAATTTATTATTTACAGACTATAGATCCATATGGAAAACCAACAATATCGGCACATCCAGGTACTTGTATAATATTTTAAATATTAGTTCTAAACTTGAGGAATTTAGGTAATAATTACAATCTGTTTCATAGTTCTAGGTGTTTTGGTTACAGTTTATTTTATGTATTCCAGCTCGTTTCTCCCCTGAAGACAAGTATTCAAGACATCGGATAATAATTAAGAAGAGATTTGGACTTCTTTTGACACAACAACCTGAACCAATTCTATAAGACATTAATATAAATAATATTTGTAAGCATATCATTATTTTTTATTTTGGAGATCCTATATCCTGGTTGATTCTGATAATAATGTAAGGATACAGATACAGGAAATAGATTGGATGTCAGATTTTTGGATTTCCAAAAATAATTTAATGTGTAGTAGGTATGTATAATATTCTTGGTCATAGGTGTTTGACAAATGAGATCAATGGTATGATTTTTTTTTATGGGATAAGGGAGCAAACAAGCAGACGGATCACCTGATGGTAAGCGATAACCACCGCCCATGGACACCCGCAACACCAGAGGAGTCACAAGTGCATTGCCCGCCTTTTAAAAGGGTTTGGGCCTCCGGTAACCTCATTCACTCGGCGAAACACAACGCAAGCGTAACTTCACGCCGGTTTTCTGTGAGGCCGTGGTAGTGTGTTAAAAACTGTTATCATTGAGTAAAGCCATCCAGAAAAGTATTTGGTGGCAAGATTTTGGGATAGCAATTTCACCAGTTAATGTGTGAGATAAATTATATATTTTTTAGTATAGACTGTCTGTTATATAAACTGCCTCATTAGCCTAGTGGTCCTGAGCGTGACTGCTACGCTTGAGGTCCTGGGTTCGATTCCCAGGTCGAGCTAAGTGTTATTGGGTATGTGTTCTATGAAATTCCCAGCAGCAGCTCGGAGTTAGGAATTTGTGCCCGGTTAATGGCAATAGGCTCGCCCCTATTACATGGGACCTAAACATACCGGCGAAATGTGGGTGTACATTAGTACGCCTCTGCCTAACCCTTCGGGGAATACAGGTGTGATGGTATGTTATGTTTTTTAGTATAGTTCAAACCCCTTTTCGGAAAATCTTTGCCCAGTAGGAGAGTAAATGGGTTGACGAAATGTAAATTAAAATCGGAGAGTCTAATCCTGGGTTTCATATTACAACAACCAACCATCATACAATATCAAAGTATGTATCGTACTAGAATTGTACAATTCGGGATAACTGCTAGCTGCTTTACAAAATAGCTGTTATGTAAAATAGCGAATGGCTTCCAGCTGAATTGCCAATGCGATACGTTTATAAAAACCGCTACCCACGTTTTGTTTTGTAGAATGACTCATTTGCAGTTTTATGTAAAAAACTTGCAACCAAATTTAGTTTTGATGGAGTTATTTCGGGATGAAATATGTTTAAATTGGTTAGGTTAGAACTGTGACCAAACGACACACCAGCCGAGCGAGCGAAGCGAGCGTGGCCGCGGCAGCGGCCGGCCGGCGAACGCAAGTTTCAAAATACTAGTACATACTAGTAAGTCAATTGACTGTGATTCAGTAAATTACTAAATTGACAGTTGGAGGGTTACAACTTACAAGTTTTTGACAAAAAAAAGATCCTCACTATCTCATTTTTTTTCTAAAATTAGTAAGAATGAACGAAATTGAATGAATTTAAATAATGTACTTGGGTGTTTTTCACAAAAAATTACCCTAGCAAAATCGGATTGTCACAACTTCAAACATTTTTATTTTTGTTTTTTTATAAGGGACGTATAGATGTGAAATGTTATATGATTAAGGCAGACATTATAAAATCAAGTTAAATTGTATATCAAATATCATATAATATAATGTATATCAAGTATCAAGTTAAAATAACTAAATAAAAAACACCATTTATAGACGATAGCTATATTTTTTTTTAAAAGCGCCTGAAGTGAAGATTTCGTTTGTCCCACTGTGCTCTCGGAGATTTTCGGATTTCGAATACTTCTAACTTGTAGACTATTGAGCTTTGAGTAACTATGTTTAGGTGTTCGAACATAATGTCTTTATGTCTATAGTGTGTTTTTGGTCTTTATGTGATTAATTTATAGTTATTTTTAAGAAATATCATTAAATTAACGTTGTCCTACGAAAACCATAGTACCGGAAAATCTGGTATCGTCACGGTGAATTAGATATCTTACATAAGACAAAATCTACTAATTTGTGTTTTTTCTACTTTCCTGGCAACATTGTGATCGTATTTTGATACCGCCATAACGTCGATTGTGATAAAATCTGTGATTAAAGTGTTGTGAAATGTTTTCTGGATAGTGAAATTTCTTCTCATTTTCTTTACTTTCGCATATTGTATTTAATACATAAACTAACCTATATTAGATTAATAAAGCTAAAAACAAGTTAATTTAACAGAGTATTAGTTCAATTCAATTTTTAGGAATGGCAATGTGCCGATTTCGACTATATTTTTAATTTTAAAAGTTTCGTCGTATGAATATGTCACCTCCTAGCTCCTGTGCGTCATGTGACATACTACCGGAAAAATCGTGACGAACTTGAATTATAAAGCTAGCGTACAACGAAATATTTAATCTTGTAATAGATAATAATTACCTACGTGTTACTACTAGTATTCTATTATCTGTGGTGTTACCTAATTTTGATAAGAGGTATTTGTATTGTTTTTTTGTACGCACGTCATACCCGTGAGAATCTAAATTGACAGTAAATTGTGTTTTAAATTGGCAGTGTGGATACTGCTCATATTATTCCTATTCGTCACGCAATTTTCGTAGTAGTCACTGTCCTATATTCTAAATTGTACAAAACTAGTTTTAAAAGTAGGTATCTAGATTTCATTGATAGAGTATTAAGTTTTGTCACTATTAGAATTGTGTTATTGGCGAAAATTGGTTGGTTGGTTTTTATTAGAAGAAAATAGACAAGGAAACCACTTTTATTAATTATTCTTATATTTCACATCTTATTTACAAATTTTTCGTTTAATTTTCTATTAATCCACTTTTATCATTCAATTTTTACGCAAAATCATTCACTACCCCAATACTTTTAGTTGTAGTGTGGTATCCATAATTCTCTTCGAACTGTCAAGTTACTGAATACAATTTAAAAGTCGGAAGTTTATACGGAGCGACCTCTTTAGTGAGATAGGTACAGTCGCCGTCAGATATATTGTAGCACCCAAGGTGACCAAATACTTCTGAACAATTTAAAATGTCAATAAGTTCCATACACTACAAGTTACCATTAATATCTGAACATTCATTACTTCATTAATATCTGAGCAAAAGCTTGTCAATAATTTCTATAAGTACATATAATTAACCAAAATTTTCTGAACACTTCTAACGTCAAGTGTATCTACGCAGACAAACACTGAGTTTACCTAACTTGTGTTTTAGTTAGGATGAACCAAACATTATCAGTGATTTAATACGATGGAAAGGGAATAAAAATTTTATAGAAAATCATTTACTGTATAGGATGCAAGTGATGCAACTGATACTTATTATGTTAATGTCAAACCATCGAAAGAAAATAGATCTTGGTTTTGTAATGAAATTAAAAATTATGGTACTAAATATTTTTTAATTGAGACAACATTAATAAAACACTAGCATCTGCCCGCGACTTCGTCTGCGTGGACTTCAGATAAAAAGTAGCCCATGTGTTATTCCAGACTATAATCTCTGTGCCAAATTTTATCCAGATCCGTTCAGCCGTTCTGGCGTGAAAGAGTAACAAACATCCTTTCGCATTTATAATATTAGTAGGATTAGTATTTTGTGTCCTCCTTCTCCATTTAATACGTCCTGTAACCGTTTTCGCATGGAACCAACAACCTTTTCACAAAAATTTCTCCCTCTAAACGTTTCCCAAACGTTATGTGCATGTGCTTCCTTTGTTCTACATTGATTCCCATCAGTATAATCCAAATATCTGAACAGTTATAACGTCAAGTGTATCTGACACTTGACGTTATAAGTGTTCAAATATTTTTGGTTAGTTATTTAAATGTATAGAAATTATTGACAAGCATTTGCTCAGATATTAATGAAGTAATGAATGTTCAGATATTAATGGTAACTTGTAGTGTATGGAACTTATTGACATTTTAAATTGTTCAGAAGTATTTGGTCAACTTGTCTGCTACAATATATCTGACGGCGACTGTACCTACATACCGAATTTTCAATTCAAACGTGTGTTATTATTCGGATGCCGATACCATTCCTGCTAGAGGCGTTTTATTAGGTCTTTACCTATGAAATTGCCGTTCTGCAGTAATGGACATTTCAAATCAAAATAATTTTTGTTTGGCTAAGAATTCTAATTTCAAATTAATTTTATTTTAAAAATATGGAATTATTTTTCCAAAAGTCGTCATTTGTTTATTGATTAGTGTTACATTTTCATCACATTTCAATCTTTTTCGTCATCATGGATACGTTAAAATTTCGAGTAATTATGGAATATGAGTACCGTCGTGGCAGCAACGCGGCACAAGCGGCACGCAACATCAACGACGTTTACGGAGCTAACACTACAAACCAACGCACCACCTGTTATTGGTTTGCTCGCTTCCGTTCTGGGAATTTCGTCCTGAAAAATGAACCTTGCGGTCGTCCGAAGACTTTGGCCGACAATAACGAATTGAAGGCGATTGTGGAAGCTGATGATACACAATCGACGGCTGAATTAGCAGCAGCTTTCGACGTTAGCGTCAAAACAATATTAGTCCATTTGCGTCAAATTGGCAAGGTAAAAAAGCTTGACAAATGGGTGCCCCGCGAACTCAATCATCGCCAGCGCGAAGTACGCGTCGAAACGTGCCTTGCACTGCTCAACAGACACACAAATGAAGGAATTTTTAACCGCATTGTTACCTGCGATGAAAAATGAATTCTGTTTGATTTGACCGCAAACGCTCAGCAAGTTGGTTGGATCCTGGTTCAGCTCCTAAACAATGCCCTCAACGAACTTACCCCTAGAAAAGTAATGGTCACTGTTTAGTGGTCTAACGCCGGTGTGATTCATCACAGCTCTTATCATACGGGGTGAGCATTACTGCAGATGTGTACTGTGAACTGAACACAATGATGGAGAAGCTGGCACATCTCCAACCAGCATTGGTCAATCGCTCGTCTGCGCTGCTCCTGCACGATAACGCGCGACCTCATACTGCACAGCATACGGTCTCCAAGTTGCAAGAACTAGGGTTGGAAGTTCTCCGCCATCCGCCCTACTCACCAGACCTTGCGCCTACAGACTACTACTTTTCCAGAATTTGGATAACTTCTTGGCTGGAATAAAATTAAATACCCGAGAGGCAGTACAAAATGCCTTTGAAGAATTTGTTGCCTCCCGTTCAAACTGCCACTGCGTTGGCAAAGATGCATTGATTGCATGGGTGATTACTTCGATTAATACAAATAAAAAATACATGAAAAAAAATCGTTTAAATTTTTTCATACAAAACGGCAATTTCATAGGTAAAGACCTAATATTAGGGTGATATCTAAGTAATACTATTATTGAATATATTCACTAAGCCATATTAGCATACCATACCTATTACTGGGTAATAGTCAAATATTAGTCAGCCATTTTGAGATTCATATTATCTCCGTATTCGTTAACTCTAACATAACATTGATATCGTAACTATTCTCAGAATAGATACGATATTATTTATTCATTTATTATTATGGCACTTCAACGACTTATTCACTAAACACAGTATAGAATATGATATACAAACACTTTGACGGTGAATTCGTCACTTAAAGAAGTGCACAGCACTGGCATTATAAAAGTTGTGACAAAACTACGTTTTTTTTTTAATATTACGTTTTTTTTACCATAACAACAGACCGTGGCAGACAATTTGAATCCGAACTATTTACTAAGTTGATGCTTCGCATGGGAATTCAGCGCATACGAACTACAGCGTACCACCCCCAATCGAACGGTTTGGTAGAACGTTGGCACCGCACACTTAAAGCAGCACTCGCCGCAAGATTGAATACAACGAATTGGACGCACGAGTTACCCACTGTATTACTCGGTCTACGCGCCGCATACAAGTCAGATATCGGCGCCAGTACTGCGGAATTATTATACGGAAGAACACTACGCCTGCCCGGTGAATTCTACGGTGAAGCAGTTACAACGTGGAACACGACATCGCACCTTATGAATAAACTTAGCGAGGCATTGAAAAAAGCACAGGTGCAGCGCGAAGCAAACAAAAGGACAGCTGTTTTCATTCACGGCGATCTATATAAATGTACACAAGTGTACGTACGCAATGACGCAGTGTGCAAACCATTAACACCTACCTATAACGGTCCGTATCGTGTCATCGATCGCAGAGATAAGCACTTTACCGTTCAGTTATATAATAATAATAATAATAATAAGTGGACAGTGGACAAGGGACTCACCCCGCTATCTTTGGCTAAAGAGAACTGGCGCAAACCTGTGGTGCTTAGTACCAACGACCGCAAGGAAGTATGGCAGAGCAAGGAGCTTCACGGACGCTTTTTCCGTGCCCTTCATGGGCCCGACGTAGATTTCTTAGCGTCCGTGGCCTGGCTACGCTTCGGTGACCTCTTCGGGGAAACCGAGGGTTCGGTCTGTGCAATTATGGATGAAGTTATGCTGACGAACAACTACCGGAAGTATATCATGAAAGACGGGACGATCGACATATGTCGGGCGTGCCATTGTCCCGGTGAGTCTATCAGGCATATTACTTCTGGGTGTTCTCGTCTGGCTAACGGTGAGTATTTGCACAGGCATAACCAAGTGGCCAGGATTATCCACCAGCAACTTGCTTTAAAATACGGCCTTGTGGATTCTGAGGTGCCGTATTACAGGTATGCGCCCGACCCAGTTCTCGAGAATGACCATGTCACGTTGTACTGGGATCGATCTGTTATCACTGACAGGACTATTGTTGCCAATAAGCCTGATATAGTGGTAATAGATCGATCAGCGCGCCGCACAATGATTATCGATGTCACCGTCCCGCATGACGAGAACCTCGTGAAGGCTGAGAAAGAGAAACAATTAAAATATCTCGACTTAGCCCACGAGGTGGTCGCCATGTGGGATGTGGACTCGGCCATCATTGTACCGATAGTCGTCACGGTCAATGGACTTATCGCCAAGAGCCTCGACCAACACCTCAGGAGGCTCGAGTTGGATGGCTGGGTTAAGGGCCTGATTCAGAAGGCAGTACTCCTTGATACGGCGCGTATTGTGAGGAGGTTCCTGTCTCTGGGGCCCTAACCACCGGTAGCTTGGACCCTGCTCCCCATGCCGGTGGACAACTATTTTTATATTTTTAAATGTTTTTATTTTCCCTTGTTTTTTATAAAAATATTTAAAAATGTAAATTATATGATTTTAAAGGAATAAATGGAATAATAATAATATTCTGGGACATTTTTACACAGCACCATCTAGTCCCAAACTAAGCAGAGCTTGTACTATGGGTACTAGACAATGGATATAATACTTATATACTTTTTTTTTTTGTAAATACATACTTATAATACATAAGAAACACCCAGACGAACACAAACACTTATATTCATCACATAAATATTTGTGTCCTGTGGGAATCGAACCCACGACCTCATGGTCAGCAGTCCGGTACTCGAACCACTAAACCACAGAGGACGTCTCGTTAGAAAATAGAAGTTCTAACATATCCATAGATCGGTTGAAACCTGCATACAAATACAGCGAGGAGCAAGCAGATGAAGCACCTGTCACCTACAGCTATATAACCAAATCTGGAAGAACATCAAAACCTCCGGTACGCTTCGCTGAGGGGGGAATAATGTAGTGACCTAGAAACATACAAGCGCAGCCCACATCCAACCGCCGCCGCCGAGGTACATCGAGAAGCGACAACATCCCTGCGTCGATTACCATCGTTCACTGACTGTGAAACTAGACATGTGTAGGTGATGCGCGTAATATTACTCGGGTGATATTACTTCGCAATGTAATGCCATATTACGCATTACGCGACGAAAACTAACATCACACCATCACCCGCGCATTTCCTATAATAGAAGAGTGCGAGTGTGAGGAGTGATGAAGTGATGTTTGATGTAAGTAATGTTCGTTTCTGGAACGTAATTTCGCATTCTGTTCTGCCTACTCGAATCGACTTCGCGCGACGCGCGGTAGAGTGAGACAGATGGACGTTGTTCCACAAGTTAGATAGAGAGACGAGATAAGGCGAAGACAAGAAACGTTCGTGACGGATTTTAAGCCGTAAGTTTTTATGAGGTTTATTTTTATTTAGCCGGGTTTTTACCTATGATCACTTGCATTGTTTACATTTTTTTTGAGTCAGAACTATGTAGTTGGCGAAATGCATTTTGTTGGCTAGATATTCTTTAAAATTAATATCACTTCAAAGTAATAGTACAGTTGAAGTACAAACATTATGAGATCGTTCGAATACGTCGCGTAATGTTTCGAGTAATGCGTAATGTTATCGAGTAATATCACCTGACCGAAAAAGTAATGTTGCCACACATTACTTCATAGGGTGATGTTTTGCGCATGTCTATGTGAAACCTCTGCCGCCTGTATTTATATGACGCGCGTTTCTAGGATCATACTCTGTACAAACTTACTCGCACCCTATTGGTTGAAATAATATTTGTAAATTCTTGTTGATATACTACTTGTAAGGTTAACTATTGTAATATAACTAGGATGCTTTAGTACCAAATATATTCCAACTAATTCGTATACATCTCGTCTTTTATTATTTCAACGACTCGCTAAAAGTCTACGCTAAACTAATATGAATATACAGCTCGTATCATAATATCTATACCTATTACGAATATATTAGTTACACCTCTAATTCCTGCTCTACCAGTTTAAATACTTCGCTGGAAATAAATGGTTTAGTATAAAATAAAACTAAAAATTCGTAAATAAGATGTGAATTATAAGAGTAATTGATAATAATTCATAGAAGTACATAATTTCCTTTTTTTTTCTAATAATAGAAACAAACCGAAAATAAAAATCATGTAATTTTACTTTATCATTTTCGACATTTTATCAATTACCTTCCTACTGAGAAACGAATTTTACAATTTTTAATAGTATAAATTGTGTTCTGAAGACAAGTTAAATATAAATAAAATATCTGTTCATGTAAGATGTAAGTACATATAATTCATTCTTACACCTTACACCCCTCACTATTGTAAAAAACTGGTAATAATATTGCACATTGTCAATTTTATATTATTTTTCAAAACTTGAATTTCTCCGAAGTTTAATGTACAATTATGGTGGATAATTAACCATTAAGTGTTCGTGAACGTGTGAGAGTGTAGGCAAATGATATAAAATTGAAAATCGTGACTTTTTGGGTTCACTCCTAAACTCCATCGAAGCCTCAATAAAGTTTCTACCGTTTTATTGGGGCAACTCAACAACTTATACTTGACTGGCGAACACCAAAAGTGTGGTGCCATATTACAATCCCACGATGGGAAATATTACTTGATTACTCTAATACGTGACACTGGCAAATACACAAATAGTGTGGCGCCATAACTAAAAAAAAAAAAAAGTCGAAGATTGACACCTGTGGTTGACAAAGTCGATTTTGTTATTTGTTTGGTTTACGATTCATTTTGATAAAGATATAAGAAATATATAAAAAGAAGTGCAATATGTCCTATAAAAAAGAAGATTTAAAAGTCTATTGGAACAAAATAAATCATGCATTCCCAATACTCAATGATACCATCTTCAGCGACTGCAGCAACGCCGAGTACGAAGAAATTCAAGAAATGATCACCGGCCTCGGTATTCAGATCAAAATAAGAGATCTGGTACTTGTACATATTGAAAAATATCTGCGACAACATGTGGCGCCTTCGTTTTGGTCCAAATTTGTCAAAGTAGAAGAAGATGTGAAAGCCTTTCAACTATTTAAGTCAGCTGTGAACGACCTTTATGACTCTGTGTCAAATGTCTCAGGAATGTTACAAAGATTGACCATATTGAACAACAGCTGTAGTGATTGCAGGTCAATTTATGGTGAAAAAGATATCATTTCGGGGTTTAAACAACTGGTAAGAGCAACCTTGCTGTCTCAGTTACCATTGGATTTCCAAGAGATCATTACAAGTTTTTACAAAGTGTCTTTTAATGTTTTTGACAATGAATATGAAAGCTCTGATATGGGTGAAGATGTCATGTGTTCAGGTTGCTTAAATGAATGCTCAGATTGTAATTGCATGTACATTGTAAAGGTCTTTCATGATACAAACAGGAAACTAATGGAGTTACAATTACTTGAAAGACTGACTGGTCAAGTGTTGACTAATTTCATACAAATGAGAATAGAATCTCACATACAGAAGCTTTGCACTGGAACATTTGATATGTCACACATAGATTTCTTAGAAACCTGGCTTGATACAACAGTTATGTCATGGTTAACTAGGATTTACTGTGGAGGATCATCAAAGCCATCTCCTGATGATAAGAATACTCTTAATGCTATATCAAAGTTTAAGCAAAAACTAAGTTACTTCTTGTACCATAGCTATACCAAATTGCGAATAGATCAATTGTTTAATATAATTATAGAATATCCTGACTCGCAGCCTGCAGTGGATGATATTAAAATATGTTTGGAAAAGACTGATTTGAGATCCACTTTATGTAAGAACTTACAAAATGCCCTTGAAACAAGATTATTGCATCCTGGTGTCAATACACCTGACATATTAACTGCCTATGTTACTACTATTAGAGCTCTGAGACATCTGGATCCATCCGGAGTCATACTTGAAACAGTAACAAAGCCTGTTAGAAATTATTTAAGGAACAGAGATGATACAGTTCGTAGTGTTGTTAGTAGTTTGACCGAAGAGGGTGCAGGAAGTGAATTAGCTGAGGAACTGGTCAAATTTGCAGCTGAAGCTGATGTTGATATTGAGAAAGATGAAGCTTGGGATGATTGGAACCCTGACCCTGTTGATGCTGACCCTACCGTGGACTCCACTGATAGAAGAGCTAACGATATCATATCAATGCTTGTAAATGTATATGGTAGTAAGGAATTATTTGTTAATGAATACAGGACGCTTCTAGCAGACAGATTGTTGGCACAAAGTGCTATAAACACAGAAAAAGAAATCAGATATCTGGAATTGTTGAAATTAAGATTTGGAGAATCACAACTTCACTTCTGTGAGGTAATGCTCAAAGATATATCAGATTCTAAAAGGATAAATGCCCTTATACAACAGGATAAGGAGATAGAAATACTTAATAAAAAATTCACTTCAAATGCAATGATTTTATCTGCACAGTTTTGGCCACCATTCAAGGATGAGAGCCTGGAATTGCCCGAACAAATAACACGCCATTTTGAGGCATACACAAAATCATTTGAAGCTTTGAAAGGAAACAGAACCTTAAGTTGGAAACCACATCTTGGAAATGTAAATATTGAAATTGAAATCGGAGACAAGAAATTGGACTTAACAGTCTCACCATTTAATGCTACTCTAATAATGCATTTTCAAGAAAAGACAGAATGGTCAATAGATGAGCTACATCAGGTAATGAAAGTACCTATTACTATATTAAGGCGGAAGATAACGTATTGGCAATCAATGGGCATCATCACAGAAAACAGTACAGACCATTTTGTTTTAGTTGATAGTTCTGATGCGAACAAGGCTAATGTAGCTACAAACCAAGTTCAAGAAATGATCTGTGAGGATGATGAGACAGAAAGTGTTATGGCCTCTGCCCATGACCAAAGGGAAGGGGAATTGCAAGTATTCTGGTCATACATTGTTGGCATGCTGACAAACTTAGATTCCCTCCCTCTAGACCGCATTCATCAGATGTTGAAGATGTTTGCCTCACAAGCTCCAGGCACAGAGTGCAGTCTCCAAGAGCTCAGACAGTTTTTAGACACAAAAGTACGAACACACCAGCTTGTCTTACAAGGGGGAATGTATAAGTTACCCAAGACATGAAATATAATTTGTATCATGAAATATATAGGGTTAAATACAATTCATTCGTACTGAATGACAAGAGTAAAAATAACTTGAAAAAAGTTTAACAAAACTTTATTTATTACATCATTTTAAATATAAAATTTGGTTACATTAGTTAGATAATGTCTGTGGGTTAATATCTTGATTACCTATTATTATAAGTGACAATTCTTGAAGCTATCTCAATCAACAAATACTAGCAATAATAAATTAGCTGTAATAAGTTATAAGTAATACCACCACATTATTTAATAAAATATAACATTTTAATACTTAGTGTTTGCAATACATAATCTTGTGTCAGTCTTAACAACTATAAAAATACTGTTTAAAATTAAAAAGTGGAAATAATCATTCAGATTAATAAATAATAATTACTATTTAATGAATATAACTAAGATATACTGAGAAACAATACAAATTCTTCAAAAAATATTTTGAATGGAATGCATCAGATTAGTTGATGTGTGTACCACAGGTAAACTATAAATGCAAGTCGATTCTTACACAATACTATCACCACAATTGTATCCCAATTTAGCAGAATAAAAAATATCAATATAATTTTAACAAATAGCAGATTGGAATGCAAGTTAATGTTATTACATTTTACAATCTAGCCGAATCAATATATCAAGAACAGGCAAACTGTTAAATGTGTCCAGGAACACTCAGAAGCACACACAAGTAATATTATGTAGGATATATTGTGGTATAATAACATGAAGACTTCATTATGTGGCTTATTTATTACCTGATTACTACCTACTTTCATTATGTTTTAGCCTGGTATAAGTCCTCTCTAAACAAAATAAATAACAACAAAGAATGGGACTTGATTTAATAGCAATTATGTAAATAAATAGAATTATAATAAACAAACCTACAACAGTTAAAGCTCTATATCTAGTTTACATATGTACAGAAAACACCAATGTAATGTCGAATGATTGCTGACTATAGTTTGTATGTATATTTTTAAGACATTTACAAGAAAATATTACGTGTTAAAATGTTTTTAACATTTTTACTCTACAGTTTGCACATCAGTTCCAAGCTAACAGCAAGCATGTACATTACATTATAAATTAAATACTATAGATATTAAAAGCTTACAAAATATTAAGTACATAAAGTTTCCTTTAAGTCTGTTAAGTAGTGCTATAATCTCTCGATGGACGAAATAACTTAAGAAGCAGAGTGGAGACATTCACAGAACATTTCAACTGTTTTCATTTCACCTACAGGTTCGGTTGTATAGCATCTTATCAAACAGTCCGATACTATAATTTTACTTGCATAGATCAAATGTATCACATATTGAACTAAAAAAAGCCTCCATATAGGTACCTTATTATATTCATACGTCATCTCTGTCGGAATGGAATAATATTATTCTTATGGAGTTAAGTAAAAAGCTCATTGTCTAAAACTGTCTTGATAACATTTTCATAGTGTTATGCACCCCATAGCTTTTAGTGACTGGATATAAGTAACTTTTCGTATCATTAAAGCACCGGCTAGCGCTAAGTTTTCGTTCACGATAGCGTTTTTACGAAGCTTATAACGACATGTAACTACGGTCATATTTAGCAAAGTGAGAATTAGTCGACTTTATATATTATCTTGTTTATTTAAATATCAAGAGATAGAATTTTGACATTTAAAAAAATATTTCTCACCGTAAGAATAACAAATTTCACAAATATAATGTAGGTATAATTATGTCACTGTAAATTTGTAAATACCGTTAAGATTATAATCTCACGAGATTGTAAACTGTCGAAAGATTGTGAATAGTAACATTTATTGCTTACAATTTAAATTATTTTGTATAAACTATCCAAGTTCAATATTGGTTGGGTTAAGTTAGAATTGCGATCACAGGATGCACGAGCGTGGCAGCGGCCGACGAGTGTAAGGACCGAAGGCCTTTATTGGAAACAGTATGTTACTGGTTACCATCTAACGGTATTTAGAATTATACGAGACTTATAAATTGTATAGACCGGACTAGGACCGGACATATAAATTGGGTTACCAAGTGCTAAACTAGGTGCCAGGTTTGCATAGACTATGTCAAAATTCTATCTCTTAAGTACTTAAGTAATCAAATCTACTGACAGATTTGATATAGAAACCGGCCGTTGACAAAACAGCTGGACCATAATTAGGTATTCAGTAGAGACTAGTTCTAAAGTAGGCAGGTTGGGTCCGCTCACCGGTTGCGACGCGGTGCGTGGGCGGGGGCGGGGGCGGGTGCAGAGGCGGGGGCGGGCGCGGCGAGGGCGGGCGGCGCGGCCAGGGGCGGCGCGGAGTGCGGCGCGGGCGCGGCGTGCGGCGGCCGCTTGAAGGGCCCCAGGCGCTTGGACGGGCGCGGCGACACCGCGTGCGCCTCGCCGCCCGAGCCCCACGACCGCGCGCCGTGGTCCAGCAGCGCCGCGGCTAGCCGACCCGTGCCTTGATCTGCTAATCACAGACGTTATCACAGCCTTATATATTTCAACAGTTATAAGCTGATTCAGTGTATCAAAAATGTCCAAAATATAATTTCGATCCAGTTTTAGGGTCGAGTTGTGTAGGTCAATTTGAATAAAAGCGTCTTCAAACATGGACAAGTTAAGATGTGCTATTTGTGAAAAGATATTTAAAGAGATATTAATTTTGAAGACTAAATACCAAAATTGGCCTTTTAATTAAAGGTAGGTTATAATAATAAAGTCCAACACCATCCTTATTAAAGTTAAGTCCTCCAGGAGCCCCACACAGGTATAAATATAAAAATTAACCACCTAGGTTAGGTTTCCGGGTCGATATGTTTAATGCGCGGTCGTCGTTCGGGTCGCGCGGGCGCGCTAGTGTTACCGTTGGCGTGGGCGTGGGCGGCGTGGCTGTGCGGCACGGGCTCGCGCAGGCGCTCCACGAAGGTCTCGAAGGTGGAGGGCTGCGTGTGCGCGAGCACAAGCGCGGCCAGGTCGCGCGCGCGCTCGGCGTACGCGTGCTGGTACAGCGCCAGCGACGCGCGCACCATGCGCCCGCCGCTGAACGCCGCGCCGCGCACCAGCGCCGCGCCGCAGCTCACGCGGATGATGCTCTCCTCCCATATCGGCCCGAACACGCACACCTGTCGCGACCACAGCTCCCCGTTAATAAACAACACCTTGGGTGCGTTCCACTTGGCGTTCACAACGATCACGCTCACGACCGCAGATTATCCCGTTCCACTTGCTTGTGAGCGTTAATGTCGTAAACTCATGTGGAACGATGTGGAACGCTCACTCAAAGCTCACTACGACCCACATTTTTAGGTGGTTCGTCGTGAGCTTCGCGTGAGTCATGAGTGACGTTTTCGCCGCGACCACAACGACCGCGGTCGTTATGTGAAACGATTATAAGAGCATTTTGATCGTTGTGGGCGGTAAGTGTAACGCACTCCTTATATAATTTAAAGTTTGTAAGAATATATTATATTCTTACAGACTTTAAATTCAATCAATACAATACTACAGATAGTTCAACTCAGTTGTGCGCGCGGCCCTATGTGTGCGTGGGCTTGTAAATACGCGACACGCGTGACGCGTGACGCGGCAGTCGTCGTCCACTGCCGCGTCACTGCCACACGAATGAAAGTTGTATATTTACAAGCCCACGCACACATAGAGCCGCGCGCACAACTGAGTTGAACTATCTGTAATATAATAATTTCAATACCACGAAACGTATGTCGTGGAACCCGCTACACCAACACTGAATAGTAATAATAACAAAGTCAGACATATCCAGAAATTAACTAATCAGAAATATCCATATTAGAACCTACGCTGCTTGATCAATAACAATTTATGTTATCTACGCTCGTCGATGTGATTCCTTTGAATATAAATTAAAATGTAGGACATGTTAGGTGGTACTCACATCAGGCTTCCTGGACACGGTACAGCGCAGCAGGCCGCCGGGCAGCGGGTACAGAACTATGAGCACGTCACAGAACTGCGTCGGCAACGTGTCGCGTTTGTACGGCCGCCAGTGCTCGCTCCAAACCACGTGCACCTCGTCGTTGCCAAGGTGACGAGTCTGTACCATGATTATATGAAACTAGGATGGATATTTAAAACATTACGACATGTCATCCCCTCAAATATAAGTAAGAGAGACGGTCCTCATAGAAATCTCCTAAATGAAGTTTATGTGGCACTTGTACAATCTGTTATTGCCTACTGTATCCCCATATGGGGCGGAGCGGCAAAAACAAGATTTATAGACGTAGAACGAGCACAACGAGCACTAATAAAAATAATGTATTTTAAAAAGATAAGATACCCTACTGTCAGCCTATACCAAATCAGTGGCCTACTCTCTGTTAGAAAACTGTATGTCATATGTACAGTCCTAAAAAAACATAAAACTCTTCCTTATGATGCAAACATAATATAAAAAAGGCGGAAAGATAGGATTGCTCAAATTCCGCAAACTAAAACAAAATTCGCTGCTATACAATACAATAGACGCTCTAACTTAACCCAAAACTAAGGGAGAGGGGGAAAGTTTGCGCAATACATTTGCGAGCAAAATGTACTAAAAAACGACTACTGCGCATCCACCATTTTGGTTCAAGTTATTTTGCGCCAACTGTACTCCTGATTGGTCCGTTCATTATCCCGACGTAGTAGGAAGTGCACTTTTTCTAATTAAATATTGTAAATATAGATAGGGAATATAATAGAAATAGAAAATTGTAAACATATACCTTGTTGAGTATGGCGTCGGGCGAGTCGGCGGGCATGCGCGTGGCGACGTGGAACAGCGCCTCCAGCGTCAGCGTGGCGATGTAGGGCGCGCTCACGCCGCCCCCTCCGCCGCCCCGCAGCCCGCCCGTGAAGCCCACGTGACTCTCCAACTCCACCTACGTCACAATTACAGTTATACGCTAATGTATCTATTCAAATAAAAAGTAAATTGAATTAATATTTTAACGCGAAACTCTTCTCTTCTAGTTTCGCGTCGCTCTTGTAAATTCTAGTTCTAAAATCTAGACACTATCGATTCTCGGTTTCAGAAAAATATATGTCGGAGCGAGACATGGTTACGGATGGTCTGTTGACTAATCATTGGAAGGGGTAATCGCTGTAGCGGTAAAGCGAGCTGCGGCGGCGCACATTCGGGGCCTGACTCCGGTCAGGGACGCACTTGACATCCTGGGTTCGACTTGTGCGCACGTCGTTATGCTATTGCGAGTTCCCGCCGAAACGCCACTGGGTATACGTTGACCCACTCCCTGAGTGACGCGGCACCCAGTCGAAAAAGTACCTCAAAAATCGACTAAAGCGTTTTATCGATAAAAATTTTTACACAGCGTTGTTGTCTATGAAATGAATGAACGTTTAAACTGTTCCAACACTATACGAATGAAATGTCATCCTAAAAAATTTTTTGAAGTTTCATTAGTCCGCAACAAAGAGTATAATAATATAGTTGTACAAGAGAGCCCTCTTGAGCCAATTTGAGGCATCCCGATTTGAAGTTATGAAGCGACATCTGCATTTCCTAATAGTAACAAACAAACGCTCCATAGATAGCTATAGGTAGGTAGATAGATATATATAATACAGGTATACGTTTTCATTTATTTATAGTTTAATGGTAGAATAATATTGGTTTCCAAATATAATGTCATATCAGGACGAAGAAGAGATCTTAACTCGAAGTTTGAAGTAGACAAAACACTGAAAAAACTAATAATTCATCATATAATGAACACGAAACACTAACATACGTAAACACAAGTTTCAGCGACCATATTGTTTAATGTTGCCAGTTAAATAATATGAAAAGTATTCACAACAATGTTACCATAAGCTACAGTGCTATTGAAATAAAATAATGTGATATTTTTTACCAAACATGTTATAAATGGTCTGTACAATAAATATTATAAATAATACTATTAATAAAGAATTAAATTCCCGCACATATTAAAGCTGATAGTTTAGCTGAGCCCGCCAAATTCAAATTACAATTGGTTTTTCGCAATTTATAGGTCTATAACACATTCTAAATTCAAAGTTGTAGTAATTTCGGCATTAGCTATACAATATTCACAACTGAGCATCAAACACTTTGCGAAATTGCGAAAAACCAATTATAATTTGAATTTGGCGGGCCCAGCTAAACCTAGCTAAACGATCATCCTTACCTATTTTATTAATTGCATTACAGTTTGAGAGAAGAGACATCTATCGATAGACTTGAAACTATTAGGTAGCAGTGTTTCTCTGTTATGCAAAGTAGATGGCATGTCTGTATTTATTGACGTGATGCATGTTCTAAGTGTCCCCCCCCTGGTCCGCAACATTGAGTGGTGTCAAGTGACATGGGTGCCGACGTCGTAAATTATTCTTGTGCTGTGTTGTGATTGTTTAATTTGACGCTTATTATACATCACAATGTTCGTGAAGAACTAGGCTACAATGTGTTGTTGAATTTAAGTGGTTTTAGAATGTAAAGGAATGCAGTATTTGGCCGGACAAAAAGTTATTGTTCGCGATGACAATGTAAGTAATGGGGGCCCATTGTTATTTTTTTTTACAAAAAGTTTTTGTTTACTTTGGCCCGCAATTGTGTTTAAATGGAACAATAGTTCGTAATGAAATTATGTTTATCTTTCAAACTGGTTTGAATGAGTCATTGTGATGTCGATAATCAACTGAGTGAGTGTGAGCGCGCACGGCCGCAATAAAAATGGCAGGTAGTAGATATTTTCGCGAATTTCGCGATTTTTTTTCTTATTGATGGTATAAAATAAGTTTAATGCTTCTAGTATTTTTAGAAATGATATTAAATCTAGTTTATTTTAATATAATTTATATGGATATAAAAAAAAAGATTTTTTTTTTTAAATTTTATTTTCGGGCTAATCAGATTTCATCACTTTTTTTCACGATTACATATTTTTTAAGATATTTTAATGAAAATTATACCTCCTAATTGGTATATAATTAGATCCGTTATTTATTCAGCTTGTTAACGGTAGTTATTATTTTGATGTAGCATTCATAGTTTTTGTACAAGAATTTTTTTATTGCTAAGAATCGGAAGTAAATTTGTACTTCCGATTTGGCTTCCTGTCGGCCTGGCGGCGAGGCGGTTATAAATTTACTTGCTTAGTTGTTGCTAACGATATAGTTTGTCACTTTAGTAATCGTAATACTCTCATGAGTTCCTTTATAAGTCTACCTGCATAGTTATTGCTAACGATTAACGATATTGTTTGAAAGTCATTTTAATAATCGTAACAGACCATTGCCATTGATTGGGAGTTTCTTGTGGCTTCTTCTCCCAGTGACACTAGCGAAGCCACGAAGGGTGGGCGTTTTGGGGGTTGTCTGTATTGTAATAGTGACGTACAAAAGTACTAAGAAGTCTGATTAAATGAAATACCTACAAAGACTTCCAAATGTGTGTTTTAATGTTTGAACCAGCATGACCCACAGTAGCCCACAATCTAAAGTCACTAAGTATCACTTCTGATGGCGAGACGGGTATAAACCCCACCTCACCCGAGAAAGAGTCTCCGTCATATATATTTTCTTCCTGCTAATCTGCGTTAATCCTATCCTACTAATATTATAAATGCGAAAGTTTGTGAGTATGGAAGAATGTTTGTTACTCTTTCACGCCAGAACGGCTGAACGGATCTAGATAAAATTTGGCACAGGTATAGACTATAGCCTGGAATAACACATAGGCTACTTTTTATCTAGGCCGGACCCAATGCTAAAGTCCACGCAAACGAAGTCGCGGGCAGAAGCTAGTGACATATAAACTTAATTTTCATCATTATATTCAAAGTCAACTGTCGTTTAGAACCACAAGATGCTAGCAATAAATAATAGCAGTTCTAACCATCTCCTGAACAACACAACTTAAAATAGCTTATTTACAAAATCACTACATATTATAAAACAAAGTCGCTTCCAGCTGTCTGTCCCTATGTATGCTTAGATCTTCAAAACTACGCAACAGATTTTAATGCGTTTTTTTTTAATAGATAGATTGATTCAAGAGGAAGGTTTTAAGCTAATTAACATCACGCTACGACTCTTAGGGACAGGGCAGCGCGGGTGAAACCGCGAGCGGGTCGCTAGTTATTAATATAACGTACCTCCCACGCCAGGGCAGCAAGGAACGCTTCATACGCGGGGCTGCCGCATCTGTTAGACAGTATCTCGTTCCGTGTCTCCTGTCCCTTACCCACGTATATCACTGCCACCTTGTGCGTTTCGCGACACCTATATTTGCAGATAAAAATTAACCGAGATAAATGTTAAGAAAAAAAATACGACAAAATAAAAAATGTATGGAGCCGCACTAGTTGTTTCTTTCCGTTATTTATTACTTTAGATTTATATGAAATCAGAAAATTTATGATATTTAAGCGATGGACATAATATGATAAATTATAACCAATGTTTGTTTCTGTAAATATATCTTTTAAGGACAATTTTACAGGTCAATGTTTTTTATTTCTTTAACTAGATGGCACTGGCATTTCCTAACTGACGACCTCTGAGGAAACAAACTCAGAGAATCATGGTCTCTTTCAATGTCCAGACAGTAGCCCAAGCACGAACACTTTCGAAAACGTATTTGTATCGAAATCGGGAATAATTTGAATGAGAAGGAGACTAATGAACGTAGATGAAGTGAAACTAGTGTGTCACGATTGTAGCAAGTTTAGTCTCTGCCTAGCCCAATGGTAGACAGATGTGAAATATGTATTTATGTATGTATGAGATTTGTAGCAGAAAAAAACTCATTCGTTTACGATACGAATTCGATAGTTGTTCGTGCTTGGGCTACAGTACGTAGTAGCATTATGTGAGTTACAGTGCAGGCAATAATATATAGATAGGTAATTTAATTTGAGATTGGAGAGTGGAGATACAGTCATGACAAGCTTCATCGACTAAGCATTTCGAATCACATATCCATATTATAATTCAGTTGGAATAACCGTGCGATTTTTTAATGTAGGTATTCAATAAAAGATAGTACCTTTGCGCATCCAGATTGCGCAGTTCCCTTAGCAGGCGGTCGGTGCGGCGCAGCAGGTGCGCGTGCGCGCGGCGCGCCGGCGCCAGCGTGCCCAGCTGCGCCGCCAGCGCGCGGCACACGCCGAACGCGCGCGTCGCCGCCGCGCCGCCGCCGCCGCCGCCGCTGCACGTCGGCATCTCCTCCTCTTCGCTACTGCACGTCAACATACTATATTTTACCGAAAAAAAAAAATTATTTCGATCATAGTTCCAATAGACAATCTTAACTTAATTCTTCACGACCATAACTTGAAAGAAAAATTCGATATCAGATAGAAATTCGAACCACAAGGACATAGTGTAGTGAGAATAATAATGAGAAAGTATAATACAAGGCTTTTTGTTTCTAATTAAATGGGTTAATCCCTGTTTTTGAAAAAATCCAATGAAATTTTAATGTTCAGGCCTGACTTTTTTTAGCGTTATTATTTACTATTCTTTATGGTTTCCGATTTGATCATTCACATTCAAAAAAATCTGGAGGACAAAGTCGTGTGCATGTAATCACCTGTCTCTAGTCGCCAGGTACTGTCGTTCGTGGTTGCGGTGAGCGACCAGAGTAGCGACCAGTTCATCCTCGGCCCCGGGCGGTAGCGGTGATGGGCCCGCCTCGTCTAATCGCCTACCACAAACAACCTCTGGAGATGTGTGGCCTATGTATGCTAAAACCTAAAAACAATAGAAAACAAAAGGAGTCATTACTTGACCCAATCATAGTCACAGGCCTCCTGATAATATGACGAGGATTATGCTACACAGTACACACACCATCACCGCCGCGGCAGCGGCCGGCGATTGCCAGAACCGAAATGTAGCCATTGTACATAATTGTAAAGAAGACATTTGGGTTAACTAGACGAGCATAGGCCATTGTTATGACACACAACGCCCCTAGCGCTGAATATTACATTACATAATTAACTAAAATCTACCATCCAACATTTCATTTCACGATGAAATGCTCTGTTCTACAAGATAGCTAAACACCAATCCGCTACATTGATGAACGCAAAACGTTCATTCCATTCCGCGTGTTGAAGGTCACAAGCAAAACTGCTGAACGTATTTCAGGTACTTTACATAACAGAGCTATTTTCTAAAGCGGCTAGTGATTATATATAATATTGAATTATACAATTCTACTGCGACATATATATATCCATGTGCCCACGTAGTAGGGGGCGAGCCTAATTCCATTATCCGGGTACAAGTCTAACACTGCTCAACCTGGGAATCGAACCCAAGACTTACCCAACCCACTAGACTAGCGAGGCAGTACACTAAAAACGATATAAAACAAAATAGGTCTTTTAGGTCTGACCCACTCCTGGTAACAGATCTCATAACATGACGAGGATTGTACTACACTGTACACACTAGTTGACCTTGTAAAGCTTGCATCCTATGCTTAATACCTATTCAAATATAAAAAAAATTATGGCGATCAATTTTATTATGGGTTATTTCAAGAAAAATGTTATCTCTTTGTTTAATTGTCGACCTACTCTTGCAAATATACAAGATACATGAAAAATAATAATTATTGATACGTGAAAATAAAATAATTATATTAATTTATACATACGTGATCCAGTTGATGTTTATCCGGCGGGCAGTTCTTATAATCTGGCAAAAGATCCGGGGGCAGCGGTGGAGGGAGCGATGATAACGTATTGTCTCTTGGACATTCGATACTGAGGAATAAAGTAACAATAGTTAAACTCAGTTTGTCTTAAGGAAGAAAGGTATGTATATGAATTTAAGAATGACGCTCCAGCCTGGCTAACTTGAGCAAAAAAACCACTATAGTCAGAAAAAATCCCCTGTGTGAAAATAACTCTAAAACAATCAACATAGACAATGGCAAAAGGTTGAAACTCCGAGCTGCTGCTGAGAATTTTTATATAATAAATTGATAGACCTTAGAATCGAATCCAGGACCTATCGCACTTAGGACCACTATACTAAAGAGACTGTCAAATGATGTAAACTAAGTAGGTACATAGGTAAACAAGTTTATGAAAAAGCGATTAAAAAACAACATCATAATACATACGTGTCTGGCAATTCCAGAGGTGCAACAGTTTCACATGATGCGATTGAAGGGTCGTAGTATAGCGCGGAAGCATCCCAACATGCCTTGCCGGCTATATCGCGTAGTAATACTCGCACTTGACGATCTGACGTCATCAGACCTGGTGATCAAATTTCGTAGTGAATACCAGAATAAATATATAAACTATAAGAATCAAAATCCAGACTCACAGATAATGCACAACCTAAACAGCTGGTCGTAGGAACTTAAAATTTAGTAGGTATACTTGTTTTGATGGGTAGAGATGTATTAGGAAAGGATTATATGAAATTCAACACCAAAGGAGGCCAAAATGTTTTAGAACGTATAGTTGGTTCATAGTCTGTTTGGTGCATGCAAATATATCTGTTAAGGCATTACATAGGGCATAAATGATCACGCTACTACTTTTGGGGGATATGTAATAAAGGATTTATTTCTATATCTTTATTGTTACGTAAGTATACCTAAGAGTCCTTTTGGGGCGCGGGAAACAGTAATACGATAAGGGCGTTATAATTTCGGGTTCATGTATCTTACCTGGCGTAGTAGCGGCAGGCATATCGAGTGCGGGTAGTTCTATGAAGGAAGCGAGCGTGGAGTCGCTGAGGCGCAGCATCTGCACGTGCGGCGCGGACAGCACGGCCGGCCCGAGCTCGCCGCCCAGCGCGGGGCTGTCGTGTTGCTCGCACACCGACGATGACACTTGCCACCCATTCCATAGCGGCCAGTGGCCCAGGAATAGAACTAATTGTGTGCATATCTAAGAAATAACGTTTAAACTCGACTAAAATTCCCAAAAATACTCACAGATAACTTATCAATTTTAGAAATCACGCCTAATTGAGATCATTTGTTTTAATTACTTTTTATTTTGGATGATTTTAATATTCATACCATTTATTATTATACTATCATTGATCTATTTTGCGTTTTTTTTATAAAGAGTGGGAGACATAAATAATTAAATTAACAAAAAAATACCAATTAAAAAACAATTACCGTTTGGGCCCAAAGCTTTACATCTATTGTTGAGGCAGGAGAAGTTTTTGGTCCCAAATTATCCAATTGAATATTAGGGTCGAAGTCTTCATCGACGGGTAGAGATAAGCCTTCAATATCAGATCCGTTTGTGCCTTTCATCACCGCATACAAAACCTGTAAGTAGGTCGAATTGGTAAGGTCACGAGGGCTAAAATAATGAATCACAATATAACTTGCCGAGACACGGCTTCATAGCGTGCTATTATTGCAAGTGTATGCTGACCTGTCATTGTACAAAAAGACATATGAAATGAGACCTATATAAGATTTTAAACCTTATTTACATGACCCTAATGCCTAGCCTAACCATTACACTTTTACCGTTATCGTGGGATGAGCTTCCAGTCTTACCAGATTAGAACCAGAGATCTTCATTTATGTGATAAAATCTTTAAGTGTGTTGAGGTTCGGTTTCTGTCTTAATAGTTAATTTGGTTAAAATCTGTATCCTATGCATCTGTCACTTGACCTCCGCAAAAAGTGGGTCACATTATTCATAGAAAAATTGTTAACAAGATTGGCAGGCCAATTTTGTAAGAACAAATACGTTTATATAAGAACACCGTTAGGCTTCAGTTTTGAGAGACAGTGGTATTTTTATTCATTAGCACCTTATTACGTGTACGCGAAAGAGTGTTGTCATCGATTAGAGTTAGAAACGAAAACGTTTAAAACCGCGGAGCGCGCTGATATAGGCACAGTCAACAGCTGGTCTACGCAGTAGTCACCTACTCTCCAAACAACCCACATAATTTCATCATGCAAAAGATCGTGAGTATCCGACATATTGGATTAAAGAGTGATTTGATATCCGCGTTATCGATTAAAGATCTCGCAACTTCAACGCAGAAGTGCCATTTCCAGATTGGGAAAGTGCTATTTAGTTTGTTAATTTTAAAGGACTTTTTATTAACTCACATTTGTGATAGAGGGTTAATAATGAACAGTTGCAACTGGCACGAATAATTATTAAAGATCATAACGTGTCGTTTCCAGGTACTTGTCGCTCTTGCCGTGTTCGCTGTGGCCGCTGCCGCCCCTCAGCATCAGGGTCAGATCCCCGAGGAACACCCCGTGTACATCGTAAAGCATGAATCTGATATCACCCAGGATGGATATCAATTCGAGTAAGTGGACGCTTTCTTAATATTAAGTTTACGAAAGTAAACTTAACTCTCGTATAAACTTGCACAGAAATAAGGCACTAAATATTGCTTTCTTTAGAAAATGTTGACCGCAATGACTTATCTGCCAAGCCGGTAATTTTTTTTTCAATAATTTGAAAATAAGTTATAAAAGGCTTTAAAGATTAATAATTTCAAATAGAGGCC
The DNA here is from genome assembly GCA_947256265.1 of Acronicta leporina. Taxonomy (NCBI): domain Eukaryota; kingdom Metazoa; phylum Arthropoda; class Insecta; order Lepidoptera; family Noctuidae; genus Acronicta; species Acronicta leporina. Next base: position 5,910,081 of record OX366529.1, read on the forward strand.
ACATTGAATATATTCTTGCCAAGCTAACAACAATTACTTCTTTTACAGCTTCGAGACTAGCGATGGCACGTCTCGCCAGGAGAAGGGTACCCTGAAGCAGATCAGCCCTGAGCACCAAGCTTTGGAGGTGAGCGGCAGCTACAAATACGTCGGCACTGACGGCCTGACCTACACCGTCACCTTCGTCGCCGACGAGCACGGCTTCCAGCCCCAAGAACACGTTGAACAACCTCAGCAATAAGCCTCAAATTTGAGCAAACGAAGCCACTATAAAATGTTGAAGCATTTGTGTGGCCGGTGTTTGATCGAATAAAAGTACCACCATACAATGTGCCAGCTTGTGTAGGTTTTACTACACATCCTGACTGTTCATTATTTTATAAACTTTCGTATTTTTTTTGTATGAGTATGTAATATATTTTTGTACTGATTTAATTTTTCAATTTTATTTCTTCCAAATACTGCATCAAAAGGTGCTATGCTACTCCATGACTTTCCTTAATGAAGTTTTTTTTAAATAATTGTTGTCGCCCTAATGAGTTTGTATCTAAAACTGACCTTAAATATCATAAGCAGCAGCGTCTGTTCGCCATCTTTCTCTTGCATCAGGTAATTGGGTCCACACCTCACGGCAAACTCAGCAAGGCACAACAGTAGGGAGCCAGCTAGCGGCTTGACAGGGTCGCGACCGCTGCTAGGCGAGATCTGCGCTAGGCATGCGCATATCCACTTGATTATTTTACCTACGAACAAAAACAGTTGCTATTGTTTCTATAGCCTTTGTAAGATAAATACCGAGTGCACTTTCTGTTATTTTCATGTTTTTAGGTTGAGAAAATGAAATGATGACTAGATTTTTAGAGCTGGCTCCTTCATTCAGAAAGGGCAAAAGTGAGGGTCGTACAATTATAACGACTCATAAATTTTAACGGTCGATGAATTCTCACCGGCAAGTCCAGGATACAGCTCGATGATGCGGTCCGTGTAGTCCGCGAGCACCAGCACGCAGTCGCTGACCACCTTCGCTATGTTTTTGTTTTTCATCTGAAAACAAAATGTTATTTGTACCGATAGACAAAAACTAAGTTCCTTCCTTGCTTGACTTTGTTGCTGTGAGTTAATCTGTATAAATGCAATGCACTACCGTAATTTTCTCGAGTGATACCCAAGTGGTAGCCAGTATCATTAATAGAGTACCATAACTGTATTAATTTAAACGTCAGTATCAAATAGTTGCTTAAGTAGTAAAAGTTAGTTTCTTAGTTTTTTCAGTAAGACTGAAAAACCGTTACATATTTCCCTATTTTTATAAAATTTAACTTTAACACAGTGCACTCAGTACATTGTACTTATTTTAGAGTCGCACATTCGTATAATAGATCTGAAATCACATCATTGGGCCATATAAGGTGGTGACCGACTTGGTTTCTATTTAAATTGTATTTAAACAATTTTTCATAGAAATGTTGTGTTTAAATCCAATTTAGACACATTTAAGAAGTTGATGCGTATGGCGCTAAGAGTACAATTATGATAGTTACCATGAGCATCTGCAGTAGGCAGGTGACGTAGGAGGGCAGGCGCGGGCACAGCGTGCGCGCGGCCAGCGCGTGCGCCGCGTGCGCCGCCAGCGCGCAGGCGCCCGCGCACCGCGCCGCCGCGCTGCCCTCTCGCCTGCATACGCGCACCACGATGTTCAGCACGTGCTCCTGTACCCATTACTTACACTTACTAACGAATATATTATATAATATTACATAATAATATATAAATGTATCCCTATTTCCTTTGGTCACGGCATCACGTGTGAACGGCTGGATCAATTCCGCTAATTATTTTTTGGTGTGTTTGTTATTGTAAGGAGAAGGTTCTTATGATAGTAAAAAACAAAAAGTTGTGCGGAACATTAGAAAATTTAAGAAAATGATTTTTTTTATTTATTAATCCTATACGAATTCAATATTCATAGTTAAGACAGGATAACGTCTGTCGGGTCAGCTATTACATTATAATTCAGGACAGATATTCAAAAGAAAACACTTATGTCCCTGTAATCTTACTCAAATATTAACATTTTGAAAGTATCAATATTTAGCAGTTTGATAATATGGGTCCTATAATGCAAACAAATAGTTTATAATAAAAACGAACTGAACATATACCTTTAGGTCAGGACATGAGACAGTGTTGTACTGGTGTGGATAAGGTTGCAGCATGGGTGCGTTCATTAGCCCGTCGGGCAACGACAGCAGTGAACCTAGGAAAGTCACAGCCGCTGTGCGCGGACACTGAAACAATACGAGTACGAGTTATGATTTCCCTTAATTCAGGGTTGCCAAAAAAGTTTAATTCAGTTGGGAAAGATCGTCAATGATTAAGGTGTTTTCTAAGGTCTTTAAGGTTTTTTTGCTGAAAGTGTAGCGGTCACGAAGGGACCTAAAATCTATTAAAATATTTTTCAACTATATTTGCGAGTATAGTATAATTTACCGAGGGCCCCATGTCCGAGGAGTTGAGCACCACAGTGGAGGCGTGCACGAAGTCGAGCAACAGCAGAGAGTACCCGTCCAGCGCTAGCGACAGGTACCGAGGCGCCGCATGCTCTACTAGCACGTCCACTACAGAACGATCTTCTCCGGTCAGACCTGGCGGATTTGGTATAAAAGTTAATTTGCACTTATGACCTTTGTAGAATGAAAATACGAGATTTCACAGCCAGCGCGTCCGACAACTTTACTTACTATTACGGTACTGATACTTCACTTCCTATACTGAATTTTTCATGTTAAAATCTACAACGTGACCTAATTTATATCATCATAAAAAATAACTAACTGCCTCATTAGCCAAGTGGTCCTGAGCGCAACTTCTACGCTAAAGGTACTGGGTTCGATTCCCAGGTCAAGCAAAGTGTTATTGGGTTTTTCTATGAAATTCCCAGTAGCAGCTCGGAGTTAGGACTTTGTGCCCGTTTAGTACCGGCGAACTGCGGGTGTACCTTAGTACGCCTCTGCCTAAACCTTCGGGGAATACAAGCGTGATGGTATGTTATGTTATGGTATGTATATATAAAAAATAAATAGGCAAAAATAAGAATATTAATCTACACTTGTTATTTGGTATTAAGTGAGAGTAATATTTTGAAACTACAGTAGGGCCTAGATAATCCGACCACCCAAAATTTACACCCTGTTCGAATTAGTGAGGCGTTCAGATTATAGTATGTCAAATATATTAAAATGAATCTGATTTTTGCAATTGAAAGTGAATACAAATTTTAATCATTAAGTGTTATTATATCTCACTGACCGTGGTGAAGCGCTCGCTGGTACAGATGCAAATGCGCCAGATGCAGTCGATTGTTGCAAGAGGACGGCGCACCCGGGCCCTGCGCCTGCGTCGACTCGCACAGCAAACGCAATGCCAGTAACTTGCCGGCCCTGCATAATTATAGAGTAAAGTTCCGAAGCTTGCAAAACTCAGTTTAACTAAACATTTTTCAATATTCATTTTAAAAAGTCTCAACATGCACCAAATTCTTAAATGTGTTTATGTCATATTTAAACACAATTTTTCATAGAAATTTCGTGATAAATACAATTTAAACACATTTAAAAGTTGGTGCAAGTGGGCCTAAGATTCTGTAATAAACACATGTTACATTATATCAATACCACAAACGATGCATGGGATTCAACCTAATGTTCAATAAATAAGCGCAAGACTTGAAAATAGTTTGTTCAGAAACAACTACTGAATCGATTGCAGTGGTTATTAATATGTGTTATTTTTCCCGAAAAGATCAATACAATACCTGAAACTATAGCCCTCTGATTCACAAGTGGCTCGAGTTATGAGAAACTGAAAAAACTTACGGGTACGACAAATTTCTTGAAAAAAAAATGCTTACGTGGCTCAAAATAACTTTAGGAACCCCTAAAGTTATTATAATTATACTCGATATTCTTATTGATGTGTTTGAGGTTTTGCGCTTATTCAGCTACACGTTGTATAGATTTAAGAAAACGTGTACACGCAGTGTGTCGCTTACTAAGAGAAACCTATTACCAAAGATGGGATATACAATAGAAAATCTATCATATTAGTATTGCTATCAGTGTTTGAGTTAACTTTACGAAAAGAAAATCGACTTCAAGGATTTTGTGCATCGAAAAGTTTTCAGTACTAATGCTCACACACGAACCAAATGTATTTGGAATCATGTCGATACGATATTATATGACTTCTATGAGGTAAAAAGAAAAAGTCGAATTCTGTTCACAATCGAGGAAAATATCGCGGAACAAACGTCAGTTAAAAACAACAACAAAAAACTCTGAGTATTTAATACCAAGTAATGAGATGAAGAACTACAAAAAAAACACTTCTACAGTAATATAAGAACAAGCTACCCTGAATAATACGAACACAGTTAAATGATCTCTTGTTTTCCGTCTCCATTCCATTATCGATCACCAAAGACATATCACTCGCGTAAACCACGGTTTCGCAATCTCGTTAATCATTTGTTTTATACATCGAGCGTTATTGCAACAATGCTTGCTACCGTTTGCATTGAATGTTAACTTCATTAAGATTTAAAAAATTATTTTGGCGACTGGGATGTTTGATTATGCTGTCATCGTTTAGAACAATAGATACAAAATAATAATTTCACAATACATAACAATGACGAACCTGTGCGAGGGCGGCAGTGCCTCCGCCTCGAGACACCATCCCGCCACCAAGTTGAATGGCACATGTATTTCTGTGTTTCCATTCAGCGTCTGATTCGCACTTATCTGCAACAAACACCACATCTTACCACAAGAACACTGATTTCCTTAAACACATCGGTAATTATATAGATTTATGGAAGCGATTATTTGCCTCTGTAACGTCGTAATCATCTTCGAAAGACTTCTGATGTGAATCGTTGTTGTTATTAAAAACATTCTCGTAACTTTTAAATTCCATAATAATATACCGTCGGTTCAACGCTTCAAATAAGATACTATTACTTTAACATTTCTTTAAGTCAAAACAGTCATCAAAATTATATCAAAATACCCTCATAGTAAATTATAAATAAAAGATCTGACATTTATTTGTAAACAACCTCTTTTTTCCTGAGCCTCCTCAAGAGTCTTCTTTTTCCTGCTCTTCTCTCGCATTGGCAGTCCTTGAATACTTTCGAATTGGACAACAGTTTGCACAAACTCAATAAAACCATTCACAGAACATGAGCCCTGCCGGACGGTTAGAAAACATATACACGAAACAATAAAATCCTATTTATCAAAACAATAACAACTGGGACTGTTCGAGATGAATGGAAATGATTTTTCTATTGCGCCATCTGCCAAACATTGACAGATATCGACTGATAACTTATTCCAGCGCGCCATTATTTGTGATAAACATTAACAGATGGCTCGTTGGCTTTGGAATAACATGATTTCATTACATAAGTGTTTATTCACTATACCGGTTCAATTTGAGCATACAAATTGCGTACAATTCTAAGTAAATACTGTTTATTAGCGACGTGGGCGGGTGTTTAGGTAAACGAACTTGACTTATAAATTTGGTACTACTATCTCATGTTATAAATGATCAAGATACAACATAAGTACTTGTTAATCATCTCTGTACAATTTAGCTAAAGTTTTTCTTTTTGTATATACGTAGTATTTTCGTAGCAATAACATTTATTTTTGTAAATTTATATTAACCTTATTAAATTTCTCATCACAGTTTTAAACGTGCTTGGAGCGATTTGCTATTTATTTGTGAAATAAAATATAAACAATCTTGCCTTGTTCGACCTTGATAATATCCGAATCGATGAATATATTTTTTGTAGTTAATCAGGGTAATACCTACCAAAAGGATAAAATAACAATAGCAACAATGACAAATATTGTGTTATCGAAATATGTATTTTTGTTAGTCACAATAATGTTAGTTCAAATATTAAAATAATGAAAATGATTCGAACCAGTCACTGCTAAAGATTTCTTAAAACTGTATCTACTTATGACGAAAGTCAGCACAGTTAGGAGAAGTGATTACATAGGAATACGATCATGTACTGCCACCTATCGAGATCGAATACATGGCATGTACGTAGGACCTTTCGAAATCATGTGCGTATTAATAATTAATTTAATGATCACTCGTTCCCTAGACAGATTTTGTCGACGGTTTATGAGATCAAGTATTAGAAACATGTACGGATCGACATCTTTCTCATGGAGGAGTCTTGGAGATGACATGACCGTGTCTTAGGGTCACTTGCACTAACTTCTTAAATGTGTTTAAAATGTATTTAAACACAAAATTTCTATGAAAATTCGTGTTTAAATACAATTTAAATATATTTTTGAAGTTGGTGCAAGTGGCCCTTACAAATCGAATAGTTTAGATACCTTTAAAAAGTGTATAAACTCCTTTAATATCAAACAAGAACACTTATTTGCACCATTCCCTATAAATAACACAAAATATATAATCAGTTATGACATTGTGTTTAGTGATTAGTTTCATCATATTTTGTTTTAATAAACTGCCTAATACGTCCTTTGGTTGTAAGCCCGACTACTACGGTTTTGGGTTCAATTCCTAGGTCGAGTGTTATTGGAGTAGTCACATGAGTAGCTTGGAATTTGGTTTTGTGTCCGGTTAATGGTAATTAGATTGCCCTTTCTAATGATTATATGCGACCTAAACATACTGGAGAACTTTGGGTGTATAAGTAGCAGTAAAACATTGCCAAACCCTTACAGGGTACACACAGCAAATCTCAAAACGTTAAGTTTGAAATGTAAATAAAAAATAATAGATAATTATATAGACCTTGAGCAGTGTAGTGTTGAGATGTATAAGGTAGTTGTAGAGGTTGGCATGCGCGTGCGCGTCGCGCAGCAGGTTGGGGTCGCCGAGCGCGGCCAGCATGCGGCGCCACAGCACGGCGGCCACGTCGGGCAGCCAGCCGCGCGCGCGCCCGCCCATCACCACGCCCACGCCCTCCCCGGACCCCGACTCGTTCTCAGTCCATTCTGGTATACCGATATCCAATGAACCTACTATATCTTAATACATTTATCTAAACATCAAATAATAACAACTTTACTGTACTGTGTTAGTGAAGCGAAGCTTAAACACGTGATAAACGTGAATATGATTAGTATTTTACTAGTAAGAAGTCTTTTCTGAGGTTTCAAACAAACATGCATGATCATTCGCTGTAAATTTCTCTGTATCTATAAGACAACGCGAAATCATCTAAATCTGCTTATTAAAGCCTGCTTGGTTAGCATCACGTATTTTTTTAAATTATTCTCAAAACAAAATTAATTACAAATGTATAGGTACATACCGACATTTCCACCATCGGAAGCCAAATCAATCTGTAATGGGGAATCTTTGATTGAGCTACTTTCTACCCCGCTTGATGGCGCAGGAGAAGGCGAACGGGATCCTGAATAATATAATACAACATTAGCTGAAACTTTCTTATAAGCCTACTGATCATAGGCACGACTGCTACGCTAGAGGTCCTGAGTTCGATTCCCGGGTCCAGCAGTGTTCGGATTTACTGTATAATTGTCAGTATTGATAGGTCGGAGTTTGAATTTGTGCCCGGTTAATGGGGATAGGCTAGACCCTTATATGGGACCTAAACATACCGGCGAACCGTTGGTGTACATTATGTATTAGTACACCTCTGCCCAACGGTTCTAGGAATATAGTCGTGGCATGTATAACATACCAATTTTATGTTAGGTGAACTTTCTTTAAACAAAATGGAAGGGAGCAAAAGGTACTCACCACTAGCAGAATCTCTCTCTTCATGGTGTGATGAGTTCCGTAACGAGTCCAATGAATACCACCTCCTTGGCTTGTTGTTTGCAGGTTCTTTGGTTTCTGTGACAATAAATTTAGGTAAATAAGCGAATTCCAATTTGCGTATATCTTTTGAAAACACTTTTACATGTCAATGTTTTAAATGTTTGAAACTGCCTCTAAATAGAACACCGAAACAAACTCGGACAACCATGGTTCCTTTTATACTCTACTTAGCATACTAGTAGCAATATGTCAGTGTTACACAAGTCTGACATGGCCTATAGAAAAAAAGTCACAGTGCCTTTGAGTAGACCAGTCCCAGTAGACGGCACTTATACATCAATCAGTGTGTACTAGACCATAATCCAGGGAGCTCAAAAACCCGTCGCATGACGATACCAGATCAAAGGAACGTATGTTAAGATTGAGGGCAAATAGGAACATTTTCTTCAAGCATGACGTAGAACGTTACGTACCAGTATTAGTTTGCACATGTTTACTCAGGTGCGGGTCGCTGCGACACCTCGTCAGCTGTCGTCGCGTACTGCCAGTTTCCTTGCGAGTATGAGGATCGTGTCCAGATTTAGGTGATTTGCCTGTAAAGAAAACTACGTTCAGTTCTAATACATAAAGCTGTATTAATATATATCTATAAAGTGTAGTATGTATTGCGGTAGAGCAGAGGAGGGGCACGGCATATCGCTCATCGTCTATTACACGTCGATACTTTGAACATGAAATTGTACATACTTATGTACAATTTCGGGCTGCACATTATTCATATTATAGTAAAAATAGCGGGGCTCACGCGTAGAAAGAGCAGTCGTCGCGTGCTTTCTCACAGTCTTCTTTATCGTCAACCTATTATATTTATTATTGTCTTATCATTGAGCTTGGGTCTCCACACTGGCCTTATGGTGGGAGTCTGTACACACCGTCAAGAGAATGTCTCAGGAATATAAGTTTCCTAAAGATCAACTAATGATACGCATATGACTTAAAAAGTCAAAAATATGGTTGGCAGTCCAAGGATTATATTAACTAGGCTGTCACTGCTATCTCTCATTCTGCACTAAGTTTCTTCCATTCCGTCAATTCTTTTATGTACCTCACAGCAAGGGATTTTTTATAACAGTTTTTTATGGGTAAGGAAGGGGGGGGGGGGCGTCGAACAGACAGATCACCTGATATCCTCACTCACTCGGTGATCATCACTCCGGTCTTCTGTGCGGCCGTGGTATCACTCGAGCTGGCCCATTTACTGGCTCTCCTAAGCCAACTTTTTGAAGCTTAACAGTGGGTTCATTTACATTACTGGCACTATAGTCGGTGTGACTATCTGGGAAATAAAGATTATGTGAGAGGTACCGGGCGTCCTGGCTGCGTGAGCGGCTTGGGTGTGCGGCGCCAGCGCGGGGCGGGGCAGAGGGGCGGGCGCGGCCGCCGGGCGCCGCCCCCCGCGCGCGCGCTCCCCGCCCGCGCTCTCCGACAGGTCCAGCGAGTATACGTGACGGGCCAGCACACGGGTCAGCGTCTCCATTGTTTTCTGTAATACAACAACACTCATTTCTGCCACTTTACACATATCTCTACTACTAACTTCTGCCCGCTGTTATATAGCCTATAGCCTTCCTCAATAAATGGGCTATCTAACACTGAAATAATTTTTCAAATCGGACCAGTAGTTCTTGAGATTCGCGCGTTCAAGCAAAACAAACAAACTCTTCAGCTTTATATATTAGTATAGATTATAGAATTGTAAAAAAACTGTGTCTGTACTGTCTCTGTCGCTGTCCCTGTTCGGAGACTTTTATATACCTTAACCCACTTGTTTTTTTTATGTCTTCAATGCACAGACACAGCTTTTTTATATTTTTTTAATAGTAGAGATATTCACGTAAGTGTCAGAAATCCATATTTACAATTATTGCAGTTGGTGCCTATGGGACAATGTGGTTTTTAACTGTTATGTTTTTGAGAGTTACTATTGACGCTCGATACGCTTGTTTGGATTTTAGCAAACGACACCTAGTTTCGATTACGACAACTCACCGCCCACTCCTTGATGAGGTCTTCCCAGTGCGTCAGTCTGGTCAGCAGTTCCATGAAGTTCTGCCACAGCTCCGGCTTCACCGCCACATTCAAGTTGGCCTTGATCCACGTCACTATCAGGGTTTGGAATAGCGCCGGCGCTAAAAACCCGCCTACGGAGAACACATTGATCATTGGATCTACATCTTCATGTAATATATGAAAAAATGATACAAGTCGATTTATTCTGCTCACCTAAAGATTCTTGTTTACGTTTCGGCGGAACTTTTGTAAGCACCAATGATGTAATTTGTAGAAGAACTACCAGTAACTGTTCCCTGTGAAATAAAATATGTAATAATTTATTGTATAACGAGTTCAGAAGATATTTATATAATTCCATAAGAAGATTGCCTTCATGTTGTATCTTCAAACCCAAAGCCCGCGATATCATGGAGAGCAAAATTTTATGTTACTAAAAGAAAAAGCCTCACATAATTTATTTCATTACAGCCATTTGACGCACGAACAAAAATATATAACAAACATATAGACACAAACCTTCCTATACCCCACAGATGATTAGTGATTTGGTTCGGTGTAGAACTGATGTATATTATGGCTCAGTCGCGTAGTACTTACCACGTGTTAGCATCCATGGCGACATGCATGACCATGTATCGATATATGTTAAGCACACGTTTGCACGTGTCCGTCTGCTCCTCCAGTAGCTGTTGTTGACTGAGAGCGCCAGGCGGCGCCACCGGCGAAGCGGACGCCAGGAATACATTCGCCGCTTGCGTCATGAATATCTGTAGTATATTCTGTAAGAAAGTTATATTTACATCATCAAATATAATTATAGCCTGACCTATGAATTGGAAACCTGTCCGCAATAAATGAGGAATGTGTATTAAACCAAGCAATTATGTGTACAGGGGGGCAAAAATGCTCGATTTATATTCGGTATAACTATTGAAACTATTCCCCTTCTTTATCCTTCAGCGGTTATCCATGAGAATTTCAAAAAAAAAGGAGTATATGAGGGGATGGCACGTAATATATTTGTATACCATGATTGAATTACCTGTAGTCCGGCGCGTACCATGACGTTGTCCCGGCCCACTGCGCCGAGGTACGAGTCATTGCGCAGGCGCCGCGGCGGGGCGGCCGGCTCCCCGCCGCCTTGCTGCTCAAATGTGTTCTCCATGAGGAACGGAGGAATCTCCGCCACCTAAATAAACAATCATTTTACCAAAACATCATTCTAGTAGTCTAGGCTAAGTAGTAGAGGCTAGTAGGGTAAACAACTTTTTTGAAAAGGACTTCTTTTAAAGTTCTTTCTAAAATATCATAGAAGTATGTGACAGTAATGGCTCGTTTGGCGCAACATATATGCAATATAGTGTATAGCCTTAAAAGTATTTCCGGATGTTGGTTTGCATGTAATTTGTGTACCTACGCGTTTATCCCAAAAACCAGGTGTACATTCTAATTAGTAATTAATAATTATGACATAACTTATAATATAATTCTCTACTAAAGCTTTCTAAATTATACACATGATACATTTACAGAGACTATTATTGCAGTGCGACATAATATTAATGCATGATAACAGTCGCCGACTCGGTTTGCGAGCAATCAGAGCAAAGCCAGCCAAGCGTGTGACAACGATGATATGCCATCAGACGACCGACTAAATATAGGGGCCGAGTAAAGAGAGAAACTTCATGCAGTTAACTGACTACTAGAATGTCTCAAACATGACGAGACCTTTCTTTAATTAAGGTACTCGATTCTATGGATTGTCCATAAAATAGTAGAAAATATTTACGTTCTTTCCACAACAGATAACAACAGAAGAATGGGTTCTCAATCTTATTGAGAATTATGACGATTCACCAGAGTTGTCATCATCTCACGTGTCATCAAAAAGTTGTTGATCATAACATTTTTTATTCGTAAAATATTGTTACGCAAACAGGTCGTCTTAATGCTTCATAAATGTCTGTTTACATAAACAAGAGACTATGACCACGAGTAGTCTGCTAAATATGATGAGATATCTTCCAAGACCTGCACTGAGGACACCACCAGATGGATTGCATCTTTCACAGTTCACAACTCCATTTGGCTGGAGAGTGACTCTAACAACCTTATCATTGACGCACTCTCCATTCCAGGACTGTCTTATTCCAGCAGTTGTCGGTGACAACGATTAGATCCGCATATTGCTCCTTCAATTAATTAATGGAAAATCATTGGTCAAGTAAGTTACACTTACATTCATCTGTATCCAGTCCTTATAGAGTGCGATGACCCGTCGGACGGCGGCGGCGTGCGAGAATGGCAATAGAAACGCCTGCCGGAGCACTTCTATCGTGAAGTCCACATGCTCGCGTGACGAACAACACAACACATCTCGGACCACTAGTTCAGAGCTTAGCTCCTCGTATAGTCCAGAACCTGGGAAGCAAGAGACATTACACAATGAGGAAAACGCGGCAATTTTTTTCTATACGTTCCCTTTTATTCGTAAACCTGGGTAGCCACTTTGTATGTATACAATAGTTTGAGGTCAATGTTAATTAGTTAATGCTTAATGTTTTACTATTTTTATTATGTTTTATTTCTATTAATTACCACATTACCCTGATCAATAATTTTGAAAGTTACTTACCTGATTCCAAGCTAGGATGAGGAGTATTGGACGCAGAGTCATGGGATGAGGCTCTACTTGAATCTGATGGATGACCCACAGTGAAAGAGGTTTCTTCCTCATGGTGCAGCGACGCCGCAGGGGTAGGCGTATTGGAATGCGGCAGGTGCGATCCCGTGCTGGTCATGGAGGATGGCTGGCCTCCATCACTGCCTTGCTTCTTCATAAAATGTGCGTAACTAGCCACCCATTTTATTAAAGTCACCCGACATATTACAAAATCGTCTTCTAAGATATTGTGCTGGACCGGCAGTTCTATGGGAGTTATGGTACTTTATTAAGTATATTCTTCTTTCTTTTTAAAGACTCTTCTAGCACTATTGAACTGTGTTGGAAGAGAAATCGCAATCGAAAACATAGAATCGAAACAAATATCCATGGAATAAGTACTTAATATTTGCCCCAGGTGGAAAAGGAATCCACGTCAAGCGGCACTGCAGTAGTGGCCAGGTGATAATCTTAACTGCCTGGAGCGTTATTGAAATCTCGTATTGACAAGAGGTTTTAATATTACAAACATTCGAGTTAAGTGACAATTTCAAGTTGAGACTTGGGTCTTGGGTCCAAATACATTCAAAGCTTGCTACATTGCCTAGCTATGTTATGTAATAACTGATTAAATATCTTACCTAAGTTAGGTTTATACAACGAATTTTTTACATTAAACTGAGGACAGATCACAGGCAAATAATAAATCTTGAATTTCTCCAGTAGAAATGCGAAACACCTCATTGCCTTCATATGAGACCTGTCTCGCCATTGGATTTTCGTAACTGAGGTGGCCATTCCGTCGAGAAGTATTTCAAAGAAATATTTGGTTTCATTATCAACAGCCTTTTCATTAGCACTTGGTGGCAACAGTGGTTGGATCTCTACACTTTGGACCGGATTCAAGGCATTTGTATCGTGAAATATTGATGCAGACACATTAACTAGTTTACCCATAATACCAGTACTTGTTTGTTCTACTACAACCTTCTTTGCATTATCTACAGCAGAGTTGAAATTTGGATGATGCATAATGTCTTCTATACTGAAGTCACCTGAGCCATGGGTGTCATTTGATGTTATATTTGGCTTGAGTGGGGATCCAATTGGCAGTATTGTTGGCTCTGGCATGCCAGGCACAAGTGTCGCAAACATTTTGTGTACTTCATTTGGAGCATTGTCACCAAGTGCTTGGTACCACAACAGGAAATATCTACAAAAATATATCACATATTGAAATATTATCCTAATAACGTGACATTATTTATACTTTAATGTATTATTCTACCTTATAGCTTCTGCTCTTAGTTTTTGTGAATTCCCACTATGGAGGAGTTTCGAAAATATTCTCGTCAATGAGTGTAACTGCCACCTTTTTCCGATCAGCTCTGGCAGGAGGCATAGTACTTTATCTAGAAGGGACAAAGCCCCCTCTAATTCTTCTCTGCCTGCTTTGTGGACTAGAACATTTTAAGATATAATAATTAACATAAATATAAAGGAGTATACTTGAGGTTACAATGTGATTGTTACATGAAGCTGGAAACAATGTTGTTTTAATATGGTCATTAAATAACTATTATGTTTTCCATTGTTCAACCCATTAGCGACATATCAGGTTAGAGGCATGACTCAGACTTTTGTTATAGATTTTTTTATATACATTTATCCTTAAAATAGTTAGGTTAATGTTTAAAACTTCAAACAATTTTTACCAAGTATTTTTTCTGAGTATGAGATGGCTTAGTTACACCAATATGAGGTTATCAAGAAATCTCCTAGTCAAATTCTACAACAGTACATGCTTATCTTAAGTGTGATGAAAAATCCAGTGTGTATGATATGTTGATGGTAATCTAGTGAGATAAGATAATGGCATCTACTAAGATCAATGTGAAGCACCAAATTCAATACATTCAAGAAGTTAATACTAAAATATATTTAGGTTAATAATGTTCAAAGTTTTGGTACATTTAGCTTTTACTCAGCTGCTTTTACATTTAAATTAACCCACAATATTTTTATGTTGTACATGTTACAACATAAAAATATTGTGGGTTAATTTTTTCATAACTCTCAAACATTATTAAACCAATAAACATATAGCAAAAGGTTGATTTATGTAACATGAGTGACTTTCTGATGATCAAAACACCCAAAACTCACCGAGATGAAATGGAAGTTCTGTACCGCAAAAAACAGAAAAATAATAAGTAAACATGTGTGTAAATTGAATGCTTGAACTATGGTTTTTAAATTAAAATAGCAATATATATATGTAGTTGCAAAATATATCTTGTATTAACATTATTTAAGGTTTGGCAGTACAATATTAGTTCTTAATTTTAGCAATAAAATTATTTATGATATCATAAATTTCACAGGTACACAAACATTACAACACACTCCATTACTCATTGTTCATAACAAGAAAATTTGCATTCTGGTCAGTACTAATTACTTACATAAGTTCTATTTACAAAATCTAGTTATTATATTACATAAATATTTTATTCAAATGTGATTATATTTACCTCTCTGTCGCAAGTTATTTTCTGCTTGTATGAAGTTATCATACAGTATGAAGTAGACATGGCTAAAGTTGCCTTCAAAGTAATTTTTTGCTTCATCTGTGTCAAAATGATCTAAAAAAAATATTTACTGTTAATCTGCTGAATTGAGTGCAGGAAAAGGGTACCTGGGAAGACTTGGGTGTGGACTATGATTTACAGTGAGCTAATAAAAAATCTATGATGGCTGATATAGTTTGTTATAGTATGAATACATTATAATGGTATAACTGACTATAATATGACCAATAAAAAATGGCATTTCGATTTATTAAATGTTACCAGTGGATGTTTTGAAGTTATCTCATATGTACTTAAATAAATAAATAATATATAAATATTCTGGGACATTTTTACACAGCACCATCTAGTCCCAAACTAAGCAGAGCTTGTACTATGGGTACTAGACAATGGATATAATACTTATATAATTTTTTTTTGTAAATACATACTTATAATACATAAGAAACACCCAGACGAAACAAACACTTATATTCATCACATAATTTTTTGTGTTCTGTGGGAATCGAACCCACAACCTCATGGTCAGCAGTCCGGTACTCGAACCACTAAGCCACAGATGTCGTCAAATGATTAAAAGTAATATACTTATTGGTCTCTGGGGGTCAGTAGCATTGCTGCATTAATCCTGTTATTTATATGTTATACTAGTCAGTGTACATATGGTCCAGTTAATTCTGTGGATTTAAATATAAAAAATACTGATGCATCTAATAAGGTACTTTTTTAATTCAAAATAATGATACCTTTGATAATTTTGTATTAAAACAAATAATATATAAGCCGGATTTACCGATTATTTAAATTTAAAAAGAATGACATTAACCTACAATTGAAGATGATCTCGGAAATGATTGTAGGCTTTAATAATTATACACAAAACTATACATTTTGTACAGTAACAAGATGAAAATGTAATATTGTTCAGCATAAAATTTAAACTGAAACTTTAAATACCTTTAAATACTACTTCCTTGATACGATAAACAGTTGTAAGTGGAAGCGCATCAACTACAGTTATTCTCGACTAATTAGCATGTACGGAATGTGATAGGTGTCGTTGTTACACAAACCTGACAATTCGAATTATGATCTGCTGAAACTTTGTACTAAACCTATAGCTAAGAATAAACCCGTTAGTTTCTTACCTAAAACAATTTTTAAGTGTTTTAGTCGGGTTGCTGAATCCTTTTTGGAGTCTTGTATTTTGACGGTTGATTTCTTAACATCTTGATGAGATTTCTTGGTAAACATTTCGGAAGTGATTTTAAAGCGTCATTACGTAGATTCTTTTCATTCTGATTAAAATTATACAGTAATTTCACATTGTTTTCTTTAAGTTTTCACTCCCATTTTGACATTTCACTTACATAAAAATCTCGGTTGACGTAAACACTAAAGGTTTGTTCGTTTTACGCTCGAACCCAATTTCCATACAATAACGACAGCGACGTTTTAAAATATTTAAAAACTGTATGCAATTTATGGTTAGTATTCGAAAATATCAGAAAATACTGTTTTTATTGAATACTAATTTTCTTTTTTTAATGTAAGCTACTGAACGTGGAGCTTTGGATCCATTTTGGATCTAGTAACTATTTGGTTGGACATGAAAAGGAACGCGGTCATTTATTTTTTTATTTTTTTGTGGTGTGGCAATGGACTTCTCATGTAGTGCCTAATAATGTTTTTTGTTTTAAAATGGAAAATGGTAAATTATTATAATTTACAAAAATCGATTTATACCTAAAAACAATAAGTCAAAATCTCAATAACTGGGAATTATACTATCAGCGCAGGGGATACCTCTCCGGTTATGACTAAACCATTACAAATTAAGTTTATTTTTAGCCTAATGGCCTTTTAGGTAGACAAGAGATTACTATCATACTTTGGTATTTTCTTGTAGTGTATAGGTACCTACTGTTTAGAGGCTATAAAAGAGAATACCTACTCGATTACAGACAGTGCCGGATTTCCGCCTAGGCCTACAAGGCTTCGGCTCCTGGGCCTCTAAGAGTCTAAGTCGAGGCCTGATTACAGAAGATGCCATAGGCACCAATTTGATAATATTTTTGTCACGATTTCTTCATTATAACTAAGGTCTTAGCACACAGGTGTGTGTGTGAATGCGTAGTTTGAGGAAGCAGGCGAAAAATTATGAAATATTAACATGGGGATAACCATGAACCGAGAGTAATAGGTAATTGGAATTAGATTATAAAAATCCCCTTGGACTCTTTATTCCAGCTTACCTAGTGTTAATGCCGATTGAAGTACCGAGGTGCCTACCTTTTTGCGACTTTTTGAAACTCCTCTGTTGTTGCGGGTGTCCATGGGTGACGGTAATCGATTACCATCAGGCAATCCATCTGCTCGTTAGCCCGCCTATCCCGTAAAAAGTAGTTTTATTTAAAATATCATTAATTATACATATAATGTAGGTAAGTATACCTACATATAATTATATTTTTTTAATTTAAGCAAATTTATTATAATACTAGCTTCTGCCCGCGACTTCGTCCGCGTAGCGTGATGATATATAGCCTATAGCCTTCCTCAATAAATGGGCTATCTAACACTGAAAGAATTTTTCAAATCGGAACAGTAGTTCCTGAGATTAGCGCGTTCAAGCAAGCAAACAAACAAACAAACAAACAAACTCTTCAGCTTTATATATTAGTATAGATATAGATTTTTGACTAAGTACCCTGCAATCTTAACATCGTTCGTAACCATGGATCCTTAAACACAAACATTTAGTTACTACTTTGGTGTTGTATGGGTAGGGTTAACCTCTGAAAATATGTATGTTATAAGTAGTTAGTTGCAAATCGTTAACTAATAAAATATGTAAGTAGTTAGCTTAGTATGTGACGTCGGTGACTCAATGAGAAATTAAAGTTAGGTAATCCCCGAGCCGAGCAGATCTTGAAAATATTTCTGTAAGCTAAGCTAGGTCTGATAGCTTATGGATGGTATTTACTATTGACCATGTGTATAGGATAGTACCAGTTACCAATTAGACTTTTGGTTTCAGACAAATATCTGGTACAAAAAGAAAGCAAAATGCCGCTCACTGCGAATGGTCACTTAATTTAGGTACCAATAAATAATATTTATTGTAAAGTCAAGTGCGTACCTAGTATTCGCAACTGGCGCGTATGTGTACGAGAAGATGTAGGTATGATTCAGGAAGAAGAAAAAGAAGTAAGGTAAACGCAGGTATTAACGACCCCCCTAAGGCAATTTTAAAATCAACTATATTTTTTTAGTATACTGGTTCCTCTAAAGATTAATAGTTTCATTTTATATGCTAGTGTTATGTATAAAAAATGTATTTACTGAATCAAATACATTTAAATAAAGGAGTATCTTGTAAAAAATAATTTACAATGTGACTTAGTCGATTGTTGCAATTACCGACCCATAAAAACGGCTGTGAAGCTATTAACGATTTTTATGCAGCTATCCCCGATCGTGTATGAGTGAAGGCCTTTTTCCAGCAATGGAATGTATATAAGCTAGTGATAATGATGATTACCGATCTTAATAAAATAAAACAAAATAAAAATGCAAATATTTATTCGTATTTTTTTTATTATCGTTATTTTTAATAAAACAAATTAGTACTTCTTAGTAATACCTATGAACTAAATAATTATAAACTTTTAAATTAATCAACATAATATTATTAATACACATAATTATATTTTAATTTATGGATTTCAAACTCTACCTATTACCTATGTCATAAAAGTAGGTGAGAAACTAAATAATCTATATACGATCGGTAATAGCTTCTTATAGTTGCTATTGCCGACCCTCATGGGTCGGTAATACAGTATGTAAATATAAACATAAATTGTATTACCGACTCATAAAAAATGGTTATTTTAATTCAATTGACCTTCGGACTATAAAATTGATATATAATTGATTAATGTCACAAATAATATGAACAAATCCACACTGTTTTAAACACAAAAACAGTGATTTATTACTGTAACTTTTCAATATCGATCCTCGAAAAATATCATAACTTTGGTTAAATTGACAACGCTAAAAGGTAAAAACTAGACAAAAAAGTTTAGTCGCTAATAGATTTTTATAAAGAGTGATAGCTTAGATTTAAAGTGGTCCATAAAAATACTTGTGTTAGTGTGATATAATAACATAAAAGAAATATAAAACGAAAAGTTACGTTGCTGCCATTGCCGACTTATGGGTCGTCGATAGCTGCCACGACTAAAACTGATGAAGCTAACACCATCCCATTTTAATTTAAAGTTTTATCGTTTCAAATTACTTTTTATTAAAAAAATGTCGTAAGAAATTAAAGGTTGACACTTGAATGAATACATTTAGTAATATAAGATAAAGATTAGACGTCATTTGTTTGTATAAATGTCTTAAATAGAAAAGTCACGTACTTACTTGAAGGAACAAGGGAACCGTACGAAAAGTCCTGGGTCCACGCTGCCCCGCAGTAACTGAAGTATTTTATCTCTTTTTTGCACAGCTACTCACAATAACGTAAAAGTATACGATGCTCAAGGAATAAACGCGTGTGTAACTTTAACTACCTATAGCTAGAATAGTTCTGGTCACGTAAAGATTTCGAATTACTTTTATAGGTCGGTAATAACTACAGATTTTCGATGGGTCGTTGATAGCTGCGTTTACCTTATGCATTTTTTTTAATAACATCGTCCCACTAGGTGTTTCTCCTGTATCGTGGGTGCGTTTACAAACATAAATTCTCACATACACAAACGCCCAGACCCGGAACAACTATCTGTACATATATTTGCTCCCGAACCCACAACACGTGTCGCAGAAGCCGATCGCTCAGCCGCTACGCCAAACGTGACGTCTTCTTATGTACCTATTGGTAGTATTTTACTCAGGACAACTTACGTACTTATGTAAGTTTAGTGAACTTTATGCTATAAAAAATATTTAGGTTGATAACAAGCTTTAAAGGATGCTGATGGATATATACGGACAGGACAACTAACACAAACGAACTTCATAAATTATGTCAGTCAGTAAGCATCATCGCTACACCGATCTCACAGTTACGAGAAGGACCCTGGACCGTAACTGGCACGGTCCCAGCAAAAGACTTTGAGGGATAATTCACAATCACAACTGTCTCATTACTCTAGTGATCATAAGCAAACTCTTTCAACTCTCGTAGCAGCTTGTAGCTTGGATTTGTAGCTGGCAATATAGGCTCGCCCTCTATTAGGTACATGGCATCTAAACATACCGGCAAACTGTGGGTATACTTATACTCCGCCGTGTACCCCTTCGGGGAATGGCATGATAAGTATGATTTCCATAAAAAAATTGATTAATTATCAAATCATGCCATGATTACGCAGTTTTGACGTCAGTTGGTTTAGGTGTCAGCGTCATTATTACTCTGAGATTTCAGGGATGATATAATTAACTATATAATGTAGTGATGCAGTCGAAGCGGCAGTATGAAAGTGTATTAGATCCTTAGATTGCAAGCGATGAACTCTCAGATTAAGTATATAAATGAACTCCTTGCTTCCACAACTATAAAATATCAATAGTTATTTTAGTGAAGGAAATTTTTAAAAGAAATATCAATAGTTATTATTACAAACCGTGGCAATTTTAAACTAACTTTTACTTTTATCGGATCTCTGCGAATTCGAGATACGAGTAGTTAAAATCGGTAATTACTTGTGAGTAAATGAATGAGGGAACTACCCAAATAAGTTTAGTTTTGGGGTTTTGGTATGACGTCACTTGCCAACCGGTCTTGCCAAGCTTCTAACAGCTTGATTTTTTACAGTTTCATGGAAGGGGCCAGAGGCAGAGACCTAAATATTTTGATAATAATTTCAACACGTAGACCTGAGTAGAAGGGTTCCTTTTTATTAGGGTTCCGTGCCACAAAAGAAAAAAAGAAAGCCTATAGGATCATTTTGCTGCCTGTCTGTCATTGTCGAGGAATGGCGTTGCGAAGGTCTAATATGCCGCCACATCTGGCCAGGCAGGAAGTTAATTCCAACATAATAACATAACATACCATCACGCCTGTATTCCCCGAAGGGTTAGGCAGAGGCGTACTAATGTACACCCACAGTTCGCCGGTATGTTTAGGTCCCATGTAATAGGGGGCGAGCCTATTGCCATTAACCTGGCACAAATTCCTAACTCCGAGCTGCTACTGGGAATTTCATAGAAAAACCCAATAACACTTTGCTCGACCTGGGAATCGAACCCAGGACCTCTAGCGTAGTGTACGTTACCCTAGCAAGCGTAGCCTCATCCAAGGTGCGGCAGTTTTCAGTAATTCCAACGTAGTTTTTTTTTTTTATGGGATAGGGGAGCAAACGAGCAGACGGATCACCTGATGGTAAGCGATAACCGCCGCCCATGGACACCCGCAACACCAGAGGAGTCACGAGTGCGTTGCCCGCCTTTAAAAGCGGTTGGGCCTGAAATTTGGCGGTTTTTTTCTGTGAGGCCGTGGTATCACTCCGGTCGAGCCGGCCCATTCGTGCCGAAGCATGATGGCTCTCCCAAGTCAAAAAAAGATGGGAAATGGTTGGGAGAATTATGAGCTAGTACTTATATACTTATCTTAATAATAGTAACTTGTAAATAGATACTCGTCGCCTCACCTTAGATCGTTCGAGCGAAATCAACCTCTTCATTATTACTTTTTGCATAGGGGTGAATTAGGTACGATTTATTTTAGTGTAACGTTTGTATGGGAAATTCGGTCTGCCGCCTGCGGAAAACGTTTATCTTTAAAAGATTTTTTGTATATCTTGTAAATATTATTTAATTTAAATTTGAGTTGGAAAGTGAGCTTTGACTATTCTATGAAGTGCGTAAAGGCCGCCAGATCATACTGTGATTTTTATGTTCGCACTTAACACAATTTTTTATCATCAAAAACCCGTTGTAATTTGTACGCATGACGTTCGATTATTTGTATATAGCTCCGTACAGTTTCTCGGAGTAGTCTAGTCGCTCTCGAGTTGTGTATTTAAGAGCTCGTATTTATTAAGATAATTTTGTTTTGACACTTATTCTAGTAATCTAGTCAATTGCATTCGTGTTGTTGTGGTGTGCTAAGATATAATTAACATTATTTATTGCAAAATGTTTTCCATAAATAGGATTGTTTTAACGTGCATGTTGTTTAGTGTAACAATGTCAATGAATGTTACTCAAGGATCCATTGGCTTTCCTGAGCCGGAAGAAGATCCCAATTTAGGTAATAAAGATGTAAGTACCAGACGTTATTTTTGAGTACCTAGGTACCTAAGTAAACTTAGAAAAACAATACAAGTCATATGATTTAACTTAAAGTCTACTAAGTAAGTAAGTTTAACTTTACTTGACCTAAGTAACTAAGGCACAAGTTTTCCTTATTCCAAACGTGTTTTTCTAATCTAAATTATCCTCTAACAATACTTAGTAAACCAGACGTTAGTTTTTTGCATTGTTGTTTTTTGTCAGTAATTTAATCGCAAACAGTAAAAGAACATTCAACGTACATTTATAAAATTATTAAATACTTAGTTACACACGTAGGTATGTCAGTATTTTATATAGCAGATTTGTTTTAGTATCTGTTTTAAGTAATGTATGCCTTTATGCCATTAGGTTAGACGCGTCACATATGGTATTAAATAGCTTATCGGTATGTAGGTATATTGATATTGAAGTAAATAAGGAGACCTTATAATCGGTACCACCCGCAGGTCAAGTCTCTGATTGTAATGTTTATTTTTATGTTTACTTACAACTTTTCCGAGTGATTATTATTCAATTTATTTGAATAGTTTATTAGGTACCTAAACTATAAACTTTACGCTTACTTAATAAAAAGAAACCTATTAATAAAAATTACTAGCGACGCGCCCCGGCTTCGTACGGTTATTTATAATATTAAAAAAAATATTATTTTTTTAATATTATAAATTTTAACAGAATGTGTTAAAAATCCTATGGTCATCAGGGATAATGAAGGATTCTAATAGTGAAAATTCAAATCGGTCCAATAGTTTCAGAGCCTATTCAATTCAAAAAAACAATCAAATCTTTCCTCTTCTGTACTAGCTTCTGCCCGCGACTTCGTCCGCGCAGCGTGATGATATATAGCCTATAGCCTTCCTCAATAAATGGGCTATCTAACACTGAAAGAATTTTTCAAATCGGACCAGTGGTTCCTGAGATTAGCGCGTTCAAGGAAACAACAAACTCATCTGCTATTTAATTTAGAAGTGCGCGTCTGAAGTTAGCCGGTGCGAATAGCCGCGCAGGTCAAATAACTTAATTAAGCAAAAGCATACTTAAGTGTTCTGGAAGGACAATAATGACGAGTTTTAAACATTTATGACCCCAAACGTCTTTACACCGAGTATAACGAAACCATTACGAATAACTTCAGACGCGCACTGTTAGTAGGGTCTTAGGTTTTATTCTTGACTAGCTGACCTGACAGACGTTGTCCTCTCCAAGTTTCAACTAACCACCTCGAAAAATCTGGTTTTCCATATTTTTAATACATTTAGCGCCATTGACCTCTAAATACATTATTTCTGACCTATTTTATTTTTATTTTTATACTTTGTGTACATAAATGTGTGACCTATAAATTACTTATTGTCAACAATTTGTTCACATGGTATGGTATTGACGTGAAGCATGGAAATATAAACAGACATACATAGGTAGATAAAAATCTCAAATAACTGTTTCGGCATCAGTAAAGATTAACGCATGTTGCATTTTTTATTATTATTATACTTATATACCTACGTGGTATATTCTTTGGGTAAATTATTTAATTATTTGATTAGATGGAAACTCTTTAGTTTCTCAAATAAAGTGTGCGCACTGTACACTATGGAGGTTTCACAGAGAAAGGCTTTAAAGAAGAAAACAATAATTGTTAAAATTGTCAACTCAACATGACACCTGTTATCGAATCAAACATTGAGGTAATAACGATGTCGTGTTAGTTCGCTAGAAAATAAGTTGTCATTCTTGGTTTACTTCTTTAATTAACCTACTCAAATATTTAGTTTTTACACCGGCTTATGCTCGCTGGGTAAATTCTATGTATGTCCCGTGATTCCCTGTATAAGTAGAGTTAGAATAACTGTTCTAATAGTCAATTCCTGGTCACAATAATGGTTTCTGATTGATCTGCTTTATTTTGTTGTTTTATCTTATTAGGCCCTGTAAGTGTATTTTTTTAATTTTATTACTTGATTTTGTTATAATTTTTGATGCGTGCTAGTATAGTACAGAAACACTTGAAAAAGAAATTTACTTTTAAAATTCAACGTTTTCAATGGTTAAAATTTTAATAACTTTTGATAGAGAGAACCGATTTGAATTAAAAATAGCCTAAATGTTAATCCAAGAAACAGGCTATGAATTCCTGCCCACTTCCTCCAAATCTCTTCAGTAGTTATCATTTGATGCGCGGTCAAACACACAGACAAACCGACAGACAAACAGACAGACAAAAGTTCCAAAAATAATAGAAATGGATTATGTTACTGATACTGAGTCCCCCAAATTAGTTTTTTTGTAAATATAAGCAATGTACAGACACGGCTCACTTACATTCTTATTATATGTAAGATAAGATAATAAATAAAACTAGGTACTTAGGTACTTTACATCTATTTTCGGGTAATATCTCCGCATAGGATAAGTACATAAGAGTAGGTATCTTACTAAATTATTAGGTGTGCCCGAGTTTTCTTTTAATTAGTATTACTTTAATTAGTATTAATATTAAAGTATACAAACAAATGCACTACCTAGCAGAATACGAAATCTGTTTTTCAGGTTTTCAAAATAAGGCATCGGGAGCTGTCCCATTTATTCTTTAAATTTACTATTTACTTTAAATTTAATAGCAAATACTGCAACAGACAGAGAAAGATAATGACCGGCAGAGCATATTTTGCCGTGACCATTATAACACAGTTAAAATATTAATTTATTTTCTCTACAATTAAAATCGTAAAAAGTTGCGTCTGTACATCGAAGATATTAAAAAAAAAGTGGGTTAGAGGGTAGGTATACTTTAAACGTCTCCGAACCTAAATGTAAAGGTTGGCGAAAAAATTACTGAATAGATTTTAATTTAGTTATCTCTGCTAGAAAGTAGGTAGGTAGGTACCTACCTATATGTTCCAATTTAAAACTGGTGAACTTACGTACTTACTTTATCAGTTAATTAAACGAATCCTGAGATGCCTTCAAAGTACCTTGGCTTTTCAAAGAAGAGATCATCACTGTTGGTTTTTGATAAAATTAGTTTTGGGATCCATTTCTAATCATAATAGCTTCACGAGAGCGAAGCCGCGGGCTAAAGCTAGTATAAGATTAAGACAATCCCTTGTTCAATAGAATTGCCAAGCATGGCCCAGTCGGCACTCCAAAGCTTTCATCGAAGTCCACGAACTAACTCGTGAACTGCACTATATGCAACCACCAATATTAAATAAGTACCTACCTAAGTAGGTCCCTACCTATAAAACCTATCCTAACTCCATAGGCCTCATTAGCTAAGTGGTCCTGAGCGCGACTGCTACGCTAGAGGTCCTGGGTTCGATTCCCTGGTCGAGCAGTGTTATTGGGATTTTCTATGAAATTCTCAGTAGCAGCTCGGAGTTAGGAATTTGTGCCCGGTTAATGGTAATAGGCTCGCCCCTTATTACATGGGACCTAAAACATGCCGGCAAACTGTGGGTGTACATTGGTACACCTCTGCCTAACCTTTCGGGAATACAGGCGTGATGGTATATGTCTGTTAATTTTACCCGCGCCCTTGGTGCATACTACCTAGGTACATACCTACGTGTTTTGGAATGAGGGAAGTCCTTTTTCTGCAACAGATGAAGTTTGTGGCATGCATCAACATTGTGGTCCACTTGTGGTCAATGACGTTGTGTAATCAGTATTTACTGGTTCTATTAAAACGACCATAGGTATATGTTTGAACGACCTGTTTTTTAAATTTAATTATGCGGTTTTTCCCAAGATAAATGTTCAGTGTAGGTAATGATCGGACGACGCTCTTAGTATTTATCATCTTCGTGACATAAATATCTTACATCCTAAAACCCGTTTTGTCGCAGAATTATTATTATACTTATATTAATTATATTATTTCTATGCACATCCAGCCACAATACTTGCGAACTCGAATAAATATATTAGAAACTATTCGTACCTACTAGTACTACTATTGTTTTAAATAAGTACCCTTAAATGATATTTAGAATATTCTGAATTGATGTAAGTCCTTAGGTACTAAAAATCCGATCATAATGTTTAAAATTTCACAGCCTTGCAGGCTACACATTCTTTTGAAATGTCTTTCTCGGTCGAAACTTTCGAAATTTCACACATCTCCTTAATTACTTTAATTAATTAGGTAATTAATAATTTAATAACATAAGTAATTATGCGGTTTTTCCCAAGATAAATGTTCAGTGTAGGTAATGATCGGACGACGCTCTTAGTATTTATCATCTTCGTGACATAAATATCTTACATCCTAAAACCCGTTTTGTCGCAGAATTATTATTATACTTATATTAATTATATTATTTCTATGCACATCCAGCCACAATACTTGCGAACTCGAATAAATATATTAGAAACTATTCGTACCTACTAGTACTACTATTGTTTTAAATAAGTACCCTTAAATGATATTTAGAATATTCTGAATTGATGTAAGTCCTTAGGTACTAAAAATCCGATCATAATATTTAAAATTTCACAGCCTTGCAGGCTACACATTCTTTTGAAATGTCTTTCTCGGTCGAAACTTTCGAAATTTCACACATCTCCTTAATTACTTTAATTAATTAGGTAATTAATAATTTAATAACATAAGTAATTAATTCTTCTTTTTATATTGTCCTGTTCTAGAACCGACAGCCAGTGTACATTCCAGCTATGTGTCCGGAAACAGAACTTTACTATCCCGGAGACCAGAAAGATGATTGGATCTGTGACTGCAGGCCAGGTACCTTTAATTATAAGTATATAAGTAAATTATTAAATAGATATCGTGGTGCTTACTGTGCTTAGGTGCTAAAATCATCCAGAAAAAAAAATAACTTATTCTTATTGAGGAAAATAACCTGTCTATCATTTAAATAATGATTTGTTAAATTTAAATTTGGATAATCAAAACTAATTTTTCGTTGCAGCATTCCTGTATCACCCGAAGTCAGACGCATGTTGGCCGGCGTACAAAAAAGGTCCCTGCGAAGATGGACACTATCTGGTATTACCGCAGGAATCAGCGATACCCGTGTGCGAAAAGAATCCATGCACCACCGACGGTTTTGTAATGTACAATGGAAGGTGTGAGGGGCTGGCGACGGTAGCACCCTGCAGGCACATGTGGCCCATTCCTGCAGCTCTCGCAGTGAACTCCACCACCTTGGCTATCACTTGTGAAAGACTCCACTTACAGTCTAGATTCGGCGAAGATGCTAGCCCCATAGTATCCTTGAAATGTCCACCAGGTTGCAAAAGAAGTTTTCACGGAAAATGTACCACTGTTGCTACGTTATAAATATTAAAAAAATATTATAAATATATGACTAAGTATATTTATTATTTATGAAATAAGAGTACAATTACTTACTTATAATTTGAAAATATACTTACCTAGTAGTATGTATTTGAAGTTTTGCATTAACTATTTATAAATTTCAATTTTTGCAAAATGTTAATACAAATTCCAATAGGTGTGCAGTTGTTCGTAAGAAAGGACTACGTTCCAAGAAGAATTGTAAGTTTTTTAAATAATAGAAATCAAATGTGTTTCGTTAATTATGTTATAAATCCCCTAACAGTTGTAAATACATACTTAGTAGGTAACAGCAAAGTAACCTTGCACGGTATGGCACGGCGGCGAGGCGGGCCCGTCGGCTATGGCAACGGGCGGGCGTCCCTCGTGTAGTCATGGCGACTCCGCCGTCATTGTGCCACACCATGTCCCTGTCATCGGCGTTTATTTACCAATTACCACAATGGACATCGATGTGGGCCGTCTGCATGCACGACTATCGACAACCCTCATAATAAAATCGCCAATGAAATAGTACCCAACCTTTTAATGGTATTGTGTTTCTTTGCTTCAAGTTAGTCGTAGTGCTTGGGAAGGTTAAGGTTGATTGACAGCTCCGTAAAAAGTTTGAAACATTTCCCAAGTGAAAAGTGCACTTTCCTAGACAGCCAGCCAGCCACATAGAGGAGGAACATGCAGTTGAAATGTGGTAAGTTTTACAATGACCTACTTCACACGATATTTAAAAATGTGCATTTATAGAAATATAGGCGATTAAGCCGACTATAAAAATATGTTGTACACACTTAATTAATAGTAATAAAGCTCGCACCTTCTTATGAGGTTTAGCACTACTGGCCGGTGCGACGTCTGATCGTTTAATTTCCATATAATCACAACCGGACGCGAGCTTGCTGCTATCGCGATGGATCGTTGACCCATATTCCTGGCTACTAGCCACTGACCACCACAATGGCGACGGACCACTTACTCTGAGAACTCTCACTCGCGACCTTCGCCGATTTTTGTTATGGCAGCCGACCGGAATGTTATTTCCTCTCAATTAACATTTTGGCAGGTTAGGTAACTACTCTAGTTTATTAAGATGACGGTAATGTTCTTCAAAAATAATGTTCATATAACGTGGCCATTAAATTTTGAGATAAATGTCATGTAAATGTGATGCAGTCTTTTAGTGTGCTACTTATCCTGCGCCTACGTCTCCTTACAATTGTAGGTGTCCATAGTTTCAGGTAGGTAGGTACCTAGGGTAGTGTAGGGTAGGTACCTCTGAATAAAAAATCTTTACAATCTAAATTTTGTGAGAGACCTTTTAGATTACCAAATAAAATACATAATTTTGATTAAAATGCAGCTGACAAGAGGGACTCACATGACTGTAGGTAGGTACTACAATTGGTCTGCTTGATTACAGTCTATCATCTATGAATGATGCCGTAACCCGATCCTGTAGAAATTACCTATTATATCAAGTTCCCAACAACAAATCCGTCGATAGATTTGCTTATGTCAAAATCCTATCTCTAGTAAGCAAATCCACTAACTGATTTATTATTGGGGCCGCCCGTTATTAGTACCTATAGGCCTTGAAATTCGGCACCTCATAGGCTTAACGTAGATGACCCAGTATGACATTTTGTTATGTTATTCAGCAAAGCCCGTATTGACCGCCGATGTACCATATAATAGATTTAGCATTTTTCATCCGAAATTAAGTATGTACCTGAACACCAACATTTTGAACGCTGGAACTCATTGCAATACAACAGGCCCTATCTTACGCAATAAACCATAATTTGAATAAAATCGTAATTTTTTCCGACAGTAAGAGTGCCTTGCAACATGTGGCTCGATGCGCCTCTGGCTGCAGAGGTGCAGCGATAGCCTATGACATCCTCAAATCTATTATTTTTTATAATAAAAGTGGTAAGGATTTAAAGCTGCAATGGGTCCCAGCACATATTGGCCTCAAGGGGAACGAGGAAGCTGACCGTATAGCGAAGATAGCTGCAGTAGATGGTACAATAATAAATTACTTACCAGATCATTGGGAATTAGTACCTAAATTTAAAACAATATGCTTTCGCGATTGGAACCAATATTTTGATAATAAATCTATCATTAAAGGCATATGGTATAAGACCATACAGAGTGAGATTCCTCATGTTCCCTGGTTCAATGACACTAATTTAAGTAGAAACTATGTGAAACTTGCCCTAAGACTTAGATCCGGACACTTTCCGTCAGCAAAGTTTGCATACTTAATGAAAAAAACGAATTCACCTAATTGCGTTATTTGCGATAAAGTTGAAGATGTGCAACATTTGCTGATGGAATGTGTCCGAAATAAAAATGAACGCGACTCAATGCTGACCGAATTAAAATTAAACAGACTGGATGTAGGTTTGATCCAAAGCATTTTAGCCAACCCCAAATCCGAGGCCGCTATAAAGTTATGCCGTTTGGTTGCGGTCGTTCAGCAGTGAGTCGGGACTACTTATCGAGTGGTTCAGGTGATTGCACTTTGTAAAAAGGAACGATGGGGTTGACGTATCTTTATTTAAGATAAAAACCCCAAAATAAAAATAAAGATTAAAAAAAAAAACATTTTGAAGAAAGAGCTACTTACTCGTTACATGTATTGTGTCGTGAGTAGTAATGTATTGCTAAGTGCTAAGCTAACGAACGTGGGTAGCATGACTGGGTTACCACCTCGATAGCTGAGAATTTATAGTAAAAATTCTACTTAATTTATATTATATTTGCATAATTAATCGTTAAGGAACTAGGTTTCAAATTCTTAATTCAAATTCATTTTCATTTTGTGAACACGTTATAGGTAGGTAGGTACCTACAATGTAAATGTAATTAATAAGATTGGACTGTGAGATCTCATCATCCTACTTCTGATAGTTAGTTGACCTAATAACTAATAGTTTACCAATGTTTAGTGATTAAAGTGGTTATTAGTCCTCATTTAATTGTACACTGCTCACTATAGATTTATCTATTCTCCATTATATTCATATCTCGTGGGAATTCCCTAAACGTCTTAGGTATGTAGTGTCGTAGGTACGTGAATAATAATGTACAGTATCTACGGTCAACATTAGTCTGCGCATCTGAAGTTATACGCAAGTGGTTATGTGGTGGTATTTGAGATTTTAATATAAAAATATAAAGTCAAATAATGTCGTAAGGAGGAACCTATTGGTTGTCATACGAACATCTTTGACAGGTGTCAGAAGCCAAAAAAGCCTCACAACCAGTCTTCCTCCGAATATCGGCAGGGTGACTAGCTAAGATGGCGACCGGTTAAATGACGAAATCGTCTCTGTCATACTCAAATTCGTACCCCACCGACTGTGCTCCCCCAAGTGAGTAACTGAGGACAACAAGTGACTAAAGACGCAACCCAGAAACTGGATCTCGGTACAAAAGTTCCAAAATTCGTATTAAGTAAGCCTAATGACGTGACGGTAACCGAAGAGGAATATGAACTGTCAAACAGAAATCAGACAAATTCTAGTTTCTGTGTTATTAAAGTCCATTATTAGACATTGAAGCGTCGGTAGCCTAATGGCTAGGGCGTCGGACTTGCGATCATGTGGTTGCCGGTTCGAACCTCACCCATTGCACTACCGACGTGAACCCACTCGTAACACAAGCATTTAGCTTAGCACGAGGGGTTAACAAGAATACTAGCAATGTGCGACCCGCATTGCTAGTAAGCTTTAATAATAAAAAAAATATCTGGCTTTAAAAGTAAGTAAAAAGTTAGACAATATTATTCTAAAACCATTATTATATAAAAATGTAGTGCTCTAAGAAATAACGTTGATTTGGTGATATTTTTTTGAAAAAGTTTAGTCATGATATTAATCTGCATAGAAACTAGCGCCGGTGCTAATCGACGGTACTAGCAGATCTAGGGCTATGCTATAAAAAGTATCGATACCCTGAGGTATCGAAACTTTTTGCGTTTTTCTTTTTACTTTTCCGGGCAGGGAAATTGCCCATTGCTATTGCCCGGAAAATGGGTTGCAGAGGTCTGATAGCATAGCAGTCGTTTTGTGTAAAATGCTAATATTTAGCCGCATCTGATAAGACTGGAAGCCGACCCCATCATAGAATAGAAAAGGCTCCGAGGATGATGAGTGTCGTATGTACCTACCTACCTAAATATTTCCCAATGCCGTTATTGATTTCGATGTTGTTTAGGACCAAAACACTTAGGTAAGTGATTTGACCTAAGCGACTTTTTGGAACAGCTAATTTTGAGACGCGCATAGTTATTTTGGCAGAACTGTAAACATGGGGGTGATTCATGCTATATTTCTCGTGCAAATGCTAAAGAATTTTGTTTTAAAATTCTACTGTTATCAAACAGAAAACAAATCACACTGAAACATCAGCGGGACATTTTGCTGGTTTTTAAAATGACATGCGCTCTTCTGATATCTAATTCATACATAGATATATACCATCACGCCTGTATTCCCCGAAGGGTTAGGCAGAGGTGTACTAAGGTACACCCACAGTTCGCCGGTATGTTTAGGTCCCATGTAATAGGGGGCGAGCCTATTGCCATTAACCGGGCACAAATTCCAAACTCCGAACTGATACTGGGAATTTCATAGAAAAACAATATCACTTTGCTCGACCTGGGATTTGAACCCAGGACCTCTAGCGTAGCAGTCGCGCTCAGGACCACTTGGCTAATGAGGCAGTATCTAATTCGATGGATGATAATATGTATAATTTGCGCTATGACCTAGTATGTTTAGTATTTATAATATTTGTACACAAATACAATACTTTTGTATTGTTTTTTTTATTTGTGTCTTAGTAGATATTAGGGCCACAGGCACGGATACAACTCAGCAGCGGCTTGTATGTAAAAAAAACACAATTTCTCATATACCAACTGTCCTAAGTGCTAATACTGTCCTAATCACCATTTAATATTGTTTGATATATAACTTGTTAAATTAGGTAGCATACAGGTAGGTACGTTCAGCAGTCCTGGAGCTGCAGTCAGAATTCAGATTTGTGAATAAACATATGAATATATCTACTTATTACCTTCAAAGGCAGCTCATCTTCTTCCGACTCGTTTTCTTTACAAAACTTAAAACAACGTATTTAAGATATTTTTATGAAACACACCGACACTAATTGCGCAATAGCATGTTGTTGTAGTGAAGGCGTATGGGTCATGATGAATTAATGTTCATTGCAGCTGTACGAGTATGTACCTACCCGCACTTTCTACTGGACGCGTCAACATCTTGACACTTCGCACACGAAGGGAAAAGTAAATATCGTGAGAATAAACCAGGTCGACACACGGCCTACTTCGCAGTAATAATCCTCTTTAAAAGTTGGAAGTAACGATCACGAATAATACAAATAAAATAATATTAATTGATACCTAACCGAGGTCTTTTACAGACATCATTGATAAAACTCTTGTTTTGGGAAGATCGGAATTTTAAGTTTGTTTACCAATTTACGAGGAAATAATAATATAACTATCTTATTGTTTTCCCTCTTTAAAATTCAACAGTTTTTTTCCTCGATCCCAGTTAATCTTATCTTATCTTACATATAATAAGAATGTAAGTGAGCCGTGTCTGTACATTGCTTATATTTACAAAAAAACTAATTTGGGGGACTCAGAATCGGTAACACAATCCATTTCTACTATTTTTGGAACATTTGTCTGTCTGTTTGTCTGTCGGTTTGTCTGTCGGTTTGTCTGTATGTTTGACCGCGCATCAAATGATAACTACTGAAGAGATTTGGAGGAAGTGGGCAGGAATTCATAGCCTGTTTCTTGGATTAACATTTAGGCTATTTTTAATTCAAATCGGTTCTCTCTATCAAAAGTTATTAACATTTTAACCATTGAAAACGCTCAATTTTAAAAATAATCATTGAAGTCAATTTATTTTTCAAGTAATCTGTATTAGACTAGCACGGATCAAACATTATAACAGAATCAAGTAATAAAATTAAAAAATACACTTATAGGGACTAAATAAGAAAAAACAAGAAAATAAAGCAGATCAATCAGAAACCATTATTGTGACCAGGAATTGATTATTAGTACAGTTATTCTAACTCTACTTACACAGGGAATCACGGGACATACATAGGATTTATCCAGCGAGCACAAGCCGGTGTCAGAACTAAATATTTGAGTAGGTTAAAGAAGTAAACAAAGAATGACAACTTATTTTCTAGCGGACTAACACGACATCGTTATTACCTCAATGAAATTTGATTCGATAACAGGTGTCATTTTGAGTTGACAATTATTGTTTTCTTCTTTAAAGCATCCAGCCATATAGTAACTTATTTTATAATTTGAAACCTCCATAGTGTAGATTCAGTGCGCACACTTTATTTGAGAAAGTAACAAGAGTTTCCATTTATTTAAATAATTAAATAATATACCCTAAAAATATACCACATATGTATAATAATAAAAAAAATGCAACGTGCGTTAATCTTAATTTACTGACGCCGAAACAGTTATTTGAGATTTTTGTCTATGTAGGTATGTCTGTTTATATTTCCATGCTTCACGTCAATACTACGTGAACAAAATTTTGAAATTAAGTAATTTATAGGTCAGAAACACGGTATTCAGAGGTCAATGGCGCTAAGTGTATTACAAATATGGAAAATCAAATTTTTGAGGTGGTTAGTTGAAACTTGGAGAGGACAACGTCTCTCAGGTCAGCTAGTCTACTCTGTAAGTAGGTTTGTGATGACTATATAAACCTTCATGGCATGGGTAACTATTTTACCTACAGTTTTGTTATCATTCATTGCTAGAAAGCACGTAAGTACGTAAATAGGTCCAAAGCCTAGTCTAGGTCGGGTCTACATAAACATAAAATTGTAAGCATTACTTAATTATGAGCTATATTATGTAGGTATACTTACTACAAGCTCACAATCGAAATTTTCTCAACATTGTTGGCTATTTTCAGTTATTATCGGGGGCAGTGGGTCAACTTTACATCAGATTTAAGGGAAAACCACGAAAAAGTACGAGAATTGTTTTATTTTCAAATGGGTTCTTGAGGGTTGCGTGAGAGCTTATAGCTCCACTAACAACTTAAAATTGTCGTGTAATTAAGCGTGACAAATGTCTTCCGTTGATCAAATACTTAGTTCAAATTGTGGATTACGAATACAAACAATTATTGTGTTGTTGCGGTTTACCTATGGAATATTATTAGTCGTGTGGTCGTGGCAGACTTATGTCTGACTTATCCTCTTTTATCTGATTAGCTGTTTCCCATGGTATCGTAATGTTTAACTCATTAACAATATAACCTTGTTGTTCTGGAATAATGTAGCATTCCATAGGTGATTTGAAAGAATGTTTAAAATAAGTTCATTCGTTTTTGAGTTAATCCATTACAAACAATTAAACTACAAAGAATCATTCTTAATTAAATATGTTGGGAAGACCGAAGATATGTTGTCAATGCCGATTTACTAATAAATAAACAATAAAAATACTGTTTATTTCAGAAAAAACAATCATTTCACATAAGTATACTAAATCTTAACATATAGGCACAGATGATAGAATACTAGTATATAGGTAAGCTTAGTAGTTGCTACCTTGCTTATGAAGTGTTTCTTGTGTATACAGTTATATTTTATACTAGCTTCTGCCCGCGACTTTGTCCGCGTAGCGTTATGATTTAAAGCCTATAGCCTTCCTCAATAAATGGCCTATCTAACAATGAAATAATTTTTCAAATCGGAGCAGTAGTTCCTGAGATTAGCGCGTTCAAGTAAAAAAACAAACAAACAAACTCTTCAGCTTTATATATTAAGTATAGATGATACAGTTTTTATTTTCAATATTACAAACTATGGATTTTGGCAACCTATTAAGTATTTGAGGCCACCTAAATAGTGAAATCTCGCTTATCAAAAATATGCTCAAACTTTACAATTCTGAAACAAATTATGGTACTTAGATCTTTGTTTATGAATCGTTGTTTTTATAATAAGCTTTAGTTCTCCAGTTTTCTTCTGATCCTAACCCGAACCGGACTTTTCAGTTTTTGCTTTTCAGTTTGTGCCTATCACAGAGAGAGATACTATCACAGAACGTATATGAATCACAGAATATAGGTACTTAGATAAAGTTATTTTAGTGAAAGAAAGGAATTCGACTGCGGGTAGGGTTCAAACCTGCGTCTTCTGGTTAGATACACCAGACGCTAAGTCCCGCACTCCAGGTCGAAATTTGCCTTCACATTCTGAATTTACGTCTACTACATACGATATATACTTGGTGTCATTAATGAGAACGGCTTGAAACCACGTTTACCAAATTAAATACTGGATCGTCTAGAACAGGTTATTAAATTAGTTCTATGCGTCATATGATCAAGAACCAGCTCTTGATCAATGAACGCCGCGTTGAAACTTTTTAGGGAATATCTGTCTTTTCTACGACATTTTCTTAGACAGTTTAATATGTTAAGATACGAAATGATTTATGATAGTAGACTATTGAACCGTGCGAGCAGCTAGGTTTTTCTAGTGCTTATACTGCTTATAGGTTATAGAAAGTTTTAGTTTATTCTAGAATAATCTTAACATAAATACATATCTTCACGCCTGCATGGTACGCAGAAAGAGACTATAGACTTCTACTTACTACGATCCTGGCATGATCGTCGGGTTAGGGTGCTCTTACCTGACTTCCGTAATTAGTTGTGGTTCGCTCGCAAAGGTCGGCCCCTTCCAACTTTTCCATCTGTACTCGCCACGTAATAAACTCGTTTCGTCTATCTCCGTTCGGCGTTCACCCATCCTTTCCCTTTCCCAATCTTTGTTTCTAGGTACATAAATCGTCTTTCACGCTAAACAGCTGCGCGCTGTAGTAATCTACACTTCTGTACTTGTATTATAAAGAGGGAAGATTGATTGTTTTTTTGTATAATTGTTTGTAATGGATAAACTCAAAAACTACTAGAAATTCTTTCAGCTATGGAAAACTACTTTTTTTTTACGTTATTATTACATTGCATTGGCAACCTTACCTTTGTTAATCGAGTCACAGATAATAGAGATCGAGTTAAAGATAATTGACTTTAGGTCGCACCGAGTTAAAACGCGGGAAAAAGCTATCTTGCTGCTATGTTTTGAAACGTGTTGATACGTCTACGTGACAGGGAAAGAACATAAAACATGCTATATGATGACGATTCATCCATCAACCATCTAATATTGATTAAGCTAATTCTTTGAAAACTTTTATCAAAAGTGAATCACGCGCAAAATCATCTGTAACTCCAACGTAAATTATGTTAGTATGATTAGAATCAGCGGCGCGGCGGGCTGGGGTGGGCGATGGCGTCATGGCGTGCCACCATTACGTCACGCATTTCGGTAGCAGCTCAGCTACTTACACACTAGCAGAACAACTACAAACATAATTTAACACTGGGATGTATCTGCCCAATGTAACTTTGTCCCTGAAAACTCACATAAAAAAACTTTCTTCTTCTACTTGGTCTTCACAACGTTGGTATTGCGGAGTTCTTATAATACTGGTGTTACGACTTGGTGCTTATTGCTGTGCTGTGATTATCCTGACTTTTCACATTTTACATGACCATAATGTTATGTGCTTACTAATGACGCTAGGGACACGCAATATTTGTACCCCGCGTAGTTCAAGGGCAAAATGATTGGGATCTTGCACCATAAAATGCCTATTTTGAAGGCTGATCTAAAACAACATAGGTAAGTAAGTATTAATTTATAAAAAAAAAAGTAAGTATTAATTATATGTACTTAGGCCTTATTTAAAAATTTTGTATAAGTAGTAGTTCTGTTTTGACTTCGAAATAGCATAAACGATAACTTGAAACTTTTAAAACAAGTATCCTCGCCTGCCCTCGTCTCGTCCCTCGTCTCGCTGTCACAACATGCTTATTAGCTTGTCTTTTGGCTGGTTTGATTGAACTATTGTCGTATATATCTTACTGAAGTGCCGCGATAAAATAATCCAGCATGCCGTTTTTTTGGGGTTAGTGTTTATAAAAAATATTTAGGCCAAATATCGTTTACTTAACTAGTCACCTCTTTGATTTCCAAACAATCACAAAGCATCTTATTTTCAATCTATTTATTGTTAGTATTTGTTTTACGTAGATATATTAGGAAATGTAGGTAACAGTATTATCCTTGTACGGTCTGGTAGTCGTTAAACTGGTAAAGACGATGCTGCCGCCACCTCTTTAAATAATTAAGCATAGGAATAAATAGGGCACCCTATTCTTTGTCGGAAAACCAACACGTTATATTCATTCCTTATTCAACGATGTACCTATTTCAATAACATTCAGATGCCTCAATAGTTATACATAAATATATACCTACCTACAAGTTACAATAGCACTACTTCGAAGACTATACAGTCGGAAAACGGTGACCTGCTTTGAGCATGTTAATAGATTAGGTGTTGGGCGGGCGGCGGGCGTTGCGTGGCGCCCACCGCCCAGCGCCTCCTCTGTCCGAGCGGGCAGCGGCGCGCGAGGGCCAGTCTGAGGCTCGCGCCCTCCGCGCCCGCTCGCCCTTGCGATTCGCGACCCACACACAGAGGGCGCACAGCACATGGCACTGTTTCTCTAAAACCTGTGTAATGGACAAGCGCGCCACCAGCGGCCGGGGCGAGCCCATCCCGAGCATCCTCAAGAAACCTAAGGGTCGCCAGAAAGGGGATCTGCTTGACAAGAGTACGAAGATCAAGCGCGAAAAGGTGGAGGGCTTTAAGAGCGGTGCAGATAGGGACGTGCCGCTGCAGCAGGGGTGTTCCCCGCTCATGTATGCCTGCCAACAAGCCGACTACAAGGCGGTCATCGACATACTCAATAAGGACGTGAGTTTATCGGCTCTGAACATCATCATATAGCATTCACATCATCATCTCGATTGATTCGTTCATCAAAATGTATTAAATAGACTGCATCAAAGTCAGTCATAAATTCTTGATTACAACCTGAATTGGGAGTTTATAGTACACGAAATGGAAAAGCGTACTTTCAATGTTTTATGTGTTGAGCACGCGATGTTCCTCGTCCGTCTATCGGTTTACCTTGTATGTAGCTAAACACTCTTTGACGCTTGCCTTCAGCGCTGTTCAAATGCTCCCCCTATGTTTTCTCAACAATTAGTTGTCAAGGCACAGTGTCATTACAAATTTAACAATGTATAAGTAAAATGGGTGATACTTTACATATAAAACTATAGATACGATTGTATACATACGTATACGTAAAACATCACCTGATTATACCAGTAATACAAAGAAAAATAGCTGGTAATAAATCGTTTTGTAATTCATGTTTGTTACATAGGCATGTTGATAAAGCTTTCGTATTAGAATGGATTGAACTTGAAGGAAATGCACTAGCACGCGGCGGGACAGGGCGCAGAGCCGGCAGTAGTCAATCAATAGTTATAGAATTGTATAGCACAATAGAAGGAGCCTTTCTCGCATGCACGTCAGTCGTGACGATAACACCCGGTTGTCTAGTAACACAACACGTCTCATAACTGGTTCACCTCGGTAACGACACACGCCTAACAGTCATTGTTCATTTAAATGAACTTTTCAATACTCAACATTATACCATATATTTCACTTTTAGTACACGTAGAATCGTTCGTTCTAGTATCTGCACCATCAATAGACTTGACACTGACACACATTAATTTCCTTTACATAATTACTAACACTAACTGTAGAATTCACCAATTTAAAGTAGCTACTAGAAGGTAGGCTTAAGTTAAGTAGTGTTGTAAAAACTAATAGCGACTTGTAGGAGTATTTTTTATATAACTTTTAATGAAGATAATGAAGTCAATTCCTATTTACAAAGCTATTAGTCAAGAAACAAACGTCCGCTGTGTAAAGTTGACGAACTGCGCAAATTGATAATCTCTCGCTGATAATATCAAATCACAAATAATACCTACCTACTGGATCCATTCTATCTATCAGAAATAATAATAATGCATGGGCCCATAACATGGCCAATAAACTAGCCTTATACTTATACTTAGTAGCAAGTACATATAAGATAAATAAAGATTTTCATTCACCAATTCGCCAATGCAAAAATCTACAGTTAGTGTAGAGGATAACAGCGGGGAAGTGCCAAAAAATGCTCGCCGAAGCTTAGGTTCTACCTGGTTCACACCGCCAAACTATGCCTGCGTTGCGAATTTGCGAGCCGGCGCACCCTCTCTCCAGACCACTTTCAGATAAGACGATCAGTAAAGGGTTTTTTTATGGGATAGGGGAGCAAACGAACAGACGGATCTCCTGATGGTAAGCGATAACCTCCGCCCATGGACACCCGCAACACCAGAGGAGTCACAAGTGCGTTGCCCGCCTTTTAAAAGGGTTTGGGCCTCCGGTAACCTCACTCACTCGGCGAAACACAAGGCAAGCGTTGTTTCACGCCAGTTTTCTGTGAGGCTGTGTTATCACTGCGGTCGAGCCAGCCCATTCGTGCCGAAGCATGGCTCTCCCACGTTTAAATATAAGTACTGGTTTCGAATAAAATTTTCAAAGCTTTTTTATTCGAGCAGCCAGCATCAGTGCGGGTGCGTGACCGTGGGTTGCGGTGTGCATTACATTACTGTGCATCAAGTGGGGCTGGCGCGAACCAAGCAGCGCGCGCAGCCTGTGCCGACCGCGTGCTGATGGCTGCGCCGGCGCTGGCCAACGCTCGCGACAGCGACGGTCTCACACCGCTTCACCTAGCCGTTGTGCACGGTAACGTGCCACTGGTCCAGACACTACTCGCTGCCGGCGCAGACGTCAACGCTAGGGATGATGAACATCATACTGTTGTTCATTGGGCTACTGGTGAGTCTTTGCAATGAAACTTTTGATTGTCTGCCAGTTTTATATGTAGGTATGTAGGTACTTAGTTAAATACACCCCCGTTCGAAACGACTCACCTTTTCGTTTTACAAATAAGACTAAGTAATATGAATCTAACAAAAAGCAAACAGTTATCACTATACTTACACAATAAGCTTTGACCATTATAAGTAAAACACATTTATATTTAATAAGCACTTCGTACGCTCAAATTACATTGCACGAGTTCCATTCCTTAGTTAGTTGATAAGTGATCCAATTTAAATCATTGATTTAGTTCATCAGACTATATATGCCCTGCGGCGTGATTGTAACAGATGGGTTGGAGTGAGTCGTTATCTAACTGGTGTCACTCGCGGTATCGCGTTGCGCGCAGCGTTGCCTCTGTGGTTATCATCAGGTTGAGCTGACGGCTAGCGCGGTGCACGCGAGCCAATTAGTTAGCACCGCACTCGCGTCAATCATATGCCCTGTATCAAGTTATTCGCCTCTGTGTTCTTGCCATTGCAATACCATTGGGTTTGTTGTACAAGTAGAACGTGATTGATTGATGATCATAAACTTACGAAATCAGTAATTCTTGTAACAACTTAAATCTTATCTTTTCTTATATGGGGCCGAAGCAACAAGGCCTCAGTGCACTTCAACCCAATGGGGGCACCCAACCCTTCTGTGCTTCCCCTAGATAACCTATTCCTCATCTCCTCCCAGTTCTTCAAACAGCTCTTTTATGAGCTTTATAATGAGGCCTGGAGTTCTTCAAACAGCTCTTCCATGAGCTTTATAATGAGGCCTGGGGGTATGAGTCTGTAGTCCTCTGGTATTGGATAACACTACCCCAAAATTCACATTCGCTTTATAGCCATTGCATCGCATGTACACAGAAGATATCCATACTCTCAATTTCCCTTTTGCAGGCCCTGCAGGATGATGTCTCCGTCAGACCCATCTTTTGTTACTACTTACTAGAATCTTAATTTCAACAGCAGTTGTGTATTTCAAATTACCGGTAGCAACTGATGACCTCCAAGCTCGTAACTTTGTGGTGGTCGCCATGAACTTAATTTATATTGTGCTCTTGCTTCCGGGCGATAATATATTTAAATGTCCTTGCAAACATGGTACCTAGTACATGTATTTTGGATCTTATCACAGTGAAACTTCAGTGAAATGATTACATTTTACTAAGTTCCTACCTACTTTGTCAGTTCACTATATAGAACAGGATAATCATAAAATTCTCATAAAAATCAATATAAAATTTGTAACCTATTTATACCTATCCAAAACGTTATATTATCATAAATAACTTTCTTGTACCCATCTTTATTTTTTTTTATGTTGACTGTTGAGGCTATGCAGCCTTATTGATTGTCAGTCAAACAGCCAAAGAACGTTTTTTCATGATTCAGGGACGTCATAATGAATCACGATAACAGTAGACGAGGAGTAAGGTGAAACTATGAGTGAAGAACACTAGACTAACATGTTGTATTTATAAATAGTGATACAGTACAAGGTTGTATAAATTGCAAGTGTATATGCAAAATCAGAGAACACAACAACATGCAACTTGTGTATCGTCGAGGCCACACCATTATCCGTTCTGTGTAAGGAGTGGAACAGCGGATGTCCGACTGTAGAACTGCTGTTTCCTAAAACTTTCTCCCTAGAAATAAAAATGAAGCATGAAATTTATAGAACATAATATCTATTATGCAACACATTATAGAAGAACTTAAATATTTTAATCGGGTCGTAAATAAATATACTTTTTTATGGTATGCCACAGGACGCCTATCCCATAAAAAATATAAACGAACAGACGGATCACATGATTAAGCGATTACCGCCACCCATTGGAACCCACATTCGCAAGTCTTTGCCCGCCTTTTAAAAGAGTTTGGGCCTGCGATATTCTCACTCACTCGGCGAAACACAACGTAAGTTACATAAATATTACGAATGGAGTTTAAGTATGTAAAATTAAATTCTTACAACATTCGAAAATTCGAATGCCGCATTGCTAAGTCATCATAATAAATGTCCTGTGGGGATCGTGGTGGTAAGGCTAGTTTTAGGGGGGATGTGGGGTTAGTCAAGTCCGTGTTATTGGGTGGCTAGCAAGGTCAGGCCCTTGAACTCCCATAGGCCGCAGGCCATTTATATCTAGGACTAAAAGGGGTTTTCATAGAACATATGCGCTGAAAGGTCGAGTCTGACTGACGAGTTAATGTTTTATGCAGGTCAAGTTGTCGTGTAAGGCCGAGGTTAGGTGTCTGTGATACGTCTTGTTTTTGATAATTAATAAGATTAATTAGTTATTAGTTATAAATATAACTATGTGCACATTGTATGTAAACTGAGGAATCGCCTCAATATTTAAATTATTTTATGGTTAGAATACGAATAAATACTTTCAATACAATCATTTAATATACAATAACACTTTGTATTGGTAAAATTTTCACGTTCATTTTCTGTATCTGTCATCATCACCAGAATGCAACTTATTTGCAATGTGATGGGAATATATTCTCATTTTTTAAACACATATACTGTAAGAAGAAGAGAAAAAACAAAACAGCCGGCGCATTTGAGGAGTCCACTCTGTTGTTCAACTAGTTGATTGGTTCAGGTAGGTACCTATTTATTTAATTAACTTTTCTGTACAAAAATAACATTTATATTTATATGTATTCACAATTACTTTAGTGTGCGGTGAAGTAGGGGCGCTACGAGCGGTCCTGGCATCCGGTGCAGACGCAGCCACCCCGGACCAGCACGGCGGGTACCCCCTGCACTACGCAGCGCAAATGTGTGGCGCCCCAGCTGCCACCGATCATCAAGTAATAGTTACTTTCTCTAGCGGTATTTTTTCCAATTTTCTATTAGACAATTATTACTTCATTCATCGAAAGCGGATACATTACCTCTGCAGGTCAGGTCTAGCATAAGTATATGTATTTTTGTTCAAACGCCTAAATACCTTATTATTTATTATCATATTGCATAACAAATAATTCAAATGTTATCATCGGCAGAGTAGGGGTGCGGCGCTCGAAGTGTTACGAGCTCTAGTAAAGGAGGGCGGAGCTAGTGTGGACGTGAGGGATGCGGATGGGCGGACTCCGTTGTTGTGGGCAGCATCAGCAGGCTCGGCGGCTGCAGTGCTTGCGTTACACCAAGCCGGGTCAAAAGTTGATGATGCTGATAGGTGAGAACGACTCAATATAAGGTTGTTTTATAAATCAATGTGTTTTTACAAAACGGCTTCAATTTATTTTTATAAACTGCAGAGACGGTTTGACTGCACTACACTGTGCTGCTGCTAGAGGGCACACTGAAGCTTTGGAAACATTAGTTGGTTTATGTGGAGCCCGTGTAGATGTGTCAGACTCTCACGGCTGTACTCCATTGCACTATGCTGCTGCATTAGGACACGCAGATGCAACGTCAGCTTTATTGCAACATGGAGCCGATTCTCATCGCCAAGACAGAAGAGGTCGAAGTCCAGCACACACTGCAGCAGCTAAAGGACAAATTGAAACTGTTCGGATACTCGGTTAGTGGGTATTGTATGAGTCTGATGGATCTGTACCTATATTTTTTAAAATACCCCTAACTAATAGCTGGTTGATACTTACACTTTTTCAGGTGCAAGAGGAGCCAACCTTTGGTTGCGCAATTCGAAAGGTGATTTGCCTTTACATGAAGCAGTCGCATCTGGGAGACGAGAATTAGTTAAGTGGCTATTAGACGGTAGACCATCCCAAGTTAATGCTACAAATCACGAAGGTCGTACGCCATTACATATAGCAGCTGCTACGGATAATGCTGATCTTTGTCGTTTATTATTGGATCGAGGTGCTGAAGTAAATCTAGTAGCAAGATCATCTAAAAACGAACCAATAACACCATTAGATTGTGCAACAACTCGTGGTCATCGGTCTACAGCAAAGTACCTACAAATGCATGGTGGTCTACCTGCCTCTAAATTAAAAAACACTGATATAGTAATAGATGGAGCTCC
This sequence comes from Acronicta leporina, assembly GCA_947256265.1. Taxonomy (NCBI): domain Eukaryota; kingdom Metazoa; phylum Arthropoda; class Insecta; order Lepidoptera; family Noctuidae; genus Acronicta; species Acronicta leporina. Next base: position 5,954,880 of record OX366529.1, read on the forward strand.
AATAACTGCGTTACCAACACGAAGAGTTACTAGTACTAAAATTGATGTACATGATAGAATAAGAATCGAAAAGAGGGAGGTAGTTGAACTGTCAAGCCCAATGTATGAAAGGCGAAGAATAAAAAATAACAATGGAAGTGATACATCCAATGAATCTTCTACCGATAACAGAAAAAGAAATACTAGGAATATGTCAGAATCACACAAATATAAAAAAAATAATAACCATAAAGAACGAAGAAAACGATTAATGCACACACAGAAAAGCTTTAGTGATGGTTACGATAGTGAATTTGAGGGCTATGAAAGAGAAAATTCTCGTGACCGCAGGCATAAGAGTTCAAAGAAGCATAGATCAAAGAGTGAACCCTTAAGAAGACATAAACGTAGCGCAAAATATCACCATCGCCATAGATCTCGTTCTGACAGTACTTCTGACTCAGATAGCTATTCTGAAAAAAGAACAAGTAGACCACATAGACGTAGTAAAAGAAAATCAAGCTCACTGTCAGAAAGTAGCTATTCGGATGCAAGCGAAAGTCGCAGTACTAAACATAAAGGAAAAAAAACTTCGATTCAAATAGAAAATGATAATGAAAAACAGAGTGTAAATATAGTTAAGTATAAAACTGCAAGTGATGTACAAGGTAAAGAAAAAAACGCAAATGATCTTGAAAATAAAGGCGAGAATATCAAGTGTGAACCTGAGAAAGACCAAAATAAGTGTATAAAGGCACACAGTGAAACGGAAACAGATACTTTATCAGTCAAAACTAATATGATCACAACTGAAGCGCAAATTCACATGGAACGACAATCTAGTCAACTAGGAAATTCTGAAATAAATGTGACGCTTGATTCATCCAATAACGTTTCCATCGAGACAACGAATTTGTCAGTAACACATAAAGATTTGACCGAAGGAACCAAAATAGATAGTGAAAAAATTGAGACTCAAAGCGATGATAAAGAAGTTCCTAAGGATCAGGTCAAAGATATTTTGAACAATGAGTCCCAAATAGAACCAACTGAACCTTTAGATGCTGTTTCATTTGCTGATAAACAAGACACATCAAATGATCAAACGGAAAGTAAAATTCTGAGTCAAAAAGAAAATAATCATCCGAAAGAAAATCAACTGGATCAAGAGAAACAGCCCTTAAGTAAACATCTAAGTGAAGAAGATCAAATTGCAAAGTCGGAATCGAAACAAACAGATAGCTCGGAAAATTTAAACTTAAACCAACAAGTCAGCAAGGAACAAAGTCCGGAATCGGAAAATGAATTAAATTTACCAAGTTCGCACTTGACATTATCACGGAGAAAATCATTTCAAATATTGTCAGGACCAGATGAAACAAATGTTGGAAGTAAAGATATATCAGGAGAGCTAAAAACAAGCTTTGATGCGCCGAGTATTGAGCAAACAGAGACACAAGAGAAAAGTAGTTCCCCAGGAGTTACATTTTCAAATAAAGATGAAATTATTGATAGTAAAGAATCTATTAAAAAACTTGATTATTTAATGGGAGAGTCTATTGATCACAGTTTAGATCCTGAAACTGATAAACAAGTTCAAGATAGTATTTTACAAAAAGATAGTAGTGAAAGTAACCTAGTCAGTTCAGAAGAAAGAAGGAAAGATTTTGCTTCAACTACTGGAAGCAGTACTGAAAATGCTCTAAATAATGACAAAGGTCTTGTCTCTATTCTTGATGATACGCTCTCTAATAGTGATCGTGCAGTCCAACAAGTAGTCTTGGAAAATTTAACGGAAAAATATGATGTAGATTTATCGTTACCGCAGTCATCACCAAAAAGAATAAAGAAAACTTCGAAGGAAAGCCAAGGCAGCAGCCGAAAATGTAGTATTTACGAAACAGAGAGTTATAAAGTGCTGTCTGATATTGCAAGTGCCCCTGATGTTACAGGAACAACAGGAATTCTCAAAAAAACATCTACTAAACTGGACGAAGGTTCTATTGGCGATGGAGAAACACTTGATCAGGATAAACTTTCTAAAGATGATTTCTTAGGCAGAGTACCCAGTGTCAGTGATAATGAATTGTACAGTCACAGTGAGGCGAATGGTAAAAGAAAGCGTTTTCGTAAGAAAGGCAGGACAAAAAGTCGTATAACTATTAGGTCTAAAAGTGAAAATTCAGAAAGGGGCTACGAATCTAGCGGTTTAATGGACTCTGGCTTTGAACCGAGTCCAAGAGCCATTCAACGTAGAATCACAAGTCCGCGACTCGCTGCTTATTATCAACAAAGAAATACTAGTGGAAGATACTCTGGAAAATCTGATAGTAGAATCCCTGTGCGAAAACCAGGAGACAAAAACGCAGTTAATATGAAGTCGGTTACACAGAGAATTCAAACAAATATGAGACGGTATGTTGAAAGTGTTGAAACGTATATAAAATGCTTTAGTTCTTAGTTATTGACTAAGATATTAGCACCATTAAATAAATTTATCACATGTTTAATGTTACAGATATTATTGCGAAAGGAAGATTTTTCAACATTTATTAGAGTTAAAACGACTCCAAATAAGAACAAGCAAAGCCAATGAAGCAGTTTTAGTGAAAAGAGCTATTGAGGAATACAACAAGTCAAGTTTAGCCAATGTTGGAATAGGCCCATACAATACACCAGATTTTTCCTTCAGTAGTTTTGAGAAATTTCTTTATGAGAGTTTAAGAAAGCTGCAAAAAAGTGGAAAGAAACATTTAGATAAGCTACCTGAGAAGCCAATTGAATTTGATTACGGTGAAAGCGAGCTGTACAAAATGAGTGCTATTCCAGACAATCCATGTCTTTGCACTAGCAAAACACACAGATGTTTTCATGCCGTTCATGCATACACTGGAATACCATGCTCTGCATATAGTAAGTATTTTTATCGTAAAGAAATTATAATTAGTCTCACATTTTTTATGCAACAGCTTTTAAGATTATGGGTTAGATTAAAAACTAGATTGTATTCCAAGGCCAAGCAGTGGTGACATTAGGTTTTTCTAAGTTTTCGAGGCAGCTTAGTTTTGTGCCAGATAATGATGCCTAATTCTCCGAGAATACTGGCGTGATGGTGTTATATAAGAGTGTTTTCCTGATGAATAATGATTCACTATTGTATTATAATAACCTATTATAAGAAAAATAATAAACTATAATTTTGTTAAACTTTCAGTACCATATAAGTGGAACCATCACACTATGCCAAAGCCGTCAACAGCGGGCTCAAGTTCAAAATCAACAGGATTTTTGCCAAAGATTAACTCTAAACCACCTTCTGGTACGGGCAAAGCGCATGTCACACTGGAGGTGTCCCACGGGACGGAGAAGCAGTTGATAGCATTACCGGCTGAAAAACTTGATAAGAATAAACGATATTACGTCACGTTCACGGTGAAAGGTTCCGAACCGACTTCAGATAACGATAATTCTTCTCCAAGCGCAACGTTGAACACAAAAAGTGTTAGAACTGGATGATTGGGATAGTGGTTTACGCCGCGTGCTTGGCACAGTTTCCTACTGGTCGATTGTAGATCGACCGATCGATCGATCGACGATAGAATAAATGCACATACCTACTTATAAATGTAAATGTGATTCGACTGATTGGAGCTATCCACAAATCACAACATGATAAATAAAAGGCCATAACATATATTTTTTTAAACTAAAGGAAACTATTATTACATGCTCATATAATTATATCTGGCAGAAGATCTATTGTTATAATTATTTAAAAATATAGGTAAGAAATTAATATTGTGTAGTCTTCCTGATAAAGCGTTGTAATGCACAGAAAATGATTGAAATGTTATTAAAAACGCCGTATGTTGTCTGCACAAAATATTTTGTCAAGATACTCAACAGTATTAAATTAGTTAAAAATATAGCTGACTTTGAAGATTATATACCTGTAGGAAGATGCAGCTGCATTTGAAACAATCTTTTGGGTCTTCTTAACTTCTTTACGGAAAATTGACTACCCATGTTAATCTAGAAACCACCGAATTACAGCACTGACAGTTTATAATGTTACACGGTGTTCTATTAGTTCCCAACTCGATGTGATTAGTAAAAGCTACTTAGGTAAGCATAGTTTGACTCAAACTAAATTTATTGGGGTGATCCAATAAATTTAGTTTGAGTCAAACTATGCTTACCTAAGTAGCTTTTACCCACTAGCTAGGGGATGGAAACACAAAAGTAATCTAAGATAAATAAATATTTATTAACCTAATAGAAATATAGGAAAAAAATATCGTTTACATAATAAGTAATAAATACAAACATAATTACCACGTACACAACACTGAAATGTCGGAGCCTAGTATGTTCCAAAGTACTCCTACATCAGACGCCCAGCAACAAAGCTACTCCGGCGAGTGTCCAACGAGTTGGCTTGTCTCTAGTCTTCAGGTTAAACGTCCATACAAAAGTCGGACCGCGCATTCTATGGAAAAGTAACCATGAATTAATTGTAATCATAGAAATATAATAGATCACCTATTATAGCGAATCTATGAATTATGTTAAGATTATGGTACTCGCCGAAAACAAAAGTAATGCTGACCGAAAGTTAATATTATCATCTAAAGTTCATGCAGCCAATGATTTGACCGGTCTTGACCAGCTATATAATTTGATCGATCTTGTTACCAATCTGTTTGTCCAGACTGTTTATAGATATGGCTCCATTTTTTAATTCCCTACCTCCTAGTTTTAATGATTACTTATTGTACCTACACCCTTAAAGGAAAATCGACTTACCGAATCTTATACACAGGACACTCGTACACATTACGAGTGTCCTGCTTGTCCTGTGTGACGGCCCTGATGAAGATTACGGGCATCATGGGGAACAGTTCCATCATGCGGGACTCCACGATGCCACCAGTCATAGTGTCCCAACGCGCGCCCTCCATATACAGGCCGTGGATGTTGGCACCCTCGCGTGGCGGTGCACTAAAACCGATACACCACATTACTAGGTACTCTCAATACGGAAGATGATAATATTGACCATTGCTATATTGCAAATCTACAAAAACACAAAGATTCACATACTTGAAGTCCTGCCTAGTCCTCTTAGTTACGTCGCAGTTTAGGCACATTTTGTCTAGCGGCCATTCGTTTTTGCGGGCCGTCTGCTGCATAATTGCCGTTAGGAAAGACTGAGGGTTGAAAAAACCTGCCAGCCACACCGCAGGCGGCAGCTGGAATGGATATTTTTAAGTTCAGTCAGAATTGTGCTACTCTGCAGTAAACTTAAAAAAAATCTCTACTTCTCCGATATCTCAAGCATTTATATACAAACTAAACGACGCTAATGAAGTTCAAGGATAGTACTGAAAAATTCGACAAATATTAGCTTTGTGGAGTATGATAAATAAATAAAATCGATTACGGAGACACCATGAAGAACAAACATAATTGTGTCGATTTTAGATGTGATATAATAAAGCAGACGACTTACGTTAAAATCACCGGTCCAGTTCTCTAGCTCGGTCAATCTTAAGCAAAGATCTGAGAACCATGCGGCCAGTCCCAACAAACTGGGGTATGCCAGCTTACTCCACGCATCTGGTACTTTATCCATGAATAATGATTCCATTAACTTCTCCATGTCGCTGCTGATGGTCAACTCACCCTGATAGAAGACACAGCATTGAATTTTTTTAGATATAGTTTAAATTTTTAGCTTTTTTTGTCTCTCATAAATTTATAATCGTACCTTGAGACCCAACTCCAATTCTTTCAGAGACCTTCGAATCTCTCCCATAAGGCGGTTCATCCGTTCGCACTCCTGCATAGCTACAATAGTGAACGGTGTCAGCTCCTCAACTTTCCCTATAAGTTCCGCAAGATTGAAAGGTTCTGGCACTCTGTCTAATATGTCGTCTAGCATCATTCGCACCTGAAAAAAGGATAATTTTAAACATTGGATGGAGAGTTAGGTGCGGTATTGTGACCAATTAATGCATCATACCAATTCGTCTTTGCTCGCTCCGCCTCCTGCCTGTGCGCCTGTATCTCTCGGTTGCATTTCAAATACCACCTATACAAAAATATAACTATCTCGAGTTACATGAAGGAATAAAGAGGGAGGTTTAAGTAGTGGCAGTGGTAAGAACTCTTACTGATATATGAGACTTTTTCCATTGACTACCCACTACGATGAGATAAGATTCTATTTAAAATGATGTTATGATTGCGAGTTATTATGATTGTAATATGACATACACTAAATAGTCTCTCGGAGACGGTGGTCAGGTATCCAATCTCAGCATTAGGGTGCAATCCATACAAAAAAGGCGTCTCGTCTGGTAAAAAGTCGTCTATGTAACTATGATAGCCAACGTAATCAGAGTTCGGTGGCGATATAAAGCCCGGCGCTAGTTGCAGCTCACCGTCCACCTGAAAATTGGGAAAAAAGTCTATCAATCTAGGAGAATATTCATTAGTACTAGAAGTTTAGGTCTGAGTCACGATTAATTATTAATGTCAGGAATTTAAATTTGTTCTTTTTATACTAAAACTGAAAGCAACCACCGTATTGGATTTCAGTTTATTTTAAAGAGAATGGAAAATGACAGATATTCTATAAAATTCACTATTATTAAACCCTGATGTATAAACTCACCAATTCGGCTTGCATATATTCGAGCAGGAATGTACGACAGAGTCTCCTGTCCCAATCATCAGTGATGTGTCCGCCATACATGATCTCTCCGAAGAGGTACCGCAAGTCCTCCCATGGAACTCGAGGATTCGCCTCCAAGTAGTTATACAATACGTACACACAGATTGTAAGGTCGCCGAAGTTGAATGGATAAACCCTGCAAAGGGAATTCGATTATTTCTTAAAAAAACCGTTATCCCCCTTTTGGGTCCATAATTTCTAATACCATTTTTATTTACAAAAATATTTAATGAATTATTGACCTGTTCCAGCCTTGTGGGCCGAATTTGCGTCTCTCTGCAACGACAGCATGAAAGTAGCATAACGCAAATAAGACAGCTTTGAACTCTGCCTCCTTGCTGCACATCTCCAACGTCTCTTGGCTGAAGCAGTCCAAGGACTGTAAAGAAACATATTGAATAGTTAATCTTATTGCTGAGCATCATGGAGTTTATGTTTTTTTTAATTTAGGTTTTAGAGGCACCACACTTTTCCCAGAGAACAATCCATGCAATACGACATATTATACTCGTATTAAGAAATCACAAGTCCACGTTGCTTTCACATATGATTATTTAAGCTGGGCAGGATATAATATTCTTTAGACAGGTGTCCTAACTGTTATCTATCTAATCTGAAATCCATTGGAAAATGACAAATAAACGCATTGCGTACCTTATGTAAATTCGCCCACATGCCGATCGGAGGCTCATTGGTTATTTTGATAGATGACTCCAAGATTCCTTGTGGAATTATGTGGTAGGCGGGATCCCCAGCAGGCTCAGCACTCAGATACAACCTTTTCATATAATAATGTAAATATTGTTTATTATTTGTATTTATAAAATGACTATTGCAAATATTAAACTTTGTTATTTAAAAAAATACCTATATTCTGGTAGTGGATTTTCGAAGCACTCTTCCATTTTTTTTTCAAGTGAAGCGAGCCACTTAGCGACCAAGTGTATGTTCTGCAAAATGACCCAATGCCCATTAACGGAGGCGATACCCATGGCCTCTTCGGCGACTACTTCCTGACCTTGTCCTAAAGACACGATGTGGAAATTCTTCTTATCAGTTGAAAAACCTAGCTTCCGTCCCAATTTTTCTAAATCCTGAAAAGGATTTAAAATTAACACTTACAAGTTATTATAAGAGTTGAAAAAAATAATTATATAATATATTTGAATTCAACTTGTATATCGACCTACATTAACACGAAAAAAATACCTTTAAAGGATCGACACCAGGCGATAGAATAAAGAACATAGCTGTACTGGAATTGCTTTCTTGATAAGACTTTTCTAACGGTGGAGTACGGGCCTCAACATACTTTGTTCCCAGATTTTCTTCACAAAATGCGCTGGACAAATTACAAGAAATTTAAGTTCGCCACAACACAACGGTAAAATCCAATATAATTACGGCAGCATGAGACTGTAGTAAAAAAACCTATACATACATCACTAGTTTGGTTCTTTATTCGGAAGGTAAATTCGGCACACTTAAGAATGTAATATGGAGAATGTAAGTCCAAATTTTAATGTGAGTTACATTACATTACACTTAGATGACATCAGTTTAAAGTTGTAAATAATAAACTATGGGGTAATAATGGCGCCTGGGGGGAAAACAATAGACGGGACAATAGGAGTATGCAGGGGCGTATGGGGGTTGCGGGGCAAGTTCTATCTCACGATTTATCTTAATATAATAATTCATTAGATTAATTAAATAGAATAATTAGCTTCGTGTGTATCGATACGATAGCCTTCAGCCTCTTGTACCGCAAAAGATACGCCAGTTACACAGCTATCTTAGTATAGACTAGCTTCTGCCCGCGACTTCGTCTGCGTGGACTTCAGATAAAAAGTAGCCCATGTGTTATTCCAGACTATAATCTATTTCTGTGCCAAATTTTGTCTAGATCCGTTCAGCTGTTCTGGCGTAACAAAAAAGAGTAACAAACATCCATCCATCCATCCATCCATCCTCACAAACTTTCGCATTTATAATATTAGTAGGATTACGTACCCAGAAGCGTACGACATTCTGTCAGGGCGTAGAGCTCGCATTATACAAAGACGCTGCAACGACGATTTGTTCTTCCACTCGCCGGGTAATTTATCTCTCTCTGGGGCCTCGGCCTCGGTGTATTTCTGCCACCTGGCGAGGTGTCAGAAATATCAGGAATGTTTCGGTCCCTAATAGTATTTAATAGTAGGGTTTCTCTCTCTCTCTTAGCATAAAATATTGCCTAAAGTTATTGTACAACCTACATTAGGGTAATGTGTGGTACTTAAAAATAACTTTTTCACCATGAAAATAAACACAACTACTTAATAAACTGTACCTAAAGTAGGTACCCAACATGATTTCTAGTTTCTAGTATTCTGCGAAGTAAACTTTACTCATAATTCATATGGTACCAAACAACCAGGTCCTGGTAAGTGGTAGGTAACTATAACCTAGGAATTGGGTTGCGTAGTTGTATTATTAATGATTATAATGATACGATATGATACCTATAATGATGATATAATCTGTTGCCTAATACATAAATTATTATTTAGCCGCCCACTGGTAACTTTAATATAGGCATCGATAATAATATTTTTTTCATAGTTGTTGTAAGTATCAGATTGTTTTCTTTCTATTTCCTTATCAATTCAGTAGTATGATTCGATCTTAAAACACTCAGACAAATACTATGGACAGACAGATGAAAATTCAAAAAATAATAGTTCAGAAATTTGCAATGTAACATGCAATTGTAAGCACCGAAATACACGCGAAACTTACATTGTTATGATGCTTTGTGTTAAAAATTTGTATCCCATACTTATAACATATTTGCTAAGTATATATACTGTATAATAGGACATTTATTACCTACCTTTTGGCAGCGCCTTCGATGTCTTTATCGAGGTTCTCGAAAGAGTCCATCTTAGAGAGCGAGATGATGCCGCCCCAGCAAATATTGGATAGCCAGTTGTACGGTGAATCTTCCGGCGCCACCGCGTATTTTAACAGGAAGTCCAACTCCCTCGGATCTACTTTACCTTCCGCTTGGAGAACCTAACGAGATACAAGTAGCAATATTTATAAATATATGTTATCTTTTAACCCCCTTAAAGTTGAAATTTCAAATATTACTTTCTTAGCGGATGTTTATCATAAAAAACAAACCTGCTAAAATGCTCCAAATTTTAGCTATATACTTAGACATTTTAGTTCTGCATGTGCGCAGTCAGTCACTCCGGACAAACGATTTTATAAGTATAGATGCAGGATGTAATCTATTATCAGAAATTTATTGTTTTTCCCCGCGGAAGAGGTTTCTTTGATGAATTAAATAATAATTTCCTATACTGCACGTGTTGTTATATCTAGGACTAAACAAATTGCAAACCTGCAGCGTAATGAGGAATAAGAAAACAAGCTTGTCTCTTTCAAAGAGTCCTCGGCTTGTGTACACGAAGACTGCGAAGGTGATGCTATCGAGCAAATTGTGCACACGTTGCTCCAGTTCGCCGGCCGGTTCAGCCTTGGCCAGCGCGTCCTTGAACACCACGCTGTACGCCTTAAGCGAAAATTGGTACATCGGGTTTATCTTGTACAGGTCGTTCAGAATGAAGTAAAGTAACGAAGCTCTGGCTGCTGCTCGCCTAACGAATAACATTGCTTGGTAAGTTCGCTTTATCGATTTAAATTGAACAAAAATAGATTTCTAGTTCTTTTATTTTGAAATCATAACCGTATTATGAAAACTGCGTGCTCGCTCAGTTTCGACTCACCTATACCTCTCCCTAGCTTCGTCAATTTTAATTGCCGTTGTTTTGCCCTCCTCAACCTTTATTTCTATGTCTGCAGCAGTTTTCTTCGTGGTTTCCAAATTAATCACGAGCGCTGAGTCACTCAGAATATCGGGACCGGCAGAAGACAAACGTTTCAGTAAATCGTCTTCTAAAGTCTTGAGCGTGATCTTAAAGTCATTCTGTTGTTTCGTCAGACCAGAACGCAAGGTTTCTAAATCTGGACGCTCGGCTTTGACGACTTCACCCAGTAGTTGTTCTTCTAATCTGTAAAAGAAATACTACTTAATTAGTTTGTATCTTTTTAAATACCTGTACCTATTTAATAAGGCTCAGAATAAATAACGTAGGCAGATCACCAAGAAGTTATGACACAATTATTTCTACCGAATATTACTTTCATAATCTTTTGTCACCAAACAATCTGTATACAGTATGTAAGTAGGTACCTATTTGTTTAAACTATGATTGTTATTTTGTGAAAAACGATGGTAAAAGTAATTGATCAAGTTTAAATGCGCACTTACCCGTCTTTGGTGACGGTGAAGTTGATGAGAGTACATTGCGCTTGCATTTCTGGCTGGTAGTGTGGATTGGCCAATTTAGTTTGAATTATGAAACGGAAGTTGGGATGATAATCAATTTCCCTGTCTCCTATCTGAAACCAAAGGAATTTTCAGCCTCCAATATACAACCTGTATCAAAATAAGCGCAAGACCTGAGACTGGTTTGTTCAGAATTGACTGCTGAATCCATTAGGTACACCGTACAATGGTTTTTAATATGTCTTTATTTTTCCCAAAAAATAATTACAATACCCCAAAACTATGGCCCTTGATCCATTAGTGGCTCGAGTTGTGGAAAACTGAAACATATTTGCATAAATTTTGATTGTTTGCAGGTGCGCGCCGATATACCTAGTACTTACGATTAGTCGCTATGGGTACCACTGTACAACCATGAGTTTTGCGTTTAGCTGGTAAAAATAATTTCTTGAAAAAAAAATATGCTTGTATTGTCTCAAAATGACTTCAGCGATCGTTATTATATTTATTTTTTATTTATATATTTTTTTCCGGATTTTAGGAAATATGTTTAATAATTCATGTATTTCCTACAGTCGTATTGAGCGGTGGTACCTGACGCGCTTGCAAATGAAACCTATGTGGTGTTTACCTTGAGTACTTTGCCCTTTCTTATCAGGACTCTACCGAGCAGCGGTTCCAGCACGGCGTCCACTGTCTCACCGATATTTTCAAGTAGCACCACTTCACCATTGGTCACACCACGCTCGATGCGGTCTAAATAGCTGCGCTGCGTTAATCTTATAACCACCAATTGTTCGCCGTACCTGGATTTTATCCATTTGATACCTTGTCTAGAACAAAATGGAGCAAAATAAAAATATATAGCTGAACTGTCTGTAATATATAAAAATAAAATATATATAATGTAATACGAATTATAACATTTGCTCTAAAACTATACTGCAAACAAAAGAGAACAACAGGAGATGTAACTTTGCTTAGAAATGGGAAATAGATTGTAACTAGAATAAATTGTAGGTTGCTTACAGCTGCGGGTCGATCATGAGCGGCCACCGTGCTGAATTGGTGAGTATGGTAGCGTTCTCCGTACTCATAGTATCGGTGGGTAATCCCTCGTTGTTCCACGAAGCCACCTGTGCGTCATCCGTCAACATCGACAGCGGGTCCAGACCCTCTGTTGTCTCGATTTTAGGCTAAATCATATCGTATCGTATCATAAAGTGCTTAATTTAACACGAGTGTTAATTAAATAGAATTGTAAAAAACCAGTTGCGTTTAAATCTCTTTATAATTTACATTAAGAACACCCGTTGAAGATTAGTTTGCAAAACGGTTAGTCTGCTTTCAGCTCCTGCTTAAAAATCAATAGTAAACTATGTACACCTTAACAGCAGACAAAGTAATCATCATTTCAATGAAACTAAAAAATAAAATTATAAAGTCAAAATGATGTGTGAACTGGTCATGTGTCACATTACCGCGTCAAGCCATAGTGTTTCATTGTAAGAAAGACGTATAACCTCCCTTGGTTAGGCTTTCATAATGTAAAGCAACATTAGCTGTAACTTACACTTTTTAAATGGTTCTAGACATTATCAATCAAGGATTTTTATTTTATCAGAGAAGTTGTTGTTCTCACATTGGTTTTAGCGAGCGTGGGTATCCAGTCTTCATTGATGAGTTCCATGCGATAGCGGCGCATGAAACAGCCCACGTATGAGATGAAGGCTGTTACCAGCAGCACGTCGCCCGGCAGCATCACGCCTGACTCTTTCAGGTTCACCACTGTTGCTGACCATCTGTATATCCCCCGAATATATAATAGGAACTACTTATAGTTTTTTGCGGGAGCAAATCACTATTTCTTTACATTTGAAAAACGAATTAATTTTATAAGTTTAAGTTTTATTTCATTAAAACTTTTATTTATTTACGAAATTGAAAACAAATTAAATACATAATCAGTATCTAATATATTAAATCATCTTTTATATACCTGATTTTCTCTGAAGCTAGACCATTAACCAGTCTGTTGGCCAAGTCAATAGTGGCGTTGGTTGCATCGGCCTCAGCCTGACACTTCATCTTCTCATTCACGGCCTCCTGGAAGGCTTTGAGCAAAAGCTCCAATTTCTCTTCTAGTTCCTGTTGTAAAGAAAAATAGTAGGAATGGAGAAAAGAGTAGAAGAATCGTAGGACTATATTTTTGGGAATCGTTTTCAGTTTTATTTAAAGAAGCTACTAGAATCACTTATATATACCAATTATATACCTACAGATACCAATTACCGAATTCTCTATCAAAGATGCTCCAGAGCGTGTTACCGAGCGTGGGACCAAAAGATAAAACATTATAATGAAAAGGATATTTACGTGGATTTGATCTGTAAGGAAAGCGAGTTTGTCTCTCGCGGCCTGCAGTTCAGCGTTGGCGGCGTTGAGCGCGCGTCGCTTGGGCTCCACCACGACGTACACGTCGTAGAACTTGACGATGTTGATGACCCACGCGCACAGCCCGGCCGCCGCCGCTGATTTCGACATTATGAACTCTGGGTTGAACTCCGGGTTCTTGATATAAGGTTGAACTGCCTGCGTATTGATCATTGTCGGTATGCAGTTACGATGTCGGATCAAAAACCAAACTATATTTTTTTTGTTGAATGTTATTATTTTTTGCGGTAAATCAATTTTTCTAACATCTGCCGTCACGTCTGTATACCCGAAAGGTTAGGCACTAACCGTACGTAAGGCGTACTAATCTAAACCCACACTTTGCGGTATATTTAGGTCCCATTAAATAGTGGACGAGCCTATTATCATCAGCACAAAAACCCAATAGGTTCGATCTGAGAATATTATCCGGGAGGGACTTAGCAGTAGTGCTCAGACCACTAGGCTAAAGAGGCAGTTAATTTTGTATGAATAGTTATGCGTATATTGTGATCATTACGATAGCAACAGTAATAACAGAAACAATTATGTATACCTTTACTACGTCAGGGTGAATATTCTCTTTATCATAATATACTAAATCATTTAAGAATTGATCCACTTTTGCCATCATGAGCTGAAATAAAGAGCGGTGTGGTTACTCGCGCTATCATTTAAATATATTGAAAACCTAAAAGATAACCGAAACAACTTGATTTTGATAGATAGTATGACGGGGCGCGGAGGTACTTTTCAATATATAAAATGATTTACACATAGTAAACATCTTTTGAGGCAGTCATTAGGGAGTTGCAAAATTATCAGTTGTCATGCTTGCTTAATTAATGGTAAGAGGTACTTGCAGTTGAAATGGACACAGAGAATTTACACGCCCAAAAGACCAAATATGCCAATATGGAAATTATGTAAAACTTACTTTGCACCCCTTCCATGACCTATCTTTAGGCACCTTGCCTTTTTTGGCGAATAGTACGAGTACAGCTGCACAAACGTTGACGACGGCATCGGGCGGCGAGCCGAAGGACTTGAGTTCCGTGAGGTTGTTCTTGTTGAGTGTGTTTAGCGCCTCCTGCGCCGCAATCAACGCCGGCTCAGCCTTTGCCAAGTCGTCCGCGCAAATCTTAGCCTTTATTGTTACGTCTTCTTCAATGACTTTCACTTTCTTCTCCTCTTCGGCGGCTGTTGTAATTTGAAAGAGAGGTTTTAATATGCTTTTTGTAATTTGGTTAAATGGTCGACCTGAATGACACTTCTCGTCTCATCACATCGTAATTTTAATACAACTTACTAGTTTTAGTATCACAATTAACTAGGTAGTACAGTTTTGTTTCTTTTTGTTCAATTGTTTGTTACATTTTAATGAATACTGTACCGAATGCTTTTTCTTTGGAGACCTTCTCACTCTCAGCGCCTACTACTTCAATGAGTGCCTCGGCAGCTTTGTTTTTCTCTTTTAATATTATCTCTTGTTCAGCTAGAGTCACCTGTGTAAAAAGTTCTCTTCAGGAATTCAACGAAAGCACTTTGGTTGATGAAACTAATAAGTGAATTTTTTGGACAGTAAATAAATTAAAAGATTAAAGTGAGAGTGAAGATAAAACATTGTTTATATTTAGTTGAGCTATGTTTGCATAGCTCAACTACTTACTCTATAAATAAATTTGAAATTACAAGAGACAAAATGTTTAAAAAATATGACCTTACGTGTGAGTAATGTGTTATGTGTTATGAAAATTAAGTGTCGTTGTCTGCGGTGTCTTCATATGGAACGACATTATTTTTTTAAATTACCTTCAACACAGCAACGTCGCCAGCACATGAAGCCAGCTTCTCTAAACCATTCTCTAATCTCATTATCATCATTATGAGATTTTTGGTTTTCTCATTCAGTAGTTTACTGTACAGAGCGATTTGCTCAAGGAAAGTCTTCGGCGTCGTGTAGTTGTATCGCCTCTCATTTTGGAAGTACACCTCAGACATTTTGTTTACACTTTGATGTACATGAGACATAAACAATGATACCGGATCTACCAAATGTTCCTGAAATAAAATCAGAGATTGCTTAAAACTACATAGACTGGAACATTGTCTTGTGGTTCATAAAAAATATAAATCTTAGTCATACGGGTAAAGATTCAACTTCAGCAATGAACCGCTTGGAGACGGAGCGCAACGCCTCATGAGGCCACGCGTGAAACCAGTCTATGGACGTGCAGTTCACGATGGAGGGGAACTTGCGCGCGCGAATTCGCAACGTCGCTCCCACCGGCGAGAAACACAGCACAACCTGGCAAGTGTACAAGAATGAAACACATATTTCTCAATTAAAATAATTCATGCATTTTTGCAAGAAACAGTTTTACCTTAAGCATACTTCGGACGCGGTTGATGAAGAATCTCCAACAATTCTCTCGGGTATCGGGCACGCCGGTTGCTTTGGTCTAAAAGAGTTGAAACATAATTATGCAAGTTATTCTATCAATGTGTGAATTTGAAAACATATACCTACATACTATCTTTTTGTGATTTTTTTGCATTTTTCATGCTAAGATTATAAAGTTATTTTAGTGAAGGAAAAATTCGACTCGCAGGCAGGATTCGAACCTGCGTCTTCTGACTAGGTACGCCAGACGCTATGACCTCTAAGCCACCGCGAGTCCCACCTGTCATGTCGAAATTTGCCTTCACATTCTGAACTTACGTCTTAAAGGTGACGTCAGTAACATCTATTGAAAGGCAATTTACATTTAATTGCAGGTTCGAATCCTGACTGCGAGTCGAATTTTTCCTTCACTAAAACGACACATTTGGCATAGCGGCTGAGCAATCGGCTTCTGCGACACGTGTTGTGGGTTCGATCCCCACACGGAGCAAATATTTGTATGTTCTACGGGTAGTTGTTCCGGGTCTGGGTGTTTGCGTATGTGAGAATTTGTGTTTGTAAACGCACCCACGATACAGGAGAAAATCCTAGTGAGGGGCAACGTTTTTAAAAAAAAAAAACACTATATACCTACATAGGTATATATTTTGGTATATTTTCCTCGCCCTACAAGCCCCAACGACTTTTAATACCTAATAACTGCGAGTTCGTGAGAGAGTAACCGTGAGTCCTCGCAGAATACGGACTTGACGGGCTAAAATAGGCTATATAACGACATACATATACATACCTCTCCTCTAACACCATTAATGATGTTTTCGAGCTCATCGTCAGCGAATAGTTCGGGTATTTCCCCAGAGGCCAGTAAGTCGTTGATGAGCACCAGAAACCGTTCTTCGGCGACCTGCGCGTCCGTCATCAGAAACACGCTACCGATGTTCTTCAAACCAGCCTTCATATTTAGACCAGCTGAGATAGGAAAAGTTAATCTGATTATATATAAGGGACAAACGAATTTAACATATTTATCTAATGCACTGTAAAAAGTATAGTTTGAGCTTAAACATGAGATCAAATCAAGTTCAATAGATAAGGTAATGTTAGAAACATGTTTTTTTTAGCTTCTATGTAATTTATATACGATACGTACCCAAATCGACTTTGAGGTCATTAATACTATATCCTTTTCGAAGCTGTATCTGGAACACCTCTAAAGAGGAGATAAAGGCGGAGAGACGCGAGAGCGACTGCTTCCCCGAGCCACCTACGCCGACCAGGAGGGCGTTGCCACGCGGTGCCTCCAGAATTCGGTTGATCCTAAAACAACCATTTTTATTTCAAAACACCGGCCAGACTTTCGTGAGCATGCCGTATTTACTGGTTTCTGTAGCTGTTACCTGCATATATGATACATGGCGTCTTCAAAGAGTACGAGATTCATGGTAGCCACGAGGTCATTATAACCCGATAGCGACTCGTCCAAAAGTTTCTTGATATGGGGCCAATCCTTGATTGGAAAGTATTTGGGGTCACCTACGCCCTCCGCGAAGTGACAGAAGATCAGAGGCTTCTCGAGAACTACGTTCTCGTCGTACTCCTGTACATTAATTCGTATATTAAATAACCTGATAACACCAGTATTTTATAGAATTGTTCTCTATTCTATGAAGTCACTTATGTGTGGAGTTGATATATCATATAGGTTCTTTCTCCTATTTAGTAGTAAATAACTGTAATCATCAAGAATACTCACCTCACAGTGTTTCTTAATCATTTCTACGATAAGCTTAGAGAACACTTCATTATCGGAGGATTCGACCAATTTGTCGGAGTATACTCGTGTCGCTTCGTGCATCCACAGTCTAATGAGTTCGGAAGGTGTCTTGATCGCATCACCCGTTGTATACAACATTCCCTGTAGAATGCAAAATAAATAACTAAAATGTAATGTACCTATATGAAGTGCAGCCAGCAGAGAGGTAGTTTACTAACTTCGTGACACACACACTTCTAATGAGGTTTTAAAAGTCACACAAAAATATTACTGTAATTGAATTTGCTGACAGACAGGAAGATAATTATTTTTTTAATAATAATCTGATGTGAGGTTGCCTTAAAAACAATACGTGTAATATTCAGAAGTACCTACTTACCTGGAATATATTGGAAAGGTCTCTCAAATTGAATATGTAGTGAAACTTAATGGCGGTGGGCAGAAAGGTGCTGGACAACTTGTTGTGCAGGGCAAGGGCTACGCAGACCAGTGTCTCCGTATAGCGGTGCACTATCGGTATGAACTTGTTGTGCACATTGGAAAGGTGCTGCCCCAGAATCGATTTATAGATGTGATGACATGCGTCCATCCCAGGGAAACTACGACAAATATACCATGTTCAAAAGGTCCGGTGCCTGAGTAAACCGAAAGTCGCGGTAACTTTAAATAAATATTTTTTAAGTTTGGTGATTATAGTCACCAACATAAAAATGTACGAGTAATATTTAGCTTTTGATAGATATTAAATCCTATACTGTTATCGGTAGAAAACCAAGAATATAAAGCATATAAAATCTCCGAGAAACTTGCATTACCTGACTGCGAACGTGCAGAAATGTCGCTGCAATCTGGAATCGATAGTGAACGACCCAGCCGTCGGGTTCATGCAGGCTACGAACATGCAGTTCGATATATCTTTTAGCGACAGCTTCTGCCTATCATACCTGAAAGGTTATTTTATACCTATAGAAAATTGTAAGGACTCACACTCCGTCTAGTGGTACCAAGCGAGACTGTTACGCTAGAAGTCCTGGATTCAATTCCCAGGTTAGCAGCAGTGTTTGGGTTTTTCTAAGAATTTCTCAGTACTTCGGAGCTCGGAGTTTGGATTTGTGTACGGTTATGTTTTTTAAAAAGAAGCTTACTAGAAATGTGCGTCGTACATTACTAGTATTCTTGTTAACCTCTCATGCTAAGCTAAATGCTTGTATTACGAGTGAGTTCACGTGCAATGGGTGGGTTTCGAACCGACAACCACATGATCGCAAGTCCGATGCCCTAACCATTAGGCTACCGCCGCTATAAATAATGACAATAGGCTCGCCCCATGTTCCATAGGATATAAACATGTCGGGGTACCGTGGTTGTATATTAGAAACAACTTTGCCTAACCCTTCGGGAATACAGGCGTGATGGTATGATATGTTATATTCAGAGCATTAGAAGGGTTTTAAATTCCTAAATTAGCTTTTACTTACCAATGCTTATAATCCATGAACTGTCTGATCAACGTATGAGGTTGTACAGTGCCGTATGTGTCTACCTCGGGCATGTTCATATCGTCCACGAAGTAGATCATGAACTTACTGCCTGGTGGTCCGAAGTTACGCCCAGATTTCTTCTCTAAAGGTTTCTCTAGTACTTTTTGTATCATTTCTATAACAGGAACATTTTTGGGATTGATGCTATTTGAGATATTATTTGTCATGACAATTAAATAATGTTGCTTTATTTACAGCACCACTTCTCAATTTTAAATGCAGGAATAAAAAAATATTAAAGACTGAATATAATTTGCAAGACAGGCACCAAAGTTGTTTAATTTTTGCGTACCTAGGTAATAGATTCCTAGTTAAAGCTAACACTGACAGTATAGCTAATTATTTCGTACCTGACGTAGTATAGAAGTTGAGGGGCACATTCGTGATGGCATATGAGTCCGGCAATGCGTTGAGTTTAGCTGCCACGCTTACAGACTTGCCGCTGCCAGCACTACCCACAAGCATTACTGGCTTTGTCTTCGTTATCAACAAGTCCATGAAGAACCTGGTGCGGGTCGTCTCCGAAGTGGACACCAAACATGACTATAAATATATCCGCAGTTAGAAGGGATGCAATGTTATACATATACTTACACAAAAATTCAGAGCCTGATTTATATTGTCACATGGCTCTATTTTATGGTAGGTACATTATATATATTGGGCTAATTACCTGCAATGGTAAATCGGGATCCAATTCGAAAGCCTCGATTTTTTCCGACCATGGCAGGAACTTCTTAGTTTCAGGATCAATGAAGAAACTAAACACGTTTCCTGTGGAGGGGAACTTGATCTGCTTGAACTCATTGCAGAACCACTTGCTGAATTCATTACGCCAGTCAACCAGCTGATCTTGAAACAGACCGGAACCGAAACCCCACACCACCGCGAAAACGAAGTAAGTTTCATACCTACAACCGTAACATATTGTAAAAATAGCAGTGTTTATTTGCTACATTTTATTAACAAAAGTTTAGATTTTTTAGCTCCAGGACCTACTCTACCTCTCCTACTAGCTCCAACTACTACCTACCTAACGTTATTATATTTGGAATAGCGTTTAGGTACCTAGGAAGATTAAAGTACGTAGAACCATAGTTATTATTGCTTCATACTAGCAATTTCTCCCGCATCGCGAGTTCGTTTACAAACAAAGCTACGTCAAATGTGTCTTCTATATACTCGTAGGTATATGTGACTATGTAGTGGTTAAACTCTGTTTTATAAATTAATAAATAATATAATAGTCATCAGTCTTACTTACCACTCCTTAGGACAGTCACTGGGCAACAAGGTCTTGTTGAGGAAGCACTCGAGTAAATAGCAGCTCAGCTGTATCTGCTGCAGCTCTGTAAGCGGCGTGATCCGTTTGTACTTCTTACACGACTCGAGCAGCGATGGTATGTACTTGTCGAACATCACGGTCAACATCGCCTTTTCGGACTCATCGTCCCGAGTCGTGTCTATCCATGACGCCACGAACCTGTATGATAAAAGGATTGTTTTGCTGATGCAGCTTCTAACTTTTTAAGATTGTTGTTGGTATCGATGATTGTTAATTTCTATTTTTTCTACATTTTAAAGAACAGTTTTGATGACTACTTTTTTATACTAGGTATGTAGTATTTGGAATAATACTTACGGATTCCATCCTAAATCCTGAGGGTTGATGTATAAAATACCAGCGCGGGACACTGTGGCTGGTGTGGCTGTCCGTAAATTAGAGATTTCGAACAGCAACCGCATTGATTTAGTTAGAGCAATACGTTCATTACTGGCCAACGTCAGCACCTGTCGAATATCAAGATACATTGTATAAAAGGTGCAAAATTTAAATATGTTATGGTCATATGGTATCTTAACGTATTTTCAATACTATTATGATGTTGCTACTAACTTTGTTATCATCCATCAGAGTATTCAAGCTCTCGATCCACATAGGATCAATATCTCCATCAAGAACGATCCACTTTGGGCCGTCTCCGGGCATATTTGCCATGTCACGCATAATCGTCGAGAATAAGCCATCCTTCCACTCTCGTGTTGCCGGGTTAATAATACCGAACAATTCGTCATTTGTCACAGCTTTAGGATCAAGGTCGTTATAGAACGGCTTTTGCTTCAACAAGTAGTACGTCCTATTGAGGCACTGCCAAACCATTGACTTGCCAGTTCCAGCGAACCCTACTATAAAGACAGAATGTCTCACTGCAAACAATTCTACCAGTTGCACCATCTAAAATAAATAAATAGGTATACACTTAATATCCTAAGCCTGAAACTAAACCACTTATCAAAAAGTTTGATCCATCAATTTGTTGCCAAATATACCTTTAAAATAAAACCAGGTTCAGGCTGAAGTTTCATCGACAAAGCACCCTCTATTAAGCTTTTTTCGAAGTCCATGTCACGTTTTCTGGGTACATCCAATGCTGGGAACAGATCCCCGATCAGGCCCATGAACACAGGCATATCGTCTGTCACGATTTTAGGAATGTTGAAATCTCTCAACGCTCTCATTAGCACTTGGTCTTCAGGTCTTAAACGGTCACCTCGCTGCAGAATGATAATAAACCATTTCAGATTCAGTTATGTCAACGAGTTGGAACGAGCACATTAAGAGTCTCAAAGTGACGCCAGCGTCAGAAAAGTTTAAAGAGATGAGGAGGGATGAAATACTTGGAACTACAAGGGTGGTGATTATGAAAGATAAGATGGATGGATTGTGTTAAGGCCTATATGATAGGAAAGGCAGAAAATTATGAGATGACGGCTGACAGGGATGAATGAAAGAAAAGGACGTGGTCCAACGACCCCAAATAAATTGGGACCAGGGCAGGAACGAAAGATTTAGTTATGCAAAATTTTCAGCTTTAATATCAGTCATCTTTCACAATATCAAACAGGAATTAGAAGTGAGGTCGAATCAATTTCTCTAGCATATACAGTATTTGCCTTTTATTGCACTTTTAGTAAGTTTTCTTTGAAATATTTAGAGATCTTTAGATATTGAGAGATTTACCTTTAGAGATCCAGCGACTACCAATACAGACTTAATAGCCCTAAGTCCCCAATCATAGTGATCTTGTTTGGACAGCAGCTCACGGCACAGCGTGTACAGGGTGATGAACTTGCGCGCCAACAAACGAGCGTCTTGGAACCCTTCGGCCACCAACATGATCTCACAGATCAACTCGAAATCCGGTACAACCATAGCACATGGCCTGATTAACAGTTTAAGTGGTAAATGAAAACGATAAACGGAAACAGAAACGAGGTATAACTACTACCGCATTTAACAAATCCATTAATTAACATGTAAGTAATAAGTCGAAAAACATCTGCCCGACAATTTTTGAACATCTGCTCTACAAGGCATGACAGTTTGTACCTAATAGAAATAAAAACTATGGTCATTACAATACGCAACAAACTAACCTGAACAGAGCTTTCAAGTTCTCAGGCAACTCAGTCCTACCCGCATAACCGGGATTCATAGTGATGAACATACCAACGGTTGGTATAAGAATAATGTATTCTCCCATGAAATCAAACTTCTTCTTCTTTGCCTTAATAGCGTCCAGCACACTTTTCACTTGAACCGACACCACGGACAACACCTCTACTGAAATTCTGTTAAACTCGTCGAAGCAACCCCATGCACCGGTTTGACATAGACCTTTAGGTAATACAATTCAAGATATAAAATTCGTAAATGTGTAAATATCTATTAACGGTCATAGCTAGAGAGCTACCGGCCTATCCGAATAACCCGCTTCCCACAAAGCTAGATTTTTTAAATGATGTTTTAGTATCCTTCAATTAAGAAAATGCCGTTCTGGCAGGAACTGCGCGGTTGCGTCAACATAAAAAAAAAATTGAAAATGTCAAAAAAAAATTTAACCTTTTCCCACAAGGTTGAAGTTTATATATGTTGTAATTTACATATTATTATGTCTAAGTGTAAAAAAAATTGCCAACCCATTTGGACGGTTACAAGTATGTGCCAGACGATATACAAAGTTGTCATCGGGAGAGTAATTCATAACCTTCTCCCACAAGGCTGAAATTTTGAGAATTTATTCTGTTATTAGTTCAAAAAGTATATGTAAAAGCCAGCCTATTCTGGCGGTTGCAAGTGTCTGCCAGAAGAATACATAATAGTCATGATACTCGACGCGAGTGCGAGCGTAACCGACTTGTACGAGTTCCAATTTCAAAAAGAGAGGATATTAAGATACATTTTATTGTGAAAATATGATGACCGATTAATGAAATTAAAGAACAACGGAGTTACTAAGTATATTTTTATATTTATAGTAAAATAAGATGATAAGTAAAATACAACATATAAAAATTTCAACCTTGTGGGAAAAGGTTAAAAAATATTTTTTTGATATTAAAAAAAAAAATTATGATGAAGCAACCGCGAGGTGCCTGCCAGAACGGCATTTTGTTAATTGGAGGATAATAAAACATCATTTAAAAAAGCTAGCTTTGTGGGAAGTGGGTTATTCGGATGGGCCGGTAGCTCCTTAGGCATTGACTATCTATCTTTAAGGACCCGCCTCTCATGATCATTCCCCTCTGTAAAGGTAGTGGATTAAAAAATCTAACGCGTTTATAAAAACTGTTTCCGAAATTGATTTTTCATAAACAGAATCGTTTCCGCTCAGTAAGGTCATCTGCTCCGTGTAAATACCGATATACATGCAGTTAATGTATGCAAAAAAAATCTAATATCTTATTTAGATAAAGATGGAGTTATTTTCCGTATGTAAGTATTAGAGTTCATTTATTTCTATTTAAATCACATAATACAATCTTACATATAATAAGAATGTAAGTGAGCCGTGTCTGTACATTGCTTATATTTACAAAAAAACTAATTTGGGGGACTCAGAATCAGTAACACAATCCATTTCTATTATTTTTGGAACTTTTGTCTGTCGGTTTGTCTGTCGGTTTGTCTGTCTGTTTGTCTGTCGGTTTGTCTGTCGGTTTGTCTGTATGTTTGACCGCGCATCAAATGATAATTACTGAAGAGATTTGGAGGAAGTGGATAGGAATTCATAGCCTGTTTCTTGGATTAACATATAGGCTTTATTTCATTAAAATCGGTTCACTCTATGAAAAGTTATTAACATTTTAACGATTAAAAACGTAGAATTTGAACAATAACCGTTGAAGCAAATTTCCTTTTTAAGTATTTCCGTACTAGACTAGCACGGGTCAAACATTATAACAGAATCAAGAAATAAAATTAAAAAAATACACTCACAGGTACTAAATAAGATAAAACAAGAAAATAAAACAAAGAAATCAAAAACAATTATTGTGAACGGGAATTGATTATTAGTACAGTTATTCTAACTCTACTTAAACAAGGCATCACGGGACATACATAGGACTTATCCAGCGAGCATCAGCCGGTGTAAAAACTAAATATTTGAGTAGGGTAAAGAAGTAAACAAAGAATGACAATTAATTCTCTAGAAGACTAACACGACATCGTTATTACCTCAATGAAATTTGATTCCATAACAGGTGTCATTTTGAGTTGACAATTTTTGACAATCATTCTTTTCTTCTTTATAGCATCCAGCTTTAAAATAACTGATTTTATAATGTGACACCTCCATAGTGTAGATTCTAAAGAGTTTCCATCTAATCAAATCATAAAATAATATACCACGTATTCTACCTATGTTAAAAAAAATCGTTAATCTTTACTGATGCCGAAACAGTTATTTGAGATTTTTATCTATGCAGGTAAGTCTGTTTATATTTGCGAACATTTTTTTAAAATTAAGTAATGTAAATTAAGTCAATGGCGCTAAGTTTAAAAATATGGAAAACCAGTATCCTTTTTCTATGAGACTTTTCGTGGTAGTTAGTTGAAACTTGGAGAGGACAACGTCTCTCAGGTCAGCTAGTTTATTAATAATGATCGAGGACGTTACCGATTCAATAATCGAGTATAAAATAATCGTTTAATTCAAGCATGCACTCCTTTTGGAAATGACGTAACTAAGATTATTGAGTATTTTTGATATCCAGTGCTATTAGATATTTTATTTGTTACTTTTTCAGATCTACAAAAGACCTTCATTTAAAATGAAGTAGGTGTGATTGATAAATAATAGCTTAAGCCGTTGCGGATAAATGTGTTGACAAAAGAATTTATAAATTAACATATTTAAATCGTATTTTAAAAATCATTGAAAATGATTTCTAACATACGGTACGGTTTGAAGGTCTGGGATTTCTTTTACCGCTTAGGGAAAACTTTTGGAAAACCAGCACATGGCCCGTCTGATGGTAAGTGGTTACCGTAGCCTATTATATGAACGCTTGCAACACCTGGGGTATCACTCGCCCGTTGCCGACCCTGTAAAAATCTTTTCACACCCGGTAGACAACCCACAACACCGGTACCCCCACTGCCAACATAACGCTTCCTCGCGGAGCTTTGGCGATCTTGCTCACCGTTAGGAACACAACATAGTACTTACAGTGCTATGTTATTTGGCTACTATTTTCTGCAAAGTGTAGGTATTTCCCCAATTGGGCAGCTCCAATTGTAAGTGGAGTTATTCAATTTCACTATGCCCTGCCTCTCAGGGTGTTTCTTCAAACACATTATTTTCTTTTTTAGATATCCGGCTCAAAAGAAATAACGAGAGTACGGAACACTACATACCATCACGTCTTTATTCCCCGAAGGGTTAGACAGATGCGTACTTAGGGGGCGAGCCTATTGCCATTAATCGGGCATCAACCCTTAATTTTATAGAAAAACTCCAATAACACATTGCTCGACCGGGGAATCGAACCCAGGACCTCTACGGTAGCAGTCGCGCTTCTGTTCATATTAACGCGCGACATTTTTTTTTTTTTTTTTTTTTCTTTTCTCATGTTTCCATTTGCAATCGGTCGTCAGACCATAAGCGAATATGTTCTATTGTAAATATATAACGTTGTGGCGGAGCGGCCAATGCCGCGCCTTCCACTTATAAAAGGTGGTTCCTTTTAAGCCTCTTCACCACCGCTGTCGGGTTTAACAACTCAGCTACAAGAGGATTCGGGTGCAAAGCCAAGCGTTCTTTGTGTTTGGTTTTATAATGCTCAATTTCGGAGCTTATTGTAGGGACGTTGAGATATTCATGAATCTCATCATTTTTGGTGAACCAAGGAGCGTTTACTATTGCCCTCAGGATGCTATTCTGAGCTCTTTGCAAGCAGAGTATGTTGCTGGCACTGGCTACTCCCCAGATTTGGAGACCATAGGTCCAAACTGGCTTTATGACCGCGTTATAGATGAGGAGTTTGTTGTCTACAGATAGGACAGAGTTTCTTCCCATCAGCCAGTACAGATCGCGAAACTTGTGGTTAACCTCATCCCTTTTCCGTTTTATGTGAGGCTTCCAAGTCAGCCGCCTGTCTAAGTGGAAGCCCAGGTATTTGATACAGTCAGTGTGTGGTAGGACAACGGATCCAAGTTTTACTTCAGGGCAGTTTCCATGTCTGAGTGCAAAGGTGATGTGGTTCGACTTGGGAGCACTAGCGCGTATTCGCCACTTGCATAGCCAACTGTGGGTGGCATCCAGCTGTGTCTGTAGTTTCTTACTTGCCATGACCGGGTTGTTATCGACTGAGAGGTAGGCTATATCGTCAGCGTATGTTGCAATAGTGATGTCATCAGATACCGGTAGGTCTGAGGTGAAAATGTTGTATAGAACTGGGCCGAGTACGGAGCCCTGAGGTACCCCGGCTTCTATTTTGTAGAGTTTGGATCTGGCTTCACCCTCCTTAACCTGGAAGGATCTCTCGGACAGGTAGGATGTAATGAGCGGGAATATAGAGTGAGGGAGAGTTTTCTTTACTTTGGCCAGTAGCCCCTTATGCCAGACACGGTCGAAGGCTTGTTGAACATCAAGAAATGCTGCAGAGCAGTACTTTTTCTCTTCCAAGAAACGCGCGACATAATGAACAAAATCGTATTTACCCCTACTTATATCTCGTGGGAAACAAAACGCTCAGTCTAGTGTCATTCCTAATATATCAGCCTGGCAAAGAAAATAAACTAATTGTTATCAAAGTATTTGTAACAAAACGTCTCCAATATCCACTCTATCTATACTTAATATAATAAAGAGGAAAGATTTGTATGTATCACTGTATGTAACAAATACCTAAACTCAAAAACCACTAGGCCGATTTCGAAAATTCTTTCACCATTTGAATGCTACATTATTCAAGATTAACATAGGCTACAGAATATATATTTCGAAAAAGTTAGCGATTTCTCTGACCCGTGCGTTTATTTTCCAATTACCTACATAGTATGTATTTATCTATACCTAAATAATTTCTTTGTTTTGTATTTAATTAGCATGCAATGAGAGCATTGCATTGAAAATAATTGTGACGCAAGATATTATAAAGGTGTGTATGGATGATTTTAATTATGCAAATAAATAATTACATCTAAAAATAATTTGTAATCGTTGTTACGTTTTTAACCATTCTTCCTAAAATAATCTATCGATATAAGATATCGACATAGTAGCTTCCTAATAATTTTTAATGTCTTTTACGTTCGTATTGTCGTCAATTCTTATATGTTGACGTATTTGACCTCTATGTGTGCGTAAATTGTGTTAGTGGTGAAGATTTTGATATGTGTGAGTTCGTAGCGATACAAAATGATTTTGAGTATGTGTGTAGCAATGTCTATGTAGTGT
The DNA here is from genome assembly GCA_947256265.1 of Acronicta leporina. Lineage (NCBI taxonomy): Eukaryota > Metazoa > Arthropoda > Insecta > Lepidoptera > Noctuidae > Acronicta > Acronicta leporina. Next base: position 5,982,836 of record OX366529.1, read on the forward strand.
TTCCTCCCCCCGCACCAAAAGTGACAGACGTTTTTGTTCATAGAATTAAGCGCGTTACTTGTCCAGGGATAGATAGTCAAAGCTCTTAGGCTATCACTATTTAGGTATATGGCTAAAGATAGAAAGATCTCTGCATGTCTTACGGATTTGGAACTACAGTAATTTGATGTTTTAATGTGGGACTCTATTCCAAAAGGTAAATACTGATTTCTGAAGTTTACGCGAATATTAGACATTGAAAGAAAACAACTTTACGGATTATATCGCGTTATATTAGTACTACAATACAAATCCCGGGATTTGTATTGTATTATACTAATGTAATCCACAAGGTAAAGTTAACCTGTGTCACAGATAATAGAATACTAGCCTGTGTTTAAACAACGTAACATCAACAAAGTAATATGGCATTATAAGTAATTAAATCACTAGATAATAATACTTGAAATTAAACAGTTACCTTTATAAATATTTCCGCAAGACTTATAGTCCATTTGTTCAGAGCAGTTAAATACATAGACCATGATGCCCAGAGCTCTGCCCAAATCCTTCGTAGTTTCCGTTTTGCCAGTACCGGCAGGCCCAGCTGGGGCGCCACCCATTACTAAATGAAGACTCTAGAAAAGAGAAGTGTTATGGGTGTTCTGTGCCGGTTACTTTAGGTTTATTGTGACCGTAGAATTTATTTTCCAGAATGGTCATCCATCAAAAGAACTTTCATTGACAACCTTGAAGGATTGGAGGTCTGCGCTAGGTATAAATAAAGCTTTTTTTGTCATCTAGGAATGCGGTAGGTCATTATGTAAAAACATTAATAAGAGCTGAATTTGTTATATTTTGAAGTAATCAACAACATATTTGAAATAACTACATTACATGCAGCATACAAATTTTTGCAATGTGACGATTTAGAAAGTATAATGTGTTGAAACAAATAAACTCGTAACATTTATTTCAGTTTACTTTGAAAAGTATTTATATTGTGTTAGTTACCTGTGTCAATGTGATATAACAGCGATCAGTCAGAGGCGTTATTACAAGCCGAGGTGTGTTCCCAAGGTACTCGTAATCATACAAAAACTGTGCGTCACAAATATTAGCGAAGCAATTGCTTACACTGGAATCCCAACGATGCCTGGAAAAGGAGTGAAACTACTTTGTTTCAAAAGTCATTTTGTTACATCGCAGTAATAGTTTTATCATTGACTACTTTAAATCAGAATTACTAAGCATAACATTGTATTTCCTAGACAATACCTTAGCTGACTCTGCCACTGGAAAGCATTGGACGACTCTACTTTAGCGATGATGAGCTTCGCGACCACGTCTCTAGAATGCACGTCGATGGTGCAGATTGTCATGATCTTCTGTCGGTCACCGACGGTCAGGTCACCCAATAGTAGCACGATCAGTGCGTTTAACTGTGCGATCTGCTTCTTCTGATAATCTTTTAGAGCGTTCTCGTAACCTCGAAATTATAACATTAATGATCAATCTATTACACTGTCCCACTGCAGTGGGTATGGTTGTGTAATAAAAAGTAAGTGTGCTAAATTATAACATACATTTCATTATTTTGTTACACAATAAGAGTTAGATTTGTAAAAACACACTGCACTACTGTGTGTAGAATGTAGATACAGCATTTAAGGGAAAAGATGATTGGCTTTAATTCAAAATGTTTTCAAAATTTCAACATTGGTAGGTAATACTACTGAACCAAATAAGAGAAATACTCTTATGCATTACAACATGCCAAGTGCGTTACGTGGTACTTACCTTCTTCGAGTTTCTCAAAGGCCTGGTTAGTTTCAGATGTCCACCAGATCTGCGTACCAACGAGGGCAGGTTGCGCGGGCCAGTCAAACACCCACTCATCTCGCGACTTATCCTCGTAAGACTTAACGCAGTGTTCAAATATATCACGTAGCGTGTACCGCATACAATCCGTCACTCGATTCAACCAAGTTTCCACCTACCGCATTATATATCATCTAAATATACTTTTATTTAAATTTACTATTATACGTAGTAACACATATATGTCAAAGAATCATGTGTATGAAAAAAAAAATTATGTCATACGAAATTTTTACAAAAGGTGTTATGCAACATCGATGTATGGATATGATAAAGATAATAAGCATGGGTAGAATGAAAAGTATTTAATGAGGCAATAAAAGATTTAGCGGTTATGAAATCAAAAACCTTTCCAGAACAGTCGCAGCAGGGCGCTTTGAAAGGCACATGTTCCTCATTTTCTTTGGATATCATCTCAAATGCTTGCTTGCTGGTCTCGTTGGGAAACACGAGCTTCGCTAAGTTATCATATAGCTTGGTCAAGTGCCGACACACCGCTGGAGGGTTATTGCCATTCGATAGGATATCTGGTGACCACAGCGATATTTTGATCAGAAATAAAGTTCCAACTTTTTAATAAGTGTAAAGTGTGTTTACTTCAAACTACATTCCATATTAAGGGCCACTTGCACCAACCTCATAATTGTATTTAAATTGTATTTAAACACGATTTTTCATAGAAATTTTATGTTTAAATACAATTTAAACACATTTAAGAAGTTTGTGCAAGTGGCGCTAAATGTAATATCATTATTTTATCCTTTATTACAGTGCAAAAAATTATAATGGATCAAGCACGTATATGGGAGAAGAATATATCGGATAGTACTAAATCCGCAATAATTATGGTTTTCCTATAGTTAGAGCGATATGGATATGTATCGTTATCAGACCCTGAAAGAGTGCTCGAGGTCTGCGGGGCGAGGCTTTAATCATAGTTATTTATGTAATATATGGATATTTTACCGAGTAAATCTGCCGAAGATACGAAATAAAAGCGAGGATAAGCCAAGCGCTTCGTCTCAAGGTAGTTGTTGAGCGCCTTTTCGCACAGATTCAGTGCCTCCATTAGTTCTTCAAGGCTCTCTTGTAGACCTGGTTTGTTTGTGGCTTGAATTACGTTTGGAGTAGATCCAATATCTTTAAGCATTTCCTACAATATCAATTATAAACATGAATATTATTAAATACAATAGGTACTATAGCTATAAAAACTAAGTGAAGACGGACCAAGACCAACCTTAAAAGATTTGTCTATAGTATCAAACCGCCTGGAGTCCTCGGGCAGCTGCGCCCGAATATCATCTGATCCAACAAAAATACTCTCTAAATACTGCCATTTACGTTGCACTTCGAACCATAATGCTATTACTGCATCTGCAGTGCCTAGTTTTCTCTGCCAGTCTGTCACCTCCATTTCAAAGAAGCCAACGTATTTGGATGACATCATATTTTGTACTTGATTCTACAAACGAAATATTTAATTAATTCTACTTACGATTTGAAGATAAAAATTATATTATTTCTGTTTAAAAGTGCATTTCACCGAATTCTGATAATCAATCATATTAAGTATATAAAATCCGTTTTTTTTAATTTATTCAGCGGCTAAGTACTCCGACTTGAAAAGAGGTCTTAGAAGTTGAATTTTTTAACTTATCTATTCTGAATAAACATCAAACATTTGTTACCTGATTGTCTTCCAATGTTTCCACAAGTTCTTCACTGGCTTTTGGAAGTTTGATACCAGTTCTATCATGTTTGGCATAATCAAATTCCATAACAGCCCATATTGCCTCCAACTCTCTGACAAGAATACATTCATTGAAACATGAAATATTATTAGGTTTTTAGACATGTACAATTTATTCGAATTTGGATTTTCAATTAAATCGGATATGGTCATACTTGAGAGTTTTCTCCATTGCGGCTTCCTTAACAGATTTGTCGACGATCGTTTTCACCTCTTCTTCGAACTTATGGAGATTTAAAGCGAGCAAATCCGCCAGTGTTGTGTCGTCGTCGATATGGAACTTAACCTGAAGACATTAATATGAAACGTTAGCTAATAACTCACGGTGTTTGTAAAAACAAGAAACTTGAAATACAGCAATTAAACTATACTTACTAATTACTTGAAAAAATAAGCATGAAGAATGTTCTTACCTTATTACTTTATACATATATACACAATTTACAGAAAACATTCTGTTTTTCTACAAAATAAATTCTGATAATATTAAAGGATAGTGTGATAATTTCTGCTGCGACGATTTTTTGTCGGACTTTAGTTCGAAGCCCTTTTGCTTGATTTCTTTCATTGTGTATGACCTGTTAAACCTAAAAGTACTGATTCTATTTCCTTCCTGTAACTTGGGCCTTCTGTAGTCTTGTATTTGGAGATACTTGTCATATTCTGCTTTTACACCATAATCAATTTTTACACTATGATTGTCTACATCTACATTAATAGCTAATTCTTCTAAAGATTTGAATTCATTTAATATGTCATCCAAAGGTGTACTTGACTTATTATATGTAAATGACGATGGGAGATGTGTGTGCTTTTTTTGATGGCCATGATGTGCGAATGTGCTGCTTTCTAAATGAAATTAAAACATGGATTTAAATTATATTTATAAAACGAAATAAATACCTACATGCATTCATTGTAATAAATTCCTTTACCTTAGTTGCCATCATAAGTTCTAGCCAATGTCTATCCTTAATAGCTGGATTCTGAAGATCAGTGACGGCTCGTAATGACGTCATCAAGTTCTTTATTGTTGATTCTATTACGCCGTATGGTTCCCTTAGTGGTTAAAATATGTAATATTTATAATTCATAAAAAAACCTTATGTTATAATAAATTAATATCATCTTACCAACTCCTCCTTATTCTAAGTTTTTCTTAAACTAAATAAATTTAACCTTACCACGCTCTCATATCCTTATCAAGCTGTCGCAGATCCTTGGTAAACCGCTTACATTCCTGATCCATACCGTCGGCATCGATCTTTTTCCATGGGGACTTCTTCCAGAACTCAATAGTACCCATTACTAAATAGTAGTAGTCCCACAATTGCTGTTATTCAAATTTAATAATACGTTTAAATAAATCAATAGAAAAAAATTAAACTTCAATAAGGATTACGTTAAATAATCAAGGTTCTAAACGCAGGCATATATTTCAAGACGTATTATACCTTAACTAGTTTCAGTTCACGTCGACACTGTTTCAGATTCTTCTCATCCGGCGGCTGAATATCGAACAGCCCGCACGACTTCTTCAGTCCTTCTAAAATTTCCTCAAAACCTAACAGTTCTTGATGCACCTTATCGATACTCCTGTACGGCTCTTTGCAGGACTCCAAGAACATCTGCAGAATAATAATTAACTTGGTTATAGGTATTTTTAATTAACTAAGGCCTGAAAACTCGTTAGGTGCATATAATTTGCCATATATGTTAGGTATATACACTCCATACCTTTCGGTAGCATTCACAAACATTATATTATGTTGAAATTTTGTTTTCCCACAACTCTACGTGTACTTTTAAGTAAATAACATTAATAGTTAAAGGTTTATCAACAAACACTATTTTATTCTTATAAATCATTACCTCTTTGGTCTTGAACTGCTCTCTGTACATGTTGAGTCGCAAGTTGATGAGCGCGACCCGCTTGGCGATGAGTGCTGCTTGTGCGGCCTGCAACGGTGCCACTGAATTCTTCATCACGGTTGCTTGCTTTACCAGATTGCGCCATTTCTCAGGTAATACGTCCAGCTAAGCGGAAAATGATCGCCATTGAAAATATAACTATGTAACAAGCATTGTCAATTTTATAAAATAAGAACGTATGGTGCAAATTATTCTCTGGTACCTGTTAATCAAAATCGAGTTAGTACAATGTTCTATTTCTATCACAGTCTTATTGAAAAAGGAACGGATATGCAAATCAAATTGGATCAAAATTATTGAAGCTTTCCTGAGAATTAACGCTTTGAACAATATTATACTTACCAATGTGTGTACAGAGTATTGATGTTTCGTCTCTCCCTGATAAATCCGTAAGCATAAACGTAAATATAAATTTAATAAGAGAAAAAATAATATAGGATAGTCGGACGTAACTGCCGCAATTTAAACTCGTTTTATAAAATTCTAGCTGTGTTCTTAATTATACCGGAATTTTCACAGTAAGTGCATGAACATTATAGGCAACCTAAATATCAAATTTCAAGTTTGCTGGTTTATAGTTTTTGATATTTCGTGATGATATTATCGAGTGAATTCAGATTTAATGGCCAATTCAAACAAGTAAATATGAAATGTCAGAAAAATAAGCTGTACCTAATTTAATGATCTCACAAGTTAACCTGTAATTGATTTCAAACATGCCATCACGACTATATTCTCCGAAAAGTTATGCAGAAGCGTACTAATGTACACCCACAGTTCGCCAGTATATTTAGGTCCATTTAATAGGGGGCGAGCCCATTGCCATTAACCTGGCACTAATCCCAAACTCCAAGCTGCTAATGAGAATTTCACAGAAAAACCCAATAACACTTTGCACGACCCGGAAATCGAACCTAGGACTTCCAGCGTAACAGTCGGACCATTAGGCCCACTATGCAGTTAATTAATTTTCCTCCTTTTAAAAACTTTACTCCATATCTACCCTTAGCTTACTTAATTAAAAGCTTATACTTGTTCATAGGTCTCCTCGGAGAATTCAACGCCGTACTCTTTAAGCACGTCCATTATGTCTCTGAGCGGCTCGAACATCTGGTCGGTACCGGCGTCCATCTTAGCTCGCACCTCGTTCAGTACGCCCATCACCTTCAGAAGACCGTCGTAGTCATCTTCAGCCAGTTCCACTGACAACTCCTTTGTAGCATAAGCTATGAAGGTATCTAGGTCATTCAAACTAAAAAAAACTGCTAATTACTAGACATTCCATTTACATTCGTCGCAACATAAGCAGAAAGTATTTTAAAAAATTGACGCTTCGTTACCTCTTTTAGGAGTGACCGAGTGAATTTGAATATATCCATAAACATAATGCTTCTTATTTTTGAGGAGCATAGCTGAATTTAATAATCAGTTAGTAATTTTTGATTTTACAGTTTTGCTCAAATAGCCAAATTTATTTAAAATCTATAAAAATATTAGTTATTTTTTAAATACAACCTTAAAATACCTTTTATGCACGTGATCCTTCAAATTTTCTTTATATAGGTTACTCCATTTGCAAATAATATTCATAATGGCTTGATTAAGTCTCTTCAAGTCCAGTCGCAACCAACCGTTACAAAGATATTCAGAAGGCAGAGCCGCTACTTCATCATACATTGCATTGTATTTGTTGATCTATCGATCACAAATTAACATTAATAAAATATTTATAAAAATATAGTTATTATAAAAAAAAATATTAACCGATATCACTATATCAGTAAGTTCTTAAATTTTTTAAAAATAAGAACAACATATTTCTAACATTTTGACCCGTATCTAGTAGGTACCAATGATGGACAGTCAGTGACTGTGTTTTGTGTGCAATAGGTAGATAGTTAACAACATTATTTTTACTTTCTTTTAGAATGCTCCCTACCTCCGCTTGATACTGTTCAAGTGTTGGTTTCGCCTCGGGAGGGTCACACTGGTTTTCATATTTATACTTATCAAACTCCTCCGGAGGTATAAAGCGGCCATACTTTAAGAATGCAGCTAAAACTTCTTGTCTGTCTTCTATCCACAAAGGGGTGTATTTTTCATATTTCTAAGAAATAAGAATAACATATTTTTAGTACCTATATAAGTATGCGAAACTCGAGACGTATCTAGTATTTTTATGTAAATATATAATGTAAATAATAATATTGTTGTATAAGAACAGTACCAACTTTTATATTCAAAAGTAAAAAAACATTAAATATGTTTTTTATTATGTGTGTACACTGCCTCGTTTCATTTTAATATGAAAATAATGAAATGAAATTTCTGTGTTGTTTTCATATTATTAATGAGAAGGCATATAACCAAAGAAAAACGCCAAAACACTTAGCGTGTCAGTCTATGTTTATCCAACATTAGACTTCGTATTAGAACAGAGGTCTAGGACCTAGACTCTAGGTAGATGCTGTAGGTAGATACTCGTACTTACCGACGTATATTTTACTATTTCATTGATGCTATTTTCAATCCTCTTCAATATTTCATGGTACAAATCAATCATGGCATCTTCTCCAATCAAATCATCTAAAACAAAAAATAAATTACTTTACAATTTACTATAGCGGGAAATACAAATATTAGTCTATACCTATGAAATTGCCGTTTAGTATGAAAAAATTTAAACGATTTTTTTTCATGTATTTTTTATTTGTATTAATCGGAGTAGTCACCCATGCAATCAATGCATCTTTGCCAACGCAGTGGCAGTTTATTGATGCCCTTCTTGAAGAAATCAGGTGGACGGGAGGCAACAAATTCTTCAAAGGCATTTTGTACTGCCTCTCGGGTATTGAGTTTTTTTCCCGCCAAGAAGTTATCCAAATTCTGGTAAAAGTAGTAGTCTGTAGGCGCAAGGTCTGGTGAGTAGGGCGGATGACGGAGAACTTCCAACCCCAGTTCTTGCAACTTGGAGACCGTCTGCTGTGCAGTATGAGGTCGCGCGTTATCGTGCAGGAGCAGCGGAGACGAGCGATTGACTAATGCTGGTTGGAGATGTGCCAGCTTCTCCATCATTGTGTTCAGTTCTTCACAGTACACATCTGCAGTAATGCTCACCCCGTTTGGTAAGAAGCTGTGATGAATCACACCGGCGCTAGACCACCAAACAGTGACCATTACTTTTTTAGGGGTAAGTTTTCGTTTAGGGCATTGTTTAGGTGCTGAACCAGGATCCAACCAACTTGCTGAGCGCTTGCGGTTATCAAACAGAATCCATTTTTCATCGCAGGTAACAATGCGGTTCAAAATTCCTTCATTTGTGTGTCTGTTAAGCAGTGCAAGGCACGTTTCGACGCGTACTTCGCGCTGGCGATCATTGAGTTCGTGGGGCACCCATTTGTCAAGCTTTTTTACCTTGCCAATTTGACGCAAATGGACCAATATTGTTTTGACGCTAACGTCGAAAGCTGCTGCTAATTCAGCCGTCGATTGTGTATCATCAGCTTCCACAATCGCCTTTAATTCGTCATTGTCGACCAAAGTCTTCGGACGACCGCGAGGTTCATTTTTCAGGTCGAAATTCCCAGAACGGAAGCGAGCAAACCAATAACAGGTGGTGCGTTGGTTTGTAGTGTTAGCTCCGTAAACGTCGTTGGTGTTGCGTGCCGCTTGTGCCGCGTTGCTGCCACGACGGTACTCATATTCCATAAATACTCAAAATTTTAACGTATCCATGATGACGAAAAAGATTGAAATGCGATGAAAATGTAACACATAAACAAATGACTACATTTGAAAAAAGAATTCCATGTTTTTAAAATAAAATTAATTTGAAATTAGAATTCTTAACCAAACAAAAATTATTTTGATTTGAAATGGCCAGTACTGCAGAACGGCAATTTCATAGGTAAAGACGTAAAGACCTATTATAACGATGACTTTAATAAGTTGGGACTAGTAGAAAAACTAACCTTCATAAGAAGCTATTGAAACTGTTGTATCGATTCTAGGGAATAGCGTCGTCTGAAGGAACATGTCTTTCATCATCTCCATCAACGTATCAAATAACCCATCTACTTCTTCCACGTCGAGTGATGGAGTGAAAAAGATATCTAAAAAAGTATAAAAACTGATAATTTTAATAAAAACAATATTTTTTGTATGAATGCGTCTTTGGCTATTCACGTACCAGGGTCCCTTAGCTCCGCAATAACATCCATGAAAGCAACTCTGGGTCCTTTTTCTAAATTCATCTGTTTCTCAAACAAATCAAGACTAGACTGTACAGCTTTCATTACTTGACGAGATACCTAGAATGAGTTCTTAAGTAAAATCAATCATGCAGAAAAGGCCCTCGTCTCAATTAATTTATGTGAATTGCAAATAATCTATTCAGTTTCGCATAGCGATTGTTACCTAGGCCTAACTTACAACTGAATCTTAAAACTTTTATGTAGGCGTCAACAGCAAATGCAACTGGGAAAAAATAGTTGTATTACCAATTATTATTTAAAAACCATATTTACCAATGAGTCCACATATTTTACATAAGCGGGCCACCGCTCCGCTCTGAAAGCTTCTACTTCCATTTCAGCTTTCTCAGCTTCTATATCAGCTAATTCTTCTGGATCTGTTATTTCTTCAATTTCTTCTGCCGGGGAATCTACCTCTTCTCCTATTAAAGTTAATGAGCCTTGCTTGACACAGTAAAAATAAAACTATACTAACTACAATTTCAGCGATGCAGTGTCGAAATGGTATAATTGGGTTCAAAAGAATAGCATATGGCACACAATTTAGATCTTCAGTTGTCTAGTTATTGTATTGTATTACAAACTTTAAACAAACAATGTTACAACTAAGCAATGTTTAATTTAAAATCATATCCATCATTATTATACCTGCATCTCGTCGCGCTTGTCGTTCTGCCCTTTCAGCAGCCTTGATTTCTCTTTTCAATTGCCGTATCTCCCGTCTTTCAAACTTAATCTGATCTCTTTCAGCCTTCTCCCGATCTCGTTCCTCCTTAGCTAAACGTTTCTCTTCTCGACGCTGGGCAAATTCTGCTATCTTTTGTGCCCTCGCTGCCTTTTCTTCTTCATCTAAAGTTGCCTCGTCTACTTCTTCTAATGTCTCTTCATCGGATTGATCCTAAACCCAATTAAGAGCAATCAGCAGCATTCTTATAATTATTGCAAATAAAAGGAGGCTTTTTTATATTTTATTACCTCTTCCTCGTCGTGAATGTTGAAAAATAGTTTATAATTATCTGCTAATATTTCTTGAAACTCTTTATGACTTTCAAGAATTTTATCTCGCCTGTGAAACATAATTATTATATCAGTGAGTAGTAAATTATTTCGTAATACAAGAGTACTATTACATAAAACGATGAAACACGGAAAATGGTAACTAACCGTATCGTGCCTGCTGTAGAGTGTAGTATGAATTTAAGATAGATTAAATCCGAAATTCGAATATATTATAAATAAATAAACAATATTACATCTACATTATGTTGAACGCACGTTTCGCGTAGCTGTTAAAGTGGTCAAGGTTTGTCTGGTGTATTCACTGGTTTATGTACAAGACCGGATAAGCCGGATGTTTGTTCAGTTCTTTATTGGCACGATAATGTAATTAGCTGGAATGAAGAACAAACTTTCCTAAGGCCACACCAACATATTAGAACATTTCATCACACAACGTAGGTATTAATGAGATAGTTTTGAGATTGAGAGAGAGATAAATAAAAGCGCCATCCTTTGCTCACGACATTAAAATGATCGCATTAACACGCTGTTGCAGTGCCTCTGTTTTTTCTTCACTTATATTCTTAAATTTGACTTCCTCAATCGATTATGCTATCACCTGCGAACGAATCTGTAATGTCGTTCGTTGACTGCCAGCAGCTCCAATTTGTCGGGGTTTTCCTTACGGTTGTGAAGTGGGATATCACCCCACGCCGCGATGTTGGCCAGGCCACGCTTCAAGTTGTTTTGTGCCGTCAGTACACGTTCTTGAAGCGTGTTGATTGCTGTGTATACCTCCGCCATCCAGTCCGTAACTGCATTACAACGTATGAATGGAAATATATTATGCACATACATAGCTACTAGCAGAATATACCTGCTTAGTGGAGAAAACATGGTCCCAGTTTCCATCTCTGATTTTTTTCGATCGGTGTACCTGGGACTTTCAAGTAGAGTGTTCATTTGTAAATAAATGATAAATGATGTTTATTTCTGTAAAAAGATCTTTTACAAGTCAATGTAAAAGCAATAAGTCGCAATTCAGCAACGCATGTAACTATAAAATTACGGTGACAGCTTAACGACACTGAAAGTTGTATTGTCTTCTAATAAATATCTTATTTTTAGAACTGCCTCATTAGTCAAGTGGTCCTGAGCGCGACTTCTACGCTAGAGGTCCTGGGTTCGATTCCCAGGTCGAGCAGTGTTATTGGGTTTTTCTATGAAATTCCCAGTAGCAGCTCGGAGTTAGGAATTTGTGCCCGGTTAATGGCAATAGGCTCGCCCCCTATTACATCGGACCTAAACATACCGGCGAACTGTGGGTGTACATTGATACACCTCTGCCTAACCCTACGGGGAATGCAGGCGTGATAGTATGTTATGTTATTTTTTTTTATATAACAATATTTTTGTGTTCGTTAATATGTCTTGATGTCGTTAGGAGCCTGTTAAGCTTGGTTTGTCTTACAGTCGTCGTTCCAAGTAAGCTCCTCGACGCCGCGGCCAAGTAGCTGGTCGATGGCGGCGATCTCCTTTTCGATGAGTGCCACTTCGGTCTCGTGGCTTCCCTCACGGATCGCATTGTACCAGGCGATGGCTCGGTTCAGACGATTCATATCGTACTGCGTGTTAGAGCAAACTCTGAGGTGTTATTCCCTAAAGTAGGACTATTGCACAATTACATCTCCCTTCAAATATTTATTCTGGCAGTTTCTAAACATTCCAAGACTTTCCATTAAATTACATTAACAAATAAATGGTCGCATGGCAAACGGTTCAGTGACTTATATAAAATAGTTTTGTACCTGTAATTTCTCATTTCTGGCGTAAAGATCAAGGCCATCTTGCGGAATACCTTGCTTATCCAAATATTTCATGTAGCGTATTTCACGTAACAACATTACAAGCTGCAAAATATTTTATTATATTTTGTTATATAAGTCTCGGATTTTTCATATATAAAACAAGAAAATATAAGTAAGAGTCGTTAAAGCAAATCTTAGTGACAGTTTAATGATCTATTTTAAACCGATCAACCTTCGATAAGTTACATGTGAAGGCCACTTTACCTACTATGCTTTCCTAATAAATTTTTTTTGTAAATCATATTACAAAAAAATTTTATTAGGAAAGCATAGTCCACGAGGAATTTCAATGTTACTTACCTCTGGACTAAAATTGTTCCTGACGAAAGGTGGGTCTCTGTAAATGAGGTTTTTAGCAAGATGAGTCTTGCAAATGGTGGGCACAATGGCGCACCACGCTTTGAACTGCTTGTCCTCTGCGACATTCAGGTATCCTAGCATCTCGTTAGTCTTCTGTTTCATGTACAATGCATACTCTGACTCTATTATGCTATAAGAAGAAGATCGTAATTTTAATTGACTAACTGCATATTGCAGCGTTACCCATTCATCTTGTTTTCGCAATCCTTAGAATTTTCCGTAAAACCCGTTTTGTAGATGGACCTAAGGAAACTCTAACTTGTCTGTTTTTTATTATAATATTTTGAATCTCTACGAGAAAATATAACGATCGTCTTATGGCACTTACGGATCTTCAAACAAAATAAAGTCTTCCATAGGTGACTGAATTCTTCTGCGCAGTTTGTGGATCCACCAGAGCATACCGGCGACAGGCGGAAGATAAGGATCAACCATTGGTCTCTCTGGGCCTCTAGAAATTTTCTAAAAAGAATAAAAATATTTTACGTGGTCTCTTCAGTGTAACAACAAAACTGTGTGTTCAAATGCAATCCAAATTAAGATTACATGACAATTCACCATGTTTTTGTAACTTCTTCAAGCTCTAATGCCTTTATTTGAAAATATATACTCGTATATAGTTACTATCGACGATTCTATAATATTATTAAGATAATAAAATAAGGTAACTTACCGCCATTTCTTCATCGAATATTTCTTTGACAGCATCCAAATTGGCATGCATGAAATCAAGCAGTCTCGGAAGCTTAGGTTTCAGCTCATTATTTATTATTGGGCGATGAAAGAGATCTCCTATGATTTGGAAAAACTGTGGAACAATGAATCTAACATTACAAGAAGTAGACGAAGCTCTTAACATTAGATAAGAGGTTAAAATTAATTAAGATAGCTCCAATGTAAGAAAATGGATTAGAGTGCAGACCCGGCTTTAGCCGTTGCAAAGTGTTCGGACTACGGTCATGTACCTTAAAGAAGTTTTCTAAGTTGTGACATTCGTCAAGACCCTGAGCGAACAGCGACGCGAGTCGTCGGTCAGTGTCCTCGAGCACAGCCATGTGGTTTTCATCGTCCGCCAGAAACGAATCGTCCTCTGGATCAGCCGGGTCGTAGGTAATATTCCCTAGATTGTTGTATTGCAACGTGTAGTCCTCAAGTACCTATTAGAACGAATCGTGGATTTAATGGCCATAAAAACATTTTCGGCGTTCCTAGTTTGTCTAGTGGTCACAATCGTTACTGCTGATCTTGATATTTTAGCTTCTAGACGAAAAATTATTTATTTATTAATTTAAAAAATTATCCCACAGCTTACACCCCTGCTACAGTAAAGATATCATATGTTGCCCGCATAATTCCTTAAGAATAACATAGTAATTTATATATCTTATTCTTTGAGTAGTCTTCTTTATTTTTATATTTCATATAGAACAAAAGTTATTTGTTATGCAAGGCTGCAAAGTTGTTGCGCGAGTACTTGTATTGAAACTGTACTGAAACTTGGGTTTCAAAGGTACGAGACGCAGAATAACTTTGCTGCCGAGCGAAACACACAACTTTTCACCTCACTCCAGCGAGGAAAATGCTATGTGCAAGAAAAACATTGAACAAATTGTACGCTTGTAAGTACTTTTCGCGCGATTTATCCGGCAGAAAACTCAATTCGGCATTATGTACCGCTTGCACTAACTCTGCAGTTCGTCGCTACTGGACTCACTTATATTATGAGATGTCTAACGATTTTATCATAAAACTATCTATAATTTAATGATGGTAAGTGAATTGATTAGAGAGAAGAACATTTTAAGTGTTTTTTTTCATGCAGTCGTCTTACTGGCCAGTAAGATTATTCTAAAAATGTGGTTGGCGCATTGACATGAAATAAGTATTTCTCATTTTCAGTGGACCCGGCGGTATAGAAAATTATTGAATAGAAAGGTTCGAATTTTAAAAACTCTTTCCACGCTAGGGGGCAAAATGCACTTTTGCACGCAGATTTCGAATGACAAACAGAATCTTTCCCAGCGTGTGAGGTGAAAAAGTTGTATTTTCAGGGACGTTGACATTAGTAGCTCAAGTGAAAAAGCCCTCACCTTCATACATTCAGTGCTCAATATCTTGCCCCTTAACCCAGAAAACTCCACTTTCTCTAGCTTCATTATCTCAACAGTGGCCTCCAGTATTGTCTCAATCATCTTGAGCCGGTTCATGTACACGTTAAATCGCATAAACACACGGTCGAAGTCGAACGACCAGCGTACTGGCATTACGCCGGCCGGGAAAAACGTGTGAACCTTATCGCGGTTCATCTCGTACGTCTCCCTATAGATATATAAATAAGAACATATAAACATTTTCATTGGGTAAATAATGCAGTTTTGTTCGAAACAACAAGTATTATTTTCGATATTTCAGAGTTAGTCTCCTACTGAAAGTTGATTATTTAATTGTAGGTATTTTCACCATGATACGATATGAAACGTTACGGTGAAATAAAACTGCTCGTGTTTATTATAATAATATTTTCAACTATTTAATTTCAAATTCGTTACCATGCATTATGATGCATTTGAACGTAGTTTAATAAAAATAACAAACGTTTGTTGATATATAAATTGTTCAAAGAGGGGAACCCCAAGCTACTTAGGTGGGACTTGTATTATTAAGATGTTTCAATAATGTCAATGGATTGGCACAAGTGCACGACCGGGTGCATAGCAAATAAGTGCTTGCTGTAACACTTAAAAACGGCTACAAGCTTCAAATAGGCTGCGTAGTCGTTTGTTATTGCTACAGACCGCCGCGTAGCAAAAGTAGTACCCTGCTACAAGTGCTACATCGGCATTCGCGTCGTAGCGATGTATCGTAGCAATCTGCTACATCGTAGTAACCGCGTAGTACATTCATAAATTTTAAGTTTTCAACATTTATCTCATTGTAGATTATTGATAGCTTATCAAGTACTTACAGAAAATGATTCAAAATGTTTAAAGACTTTCTAATCTTGAAAAGTTGCTCATCAGGTTCACCTTGGAATATTGACGCAGGATCGATGCAGTTAGAACTTTGTTGTATAACTAAATTACACACTTCACGAAGCAGGGCTGTACATGAAAATATATAATTTACGTGAATCCCAATTTAGTATTTATTCACTACGTATTAAAAGATTTTAAATGTGGTATTGTTACAGGTAAATTCTACATGCATTTATATCTATTAAACTTTTGTTACGGTTTGTACGTACGAATAAGTTTTTCCACGTTACAATAATATCTTGAGTTGCCCCACAAGAGCCCGATGCAGTGTAGCATTGGTCTGATTAAATGCTTCGCGTCAACAAATTCAGTGGCTTCAAACGTTTCAAAATGAGATATCAGCGGTTTCTGGTACACAAATATATCCCGACATTCGACAATAGCTGAAAAAAAATTAATTATACAATAATAAAGGAAAACGTCATATAGATACCAAATAATTGGAAGTACCTAATACGTAAAATACATCGCCGAAACCACTTTTAACAAATTTTTGATGCATATTGCGAATATATCCTAAATCTGTCCATGATTTAAAGCAGGAAAATAATGGCGCCTAGCCTGCCACCTTTATGTAGTAGATCGAGCCAGCGCGGTTATTTCCACATGCAAGAGGTACCAAATAAAGTACATCTAACCAGCAACAACATTGGTGAGCATGGTCTTGAAGCAGCTGAGGTAGACGCTGCGTGTGTCTTCTAAGTAGTGCGCCATCCTCTTGACGCGGGGATCGCGCAGCTGAGAGTAAATGCCTTCCAGGTTCTTCAGTCGCTGCGCGTAAAAGTTTATGTCGGCGCTGGGCAACGGGAACTTAGTCCTCTTGAATGCTAATAATCATAAAAGAAAATATTGATACACAAGCGCTATTATAAACTTCAAAATAAAACGAATATGTACATATTTTCTATAAATTCAGATTTCAAAGTTTGTTTATGCTGTACTTTGTACAAGCGCGGGCTCCATACGTGTTTTAAATGCGTAAATTTTCTGGGATACTGCTTTAACAAATCTGGTATAATACCTATGTACTGGTATTTGGGTTTTAAAGTAGCCAAAATGTTACCTATGTATGAGTCCTCTGCCAATAACTCGTGAACTTGTTGTGCCCATTTTATTATAGCTCCTTCTATGTTCGTCTTTAAGTACAAATCCACGTCTTCTCCATCACTGTAAACCCGTGTTATAAAAATATACTAAGAGGAACAAGAAACTGTTTAAAATACATAGAATAGTTAATTCGCCAAGGTCTGGATGCTGGCGAGTCACAAACCACTGAAAAAAGAAAACTACATACATACATACCATCACGCCTGTATTCCCCAGGTTAGGCAGAGGTGTACTAAGGTACCTACACCCACAGCTCGCTAGTATGTTTAGGTCCTATGTAATAGAGGGCGAGCCTATTGCCATTAACCCGGTACAAATTCAAACTCCAAGCTGCTACTGAGATTTTCAAACAAAAACGCAATAACACCGCTCGACCTGGGAATCGAATCAAGGACCTCTAGCGTAGCAGTCGGCCAGTCGCACTTGGAACCACTAGACTAATGAGGCAGACCAAAGAAAACTGAATAAATAAAAATCGATTGCTGTGTGTATGAAAGATCATCGTAGTTGTGAAGACAAGTGTTATTGTTTATGAAAGACATTTTTTTGAAATTTCTCCCGAAATATCGGAATTCGGGTGGGAAAATTTACGCAGGCGAAGCTGCACACGGATCGTTAATACTGTACTAGTTGGTGCGTAGGTACCTACTACACAGTACCTACACAAAGTAGTGATATTTAGTATGTAGATACCTAATAAATAATCTACTACTATGCAACGTCTTTGTATTCCACATTTATTAAGCCTTAGACATAGTATTATTATTTTATAGGTACTACCTTTCTTTCAGAATGGCTTCTGCTTGGTAAATGTTTTCTACACCAGCCGGCATCGGCAACAATACTTGACTAGACATTTCTCCTTTTAACTGCAACAGTAAACTCTAGATGTTTCTTTTTGCTTAAAACTCAAATTAATTTTGTATACCAATTTTGTTCATTCGAGTGTAAGTACCTACTTATAGAAACTTACAATGGCCTTTTTACGGCTCGCAAACTCAAAAATGTACATTACAGTATTGTTATTAATTAAAGATAAGAAAATTAAGGTGAACATACCTAACTACTGATGTTCTTATAATTTTCTCAAAACTAATTTGCTCTTAGAAACAACAAACCTGATACATCAGATTCCTTAGCTCATTAACATGTCTCCTCATATCATTTTGTACTATCTTTGGCCATCCTTTCTGGTTCTCCGGGTTGCACAAAAGCGGCCCTATCACTTCATCAGCCAACACAGTTAGATCCATTAAAATGTTACCAGATATCTCGCCGATTGTAATAGCCTGGTTGAAGGTTTAAGGTGTTTTTTTAATGATTGAGAAATTACTACTAACGAACCTATGAAAACCTCTATAACGTATTATATTTTTTTATTTTGTTTAATAATTGGGTTATTTTATATTAAAAGTTAATTTAAATATTTGTTAATTGTGTACCTTGCGAAAATTCGCCTGAGTTATTTTCTCTTCAACGTTCCTAAGAAAATAAACCACCTTGCCTCTACTGAGAGGCGGGAATGACGTTGAACATGTAAGCAAACCCGCAGTATTCATGCGGAATACGATTATTTCAAACTTTGGCATGTCGAAGAATCTAAATAATATGTGCTGTAAAAATAACATGTTGTTTATTAGAAGAATGACATGTAGGAAAATTATGAAATGAAAAAGTGGACCAACTTTCGGAACGCCTGTTATGAAGAGAGATTTTTCGTAGATATATATTATTTGAATCCTATTCTCATAATAAATAAGGCTGTTTAGATTCAAATCCATCAAACAACTCACCCTTTCATCGCCGGTTATGAACTTCGCCCATTTGTCTATTTTCTGTTTAAGCGTTTTTAATAAATATTCACTTAAAAACTCCAATCGAGTATCAACATCTTCTTTTTGCTAAAAAAAAAAACAATTGTGTGTAAAAATGAGTGTGTATGTTTCCTCGGCCTATTGTCATTTACCGGATACAATTCCAAACTACAGACTTCGTATTTCATTAGACTTAGAACTACTTGAGTATCAGGGAACGAATCAAGCTGAATCCTCAATAGTAAGTAAAATGAAATAACTACTACGAATGACTGTATTATTTTTCCATTAGATGTAGGTACGCCAATTACCACATGACACCACTGCCGGGTGAGGTCTACTACGATTAGCTGTAAACTAATTATGGCTAAAGGTAATGATTAATAATCCAAAACTCTATCCAGAGTCAATTACGCAGGCAAATTATATGCGTGCCAGCCAGTTTTGTCAACGTCCAATGTTAAAGTATCATCTCGACATTAAAAAAATGGTATCCTAGGGCCATTGGTCTAATAGAAGTAGATTTGACTGAATATCAGGGTTTTACACACACTGACGCAACTGCAGCAGTTGCTTCGTGTAGGTAAAACTACACAATAAAACAAATAATTTAGGGAATATTTAATAATTTAGGGTTTTTCCCACAAACTGGTTTGCGGAGGCTATAAAGCAGCTATAAAGCCTCCGCAAACCAATTTGTGGGAAAAACCCTAAATTATTAAATATTCCCTAAATTATAATAAACCCTAAATTATTAATTAGAGGCAAAACGTCACATTTTTAATTTATTTCGTGACCTTGCACACCTATCCATGCACCTGCATTTTTCCCTTTTTGTGTGGCGCCAATTGATTCCATGATGAAAAACATACTTATAGAATAAGTCTAAGGATAAACTGGTTATTATGGGCCTTATCAATACCACCAACGTTTGTCATAATTATAACTTATTAGTCTTATGACTGTGACAAACGTAGTTTACCTATGGACTTCAATAAGCGCAGCCTGACCTTGTAGTTTAATTAATAAGCGTAGTTTTATTAGTGCCAAGACCCACTCAAATGGAAGTATCTATACTCTATACTTTACTTTTAAATATAAAGCTGAAGAGTTTGTTTGCTTGAACGCGCTTATCTCAGGAACCTGGTCCGATTTGAAAATTCTTTCAGTGTAACATAGCCCATTTATTGAGGAAGGATATAGGCTATTTATATTATCATGCTAAGACCAAGTGATTATTCCACGCGGACGAAGTCGCGGGCAGAAGCTTGTTATTAATAATAGTTCAACCCTTCGTTCCAAAACGCGCATAGTAGCATCCGGCGACTTCGACCACCTAGCGAGGTTAGCTACCCAGAGGGTACCTCACAACGCTATTTGTGTACGAGGTCTGAACATTTTATAATCCTAGAATTAGGTACATACTGATTTTATGTGTGCATTGTTTGTTTAGTTTAGTTTTATTTAGGTAAAAGTAAGTCCTACATAATTATGAGGTACAAAATCAAAAATCATAAATACTCACATCACCCATGTTGTGAACTCAAAATATATAGTATTATTTTGTTAATCTAAGCGATCTTTTCAAACCATTTTGATGAAATAGAAAATTATTCCAATCAGTATTAGAAATTCTTCAACACGCAAGTTTAAATTGTTTACAATAAACAATATAATCGTCATAGCAACCGATTGTAAACGTTTTGAATTTAGAGCCCAATTCCAAAACCCAAAAACCTCACAAAAAACCACGCCAAAACCCTCCAAAACAATTATATTTGGCTATGCTAGTGTATTTTAATTATGAGCTCATTATAGCTCAGTTGAGAAGAAAGTATACAGAGTAAAGTATAATTTATTAAGATTACGACATAATCGATATTGTAGGTAAAAGTAGTGTCAATCGTCAATTTTGGCCTTTGGCAAAGTTTTAGACAAGTTTTTGGCTTGTTATAGATTTTTAAGCCAAGGTTTTAATTCTCAGTTGTGGATGTTGTTAAAGTTTAAATGAATACGCGTAAAACAGCTTGTGTAGAACATTTATATTTTACAATAGAATAACAAGTCTAATAACAACTATGTAACTATGGAGACTGAAGGGTCAGTCTTCCTAACATACACTCCTCTTTTAGGAACTGAGGCCAAGTGCCTTAGAGAGTTTTTCCAACCTAGGTGCATATAAGGGCTTTGTTAAACAATCAGCCAGTTGGTCTTCAGTTGAAAATTTCTTGACCTCAAGCACACCAGCTGACACACACTCTCTGACATAAAGATACCTTCTATGGATATGCTTAGTTCGGCTATGTTGTTCATATGGTGGATTGTAGGCAAGCTTTATGGTTGATTCATTGTCAATGTAAAGAACCGGAGGCTTTTCGGTCTCGGTGATTTCCTCTATCAACTTCTGTAACCACACTATCTCTCGTGTAGTTTCTGAGGCAGCCACCAGTTCCGCTTCTGTTGATGAGAGGGCAATGGTCTTTTGTTTTTGACTTCGCCAGCTAATTGGTCCATAATACAGACACAGTGTCCCGGATGTCGAGTGAGCGGCTGCGAAGTCTGCATCGCTGTAGCAAATCAGTTTATTTACATTATTTGCACTAGTACCTTTTAAGTAGCGTAATGTTCTTTTTACTGCTAGAATGTCCGCTTTACATGGGTTATCCAAGTTTCTTGAAGCGGAGCTCACTGCAAAATTTATGTCTGGCCTTGTGGCAACCATGAGATAGGCTAAAGAACCCACAGCTTGTCTGTAAGCAAACTTTGTATAGTTAATATCGCAATTACTACTGTTATGAATCTAAAATGTGTTGTAGACCTACAAATATCGAAAAACTGATTGAAATTTGAATTTGGCGGGCTCAGGAAAACGATCCGCCATTACGGTAATTGATCAAACAATTAAATATCATTCTTCTAATCGCTCATAACATTAGGTAGGTAGAGTAGTTTTAAATTGCAGTTTTTTTTTCATGTGGTAAGAATAATTTAAGTGTTAATTATCATAATGTTGTTGTAATTTTAAATAAATAATAATAAATAAATATTCTGCGACATTTTACACAACACCATCTAGTCCCAAACTAAGCAGAGCTTGTACTATGGGTAGGTACTAGACAATGGATATAATACTTAATATACTTTTTGTTTTGTAAATACATACTTAAAATACATAAGAAACACCCAGACGAACACAAACACTTATGTTTATCACTTAAATATTTGTGTCCTGTGGGAATCGAACCCACGACCTCATGGTCAGCAGTCCGGTACTCGAACCACTAAACCACAGAGACCGTCGAACTCAAAATTTATTGAGCTAACACTAACATGAGGCGAAATTTTAGCATGAGGTTGAAATACCTCTCTACATTCTTATTAGGGTATTTTACACCATGTAAGAAAAAATATAAAAATGCATGTTTATGATATATTTTTAAAAAAGTAAACCAGAAACTTTAGTATTTATTTATAGAACTGCAATGTAAATTTTATAATTCAATTTCAAAAATAGTCTTTTTTAATCTGTTTTAAAACGCCATCCGCCATATTGGATTCCGACGTGATGTCACTCCGATAGTAACTTGACGTTACTTGGTCTTTTGCAGTTGTATTGTTTACTAACGAAGTGACGTCACGACCCGAAGTAGCATGGCAGCTAGCGTTTCCGCGCGAAAATTTAAAATCATAAATTAAAAATAGTTTTTAAGGCATTTTTCGGTTTTATAAAACTGAAATAAAATTTCTACTGGTTCATTACGATCTAAGGATTAATTATAAACCAGTTTTCAAAAAAAGTTATATATATTATTTATATTACCCTATTGTTTAGGGTGAACTTAATGACGTTCTAATGTTTTTTCAAATATTCACCTACAACAATACATATAAATAATAATTGACTAGGTATGTATTATTTTAACTTTGCTAAAAGCTGCCTCAGTAGTCGTCAGCGCCATTGCTACGCTAGAGTTCGATTCCCAGGTTGAACAAAGTGTTATTGAATTATCAGCACTTAGGACTAGATTTGTGAACGGTTATTGGCTATAGGCTATAGGCTCTCCCCAATATTACATGAGACCTAAACATACCCGAAAACGGGTTATTCCCAAATATCCCCACCGTCTACGTCCCCACTGGTGACACATGGGAAAAATATTCCATTTGTCACAGGTGGTGACAAATGGGAATGGCCACTCTTCATTTCATGGCAATTCAGGGCCGGACCGTGAGTTTAGGCTAATACTACTTAGGGGCCCACCTAATTACAAAGTATTAAAAAAAATTAGACAGTAAAATATTTGATGTATATTATAATATCCGTATAACCCACGGGGCTGGGCTGCAGGCCAAAAAGCCATATGGTAGATTCGGCCTTGTGGCTACTCTTCTCTTTTCTATCATGTGTTGATAGAAAACTGTGATAGAAACATATGAACAAAAATCATTATTTATGATCTGTAATAGTTGTAGTGCTAGAAACTGTACTTGTGCATTTTTAATTTCGATTATTATAAATATTGTGATTTATAAAAATATATGTCATCCAGTGACGTGTACAAGTTTTATTTCTCTCGTTTTATTAAAATTATTCTGCCATGTAGATAAATAAATAAAAATATGGAAACTCAAGAATGTTATCATTCTTGGAAAAACTCTCAGAAAATCTCAAAGAATGAATGAAATACACTGTAATTCAAGGAAAAAACTTAATGCAAATTTTTTTTCTCAGACGAATGGCAATATTTTTCTCAAAATGTCTATTGACATTTGACAGTGAGATACTGACAGTCAATGACATATTAGATTGTGTCAAGTCAACCTCAACCTGACAGACGAAGAGTTTGCTACCAACCTCAGATTGTTGCAACATGGTGTAAATTGTCAATAGGGATGTGACTAAACGGTTAAAAATCGATTAATTATTTTATTTTACTTACTATAAAGTATTTTTTTTTCCTCTGCGTTTATTAGCAATCAGCCCCAAGGCTATGAGCAAATCTATTCTGTGATGCTGTCATGCGGAGTGGCTTCCCATTGGAAGCATCTACTCATCTGCTGCCCTGAGCTAGAAGACCGGCTCTTCTAGCTTTAGGATATGAAGACGTTTTAGTCGTCTCACTTACTGGTTCATGGTAAGTTGGCGAGCAAGTTCGTTAGGATGATGGATTAACCACTCTTTGTATTTAGCTGCCAAACTCCGAATTTCCTCTTTTATTGTTCTCATTTCAAGGTGCTCGTGAACTTCGTTGTTGGTTATGTAACATGGTACTTTTGAAATTGTTCTTAGGATCTTGTTTTACTGGCGCTAAAGTATATTTATGTTGGAATCGCTTGCGCTGCCCAACAGTTGGAAACCATGTCCAAATGGGCTTTAAGATGAGCTTATATATGAGCAGTTTGTTGTCCAAAGAGAGTCTAGAGTTCCTACCTAGCATCCAGTATAGGCTGTTGTACTTTAGCTGGAGCTCCTGCTTTTTACATTTGATGTGGTGCCTCCAAGTTAGTCTACGATCAATGTGTAAGCCAAGACATGATCACTATGGGGTAGAGCAGATTGGCCCAAGTTTACAGGTGGGCAATCTCCCTTCTTAACAGTGAATGTCACCTGTACTGATTTTGCAGCAGTTGCCTTTAATTTCCATTTTTGAAGCCATTCATTTACTTTGTCAAGGCCTCTCTGCAAGTTCTTTGATGTCAGACTTGGAACTTTATTACTTGCTAATATAGCGGTGTCGTCTGCAAATGTAGCTGTGGTTATCCCTGGCGTTAGCGGTAGGTCAGCAGTGTACAACGTTTAGAACATTGGGCCGAGAACAGATCCTTGTGGCACCCCGGCGTCAATCTCTTTGAACTCAGAAGTGGCGTCACCTTCTTTCACATAGAATATGCGGTTCTCAAGAGATTTGAATATTGGGAAGAAGGAGTGGGAAATATTTTGCTTGATCTTACATAGAAGGCCATTGTGCCAGACCTTGTCAAACGCCTGCTGAATATCCAAAAACACTGACGAGCAGTATTCCCTTAGTTCTAGGGACTTTCTTATGGCGTCACATACTCTGTGGGCTTGTTCCACTGTGCCATGGCGTTCTCTGAAGCTTGGCATAATTCTGCAAAGTATTATTTTCTCAAGTACCTTGGATAGAGTAGGCAACAGACTAATTGGTCGATAGGATATTTTTAACATAACATAACATACCATCACGCCTGTATTCCCCGAAGGGTTAGGCAGAGGCGTACTAATGTACACCCACAGTTCGCCGGTATGTTTAGGTCCCATGTAATAGGGGGCGAGCCTATTGCCATTAACCGGGCACAAATTCCTAACTCCGAGCTGCTACTGGGAATTTCATAGAAAAACCCAATAACACTTTGCTCGACCTGGGAATCGAACCCAGGACCGGTAATTTTTTCGGTCATTAATTTGCCAGCCTTGTAAATCATGATGATTTCCGAGACTTTCCACGCATTCGGGAAGTACCCTATTCGTAACATAGCGTTGAAGATGATGGTGATGAAGATAATTGCCTTTCTTGGTATTCCAGCAATACTTCTTTAGTTATCAGGTCGTAACCCGGTGCCTTTTTACTGTCCAGCCATTTGATCGTTTTTTTGACCTCCGCGGGCGACACGGGTCTAGGGAGAAAGTTCATTTGAAGGTCTTGTTTTAGGACGAGATCAACATATTCTTCTGATGAATTGTCTAGTGTTGCATTCGGTTTAAAAACGCTTGTTAGATGATCCGCAAACAAGTTCGCTTTATCCTGGCTGGTTCTGGCCCAGCCGTTTCCCTTTTTAGTGGGATTTTTGCTGCGTTGGGTCTGTCACAAGAACGGGTAAACTTCCCTAGGTCCGCTGTGGCCTTAACAGGTAAATTGACCGCCGCCTGTGACTCGGCGTTGTTGCTCGTTTGGCACCACCCGGGGGACACGTGCAGGGTGGCCTAGGACAGGTGGTAATTCCTATGACGTGAGCTACCCCATCCCCCTAATATTATATCGCAAAAAACGATTTTTCTAATAAAATCAATTTCTTATGTGTTATAATTTTTTTCTTATTTCGCTCATTTGCGACAAGGACACTGCGTACAGGGAAATTTTTATTCGTTTTGTCACAGAAACAATGAAATAATAAATAAACAGCTACTCATAAGTATCAGTCAAAACCCGTCGGACTAAAACATTTATTATCAAAACAGACTTAAGGGTACGGCGGAGCTTGAATTTCCCAAAATATAGTAATACCAAAATAACTCGTAATCCAAACAATATTTTATCAAACTACATATTGATAAATAATCTTAATTCTTCTTTCCATCTTTACTTATTTATAAAAACCCATGTTACGGAGTCCATAAACATACAACAGTGTTAAAGAGTGACTGTAAAACTTTATTGGTATGATCTGCGATACAAGCCCTGAGCTTTGTGCAGAAACCAGCGCAATTCATGTACTTTTTAATGTGTTGTTTCATAAATAATTCCAATTTTATGATCGTCATAAAATATCGATGATTGGATATAATAATCGATGTTTTTTTAATAGTTACAAATTTTTCAAATCCCTAATAACTGTCAAAGATTTACGCGCCAAAATATTGCTTGATTTTGGTTTTGTGACTTTGTGTTGTGAGTTTGTGAGTACTGTAAAGTTTGATCTGTGTCTATTTACGAATTGAGTAATTTTGTTTCAGTTACAACAATTCTAAAGCACTGAAAAAATATCAGTAAATTATAAGAATGGAAGGGTTCGATGATCCTGGTGTTTTCTTTTCCGACAACTTCGGTGTCGAGGAGAATGAATCTCAAGATCAAATTAACCTGCAGGGAGTAAAAAAGAAGTTCAAAGAATTCATTCGGCAGTTCCACACAGGAAATTTCAACTATAAATACAGGTATTTTTTCACAGATAGTCTGAATAGAAAGAATCTCAATACAACTTCAGTTACGTTCTAATTATAACCTCGTTTTTATTTTAGAGACTCTTTGAAACGAAATTATAATTTGAGCAACTACTGGGTTGAGATAAACATTGAAGATTTATCTAGTTTTGACGAACTTTTAGCCGAGAAATTATACAAGAAGCCTACAGAACATTTGCCCATATTGGAAGAAGCAGCCAAAGAGGTAGGTATCTAAGTACTAAGTTTGTAATTCCCATTGGTTTGTTTTCATAGCTCACAGTTCTTATTACTCATATAAATAATAATATTAATTTATAATAAAGTTATCTGTCAACACTTCAGGGTGCTATTGAAATTGAATTTTCTTATTATTTTATATATGCAGAATATCATCCTGTAAGTAAGTTCTAGTAGTCTAATAAATACATCTTAATCATCAAATAAAAATGTATATTAATAGATGAAAATAATATTATACCTATGCATAATTTCTATTTTTATTTAAGCTTGCAGATGAACTGACTGCACCAAGACCTGAGGGTGAGGAGAAAGTTGAAGATATACAAGTATTATTGTCCTCCGATGCACATGCTGCAAATTTAAGGGAACTTAAAGTGTGTTACTCCTATTTTCATATAAAACTTTCATAGAATACATAATTGCATAAGTATTTATATGGCAATGAAGATGAAGAAACATGCTTATATATTTTTTCTATTTCACACTAGCCAAAAAGACATTTATTTCATCTACATATACATTAATTTTTT
This sequence comes from Acronicta leporina, assembly GCA_947256265.1. NCBI lineage: Eukaryota > Metazoa > Arthropoda > Insecta > Lepidoptera > Noctuidae > Acronicta > Acronicta leporina. Next base: position 6,010,490 of record OX366529.1, read on the forward strand.
TTCAGTCTGAAACAGTTTCTAGACTGGTTAAAATCCCTGGCATAGTAATATCTGCATCAGGCATCAAAGCAAAGGCAACAAAGATATCAATTCAGTGTAGGTCATGCCGCAACATTATTCCGAACTTGCCAGTGAAACCAGGACTAGAAGGATATGTAATGCCCAGAAAATGCAACACGTAAGTAACAGTAGATGACATTGGTTATGTACCATCATTATCTGCTTTCAAATAGCCAGGTCATTTATATTTTTTTTTGTTTATAGGGAACAAGCTGGTCGACCAAAGTGTCCATTAGATCCTTATTTCATAATTCCAGACAAGTGCAAGTGCATTGACTATCAGGTAAATCTTCCGAAATACTATCTTATCACCTGTTCTATGTTGTTTTTATAAGTTGGTTGAGTAAAAAATATATCTTTATGGATATGCTACAATCCCTCAATATTGCTGAGAATGTGGGTAGGTGCTGAGATGTTCATCATAGTAAAACTCACATAAGACAAGAACATGCCATATGCAGGAAAGTGTAGTATGTAGGATAGGGAAAATAATATATTATTTAATGACATCACTTAGTTTGGATTGATCAAAGAGATATTGATGAATTAGTATCGACAAGGCTTCCTATATAACTTAACTTTTGCAGTGTATCTTAATTTTCTCCAAAAAAAGATATATAGCGCCTTAAATTATGTACTGCTGATGGTGCCTGGGTGCCTGACAAAATCTGAGTTAGCTATTGTTTCTTCATCTTCATTGCCAATGGCGTATTAAATGGGATGATGAATCTTAAGTGTGATATAAGTGTATGAAAACATGCCTTGAGTTGCAGGTACTAATGTAAAATGGTGTACTTGTAATTCATTCTGCTTGCCAGAAGCCAACCAAACAACACTTTCTCAAAAATTACTTGAATTTACAGTAGAATCCGTTTATTATGACTCCGCCTATATTGACCAACCGCTTATTATGACGTAATCACACAACGAAGTTTGGTTTTCATAGAAAATTCTCGTAAAAGTAGTCGGATATAATGACTTCGCTTACAGTGACATGTCGCTTAGTATGACCCATTTTTAATAAATTATGTCCGGTTAAAATGACCGACATGGTTCTTCTGCAATGTTCGTTGATTCCCGACGACGCGTCGTCGACCGACGTCCACCACGTGGATCGTTTTTTTAAATCTTTTTTTTTCTTTTTTTATGCTATTTCTAATATTTCTTTTATATGTGGGTTGCACATTACTAGTATTCTTGTTAACCCCTCGTGCTAAGCTAAATATGCTTGTGTTACGAGTTGGTTCACGTCGGTAGTGCAATTGGAGGGTTTCGAAACGCAGGCCCGTATTTAGGGGGCCAGGGCCCCTAGGCACTTGGTATTTGGGGGCCCCCTCCCCCATCTCGAAATCATTCCATTTTCATCCGGCTTCAAAAAAGAGGAGGTTCTCAATTGGTCGGTTTGAAATATGTTGGCAGTCGACGATATAGAGGAGGAACAAAGTAGGCGATAGCACACAGTCTTGAGAGACACTAGCATTTATAAGTGTGGAATCCAAGCCTTCACCGTCGACTACAACCTTCATGCTTCTGTCTGCGACTGAAGCTGGTGACTTATTCGGATAGTTTCTCGGGAAGCCCATAGGAAGAAAGCGTCGAAAGAAGCGTTTTGTGCCATACCCGATCAAAGGCCTTCGCTATGTCCAAACTGAACGCCAAGGCTTCCCCTAATTTTCGATCGCCTAAGATCAACGATGTGTCAGATATACCATATAGAAGATCAACAGCCGATCGGCCCTTACGAAAGTCGTACTGCTGGTCACGAAGCAGATCCTTTAAGAACCGAAGGAGCTGGCAGTTGACAATGGACTCCATTATCTTCGAGAAAAGGCCTCCCTTTTCTTCTCTTTTCTCTTATGGCTATCGGTCTATACTTTGAGGGATTTGAGCGACGACCATTTCCCAGGTGTAGACGTGAAAAGGATGGCTTACAAAAATTTCCTTCGAGAACTTTGCCAAGAGACCAAAGCGCACGAGTTCCCGATGGAAGGCGCTCAAGCCTCTCACCAATTCTACTGATGTGCTTCGACTTCGACCATACAGTCAGAAATCGTGATAGGTCTTGGAGAATTTTCTTCTTGTACGTATGCAGTTCTATTACATCTCCTGAAGCTCGATAACGTGATCACAACCTGGATATCATGTTTTAATTTACACACAGAGCCTCGGGAAGTGTTACGCGTTAGACCATGTTTAACCACATGCCTACAGCTAGAAGCATCATGGTACGCGTACGTAATCAGTGAATTTTAAACAAAGTTAACGGTTACAACCTTTTCTTTCAAAAAAACAACAGTAAATCAATAACAAACAATGTGATTTTTCAGTCTTTGTGCCATTCCAGAATTTTAGCACCATCTTTTGTTTTTAAATATTTCGAAATAATTTAGTAAAATTAGCAAGAAAGAGCTAGTTAATCCCTTAAACTTTTGTAGAAAGTTTTTACACTAAAAATTCTTAGTCAAAATATCCCTAGATTTTGTTGATGTGCTTATATATAAAATTTATGATTATATATAGGTAATTTTTATTTTTTGCCTTTTTTCGTATGGGTTTGGCACTGCTTAAAATCTCGCCCAGTTGGTGCTAAAACCGGCACTGTATATTCCACGTTTTATGATGCTAAATTGACTACACGAAACCGAATTCGTTTTGATTTTAATATGAATCTACATTTTTAAATACAAAATAATTCACGACGTCCACCATCCACGTATGCGTATTCATACAAGGCCAATATCTCAAGTTAAAATTTCAGTAATCTCCTACCTTTTAGCAAGAAGATAATACAACATTTTACAATTAATTATGCGAGGAAAGAAATCTGCCAGTACATATGCAAACCGGCAAATTAAAAAGTTACTTTCAGTTTTAAGCTTTGATCTAAGATAATCAAAGGTTTTAAGAGACACTATCTGTTGCTGTGTATAGCCTAGTAAATGAGTACTTTCTGAATATGTGCATTGTAAAGATATGTTAAAGTGAACGCGCGTGCGAGTAAGATTTAAAACGACCGTAACTCAACTCTTTCTTAGGAGACGTGTTTATTTGATAATTTGGTAGACGAGTCCTGGCAAAAGTGTGTCCACAATAAGACCACTAACTTTTAAATAGCTCGAATGCGTAATATACTTTCAAGACTTTAATTAATATTTTAAATAAAATTTCTTTATACGCCAAGCCAGGCTTTTGAGCTTGTACGCAGGTTCCGCCACTGGAACTAGGGCTCCTAGGCTGGCTGGGCCCCTAGGCCTTTGAGCTTGTACGCAGGTTCCGCCACTGGAACTGGGGCCCCTAGGCTGGCTGGGCCCCTAGGCCAGGGCCTTGTGGGCCTAAGGGGAAATACGGGCCTGTCGAAACGGCAACCACATGATTGCAAGTCCGACGCCCTAGAAATTAGGCTACCGCTGCTAAAAGTAACAATAGCAATAGCAATTGACACTTGAAGGTTACGTATTACTTTTAATGATATCCTGTGAAAAAAATGTCATCTCAATGCCGTAAAGCTCGTTTAATCCAAATTAATGTTTTAAAACCGAATCATACTTATTACGTGCAATTTTTTTTATGGGATAGGCGGGGCAAACGAGCAGACGGATCACCTGTTGGTAAGCGATAACCGCCGCCCATTGACACCCGCAACATCAGAGGAGTCACAAGTGCGTTGCCCACCTTTCAAAAGGGTTTGGGCCTCCTTATTTTGATTTTATAAGCAAATTTATCCCTAAAAAAAGTTATTTTTTCACTAAACGCTTTATATGACGTCCGCTTATTATGACGTGTTTGTCGATTCCCTTCGATGTCATTATAAACGGATTCCACTGTATGTGCAAATATCAACTTAGACAGCTGCATAGAAATCCTGCATAGGGTTTGATTCCCAGGTTGGGTCAAGTGCTGTTGGGATCTTCCCTGTAATACTTAGGCAGTTACCCTTCAGGGAATACAGGTGTAATAGTATGTTTTGAACTTAGACTGCTATACAGCAATCGAAGTTTACTCCTTTATAAAAATGATAATCAATTGCCTAAAATTTGCAATAAGCTATAAATTTATTGGTAATCGTACATTTTCCAGGTGCTGAAACTGCAAGAAGCTCCAGAAAGTATACCTCAGGGCGAAATGCCACGCCATTTGACGGTGTATTGTGAACGTGTGCTTTGCGAGCGTGTCGCACCCGGTGCCAGAGTTACCGTTCTCGGAATTTATTCCATAAAGAAAATCGCTAAAATTGGGGTATAATACAAACTTTTACAACATACTAAACTTACGACTGGTCCCAATAACAAACCAGTCAGTGGATTTGCTTACTAAAGATAGGTTTTTTAAGCAATGTCTACCTCTAGTAAGCAAATCTTTCGACGGATTTTTTATTGGGACTGGTCATGGTTACCCTAGTTTGAACAGAAGATTGGTTACATTTGGTATTGGTATAGCGGGCTTTTTTTCCGCAACTCCACGACTAAGCGCGTATTTTGCGTGTCAATTGGTTACATTTAAAAGTATAAAATTTATAACACAGTGATGCTGTTTTACATTGAAAAGCTATATCAGATATGATTTATAGCAACTTTATTTTCGATTAATATCCATTGTAAATTTTTTTCAGAGGGAAGGCCGTGAAAAGGGCTCAGTAGGTGTTCGCTCTTCTTATTTGCGTGCCGTTGGCCTAACCGCTGAGGAGGGAGTAACTGGAGGCTTGCGACCTTTCACCGCAGAAGAGGAAGAGCAATTCCGGAGATTGGCAGCATCGCCCGACATATATGACCGCATCGCCATATCCATAGCACCTAGTGTATTTGGTGCCGTTGATATGAAGAAGGCTATCTCTTGCCTGTTGTTTGGTGGTTTGTTCATTTAATTGTTTTTACTTTGTTTTGCTGGCTTATTATTAACCAAGTTAAGCTTCGATTATGTTATTATTATCATTGAGTATGAGTTTAGTGAGTCAGCAGGATTGCCCACTAAAGAGGAACATTTTTGTATCTAAGTCATGCATGTGTGGAATCTTCTAATGCACTCATTTATTAGTAACTTTGTTAATATCATTCACTAATGATAAAATTAAATAGCTTTGGGTTATAATCAGTCTGTCTTCATAATTTAATGAAATATTATTTTACTTGACTTTTCTTCCTGACAGGATCACGCAAAAGACTACCAGATGGCCTGACCCGCCGAGGAGACATCAACATATTGCTGTTAGGTGACCCTGGTACAGCTAAGTCGCAACTACTGAAGTTTGTAGAGAAGGTTGCACCAATTGGCGTGTACACCTCGGGCAAGGGATCCAGTGCTGCTGGTCTCACTGCTTCTGTTATCAGGGATCCAGTCAGTGTAAGTATTCAATACAATACCTTCCATGGTCTGCTAAATAATGGTATTTCGTTTATTTTTTATATTGATATGGTTGCAATACACACATAAATTTTTAATGACATATTTGCGCCTTGACAGGCACAGAACTGGCTTATTAGATTAGTTGTCCTGAGCGCGATTGCTACGTTACAAGTCCTGGGTTCGTATCCCAGGTCGAGCAAAGTGTTATTGGGTTTCTCTATGAAATACTCAGTAGCAGCTCGAGAGTTTGGAATTTGTGCCTGGTTAATGGCAATAGGCTCGCCCCCTATTACATGGAATCTAAACATACTGGCGAACTGTGGATGTACTTACATTAGTGCGCCTCTGCCTAATACCTTCGGGGAATACAGGTGTGATGGTATTACATGACATGGTTCACTATGTACGATCACAAGTGATTAATATTAATAATCTGCAGAATCGACATTATGTCCACAGCGTAACTTCGTCATGGAAGGCGGCGCAATGGTCCTCGCCGATGGGGGCGTGGTATGCATTGATGAGTTTGACAAAATGCGGGAAGACGATCGTGTGGCTATACATGAAGCTATGGAGCAACAAACAATCTCTATAGCTAAAGTAAGGTGTAATGATTTCAAAATATAGGCCAATACTTGTTATTCTATCGTATTCATTAGTTTTGTTAATTTTCCACTGTAAATATTTCAGGCTGGCATTACAACAACTTTGAATTCTCGATGTTCAGTATTGGCTGCTGCTAATTCTGTTTTTGGACGATGGGACGACACCAAAGCTGATGATAACATTGATTTTATGCCAACTATTTTATCCAGATTCGATATGATTTTCATAGTTAAAGATGAACATGATCAAAATAGGGATATTGTAAGTTTCATACAATTTTACGTAAATTATTCATAATTTTATGGAAAAATAATTCTCATAGAAAAATATGTACTTCAATAATTAATCCAAGGATTTTCTTACAAAGAATCCTAATCATGGTAACCTTTTGATAACAATAAATCACAGTACAAATGATTTGATTTTAATAGATGTCCATTGCTTTGCTGGCTTTTTTTTTAAAGCTTAAACTAGCAATCTGGATTCACACATTCACTAAAATGCTTGTGTTACGAGTGGGTTTACGTCGGTAGTGCAATGGGTGGGTTTCGAACCGGCAACCACATAATTGCAAGTCCGGCGCCCTAGCCATTAGGCTACCGCCGCTTTTGTAATATAAAATATTATCGCCGTTTCTAGACTTTAGCGAAGCACATCATAGCGGTACATATGGGTGGAGACAGTGTGGAACGAGAGACTGCCGCGGGCGAGCTGCCCCTGGCGCTCCTGCGACGGTACTCCGCGTACTGCCGCGCGCGCTGCGGGCCCAGACTGTCGGCGAGCGCCGCGGAGCGACTCCGAGCTCGTTATGTCCTTATGAGGACCGGCGCCTCACAACACGAGAGACAAGTAGACAAACGCCTTTCTATACCAATCACAGTAAGGTACTAAACTATTGACTTGTCTATCATACATACCATGCGATCATGCGACAATGAAAAAACAAAAATTACAATCGATTCATCTTTTAGGCAATTAGAAGCTATTGTCCGGATATCAGAGTCCCTAGCCAAGATGCAACTGCAACCCTTCGCAACAGAAGTGCATGTTACTGAGGCACTGCGTTTATTCCAAGTTTCAACATTAGATGCCGCTATGACTGGCAGCTTAGCTGGTGAGTTTGTAAATCTATCTAATTACGCTAGCTGTTTTATGCCTTAAGCGTCACTACACATTTTACTGATATAATTTTAGGAGCAGAAGGATTTACCACAGAGGAAGACCATGAAATGCTGTCTCGTGTTGAAAAACAACTTAAGCGCCGGTTTGCAGTGGGTTCTCAAGTATCAGAACAAACTATTATTCAGGATTTCCTTAAACAAAAGTATCCTGAGAGAGCCATACTTAAAGTTATACACACCATGATCAGGCGTGGGGAGTTACAGCATAGATTGCAAAGGAAAATGCTTTACAGACTGTCATGATTTTTTTTTGTTGTGATCTTGTCTTTCTTATCCTTATTACCTGCTATTTTTTTATAATAATAATCTTAATTGAAATAAAATGTACCTAATACTGTAAATTTTATTTATTATAATATTTATAATCTAAACCATGAAGTTATCTGCTTATAGCAACTTAAATAAATAAAACAATATGCTGATCAGTTCTCAACTGATCATTAAATTATTAAAGCTCAATGTGTTTGCCTCAGCATTTTGGGTGTCAGGTAGGGTGCAGAGGTATCAATGACTAGAATATTTATCATAGCTGCTATAGTTTAGCTTTGTTCGACAGCGATTCTTTGTTTCACAAGTTGGAATGGATATTCAGGGTGTTTCTCGACACCTTTCCAGAACAAAAAGTTGAAAATTCTTGCTTTCTCTCCTTTATCCAACTTAATCAATGTATCCATATCTTCTGTTGATAACTCAAAATCATAAAGGTTCATATTCTCCTGAAATAACAATAACTGCCTCATTAGCCTAGTGGTCCTGACCACAACTGCTACTGTTCCTGAGTTCGAGCCCCAGGTCGAGCAGTGTTACTGGTTTTTCCATGAAATTCTCAGTAGCAGTTCGGAGTTTAGAATTTGTGCCCATGTAATTCCAGTAAACTGTACCTAGCTGTAAATTAATACGCCTCTGCCTAATTCTTCAGGAATACAGGCGTGATTACCTATTTATGTTATGGTTAATAATAAAAATATTTTTAACAAACTTATCTTTTTGTGATTTTTTTGCATTTTTCATGCTAAGATATTTTAGTGAAGGAAAAATTCTTAAAAATATCCTGAGTAATCCCATTGAAGGGCCTAGAATAAATCTTACTCATCAAAATTCGAATATTGCACAATCTATACTAATAAGGGGAAAGATTTGTATGTACCAGGCCACTCAGAAAGTTTTGCGACAAAAAGTTTTTATGTATAAGACAGTAGTCACTTGTAATTATTTTGAAAACTTCGATTATTTAAAAGTAAAAATACCACTTCGATTTTCAAGTTTCCCTCCGCATTTTTTTGAGAGACAATTCAAATTTTCTTCTCATAAAAAAATTTATCTGCATCGAGAACATTTTCGTGCCATGATTTTTTAAGATTTCAAACCTGATGAGTCATTCGATAGACTTCGAATTGCTTTTATGGTTGAAGGACCTTCAAAAGCAACCATCTACCGCTGGTATAGCGAGTTCAAACGCGGTCGTCTTACATTGGCGGATGAACAAAGGAGTGGTCGTCCTACGGCGACTGTCACCGAAGAAAGTGTTGGCGGTAAAAAAAAAAAATTCAAGAAAACAGACGAATTACGTATGAAGAGATTCAGCGTACTCTGCCGATTGGTTCAGGAAGTGTTCACAAGATTTTGCACGAGCACCTTCGCGTAATGAGGATAGTTTTCCACTGGGTACCGCACAACCTCACCGAAGCAGGCCCGTGTGGATTGGTGCCGTGATATGATACAAAAGTTTGATGCAGGTTTGTCACGGCGCGTTTACGACATTGTGACAGGTAACGAATCTTGGATCTATCAATACGATCCAGAAACAAAGCGTCAGTCGACAGTTTGGCACTAGTATTCTTTTATCTGTGGTTTGGCTGTTTCAAAATGAACCAACGCCTACGAAAGTAAAGCGATCGAGGAGCGCAGGAAAAATTTTGATCGCTAGTTTCTTCACTTTGATGGGGTACCTAATTTCAATTTCACTTCTAGACCAACGCAGCATCAACGCCGAATGGTATAGTATGCCCGCCAGAAGATTTTTCTGCAATGCAATAAGCGACCGAACACTGGGCTCCGCGGGGTCCTTCGTCACGACAACGCGCCCGCGCACTCTGCGATTAAAACGAGGGACTTCCTGGACTCCACACCGGTCAGAGTCTTCCCTACTTACAGTCCTGATTTGGCTCCGTGTGACTTCTTTTTATTCCCCTTAAATTAAAAATCAGCTCAAAGGGATACATTTTTCATCGCCGGAAGACGCGCTAGCAGCGTTTGAGAAGGCCGTGGAAGATGTCTGCGGAGGACTGGAAACAATATTTTGAAAATTGATTCAGACGCATGAAACTTTGTACCTATAGAGGCTGGTGGAGAGTTCTTTGAAAAGATTTAATAAACATATTTTTTTTCATAGACGTTAGTTGTTTAGTTTCTCAATACTTTCTGAGTGTCCCACGTATGTTACGAATCTTTTGAATAAACTCAAACTACTGGGCCGATTTCAAAAACTCTTACCATTTGAATGCTACCTACATTATTCCAGGTTAACATAGGCTATAGAATATTTTGAAAAATGTTAGGGATTTCTCCACAAGCGAAGCCCGGGCGGGCCGCTATATTTAATAATTATATAAAATGCATTAGATATTGCATCATCATTACATACCTTCAGTCTTGATGTATTAGTGCTCTTGGGTATGACGACAATTTTTTGTTGAACCAAGAAATGAAGTAGAATTTGTGCTGGTGTTTTACCATATTTATGTGCCATTGCTATCACTTCAGGCAAATCCAGCAAATTAGGAAAGGTACTAGGGCTGAAATAAAGGCAATTCTGGTATAAAACTTATGGATTAAAAAAGAAAAAGAGAAAAATGTGGTTATGAGTAGATACCTATATTTGTACTTGTTCACGAAATGGCCTTTGGCACCTGGACTACCAAGAGGAGCATATGCTGTTAAAACAATATTATGCTCAGCACAAAAGGTGCGCAGTTGATACTGTTGAAAGTAAGCATGGAGTTCCACTTGCAACACTTGTGGCTTAAATGTGGAAAACTTCAATATTTCTGTAATTTGGTCTTCATTAAAATTAGATAAGCCAAGATTACGAACAAGTCCCGCGCTCCTGCACTCTTCCAATTTCTAAAAAAGACGAGACCGTTAGAACCTACTTATGAACTTTTCTAATTACACTGGTCAACATTTTTTTTTGCTACTAAATAGGTGACACGTATATGACGAGTATTTTTAAGACGCTATTTTATTTTCATGCGAAATATATAATATAAGTACCTAATATCAAAGTTCCGTAGCTAAAAATTTACCTATATCCCGAGAAAAAGAACTCGAAGCGAAGCAAACATGAATTTGAAAGAAGAGTACCTACCTACTACAGGATGTTTCAGTTAGAAATAACCGCAAAAAATTCGCTGTCTTCAAAAAATTACTTCGAATATCGAGAAAAATCGTGTTTTTAACATTTAGAGGTACATAATTATCTCCAAATTCTGACATCCTAGAGCAATGCTGTTACCTGATTTCTATAATCAGTGGATTGGATTCTGCAAAAGGGATTAGTGCTACCTATGGCTATTATTTTTACTTTGAATATAATCGCGGTCCTGGTGCACTTTGTCCTCCCCAGATTTTTCTTGGTGATTTTTCCGGTGTTATAAATAGTTCTGCTATTCGGGGTGGAGACGAACAAAACGACGGAAAAATCAGTCGAGCCTTTCTTGTGTTTTAAATAAATAGATTATTCATTAGTTATAGATTACTGTATTGGCCGGTACTATACTGTATAAACTGCCTCATTAGCCTAGTGGTCCTGAGCGCGACTGCTACGCTAGAGGTTCTGGGTTCGATTCCCAGGTCTAGCAAAGTGTTATTGGGTTTTTCTATGAAATTCCCAGCAGCTCAGAGTTAGGAATTTGTGCCCGGTTAGTGACAATAGGCTCGCCCCCTATTACATGGGACCTAAACATACTGACGAACTGAGGGTGTACATTAGTACGCCTCTGCCTAACCCTTCGGGTACCTAATACCTACAGGCGTGATGGTATGTTATATGTATTGGCCGGTCTATAGAGAGGGTATTGGTAGGCGACGCGCAGACAATACACAGCTTGTGCGCTGCGGGTCACATGTTTGATTCCCGCAAGAGTTAGTGTATTAGTAGCAGACATTGATTTAACGGACATACACCTAAATCAAAGCTAGATAGTAAAATTAAATAAGTAAGTAGGTACGTACTATATAACCGTATATTTTTAGGGTTGAGTACCTCGAAAGGAAAAAACGGACCCCTTAGAGGATCACTTTGTTGTCCGACCGTCTGTCTGTCTGTCAAGACCCTTTTTCTTAGGAACGCGTGGAGGTATCAAGCTGGGATTTATATCAAATACTCAGGTCTACTGTCCCTTGGAGCTGTGAAAAAATCAAACTTCTAAGCCAACGCAAAGATACAACCGATACGCCGCAAATTTTCGACACTCGCAAGGGAATCAAAACCTATACACAAGGTAGGTACTTCCCGTGAACTCAGAATCTTGTTAGGTATGACGCAACGTCTTATAGCACAAAGGGAAAATTGCGAAAGTATACATTTTTAGTTACATCATACAATAAAAATATCGGGAGTCTGACTCGCCCTTGGACTGTTTTTTTTAGGTAAAAATAGGTACCCACCTTCCATGTTGCTACGTGATCAGTTTTCATGTCGAGTTCATAATTACCATCACTATCCACGTTCGGTGTTAGCGTCTTGGGGTCACATTTGAAACCAAATGGCACATGTATTAAGTACAAGTCTACATAAGTCAGTTGCAAACGTTTAAGCTGTATATTAAGAAATTTTTCTACATCAGATGCCCTGTTGCCTACATGTGGAAGCTGTAAAAAAATCTTGGTGTAATAAATTTGCGCTCGTCCGCGTCGTTTGAAAACGATAATGGCTAGGCATGCGTTACCTTGGTTGTAATAAATAAATCGGATCTAACACCTCTCCCATCATCGATCCATTTTGCAATTGCGTTTCCAATTGCTTCTTCGTTGTTGTAATTAAATGCTGTATCAATGTGTCTATATCCTAATTCTAATGCAGCATACACAGCAAATCTTAAAATTTCTGGTTCAGCCTACAGAAAAAATAAGCTTTATTAGTTACCTAAGACTGTTTATGATACGCTAATGACCATGATACGTATAATAATTACGTTACCTGCCATGTTCCTAAACCGAGAGTTGGCATTAAATCCTCTGTCTGGGATAATTTAACGAATTTCATATTTCTTATTGTATTATGATAATAGCAATGATAGCTCAATGTAGCTCTTAAAATCGAGCGCACACGGATTTTACTGAGCATAAATAGCTGAGGCTGAAACAAGACTGACAGCAGAAAATTTGGCCGTGAGCCAGAAATTTCAATCAATCTAACTTTCTTTTAATGTTAATGATATAATGATATTTCGAATACAACAATCTGACATACACGTATGCGAGATTTACAGTTTTTAAATACACAGAACAACACTACACCCGAGATAAAATATACTTTACTATTTTTTTCTTGCAAAATATATTGATTTTTCACAACGTGAAGCAGAATTTAAAATTTGGCGGCTTTGTCATTAATTGTCATTCACTTAGATGCAAAAGCATAGACAATTTTTTGCAAGTTTCCGCATGTGTTTATGTCAAAAAAAAATTATTCTGAATCTACTATACTTACTATTCTCTCTAGATGTACATAGTATTAATAGATTATAATATAAATAACAAAATATGGATAGCATACCAACGTAGTTCGGGGTGGTTCCGGGTTCTCAGTGAGAGTTCTGATTGTCAATTTCATCCAAATATCTCTTAGTGACGGGGGATAATAGGAGGCTGTCTTCTCATTCCTTAAGGCTGATCGTTTACCTGAGCCCGCCAAATTCAAATTACAATTGGTTTTTCTCAATTTGTAGATCTATAACAATCTATAACACATTCTAGGTTCATAGGTATAGTAATTGCGCCAATACAATATTCACAACTGAGAATTAAAAATAGAGGTATGCACAGCCATGTCCATAGGAAAAAGAAAAAGAAAGAAAAATACCAGTAAAAAATATTAAATGTTCCAAGACCCGTTACGAGCACGAAATATTGCATACACTGTAAAAAGTAGTTTTACAGGTTGTATTGCTTAATATTTTTTTTATACGGGAAATTTACGCGAATCGGGAATTGATGGGGTATCTGCCTTTGACTATCTATCTATAAGGACCCGCCTCTCATGATCATTCCCCTCTGTCAAGGTAGTGGATTAAAAAATCTAACGCGTTTATCAAAACTGTTTCGGAAATCGATTTTTCATTAACAGAATCGTTTCCGCTCAGTAAGGTCATCATAAATGCTCCGTGTAAATACCGATATACGTGCAGTTAAGGTATGCAAAAAAATATCTAATATCTTATTTAGGTAAAGATGGAGTTATTTTCCGTATGTAAGTATTAAAGTTCATTTATTTCTATTTAAATCACATAATACAATTTATTAATAAAGATCGAGGACGTTACCGATTCAATAATCGAGTATAAAATAATCGTTTAGTTCAAGCATGCACTCCCCACGAGACTACCCGCACTCCCCACGAGACTATCCGCACTCCCCACGAGACTAGCAATTTTTTTTTACTAACAATATCAGCCTTCTGCTAATACACGTAAGATTTAAATTTGAAATATCCATCAAAATGACATTTTTTTATTTCAATTATATATCATCCAATAGGATGTCACCATTTCTGATTTCCAATTATAGGTCTTAATGCAGAATTACCGTTTTTTGGCAATTATAGGCCTTATATATATTATGGCATAATGCATAAAACTCGAATTTTAAAAAATGTAGCGAGACTATGTCCCTCTTTTGTTTTGTCATTTTAATTAATGATGTGATAGTGTTTGTTTACGATTTCGAATAGATATCGATATTATTTTCGTGTTCAATGTAAGACCAAATTATAATAATTGCTAAAGATCACTAAAGATGAATATCATGAATTTATGATATCACTATATTTTAATAAAATAACATTTTTGGAAATTACGTAACTAAGATTATTGATTATTTTTGATATCCAGTATTAGATATTTTATTTGTTACTTTTTCAGATCTACAAAAGACCTTCATTTAAAATGATATAGGTGTGATTGATAAATAATAGCTTAAGCCGTTGCGGATAAATTTGTTGACAAAAGAATTTATAAATTAACATATTTAGATCGTATTTCAAAAATCATTGAAAATTATTTCTAAGATACGGTATGGTTAGAAGGTCTGGGGGTTTCTTTTACCGCTTAGGCGGAAAACCAGCACATGTCCCGCCTGATGGTAAGTGTATATATAGTGTTAATGTACCCTATTATATGAACGCTTGCAACACCTGGGGTATCACTCGCCCGTTGCCGAACCTGTAAAGATCTTTTCACACCCGGTAGACAACCCACAACACCGGTACCCCCACTGCCAACATAACGCTTCCTCGCGGAGCTCTGGCGATCTTGCTCACCGTTAGGAACACAACATAGTACAGTCACAGATAATAGAATATTAGTAGTACAGTGCTATGTTATTTGGCTACTATTTTCTGCAAAGTGTAGGTGTTTCCCCAGTTGGGCAGCTCCAATTGTAAGTGAGTTATTCAATTCCACTATGCCCTGCTTCTCGGGGTGTTTCTTCAAACACATTATTTTCTTTTTTCGATATCCGGCTCAAAGAAGAAAAGAAATAACGAGAGTACGGAACACGACATACCATCACGTCTTTATTCCCCGAAGGGTTAGACAGATGCGTACTTAGGGGGCGAGCCTATTGCCATTAATCGGGCATCAACCCTTAATTTTATAGAAAAACTCCAATAACACATTGCTCGACCGGGGAATCGAACCCAGGACCTCTAGCGTAGCGCTTCTGTTCATATTAACGCGCGACATAATGAACAAAATCGTATTTACTCCTACTTATATCTCGTGGGAAACAAAATGCTCTGTCTAGTGTTATTCCTAATATGTCAGCCTGGCAAAGAAAAGAAAAAATCAAAATGAAAGAATCAAACTAATTGGTATCAAAGTCTATCTCTATCTATACTAATATTATAAAGAGGAAAGATTTGTATGTATCAATGTATGTAACAAATAAACTCAAAAACTACTAGCCCGATTTCGAAAATTCTTTCACCATTTGAATGCTACATTATTCAAGATTAACATAGGCTATAGAATATGTATTTCGAAAAGTTTGCGATTTCTCTCACCCGTGCGTTTATTTTCCAATTTCATAGTATGTTACACCTATTTATCTATACCTAAACAGTTCCTTTGTTTTGTATTTCATTAACATGCAATGAGAGCATTGCATTGAAAATAATTATGACGTAAGATATTAAAAAGGTGTGTATGGATGATTTTAATTTTGCAAATAAATAATTACATATAAAAATAATTTGTGATGTTGTTACGTTTTTCTCCATTCTTCCTAAAATAATCTATCGATATAAAATATCGACATAGTAGCTTCCTAATTATTTTTATTGTATTATACGTTCGTATTATTATCGTCAATTCTTGTATGTTGACGTATTTGACCTCTATGTGTGCGTAAATTGTGTTAGTGGTGAAGAATTTAATAAGTGTGAGTTCGTGGCGATACAAAATGATTTTGAGTATGTGTGCAGCAATGTCTATGTAGTGTTTCCTCCCCCCGCACCAAAAGTGACAGACTTTTTTGTTCATAGAATTAAGCGCGTCACTTGTCCAGGGATAGATAGTCAAAGGTATCTGCTGTTATTATAATTTATTACAATACATTACAACTGTTTTATATGTTCCGTGGGTATGGCGAGCTCGGCTGTCGGGCTGTGGCAGTTGACAGACTTGACATTGACAACTGTCGAGTTGACTGACCTGTGTCCTGTGTTGGTTGTGTTGTGGTTTCTGTTTTGTGACGCCAAGATTGTACCTATTGTAAATAATCATTGACAGACGTGACGCTCTTAATTTATTTGCCGCCGAAAACCTTTGATTTCTTATTACATTCTACATTCTTACA
This sequence comes from Acronicta leporina, assembly GCA_947256265.1. Lineage (NCBI taxonomy): Eukaryota > Metazoa > Arthropoda > Insecta > Lepidoptera > Noctuidae > Acronicta > Acronicta leporina. Next base: position 6,026,755 of record OX366529.1, read on the forward strand.
AAATATTCTTGAAATGGGAGTGAGTTTAGTAACGTATTCAGTATTTCACTGTCATGTGTCTGTCTGTAGAAATACAACATTCTGTTACCCTTTCATGCCATTCAAATTGTAGTATTTCATGTTATTCCAGAAAAAAACTCAAGCCAATGCAACGAAGAGCAAAGAAAAGCGCCAAGCAAGAAAGCTGGAGCAGCGCCGAATTGCTGATGGAATGTCAAGCGTAACATCGGCTAATAAACTCAAAGATCTGGCGTTATTGTGCAAAGAGCTACTGGTATACCGGAATAATGAATTAGAAGTAGAAATGTACATTCAGAAGGTCACTGAACTCGATAAGAATGTGCTTCAATGGGCGATCGACTTGACAGAAAGGAATATGAAACAACTGTAAGGAACTCTTTATTATTTATTATTCTAAAAAGTGTTTTTTTTCTATGGGTTAGCAAACAAGCAGACAGATCGCCTAATGGTAAGTGATCACCGCCACCCATGGACACACGAACACCAAAGAAGTCACAAGTGTGTTGCCAGCCTTTAGTTCGCCTTTGCTTGCCATAGGGTTATGGCCATGTAATTAACTAAAAAATGAATTAACTTTCATGAACCTTTCTCACAGAATTTCTGACATACTGACCAGTTCTTCAACCAATCATCCTCAGACAGATCTCAGGTTAGATAACACTACCAAGAGAGTGTTCACACTGCAAGAGTGTGAGGTATATATAGGGGAGTTAGCATGCTATGAGACTTCTTTCTGCATGATCTCATCTTTAAAGAGATTTTTAACAAGATATAAGCACTATGCAGCAGCCTTAAATGGTACAATAATTTTTAAATCCAGAAGCCCGGTCATGCAAATCATACCAGTACTAGATATACATTTTTAGGGAGGTGCATAGGAATTGGGTCCAGCTTAGCATAGACAGTAGACTGACTTGGGGCTAACCCCCAAATCTACTTGAATCTTTTGAAAATGATGCAGAGTACTAACTTAAGTAAATCACTTATGGATCAGGTGTGCAACAATGTGTGGTGAACAATGGTTGTTCTATTGTCTGTAATTTTGTTTCTTGACTATTTAAAATAAAAATCTGAAATAAAAATCCTTCAGGGAATACAAGCATGATGGATTTAATATTACTTTATTTCAGTTATGAGACCTGTGCCTGGGGATGGAATCGGGATCGCAAGGTGGAAGAGATGAGAGATGAAGGAGCATGGTATCTCATTGCCAGAGAAAAATCCGGAACACTCTTAGCATTCTCACACTTCAGATTTGATATGGACTTTGGAGATCCTGTTCTCTATTGGTAAGTTATTCTAATAAAATGAATAGCAATGTCACCATGGGCATGGCAAGGAATTATATAAGTTAGGATACAGTGGCATGAGATGCAAGATCAGCCTGATTTATGTAAAAACTTTGATATCTAACTATATATATCTATATCTATATATATAAAAGAAAGTCGTGTTAGTTACTTCATTTATAACTCAAGAACGGCTGAACCGATTTGGCTGAAAATTGGTGGAGAGGTAGCTTAGAACCAGGAAACGGACATAGGATACTTTTTATCCCGTTCCCGATACTTTTTATTCCACGGGGGCGAAGCCGCGGGCAGAAGCTAGTATATATATAAAAGAAAGTCGTGTTAGTTACTTCATTTATAACTCAAGAACGGCTAAACCGATTTGGCTGAAAATTGGTGGAGAGGTAGCTTAGAACCAGGAAACGGACATAGGATACTTTTACTTTTTATCCCGTTCCCGATAATTTTTATTCCATGGGGGCGAAGCCGCGGGCAGAAGCTAGTTATAGAATATTTTTGTACTGTTTATAAAGTCTCGTAAGCCTATTGCTGCTAAGAGATCCATCTATAGTTTAAGATGAATGTCTGACTTCAATTCACACATTGTATGTAAAAAAAAAAAATAGTAGAAATACATTTATAAATATATCTTACAAAATAATATTTACACCTATATAATACAGTAAGTTATTTCCAATCTGTGTATAGATTAATCTTCAGTTGGGTTTCACTTTATACTTCCACAATATACACAAAAATATGCTAATGTTTCTTTTCAACAGTCTTTTTTCAAAGACTAGTTTTTCTTTGGGCCACCATTTGATACACCTGGTACACAAGTATCTAAATAATTTGTGTAATATGAATATGGTTAGCAGAGCGGTTGCTGTGCTTAAAGCTACTATATCTAGTAGCATATACTGTGAGACAGTGAGATCCAGTGCTGGTGACCGTAAGTGTGAGGCTCCTTTATGCCTCAGTACATATTCTATCCAATAAACTCCCATGTCTAAAGGTTTCATCGGCCGGTCCAAAAATATATCTCTTAACTTTAATGCGTTATCCTTATACCTGTAACAAACAATAAATGAATCAGCTAAACATTTATCTAATATATCATTACCTATGCAATATAGTTTGAATGTAAGATACTCTCAGTGAAGCTTATGGACATAAAATGGCTAGCTCTCCGAAATTGACCTGTTGGACTTTACACTCACTTTGGGGGCTTGAAGTGCATTTAGGGTTGCCAGGTTGCCAAACCTAATAGCCGGACAGACCAGCCAGTTTGACTGGACATTTGGGTAGAAAGGCCGGACACCCTATATTAGGTATTGAGAATTTTGTCTCTGCGGGAGTGACAGACAGTCGACTCGCCTGCGCTCGGCCACTGCGCTCGCCCGTTTGCGAAATGTAAAAAGCCTAACAAAAGCCGGACAAGCCGGACGCCGTTTTTTTGGCCGGACACGCAATCATAATGCCTACCTAGGTCCGGCTTTATCCGGACGCCTGGCAACGCTAAGTACAATCAAGCTTCTGACAGACCACTACTACATCGCCAATCGGCTATGCAAACATATCTATGTAGTTCTAATGTTAAATGTTTTAGTAATAATAAAAGTCACGTATTTTTCTTTTCATCTATTCTTTCGTCTAAATGTTACTTTTGTTAACATACATTATTCTTCTCTCTATCTTTTTAAACCAATTATTTTTACTATTGGAATTGCCTAACAAGAGCCTAGCTTACGTTTGCAATTATGCATCGTACCTACTCATATATTATTTATCTATGATAATGTAGGTATTTAAAACGAGGGGATCTTCGTCTCATGGTTGTAAATACAACGATAGTAAAAGTAGTCTCGCTAACTATCTTACGTATCGTATTATGATGTCACTAGAGGTTATCTGGACAGACATTGGTATTGTCTCGATCTCGAACCATCGAAGCCTCACAGATCTAATATACCTAGCTAGGTACCAACTAATCATTAGTTTCAGGGATTTTTTGCATTGAAACAGCGTAGTTTAGTTATTATATCAATAATTCTAGGCCTTACGACTTACTCTAAGCTTATAGCTTAAGGGTCCGGCGGAGCTTGAATTGTCCACAAAAACGTAATACCATAATAAATCATAATCCAAGCAATATTTTATCAAATTGTGATATTATTCGGATTGAGCTAATGTTATTCTAGGTTCCTACCGCGTACCATTCCATCTACGACTACTTCACGGCCAATAAACGACCGGAAAATCGTTCCAAACTTGGTAAACTTATCAAGAATTTCATTAGCTTACATTTTTTTCCAGTGAAGTATTTTGGATGAAATGGCACAGCAGGAACCTAGATTAACGGTATTGGAATCCGAATAATAACACATTTTGATAAATTGCGTTTGAATTACGATTTATTTTGGTATTACATTTGTATGGAAAAGTCCGCCGCGCGCCGGACTCAAGTCTTTGAAGCGGGCATTCCAAATTGTCCCTTTTTCTTTAATTCGATGATAAAACTTTTAGCCGAACGGCAGAGATATTTACCCAATGGCAGAAAACGCAATGATTATCCCACCAAAAACATAAATGTAAAAAAGGAGAGCCAAGTTCAATACAAAAATTATACTTGGCTGTGGGCTTCACCGCAATAACAATGGAGATCTAAATGAGTGCCAAGTTCTATGCAAAATCCAAATATGTATTTATAGGAACAAAATAACATTATGAACAAGTATTAAACTCTATTTCTTTGCTTTATTGGATACCTATAACAATTGCTGTTATTTAAAAATGTGAGATCTTAAAGTAGGTTAGATTTGACTTGGCCAGTTTTTAACAGAATTAAAAAATATTTAATATATGTTGAATAACTTTATTAAAAATTCAAAAGTCAAATCAAATCTACTTTAAAATCTCAGATTATTAAATAACAGCTATGTTTACACACAATTACCGAGCTGGATTCCATATTTCATTCTTCTAGGTCATCTGGGAAGTAGGTTAGATTTAGGTACTTTATGTCAGTCAGTCAGTGCTAAAATTTACGACTTTTTGACCTTCATATCTTTATAACCGTTTGAGCTAGCTTCATGAAATTTGGGCTTCTAGATGTCCTTATGGATATAATTAATCACACGTAGTTTTATGTGTTTACGTTAAAGAGGTTTTGAGTTATAGAAGGGTCAAAAGTGGCACGGGCGGCGGACTTGGGGAAGTCCAACCGCCCACTCACAAGGCCCGAGCTGGCAACGCGGTTTGCAGTTTCCGCGCTCCGCTCAGCGGATCGGTAGAAGAAGGGGAGGGAGAACGTCCACGTCTGTCTCCCCTTATGCGAAGGGGGCCGCAAAAGGCGGCCCGCCACTGCCGGGTCCGCGGACGAATGCTACAGCGCTCCCGTAGGCCCGGCACCAAAGTGGTGTCGCGAAACGCCGAGGTTGGTTTTAGTCGGTAGATCGCTCTTTTCAGAGCGGAGTCCGACACACCCCACCGCTCTCCCCGGAGTGGTGGATAGTGCATAAAGCATTTCCAACCCCGTCAAAAAAAAAAAAAAAAAAAAAAAAAGGGTCAAAAGTGGCACCAAGTGGTTCGTGTAATATTACACTCGGCGCTCGCTAGCCAGTTCCATTGCTTGAACTTGGCTTGACACGCTGCCGCGTGTCTAGATACATGTTTTTCCATTTCTACTAGCCTGCATATGGTAATACGTACCGTTGGTCTGTGAGCAAAGCGTGTATATGCCTCTTCCATTTGTCTTGATCTGTTTCTTTAAGCGTCAATATTTCTGCGACCCCCCTGTCTAACATGGCTCTTGCGTTCAGGGCCTGGTCCGCGTAAAGCGGCACGATGAGCATAGGCACACCGCAAGCAACAGCTTCTTGAGTGCCGAGAAGGCCACCATGTGATATGAATAACTTCACGTTCGGATGACCTGTGAATATAGGGACTTTATTCTAGGTAACTTATATAATAATTCGTCATTTGCCGCGCAACTACCGATAACTGGTCATTAAAAACTCTGAATAAATATGACATGTATTGATATTTCGTCGTTGTAAGTATTGATCGATTAATTCCAACCTTGTCTTATGATTAAAAAAAGTAAGTTTGACTCAAACCTAGTGGGTTCGTGTGGGTTCACCGCCTTGTCAAATAGTCTGCTGTTGGTTTTGCCAAACAGCATGTGGAGGAAAAGTTTAGTCAGTACGCTTGTTACTTTGTGCGCACTGTACTTGCGCGCGTTTGAGATTAGCCGAACAACCGTTGCGAACAACTTAATCCAGTGTTGTTTTTGCAAAAATATAGAAATTAAAAACGGGATTGATATACATAAATACCTAGTACCTACCTAAGGAATACTCCTTTTCACGAAAAAAGTGTAAAATAACTTCTATTTCATCTCTTACCAAGACTAAAGTTAGTTAGGTGGGTGTTTTAGTACTACAAAAAAATTAAATAATTAAAACTAAAATTTTGTGATGCATAGTACTACGGTAGAATTCGGTTAAAAACCTAAAAGAAATTAAATGGTAGTTTTCTCACAAGGGAATGAATCCTTTCGATCTTACATGTAAACGTAAAGATGTAGAAAGTAAAGGCATCACCACTTTTTGCGATATGAAATAGACCAGAAAACATAAAAGTAGAAAAAAATAGGTTTAACAGTCAACTAGAACTCACATAAGGTTGCATGTTGCGGTATCCAATCCATGGTATACACATTGTCAGGGACGGTGAGGTTCTGCGAAAGTAAGTGCCGATTCATCTTTATGAATACAGTCTGAGGAAACTCCGATAAAACTTTGAATATTTGATAAAGCATGTTGCTTGGTATCGTTTCGATCCGCGACATCGACCCGAAGCTCCAGTAGATCACGCCTTCCGTCGATGCATCCAGCAGCATCTGCATGTCCTGTAAACAAAATTGTAATAATATAACCTTTGTAACAAAAATAAGAAATCACAAGATTGCGCTTTGTTTGTTTACGGATAAATTTGTATTTACGCGTGAGATTTAATGAATAATTTGGCAGCAATATTATAAACACGGGGCCAAATGAATCATTATTTGACACTATCTATAGTCAGGCAGGAGGGTCTTAGGTCCTGGCTCGGATAGATAGCCGGATCTCTAATGCATTGTAAAATGTAGGTTAAAATCTTCTTGAATCTTGGCTTGTGCTTTGACATGCAATTAATGAATATTATTTATCTTTAATTAAATAAATAAACCTACAGGTGGGACAATCATAGTGGTCCAAAATATATTTTTGGGGCGAGGACATTCCAAGGTTTCTTCTAAACGTAAAAAATAAGATTCACAGAAATCTGTAGTCTAGGGAGTGATTAGATAAAAGTCATTGCACTAAATCGAATCATATTTGGTGCAATACCGATATTTACCGGGCAATGCACCGTTTTTGAGATACTTCTTACTCCCGCATTGATAATATGCTTTAGACCATTTGATTTAAACTTACTATTTTTAGTTTTCAAGTGATGTATAAGTAAAATGAATAGGTAGATAAGCTTAAATAAAAAAAAACCTATTAGTAAAATCCTACAACAGATTTGCTAATGATATTAAAAACTACCTTCAGACATAAATTTAAACTCATGTAAAAGAAATGTTTAACATTGTATGAACCTAAGTAGAAGAAAAATCTCATCGTGGTCAATCATCAACCCATTATAATTTATAATGGCCCACTGCTGGACACGGGTCTCCTCTAAGAATTAGTAGGATTAGGCTATAGACCACCACGTTAGCTCAAACATAATTTCGACTAAATTTAACTTAAGGTATGGAAGTGTGTTAAATAGACATTCTCAGTCAGTATTCAATTATGTTCTCATCACTCCCTTAAAAGTTCTCCAAAAAGATTGCGAAAAACATTGAAACTTTTAAACTACTAATTACCGCCTGAACATAATTATTATGTGTTTAGAGGAATGTCTTCGACAAAAATCATTTTGAGTCATGATCATTAAATGCATATTTAAAGTTTTCGTACCGGGACCCTTAAAATAATAAATCTTCGCTATGATATTAAACCAACTTTCTGGCCCGTAGTCGATAGCTTTATCTAAACTTTTACTGTTTACTTGTTTGTATCTACTGTTTTTCTGACATCATTTCATTATTTCTCTGAAGATTTTAATTGCATCATTATTGATTAAATATTATTTATTTGTTTTTAATAATTAAGAGCAAATAAATAATATGCGTTTATTAATCAGTATAGTAATCAGTCCAGTCACTAAGTAGGTACGCTAGAGGTTCATGTTCATGTATTTCATTTGTATACATTGCCTAATAATTATGCAGTATTAGGTAACTATGTAATTTTTTTACGGGATAGCGGGCAATCTAGCGAACAATTTTCTTTATGGAATCTATGACCCAAAAAAAATCTAAAAGTAAAATAAAGTAATCCGACAAAAGCTTTCTTATATACATGTCAACGGTTAATGTGTCAATCATATAAAATGCTTGAGAATAAATGATAAATGGAAAGAGATGTCTAGACAAGGCGAGACATTGTTACGGCACGGACTGAAATCTTATAAAACCTTAGCGATATTAAATGATATTCAATTTCATAAGAAAAAAATGTTTGTACCTACTAAGATAATTATACCTTACGCTATACACGTATGTAGAATAAAAAATGCAGACAATAGTTATGATAATTTGCTATGAAGATTTACAATGACAGTGCACGAACAATAACAATTGCGATAATATGAGTGGACATGCGGTCTGAGTGACCCAGTGACTTGAGGATGATATGTGCGCCTACCGCATGCCGCTCACTGATACGAACATTGATATAAGTACATTAGAGGTGAATGAATGGGTTGACCAAGCGCTATAATATCGACATCAAATGATTTATGAACTAATTAAGCAACCATTTGTTTAATATGGCTAAGATACTCACTCGGGGAAGTACTGGAGAGTCTTCCAGGTGCAGTCCCCCAACTTCTACTAATGTAGGGACTATAGGACGTACTTCATTTATACTGTAATGGCTGTTGGATAAAACCAGACTATAGTTCTGAGCTAATACTTCCAACTTCGGTCCAGGACCAAAGAGACGATCTGATATTGCCTGAAAAAGCAGGTTTGTTACTAACTTGGAGCGTATTGTCTATTTATTTACATATTTATTTTATAGAGCACGGCTCACCTGTGACGGAATTTGTGATTTGTATCTGTATAAAACCTTCGCTACAATCACCGCCATTGTATTTGCAAATCTCTCCCATAAATTCATTCGTTGTCCGTATCCGACCATATAAGACGGAACATAGGCAGTCGCCTCAGGATTACCTAGTTGTTCATTAACCCATGGTAGCGGCACACTTGACAAAAAACCGACCACAGGAGCTCCATATTTTTTTCCAAGAGGGAGGAAACAGTCACTTCCAAAAACTTCGACAATAACCAGATCAAAAGATTCTGTTGAATTAAATAACGCTTTGATGGCAGGCACTTTAGCAACAATTTCACATGCGTGAACGCATTCTTCCATAATCTGTTCTAAATTTCTAATGAAATCTGGTTTTATAGAATTATGTTGCCTTGTAAGATTGTTCGTGATTTCGGGTATTGTTCCTGCGAGGCTTATTTGCTGCACGTTCGGAGGAGGATTTTTCTGAAAAATAAATCCCCACTATAAATAATTATCACATCCCATCAGGCTGACCTTATAATAATTATAAGAGTTTTAATTATATTCGGCTTTCGATCACGCAATGTAAGAGAATGTCGTAGATTATGTTTTTTATCTTTGTCCTCGAACTAACCTACGGTGGATTACAATAAGTATTCTTATTAGTGACCGCGAGTAGAGTTCATCAGTATTATTTTGAATGCACCCTATCTGTTTGACCGTTGAATCGGAATTACATATTGTCTACTTATCTGTCTGTAAGTACGTGTCACGTACTGATCATTAACCCTTTTACCATCTTCTTCTATGACCACTGCCTAAACGATCCTATTACCATTCATTTTTTCCTAGCTCATTTCATCCCACTGCTGGGCAAAGGCCTGCCTTCCTATTTTAGCGACCCAATCTCTGCCTGTAAGAGTCGAGTGTCTGGGTCGTCCACACTGTCGCTTCATTCTGTGTGGGGTTCAATTTGTGGCTTTTACCGACATTTTGTGTGACATGCGGCAAACGGACTGGGTTTGCCGCATGCCACACAAAATGTCGGTAATAATTAAAGATGTCTGGCTTTGCACGTAGCATCGGCGATTTGAGAATTCGAGCGCAATATTGTATTCTCTATACAATCGGTATCTAAGGTTTTCTCTCTGAATACTGCGCTCCATCGCTGGTTGGAAAACCACGAGTGTGGACTTGACTTGTTGTAGACCGTTTCGTCAGCTGTGTTTGATTGTGCCAAAATAATTCTTCCAATCCAGCAAAAGATTACTGAGCAATTCCCTAAATTCTGTGTACTAAGCTTGCTGTTGGGAATCCAGCATAAATAATATTTAAAACTAAAACTACTTTACGGATAACTATTTCATGAAATGGCCGAACATCCTGAAGAGGTCAATTCTAAGATCTAGTCACGACATATGCACAAACTAAGTACGGGAACTTTAACCGAGAAACATACTTAAATCTATACTGTTATTCAAATTAAACCACATTACGGATTTTATAGCGTCACCTGACATTTCGGACCCTGTACAGCGTCCATGGTTACGGGCACACCACCCTTCGAGACTGGGGGTCACCCAGTCTTATGTACGCTCTAACTTTCGAACGACTGCACCAATTTTTATAATTCATTTTTTTGTTGTGTCATAAATCATAATTGTCAGGACAAAGTTGGTATAAATAATTTTTATTATTCGAATTTTTTGCAGGGCACTAGTGTTGTTTCTATTTGACCTAATTTTATAACTCAGTGTGTTCACAGAAATTCTTTTTTTTTGTATATTATATTTCTTATTTGTGAAGACCTATTATTGGCTTCCTGTTACTTATATTATAAGTGTATGCTAATTGTTATAAATAATTATGCTGTTAGTCTTCCTTTGAAAAATAAATAAATAAATAAAACTCTTTTTTTAAATGTACATAGATGGAAAACATTACGCAAGCGAAGCTGCGCATGGGCCACTAGTAATTAAGTAAAAGTAGAATGACACCTCACATGCATAACTATACTCAGCATAGGAACACCACTGATAGGCGATAGCTTAATTACATACAACATTAAACGTGTAGTTGTTATCTGCCAAAAGTGCGTGTTTTCAAGTAACATTATATTTTTTACTGACTGGTGACAGTTAAAAATATAAACTGAAGCATAAATAAAGTAAAAGCTATCCTTTTCGTAAAGCTAACCAGCGCTACAACGCTGTTTGCAGATAATAACTATACCTACGGTTATTTTTCATTTTCCTTTTTTTCTTTTCTGGTTTACAACCACAGGTCACAGTTAAGTGATCCCTTCCTATGCTTGGATAAGGATTGTACATGTGAGGTGTCTTTCTAATTAAAGTACCCTCAATCTGTGTTTTTTTGTATGATGACTTTATAATGATTTGCATTTTGCAAAAAATAGCATCAAATATGCACTTGTGTTTTTTGCAATTAGTGCAACATTAATCTTGTATGGCAATAGGCTCGCCACCTATTACATGGGACCTAAACATACCGGATAACTGTGGGTGTACTTTAGTACGCCTCTGCCTAACCCTTCGGGGAAAACAGGCGTGATGGTATATAATCTTGTGATTAGGTATTAATCTTAGAAGTTGCGAAACGAATACAGAAAGTATCTAAATTTACGATATAGCACGAATAAGTATATCAGTAGATCCAGAAATTGAAAGGAGTGTTCTATTACCATTTAACGCTATGGAACAGTCAAAACGTTATTTGGATCACCACACCCATACTCCATTACTTATAACGTTAGACGATTATAGTTATAATTCCATTCGTTATTTCTATGTTAGCATCTATTATTAAACTCCATTATTTTATTATCAATTCGAAGCAATGTATTCTATTTACGATTTACAAACAATTTCCACTCTAAGACCCACTTGCACCAACTTCTTAAATGTGTTTAAATTGTATTTAAACACAATTTTCTATTGTCATTTTGTGTTTAAATTCAATTTAAACATATTTCAGAAGTTAGTGCAAGTGGCCCTAAATATATTAGTAATTTTAGCATAATAAGAAATCAACAATGCTGCAGCGTAATCATGAAAAAAAATATTGCGAAACCACATTAGGAATCGCTAGTGCGCTCGTGAGACGCCATTACCAGATAGGTACATTTCTTTAAAAAAAAATGATATAATAATAACTCAAAATAAATACTCATTTGACGTTTTCTTTAGCTGATTAAAAATTACAAAAATGTATTATGTTATTCATTGCGTGTTCAATCCGAAAATAAACCAATCGCTAACTGACTGTTGCGTCTTAAAAAAGAACTACAAAATATAAAATGAAATCAGTTTTTATCGTACACTACGTACATACCATTGGGAAATGCGTGATGACTGTGAGTTGGTGGTCTCTCTTGGCTAGTGCTTCCAGGAGCCGTCCGTACATAGCGTGATGACTCTTGGTGTTGGTGGGCAACACGGCGAGCAAACGAGCGGCGCGCGCCGCGACCGCCCACAAGAGAAACAGCCATAGCAGCCGCGCCTTCATCTCTCTACTGCTCGTCTCGGTTTGCGAGGCCGTCTAGTCTGAAACCGCCAAACTCCCACTGCTGATAAGGCTTTGCGTCAGCACCCGCTGATAACAGTAGCCACGGATACCTCCTATGCGCCACCCGCGCTCCCCGTCCGCACCCTCTCGCCAAGAAAACTTTCTACGACAACTTTTTCGTCGAAATCCCTCATTGACTATTTGATTTTCGGTGCAAGTCATTGTAAAAAACAGTTATTACAGAAAAGCTCACAAGCGCTTTTTGTTTCTTTAAAATTAAACTTGTGGAAATTGTGGAACAGTTTTAGTGCATATAATAATTTAGCAATCGTGCTGACTTTGAGTGTTAAAGACTAGAAATAGTTCGTATCTTTAATGTAGGTTCTTAGAATTAATTAAAACACCACTTTCCGGGCTTTCGCTCTGGTTGAATGCGGCAAATGAAGTAACGTAAAGAAAAATCGGAAAGAATCTCACAAATAATTGGCAGTTTTTGTTAAGCTACCTAACTTAGATATGTAGTGTTTATCAAATAAACAGGAGAAATATAGGTACAAACTCAAGATATATTTAGTGCTCCTAATTATCTGAACACAAGGTTCTATACTTTCTTCATTGCTTGTTTGATATTCAGAAACAGTACAGAAGCGCCATCACTTTTAACTCTTCAAAAGAAACTTATACGAATACTTGTACACATAGAAGATACTGATAGCTGTAAGCCGCACTTTATAGAACACAAAATACTAACGATTCCTAGTCTATACATTTTAGAAATATGTAAGTTTGTTAGAAGTCACCAAAATTTCTATACAACACGAGAAGACAAAAACCAGAGACTAAGACATAAAAATAGATTAAACCTACCAAGCTCCCATCTAAAAATGCACTCATCTAGTCCACATGTCATGTCGATAAAAATATATAATAAGCTACCCCCGCGAATAAAAAATGAAATTAAAGACAGTATTTTTATAAAAAAATTAAAACACATCCTAATAACTAAATGTTACTACCATATAAATGAATACCTAAATGATAAATATATATGAAATATAATAAATTGAAATTTAAATAAATACTTGTAATAATATACCTAATAATAACATAAACACAAATACATAAATAATATACAAGCATGACATACATTTATATAGTAATATATCTAACTATAGTAAGCGCACCTTAATAATTACCTATAATAATATAATAGTCAATAAATATCAATTTATTATAAATATAATATGAAAATAATAAAATATGTAAAACTTCCTCCTCTCTCCTACATGTTGCCGTGCCGACAAGGCCCACACATGTTTCTTATATTATACCATTGTAACATCAATTTAACTTGTGGAGTGCAATAAATGTATTGAGTATTGAGTATTGAGTATTCCCTGCTTCAACTGTTCTTAACGCGTTAACAAAAACATTACTCAGATGTAGCTTGAATGTATTTGTATTTTAATGAGTGAAATTGATATTATCATGTGCATTAACATTAATGCAGGTGCAATAGGAGCATACATCTGAGTAGGTAATATTTTAGTTACACGCGTTAACTAACGAGTCAAGCTGGACGTAAGTGGAGCAAGAGCATTAGTGAGTTATTTTATTCTAATAAAACAGAATTGTTAACGCGTGTTGTTAAGGGTATGTTCTTTTAGGCCGCCATTTCAAGTTTGAATTGGTTTTTCGCAATTTGTACAGTCTACATAGAATAAATGAATAATCGTCTTTGTAGCTAGAAGTTATTATATGAATTGTCAATTTTGGTCGTTGGCTTAATTTTTGACGTGATACGGATTTTTAAGCAAAGGTTCTCAATTGTGAATATTGTATCGTTGAATGCCGCGATTCTTACTGTCCTGTACCTTGAATGCACAATTTGCGAAATACGTGGGAGAGCCATGCTTCGGCACGAATGGGCCAGCTCGACCGGAGTCAAAAAAGTCAAAAAGTCAAAATGTTTTATTTCAATTAGACCATTATAGAAGGTACTTTTGAAAAGTCAAAACTAGTTGCACGGTTCCAAAAGTGTGTGGAGAAGAGCCGGCAAGAAACTCCATAGATACTCTTTTTAAAATAAAATAATCATAATTACAATATTAGCTTTACAACTTTGTTTTAAATAGTTGCTGAGAATTATGCAGTATGATGTGTAGGATTTTTTCATTGAATTAAAAATAATATATATATAAAGAGATTGCATAGCAGGTATGAGGTAAGAAAGACCAGCCCCGACAGACAGCACCCGTTCACGAGTATGACGTGTGTATCAGCGTGGTTCGACTCAACCATATTGTAGGGAATAAAACGACCCGATACACAACGCCACTATCAGCAGGACATTTCAGTGAGCATGACAAGCTCAGACCGCGGGCACAATATTTTTACAAATAAAATATAGGTATTTGTACAGATCATTACATCAATCTCTGCACCATACTCACACTTTACAGATTTTTAAATAGGAAATTATACAATATTGTTTCAATCGATACCTATATAAATTTTATAACATAATGTAAAATATAATGATTGTTAAGTCATCAAATATAATACTAACTACTACTTGTAAAGGCTAGATTAAAATTATCAGACATCATCCTGTGGAGCTGGACTTTGGCAATTTTTTTTATCTAAAACATAATCTTCCAGCTTATAGTAAGCTTGCTTGCTCAGGGTAAATTTAATAAATTTTTTTAATTTATTTTCCGGTAATTTTAGAACGAAGTCCGGAATTTTATTAAAAACAGTATCCCATAAAAGAAGTATGGACTTTGGCAAGACGAAACTGCGGCTGCATTCATCTTGATTTATGTCTAGTATTATAATTATGCAGTTCACATTTTCTTGAATAAAGGTGTAAATTTTTTCTTACGTACATAATATTCTCATAGATGTACTGAGAAGGCACTGTCATTATATTTATTTCTTTAGAGTGTTCTGAGTGAATCGTGACTACGGAGGTTGTAAATGGCTCTAACAGCTCTTTTCTGCAGTATAAAAATAGATTCTATATCTGCAGCGCGGCCCTATAGCAATATTCCGTAAGACATAATGCTATGAAAGTAGCTAAAGTAAACCTATCTTGTAGTTGCTTCATCTGTAAGTAGTCTTATTTTTCTGACTGCATAAGCAGCCGAACTTAGACGTCCCGCCAAAGTCCTTATGTGCGGCCCCCATTGAAACTTTGATTCTATATTTATTCCTAGGAAAACCGTTTGGTCAACAAATTTTAGCTTATCGTTATTTAGTACAACGTCACAATCTACACACTTAACATTGGGTAAAGCAAACTTTACGCATTTAGTTTTCTTCCCATTTAATACTAAATTATTGACTGTGAACCACTCATGGACCTTTAGAAGTGCGTTATTTACATTGTCAGTATTAGCTGTACGCCTTATTAGTTTAAAAATTAAAGAAGTATCATCTGCTAATAGCACAATCTTCGCTTGATCCTCAATCATATATGGTAAATCATTTATATAAACTAGAAATAAGAATGGACCTAGAATAGAACCCTGAGGTACGCCCATTTTCACATATGTGCCGGGCGATTTAGCCCCATTTATTTGAACTTGTTGTTGCCTACCCCGCAAGTATGATTTGACAAGTTTCAAAGACTTGTGCTTCAACCCATAATGCTCTAACTTAACCAGCAGGTTTTCACGACTTACGCAGTCAAAGGCTTTCGATAGATCGCAGAATATGCCCATCGCATCCTGAAAATGTGTTTAATAAGTCTGACGCCAGCTTCAGTAGTTTTGAGCCCTTTTGTGAAGCCGTATTGCTGGTCATGAAATAGTCTATTTATATTGAAGTGCACAAGCATTTGATTGAGCATGATATTTTCAAATATCTTGCTAAGCACAGGCAAAACAGACACTGGTCTAAAATTGCCAGGATCTTGACAATCTCCGGATTTATACAAAGGTATAACTTTGCTGTACTTCATTAAATCTGGGAACTTTCCTTGGTCGACACACTTATTAAATACTAGCTGACCTGACAGACGTTGTCCTCTCCAAGTTTCAATTAACCACCTCGACAAATTTGGTTGTCCATATTTGTAATTGGTAACATATTTGTAATACATTAGAGCCATTGACCTCTGAATACCGTATTTCTGACGTATAAATTACTTAATTAAAAAAAAAAAATCACATGTTATTGACGTGAAGCATGGAAATATAAACAGGCATACCTACATAGATAAAAATCTCAAATAACTGTTTCGGCATCAGTAAAGATTAACGCACAACATGCAATTATTATAATTTTTATTATACATACATACGTGGTATATTCTTTGGGTATAAGTATTATTTAATTATTTGATTAGATGGAAACTCTTTAGTTTCTCAAATAAAGTGTGCGCACTGTATCTACACTATGGAGGTTTCACAGTAAAATTAGTTAATATATGGCTGGATTCTTTAAAGAAAAAAACAATACTTGTCAAAATTGTCAACTCAAAATGACACCTGTTATCGAATCAAATTTCATTGAGTTATTAACGATGTCGTGTTAGTCCGCTAGAAAATAAGTTGTCATTTTTTGTTTACTTCTTTATCCTACTCAAATATTTAGTTTTTACACCGGCTGGTGCTCGCTGGATAAGTCCTATGTATGTCCCGTGATGCCCTATACATATAAGTAGGTTAGAATAACTGTACTAATAATCAATTCCTGGTCACAATAATGGTTTCTGATTGATCTGCTTTATTTTCTTGTTTTATATTATTTAGTCCCTGTACGTGTATTTTTTTAATTTTATTATTTATTTCTGTTATAATTTTTGACCCGTGCTTGTCTAGTACAGAAATACTTTAAAAATAAATTTACTTCAATAGCTATTTTCCAAATTCAACGTTTGCAATGGTTGAAATGTTAATAACTTTCATAGAGTGAACCGATTTGAATTAAAAATAGCCTAAATATTAATCCAAGAAACAGGCTATGAATTCCTGTCCACTTCCTCCAAATCCATTCAGTAGTTATCATTTGACGCGTGGTCAAACACACAGACAAACAGACAGACAAATGTTCCAAAAATAATAGAAATGGATTGTGTTACTGATTCTAAGTCCCCCAGATTCTTTTTTTTGTAAATATAAGCAATGTACAGACACGGCTCACTTACATTCTTAATTTTTTTTTTTTTTAATAGACAATTGGTTTATTGGGTTTAGGCGTTTATGTGTCTATAAAATAGCCACAATATAGATAAATTTTATGAATCTTTGTTTCAGTTTTTGCAGGGGTACATTTTCATTTATTGCTATAAATTAAAAAAAAAAAAAAAAACATTCTTAATATATGTAAGATAATGAGCCTTTGCTACCTGACATACCTTTTTAAAAGTTTTTGAAAAAGTGCGAACATATTGGTTGAATTTTACGCTTTTGTTATAACGCTTCAACCCGTACAATTCAAATAAATGTTCCCTACTTTTACGAATACCTGTAGTCGCCCAGCCACTGAACTTAAACTGAGAGTTAATCTTCATTGATTTTATTTTGAAAAATAAATCGAACTCTCTTTTCACTAAAGAAAAGAAATGCGAATAATGTTCATCACAGTTATTATAATGATTTCCTTGAACAGCCAATTTACTTACTAAAAAAATATTATATTTTTCCAACTTATGTAAAGTGATATGCCTCGATTTAATTTGTATTTTACTCGGAGGCATAGGAGTATTGAATGTGACGGTTTGGCCACTGTGATCAGAGGTTATTCTCTGATCAGAGTAGCCATACCGTCACCGCAATTTATGACAGCGGCATCCAAATAATCACAGTTGCAGAAAACATTATCAATGCCAGTTGCAGATGTAGACCTGATTCTAGTAGGTTCCAGAAATACATGTACTAAATTAAATGACTTAAATAGACAAAGTAACTTGCAACTAACCACATTATCAACTAATATATTAACGTTAAAGTCGCCACACACAATTATATATTTTTTCGATTCTAAAAGTTTTTTAAGCACATCCTCCATTATGGATTCAAATGTTGTAAAATTTTGGCTATTAGGTGGCCTATAAGCACATAACACAATATGCTTATCCAGCTCAACACAGGACATTTCAATACAATGTTCAACCGACCTAGATACTATATCCTTACGTCCTTTTGCTTTTAGCGAGTTTTTAATTAATATAAGCGAACCACCATGAATCATAGACTTTCGGTTGAACCAACTAGCCACATAATAATTTTCATAACTTATTGACATCTGATATTCTTTTAACCAATGCTTTGTTATTATTGATCCGGAGTAAGATCCACAACGCTAGTGTCAATACTAGTTGGCAAGGCTGTACTTCGCGTACACCTCCCCATTTGTGAACAAAAGTCCACCTTACTGATGAGGGCATTAGGCGTTATGAAGTCCAAAAACGGACACTCCTTCGTATTACAGCCAGTGTTATCTGAATAACTAGATACCACCGGCTTGTCATAGAAGGTAATATTGTGAGCTATCAATGTAGTGATCAAGCACTTGTATTTTTTAGGAAGAAACATAGCTTCCTCTGTCAATTTAAATCCTCTAACAAACTTGTTTGTGTCGAAGTACACTAATTTGTCACTATGATAATTTGTCAAAATGTGCACTATATTATTTAAATTATATATACAATTATTTTCAATATCTGTCAAATTATTCGAATAAGGAAATGCACATAACATTATTTTTCCTATGTTTAATTTTAATAATGTGTCTATACCATCTACAATGTCCTTTTTTTAACGCCTGAACTATTGCCTATCAACAAGACCAAGGAGGTGTTGGCATCCATAGGTTTATTTACAATTTCCTTAATAATTGCATTTAATTTAAGATTAGGATAGCAATAATTAGTTACATTTTGAGACAGGTGGTTCTGTAATAATGACCCAAAACCAGATCTAAACTGAGCTGTGAAGACAGCAGTTTGATTCCTCATTTCATCATGCAAAATAAAACTGCTGTCACCACCTGCCACTGACTGAGCCATTTTAAGTGTGGGTGCAGCAGGTTGGGGCTGGGAGCAGGCACAATTGCACAGAAGATTGTTAGTCAACGACTCATATCTCATGTTCATTGCATGCATTGTTCCTAACTAAGTCCACCAGCTCCCCCGCCTCCAACATGTGCTTGCTCAGTTCTTGTTGAGCAGCCTCATATTTACTAAAAATGTCTGCTATCAATTTATCCCTGATAAATAATTCCTCCCGATAGAAAACCAGCGTGAAGCAGCGCTTGCGTTGTGTTTCGCTGGGTGATTGAGGTTACCGGAGGCCCAAACCCTTTTAAAAGGCGGGCAACGCATTCGTGCCAGAGTCACGAATGCGTTGCCAGTACTTGCCAGCCTGTTGCAGGTGTCCATGGGCGGCGGTTATCGCTTACCATCAGGTGATCCGGCTGATCGTTTGCCACCCTATACCACAAAAAAAAATACAAAAAAAATTGGCGGGCTAAGGTGAACCATTACACTTGAATCGGGTGCACATTATCAGATTTGACAATACTTTCGATTTTTAGCACTAGTTTTGACCTCGGGTCAAACAGTTTTGTTTCTTATGATAGCGCATTCCAGAAACAATTCAAACCGCAGGAGACAGAAATTGATAAATATTATCACAATAATTGTGAATCACACAAATGTTATTCCGTAACACGATGTAAAAAATAGAGATAATATAGACGTCATATCCATCCGATCTCATCGATCTAAGGAAACTTATCCTTTATCATATTGTTTAAATGTCGAAGTTGGATTGTGTAATACGCTGTTATACATAACCGCTAGCTGTTATTAATTTTGACGGGGTAAATTCAGGTTGAAATATATTTATATTGGTTAGGCTTGGTAAGAACTGTGATCACGCGACGCATGAGCCGAGCAACGAAGCTGCGGCAGCGACCGGGGAGTTCCTAATCTGAACTCCGAACGAAAGCCCCACGTCGCCGAACCGGGAACTGTGTGTGCTTTATAAAGCACACACAGTTGCCCTCCGGTTTCTGCGGCTCTGGCAGTCTGCAGTCTGTAGGGGCTACTAAGGGTCGGCAATGCATCAGCAACTCCTTTGGTGTTGCAAGTTTCCATGGGCGACGATGACTACTTACCACCAGGTGGTTCGTCTGCTCGTTTGCCGACTTAATCCATAAAAAGTGTGTCCATTACATGTGTGTGCATCGCTTGTCAGGAGATTATTTCCGGCGACGCGTTTGCGATCGATTCTCCGCGCCCAGCCGACCGCGACGAGGTGAATCGAACGCGCACTGCGCATTGCCTATATTTTCATGTTATATTTTAGTGCATAAATTAATGATAAACAAACATATAAAAAATACAGGTGCTTTCTTTAAATTTGGATATAAATAAATGGTAAAATTTGTCGTTCATAATTCTTTTTATATTCATATCGTGTACCCAGTATTTGGCAGAGATTTGGTAGTACGCCGTTTCTGAATTATACAATCCAATTTCGTACATACATACGCAAACGTTTTAGTTTAGTTTTTTCAGGATAATATTTCAGGTAGGTAAGTATAAACATTACCTAGGTTATGTATACCTGCAAATCTTCTCATTGTCATGATTACTGGTAGTGTTAAAAAATTAAGATAACGCGCCACCAAACCAACAATATTTAATGGGACCAATTAAAATAGCAGTAATCAAAAATTTATTAACTTTTTATCTCATAAAGGTTGCCGATCCAGTGCTTTATCAGAGGTGTAATATGTATTTTAACCATATTTTTAATTAATTAGTCTATATCGAGCACTTGCTCTTTATCTATTTATTCAACACGTACAAAGTGTCACGATGTTGTAGGTACTTACTTGCATTCTAGTAAGCATAGGTCAACTTACGGTTGAGCCATTGATACGCTCGATTCTTAAGAAGTAGGGTTGCCAATACTTTATTGGCCGATTATAGTATTTTTTATAATAATATACTTATACCTAGTAGATAAACTTCACAAAATACATATTTTATAGAAACTAAAAGGGTGATTAAAAATAATCCATTCAACAGAAACATAGTATCTATTACTGCAATTGAAAAATTCATTTTTTAACAGTATATAGTACGGAGACCCGAAATCTACTAGTGACCTTACTACCTATATACACACATCAACAAAGTCTAGGAATTTATGTTTAAGATAAAAGCTTATATGTATAGGGATTAATAGCTAAATATTTTATTATCATTCCTTAATAATATAAAATCAAAAAACTTAAAAATATATAGTGTCAACATTATGAAAAACAAGATTGTATGTTATTGACTTTCTGTTAAATTTCAGAAAAAATTCAAACTGATTGTGTGACATTATTCGTGTCATGCCTCGCTACGACCTGTGGGTATGTTAGAGCCCAGTGCTCCAATGCGTGTTTGCTGAGGCTCTTGAGCACAAATTCGCTCGGTTCGAATCCAATCGAATACGCATGGGACATGTTGAAACAAAGGGCATGGTGAAATATCCCACCAAATTTGACCACAAATCAAGACTTTCACCATCTTCGAGGAACATGGAAAATATTGCATAACCCAACAAGTTTTTCAATACCTGATTCTCAGCATAAGCATTCTTTGTAAATGCGCGTTGTAAAGGGCGCAATGCCGTTTACAAACCAACACATGCTAGCGTTAAACTTTTATAGCTCTTTTGATTTATAGTTTTTTTTATCAATACCTACATTCAATGCAAATAAAATTTGATTTGATTTGATTTAAAAGTCCGTTTTAGTGTACGGCGTAATTAATTAATAGTTTTCATTAAACAAAACACGACAAATATCTATCTATTTATTTTATAAGAAGGGTCATGAGTTTAGCTTTCTAATTATGTATTCCTCTAATAATTAAGTATTACTTCCTCTTATTACAAATTTTATTTTTAGTAGTTTTCCTGAAAATCGATAAAATGTTCAACATCCCAAGATTTTCTTGATGTGTGTATTAAAGTAAGGTTGGTAACCCTAGAAATAAATACCTAACCCAATCACTCGGCGTTGAAGTGATTTACCTAGGTAGTTACTTATCTTTCTTACGTGCAAACATTACGTACGTTATTGTGTTTTACGATTGAGACCAATACTCAACTCTCAAACTCTCAAAACCAATACCATTGCATATTTAGTGATCATTACCATTCACTGGTCTACAAATTTTTGAGACACGTCATTTAATAAATAATTAATCAATTATTTTTTGCGGATATTTTTTTTTACGATTATTTCTAATCTGCCTCATAAACTGCCTCATTAGCCAAGTGGTCCTAAGCGCGACTGCTACGCTAGAGGTCCTGGGTTCGATTCCCAGGTCGAGCAAAGTGTTATTGGTTTTTTCTATGAAATTCCCAGTAGCAGCTCGGAGTTAGGAATTTGTGCCCGGTTAATGGCAATAGGCTCGCCCCCTATTACATGGGACCTAAACATACCGGCGAACTGCGGGTGTACATTAGTACGCCTCTGCCTAACCCTTCGGGGAATACAGGCGTGATGGTATGTTATGTTATGTTT
Organism: Acronicta leporina; assembly: GCA_947256265.1. Lineage (NCBI taxonomy): Eukaryota > Metazoa > Arthropoda > Insecta > Lepidoptera > Noctuidae > Acronicta > Acronicta leporina. The sequence goes on from OX366529.1 coordinate 6,049,307, forward strand.
CTAAACTAAATCCTTTCAAATCTACAAGAAATAATGTGTGTCACCAAGAAAGAAACAGAAAAGTATTTCTTTTTGTAGACTACTGTTATTAACGTCAGTGTGAGTAAGAGGGGAACTCTAGTCGCGAGGAATTTGAAAAATAGGTATTTGAAGAAACTATTGCCGTCGTCGTTACTCCAAACTCCACCCGTAAAGTGGGAAAAGGACAATTGCAGCTCAGGCTGATTTTACCTACAAAATCTTGACTAAACATCGTTTCGTATTCCGCTGTTTTCTCGATCAAAACTAGACCGATCCAAAAAATATTTAAGTAAGTATATAAAAATTTAGAGGAAAAGTATATCTATGCTTCTATTTTATTACTTTTTGTTAAAAACATACCAAATTTGTCTGATAGTCGTCTGAACATGGCAGTAAAAACGGGCCTTTATTTCGAGTGTTTGGATTGTTATAATTCTTTTAGTAATTATCTTTTTGAAAAAAAGAATTAATAGGAGCATGTAATAGCACGCCTTAGATTTTTTGGGAAAAAAACATTGCTCTAGAGCCATTATCCACGAAGAAAACAGCGGAATACGTTTGTATGGAAAAAGGCCCACTAGAGTTCCCTCTTACGGATCCTATAATGTGTAATTATTTTGATTCGGATACCGTTTGAATATGTATATGCACCTCAGCTTCACTGCATATATATGTCGTAGTAGAATTGTATAATTCGCTATTTTACATAACTGCTAGCTGCTTTACAAAATAGCTCTGTTATGTAAAATAGCTGAATGGCTTCCAGCTGAATTGCCATTGTGATTCGTTTATCAAAACTGCGAGCCACGTTTTGTTGTTTTGTAGAATGACTTATTTGCAGTTACGATAAGCGGTTTATTTAAAAAAACCAGATGACATTTAGTTATAATTATTTTCACGGATTGTTACAACCAAATTTAGTTTTGACGGGGTAATTTCGGGATGAAATATATTTAATTTGGTTAGGTTAGAACTGTGACTGTGACCAAACGACGGTGCCAGAACTGTAATGTAGTCATTTTGCTTAATTGTATAGAATAAATTTGGGTTAACTGGACGAGCATAGGCCATTGTTGTGCCACACAACGCTCCTAGCGCTGAATTTTGGAACTAAAATCTACCATCCCACATTTCATTTCACGATGAAATGCACTGTTTTACAAAACAGCTTAACATCAATCTGCTATATTGATGAACCCAAAACGTTCATTCCATTCCGCGTGTTGAAGGTCACCAACTATGCAAAAGTGCTGAACGTGTTTCAGTTATTTTACATAACAGAGCTATTTTCTAAATCAACTAGCGATTATGTAAAATTGCGAATTATACAATTCTACTGCGACATCATTATATATTATGACCGGGGGAGAGCCGTACTTCGGCACGAATGGGCCGGCTCGACCGGAGTTATACCTCACAGAAAACCGGCGTGAACCAACGCTTACATTGAGTTCCGTCGACTCCGTCGAGTGATTGAGGATACCGGAGGCACCAACCCTTTTAAAAGGTTCCTTCTAATAATATTATTTAAAATAATAAGTATGTAGTTTTATCAAGCCCACCTATCGTTGATAGAATTTTGAGCTAGCCCTGTTCGGTAGCCTTAGTTGCCTAGTTGTAACCTTGTAGTAACATCTAGACACAAGCCGATGTCCAACCGTGGACTTTGACTCTGATTACACTCGATAATCGCGTAGAGGCACGTGTTATTTCAAAACAATGCCGTTAATGTTATGTTTAACCTCTGTGGATTACCTATTACATGTATTCTACTCATGGGATAAATTACGCGAAGATAGTCATTATTGTTAGTTACAATGTTGCTATCTCTTTTATTAATATGCGTATTAAGTAACTGCTATAAGTATCTTAGCTTTTCGTCATTTGTATTTAATTATGTATAACGTAGGTATATAGTTACACTAATAGAATAGTTAATTTGTGTTATATGATCAATTTAATTGTTTCAGTTACGAGGTGCAGGTAGAGGCGGAGGGGCGTCGACGCGGTCTGGGGCAGCGCGTGCTGGATGTGTTGGAAAAGCTCGCAATCTCTACGGGCATGCGGTACGTGCGCTTGACTGCGCTCACGCACAACCCGTCGGCAGCCGCATTTTTTAGAGCTTGTGGGTAAGCACTCTTCACACTCATACCAACAGGATGAAATTTTTAACCCATAATGTACACGGTGCTGATTATTTTTATCAGGTTGATTTTTATCATTGTCAAATTTTAGAATACGACTACGCTCTTAATGATGACAATATTGATCATTGAAAATCAATATTTAACAGGTACAGCTTAGACGAAACAAGCCCGCCCAAAGACGAGGCGGCTCACTACGAGATCCTGAGCAAAGCAACATCGACGGAACCAGATGGTGACGCCTCTCCTGAACACAAATGCCTCCTAAGTGATGGCATGCGTGCCGTGCAAGTGGTCAACTCGCAATGACAAATGAATATTGAATGTGTTTTAGATTTCTCTCGTAGACTTTTCTAGACAAAATTAATTATGACGTTTCCCAACCAGTCGTTAACGCGCGTGTAAATCTTCTGCGTAGTCAATCTTCAATTGAGGCGCGCGGAGTGACAACGGGATCTTTTACCACCCTAAAGTGGGTATTCGCTATTATCTATTTCATCTCATTCTATTTCATTATCTATCTCACTCTATTTATATCAAAATGTTTAACTAAATATTATTTTCTATGGATAATGTGAAGTATCTAATTGAATATTATACCTATTTTGTGAAATTATATTAGTTACCCCAAATGGTATAATTATGCTGATATTCCAACAGTATGTATCTGGAATACTGTAGGTAAAACATTCGGTTCGGTAAAATTACTGTACCCCATTAGTGAACACTGCATTGAATTAATATATTTTTATACTTAATATTATATGTAAGTATAATTTTGCACCGTCATTGATAGTCATTATTATAGGTACAATTTAAAACAAAATATAGTAGCTAGAGTTAATTTTATTATAATGTAGAAGTAAATACTACTTTCTCCATTTGTGTGGCTTATTACAACAAAGTTTAATAAAATACTACGCAACAATGATAAAATAATTAGGTATCTTACAAAACACCTTCGAGAAACATTCAAACTTCCAAAAAATTGATTAGTTTACATTGTACACACATCAAAAAAGTTTGCGATGAATTGAACTTTATCAAGAAAAAAGATTTGTTGTGTGTTTTCTTTAAATAGAAATACCCTGTTTGAAATTAAAAAATAAAACTACTTTTTATTTTTTATGGAAAAAAATAATCGGTTTTTCAGTGATCGCAAACTTTTTTTCATGCGTGTACATTGCAACTTACTGCTGACTTCCGAAATTCTCTTCCGTCGAAATAGTTGATACTTATAGGTATGTTATTCTTATGTTGAAATCACAAAACATTATAACATAATAACGAAAAAAAATATACCAAATACCTACCTAAGTACATAAATAACGTCCTATATTTTATGAATGTGTTGTGTTTTTATGAATGTATCCAACACAAAGATGATAGGAATACTTATCATCAGGTTATGAATATCCGTTCATAAGCTTTAGCGCCGAGGGGAAGAACGTGAAGCATTTTCCTAATAAAATGTGTGAAAGAGTTTGCTAAGTTTTTTATTTCTGTAGATAGAGCTTTTGATAGAGATCTATACTAATTTACTTCGATGAATCAACTCCAGGTTTTTCAACCCTTCGAGTAACAAATTACAAACGGTCTGATCCTTAGACATGGGCCCGCGCTTTGCTGAATTAAAATAAATCCAACTGCAATATATAATAATAAATTGTTTATTTTGAAAAAGAACAGTACATTTTCAATAGGTACAAATCTTACAATTAGAAGACTTACATACTATATTATGCCTGAACTCGGTTGAACTTGTGTTTCAAGCTACGAAGTGCAAGTTACAAATAACAATTAAAATAAACGTTCTTTTCTAAAAGGTACCATATTTAACATAAGGATAATTTAGAACAAAGTAAATCAATTATAATTTAGAGTAAAGATTTATTTACATTCTATGAGCAAATCTTCAGTTTGTTCATAAGAAATGCTTTGTAAATATTCACTTAAACATTTTTTACAGCTATAATAATTTAAATTATAAATATTTAGTTCTTTATTTAAACTGTTATATAAAAATGGTCCAGTCGAGTTCATTAATATATTGGCCCTTCCAGGCTTCAAAAATATATGAACGTCAAAATAAGTTAATAATATTGTGACATCTTTAAGCATCATTTAATTGTGGTCATGATTTAGTATCATTATTATGTGATTGCTATTTTTCAATGACATGTATACAGCCAAAGGCACATTAATATATGAACAACTGTAAGATTCACAATTATGTATGCACACATGAATACAATAATATCTGAACTACTTGACGTAATTCCAATTCAGCCTTATTGTTACATCATAAAGATGATTTTACTAGCAATCTTAAATTTGCACGGTCATGGAGTTTTGAAATATTATTTATCACTAACGTTAACTATGTTTTTCTAAAAAAAATATAACTGACGCACATGTCATTCAACGAATTAATAAAATTCTACGATTTACGATACATTATAAAGGTACCCATTCGTCGAGTCGAGTTCAATTATATGTATATTGGCACTGTCAAGGATTTAAATAAAAATGTATAGAATTGAGATGTGAGATGAGCATACGAAACATAAAATTGTTCATATGTGCGAGGAAGGTGTTTCTAAATCAGAAATTGCAGAGGAATTAGGCATAAGTATCGGTTAGCAAATAATAATTAGCCAAAAAATGCTACCCAAAGACACTATTCCACGCGGACGAAGTCGCGGGCACAGCTAGTTTTTTTATAAATCGTAAATGGCCCCGCTGTACGAAAACATTCATTTTAAAAACAAAAAAGCAAACGCGAGGAAAACAATTTAAACTACTGTCATTTCTGTAAGAATATAAACTAGATCTTAATTGTTCGAGCATATAATTGACTTTCCCATCCATGTACCTACACATAATTAAGAAGATTACCTAGCCTGCTCAAATATTATTGAAGCCAATACAGTTTAGATATGTATTTGAAAACGGTGATCACATATTATTGCCTTATGTACAGCATATATTATTGAACCGTTCACATCAACATATATTTTTGATCTATAGGTAGTATAGAATTTATCGAACTTTCCAACGCTTACAATATTTTGAATCCTTGACAGTGCCAATATATTAATGAACTCGACTGTCCCAAGAATGTAAAAAATCTACTTATAAATACATATTTTGAAGTTGAATTAGAAGTGCAGACTATATCATACCGTCTCTTTTTAGTAATGTCAGCATTATTCGTAAGCATGGTGTGTTGTTTTAATATTAAGTGCTTTATGAAAAGTTCACGAACAATCAGCACTTTGCAGGATTTATATAAGAGATATGTGGGAAAGAAAAAGGGGTGGAAATTGGCTACTTTTAAAACAGCTCTCTGAGCTCGTTCAAGAGGAAGCATATAGGTTTTTTGTGCTCCGCCCCATGCAGTGATACAGTAATTAATGACAGATTGACATAGGGCCAGATAAACTTGTGTAATTACTTTTGAATCTGCGATTGTCCGGAGTTTTTTAAATACATATATTAATTTACGCACTCTTTTAACTAGACTGTCTATATGTTGTCTAAAACAGAGTGTGTCGTCAATAATAACCCCGAGATATTTTGTGTTGCAAGTTTTGAGGATTGTAGGGCAATCACACAAGTTGACTGAATGGTTTTCACAATGATGTGCGTACAGAGGTGGGTTAGTCATGTTGAGATGAGGCTTGCGCATGGAGAAGTGTTTAGAATTAGTCTTGTTAGCATTCAGTGTTAGTACATTGTTTTGAAGCCAATTATTGACAATATTAAAACCTAGTTGAGCGTTCTCGTAGAGTTCGCTGCTGGTTTTAGCTGTAAAAATTAGCGCGGTGTCATCAGCGTACGAAATAATATTTGTGTGTTCAATATTAAGATTACACAAATCGTTAATATAGATTAGGAATAGGTTAGGGCCCAGAATGCTGCCTTGTCGGACACCAAAACCAGTACTTTTCTGATCTTCGCTAGTTATATTATCTATTCTAACACATTGGTATCTATCGCTCAGATAGTCACCAAGTAGTTTCAGAGGCGTACCTCTTTTACCCAGCCTCTAATTTGTTTAAAAGCATAGAAACAGACACAGTATCAAAAGCTTTCGCTAAATCAAGGAAGATTGCAATAATTCTTGTTAGATTCATTTTTATATATCGAAGCTACAATTATTAAAAATATGTTTAGCCAATTATTCACTTTCCTACCTACTGTTAAATACATCATTTATTAGATATATTAATTGGTAGTTGGCTATCTAATGTAGCAACCGATTACAGAATGTTATAACTATAATTCAACTTTATAGCATGCCATGTTCAAATCTGAAATCTAATTATAACTGCACAACTGTAACTACCAATGAGCATTGTTAAAATTATGCGATTTCTATAAACAGAGACTTACAAAATCTTTTCAATATAAATTTAATATCAATCTTTTTTTAAAAAAAAAAAGCTTACTAGCAATGTGGGTCGCACATTACTAGTTTTTTTTTATGCGCTAGGGGAGCAAACGAGCAGACGGATCATCTGATGGTAAGCGATAACCGCCGCCCATGGACACCCGCAACACCAGAGGAGCCACAAGTGCTTGCCCGCCTTTTAAAAGGGTTGGGCCTCCGGTAACCTCATTCACTCGGCGAAACACAACGCAAGCGTTGCTGCTTTTCGCGGTTTTCTGTGAGGCCGTGGTATCACTCCGGTCGAGCCGGCCCATTCGTGCCGAAGCATGGCTCTCCCACGTGATAAAAGTATTCTTGTTAACCCCTCGTGCTAAGCTAAATGCTTGTGTTACGAGTGGGTTCACGTCGCTAGTGCAATGGGTGGGTTTCGAACCGGCAACCACATGATCGCAAGTCCGACGCCTTAGCCATTAGGCTACCGCCGCTTAAAAATCTTAATAACTAGGTTTGGTACAGTACTTATTACGAAGCTAAATTAAGTTATTTTATGATATCTAGGACTTGTTTTACTCAAAAAGCTTATGAATCCGTTTTTAATTACAAAACTTCTTAACTATCTTCGCGCTCTATAGATAGGTACGAGTAAAATCTTAAATCGTAAGTCAAAGTCAAAGTCAAAATCATTTATTCAATATAGACTACTAGGTAGTACTTTTTGAACGTCATTTTTACATTATAGACAGCCCCCAAAACGCCCGCCCTTCACCGCTTCCTAGTGTTTTCGCTGGGAAGAAGAAGCGGCGCAACAAACTCCCCAGCAAACACATTTCTGTCTGATAAGTTACTAAGGCGTTATACAAGATTTCAAATCATTGTTTGGGGTACTTAATAATTTATTCATTGCTACTGTCAGCTGGCGCAGTGTAAGTTATTTGGATAAACATGTGTGTTGCAATGGTCATACATATTATAATGTCTAGGTGCGTAGGTGCCTACTTAGGTACAAAGTAGTAACAGTCGCAGTCTAATAAAGTAGTATGCTTCGCCAAGTAAGCAGTTTAAGGGTCAAGGGGTGTTTAAACCCCTTACAATCCGATAGACACACAATGTACGGAGGATGTGGGAGTAACGAAGGACAATTCCCATTATAGAAACCTCTTTGCCCACCTAAAAAATAGGCAGTGTTGAAGTATTACTTACGATCTTGTAGTTAGTTCAGCTCAGCTACGCCTATGCTGACACACACTGTGGGACACTATGTAATGTTAAAACCAATACGTATAATAATACTAATAAAAATAATATCGTACATACAAAATCTTCAATGATCTATACAGTTTTGTTGTAATTTCACCGCTGCTGACTATTTTTACTGACAATTAAACAGATATGTACATTAATTAATTAACATAAATACCTAAGTAGATACTAACTAAAACAAAGTTCGTCCGTGTCGTGAGTTTTTCTAAACTTTCGGAGCGCTTCGTGCTTTTGATTCTGAACAAATGTGTCAGCAATCTTTTGAAATATAAAAAACTATCCGCCAAATTTGTTGGTAAACTTCAAATTTTTTTTCCCCGTAACCATTGTGCTACTCACCCAGTTACTCACAGGACACGGCTATCACAAACAATACTTACACCGCTTCCACATCATCAATAGTGACACATGCCCCTGCGATAATACCACAATCCGAACACTCACACCTCATCACCCAATGTCCCCGATACACTCGCACAAGACTCACACACGAACAGTACTGCCACCTAAAACAGCTACGACCCCTACGACCTAGACACCATCATCAACAACAACACCGCATCCGACACATTTATGACACACCTCACGCACATAATAGAAACACTCAAGAAATTCAATAATACTTAACAACACCTAAAACAAATGCACCGCCTAGCCACACAAAATTAAACAATTTAAAATAATTAATATACTAATATATCTTAACCTTGTATCAAATAGCAAGGTGTACCATACCGCAATAAACTACCTCTCGGGGCGGATTTACCCCCGAGAGGAAAATTGTAAAAAAAAACCATTGTGATACAAATAAAAGATTGATTATTCCAATTCCGGTAGTTGGCCAAGTAGTTGGCTGAGGTGTCAATGAATAAAAAATGTAAGCCCTATGGGTAATAATATAATTTATTTCATGTAAGGTATCACAGCAAATTATTGGTTAATTAATATAATTTAGTTTTACACTCTCTTGTTTTAGTCTTCAAATGTTTCAACATCTAAAGGTGTATCAGGCCTATCATCATCAGTCGATTCACTCGGTGACGTCATACTTGGACTGCTTTCCACTCTTCCAATTAGTGTTGTTCGTTCCATTTCACCTCTTATTTTTAGAGACAAATTACTCCTCGATAATGAAGTCCACGAACACGATGATACTAGTGGAATGTGTGCGGAGGTAGTAGGAGGCAGCGTCACGGCTATCGGTGGGGCGATGTTAGCGCATTTCTCTCTTCTTTCTCTAGCGCGACGGTTTTGAAACCAAATTTTAATCTGTAACAATAAAATATTTATTAAATAACTACGCCAAAATACTAAAAACAAATGCTATACTAAAATGTTTAATATATTTTGTAGTAACGCATGCTCCACAAATGCAAATATCTCTTGAAGTGATTTTCGACGGTGCGGGCGCAGTGACTTTAGTGACGAGGGTTCGATTCTCGGACGTGAGAAGATCTTTAAGCCCAAGACACAATGCATAATCTATTGTTTTGGCATGCGGGGTTATGGCAGTTGCTTTATCTATTTATATAAATATGAATGCCTATTACCCTTAGTCATGCATTAGCGATTTAATTCATATTCTTTTTTAGTTTTCTAAAACTTTGTCTTACGGAAAGAAAATTGCGCATAAAATTGGAAAATTTTAGAAAACTGAACTATTTAACATTCGGGCGTCGTAAATGTCGTTTAATACTGCATCAATCAATTTAATATTCACCTGAGCCCGCACAATTCAAATTTACATTGGATTTTCGCAATTTGTAGATCTATAACACATTTCAAGAGTCTTAATAGTAGTCAAATAATAATTTGGACATTAACTATACAATATTCACAACTGAGAATTAAAAGCTTTGTATAAAAATCTTTGATAAGGTTTTTTATGCAAAGGTTTTATTTAGTTCCCAGTTCAGGTGAACGATTTGAAAGTACTTATAATTATGTTTTCCTAAGATCGCGAATGAAATCGCGGGGAACGGCTAATCTATACTAATATATAAAGCTGAAGAGTTTGTTTGTTTGTTTGTTTGTTTGCTTGAACGCGCTAATCTCAGGAACTACTGGTTCGATTTGAAAAATTCTTTCAGTGTTAGATAGCTCATTTATCGAGGAAGGCTATAGGCTATATATCATCACGCTAAGACCAATAGGAGCGGAGCATCAATGAAGAATGTTTCAAAATCGGGATTTTTCTTTTTGTGAGCTTCCGATGCATGCGCTGCGTAAATGATTAAAGTTTCGCAAAAATAATATATGACAGAATTGTTCCTCTTTAAAAGTTCTAAAAAAAAGTCCGCGACAGCATATGTCTATCTTTTAAGGTTGGCTCACTATAACCATTTTTATGCTAACTTTGTTCTAAAATTCATTTTTTTTCCTTTTGAGAGCTTCCGATGCGTGCGCTGCGTAAACGGTTAAAGTTTCGCAAAATTCATATATGACAGAATTGTTCCTCTTTAAAAGTTCTAAAAAAAAGTCCGCGACAGCATATGTCTATCTTTTAAGGTTGGCTCACTATAACCTTTTTTATGCTTTGACTATCTATCCCTGGACAAGTGACGCGCTTATGTGTAGGTGTGCGCGTAATATTACTCGGGTGATATTACTTCACAATGTGATGCCATATTACGCATTACGCGACGAAAACTAACATCACACCATCACCCGCGCATTTCCTATAATAGAAGAGTGCGAGTGTGAGGAGTGATGAAGTGATGTTTGATGTTAAGTAATGTTCGTTTCTGGAACGTAATTTCGCATTCTGTTCTGCCTACTCGAATCGACTTCGCGCGACGCGCGGTAGAGTGAGACAGATGGACGTTGTTCCACAAGTTAGATAGAGAGACGAGATAAGGCGAAGACAAGAAACGTTCGTGATGGATTTTAAGCCGTAAATTTTTATGAGGTTTATTTTTATTTAGCCGGGTTTTTACAGATCACTTGCATTGTTTACATTTTTTTGAGTCAGAACTATGTAGTTGGCGAAATGCATTTTGTTGGCTAGATATTCTTTAAAATTAATATCACTTCAAAGTAATAGTACATTCGAAGTACAAACATTATCAGATCGTTCGAATACGTCGCGTAATGTTTTGAGTAATGCGTAATGTTATCGAGTAATATCACCTGACCGAAAAAGTAATGTTGCATCACATTACTTCATAAGGTGATGTTTTGCGCATGTCTAGCGCTTAATTCTATGAACAAAAAAGTCTGTCACTTTTGGTGCGGGGGGAGGAAACACTACATAGACATTGCTGCACACATACTCAAAATCATTTTGTATCGCTGCGAACTCACACATATTAAAATCTTCACCACTAACACAATTTACGCACACATAGAGGTCAAATACGTCAACATACAAGAATTGACGACAATACGAACGTATAATACAATAAAAATAATTAGGAAGCTACTATTTCGATATTTTATATCGATAGATTATTTTAGGAAGAATGGATAAAAACGTAACAACGATTACAAATTATTTTTATATGTAATTATTTATTTGCAAAATTAAAATCATCCATACACACCTTTTTAATATCTTGCGTCATAATTATTTTCAATGCAATGCTCTCATTGCATGCTAATGAAATACAAAACAAAGAAACTATTTAGGTATAGATAAATAGGTACATACTATGTAATTGGAAAATAAACGCACGGGTGAGAGAAATCGCTAACTTTTCGAAATACATATTCTATAGCCTATCTTGAATAATGTAGCATTCAAACGGTGAAAGAATTTTCGAAATCGGCCTAGTAGTTTTTGAGTTTATTTGTTACATACATACAAATCTTTCCTCTTTATAATATTAGTATAGATAGAGCGGATATTGGGGACGTTTTGTTACAAATACTTTGATACCAATTAGTTTGATTCTTTGATTTTGATTTTTTCTTTTCTTTGCCAGGCTGATATATTAGGAATAACACTAGACAGAGCGTTTTGTTTCCCACGAGATATAAGTAGGAGTAAATACGATTTTGTTCATTATGTCGCGCGTTAATACGATAAGAAGCGACTGCTACGCTTGAGGTCCTGGGTTCGATTCCCCGGTCGAGCAATGTGTAATTGGAGTTTTTCTATAAAATTAAGGGTTTATGCCCGATTAATGGCAATAGGCTCGCCCCCTAAGTACGCATCTGTCTAATCCTTCGGGAAATAAAGACGTGATGGTATATCGTGTTCGGTACTCTCGTTATTTCTTTGACCCGGATATCGAAAAAAGAAAATAATGTGTTTGAAGAAACACCCCGCAAGAGGCAGGGCATAGTTGAATTGAATAACTCCACTTGAAATTGGAGCTGCCCAACTGGGGAAATACCTACACTTTGCAGAAAATAGTAGCCAAATAACATAGCACTGTACTATGTTGTGTTCCTAACGGTGAGCAAGATCGCCAAAGCTCCGCGAGGAAGCGTTATGTTGGCAGTGGGGGTACCGGTGTTATGGGTTGTCTACCGGGTGTGAAAAGATTTTTACAGGGTCGGCAACGGGCAAGTGATACCCCAGGTGTTGCAAGCGTTCATATAATAGGGTACAGTAACCACTTACCATCAGGCGGGCCATGTGCTGGTTTTCCACCTAAGCGGTAAAAGAAACCCTAGACCTTCTAACCATACCGTATCTTAGAAATCATTTTCAATGATTTTTGAAATACGATATAAATATGTTAATTTATTTATCTTTTGTCAACACATTTATCCGCAACGGCTTAAGCTATTATAATTTGGTCTTACATTGAACACGAAAATAATATCGATATCGATTCGAAATCGTAAACAATCACTATCACATCATTAATTAAAATGACAAAACAAAAGAGGGACATAGTCTCGCTACACTTTTAAAAATCGAGTTTTATGCATTATGTCATAGTATAAATAAGGCCTATAATTGCCAAAAAAAGGTAATTCTGCATTAAGACCTATAATTGGAAATCATAAATGGTGACATCCTATTGGATGATATATAATTGAAAATCAAAAAATGACATTTTGATGGATATTTCAAATTTAAATCTTACGTTTATTAGAAGAAGGCTGAAATTGTTAGTAAAAAAAATTTGCTAGTCTCGTGGGGAGTGCGGATAGTCTCGTGGGGAGTGCGGGTAGTCTCGTGGGGAGTGCATGTTTGAACTAAACGATTATTTTATACTCGATTATTGAATCGGTAACGTCCTCGATCATTATTTAATAAATTGTATTATGTGATTTAAATAGAAATAAATGAACTTTAATACTTACATACGGAAAATAACTCCATCTTTATCTAAATAAGATATTAGATATTTTTTCGCATACATTAACTGCACGTATATCGGTATTTACACGGAGCATTTATGATGACCTTACTGAGCGGAAACGATTCTGTTAATGAAAAATCGATTTCGGAAACAGTTTTGATAAACGCGTTAGATTTTTTAATCCACTACCTTGACAGAGGGGAATGATCATGAGAGGCGGGTCCTTATAGATAGATAGTCAAAGTTTTTATGCTAACTTTGTTCTAAAATTCTAAATGCATTATTACGTAGGTGTTTTTGTAAACATGATATTAATCCTTATCCAAATAAATACGTTATTCATCAGCCTTTAGACCGTTTGTTTGGTATCCGTGTGGACCGAGCTTGGGTCCGCTCGGACCCAACAAACGCTCTAAAGGACATATCCTCATTTAGCGTTCTTTTATTATTCCTGTTCCCGTGACATATTTTACTAAAGTTCCGCTCGGATACTCAATACTCAATTACCAACTAACAATATTGGCTATATCTTGAAGTGAGCTTCAATCAAAACATACTACAAGCTGCTGAAGGGGATCATCATCTTCTTACCACCTGTCAAGTGCCACCTGCCAAGTTTGCTTGAACTTGAACGCGATAATCTCAGGAACTATTGGTCCGATTAGAAAAAATCTTACGATGTTAGATAGTCCATTTATTGAGGAAGGCTATAGGCTATCATCCCGCTAAGACTAAGTAACTATTCCACGCAGACGAAGTCGCGGGCGGAAGCTAGTTAAATATAATTTTACAAGACAATGTTTTATATTTGATTTAGGAGATGGCGCCGCGGAAAGCCGTCGGACACGTTCAGCAACCAATGCCAATTTTCAAGTTTATAGAAGTGTTGAGATTTCACTGATTCAATCATAGTTCGCCATTAGATTACATTGTTCCTTAGTCGTAGTTATTGTGTCTGTTCCCATTCTTACAAGGTGGTACCTACAAAATAGCATTTCACATTTCCTAACTGTAAAAACAGCAGCGGTACTCGCGTGACATGGTTCCCATCGCTCCAAATTGTCTTGTTCTGTAACTTTATCTTTAAACTAGTTAAGTAGTATATTTGTATAATAAGTGTAATTTATTTTAGTAACGGAAATCTTCGACTGCGGGCAGGATTCGAACTTGCGTCTTCTGGTTAGATACACCAAACGCTACGTATGAGCATGCTAAGCCACCGCGAGTCCTATCCTCCAGGTCGAAATTTGCCTTCACAATATCTATTGAATAGCTTAGTTTCTGCTTTTCAACCAACATGACTTACTTCACAGTTAGTAGATATTTTAAAAAGGAAAATTTCCCTGGCCCTTACGAGCCCCTACGGACTGCAGACTGCCAGAGCCGCAGCAACCGAAGGAACTTTTTAGTACAATCTGAATCAGGCAGTCTCACCTCAGTCCAGCCTAGGAAAACTAAGTATCAAGCACAAAATCTACATACCTACACCCCGGAAGACTGAACTCCAATCGATTGTAACAACGAGATTGTGCACTCACTCTATCGTCACGTAGTTGCAAGGCGGCGGCCAGGGCGCGCAAGGCCGGTGGCGCGAGGTACGGCGCGCGCGCATACGCGGCCTCCAGCGCCGCCGCCTGCGCCGCCGTGAACGGCACCCGAGCATGCCGACCCGAGCGGCGTGCACGACCACCGCCACCGCTCACTGCACCTGCCGCAAAAACTTTCTGCTAAAGCCTTGAAGTTAAATTGACATTTAACTTTTGGTCGCAAGCAGGAGTTCGCTGAAGCGCTGCTGATGGTATAGTGCTAAACGTAACAAAGTGTTTCGGACACCACAACAGATTCTATCGTTTGGTTTCCAGCCGAAGCTTCGATGTTCGCTTTTCTTAGGCGACAGGAGACGCTCTGTTAGTTCACACTTCACATATCTGTTCTAGTATCCCCTGCCTACTTACATTGGCATTGGGAATTTTAGAGAATGATTTATCAATTACAGGAAATCATTAATGCCATTAAAAGGTTATTAGAAACACACTAACTATATTTAAACAATTAGTTAAACGGTAATCGGTACTGGCGTGCATATATCAATTGAAATAGGTCACTTCCAATTTATTATCGCCTGTCGATTTAGTTTACAACTTCATTTTTAAGCTTACGTGGTAGTCGAGGCGGCCTGTAGCGAGTGCAGCACAACCAGTCTGGAACTTCTATGTCCTCATTTCTACTTCTAGTATCGCTGCTTAGAATCCGGTCTATGCTAAAATCCAGGTGAGAGCCACACTTCGCACTCGACTGCACCGAAGACTCCATGACGAACGGTCACTGAATTCAAAAGCGACTAAATGTTATACATTTATCTGCTACCCTTAAAGTATCAGTCTCACAATGGTAGGAGGCGCGCTGGCAAACCACGCCTAGCATATTGGGGATGTATGGGGGTATAATAAATCTTATCAGTGACCGCGATCTATGGGGTACCTACTATGGACTGTACGCACCAATGAGCTCACGAGTGTTGTGACGTTAGTTCATTCATACGTTTTGCAAATTGAATGGTAAAGAGATACTGTTTGCAAACTCAAAAGGATGATATTACTTTAAGGGTTTGTGGGAAAATTAATTTGTATTTCTATTATATTGCCTTTGTTAGAGATTAATCGACTTGTAATATGATACCTTAACGTAATAGGTTATTCAAAATGTATGAATGTTATGAATACGATATGATGATAATTATGATATTGTGATACCTTTTCGATAGTGGATAGTGGAACCCGGTGGTCATTGGGTTTTCCGAATACTTGCGCTTGTGTTTGTAAAATCACGTTCCGTTCCAACCTACATACCTAAAAACTTATTTTCTGCCTATGTAGGTACCTACCTAGGTAGTTAGGTACCAATTCTACGTAACTTTGTCATAACGAACTAACCTATCCGTGGAAAAAAAATCCAATCAAAATTTTATTTAAAGCTTCCAATAAAATTATACGTATATTAGTATTCTTGCCTTTGGCCCAAGGTTTCACTCGCGTCCCAAAAGGATTTACTTACATAATATAAAGCCGATAACTTTGAGAAACCCCAAACAATACCTACAATTGGGAAAACCACTTTGCGTGATGCGTATATTTAAACATACAGCTTATACAAATAAAAAATATATTGCTCTTATAAGTCCCTTGAGTTTTTCATAAATATATTTTCTAAGTATTACTAACATCTTCTCGGTCAACTTAAAAGGACATCTCATTTTGTAAACTTTGGTCTAGCTACCCAATAAAAAATCCTACTTCAGCCTACTAAGTAAGTCTTAGTTGGTTAAAAATAAAAATGTGGAATGCGAATTCTATTCTATCACGCGAAATCGGCTTTTTGAACTTATTTGCATAAGATCTTTCTCATCCACTTAGTAATTACGTGACCGTTGTCCAAGGAGAAAATAAAGAAGGATTCTCCTGTTAATAAATGAAACATGCAAGAATTTAATTAAAAATTAAATGTTTAAATATTTAAAATTTATTATTTATATAAATTTTATTATATAAGTAATAATTATAATTTTATAATAAAAATATATAAATAATAAATAATTAAAATAATATAAGTATCGAAACCACCCATTCAGAGTTCATCAAGTCTACTTGCATTCCCGGATAATTAATATATCTAAATGAATAAATAGTATCTAAATGAATAGAAACGGGTATTCGGATTTTAATGTGATTTATTACCAACAGCAAATTTTTTTTTTATAAGGCATAGGTAGGTACCTAGTTTCTGTCTAAGTCAAGAGTCAAGACGGACGAAGTCGCCGGTAAAAAGCTAGTAATTGTACATAATAGTGACATCATAGATCCGACGTTTCATCTGAATTGTTTTTTGTTAGTCTCGGCTATGAATAGAAATATGAAGATTATGGATAGGTTCTTAGTCTTACAAATGAAAATTGTTAGCAGTAAGTACCTACATACCCAGGTACTTGAGAGAGCGACGCGTTGGACTACAATAATTGTACCGGAGAAAGATAAGAAATAATATTTTTTTAATCGTTTTGATGCGTAGCATTTTCCTAAAACCTATGAATTACATCTTTAATTTATTTAAGTTTTTAATTTAATTAAGTTGCAACTGAACACAATTTAATTATTCTATAAAGATTTGTGCAGCAAAACTGCAGACAGAATGTAGTGTATTATTTACATTGTGATAAAGTGCAGTGACAGCGGTACGGTACACACGCAAACGCTTGAGTACCACAATCATTATGTTATTGTTAAACCAACATTGAATTGCAACAGAAACAGAATCGCATAGGCTGGCAATTATCTTAAACCACTTAAATGTTACAGCAGGATTTGTCAAAGATCCACCGCACTGATAAAGAACGAACGCAGATGTTAAATTCAATTAGACTGAACACTACGGTGTAGGGAAAAAAACTTGTCTATTCTGACATTAAGACATTATTTAACTTTACGCTAATAGTTTAAAAAATATTTACTCATAGGTAATATCTAGAGACAATTAGATAGAACTTAATAGACAGTATGAGTAGATGGGATGGGACACTAAGTTTAGTCTAGATATCCGTCACATATCATATGCCTGTACTATACCTACTGTCACACGTCACACTTAAATAGGTACTTTAAATAAAATAAATAGGATGATGATGAAGGGTTGTGTTTTTTTATTGTAATGACGAATGATAAAACATCCCGCCTTGATAAGTGCCACCGCATAGCCATTGCCAGTAGATTTATCGTGTCCTGGTTTGGAGAGACTGTAGCCAGCGAAGACAACGCGGGAGTGGTAGGTATGTACTAATGGTTTTGCTGATGTATGGCTGCAGTTGCCTCTTACCATCCGGCGTAAGCATAATGGTCCTTGTAAGAATGTGTATATAATCAAAATTAAAAAAAATGTGCCATTTGATAAGCAAGAGCGACCCGTCTGCTTCTCAGAGGAGCCGTCCATGAATACACAATTATTTTTCAAAGGCTACAAACAGTTAATCTGGCTGCATACTCTATGAGAAACCGGTACCGGCGCGCACTATAATAATTGGCTATCAAGGTTGTCAGCCAGCCAAACCACTGGGCTCGCGTCTCTCACGTCACCCATTGTGTTGTGATTGTTAGCGGCATAAACACAGATTATAGAGACGTCTAAAAAAATATAGATTGTTATATAGTTATTATATTGTATTATATGTTATTATAGTTGCAATTGTATGCAATGTCTATCCCTAAATACTTTGAACTCGAGGGCGGCGACCGAATGCCACGAATCGGATTCGGAACTTGGCAAGTAAGTACTTACCATAGAAAGTTTAATTTATTATTTAGAAAATATCATATTAGATAATATACTGTGTAGGTCGAGCTAGGCTCAGTTTATACTCACGTAATTTCTATTAAAATATTAAAAAATCTTTTACACTCTAGTCCATAAACATGTTTTTGTCTAAATAAGTGAAACCGTGTGAAAATAACTGGATTCTAGATTAGTGTCTGTCTATGTAGTTTTTTTTCACTTCTCTCATGTAAATAGTAGAAGGCAATCGCAACTATGTCATATAGGTAAATTACTTCAGTAAGTATACCGTAGTCGCATACATATAACAAGAAGAACCATATAATTAATAGTTATAAGTTTCAGACTTGTATTTTTTGAGACAATAACTTATTTGATATCATTATTATATGTACTTAGGTGGGTACTAAAACCTTTGAATACATCGTCATCATCACGTTATGGCCAAGTAGGTCTAAAATTTAGTATTTTGCAGTTACTTCGTTTGATACAGTATCTCGAAGTAAGTAGTGTCTGTGCTTGGTTTGGTTGACGGTTGTAGGCGTTGATTAATTGTATGTTATAGATTTGACGATGTTACAAATTTTGCCAATATTATAATTGCCATGTATCCGGTTTATTGAAGACAATTTGGTCTTGTATCAAAATAACGTAAGTATGTATATTTATTAACGTCGTATCATCATTTCGTAGAGGAGGTACTTACTTACGTTAGAGTTGGAATCATTAAAACCAAAAACGAATTAACTGACTTTTTGTTGAAGTTATTTTTTTGCGTATTTTGCACATCATCATCATTTTATCTATGTATTACTTATATTGCAGACTTGAGGTCAATGTACATACAAAATTAAATACTCTTTACTTATGTTTTAGTTAGATACTTACCCGTTTCAAAACCGGAATGCGCTCCGTTATGCCATGTAATATATTAGGTTATCAAATCTGTATGAATTAGGTACATGATGGTACCACACGATATATTTTAGATAAACAAGAGGACTGAGAGGGTCCTGTCCAGACTGGTAAGGCGTGCCACCCAGTCCTAAATATTTAAAATCTATGTTTCCTCCTCTACTGTTTCCTTTCCATCATTTACTTTATTATTTTGATTAACTTATTTTTTTCTTTAAAGCTCTTTTATTTTTCCGTCTTTTACGATAGTTTAAGTATTTCTTTATAAGATTCCATTTGTTTTTGTGAACCTGCGTAGATGAATCTGCTATCACACATGGTACCTCACAGTATTCCTGAAAGTACATGTTACGTGATGCACAGGAGCATTTATTACTGCAAAATGAAATAGAAGCGCTTCCGTCGCAGTCTCCACTCGAGTGCGACAGTCCTCTCGACGTGGAAGCTCGACAAGAATTTGTATCCTGGGACCACTTCTCTTGAATACCGTGTTCACTATTTCGACATAGTTCCGAAGGCTTGGAAGTCATTACTTTTTGACACTGTTTGTCAGTTGGGAGTCCCTGCTGTTATGTCTAGCAGTGATTGTTGATTACCCATTAGGATCTTTAGTTGGTTTACACATCGTTATTTCAAAACGTAGAATTTGTATAATAAATCGTATTGTAAAAACATTACATAGCATACTGATAATAATTACATAGCAAAACTATGTAATTACTATTCAGTGTCTGTTACCCTACGGACAGCTAATTTTGACAAGCTAACGTCACGAACATGTCACGAACACAATAAAGTTGATGAAGGCTAACAAAAGAGGTTGTTAACGAAACAAAAGGTATCCTGTCTTTTTTTCAGTAATTTACTTTTATGGTAAATGTAGTAAATCAACCTTAAAAATAATTAGGTATGGCTAAAAAGTAAAGCCATGCTTATTGTTTTTAGGCTTCAGAAGACATCCTGGAGAAAGCGGTGGAGGCAGCCCTAGAGGCAGGGTACCGTCACTTCGACACAGCGCGTGTTTACGAGAATGAAGCACCGCTAGGCCGCGCGCTCAACCGCTGGATCGGTGGCGACCCTGCTAAGAGGAAGCAGTTGTTCATTGTCACCAAACTACCGCCTGGAGGTTTGTAAGAGTTTTACTATATTTATAATACCTACGCACCTAGATTAGGTACTTACTATTTCATTCACTTATCCGAGAGACGATGTGAGGACGTGAGCAAGTAAGGTATATAAAAGTACAGCAAGTTTCTGGCGTCGTCTGCTGTAACTAAACATTAGTTAGTTCCCAGCAGACGTAACGTATAGTACCGTAACGTGCTGTAACGTAGAGTAATTTATATTTACTTATAATATAAGTAAACTAGCTTCTGCCCGCGAGTTCGCCCGCGTAGCTTGATGATATATAGCCTATAGCCTTCCTCAATAAATGGGCTGTCTAACACTGAAATAATTTTTCAAATCGGACCAGTGGTTCCTGAGATTAGCGCGTTCAAGTAAACAAACAAACAAACTCTTCAGCTTTATATATTAGTAATAGATATACATACCATCACGCCTGTATTCCCCGAAGGATTAGGCAGAGGCGTACTAATGTACACCCACAGTTCGCCGGTATGTTTAGGTCCCATGTAATAGGGGGCGAGCCTATTGCCATTAACCGGGCACAAATTCCTAACTCCGAGCTGCTACTGGGAATTTCATAGAAAAACCCAATAACACTGCTCGACCTGGGAATCGAACCCAGGACCTCTAGCGTAGCAGTCGCGGTCAGGACCACTTGGCTATTGAGGCAGTTTTAGTTAGTAATAGATATAAATTACTTATATTTAATTAAAAGGTCAGGTGCGTAGTACTCGCAACCGGCGCGTAGGTATGTATGAGAAGATGTATGAATGACGCAGAAGCAAAAGAAGCATGCAAAAATCGTAGCAAGTGGTAGTCTATAGTTTCTGCCTACCCCTGTGGGAGAAGGGCGTGGGTGTATGTTATCTTAATTAATTATCGTTTACATAGGAAACAGGCCAGAGTTGGTTCAGGAGTACTTTGACGCTTCACTTCGCGATCTCAATCTTGATTATGTGGACCTGTACCTGATGCACACGCCTTTCGCGTTCAAGCATATCCCAGGAGACTTGCATCCGAAGAATCCAGATGGCAGCATGCAGGTTGACCTCTCGACTAACTTACTGGAACTATGGAAGGTAAACTCCTTACTGCTCAATCAAAAGCATAATAAAATTGACAATGTCAACTTTGATGTCAACACATCATGGCCTTTACTTGAGACAGACGGTCACTTAATACATACAAATTTTATGCGTATATCCAAGTCGAAATTAATCATATACTTGTTAGTGTACTTTATATCTTAAACATTTATCAGGCAAGCAATAAACATGGGTGTTTTATACACAGAAAATAATTGTATCACTTGCCCCATAATTCAAGGACAAAATTCAATTAAAAGCGAAGTTAACATAAATGCTACATACCGCAGTGACGAAATATACAAAGAGTGCAGTTATCAACGTCCAGCGACCAATTTTTTTAAGACTAAAAAAAGAAAAGTATGTTCTAACCCTATACTCAAGTCGCAAGAAATCAGAAATCTTCCTAGGAATAAACAAAATATCTATACACAGTACTATTGGCCAAAACCGTATCACAATCCAATAACAGAAAAACAATTCAAGGTAAAAGAAGTTATACAAAATACATCTCAACACTCCTCTAACTTAAACTGTGATAGTGTTCAATTATTCGAAAGCCAGCTGGACACTAGTAATATACAAACGTCTCATATTATATCCACAGAGCACGTGGGTACTTCTGTGGCTTCGTTCCTTAAATCTAAGCAGTCGTTGACCACTAAAGTCAAAACGTGGTATAAAGTTACTTTCCCAAAATTAGTTTGCCCATGTTGTACAGGTGGAAGTGATGGCATGGCACCATACCACAATGAAAGTGTGGCAGCATCCTACGAAAGCATTGATTTGAAGGCCTGTTCTAATAATGCTCTTCACTCCTTAAACTTGGACGCATCTCTAATGAGCATCATACATTTACATAGAAGCTTGAAAACGAAAAGAACACCAAAATATTATCCAAAAATATTATGTGGTGTCCTCCGCAATTCTTATAAAAACACGGTATGCATACTCAACTCCCTCAAATAACTAGTCCTCTAAAATGAAAATATGTCAGAAAAAAGGCTTCAACGCCTATTAAAATTACGATGACAGGCAGAGATTAAAAGCATGTCAAAGGTGACATTCTCAATACATGAGATAATGTACTAATTCTTTTTCATTCAAGCCTGAATATTGCTGAATTATTTGTCCTTATTATGACTATTAATAACCATGGCTAATTGCCTTTTAATTAAAACCCCGACTAACAGGCCAAACATGCATACATAGATGAATCTCTACCATGAAAACGACGGTGCACCCGGCCACTCGAGACGCCGCTAGTAACACGAAATACAACCCTTATTTAAAGAAATCAAGCAAGGTATTTGAAAAATGTAAATACTACTGCAAAAGAATAATCGGTTGTGGATGGTGCTTAGAAAAATGGCGAAATCGTAAAGGCACTCCAGTTCACATGGTGAGAGAAAGGGCTAATCTTGGAAAGGCTATACCAAATCCAAAGATTTCGGCAGCATCATCCAATGTACGGACGACAGCGTCAAATGTTTCGAAGGCAGCAAATGTGCCAAAGGCACCGAATGTGCCGAAGGTACCGAATGTGCCGAATGTGCCGAAGGTACCGAATGCGCCTAAGGTATCCAGCCGGGTGCCGTTTCGAAATATACCTAGAAACGCAGGACAGTCAAAGCATAGAGTACATAACAATACATCAGAAAATGGACTCGATAAAAATGAAACGCAGATATATTACTACACCATAAAATCCAGTTTAGATTCAAATTATTCAAAATATGACCCCACGATGAATTCTAATGATTTTATTAAAACTACTCATAAAATTCATGGAAAATGTGAGCCATCATTGCAATGCATTTATTTACATGAGGAACATCCATTGAATATGCATAGCGACTACAACAAAGTGTTCGCAAATAACACTCGTACATTTGGTCAGTGCTACGCAGCCCCTTTAAAACAAATCCCCAGCTCAACAAAAAATACAAAAAGCAAATTTTTTAGATTATTTTCGTGTTGTTGGAGGGGAAAACAAAAGAAAGGGGCTAATAGATTAACACACAAGGGACCAAAACAAATGGCTACCGCCAGTCCAACTCCTTTCAGAACTGCAGGAGCTGTCGTACAAACAGACATTCCCGTAATAAGTCCTTTTAAGGATTCATTCGATTTTGGCTGTCAATACAGCCTAAACTCCAATCATAGCCTTGAAATCGTCTCACAAATATTAACTAGATCTGACTCTCACTTTTCGTCATCAGAGAGTATTAATAGTGCAAGTTGGCGCCGTCGTTTTCGAAAATATAAGAAACCACCTAGTGTCCTTCAAGTAATGATGTACACTCTAGCTAGAAAAATTAAAGATAAGCATTCCAAAACCCCAATTAGAAACAAAAAGAATAACGTGGTTGTACTGCGAGTACCCAAAAAATTCAGCAATACTTCAACAATTGACACGGTATCCACAACCCGGAACAACATTAAATTCGATAAATTTGAAAGGCCTCTTATAATTAGGGATGTGTCATCGCTCGATCATACTCGCGTAAATCGTGTCGTTTGCTCTCGAAACAAAATATGGGGGCCAGGAGAAGTGCTCCTTAAAAAGCCTTGAAAAGACTACGGCATAACGGTAATATAACAAATTTAGTAGCTCTTTGATTTTAAGAATTGAACAGGACTTTATTATGTAAATTGTGTTTTCAGACATTGCAAAAATTGAAGGAGTCCGGTCGTGTGCGGCATGTCGGGGTATCGAATTTGAACGCAGAGCAGTTGGAGCGTGTGTGCAGCGTGGCCAAGCCGGCGTGCCTACAGGTGGAAGTGCACGCGCTGTGCCAGCAGCCGGCGCTGGTCGCCACCGCTAACAAACTAGGAGTGCCCATCGTCGCGTATTCGCCACTCGGATCTAAAGCACTTGCTGACAATTTAGCAGCTAAAACTGGGTAAATTAAATGTTTGTAGTTAGCTATAAAACCTGTAACAGAATAAGCGAAAGACCTGAAAGTAATCGATTACCTACAGAGGTTTTTGATATGTGTTAATTTTTCCCGAAAAGATAATTACAATAGGACATGAAAAGTCAGTCAAAATCATTTCACCTATTCAATATAGACTACTAAGTAGTAATTTTTTAACGTCAGTTTCACATTAAAGACGCGCCCTAAACGCCCGCCATTCACCGCTTCCTACCTAGTGTTTTCGCTGGGAAAAAGAAGCAGAGCAACAATCTCCTCAGCAACACAGTTCCTAGGCGTTAAATACATACAATAGAATTCAAAACTTTGTTTTGATTTATTCATTGCTACATGTCAATTGCACATGTTATGATTATGGCATCGAAGTTAGGTAATACTCAAACAGTATTCATAAGATAACCAAGTGTCCTTTATTGTAATTTTTATGTCAATTTTAAAATTAAAACAAAATTTTAGAAACTTACAGAAGTAAGCTTACACGAGCACTGATATTAATAATATGCAATACTGGACCCAGAAGGCGATTCGATCAAATATTTAATAAAAAGCTATGGCCCTCTGATCCATCAGTGCCTTGATTTATGGATAACTATTATAATTATGACTCGATTTTCTAATTGACGTGTTTGAGGTCTTGTGCTGGTTTCGTTACACGTTGAATATATCCACAGATTACTATGCATATGTGTTGTAGCAAGCTATATATGTATATCAGTAGTACATAATCTCCGAAGCAAAAAATATCCAAATATTTGTGCGGCAGGCGTAAATAGGTACTCAGATAAACAGACAGAGTTACTTTTGTACGACCAGTGATAATAATTTATATGTAAATACTAGCTTCTGCCCGCGACTTCGTCGGCGTGGACTTCAGATAAAGAGCCCATGTGTTATTCCAGACTATAATCTATCTCTGTGCCAAATTTTATCCAGATCCGTTCAGCCGTTCTGGCGTGAAAGAGTAACAAACATCCATCTATCCATCCATCCTTACAAACTTTCGCATTCATATTATACTAGCTTCTGCCCGCGGCTTCGCTCACGTGGAGCTTTATCAGGAGTAAAAATGGAAAACCAGTATTGATGACCTCTTTTTTGTATGGGCCTCTATACATCAGGGAGGTCAAGATACAGAATATTGAATAATAGAATAATGAATCCTGAGATACAGCTGTATTTCAGGATTCATTTAATTAATTGAGATAAGAAGTTCACCAGTTTTTAAGTTGGAGCACATACTTTCTAACAGTGATAACAAAATTAAAATCTATTCAGTAGTTTTTGCGCCAACCCGTAACAAACAGACAAGAATTTTAAAAATCACATTTTTGGATTCGGTAACGTTTATATTTATTTTTATTTTTTTTGTGCGTGTGGAAAATCCTCATGGACTTCCGCCGCCCGGGGAGGCGGCGGGGCGTGTCGGACTCCACCCAGAGTGGGTGACCTACCGACTAAAAACCACACGGTGTTCCTTCCTGCACGTTTGCGTCGGGGGCTACGGGAAACAGAGAATTCGTCCGCGGCCCCCGACTGGTGCCGGCCCGCCGCAGCGGGTCCCGTCTGATTGTGTAGGGGGAGAGTGAGGCGTTGGACTCCCCCCCATCGCCTTAGAGGGGCGCGCGTGGAACACTACGCGCCACCGCCTCGGGTCCTATAAGGGGGGCGTGGCGGACGTCCCCGCGTCCGCCACCCCCGGACCCATTTATGGAGGCCGGAAGAGGGCATTGTCGGCCCTCCTCCGACGCCCGGCGCGCCGGCTGCGGATCGGGTTAGTGCTGACACACTCCCTCTCCCGTTCCGCAGCTTCCTTCTGCGAGATGACTGTTTCGCAGAAGGCGATCACTGCATCAACGTTTATATACCCTAACCCACTTGTTTTTTTTAAATATCTTCAATGTACAGACACAGCTTTTTTACAATTTTATAATAGTAAGTAGAGATAAGATTGAGAGAAGATTAGTAGGATAGTAGGATATTAGTATGGATATCTTCTATTATAATCATCATTGCAATAAGATATTTTACTGATAATTTTTATGGCCACATGAAAGTTTTAACCATAAATAGAGCCCATAAACACAAAATTAAATTAAATCATCCGCCGAGCCTTATCCCAACTATGTTGGAGTCTGCTCTGCTTCCAGTCTAACCAGATGCGGCTGAATATGAGTATTTTACTCGAAGCGACTGCCATCAGACCTCCGCAACATAATTTCTGGGCAATACCGATATTCGGAGGATAGACTGTTTATTCTTGATAGGCGGTTGATAGGCGCTTGATAGACGGTTGTCAGGCTTTTTTGGGCTTCAGACTACCACTTACAATCGTAATAGATGTTCGCATGACAACCGGAACCAACAACTTCACGTTATCTCCAATGCACGGAGGGGTCTTGATGTGTTAATAACGGTCACCCAGGCATTCACACACTGACCGCAGTGAGTGCAGCTTAACTTTGCAGATCAGTTGATCAGCTTAGTTATTAATTAGTCACAAGCTCACAAGCTGTCATTATCAAAAGTAAAATTGAAATCGGTTAAAAAATATGGAAATTATAAGCATTTAAATAAAATTTTATGCTAGTCAGAGAACTGTCAATGACGATTGAAATTATTTTTTCACAATAAGAATTAATATCAGCATTATTTATTTATAATATCCTAGCAGTTCACCGCGGTTGCGATCTAAAGTGATGTTAAACTTTTATCACCGCCGCTGTTGCTTCCCCGTAAAATGTGAAAATCCAAAAAAAACCCTGAAAAACTTCTTTATTTATTTATGATGAATAGCTACAAACGCAACTTTCAAGTGGTTTAAAAAATCCGGCTAGCCCATACATACTTTCACCAGTTTCCCTCCCCTTAAAATGTGAAAATCAAAAAATCCTGAAACACAAACTATTATTATTTTGAGTAACTGTCATTATATTTTTTGTGTTTACACTTTGTAGTTATATGGTTGTGCGTT
The DNA here is from genome assembly GCA_947256265.1 of Acronicta leporina. NCBI lineage: Eukaryota > Metazoa > Arthropoda > Insecta > Lepidoptera > Noctuidae > Acronicta > Acronicta leporina. The sequence goes on from OX366529.1 coordinate 6,076,743, forward strand.
GATAGGTCACTCAGACAGTCAAGACGAGCAATTTTATAATTATGCGTCGATAACCATTGTTATTTTGGTGTATGCAGGCGGGAGTACCCCGACCTTCTGCAATTGCCTGTGGTAAAGAGCATTGCGCAAACGCACGGCCGCACGCCCGCGCAGGTGTTACTGCGATACACTCTCCAGCGTGGCCTGGCCGCAATCCCCAAGAGCACAAACCCCGCTCGCATCAAACAGGTAAACACAAGAATATTTACATAGTATAAAAAGGGGTGTTCTTATAAAGCCTCAGCGACTGCCGATAGATAAAAAGGGGAGAAGTTAAATCGTAAGTGCTGACCACAGTAAGTAGTAAATATTGTAGAGAGTTATCCTTGTCTTATTTGTGCAGAATATCTCGCTGTGGGACTTTATGCTTAGTGAAATTGAAATGAAAGAGCTGGCTGCGCTGGATCGAGGAGAAGACGGACGCATCTGCGACTTTTCGTTCTTCGGGGGCATCGAGAAACATCCTGAGTTCCCATTTAAAAAATAGAATTTAAATTTCTAAACATTTAATCATATTGAAGTACTTATAGAATTGTAATAAAAAATAAGAAACTAGTGGTCTTATCCTTTCCTTTTGCCAAGATTGACTTTTTGCCCAACTACGAAGAAGGAAGCTTATTTATCTCATTATGAATGTAGGTATGTGTCTATGTAAGGATGTTTTTGTGACGGGGTTGGAAATGCTGTATGCACTATCCACCACTCCAGGGAGAGCGGTGGGTTGTGTCGGACTCCGCTCTGAAAAGAGCGATCTACCGACAAAAACCGACCTCGGCGTTTCGCGTCACCACTTTAGTGCCGGGGCTACGGGAGCGCTGTAGCATTCGTCCGTGAATGGATCTTTTGATCCTAGCTCTTGTCAAGCTACCGATCAGATTTTGACAAATGAGTTGTCAATTGATTCGTCTTATAGCTCAGTAACCCAAGCACAGTAGGCTACAGTCTAAGCACGAAGAACTATCGAATTCGTATCGTAAACGTATCTTTTTTCTGCTACAAATCTCATAAATACCCTGGCCACAGATAATAGAATACTAGCCCTGGCACTCAGCCCTGGGCACACCCACTTTCGCTTCATCTACGTTCATTAACCTCCTTCTCATACAGATTATTCTCGATTTCGATACGAATACGTTTTCGCAAGTTGTTTGTGCTTGGGCTACAGTTCTTCACAGTAAGAAATAGAGATTATGATTTTTGAAAAAATGGTGTAATAAATATGGTCTACGAAACATAAAAAAGGGATCCGAAAAATAATGAAGTTTAGTCGAATTTAACAAATAGCGTACCTACTGAGTATATGGTGTTACAGGAAATCCGAAGTCAATGATGCTGAAAGTAGGTAGAGGTACCTACATATTTTTAAAATATGGAGAAGCAGAATCATTCTTCCTATGAGAGTTTTCAACGTAGGTACTTAGTTGAAACTTAGACAAGTCTTTTGGGTCAGCTAAAGTATGGAAAAGATTTTTTAACTCTTTTCTATTATTCCTCAGAAAAGCCATCGAGCCCAGTTGTCGTATGAACACGAATAACTATCGTTACTGGTAGTCAGAACCCTAAAAAGAGAGGAGGAGCTCTTTAATTCTTATTTACTTACTAGCTTGCCTGACAGACGATGTTCTCTCCAAGTTTCAACTACCTCGTAAATCCCAAAAAACAAGGATTCTGGTTTTCCATTTCCATATTTTTAATACACAGCGCCATTGACCTCTGAATACCTTATTTCCTACCTATAAATTACTTAATTTCAAATATTTCTTCACATGGTATTGACGTGAAGCATGGAAATATAAACAAATACCTACTTACATAGATAAATCCACTGTTACGAATAGCATATTCCAATCTGAATTTGTCTGGGGATCGAGACAATATATCCGCACCTGCAGAATTACTTGATGCAATTGTAAGAGAGGATGACGAAGAAGTAATAAAATAATTAAAAAAACTTGTTTAATTGTTCTATCAAAACGGGAAGCAAGGGATACATAGCTTAATCATAAGTCGCAATAACGTCATTCGAATCTTCATATCACTCCCATTCGCAACAGTGGATTTCGATACAAAGACTTTTGTACTAGCGTACCATTCAGTTTTTCGAATTAGCGTGCGTCGCAATAACGTCATTTGATATACTTAGCGGTTTTCGACTTATTTCGAACTGGCATACCACTCTTAATTTTTTTCGAAATAGCGTGCGTCGCAATAACGTCATTCGAATCTTCATATCACTCCCGTTTATAGTAGTTACTGTAATAAATGTAGAAAAATATTTCTTTTACTATTTATTAATTCACTAGAATTTTGTATACATAATTTTCCCATTGCCTCAATAGCCAAGTGGTCCTGAGTGCGACTGCTCCGCTAGAGGTTCTGGGTTCGATTCCCAGGTCGAACAAATGTTATTGGGTTTTTCTATGAAATTCCCAGTAGCAGCTCGGAGTTAGGAATTTGTGCCCGGTTAATGGCAATAGGCTCGCCCCCTATTACATGGGACCTGAACATACCGGCGAACTGCAGGTACACCTCTGCCTAACCCTTCGGGGAATACAGGCGTGATGGTATGTTATGTTAATGATAATTTTATTATGTTGATATCGGTACCTATTGCCCAGAAATTCGGTTGCGGCTCGGCGGCGGCCTGATGTCAGTCGCTTCGCGTAACAGATTGATATTGAGACACGATTCGAAGTGGATAGACTGAGACAAACTCTACCATACGGAAAAGTCTACGAGGATATCAAACAGCCTGGTACATTCCATTGGAGTTCAGTCTTCTATATAAGCTTTCTTACTTAGGTTTTACTTGACGACATTTTGAATATAATTAAACATACATAGGGTACTGAATCTGTCAAGTGACTTGTAGTTTTTTTGTGAAAAGTTGGATACCTATATAGTCAAAGTGAATTACGTAATTAAAATAACTAAAAAACCCGACTGCATAAAAACACTTTAAAAAAAACTAAAAAGACAAAAACAAGTCTAGTAGTCCAGACCTATGTAAAGTAATATTGAATTACTACACCATTTAAATGTTTTCATGATCTTGCCGTCGGGACCCATTCAAAATAGTGACCGTCTCTAAAATTCCCAGTAATGGGTCCCGACTGCAAGATCATGAAAACATTTAAATGGTGTAGTTATTCAATATTACTTTACATAGGTCTGGACTACTAGACTTGTTTTTGTCTTTTTAGTTTTTTTTAAAGTGTTTTTATGCAGTCGGGTTTTTTAGTTATTTTAATTACGTAACTTGTTTCCGGATTTTTAGTGCAAAACTACGAAAAATCTGCAGACGTTTAAAACTAAGGTGTGTTATTTACTTGTGCAAGATTTATACAATACTGTTACGGAATGTTCAAAACATATTTTTCAGCCCACGCATTAAAGCGCATAAAATCCGCCATTTTGTTTTTTTTTTTAATTTCATGTACCCAGTGACACTCGTGCCATCAAGACAAATCTAATGAGGTATCATTTATCTAAATCGGTTGCACCGTTGAATAGTTACGAGTGGACATAGGAACGGACATACATACATACATACATACATACATACACGTCAAACACATAACCCTCCTCCTTCGGCAGTCGGGTAAAAAGGTAGGTACACCCAATATAACATTCTTGGGTACACCCTAGCAATGGCACCTTAGAAGTTTTATAATTTAATGTTTGACATAAAATGTAGACAAGTATTTATTAAGAGCCACACCTGTAAAATAATAGATATCACAACGAGTGATCGTGTTACTCGTATCTAATTTATATTCACTATACTGTTTGCGTGGAGGTGAGTTGTATAAGTTGACCTCTGCGTTGTAAGCATTGGTATTTAACATATAATTACGTATTTAGTCAAATATACCTATTTTTCACAGAATATATTGAATGCGATGACGTTCCGACGGAGAATATATGGTCCCGAATACCTACTATTCATAAAATTAGTGATAATTTAGATGAACGCATTTAACTTATGCTTTAAGGGTGATAGTGGTTAGAGCGCTGGGCTGGCCCGTCATGCGTAGGGTAGGCGTACCTACATTAAATAAATATCAGAAATCTGCCGCACTGGATCAGCGTTATCCCTCTTAACCTAATAGGGTACTGTGCCGCCCTAATTATTTAAATAGAAACCATCGACTTCTCAGCGAAATCTCTCTCATTCTCAGGGGGTTGCTAGATGCTCGTTTCGTGCGCTACACTAAGTAGATAAAACGTAACATGATTATTTATTACAGTTATTTATTATTTCGTATTGTGTTACTCGTATTTTATAATAATTGTATATATTTTTTAATTATAGCCTATTCTTAGCATAAATTTAGGTACTTGTCTTTACTGTCGCTGAATAAATGTTTCTTCCTTTCTTCTATTTTCTTTTGAATTATGAGTGAGCAAAACCGGTTGCATCAGCTAGTCAAAGTTTAGTCTTTATGCAAACTTTTCGAATAAATTATTATTGATACTAATGTAAACAGTATTGTGTCCCGGCGCACCCTGTTCCGCCTGAAAATTACTTGTCATGCTTTAGTACCATGTGTTGCAATTGACTGGGACGGCTGTGCCGCCGAAAATCTTATTAGTGTCGTCATAAATAAATTAAATTGAAATTATGTCAGTAATTTTAGGCGGTGCAGTGAAATTATATTACTATTTAAATGAAGATATTGCAGGTACAACATTTTATTAGATCCGCTGGTTAAATAGTATCTTTAAGTAACTAGGTATGCATTTATCAGATTCACTATAAAAATAATATTTTATAAGACCCCAGGACCGAAGATTGGTTCCTGATAAGAACGCCATGGCTGGGCCTGACTATAATGATGCTGTACCTGGTGACAGTGTTCAAGTGGCTGCCCAACTTCATGAGCAACAGGCCTGCTTACGAACTGCGGAGTATTATTGCCGTGTATAATGCGGCTCAAATAATTGGCTGTGCGTATATTGCTTACAAAGTGAGTACCTATAAATTAATGTTTTTTTATTTAAAAGCCTACTTTTCCAATAAATATATATCTAGGTACCTACCTATTCATCGCACTCGCGACACAGACAGCGCCTGCGCGATAAGTTTGCGTAACGGACTGCCGGAAACCCTCGCGATAAAGATTGCTAATATGTCGCAAAATATTAACTTACTATAACGCCTGTATTTCCCGAAGGATTAAGCAGAGTCGTACTAATGAACATCCCCATTTCGTTGGTATGTTTAGGCCCCATGTAATTGGGGGCGAGCCTTTTACCCCTAATAGGGCCAAATCTCTAACTCCGAGTCGCTACTAATAATTTCATAGACAAACCTAATACCTAACACAGCTCGATTGAACACATTGCCGATGTCAAACACCGCCGTTCCAGAAAATCTACAGTTTGTGAACATACCATAGACAAGACCCAGCACTACATCAGATTTGATAAACCACAAGTCATCGCAAAAGAAAACCGATTCCTACCTAGGATGATTCGTGAGGCTATTGAAATTAAAAAACACCCAAATTTCAATAGAGAAGATGGTTGGGTCTTACCAGCTGCTTGATACCCCATTATAGAATCTATTAAATATAAATCCAAGCCCAAAACTGCAAGACAAAAGGATACGGTGAGCTCGTTCTGCGTGAATCGGATCACTAATAATTAACAAAAATGTAAGGTAGCTGTTAGTAATTTTAACATTGAGACGTCCAACACCTCAGTTTACCCGTGACCATGGATGCTGTAAAGGATCCGAAACGTCGGGAATTAAATAAAATTAATACAACGCGATAAAATCCGTAAAAAATAGTTTTATTTCAATGTCTAATATTCGCGTAAGTGTCAGAAACCAGTATGATTAGAGTTTGGTTAAGATTCACACTCGCGTAAGCATTCATCATGCAGTAAATGTGTAAAGCATATGTCGCAAAATATTAACTTACTATAACGCCTGTATTTCCCGAAGGATTAAGCAGAGTCGTACTAATGAACATCCCCATTTCGTTGGTATGTTTAGGCCCCATGTAATTGGGGGCGAGCCTTTTACCCCTAATAGGGCCAAATCTCTAACTCCGAGTCGCTACTAATAATTTCATAGACAAACCTAATACCTAACACAGCTCGATTTGGCAATCGAACCCAAAACTTGTCGGAATTAAAATAATAATATAATTATTTTTGTTTTAACTTGTACTTCTTTACAGAGTCTATCGCTTGGATGGCTGAACCATTACTCTCTAGTATGCCAAGGAACAGACGACGGACCTTATGGAATTGAATATGCGTGGAATGTCTGCTACGGATACTTCATTATGAAACTCATTGATCTCCTTGATACGGTACCTATAACTACCTCATCCAATATTTGTTTTTACCTAGGCTGCAAACGTGGCTTGATCATGTTTGGGTTGAGTTAACCGAGATACCAAACTGAAGACAGAAAATGCAAGAGGTAAGTAGATAAGACGATGCCACACCCTGACAAGGTAGGTTACCTGGTGTCTCTCATGAAAAAGGGTAACATTTTACATTAGAAGGTAGATTAGGTACTTAAGTTACCACTAATTTTGTACTTGACGGTTTTGATACTAGGAAGGTTAGGAAGCGGCTCTTTATGTCTACTTTCGGGGCACGCAGACACGTTAATTGTATGTCATTACGAACTTACATTACGGGTACAAACTACCTATGAAGTACCTACCTAAACTTATGTTGTTTTATTTTGTCGTTAAATTCTATGTTCATAGGTGTTTTTCGTACTGAGAAAAAAGCAGAACCAAGTAACCTTCTTACACGTGTACCACCACTTTGGAATGGTGGCTGTTTCCTGGGGCATGGTCAAATGGTTACCAGGTAAGTTAACCAATTTCATAATCTCAAAAAAGCCTACAGGGATACCTACTAGTAACACACTAACAGAGTTGTTCTGTATAATTAAAGCGCAATAGGTAGTCGTGAAAATTTATGCGCGCTCTTGGTTTTTTTCTCACCGAGCTTCTAATTAAGGTTGCCACTGAAAAATAAATCGACTTGTCATTTTTCACCTAGGAAATTAGGCTTAACACGTTAAATAAGCCTAATTTCCTATGATTTATCGATTGCAGGAGGCCACGTGACGATGTTGGTAACACTAAACTCCATTGTTCATATGATTATGTACGGCTATTACCTGCTAACAATATGGGACGAGTCTTACAAGAAGTCAATTTGGTGGAAGAAGTATGTGACTCAAATACAAATCGTAAGTGCTCTATCAATAATTTACTATCGTTTTTAGTAGGCGCTTCGCGTAAGTTGTACTTACACAATTTACACATAGTAAGGTATTACTGTATCATTAGTATTTTCGCTAGTCATTAAACTTGCACATACATTTTCGAAATGATGTAGGAAGGTATACATGAGTACCTACTAAAGGTAGGTTATAGGTAGGTATCTAAATATATATCTACACAAAGGTCAGTTTACAACTGTTACAACAACACCTACGGATTGCCTCGGGCTTCGGTATATGTCGAAGTTGGATTGTATAATACGCCATTTTACATAACCGCTAGCTGTTTTACGAATTGTAGCAATTGTGCATAGGTACGAATACATGGAAGAAATTTGGGTTATTTTGACGATCTAGTTAATGTCATTGATCTAGTTTAACTGCTGCTATCACAAACAGCGCCACGTGCGCAGAATGTTAGAACTAAACTTTACGATCCGACGGACTTTTCATATCACGCTATTTGACCAGCGCGCTGTATTGAAGAACGAAAATAGGATACTACGATAATTTCCTTTACGGTCACATCTATTTCTAATCCACGCTAGCATATTCTTGCCGGAGAACCAGTGTTAGTTACTTCGCGTGCACGAAGGCATCTTGCTAATTTTCGGTTCACAACTAGGTACAAATATGTACCTAGGTATTTAAGTATACTTACCTACTTTTAACCAAATCCCTAAATGTAAGTACTTCTTACGTCCATTAGACTAAGAAATTAAATTTTATTTTGTAATACCTACCTAATTTGTTTTAATTAATTTCAGCTTCAATTCTCGCTTCTGCTAGTGCACTTCATATCGTTGGTGGTGGTGCGCGAGTGTGACTTCCCTCGTGAACCCGCCTACATACTCATCCCACAGAACCTATTCATGGTCATACTCTTCTCGGACTTCTATTATCGATCCTATATCAAGACTAAGAAATCGTAACTTTCTTTAATTAAATATTGAAGGTAGCACTTGTTTTATTTCGACTCACTAGATAAACGGATAGGGTCCAATTTAGCGTTGCACAATGCTGCTCAGTACCTACCCATGACCGATGCTTTTTTTTCCTAAATTATATATGCCGTTTATTCATGGAATCTTTACAGCGTAACCAGACTTGGTGACGAGGCACCGAATGCCTCCAGCCAGGAGGAACTTATAAACTAAGCAACAGCAGCTAAGGGATTCCCTTAACGGGACTCGGGCCTCGGCTTAGGGCGTTGCTGGGGGGACGGCTGGATCTGGTTTAAATTATTTAGGAACTAATTTAAAGCTACTGGCTCGGCGCGGGCCAGCTCAAGCAAGGGTCGGGGATGACCGATTCGAAGGGCCTATAAGTACCTACGCAGGTAGGTACGTACAGGCCCTTCGAATCGGTCACAGCACGCATACGTGTGCTGTGCGCAGTGTGTGTGAATAATAGTATTATTACTAATTCAATAATATCACATCACATCTTAGACCGATTCCCAATAAGAAATCCGTCGTTAGATTTGCTTACTAGAGGTAGGATTTTTAGTAAGCAATTCCACCGACTGATTTGTTATTGGGACCGGCCGTTAGTCGCCAAAGGTAGGCAAAAAATGCTGTGCAAAAAATGTGTAGCAATGGGTTCTCCAGTATCTCCCATTGTTGCTGATATCTTCATGGAAGATTTTGAGGAGACTGCCCTACAATCTGCACCTTGAACACCAAAATTCTACAAGCGGTACGTAGATGATACTTTCACCATATTACCATCTAATAAAGTAACAGCATTTTTAGATCACCTTAACTCCTTAAATTCTAAAATTCAGTTTACTATGGAGGAAGAGGCCAACAACTCTTTAGCTTTCTTGGATGTCTTGGTAATTCGTACCCCCAATAATACCTTGAGTCACACTGTGAATCGAAAGAAAACCCATACAGACAAATACTTAAATGGTGAATCACACCACCACCCAACACAGTTACCTACCGTCGGTAAATCTTTGTTTCAGAGAGCGCCTGGGATCTGTGATGAGCAACACCTGGCTGCAGAGCTTCAACATGTCAAGCAAGTGCTACATGACAACAATCTCCGAACACCGCGCCCTCGTCACAGAAACCGCGTGAAACGTGCCACAGTCGAGCGTCTACCTGCTGTAATGCCATATGTTAGAGGAGTCACAGACAAGATTGGCTATATCTTGAAGCGAGCTTCAATCAAAATATACTTTAAGCCGCTGAAGAAGATTATTCAGTTCTTACCTCCTGTCAAGTGCCACATACCTCTTCAAAATGCAGGAGTATACAAGCTTGATTGTGAAATGATTGCGGTCTCTCATACATAGGCCAAACTAAAAGAAGCATAGGGACCCGCGTAAAAGAACACATTGCCGATGTCAAACACCGCCGTTCCAGAAAGTCTGCAGTTTGTGAACATACCCTAGACAAGACCCAGCACTACATCAGATTTGATAAACCACAAGTCATCGCAAAAGAAAACCGATTCCTACCTAGGATGATTCGTGAGGCTATTGAAATTAAAAAAACACCCAAATTTCAATAGAGAAGATGGTTGGGTCTTACCAGCTGCTTGATACCCCATTATAGAATCTATTAAATATAAATCCAAGCCCAAAACTGCAAGACAAAAGGATACGGTGAGCTCGTTCTGCGTGAATCGGATCACTAATAATTAACAAAAATGTAAGGAAGCTGTTAGTAATTTTAACATTAAGACGTCCAACACCTCAGTCTACCCGTGACCATGGATGCTGTAAAGGATCCGAAACGTCAGGAATTAAATAAAATTAATACAACGCGATAAAATCCGTAAAAAATAGTTTTATTTCAATGTCTAATATTCGCGTAAGTGTCAGAAACCAGTATGATTAGAGTTTGGTTAAGATTCACACTCGCGTAAGCATTCATCATGCAGTAGCACTGCCGCTTGCATAACTTGACAGCTAATGTTCATCAAGGCCAGTGTCGAATCATTTTCCGCATCTTTCAAGGGTGACACCGCGAGTCCGCGACCGCCATCTAGCTAGTTTTATGCCTCATGAATTCGATGGCCCAATAGGCAAAGTAGATCGTTCAACATATCGAAATGATATTAAACCTCACAAGCACGTAAGTATTAAGCGAACGAACGTAACTATCTTTCAGGGGCCCGGTGCGAGCTTCTATAACAGTTGTTAAAATTCCTAGTGTGGTAATTTCTGTGCCCCTCCAGGGTACGTTGTGGCTGGGCACCGCCGGCACCACCCTAGTTACGGCACAGCCCGTGTCCAGCAGTGGGATAGTAAATGGCTTGATGTTGTTGATAATGATTACAAACACAATTTAATTAAAATAACTTTTTATATTTGCATTAAATGTATCACTACCTTGTAGAATCGAATCCAAAACAATTCAATTAATAATATCACAATTCAAAACATTGTTATAATGTTCTCGTAATTGAAGAGAAAACTATCACATTAGTCAGTCATTTATGAGGATCCATTAAGGCTCACGAGCCTGAAAATGTCGCAATCATCTGTGCTGGGCTAAAGGCGACTTCTAATGAGTCAGTCATCATGAGTTACCTCTATGATGATTTAGAAATGAAAAACAGTAAGCTATTGGACAATGTGTCCATTTAAGCCCCCGAATATCAGCCCGCTATCACTAGTTCGCCAGGAATATAATTATAAAAGGAATACTTACCTACATTTTAGTATTATTTTTTTCAAATTTGGTCGTAAAGATCTGTGAGATTTTGTGAAACATAATATTATTATAATGTAAAAGTATTGAAGTGCCTCGTTTTAGATAAAATAAATACAAAAAAAAAGATAATAACGTCATACGATGATATGTAATGAGCAAATTTATAAATTATATAATTTAAAGCCTTAGATATTTCTTGTAACAGTCGGCGCAAGTTGAATTTTTCATGCGCCGATAATTTAGCTGTTATTACACTTTACGTAGCTCTGTATCAGATTAATTAGATTAGTCTTGATTGCGCATAATTATGTACAGGCCTTTCCTAGATGCTTTACATAATCATATGCTGTATGTACCTATTGTTGCAGTGACTTCACTTCCTACATCTTTGTTTAGCGAAACTGAATTGCCTGATAGTCGTGTTTTCTGCATAAATATAGGACGTTCCGGTCGAATCTGCCAGCAATTCACGTAAATTTCCAGCATTTGGTACCTACATGTTTTATAAAAACACTAAATTTATAAAACTTGTGCTTATTTCGTAATCGTATCTTTATCTGCTTAGAACAGTTTATACAAAATGAGATAGGTACCTACTTATAATACAAAAGTTATACTTTTGTTTATGTCTACAAAATCAGTATTAAATACTTGACTAAGAGTTACTTAAACGAGTAAATAAATTCTGCTTAACTAGATCGATAACACTGGCCTCACTGTACGAATCGATAATCGCCTTAGTCAAACACAAACCTGTTGTGGAACCATCTATCTCATCATCACACAAAGGCCTATCTTTGTTAGCGTACTCTAACAGATTCTGTTTGATCAACTTGATCAATTCCTCGCTTGTTATATTGGCCGGTATTTCTAGATTGTTGTCTTTGTTTTCTATTAAAGTTTTAAAGTCGTAGTCTTCGGTGGCAGCGTGTGTCGTCTCGTCTTCGCACGTTCGTTGGCGTTTGGCACGTCGAAGTTTACGCCTATTATCTAGATACGCGTTTGCAACTGTCTCTAGTTGTAAAAATAGCACAGACAACGGCGTATCAGCTATGTCGTCCTGAAAAGTAAAAAACAATGCCACTTTGTTAAGGACGCACGCTAAATTTGGGGTCACATCAAAAAAAGTCATGGTTTCTTCCACTTTCCTGAATAATTATAAATAAATTATCACTTTCTCTAACTATTAAAGAAAACATGATGATGCGACCTGCTACGTGGAGTCTAATCATGTTACGAACGTTTTGATAGGCCCCAGTAGTTCTAAATGTATAATGGTAGTAATAATATAAATGCGTTTTTTAATAATTACGTTATCGAGTGGGTCTAGACTGATTTAGAAAACAAAATGCGTATGCGTGGTCGAACCCCTACTACTACTATAATTATTATATGATTTGTGATGAACGGATGACTAATAATCACCTATTTAATGTCACCTGTTATTAATTGAGCATACATGTAATCTTTTAATCACGAAAGCATAAGATTCCGCTCTATGTCGTGATTCCTATCAATTATTGAAGTTGTGAATTGATGATCGCACGCTATATCAATATCACGAGTAATATGTATGCTTTTTTATACTTATAATAAAGTATTAACTAAGCCAAAGTATCTAACAAATCTACCGAACAAAACAATGTATTCTTAAAATATGAGCATACGGAAATTACATAAGAGCGTAATTAAAATGGCATTCTAGGGCAAAATAATATTCAAGATGTGTCCGGCGCGCCTGTATCCCCCAAAGGGAGAGGTGGGTATACTAATTTCCACCGACAGTTTTCCGGTCTTTTTGAAGTCCAAGAACAGGGGAAGGACCCATTGTTTTTATCTGGGAATCGAACTCGGAACCTAAGGCTCTGCAGCCGCAGTAGTAAAAGAAATCTAGTGCGTTTCGATAAGACCTTCAAATGATTTATTTGATTAATTAAATTCTAGGTGCTGATTACGCTTAAAATCCTCGTGAGCAAAAGTAATAGACAAATATGAGGAGTAGTTACATAACTCAATGCTATGATCACTGGTTTTCCTTTAAATATTGTATAAACTTTAAATAAATTCCTCTTCACTATTATCACGGTCAAGATGATGTCACTGTTGCCACAGCTCACTGACTCACTTTTAATTGAGATGAGGCTAATGTTAGATATATTAATATATTATTAATATACGTTTGGTTAGAGGTCAGACCGTAAATTATACTGCATATCTTTATTTACAATCTGGCAGGTGCCCAAATATCACTACAATTAATGTACAGTCGCGAAACTTGGCGGTCGACCATTTTTCTAACAAAATCCTTTGAACAACTCTCGATACGTCAGCCACACCCACATTTCACTTCTGCCAATTAGGATAGTTTAAAATGCGAAAACTCCTCATACGATTTAATAGAAATTCAAAGTATCAAGTAACGCGCATAATGTTCAAGGGGATATCGGCGGGGTGAGGGGAAGGGGTGATAACGCACATCACGTCCGCGCACTCGGTGCAAGCGATTTTAGCCTTAAGGGTGGTTAACCGTAACCGCCAAGTTTGTCGATAGTACATGCCTACAACTCAATACTGAATTGAGAAACTAACATTGACCTAGTATTCAGATGCTTATACAACATTATTTGTAGTATATGCGAATCCTGAATACGGTTTGTTCAGAATAAGTAACTGAATCGATTCCAATAATTTTTACACTATGTTATATTTTGACCCACAAAATTTTCATTTAAAAAAGTTACAACTGCAACACTGAGCGACACTAAGGCCCACTTGCACCAACTTCAAAATTATAATTAAATTTTATTTAAACACGACTTTTCATAGAATTTTTCTGTTTAAATACAATTTAAACCCATTAAATTGTATTACAACAACAATAATACAACTTAAACATATTTAAAAAGTTGGTGCAAGTGGCTCTTAGTATCTTTCCGCTATTATACGGACACTACTCAAAAGCGGGGCGGGCACGCGCACACGTGGTGAGCATGTTTTTGTATGGACAACTAGGTAACATAACAAGCTTGTAGCTTTGTGATTTTTGGTGATACAGTTCTGAAATGTTGTACATAGATTCTTTACATCAAAATACTAGACACGTGTCTCGGAATTCGCATTATATACTAAAATGAAGGTTGTATAAACTAAAGATTAAAAGTTAAATTCAATACCATAGTTTTGTCAAACATTCATTAACAAATAAACCCTGGTCCCTATTGTTATTCTATGAAATGTATTGCGATAAAATCTCAATTCTATAACATGACATTATAACTTATTCAGGAGTAAAGCATTACTTACTTCATTTGGATTAACAATCAGCTTAGCTGTCTCTTGGGGTAGGTCTTTGCATATTTGTGCTACAAAAATTTTAATAAGTGCCTCAGAAACTCTAGTAGAACCATCTTTTTCCTGAAAACAACAGACAAGCATAAAATAACACTACAATTAAATTACATTGCCAGATAACATCAATGTGGAATATTGTTTAGTCTAAATATTCATACTGTTTTTTATGAATTTAATTATTGAATAATTATCTCCAGTAAGATACTAAATTATTACGAATTTTATGTTATTTAAATTTGTTTATTATGTAGAAAAATTAACATTTCAATGAATCAACATGAATTTCGTTTTGGGTACTAAAAGTATTAGTTGCATATAAATTAGTAAAAAATACCTGAGTTAATATATAATGATCATCTTTTTTATCATTTTAACAAATGTGTTTCATTAAACATTAATCCAAGTTTAATTTTTTTACATATTTAATTAAAATATTATAGGAGCTATTTCTGAATTTTAATAATCAATGGGACAGTATAGGTAAAAAAAACTTATATGTATATGTAGATTATTATCTTACATGAGGCAACCAGATATTGAGAGCAATATTCAATGGATCTAAATTCTGCACATAATGCCACCATCCCCGTGGCACCAGTAAGGCATCACCAGCTGACAGCTCTACCATACGTCCACCTATCAAACCTGGAACAACATCATTCTTCATAGGGCTGACTATTGCATGGTAATCTATACTAATATAATAAAGAGGGAAGATTTGTATGTATGTAACGAATAACTCAAGAACTACTGGGCTGATTTCGAAAATTCTTTCACCATTGATTGCTTCTTTATTCCAGATTAACATAGAATATTTTGAAAAATGGTAGGAATTTCTCCACCCGTGCGTAGCCGGGGCGCGGGCCGGCCGCTAGTTAATGATAAAAAAAAGTTACATAAGTTCTAAATAAAAAAAGAAAGATTATTATCTTCAAGCCTTCGGCCTTCAAGTATAAAATTGATTTACCATGATGCTATGGTTTTACAATTAATATACAATATTTTCAATATCAAACACTGATTCCAAGCATTTGTGAATAAAAAAAATGTAAGTACTCAATGACACATGACACAAGGACTGAACAAAATACAAGTCAACTGTTTTTCTGAGATAAAGATAAATTTCTTTAGAAGTTACGATAAATTGTGAACAGTCTATTCCTTTCAATATATTTGATATTTTGATGGTGACTATACCTACTTTGATATAAATAAAAAAAAAACTTCAGTGTCCTAGAGAATTGGGCAATGTTATACTGATGGTATGGTTCCTTGCCATGTTGAACTAATAACAGACCATAAATCCACACAATTTCTGGTAGGTATTTAAAGTTCAAGTTCAAATGTTTTTATTTCAAACTTGCTTCTGCCCGCGACTTTGTCCGCGTAGAATAGTTACTTGGCCTTAGCGTGATAATTTATTTTGAAAATATATTTCATGTACAGAATTGACCTCTCTACAGATTTATTATAAGTATAGATGTGTTATAAACGTAAGAGTAGACAAATATAATCAGAAAGCTACGAACTGCTAAGCTATCGGGTGTTACACATGTTATTGTGAGTCAACCATAAAAGATAGACATATTATGCTGTCGTGGGATATTTTTTATATAACTTTAAGGTGAACATTTCTGTCATACATGATTTCTGTGTAGCTTTAACCATTAAGGCTGCACACGCGACGGAAGCTTGAAAAATGGAGTCACTTCTCCCGTTTTCCCAACATTTCCCTTCACTGCTCTACTCCTATTGATTGTAGCGTGATGAAAAGTATACTATAACCTGCCCAGGAGTATGAAGAATAATTGTACCAAGTTTCGTTAAAATCCGTCAAGTAGTTTTTGTTTCTATAATGAACATACAGACAGACAGACAGACTAAAATTTTAATGATTGCATTTTTGGCATCAGTATCGATCACTAATCAGCCCCTGATAGTTATTTTAAAAATATATTTGAAGTACAGAATTGACCTCTCTACAGATTTATTATAAGTATAGCTAAGATAAGCTTTTACAAGCGTTTATGAAACATTATTATTCTAGTTGCACGGTTCGAAAAGGTTGATCCTTTGGAGAAGAATCAGGCAAGAAACTCCATGGACACTCTTAACCTTTTGACCCCCAGAGCACAAAAGCATGTGCGTGCCGTCAGTGCCAAGCCACAAATTCACAGCAAAATACCTACCATGAAATTTCTTCATATCCATGGTATATTTTAATTTGTTTCATGCAATTAAATATAGTCGGGGGCCTACATTTTTAGGATGTATAAATAAAAACACACAAAAGTAATGATTTCATTGATTACTTCCTTTTATTTCGCATTTGAATGCACCCCTTTTTTGTCACACTATTTGTGATTCTGGTGCTGAGGGCATGCTTGTCACGTATTTGTGACAAGATGTCCAAAAGGTTAAAAAAATAAATACAAAACATTATCTATGGAAATATTAATAACCTATTAGCTTACCAGTAAAGACATCAAGATTGTTAGGACAATAGAAATTAAGTTCACTGTAGACACTAGACTCTTCATAAGGGACTCTGGTCGGCTTCAAACCACCAGTTTCTGGGGGGAATAATATCCAGCGTTTTCTGAAATCATTACATAATTCCTTATTTAATGGCTATTGTGGCACTACGCATAGTAATAGTACCTACAGACCTCTCTATTCATTATTATAGTTTATTTACATTACATAAAAAAATTTTAGCATAAAATTTAAAATTTTAGCTTAAAATTTTATGAAATTTCTTGTGATTGTGATAATTTTTTGTGATTTTCTACATATTTCAAAAGCCATACAAAAGGACATAGTAGGAACTTACTTTCCATGTAACTGTGTCACAATGTTGACTCCATATGTATCTTTATGTGCAGGTGTGTGTGCACCATTGCTGCCCACCCAAAGTGTTGCATCGGAAGCACCCTTGTCTGAATATCCAAACTGGTCCCATGCTATACCCTAGAAATTAACTTACATGAATGAGTTCTTTTAGGTAGTGTCATACAGGCTAATGAATAATAGCTTCTGCCCGCGACTTCGTCCGCGTGGAATAGTTACTTAGTCTTAGCGTGATGATATATAGCCGAAAGCCTTCCTCGATAAATTGGCTATCTAACACTAAAATATTTTTTCAAATCGGACCAGTAGTTCCTGAGATTAGCGCGTTCAAGCAAACAAACAAACAAACTCTTCAGCTTTATATAATAGTAAGTATAAGTATAGATTACCTTGTACAATTCATCGTCACCGTTAAACCACTGATAGAGATATTTATAATCGAAATACATCCACTCATCGCTTGTGGCTAACTTGTCAACGAAATTTTTAAATGTCATAGATTTTACCGAACACCTTCTTTCCCAACAAGGTTCATCTGATAAAAAGTCTTTCTTCAAACATCGAAATGGTATTTCTTTTTCTCCAAATACTGAACACCACTTTTCTACACTCCATTGGCATGATGACCAATTTTTCACAAAACCCCGGAACACTAATGGCACACTATAATTCGCTATTATATTGCGAACAATGTCTTCGTTCAAAACAGACATTTAAATGTTTTTGACGAGAAAAAGTGCGATACAGAATTCATTCAAAATAAACAAGCCGCCGATTGCCGAATGACACACGCGCCCATAGTCACTCAAAATCTCAGAATGCGTATGTATTACTCATAGACATTAATATACTAGCGTAGTATATTAATGTCTATGGTATTACTATGTATGATGGGCTTTGACTATCTATCTATAAGGACCCGCCTCTCATGATCATTCCCCTCTGTCAAGGTAGTGGATTAAAAAATCTAACGCGTTTATCAAAACTGTTTCCGAAATCGATTTTTCATTAACAGAATCGTTTCCGCTCAGTAAGGTCATCATAAATGCTCCGTGTAAATACCGATATACGTGCAGTTAATGTATGCAAAAAAATATCTAATATCTTATATTTAGATAAAGATGGAGTTATTTTCCGCATGTAAGTATTAAAGTTCATTTATTTCTATTTAAATCACATAATACAATTTTATTAATAAAGATCGAGGACGTTACCGATTCAATAATCGAGTATAAAATAATCGTTTAGTTCAAGCATGCACTCCCCACGAGACTACCCGCACTCCCCACGAGACTATCCGCACTCCCCACGAGACTAGCAAATTTTTTTTACTTACAATATCAGCCTTCTGCTAATACACGTAAGATTTAAATTTGAAATATCCATCAAAATGTCATTTTTTTATTTCAATTATATATCATCCAATAGGATGTCACCATTTCTGATTTCCAATTATAGGTCTTAATGCAGAATTACCGTTTTTTGGCAATTATAGGCCTTATATATATTATGACATAATGCATAAAACTCGAATTTTAAAAAGTGTAGCGAGACTATGTCCCTCTTTTGTTTTGTCATTTTAATTAATGATGTGATAGTGTTTGTTTACGATTTCGAATCGATATCGATATTATTTTCGTGTTCAATGTAAGAAATTATAATAATTGCTAAAGATCACTAAAGATGAATATCATGAATTTATGATATCACTATATTTTAATAAAATAACATTTTTGGAAATGACGTAACTAAGATTATTGATTATTTTTGATATCCAGTGCTATTACATATTTTATTTGTTACTTTTTCAGATCTACAAAAGACCTTCATTTAAAATGAAGTAGGTGTGATTGATAAATAATAGCTTAAGCCAATAATGCCTAATGCGGATAAATTTGTTGACAAAAGAATTTATAAATTAACATATTTAAATCGTATTTTAAAAATAATTGAAAAGGATTTCTAAGATACGGTACGGTTTGAAGGTCTGGGGTTTCTTTTACCGCTTAGGTGGAAAACCAGCACATGGCCCGCCTGATGGTAAGTGGTTACCGTAGCATATGAACGCTTGCAACACCTGGGGTATCACTCGCCCGTTGCCGACCCTGTAAAAATCTTTTCACACCCGGTAGACAACCCACAATACCGGCACTGCCAACATAACGCTTCCTCGCGGAGCTCTGGCGATCTTGCTCACCGTTAGGAACACAACATAGTACAGTGCTATGTTATTTGGCTACTATTTTCTGCAAAGTGTAGGTATTTCCCCAGTTGGGCAGCTCCAATTGTAAGTGAGTTATTCAATTCCACTATGCCCTGCCTCTCGGGGTGTTTCTTCAAACACATTATTTTCTTTTTTCGATATCCGGCTCAAAGAAATAACGAGAGTACGGAACACGACATACCATCAAGTCTTTATTCCCCGAAGGGTTAGACAGATGCGTACTTAGGGGGCGAGCCTATTGCCATTAATCGGGCATCAACCCTTAATTTTATAGAAAAACTCCAATAACACATTGCTCGACCGGGGAATCGAACCCAGGACCTCTAGCGTAGCGCTTCTGTTCATATTAATGCGCGACATAATGAACAAAATCGTATTTACTCCTACTTATATCTCGTGGGAAACAAAATGCTCTGTCTAGTGTTATTCCTAATATATCAGCCTGGCAAAGAAAAGAAAAAATCAAAATGAAAGAATCAAACTAATTGGTATCAAAGTATTTGTAACATAACGTCCCCAATATCCGCTCTATCTATACTAATATTATAAAGAGGAAATATTTGTATGTATCAATGTATGTAACAAATAAACTCAAAAACTACTAGGCCGATTTCGAAAATTCTTTCACCATTTGAATGCTACATTATTCAAGATTAACATAGGCTATAGAATATGTATTTCGAAAAGTTTGCGATTTTTCTCACCCGTGCGTTTATTTTCCAATTACATAGTATGTTACACCTATTTATCTATACCTAAACAGTTCCTTTGTTTTGTATTTCATTAGCATGCAATGAGAGCATTGCATTGAAAATAATTATGACGCAAGATATTAAAAAGGTGTGTATGGATGATTTTAATTTTGCAAATAAATAATTACATATAAAAATAATTTGTAATGTTGTTACGTTTTTCTCCATTCTTCCTAAAATAATCTATCGATATAAAATATCGACATAGTAGCTTCCTAATTATTTTTATTGTATTATACGTTCGTATTGTCGTCAATTCATGTATGTTGACGTATTTGACCTCTATGTGTGCGTAAATTGTGTTAGTGGTGAAGAATTTAATATGTGTGAGTTCGTGGCGATACAAAATGATTTTGAGTATGTGTGCAGCAATGTCTATGTAGTGTTTCCTCCCCCCGCACCAAAAGTGACAGACTTTTTTGTTCATAGAATTAAGCGCGTCACTTGTCCAGGGATATATAGTCAAAGATGATGGGTGTTGAGAATGATGAGGGGTCCGGGACCACAGACTATTATGAGTGAGATACTAGTATTCCTATACTACGGGGTAGTGGCGTGCGGTATCGATTATTAATAATTGATTATCATAATAATTGTTTTCAATCGATTATTATTTAGATAATCGACTATAATCGATAATTGGTAAAAACTATTTAAGTTATGGTAACGCTATTTGCTAAAATTGGTACAAAAACTATTTAACTAATGGTAACCCTTAGACTGACTGGGTAGTAAACTGTTGTACCAAAGGGGAAATCCCGAAAATTACGTTTTATAGTTTTTAGTTATATTTAGTTTATGATTCATAATTATATAGGAGTAGGACGTACACTATCTTAGACGTTTATAGCAGAGCTGAATATCTGTGTTTATTCTATCCCAGTTAACTTGCCATTTATAGTAAACAAATATGGCGTCCTCATGGCGTCCTAGTAACCAGAGACAATTAATAGTGGTTAGTTATTGGTGCTAATTCTGTTGTTCAACTGACCAAACTAAACCAAACTAATTTTTTACCAATTTTGGTTTAGTTTAGTCTAAAATGTATTCTGTTGTTACGGCGAACTAAATTTAAAAGCCCGACCAACATGGGACATGGGATCATCAACCTTTTGGAATCGGGCAACTAGAATCATAACGTTTCCGCTTGTAAAAGCGTATTTGAAATAAAAACATTTGAACTTTGAACTATTTTATAATCTTAATTTTAGACAATAAGAAGAAATGTTTAATTTCAGACTTATAATCGAACAAAATCGATTAATAATCTATAAAATTAGATCGCATAAATCAATTAATCAAATCGGCACACCACTAGTCCGGGATATATACTTAGAGCGCTCGCGCACTTGTGATTTTTAGTCGGGCGATAGTTTGATCGTTCTGGGATTCAATATGGAGTTATATGGCAGTGCGCGCATTTATTATTTATTGTATTCGTTCATCGAGTAGCGCTAGTCTGATAAACTCATACTCAGGTTCAAATTCGTCCGTTTTTAGGGTGGGTCAGGTAACAGCTATAACCCATTTTACACACATCAAAAAATGTTTTCGACCACTAGCATAGCTATGTTAATATAATTTTTTAAATTGAACTCTATCAAGAAAAAGTCTTTGTTGTGTGTCTTTAAATAGAAATACCGTTTGAATCTAAAAAGAAGAAGAAATCATAATATATACCGTAACAAAAAAGATTTTGATTTTGCAGTGATCGCGAAAATGACCCAAAATTGATTACGTTTTATTTTTTTTATTTTTCTCCTTAATAATAGCAAAAATTAACACCGTTTTAGGAACCATTTTTTGTCACTGCTCCTGTACTATGCGTCCGATTCTTTACTCAAAAGTCGGTGTAATGCGCGCACTACCTCAAGACCAAACTATCGACCGACAGTTGGATCAAGATCGTCTTCGATAGCGACTAAACTATCGGTAGACTAAAAATCACAAGTGCGCGTTAGCCCTGAGATTGAGACTTGAGAGCACAGATTATTTGAGATATTATTACCTTGAGAGATTCAGTCGTGACCGGGAATGAAAATAGCACTGTAGACAATGAAAACCTCAGAATGAAACTATGAAGAAAACCTATGAATATTACTCAGAGGGCCGCCGGGCTGCCGTTTAGCTGAGGTTATGCTCACCAGATGTCACCACGGGAGAGTAAGGCCTAAGGCCCAAGAAAGTTGTAAGATACCTAATCGTTCTTGGTAAGTCCCGTAAGGCTTGAGAGTAAGGCCAATAAAGTTTATAGCTTTTAATTTAATCTAATACCCGCCGTCAAAACAATCAAATACATATTTAATCAGGTCAGTGTGCCTTATGGGCACTATGAAAAAAAAGTTCAACAGATTCAAGATGATGCAAGAGAATGGTAGAGTGAGTCAAGTCAACCACAAACAAAAAAGAATAGAATATCCCTGAGGAATATCCTTTATTGTACACCAAAAACTAATGTCAAGTATAAGTTATCAATCATAGATTATGGTACAATGGGTGGTCTTGTCGCTAAAAGCGATCTCTTACAGACAACCTTTGGATGCACTCAAGAGAAAGGAAAATAGAGATAAAAGAGACATATACTATTTATCCATATTGTCTAAAATAGAAAATAGCTGACTGGATAAAAATGCTCCAAAGAAATCAGAACAATAATATTGAAAAAATACAATAAACGAACACGGATTCTCTGTAGTGTAAAGCTAGTCGAGGAAAGCCAAATTTAAAGATGCAGAAGATGGATATGACTTTTAAATCTAGGAATCACGATTAAACAATTACAGCAATTTGATAGAATAATTTCCAATAACTAGGCAACCCTGACAACGTAGTAGTAGTAAAAAATATAATAATAAATAAATAAAGATGGCGGATTGCGTCTTTGGTAAAGTGCTCCGTAGAACATTTAACTTTTGTGGAGAGTTTAAATAGCTTAAATGTCCGAAAATTGTTATTGAAGTGTGAATTTTAACTATATTTCATATTATCTGATATTATTCCAAAGTAAGTGTATTTTTTTTATTGCAAATGGACGCGAATAACATTAACGCTCATAAAGATGGCGATCCGACGCGACCTGCCGAAGCGCCATCTGCTGTAGATGTACAAAAACAAACATTTGAAGGAATTGTCAAAAAGAAGCGGAGGCGCGGGAAATCTAAACGGAAAATAATGAAACCTTTTTCGAAAATACCGTGGCAAGATAGAAGGAAGAATGATAAATCCAAAAGAAATAACAGGTTTAGGAAGATTGTTTTGGCCAAAACACATGCTCCATTTAATAATAACCAATTTCTAATGGAAATACACAAACCAGAGCCAGAAAATTCATTTCAGATTTTACGGACACCATCAGCACGCACTCGTGATTCAAGTTTTAGCGTAGATTCAGAAGAAAATTATTTCTTTTCTCTACCCGAAGACGAGGAGGAATATTTAACGAAGGAGTTTTCAAGTGTTTATGAAGATGCTCAAAGTGAACGCTTATCTAACATGTCAAAAACTGACCTTATTCAGGAATATTTATTATTGGAAGCCAAATATGACAATCTCGTTAAAAGAACGGAGCGCTCGAAATCAAAATTTGTTGAAGAAGAGAGAGATATTACAGCCACTGATAAAGATGCCTCTGTCACTGATAGGGACAGTATGTTGACAGATAGGGACACTTCTAGGACTTCTATTGGGTCCAGTGCAGTCGGCGAACAGTCTTATAGTGAGTTAATGCAGCATATGAAGGAACAAGAAGAACAGATACATTCACTTCAGTTGGACAATGAAAAGCTAAGACTTGAAAATGAACATTTACGTCAGCATTCTCAGGACTCTAGTGCTGATTCTGAAAGTGATAGTTCATCATCATCAGACAGTGATAGCAGCTCCAGTCGAAGTGTTAGTCCAATAGCAGAGCAAGTTGTTGAAGATTACAATAATGTATCAAATGAAAACCATGTTCATGTTAATGGCCAGACTGAAGAAACTGAGGGTTCAGAAACCACATACCCAATGGTTAATGGCTGTCATGATTCAAATGATTGAAAATCAGTTTATATTTATCTAATAGATCATAGAGAACTCTAAAAGTTGTTGGACAGTATTTGATTAAGTATCTTTATTTCATTCTGCTTATTCATATTTTAGTCTACAATTAATTTTATTTTATTGTGGTGGAAATGTGTGGATTTTATCTGACATGCATTTAGTGACTTGCTTAATCAACTTAGCATCCTACTGTACAAATACACTTAAACCCAAAAAGTGAGCCCTCAGCACCAAGCTTAGAATTCCCTTTATAAGGCCCACTTGCACCAACATCTTAAATATATTTAAATTGAATTTAAACACCAATTTACTATGAAAAATTGTGTTTAAATCCAATTTAAACATATTTAAAAAGTTGGTGCAAGTGGGCCTAAATCTGTCACATTTTGGTTTATATTGTCGTCTATCATGACTGTGACGGTCATCACGTTATGTTCTTCTTTAAAACACTGGGAATATAAATGTGAGATCTCATTTTTAGAGTAGGTAAGTGAAATTATTCTGTGATATCCTTGTGGATATATAATGAGTAGTGAATTATTATTGTAAAATAAATTGATATTATTTCCCAAAAGATCTCACTTTTATGTTTATACAGTGGGACATAATTTAAGCTAGTTTTAAGTAAAAATGTTGTAGTGTATAATCATTTACTTTCGATAATAATTGTAGGTATATTATCATATTTTATGGTTGTTGTTGAACTTGTTATGTATGGGTATTGATTTTCTGTGTTCTCAAGTGTACAGTACTCTTTCCAATCTTTTTGGCCGGGCTGAACATAGCCGCGAGCCGCTGCACAGAATGCATTTTAAGGTATCATAGGGGAAGATGGAAGAGCACGGGTGTATGGGGCATCCACCGCGGTCACCCGCGCGCAGCCTCCTCCCCGTTCCCGTCCTTGCATCTGTGTGTGTTTAGTCCGTACGTTAATCACACGCGCATTGCGTTCTGACAATACAGTCGAGTCGATGGAATAGACCTCTTCATAAGGGTGTGACTTTTATGGAAGGTGTAACCCTGTTTTAAATAAATATTTTCTAAGTAGGTATATTATTATTATTTATATGGCGCACATTGGAGGAGGCCTAGGTATGTCCAGCAGGGGACTAGTATAGGCTGATGATGATAATGTAGGTATATTATGTTATGCATACTTATGTATAAAATAAAAATCTATCCACTTACTGATCTAATAGGTACCTACTAAATAGGATATTTGCATTAGTAATTTTCCACTCGACTGTACCATGCCCAAGAAGGCGGGTGTAACAACTTCAGCCCGGCCAAAAAGATTGCGGATTACTACTGTAAACCAAATTAATGTGACAAGCAAATACTTTGTAGATGTAGTTTTATGTAATTTATAAAGCAAATATATTATAACAGGGATTGTAATAAGTTTCTGCTGCACTATTAAATTTAGTAATGTCAGAAGTTTGGTTTCATCTTTATTTAAACATACAATCACACCTGTATCATAAAGGGTTAGTTATGGGTTTAGGGCAGAAGTGTACTGATGTACTAAAACAGTTGGCCAGTATAGTTAGGTCCCATTTATCAGCAGGAAGCCTGTTGCCTTACTATATATAATAATATGGTATTTTAGAGATTTGTTCATATATTTAGGTGCTTCATTTTAACTTTCTACGCTTTTGACATTTTGCAACCCATTTGTCATTTTGAGCATTATTATATAAACCATATGCTCTACCATTCTGAAATTATTTAGTAAAGAATTTCTTCAGTTGCCTCAAAATAATATGGGTACTTACATAGGTAAACTTTCTGAAAACGAACTTCACGAATCATCATTTTGACGAAGCATACCTAATTGCGATTTTTTTTTCCTTTTCAACAAGAAGTAAGTAATTGCAAATGGTCAATTTTAGTAAAATCTGTATGAATATTATATGTATATATTATTCAATATTTATTCTTGAAAATATAACACTGGCCAATAAAATTTTTTAGAAACCTATCCCATTTTAGTTACCTATTGTATGGTAGGTATTCCCATTATTTCGCTGTGTAGGTATAATGTTATACTGCTGAACGTCGTTCAGCTGTTTTAACTGCTAGCGGTTATGGAAAAAAATCAATACAATAGGGTATTTTACACCATGTAAGAAAAAATATAAAAATGCACGTTTCGTTTACTTTTTTAAAAATCTATGATAGATTTTTTAAAAAGTAAACGAGAAACGTTAGTATTTATTTATAAAATGCAATGTAAATTTTATAATTCAATTTCAAGAATCGTCTTTTTTAATCTGTTTTTTAAATGTCTAAAACGCCATCCGCCATATTGGATTCCGACGTGATGTCACTCCGATAGTAACTTGACGTTACTTGGTCTTTTGCAGTTGTATTGTTTACTAACGAAGTGACGTCACGACCCGAAGTAGCATGGCGGCTAGCGTTTCCGCGCGAAAATTCAAAATCATAAATTTAAAAATAGTTTTTAAGGCATTTTTCGGTTTTATAAAACTGAAATAAAAATTCTACTGGTTCATTAATATAAAACAGTTTTCAAAAAAAGGTGTAATACCCTATTATCTGCGACATGGACATAAATTCAAACAAGTTCTTACGGATTTGATAACACATAGGTATTTGAAATTATTAATTTCAGTGTTATGATTCTGATTTTAACTATACATCTATTGTCATTGATTCTGATACTGACCATGTTTAATTGTAAGTAGGTAAGTACCATTTATAATTTTATTTCATTGAAGTAGAATAGGTAATCACGATTAGACATTTTCACTTCGATCTTAATAATTATAGGTACCCAATATAACTTTCAGACTTTTGTCCAATCTTCAATTAAAATTTGAAATGAATGCAACCATTCAATTAACTGTTAAGCAAAAACTATAGATAGAATAGAAAATTACTCAACTTAGAGAACTGCCTCAATAGCCTAGTGGTCCTGAGCGTGACTACTACGCTAGAGGTCCTGGGTTCGATTCCCAGGTCGAGCAGTGTTATTGGGTTTTTCTATGAAATTTGTGCCCGGTTAATGGCAATGGCAATAGGCGAACTGTTGGCGTACATTAGTACGCCTCTGAATAACCCTTCGGGAATACAGGCGTGATGGTATGAATAGAAAATTATTAGTTCTTTTCATGATTTATTAACAATTACAAGTTGTTGGGACTGCCCAACAACTCATAATGTCACTAACAGTCAGGTAAACATTATTTTTTTGACTTTGTTTCTGGAGCATTGGGATTAGCACCTTTATAAAATTGTTTGAGTAAACCCATAGCATCATTGGCCATTAAGTTGCCAGACAAATTATAATTATACTCATAAAAATTACTAATATCTAACACAGTTTTGCCACCAAACCTGTCGTTAGCACAACCATATATTACTTCTTTAACATTTAAATTGCTGAGTGCAGCTGCACACATTATACAAGGTTCAACTGTTACATAAACTGTAATATTTTTAAAGTACAACCTATAATCAATATTATTGGTTTTACAATTATCTATGACATAATCAATACAATTAATTTCAGCATGTCTTGTGGGATTATGGGTGGCATTAACACTATTCCTAGACTCAGCAACTATATCCGAATTTATGGTAAATATACAACCAACTGGTACTTCTTGAGCTGCTAATGCTTGTGATGCCAATTCCAGAGCCCTTTTCATGAAATCAACCATGGTAGTCCGAATATTGAATCAAATGATTTAATTCAAATAGCAGTTATGTTTTGTTCATAGTATTGAAGCAAATTTATTTTTTTAAGACACTCAATTGCAGTCTCTGACCAATTGTTATTATTTACAGCTCTAGGGCTTGGATGATGTAGATATAAAATCTGAAATAGAAACAAAAATTTAGCATTTAATACAAATACTTACATTATTTAAGTAACATACAGTTCAGCACATGCCTGGATAGATCTTGAAGAAGGGTATCTCTTTAATGTTTCCTTCGCACGACTTTCACAGAATTTTCCAATAGCCACTATTTTCTCAACTTGATAAAGTTCCAGAACTTTGCTGAATGTTGGATCACAAATATTATATAACTCTTGAACTTCACTTTTCTGCAAGTTAGTTGAAAGTTGGTTAATATGTACTGATCAATTTAAATTTTCCAGCCCATGGGCTGGTTATTGTTATTGGGGTCACTTACACATCCACATCTCTCTACTCAACATTGTGATGCTTCCATTCAGTGTTCTTAACTAACCCTAAATTATTAAGGCAATATAATTATGTTACCAAATTACAACAATATTATAAGGAACATGAGGAAATAGGCTAGTTAAAATCAGTTGACAGCTCAGATACAGCCATGGAGTTTATACCAGTAGTGACTAATTTATTCAAACAAACATGTCAACAAATCTGTAATTAATTAAGACCATTGCTTATTTGCTTACTTTAAAATCACCAGGAGTTAAGTTACATCCTGTGGTTGTCATCCACTGTTGTGGCAAGTAGTTATAGACAAAACTGGTTCTGAAGAAATTTTCTGGTATTCCACACAAAGTTTGGAAAAGTCCCCAAAATCTTTTACCACTGACCTGAAAATCATATTCACTTAAATTAATAGATGGGTAACATACATAAATATAACTGTATAATTATGTTGAGTAAAAGTATTAAAAATATAACCACCTAATCACTGGGTAATAAGTAATGAGGTAATAAATTAGCTAAAGGATTTGTATTTGTTCCAATGCACATACCTTCATTGCATGAGTCATAATTTTCTTTGATTTTAGATCTTAGTTATTCTAATTTGGCTTTAAACCATAGAAGCAAAGCAATTTTAAATTCCATAAATTTGTTCCTTGCGAATTATGTGTGTGTAAATCCTCTTCCTTTGATTTGCTTTTTTAGGTGCCATGATTTGAAAAGCTTAACATAAATTAACTAACCTAAACTAAAGAATGAGTGATGCTTTAACCCGTATAGATTTATGTACAATCTTTGTTAGGAACTCACTTACTTCAGTTCTGGTGCACTGAAAGCCCAGTATTGGACGAGTTTTTATCTCTTTTGGAGGTTTGCCCACTGGTCCACTGATACCCAGCCAGTCTCTAACTGAACTTATTTCTCCGAATGGTACCTGTTGATAAATGTTAAAATTACTTCTTTCTTTCCAAAGACTATTGAAATTATTGTGGAGAATACTGTCTTAGATATTTAATAACCATTAATATTAACAGCAAATGAAGTAATTTATGAACTTTTCTTCAGTTAATTACATCTAAAATTTCGATATTCTGATCTTACTCCAGTCTGAGACATTCCCCAAGGTCCAGGATTCATGCCAAAATACATAATGGGTTTTCTCGTGTTACAATATTTTCTCACATACATTTCAAATGTATGTCTTGCGTATATAGTGGGGTTATAAACAGCATCTACTTTTATTGGCATTTTAATCTGATCCAGAGAAAGATTTAATTCATCTACTATATGAAAAAAGTCATCGCATAAATTGTTAGCACTAGAATCTGGAGTCCTATCGGCGAAAAAAGATGATACGACTTCCTGTTCCATTGCTTTGCACGAACAAAACAATTATCACTTATGGTATTTACAGATTTGTATTTTGTAGTAATAGGTTCCTACGACCTTTAGCCTGGTTTTTTATGAATTAGGTACCTACTCTCATACTCTGTTACCTTTTCTAGACTGTAAAACCATCTTCATTTGTATGTATGTGTAGCAAAGATGCTCTATGCAAAGATGTCACAAAAAGATGCATTGTGTAGCAATGTGTGTATTCAGTATATTGACAGTTTACGGGTTACCAGCAGTGTTGCCAGGGCCCCTGAGTCGAAAGTTACGTTTCGTTTCCTGAAAAGTAACATTTTTGGTGCAAAAGTTACATTTTGGGATCTATGATGTCGAATGACCTTTTTTTTTTTTTTAGCTCCTGATTTTTCATTAATTGTTAAAAATTTTAGTTCAAATTGGATGCGTTCGTGTACTTATCTCGTTGTTCTCAAAAGTTACGAAAAATGCCTTAAATATAAAAATTACTTACATGTTACGCGAGGGGGTCAAAAGTTACGAAAAATGTAAGAAATGTAACCATCTGGCAACGCTGGTTACCAGTTTTTGACAAAAAAAAGATAGTGAGGTGGTCAAAGAATGAACGACATTGAATGAACATAAATAATGTACTTACATGAACAAACTTTTTATGTGAAGGCTGATCGTTTCGCTCAGCCCGCCAAATTCAAATTTCAATTGGTTTTTCGCAATTTGTAGGTCTATAACACATTCTAGATTCCTAGCTATAGTAATTGCGACATTAGCTATACAATATTCACTACTGATAATTAAAGCCTTTGCTTGTAAATCGATATTGTAGCTTAAAGTAGTGTCTATCGTAAATTTTGGCCATAATTTTCGAAATTTTGGTCAAAATTTTTGATTGACCCTGCTTTTAGCTTCTTTAACGTTTATTAAGCAAAGTTTTTAATGCTCAGTTTTTAAAGCATTATTTCTCTTCGAAATGTCAAGTTACTGAATACAAAATTTATAAGTCGAAGTATAATTATGTTGTACTTCGACTTATGTTATTTGTGTTCAATTTTTATTCATACGGTAACTTGACAGTTAACGGACTGTACGAAGAAAAAAGGTTTACCAACTAATAGTGTTGGGGTAGTGAATGGTTTTGTGTAAAGAACGGATGATAAGGGGGCTTACTACGAACTCTTAGAGCAGGACAGAAATTAAACTGCCCGTCTTTTTTGTACTATGACATTCAATTAGCAGACCTGCGGCAGGGTTGATACTTTGACGTTTATAAGAATCGTTCACCTTTTTTTTGCATAGACTTTTCATACCATGACGCGTTTTTTGACAGCAGCAAAGCGTCTTTTCAACGTCTGATAAGTCGATAAGCCATCTTGCTAAAGTTACTAAAGGGTCAGTGGATACGAAACGGGGCACTATGAAAAAAAGACTTAGAAAAATTTCACCAAAATCCATCGCCTAATCAAGCCTTCGGGACCCGGTGGGATTTGGATAAGAACAATTGACTTTGAGGTCAAGGGGCCAAGTGATTCCGGAGGTAATATTGACGGAGCCCCGCTTTGCGGGGCTCCTACTTCTGGGTGGCTTAAAAAAATAACCACGAAGGGATGGCGGGGTCTAGAAGACCCCGCCATCCCCTTCTAACCTAACCTATCCGAGTCGGGATGCCCGAAGATCCGAGCTCGCTACGCTCGCTCTTGTATCAAAAAAAAAGTCCCTGACGCCTTTATAATACAATCCCTTCGACATCGCTTTTACGACAAAGGGTTGGTCGGAGACAAACATCACCCAGATGCTTTTCGCCTTACTTTTAAGTGTTCTATACGATAGAATCGAGAAAATAAACAATTTATGAAAAAAAAAAAATTTTTGTAAAAAAATTCTGTCTTTTTTCCTCAGTGCCCCGTTACGTATACTCCAACCAACTATTTTTGTAGATGTGCGATGAATACGAAACATTTGAATATTTGGAGTCTGAATATTTATATATTTGGAGTTTAATTTAAATCAAACTCAAATTCGAATGAAAGATGTGGAATACATACAAGAGTACAGTACTCTCCAATCTTTTTGTCGCCCTGTCCGTTAGTTTTGGATCAAGTTATTTTGCGCAAACTATACCCGCTCGCGTCCTTGTAACTGTGTGTTACGTCCGTATGTGAACTACACGCACATTGTGTTCTGAGAATACAGTCGAGTTCAGAATAATTCATTTCGTTTTTGTTATTGGTAGTTAATGTTATTATTGTTCGTTAGTGTTTTGTTATTATTATTTGTCGGTATCGTGTTATCGGTATTATGCAATATATAAGGCATTATGCAATAAAGTAGATATATCGAGCAAGAATATAAGGAAAGCGACAGAAGTATTGATAAATAAATAATAATATTATATTCTCATTTATTATTTTAACTTACATATTAAATACATTTTTAAATATTTTTATAAAAAATTGAAAAACATTTAAAAATATAAAAAATAGTAGCCCACTGGTATCGGGAGCAGGGTCCAAGCTACGGGCCCCAGAGAGAGGAACCTCCTAACAATGCGGGCCGTGTCCAGAAGCACTGCCTTCTGCATCAAGCCCTTGATCCAGCCATCCAATGAGAGCCTCCTTAGGTGTTGGTCGAGGCTCTTGGCTATTAAGCCATTGGCTGACACAACGATTGGAACAATGATCGCTGAATCCACCTCCCACATGTCGACAACCTCGTGTGCCAAATCTAGATACTTTATTTCTTATTATATTATTATTATTATATTATTATCTGCATTCTCTAAATTGTTTGAAAGGCTAGTTCACATTGAGATATATCCGTTTATTCATGGTATCCTCATAAAAGAGCAGCATGGATTTGTTAAAGATAGATCTTGTATAAGCAATCTCTTATTATTTACTACACAACTTTTCGAAAATATGGATAACAGGCAACAGACAGATGCGGTGTATAGTGACTTCCAGAAAGCATTTGATAAGGTCGATCACAGATTGCTTCTCAGTAAAATCGCTTTCAATGGTATCCGAGGGGACCTCCTTCGCTGGTTTGTTTCCTATATAACAAAAGTCAGTGGATTCTAGTCTGGCTGTATTCAGCTCACATCAGGTGTACCGCAAGGTTCAATTTTAGGACCTTTACTATTCGTTTTATTCATCAACGATATAAAACACTGTTTTCAAAATTCATAATTTCTTTTATACGCCGATGATTTAAAAGTTTTCAAAACAATCTCGAATGAAGAAGACTGTATTGATTTCCAACTAGACCTTGATCGATTCTCTAACTATTGTTCTTCTAACAAATTGTACCTTAGCCTGCCTAAATGTCACAGTATTACGTTTACTAAAAAGATAAATATTATTAATTACGATTATCGTCTCGCAAACAGTATTATTAAAAAAGTTACCTGTCTTCGTGTTCTTGGTGTACAACTGGACTTGAAACTTCATCTGGATATTCAAAAAAAAAATAATTAATAAAGCATACCAGATGTTTGGCTTTGTGATGAGAGCATCTAGGGATTTTCGTCGTCTACTTTTCTATACTTATATAAGTCCATAATTAGACCACAATTAGAATATTCGGTACCAATCTGGAATCCTTACTATTCAAAATACATTGAAATGATAGGATTGGTTCAACGTAAATTCCTTCGTTCTATACAACATAGATGTTTTCGAAGTAAACTATCCTATCAGACACTACTTAAAAAGTATGACCTGATCACATTACAGTCAAGATGCACACTCCTTGAAACTATGACCTTATTCAATATCTGCCGTAACAAGTTTGATTGTCTGGACCTGGTGAATAGTTTATGTTACCTGGTACCTCGTACAGTGCACGGGCGGGAAGTACGCACTAGGCGACTGTTCGCTACCAGCATTTGTAAATCTAATGCTCGTGTGCGGTCTCCACTCCGTCGTTTAGTTGATATATACAACAAGCAATTTAGCGCAGTTGATATTTTATTCCTTAATAAATACACATTTAAAAATAATGTAATTAAAATTCTTAAAGATCGGCAGCAGTCATCATAAGTATCACCTATGTACTATTTTATTATCTCTTTTCAGTAATCTTAGTGGCTATTTAATTTGCCCAGCTTACAGTTTTACGTCTGCTAACAGTTTTGTATATTGAATATGGTAATCTGTGGAAAATGTAGTGGGTATTATATTTGTTAAGTTTAATGTTAAGATGCCTCTGTTTACATATAATATGCAACTGTTTGTTTTCCCTTATGATATAAAATAAAATAAAATCTGACTGATGAATTGTGCATTCGTGGAAGAGATATAAATCGCATGAAACGAATTTTGAAGACGAAGACAACCAATCTTCCGATGAGTGGACCTCTTCACAAGGGTGTGGTTTATAAAGAAGGTGTAACCCAGCTTTAAATAAATAAATATTTTTGATGTAATATATTATGTTATTCATTTAAGTATAAAATAAAAATCTATCTACCTACTTACTGCCTATTTGCATTAACAATTTTCTACTCGACCGTACCTTGCGCAAGAAGGCGAGTGCAACAACTTCAGCCCGGCCAAAAAGATTGGGGATGGGGATTACTGTAATGAATAATTTATTAACAAAAGTAGTTTCTTTTTTTCTAATAGAATTAAATTAAAAATAAAATCATATTATTTTACTTTTTCATTTTTGACATTCTATAGATTACCTTATTACTTAGAAACCAATTCTAAATAGTTTATTTCAATATAAACAATGATTAATTTATTAATATAAACAAATTTATTTCAATGTAAAAAAATATATCAATTTTAAAATAAAACGTTTCTTCATGTAAGTACATTATTTAAGTTCATTCAATTCTGTTCATTCTTACACTAATTCTTAAATATTTTTTTTCAAAAACTGGTAGCCCTGGGCCTTTAAGTGTCAACTGTCAAGTTCATAGAGTAACTGTACATGTACAACTTTGGAGTAACTGAAAAATACAATTAAAAGTCGAAATAGAGGTCGACCTAGTTAAAAAATCATAAAATGTACACTTTTCTCATTTTTTGATGACATATCTGACATCTGTCAGCGTCAGGTAATATTTATATACGGTAACATAAATAATTATCCTAATATATAGTGTATTATCTATGCTTCAATGGTTCTTACCATTGGTTCTTAGTCTTACAGACAGAACAGAATATCAATAGTGACTATCAATGGCTGATGATATTGTATTTGAATTACTTCATTCCGAAATAATCAACTATGCCTTGGAGCAATCAAAGGATATTATCAGTGACAAAAAGGTAAGACTGGCGTTTTTTTGTACTTCTGAATAATTCTGAATGATTTCTTTTAATAATCGTATATGCTGTTCTAGGAGGTGGATCTATCTGTTGTAGAATACATTGGATTTGCTGCTGGTTACAAGATAATGGAACGATTGACCAGAGAGTGGCCCAGGTTTAAAGATGAACTGGACACCATGAAGTTCATATGTACAGACTTTTGGACATGTATTTATAAAAAACAAATAGATAACTTGCGAACAAATCACCAAGGAGTTTATGTACTTCAAGATAATGCATTCCGATTCCTCACCAATTTTTCTAATGGCCACCAATACCTAGAATATGCTCCCAGAGTAAGTATTAATTCTTAAATATATGGGTGCAGTTTATATTCTATACATTTAATTCAACAAATTGTGTAAGGTCCCACAAGAATTTATATTAATGGAGAGGATAGAAAACAATAAAAAACCTAACTAGATTTGGGATTAGTAAATAGGCTTGCAATCTTAATAAAACAAGAGGGCCTTTTTGTAACCAAGGGGGCTAGCCTCAAGGTAAAATTTAACAAGAACATAATGTAAATAAGTAGCTCTTTCACAGCTTGAATACTAATAGAACAATCACAGGTTTGCATATTGCTTGTAAGTAATAATATATTATTATCTATACTAATATATAGCTGAAGAGTTTGTTTGCTTGAACGCACTAATCTCAGGAACTAAAGGTCCGATTAAAAAAAATATTTCAGTGTTAGATAGCCCATTTATTGAGGAAGGCTATATATCATCACGCTATGCGGACAAAGTCACAG
This sequence comes from Acronicta leporina, assembly GCA_947256265.1. Lineage (NCBI taxonomy): Eukaryota > Metazoa > Arthropoda > Insecta > Lepidoptera > Noctuidae > Acronicta > Acronicta leporina. The sequence continues at coordinate 6,112,541 of OX366529.1, forward strand.
GCAGAAGCTGGTTTATTAATAATATTTTAGTAGATTTATTAATAATAATTAAATATTTTCATTGGTTTCATTTCAGTATGTTGCATACACATGTGGGTTGATCAGAGGAGGCTTGGCCAACCTGTGCATAAACAGTGTAGTCACAGCAGAAGTTCAATCTATGCCATCTTGTAAATTCCATATACATGTACAAAGAACATGATATACATAAGTTGTTACACCATTTTACTAATTTGTAGAGTTTGTCAAGAATAATAAAGTGAATAAGAATAGGAATATTAACCCTTGAAGCACTTTGTGTTCTTATTAATAATTTATTTACTTATGTGATGTAATCATTATATGTTTAGGTAAACAAACAAATGTATTGAAATACACTATTGATTTTAATATAACAATATAAATATAAATCTCTATTAGCATTTATAGCCTAGTGATATGACCATTGGACTGCCAAGTCAAAGGTCTCGAGTTCAAACCCAAGGCATGCACCTCTGACTTTTCAAAGTTATGAACATATTCAAGTTCAAAGTTCAAATGTTTCTATTTCAATAAGGTTTCCCAAGTGTTTATGAAACAATATAATTACGTTAATATTAATAGTTAATTATCAAACACTTAAATGGTGAAGGAAAACATTGAGGAAACCTGCACACCTGAGAGATTTTCTCACTGGTGTGTGAAGTCTGCCAACCCGCATAAGGCTAGTGTGGTGAACTAGAGACCCATGCCCAGCAGTGGGACATATAATGGGTTGATTGTGTTCTGAATAATTTTTTTATGTACTAATTATCTTGTAAGTCAATAAATAGACTTTATCTAAACTTGGGTACCTACTTAATTCTGTTACATTTTTATATTCTGCTTCTTTCTTCTATCTGAATGAAGCTTGTATATCTGCATCTACCTATCAATAAATCTTTACTATTAGGTACTACTAGTATTCTATTATCTGTGCTATTACTATATTTATAAAGGAGAAAGAGAAGAGAGTTGGAGAAAGTAAATTGTAATCATTAAACTCTGAAAGTACTGAACCTGTCTGAATCGGTATAACCGTTTTTAATAATTATTTTCAATACTATAAATCAATTATGACCAGAAGTTATATTTTATTTCGGTAAAAATTTCAGCCTGAAATAATGGTTTTTGAAAGGCAAGTCATGTTTTTGGATGTTGTCTTACTTTTTGTTAAAGGTTATTAGCACAGGTATTTCATATACTTAAAAGGAGGCCCTTGCGTAAGATTTATTGTAAAAGTTTTAATGTGACAATGAAATAAGTTTTTTTTTTGTTTCTGGCACATGAATATTAGACATACCATCACACCTGTATTCCACGAAGGCTTAGACAGAGGTGTAGGTACTACCTAATATGTCTCGCTGTTAGGTTTAAGTTCCACGTAATAGGGTGTGATTTTCATAGACAAAGCCAATAACACTAGTCGGTCGACCTGGGAATCACATCCTGGACCTATAGCGTAGCAGCGTAGCGTAGCATGTGGCTTTTTCTGGCTGAGCCACTATCACCGGTTAGAATTCTGAGTGCACCGAGAATTATTTGCGAAATATGGGAATTAGTCGGTCCGTGGTTCAAAAGTTATAAGGGTAGTCCGGGGACCTGCCGGGAAAGACTTTCTGGCAGGGCCACAACTGTATCTCGACAACCAAAGCATCTAACGGAACTCTGATTGCTCCCAAAATTAATCGTTAATTAGTCGCTAAATTACAGAATTGGTCAGTCTCTGTTACAAAAATTAGGTATAAGGGTAAGTAGTTCGGGGGGCCACCACTATTTCTCCGGACCCAAAGCACCTACCCTAATCTGTTTGCGCCCCAATTATTAGAAACTAGAAACTAGCCACTTAATTACAGAACTGCAGGCTTACTCTTGAAAATAATCGAATTGCGATCCAAACGCAATTCGATTCCAATGTCAATTTGCCTGCCAGGCGATTTCGTACTCTTGAGGACAAATTCGTTAGGATTGGATTAGGATTACGATTGAGTCGTTACTTATGAAGATAAATACGATACTAGCTGCTCGTATCGAGTGTTGCTCCACTACGAAAATTAACTGGATCGTAACGTTTTTAGGCGCCCATTAGACGGTAGGTTTTGCTATGGCAAGCTTCATTCAATTCCATCACTCATGATTGATGGAATTCTATCGACATTAGACGCTCACTCTGACTGATCGTCAGTAAAACTTAAGAAATTGCAGAGGCTACACGAGTACATACAAAAAAAACATTAAACATAAAAAAAACATACCATCACGCCTGTATTCCCCGAAGGGTTAGGCAGAGGCGTACTAATGTACACCCACAGTTCGCCGGTATGTTTAGGTCCCATGTAATAGGGGGCGAGCCTATTGCCATTAACCGGGCACAAATTCCTAACTCCGAGCTGCTACTGGGAATTTCATAGAAAAACCCAATAACACTTTGCTCGACCTGGGAATCGAACCCAGGACCTCTAGCGTAGCAGTCGCGCTTAGGACCACTTGGCTAATGAGGCAGTTGCAGCAGAGCAAAAAAAGCCTGTGCTGCCATTGTCATTGCAATTCTGAGCAAAAAACGCATAAAAAGAAAGCGGTGGGTGAAATAATGGTTATTAAAAAGGAATTGACGATCTCTGTGGTTTAGTGGTTCGAGTACAGGACTGCTGACCACGAGGTCGTGGGTTCGATTCCCACATGACACAAATATGTATGTGATGAATATAAGTGTTTGTGTTCGTCTGGGTGTTTCTTATGTACCTATTATAAGTATGTATTTACAAAAAAAGTACCTATATAAGTATTATATCCATTGTCTAGTACCCATAGTACAAGCTCTGCTTAGTTTGGGACTAGAAGGTGCTGTGTAAAATGTCGTAGAATATTTATTTATTCATTTATTTTAATTTCTATACCCATGTAAATTTATTGGCTGATATAAAAAGTTCTAAAGAGGATAAGGACTATGAGAATTATTTTCGCATGAGAGATGTGTGTTTTGATAACCTTTTGATGTAAGTAACTCTATACCTAAAAAACAAGATACTTGTATGCGAAAAGCAATAACTCCCGAAGAAAAACTTGGAGCTACTTTGCGGTACAACTCATTGATGATACCTAACTAAAATAAATTATAAATAAAAATGAAACATAGGTAGTTTTGTATTTATTAGTATATTTGGAATTTGTGGTATCCCACAGCTCGGGGAGTGCCTCGAATGATAATATGAATTCTTTTTTCCGGCTGTAGTGCGTCGTAGTATAGGTGGCGAACGACTGCGCGAGCGAGAGCGCGAGCGCGCGCAGCTCTCTTGTGCTGAATCCGCGTCCGAATCCATCGCTGACTGACGGTGATTGACGAAATGCCATTACACGGTCACTCAAAAATCATGATTGATGGTTGCATGATGGCAATATCAAAATATCTAGATATTCGTCAATCAATTTCATGCATCCATCAATCACTACCCTAGACGATAGGTATTCCGTCAATCAAAATCTCTGCCATGGTTTTGCCATGGCAAAACCTACCGTCTAATGGGCGCCTTACCGGTCATTCAATCCCAATTTAATTTAGTTCACTCAATAACTGCTCAATATTGAAACAATATGGCGCTAGTCTCGCATTCAAGAGTACGAAGCTTGACGAACCGTCATAATTCCAAAGTCGATCTATTGGAATTGAATTCAAGAGTCAGCCTACTCGTCGGTCTGTGGCTATAAAGAATATAACATACCATCACGCCTGTATTCCCCGAAGGGTTAGGCAGAGGCTAATGTACACCCACAGTTCGCCGGTATGTTTAGGTCCCACGTAATAGTGGTCGAGCCTATTGCCATTAACCGGGCACAAATTCCTAACTCCGAGCTGGGAATTTCATAGAAAAACCCAATAACACTGCTCGACCTGGGAATCGAACCCTGGACCTCTAGCGTAGCAGTCGCGAGTATAAAGAATATAAAACGTAATTTTTGCTAAGGGTAGTCAAAGAGCTAATGCACCCGAAAAAAACGATGAGAATTTAAATCAGCTACCCTACCTATTAACAGTTACACTTCTAAACTAGACGTACAACTATATTATTATACTCTTTGAACTAGACTATTCGATGCCATCTTGTTAGTGTGTATACAATGTACAGTTGCATGTAACTGATGCAACCGTGTATTAAATAGATAGTCAAAGGTGTATTACAAATAATAACTCACTCAATAATTCTATTGTTGTAATAACTATAATTTATTTTCTTAGACAAAAATTTATTAGAGCATAACATTATGGAATTATTAAAAGAAATCATTTCTACGTGAAATCTTTATGACAATTGTTATGAAATTACCGACTCCCTCATTAGTTTAGTGGTCTAAGCGATACTGCTAGAGGTCTTAGGACCGTTTCCCAGGTCGAAAGTGTTACTGATTTTTTCTATGAAATTCTCAGGCTCTGCCCGGTTACACCCGTCTGACCCTTCGGGGGATACAGGCGTGATAGTATGTTACGTTATAAAGGAGATCATTTAAGTTAAATATAAAATTGGGCCCAAAATTCAAAGTCAACAACTTCCGACCAATAGAAAAATATGTTTTTAATCCGTTTGGAACATCATTCTAAGCATTTGGTACTATGACACCAAAGCGGTAGAACCATTACATTAGCAGCTACAAAGTCCGAAATAAATGTAAATAACTAGGTCTGTAACGTGGACTTTTTTAGTGCGTCATTGCTCTTTTGCCATGACATGACTGTAATTCTGTAAATGTAGCCGTGATATTTAAAAAAACACGTTGTTCGATTTTCCGCTTAGATCATGAGTTTAAGTATAATTATGTGTTCATTATTTTGTGCATACCATATCTTGTGGAAGGTTACTAATCCTCACACAATGGCAAAAAGAAATGACGTCCCAAGTAACTCCGTGTACATAGGTACTTAGATGATAAATGTTCACATTTATTTCGGACTTGTGCCGCTACAATAATGGTTCTATAGTTTTAGTGCCATAGTACTAAATGCTTAAAATGATGTCCCAAATAGATTAAAAAAAAAATTACCGGTACTTTCGTTGTTGGGCGCAATATGAATGGTCTCCTTTTGGAAGCATTTTGATGTGAGTCCGTAAGGTAAAAAATACATACTTACTTAAAAGTAATAACAAATTATAACACTTAACGGTCCAGCGGAACGCTGAATTGCTCATAAAACGTAATACCAAAATAGATCGTAATTCAAACAATTTAATTCAAATTGTGTTATTAATTGAATTCGGATTCCGTTAATCTAGGTTCTTATCCAACCATTTTCTCTACTACTATTTCACTGTAAAGTTATAAAAAATTACATTCACACAATTATTTTCCGTGAAGTATTTTGGAAGAAATGGTTAAATAACATACCATCACGCCTGTATTCCCCGAAGGGTTAGGCAGAGGCGTACTAATGTACACCCACAGTTCGCCGGCATGTTTGGGTCCCATGTAATAGGGGGCCGAGCCTATTGCCATTAACCGGGTTATTATGGTGGATTTATTAAGAAGAATAATAACATTTTACAATTATGTCATTATTCTTCTTAATAAATCCACCATAACTCCTTTTTGTCACCAATGCTGTTGTTAACTCCTTTTGCTCTTCACTATTTGCAAAACGCTCCTCTTCAACTAATAAGCGCGCCGTTAAGTTATCCATTGTTTGGTCTGTGATTGGGACTGATTCCCAAGCTGATATGAAATATTTGTATTTTTCAGGCAGACTCATTATTATTTTCGTAATAACCATTTTTTCGGATACCTCCTCATTATGACTTTTGAGTCTCTGTACTACATCTGCTGTTGTTGACAGAAATTTTGCCATCGGCTCTTCAAATTTTAAGTTGTAGAATTGTTTTTGTAATAAATGTACTCCCACCTTCGACTTAGACTCGTATAGAATAGAAAGTTTATTCCACATTTCAAAACTGGATATGCATGCCGTCAAATAACAAATCACGTTTTCGTCAACTCTGGATACTATTAATTCTTGAGCCTTTAGATCCATTTCGTTCCACTTCTCTTCATTCAAATCCTTAACCGCCATCTTGTTCGTTACTACATCATATAGCTTTTTCGATTTTAATACTACAGACATTTGAAAATGCCATGCCGCCCAATTCTTTTCCCCCAGGATAATAATCGCCTTACTGTTATTTTCCATTTTCCTCTATATTTGGCTTTTGCCAACACCGCTCTAAGCGCGTATTCAATTTCTCCGCTATTCAATTTTTTATTTTTACCTTCGTGCCTATTCCGTTTCTGGGCCCATAACCTATTGAAGGTTAAGTTCAGTGGATGGCACCAGTGGTAATAAAAACACTATTTAATGGAAATAACAGAAATTATATTTAATTCGTACTTGTTACAACATTTTTATTTCTGCACCTCTATCAATTGTTTCTCAGTACCAAAGACAAATTTATACACCATAAAGTATAAAGATAAAACTTCCAAGAAGTTCTTATGTGTACGTTCATTGCTATAAACCTCAACACTAACTCCGAGCTGCTACTGGGAATTTCTTAGAAAAACCCAATAACACTTTGCTCGACCTGGGAATCGAACCCAGGACCTCTAGCGTAGCAGTCGTGCTCAGGACCACTTGGCTAATGAGGCAGTTAATATATATGGTTAAATATATAAATGGTTAAATAGGAACCTATAAAAGTGGTATCCGAATCCGAATATCATACATACACTCACACCTTTCTCCCACTGCTGCTACTATTCTTGCATACTTCTTTTGCATCTGCCACATTCATACATACGCGCCGGTTGCGAGTACTACGCACCAGAATGTGAAGGCAAATTTCGACATGGCAGGTGGGACTCGCAGTGGCTTAGAGGTCATACATAGCGTCTGGTGTACCTAAACAGAAGACGCAGGGTCTAATCCTGCCTGCGAGTCGAATTTTTCCTTCACTAAAATAAGGTAAAAACATATTTCTTTTTAACCTTTCCCCACAAGCTTGAATAAACGTAATTTATCTGCTTTAAAGAGTTATTTACCCTAAAATAATTACACTGTGTTTTTTAAACTGTGGGAATAATACGGTGTTGCCATACCAATCAAGAGGAACATCTTAGCCAAACAAATCTGTTTTGTTTTATCTGTGATGAAAATTTTGAAGAAAGAAACATGCAAAACTTTTTGATTGGCGTTGGCCTGCGTTGGCGCTCTTTTGAGTCTTTGCTTCGTTTCCTTTCAATTTCATTCGCTCTTTCATTTCAATTTACAGAAAATGGCTTCCGAAGAATTGGTGACTGAGCAATTTCAATTTTTCGGTATAGATGCACCAAAAGAAGTCGTTATTAAATGTGAGTACCCCAACAATCCGTGATAAGTAATAAACATAAGGATCAATCTGTTCACCAAGTTTACCAAAAGTTTTGAGACTAACTTTGTGCCGCTTCAAAATGAATGTTCAAGGTTGTTCCATTTTTCACTTCTTTTTCTAAGGCGTAAGTTTATGCGAAGAGTACAACATCGACGCTGAATCTTTCATTGAACAATGGATGGCCTTCAGTCTAAACAACTTAAACGGTTCATCGCCGAATTTGGATAACTTGGATGTATTTGTGAGAAAGGAATTTTCCAAGCGGTCGGCGAATAGTTCCAGCACTACCGCTAAAGAAAACGGACAAGCGGGTGTCGGCACAAGTTTGACGGTTTACGGGGCACCCACTTCTTTTCAGTATCCTTTTCAAAGCGCATGCTCCACGTGTTCAATACCTATTTATCAAAGTATTTTATCTGCCGTTTGTAACTGCCGCCTGTAGGTATTATAGAAAAAAATACTTTAGATTGTTTGTTTTTTATGTTTCGTTGATTGTAGTGAGCTGTATTACATCAACAATTTTGATCCTTAACATCAATACAGATCAGACAATGAAGTTCTATCAAATTATATGGCCACAACACCCAAGGTATTAACATTACTTAGTAATTACACTCTGTCCTTTGCATGAACATCATTGGTAGACATAACCCTAACATTGAACTATATACCAGATGACAATGACATAATATTATTTTTTTATATTACATTATTTTCAAAAATCACATTTTTGGGTTCGGAGACGTCTATATACTCTAACCTACTTGATTTTTTTATATCTTCAATGTACAGACAGCTTTTTTACAATTTTATAATAGTAGAGATTATTTATATTCTATACATAGGTAGGTATTATATAGATATTATTATTATTAGTAGTAGTATTATTATTAGTATAGATATTTTACTGTACATACTTTTAGTGTGGATTAACAAGAAGCAGCAATCAAAGTTGTGAAAATTAAAGCTCGACTACTGCTTGCACCTAATGGGTATATGTCTAGTACCACAGTGCATCATGTCTGTGACTAGATCTACACTCATTGAGTGCATACAGGATTATCATCATCAGGCACAACTGCCGAAGATTGACAAGAATATTCTGGTGATAGACCTACTGGTTCTCATTCATCAACAAGCAAGTTTTACAACCATGTTCATATGCAGTGAATTTTTAACATTTACTTATGGTTATAGAAATATGGTGTATCATGTAGCTGTGAAAATAGAAACTAAAACTGGAGATGAAAAATACTGTAAAAAGATTTAACTTGATGATATTTGTGGGCGAGTTTGCTTCTGGTTCATGTTCACCACAAATCATGACTAGATCCATACTCGTCTGCAGCCATCAACTTAATCTGCATCTCACAGAACAGATGATAGTAAATTTTATGTTAATTATAAGTAAAGTATGTTTTTATTTCATACTGTATATAACAATTTATGTAACTCTACAGTTAAATTATATAAAACACTATCTTGTATTTATAATTTTCAGAGAGTTAAAGTTGAAATTGAGTCTGTACCAAATCAGCCAAATGATTTGTGTCCAGCTACATATTCACCAACTGTGTAAGTTTGAAGAAAATACAATACTATTGTTATAATAATATGTTATTGTTACATACCTATAGTTAGATAAAGTCAAATGCAAGCTGCTTGTTTTACACATAGCTGCCTCAGTGCTCCTTATCACACTTTACCACTAACAACAATCTTACCTAGTTTATGCACTATATCTATACTACCTGCTGCTAGTTACAAACTGGTCATGATTTCCTTTTTGGATACTGTAAATATAGAAGTACAAAGATATTCATAATTTTGTCTGTGTAGATGATATAACCTTTTTTATCTTGAGAGTATGTAAACGTTGCAACAGCTTTGCCTTGAGAAATGAAATTACAACTGCTTTTTTGTAATATTTCCCTAATTTCAGTTCAATATAATATTTCGTTTCAGTGGTTCAGCTAAATATGCATCAAGAGTAAATCCAGGCGTAGTTGTACATTCATATGGTGATGAGAAATTATTACAAAGTATTGCTGACCCTTGCAGTCCTATTGACATTTTAAATCTTAAAATTACACAAGTACCTAATGATGATGGTGATGCATACAATAAAGCTATGTAAGTATTGATAGCAAGCATACAGTACTCTCCAATCTTTTTGGCCAGGCTGAAGTTGTTGCACCTGCCTTCTTGCGCATGGTACAGTCGAGTGGAACATTACTAATGCAAATATCCTATTTAGTATTAGATCCATATGTAGATAGATTTTTATTTTATACATATGCTTATCATAATACATATCTATCAAACATATTTATTTAAAGCAGGGTTACACCTTCCATGAATGTAACACCCTTAAGAAGAGGTCTGTTCCATCAGAATAATGACTCATCTTCGTCTCGTCTTCAAAACCCGTTTCCTATTTATCCGATTAATTTCGCTTCCACGAATACACAATTCATCAGTAAAATTTATCAATAATTCTATCGCTTTCCTTATATTCCTGTTCGATATTTTTTATCTTCTTTATTGCATAACTAGCTGACCTGAGAGACGTTGTCCTCTCCAAGTTTCAACTAACTACGTTTTCAATCCTTAAAATGTTAATAACTTTTGATAGAGTGAACCGATTTTAATGAAATATAGCCTAAATGTTAATCCAAGAAACAGGCTATGAATTCCTGTCCACTTCCTCCAAATCTCTTCGGTAGTTTTCATTTGATGCGCGGTCAAACATACAGACAAACCGACAGACAAACAGACAGACAAAAGTTCCAAAAATAATAGAAATGGATTGTGTTACTGAGTCCCCCAAATTAGTTTTTTTGTAAATATAAGCAATGTACAGACACGGCTCACTTAAATTCTTATTATATGTAAGATGTCTTCCAAACCGATAACACGATACCGACAAACAATAATAACAAAACACTAACGAACAATAATAACGTTAATAGCAAAAACACTAACTACCAATAACAAAAACGAAATGAACGATTCTGAACTCAACTGTATTCTCAGAACGCAATGCTTATGTGTTTCACGTACGGATGTAACACTCACACAGTTGCAAGGACGCGAGCGGGAAGGAGGCAGCGCGCGAGTGACTGCGGTGGGTACCCCGTGCACCCGCGCTCTTCCATCTTCCCCTATGATACCTTAAAATGTATTCTACGCAGCGACTCGCCCCTATATTCAGCCCGGCCAAAAAGATTGGAGAGTACTGTACATATAGCAAAACAATTTAGCAATATTTCTGTAAAAGACTCATTATATAGAATTAAATAATAGTAACAGCCAATAATTATTTATCTACTTACTTATATTCAAGTATTGGAAACTGTGTTATTTTTTTGGTATTATTTTAGGTTTGGCTTTGAACTGCTACATGAGAAAGCCAGTATGTTTGACAACAATATTCGCTACATATCACAATGTATTATGAAAAAATGTGGAATAACTGAGGTTACTTCAGTTAGGTGCAAAACACAGGTAGTTTACTTGGTATTATTATTTATAGGTTATGGTAAAGGTGTCCAAATCCACAGCTTACTAGAACTTTAGGCTCCTTTTATAGTTTTGTCTATTGCTTTTAAATAGGAAACATCCAAAATTTAGGCTGCTGTTTCTGCATCTGAGAACTTCTTAATGGAAATTTCAATCACAAAGCCCAAATCTTGAGAAATTAAACCTGGATGCTCCAAATGCCAAGTGCGTAGGGGACCTGAACCTCTATGTCCAGGCCTGTTTATCACTAAGAGCTCCTAGAAGCTTAGAAATCAATACCAGGGTTACTTTACAGGTTGAAGTAGCAGTGGCGGGTCGCATAGAGTGTGATGCGGATGCTAGGCTTAACCCCAAGAGTGTGGTGCTTCAAGGAACATGGGATCAATCACTAAGTCAGACTGTGCCTGTTGATTTGGACAAGTCTGTATATTTCCTATATTGCAACTAGTTGTATATTTAGTCACAAGCATATTGCAAAACTTCACTGAAGTTGTTAAGTACAAGAAATCTTACTTATACTCTGCTTAAAATCTGATAGCAATACCAATAGCAATGTTCTTAAGTAAAGACCAGTACTGAATATCTTTAGGACAGAGTTTAGACAAGTAATGGATGTCGCAAAAAAAATATACTTTACCTACTCGGAAATTGACCCATTACTACTCTAATGAAAGGGTAGAAAGTTGCGCTTTTCGCCCATAGAGCTGGTTGTGTGAAAATCCATTATTGCCCTGTTCTGATTTTATAATACAGATAAAATATTGATTTTTTATTGGCAGAGGGCTGCTAGGAATCGGGATATTATATTCATCTGTCACGTTCACGGTTCAACGAAAACTAGACCAGCGAGGCAGTTTATAGATAAAAATGTTAATTGGGTACTTACGTAATACGGCATTGCTTCTTTTTAACCAACATCAAAATAGGAGGGATGTTCTCAATTCAGTTCTATTTTAGTAAACACCCAGGAAAAATGTTCACGAGCCGCCTCTGTCTGTCAGTCCAGCTCACTGGCCTGATGGTGTGACAAGCTCAACTGGCTTGCCTTTTATTTATGTACCTACATGTTTATGTCTAAATATACATTTACAGTTTGTGGTTTAAAATTACAGGATAAGCATTTCTTATAGGCTGTTCATTTTTGTGACAGTGTGAAGCAGTATTCTTTATTCCCTGGTCAGACAGTGGTGATGCGGGGCGTAAATACGCGCGGCGACAAGTTTGAAGCGCATGAAGTATTTTGCGATGCCTCACGTCCCCTCGCCGATTATAAGGCCGATATTATGAATATTTTAAATGGTACGTATTAACGATGAGATGCATTATCATGCTATTTGCTATATATATATACAACACTGCTATTTGTAATTCAATAATTACTATTCATTTCTTTAATTATTCAAGCTTCTCTTATTTTATGGTCACAGGTAAATTAATACACAAATTTCAATATTCTATTAGATAAAAAAGACAATTTGATTTATCCTCGATAGCATTCGACATTCCCCATTACTTAAAAGTCGAATAGACTACTTTAAAAATAAAATGTTTTAGGCAAAATGTCCTTGGTGATAACGGCGGGACCATACACTACTTCAGACAACATGGCTTATGAGCCTTTGAAAGACATTGTTACATACATTACAACCCATAAACCACATATAGTTATTATGACGGGACCATTTTTGGACAGTGAACATTCCAAAGTCAAAGACAATACAATGGCAGAGACATTCAAGTCATTTTTTGATAAATTAATTGATAATTTAGGTGAACTAGCTAATACAAGGTAAGCACAAACTATCTAAATATTCTGAACCAACCATAAAAAATAATGTAAGAACTAGGGACATTTCAAAATTTCATATATCTATTTTTTTCAGCCCATACACAAAGATATACATAGTTTCTAGTAACAAGGACGCTTTCCACGTAAATATCTACCCTACGCCGGCATACCTCAATAGCAGACGGAAGCACCCGAACATCCACTTCATGCCAGATCCTTGCACACTCAATATCAATGGCATCGTCATCGGCATTACCAGCACGGACATCCTCATGCACATCAGTCAGGAAGAGATATCATTGTAATTATTATCTTCATTTTATTTCGATCTACAGGCAGTTGTTCCGGGTCTGGGCGTTTGTTTAAAAATAAGAAGACAAGGAAGCGTGCCTTGGATTTGAACTCTAGACCCTTGACTTGGCGGTCCAATGGTCATGTCACTGGTTTATTAAATAATAGCGGCCCGCCCCGGCTTCGCACGGGTGGAGAAAACTATTTTCAAAATATTGTATAGCCTATATTAATCTGGAATAATGTAGCAAAAGCGGCCCTGTCGTTTACACACACATACAAATCTTTCCTCTTTATAATATTAGTATAGATTGTAGTTTTGTACAAAATTAAAATACTTATTGATTTTCGCTCTGAAGGTGCAGTAAAGAGTAAGTATACGTATTTTGCTTGTTTTTTAGTCATCGGCTATGCTTGTATTACAGAGGCATGGGTGGTGACAAACTGTCGCGGTTAGCTGGCCACATTCTGATGCAACAGACATACTACCCATTGTCGCCACCGGCGCAGGGGCTGGCCGTCGATGCTGCGCTCTGGGCTGCGCATGCGCAATTAAACTGCACACCGCACATTCTAGTGTTGCCCTCCAACTTTAGATACTTTATTAAGGTTGGTATTGGTGTTGGTTGTATCGCGTACCTAATATTCTCAATTTGCTATAAAAATCATGTTGAGAACTGAATGAAACTGGTCAAAATAGGTTCATAAATAACAAAGTTGCATGGAAATATAATTGAAATAATTATAAGTCAGTACATAAAACTAAGCATTAAAAAAACTACTATCTGTAAAAATGATTTTCAGGAAGTAAATGGCTGTGTCGTGGTGAATCCAGAGCATTTGACTAAAGGCACAGGCGGCGGAACGTTCGCCCGTCTACTTGTAGCCAGTGATAATGTCGACAAAAAAATCTCCGCACAAATTATACGCATTTAATTTGTCACTAAAGTATTATTAATGATAATCATATTCTTTCTTTCATTTCCAAGATTTTAAGTGGTCGTATAGTCAGTTGATGAAAATCGCGTTTCCCTCTGACGACGAATAATATTAGTTAAGTAAAACCTTAAAAACTAGAATTATATGCAGCGTAAATAGGATCGTTAAGAGAGACGATTCCGCCTGGTCCACTGCGCAGCGCCATTTGTATTCCCATACGAGGTGAATTGCCAGCTGACTTGCGCACTTCGGGGTCTTCGATTTGACGGTACCTGGACAAAAAAACTAATAAGTCCAAATTCTTTAATTTAAGCGGTATGATTGTTTTTCACAACAAAGCTTAGAGGCGATGAACAATCATGACTATGAAAATAATACAATCTCATTTCATAGTCATCAAGCCGTCTTTTTTTTTTCTTTCAATATGGCGCCTCACTTTTTGTGTATTTGCCAGGGTCTCAAGTATATAAAGTAGGTAATCAAGTATGTAATAATAGTTCCCATCATGGGATTATATTATGACAAGTATTCAGTTTCAGCCCCATTAAAATGGCGGAAACTATTGAGGCTCGGCTCGTGCGTCGTTTGGTCACAGTTCTAATCTAACGTAACCAATATAAACATATTTCATCCCGAAATTAACTCGTCAAAACTAAATTTGTTTACAAAAATCCGAAGTCATTCTACAAAACAACTAAGCGTGGGTAGCGGTCATCCAGCTGGATGCCATTCATCTATTTTACATAACAGAGCAATTTTGTAATGCAGCTAGCAGTTATGTAAAATATCGAATTATACAATTCTACTACGATATATATACTAATATTTTATTCACTAACGATTACGTAACTTATTAGCTTTTAGCAATGATGTACCTTTTTAACTCCTCTAAAGGTTGAGTTTTCGAGTTACGCATTCCAGTCTCGGGATCGATGGTGGTCATGATGCATCTGAATGTAGAACAAAATTATTTTTATATGCGAAACCTAAATATAGGTTCAGAATAAGTAACTGAATCGATTCCAGTAATTTTTACGCCTTTTTATATTTTTCCCAAAAATATTTAAAAAAGGTTACAAGTGACCGACCGTATCTCTCCGCAATCATACGCGCACGTCACAGTCGCACTAGGCGCGGGCGGGGGTAATAAGGCGAGGTGATCATGGCTTTTATGTACGGACTACCAGGAAACAACTATTTTATAAAACTGAATTTTAGAGATGCAGTTTTGAAACTTTGTACCTTTAGATGTACATAGATTTTTTACATAAAAATGACGTGTCTCAGGTTTCGCATATAGGTACTAAAACTAATGTATTGCGGTTTACGATCATATGAACAGAAAGAGCTCATAAAACGGAACGGTAATGGAATCGGTAATTGGGTGTCTTGTACGTGTGCGTAACGTTAATTTCCGATACTTAATTATAAATAAGTAGCTGTTCCACGGTTTCACTCGCGACAAAAAGTGAGATATGTGTCTTAACTCGATTAACAATATAATAGCCTTACTCTTTGATAATGTAGCATTTTAATAATGAAATAATTTTTAAAATCAGTCCAATAATTATTGTATTTTTTGTTTTTCTTGATAGGCTTACGCTTGATCGACTGCGACCTAAGATGCGAGCGCGCTTCCCTAGAGGAAACCAATTCGCTCGTGATTTAAAGACACCGAGATTAGATATATCTATCGGGGAAGACCCACTCGGGAAGCGCATTCCACATTTAAAATTGTCCATTAAAAACAATTGTAGGTTGTTTGTACCTACAATTGTTTTTAATGGACAATTTTAAATGTGGAATGAAATCAATTATTTATAGCACGTATAAAATAAAATTCATAGACTTACAGCAGTCTACTCTATCTCAGTTACATAATCAATGCAAAAAGACAATAAAATTGAAAGATACTGAGGATCTACTAAAATAAATACTAGATACTGTACACTCACAAAACTAACACACACACACACAATATTCACAAAAACTGATACAAAAACCCTAAGACCTACCTACTTATGTACATAAATTATGTGCTTACATTTATTTAATCCAAGTAGGTACTTAATATTATGAGTGCGTTACCTTGTACAGGGTTTAATGATTTCAAAAACGTTTTCGCCGATTTTAACATATTTCCAGTTGTCTTCAGCGTAAGGTTTAGCACCGGTGAGTACGAAGTTAGGTCTGAAATTACGTTGTGACACCTGACAGTCCGTGAGTCGATTGTTCAAGTCGTCCACCGAAGCTTCGTTGATAAGGTTGAACGGCACTTCATCTGGGAGAGCACCCTATGAACAGTTTTCTGTGATTTATCGTAAAAATACAAACTTACACCTTACTCTACATTGATTTTTAGGAATACTCTATGCAACTGTGAAACCAGAATGGGTTGAGGATAGCGATTTGGTAAATTTAAAACGATAATGTATTAATTTGGTAAGATGTCCGCGAAGTTCACCCAATAATCCTTGACTTTATCACTACTGTGCCATTGCCGCATTCGGCCAAGAAAAACCTCAAATTTAGTCGGTTAGTACCTGTCGTAAGCACACTACCCTTGGCGCTGAAGGCAAACTAAAATAATCCAATGAGTTAACTTACCGTATCATTCTTCGTAAACTTGTAAATAGCGTTTGTAGTTGATCGCAATGTGCGGGATTTTTGCGATGCATAATATACTAAACGGAAGTTGATTGCCGAGCGATCAATCAGTCTATAAAAAGATAGGTAGGTACTATTAGTCGTATCCTAGCAGAAAAACAAAAATATCAACATTTCTTTAATACACGAAAGACCTTTCGGGGTCCCACATAAGTAGGTACCTACCTAATCTTCCAGTGTGTAAGGGAGCGATGGGCTTGAAAATTTTAAAATACTTAAAATACAGCTTCTAATAAAATGCAGTAAGTACCTAACTTTTAAACAGTAACATAAATAAATAGTACTTAACAATTATTTATTTATTATTTTATATTTTTGCACATATTTGATGCACGACGTAGGCGTTTTCTACCAGTGTACCTTCAGGTGGAGCAGATATAAACATGGCAAGTGATTAAGCAATTAACCATCCTGATTTCTAAGGGCTTATTCCATAGAAGAATAGATTGAATAAAAAAACTAAAACTATTGTAGGCATCTACTTTTTTGTAATCTATGGTAACACCTACTTAAGTTTCTTCTGTTGTCACAGACAAACCGAGAGAAAGGTTTTGGACATAGGTACCTACATAAGTTATTGTGAAAGTTTAAAAGATCTATTTTAAATAGACCTAGGTGCTTAAAAACTTATTTAGTGCAGCGAGATAACCAAAGTGTTGACGAAATGTATCCTCGGTAAGGTAGGCAGGTAAACAATAATGTAACTAAAGTGATAACGATAACATAAATACGTAATGTAATGCGACATTGTTTGCCGACATATAAGTAAACTATGTAAAGGTGAGATAAAACACTGCAATTCACCTCGAGAACCATTCACTCGCCTCCCAACCGCAATCATAGACTGGTACTGGAACACTCCATACATGTGCTGTTTTGGGTTTTTGTAAAGCGATTACCTGTAATTGTCATGTCTCAATTTAGTAACAAATTCCTGAAATTCATGTTTCAATTTAGTAAAAAAAATTAAAATGTTATCATCAGTAGGATCACCTAGAATGTATAGCCTTATTGGATCTGGTATTCATCTTTATCTAAATTCTTTATTGTTAAGAGATGTATGTTAGAACATAGGTAAGGTAAGGTTTAGGTACCTCAGCGAAGGGGGCCGCAAAAGGCGGCCCGCCACTGCCGGGTCCGCGGACGAATGCTACAGCGCTCCCGTAGGCCCGGCACCAAAGTGGTGTCGCGAAACCCCGAGGTTGGTTTTAGTCGGCAGATCGCTCTTTTCAGAGCGGAGTCCGACACACCCCACCGCTCTCCCCGGAGTGGTGGATAGTGCATAAAGCATTTCCAACCCCGTCAACAAAAAAAAGAAAAAAAAAAGGTTTAGGTACCTCAGCCAAATTTACGTTAAGTGGTTCCATGTCTCCATGTTTTAATGTAAGGATAGAATTTCTAACAGTGGGGATCACCGTTAACAGTTCAGGGTATGCTCGGGCTGTAATGAAGTTGTTTTTATCATCAACAACCATCAGTACCCTGCAAAACGAAAAATAATTTAATTGATTTTATTGTTTGTGTGGCAGGAGAACAATGCGATTGATGTGCTTTTAACTTACTGTAATATCAAAATAAAAGTATAAATAATTACATATTCCACGTCCGTACTCCCCGGAGGTATAAGCAGAGGCGTACTAAGTAATGTACACCTACAGTTTGCTTGGTAGTTACGTTCTCGTGTAAGTGAGAGTGAGCCTATTGGCATTAACCGGGCTTAATTCTCCAACTCCGAGCTGCTACTCAGAAAGTGAAAACCCAATAACACTGCTCGATCGCAGCAGTAGCAGTCGCGATAAGTCCAAATTTGCAATAAAATCGTGCAAAAAGAGTAAAGGTATCCTAAGACACGCTGCGGCCAACCCCCAGCCTCGGAAGTTAGGTAATTGCTGGAGTCGCGGACATCTTGCTACCGTAATTCAAGCAAAATAAGCGAACCATGGTTTTAGTTGGACCCACTCTACGTGGACACGCCCCGTCGCGTCGCCTCCCCCGGGAGGCGGAATTCCATGAGCTTTTCCTCTAACAAAAGGCTCGGAAGGTCAGATAATGAATACATACTAAATAACTGCAACCCTTGGATCTGCCGTCGGT
Organism: Acronicta leporina; assembly: GCA_947256265.1. NCBI lineage: Eukaryota > Metazoa > Arthropoda > Insecta > Lepidoptera > Noctuidae > Acronicta > Acronicta leporina. Next base: position 6,131,210 of record OX366529.1, read on the forward strand.
GTGTTCTTATACAGACCTATCACGGAGCCATCCATCCCTTAATCCCAAAAGAGAACATTCAGCAGTGTTTAATAAAACAGGTGCACATGATTTTATTGGGTACACATTGATAGTTTTTAGAACTCCAACTTGCTCCCATTGTTCTGGTAGCTTAGAATGTTGTTCTTGATAAAGATGGTAAGCATAGTAAGCACCACCAATGACGCCAGCTGCAGTTATTGAGGCGGTCACATAATATGAAACTGTAAAGTGTAAACAAAAGTATTTATCACAATGTGTTAGATTAGGGCTCATAAGGGTCTGACGCAGATGAATGAAATCACGCTCCCGTAACCCCAGCAAAAAGTGGTGAGGCACCCGTGTGGTTTTAGACGGTAGGTTCCATCATTCACCTACAACATAGTCGGTAGGTTCACCCATTCTGTGTGGAGTCCGACACGCCCCGTCGCCTTCCCCGGGCGGCGGAAATCCATGAGGATTTCCACACGCACAAAAAAAAGCTCATTAGGTATGGCTCTTCCAGCGCGATTGCATGTCTCGAGTTGAAAACATCATAAATAATAAGCTGAGTAGCCTTTACATAATTATATATTATACCTAACTACATTAATAAACGCTGTATTATGAAAAACTAAAGGTCGTACTTTATAATTATGCCTACCTACAGTCTGAAAGAACATGACAGTCGCTCTAATAAATACCTAGTGATCAAATCAAATCACAGAATAGTACAATTGATTGGTTTTTTATTTATATACCTACTTAGTACTTAAACGGACAGGTACCTAAGTACAGAACTTGTAAACAAGTAGGTAGGTACCTACCTATAATGCTTGGAAGTTATTCAAAGTTAATAGGTGCCCTTTGACCTTTTGCGATAACCGGTTATGGAAATATTTATGACCCCAAGCCTCAATGATCGATTCAGTGCTCACTTTATATAGATTGAAAAAAAACTAAAAAAGAAGAAAAAGATAAAATTATCATGTAGGTTATAAGTACCTACAACATAATAATTTTATCTTTCACACAATTTTATCTAGGCCACGATAATTATTGAGTTAAAATAACGTATTATTCCATCACGCAGAATCACGCCGATATTCCCCGAAGGGGACTATAAAAAGCCAAGTAGTTAGGTACCTACTCGCATAATATTATCTAACTTTCTAATACCTACACATCCGTCTAGCTAGGTACACACCTCAACAACAACTAATTATAGGGTAAATATTATAATATACATTTTTCTTACCGTTATTAGACATGATCGAGAACAATTATTTTTGCGAGATTACTGAATCACTCCAATGGACCCGTCAACGTCGCACACTATGATAATACTAGGTACCTACCTACTTATTCCCACGACAAGTTTCTTGTATTACGGTCTGATAATGATAAAGAATGTCGGTTTTAACAAAGTATAGTTGTGGTTCTTGTGGGTGGCCCACTTTGTACAAATTACAATTAAAATAATGAATAAGCTAAGTATGTACACACCACAACTAAAATGTTTAAAAATAATAGTGTTATAAAAATGTAGGTAGGTACAACTTCATTTATCGATATTTTGATGAAATAATTTGTAAGTATGAAGTTTTTCTACTGAGCCTGTTTCACAAAATAAGTTTAATTTCTGTTTTCCACGTCAGTTTCGCGGGTACCACCAAGTCACGATTCCACACTACTTTACCCACAATATTCCACTGGTCGCCAATGGAAGCAAGGCTGCTGAGTGAGTTTGAGATGATTACGGTCCCGAGACGAGTTCGTTTCCCGGTGCTAAGTGCTGTACTACGGATGTTTCTACAACGCACCTGCTAAAATTATCGAATTTATATTATAAAAAGTGCCTACAATTTATTGTATCGTAAATGTTTCAGATTCATCAAGGCAGACGTGCCAATTTGTGCGCCTCCTACCTAAAAAAAAATGGTTAAAAATTAAAACCGATCATCGTTATTAATTCACAAAATATGTACGCAGTATGGCTTTAGGGGCTAAGCTGGTTACCCAAATAAATATTCTTTTTACTGATACCTACTATCAGTATCAGTAAAAAAAAAAATTTTCAAATTGAACCCTGGAATTAATTAATCAGTATCTACAAGTAGGTATGTATGTATCTATACTTCGACATATTTGTATTACTATTCAGTAACTTGACAGTTCGAAGAGAAATAATGATACCACACTACACGATACACGTTAATATGTATTATTAATATTACAACTATTAGTGTTGGGGTAGTGAATGATTTTGCGTAAAGATTGATTGATAAAAATAGTTTAATATAAAATTAGACTAAAAATCGTAAATAAATTAAAAATAACAATAATTCAAAGTAACTTCCATAACTATTTTCTTCTATTAACCCTTCAACTGTCAAGTTACTGAATACAATTAAAAGTTAAATCCAATTTCAGAAACGTCATCGCTTTCTAAAATAGTCGTTTGTCAAATCTGTCATTTATGAAGTGTCTTGTCAACGTGTCGATATTTGTGTAATTGTTCACTTTAATTTATTCGTAAAATGTGCATCTTTTATCAAAGATAACAGATTACAACTAATTTTATAACAATTAAACTTACAAACACATATTCACATTTTAAATAAAGCCATGGTTTTGTTGAGTAATGATGAGGTAAGAATCATTTATTGGTGCCGCATTACCTCGCACATATTTCAGTGTTTTATATGTCAATATTGTTTTCAGTTCCTCGCAGAACTTACAAAACTGTTTCAAAAAGCACGTACTTCGGGATCAGTTACAATGACGATGAAAAGATGTAAGTTATCATTAAGATTTAATTTAATTTCTGCTTGCTTGTAACAAAAACGTAAACATAGTTCATTCTGATCTCAGATGATGGTCGAACTAAACCAGAACCACGTGATGGAACCCCTGTAGTAAAAAATCCAGAATACAAATGTTTGGTACGGGCACAATCGAGGAGTAAAAAGATTTCTACTGTAATTGAACAACGAGATGTAGAGACATTCAGCACTGCCTATTCAAATTTGTTAAAAACAAGTGTTAATGGGTTAAAACGTTTGAAAAAACCGAAGAAAAAGGCGATGGCTACACAGTAATCATACTGAAGCAGACAATGTGTCAAGACTGAAAATTAAGTGCGCAATATAGTGTTATGAACAAGATGTGAAGTTTGCTATTTAATACACCACCGTGAAATCCTAGCTTGTAGGATGAGGTCCATTGAAGTGTGCTCTTCTCTCTCTGTGAGATCTGAAGAGTTGGAGTCTTGCCTGCCATTGCTAGTGATGCAGGCGCAGCTAAGTCATTGACCATCTGTCCAATGCACCTTATTTATATATAAAAAAAAAAATATGTTACATTCTCCCAATAAAGTAATATCATCTGTATTTTTTGTATTATTTATTGAAAATAAAAGATTTTATGCTTTTATTACAAGAAATTGTAACAAGGTTAAGTTCAAACAATAGTAACTAATATAAGACTTTTTTACATAGCATATAATGAATTGAACATTATTTATAAAGTTATTTCAGTGAAGGAAAAATTTCCCTTTCACTAAAATAACTTGATAAGTAATCTTACAACAAAAAAATACAAAGGGATTGAAGATTATTGTTAACAATAAAATGATATCACAATATGAGACCAATACATTTTGTAATTAATACAATGAAATAACAAGTGAAATTATTTTTACTAATTAGAATTTGATAATCACTATTATAATCATACATATCACTCTACAGTCAGAACAGTTTATGACGACATCGTTAAGAATGACATACCGGTTATATTGACCAAAATGAAAGGCCCCGGCTAGATTCTATTAGACCACCTTCTAAATCGCGTATTACCACCTATATCAAAGCATGAGAGTGCAATTCCAAACAAAGACTTGGCAGAGGAATATGGTGTATCACACTAGACAATTTCAACCATTTGGAAAGGGAGAAAACATCCAAAACGCTTTTTGAGATCAATTTGTTGAAAATGATATGAGCAAGAACGAAAGAAATTATGACGATACATTAATTAAAATTCAACGAGAAAAACAAAGTGTTCTGAACAGATTAAAATTACAGATTTTATAACTAAATAACGACGTCACCGGCTGTTACGACTATCTGTTTCTACGACCAATTAAGAGTAGTCCCTTCGATGTCATTATAACAGATTTGAACTGTAAATAAAAATTATAATGTGTACTTCATAAATATGATATAATACAATAATAGTGGTTTAGTACTTATTTTTATAAACTCAATCCAATCAACACCCCTGCAGAATTAATACTGGTTATGAATCAACAATGTACAATAATGTTTAGCCGAAGATATAAAAATACATTCAACTGACAATAATTTTATTGTCGTAGTATCACATTGAAAATGCGAGGGCGTAATTTGTAATATAATTTGTAACGCAGTTTGTAATTTAGTGCAAAAGCCATTTGCTTTTGCACTAAATTACAAACTGCGTTTTTATACATTCTCTCTACAACCACTATATAAGCTATAAATATTAACAGCTATAGATTACCGACTTCATTCAAAAAATTGATAAACTGTACATTTTATATATACTTCATTATCCTTCTTATATTGAAATAATGCAAGGACCATAATAGTCCAATATAATATTTGTCATAACAGTGATTTTTGACACACATAAACAGCACTATAAAAGATAAATCTTAAACAAATCAAAATATTTTTTTTCTGTTATTGCTCCATCACTTCCATATTTACGTCCAAATAATCTTGTATATAGACTTTTAAGGATTTAGTTACAGTAACAATGGCTTAACAGCAAGGTTGCCTCGCCACGCCTCCTGCCGCCTCTTCCTTTCTCCAATTGCCCTATGATGAATCGATAACACATCTCTAAGTTCTCTAACATAACTGCGACTATCAACCAAATAAAACGTGCAGTCATGCAAACTATCATATCGGCATGAGCTCCATCTTTTACATCTCTCATCTTTTGACAAAATCGCAAGGTATGAAGGCAGAACTCGCCTGTGTATAGTAATCAGAGTTTAAATTGAAGGCTCAAGTTTAGGACCATTTGACGACAAGTTCTAGCTACCACTAAACTCGTTAATTGTATTACTAGGATATGTCATTAGTTAGTGTTTCAGTGATAACGTACTGTCACGAACTTTATTGCTATGTTAAGACATACTCGTATCAATTCAACTGATAAACCGCATTGGCTCTTCGGCTGTGTCGTCATACATACCGCCTACAATCGTACGGTATTTAAGAAACCTTATTTGACAAATACGCATTACAGTACATTTTTGGAGGTGAGTCGTTTGAGGCAGGCGTTCCTGACTTGGTCGTTGCCGAGTCGCTCGGCCTCTTGCAGCACGCGCCGTAGGTCGTTCGTGCGATCATTGCGCGCGGCTAGAATGTAGGCACTGCTTACGTTGCGACAAACCAGGTAGCACGATATCTAAAAAATAAGGTCAACATTAAAAATCTCATCAAGTGGCACTGATTAACTATAAAAACCTCATAGTATACTACATAGTATCCTAATCCAAAAATATGAATCTTTTTAAGTTCTTGTCTGTATGTTACGGGTTGGCACAAAAACTACTGTATAGATTTATTGTTAACAGAAAGTATGTATAAATGCGCCAATTTAAAAACTGGTGAACTTCTTATCTAAATTAATTAAACGGATCCTGAGATACAGCTTGACCTCTCTGATGGATGGATACAGGCCCATACAAAGAAGTAAACATCACTGTTGGTTTTTGATTAAATTATTTTTAGAATCCATTTTAAATCCTAATATAGTTTCATGTGAGCGAAGCCGCGGGCAAAAGCTAGTACTACATATACACACATCACAATTTCCTAGGGATCAAGTTCATTTGTAACTATAAAAAACTATCCATTAAATATCAGTGCGTGTTACGACTGTAACCGTGTGTGGACGTGCATTAGACGAAACTAAGTACCCAACCTGCTTTGCAAAGGGATGATCACGTCTAAAACAATCCTCAATCCGCATAAATCTGAGCATTGAGGTTGCCCCTGATCCAAATGAGATAGGTTCTTCCACCGATCCAAATACCAGCCCAAACCATTATTGTTCCCCCTCCACATGAATGACTTCCTGACAAAATTTCAAGATGTCCAGGGTGCCGAGTCTACTATTCAGTTGTGTCAGAATTGTGATTCAGTGACTTCATAATGGTTGATTTTTGACAGTTTTCTCTACGAAATCTGTCATTTCTTATGTCATTTAGTGCCATTGGACGGTCATTCTGAGTCAATTGAAATAGCAGACTAGGGCCCCTGAACTCCAAACTCGAATACGTCTTGTATCCGGCCTCGTAGCGATACGAGATTCATCGGAAAATCATAGACAACGCCAGTGTTCTTCCTCCCAATTTCTGTGTTTGCGATCCCATTGTAAATGGGCCCCACGATTGAGGGGTGCTATAGGTGGAACTCTCGGCGGCCTTCGTGAACGCAAACCCACTTCACGTAAACTATTTCAGATGGTCTTTGGCTTATCAGCAAGCCTGAAGAGCTGTGGAGCCTCGTAGCCACCATCAACTGTATTTTAGATGCACCCGTCATGTCTGCGAGTGGTGATGCGAGATCGTCCACCATAGCCAAAAAGGTTAAAATCAATAAAATTGCGGCCATATTCTAAAACGTACTTGATTCCTAGACTCTTTTGATTAAATCTGAGGTCAGTAGCCCAAGCACGAACATTATTGAAAACGTATTCGTATCGAAATCGAGAATAATTTGTATCAGAAGGAGGTTAATGAACGTAGATGAAGCGAAAGTGGTGTGCCAGGATCTTAGCAAGTGTAGTCTCTTCCTACCAGGGTGACAGATGTGAAAATATGCATATTTGTGTACAAGATTTGTAGCAGAATAAACTCATTCGTTTACGATGCTAGTGTTCCTGAGCGTGACTCCCAGGTGGAGCAGTGTTACTGGTTTTTTCTATGGAACTGTTAGTAGCAGCTCTGGAGTTTGGGACTTATGCCCAATGTTAATGGCAATAGGCTCGCCCTCGTTAACATGGGACCTTAACCTTCGAGGCCTACAGGCGTGATGCTATGTATTAACCTTTATAGTAACGCTGTGTATGTCGCTGATGAGAATCTCGGCTTGCTCATCATACAGCTGTCCACGAGACTCGCATCGCGCCACCACCGCACTCACACCAGACTCCAACACTTGGTCACTCATCAGGCTGGAAATAATGGACGAAAATAAAAAAGTACTAATTGCAAGTTTAGTAAAAAGATTATCTACCTTATTGTTAAGACCACAAGGTCGAAGAGTGGCACTAACTTAATATACTTCACAATAATGTTGATATTTTCTGAATTAGACCAAATCTTAGATTAAATTACGTTAGAAAATAACAATGTACCTAGCAGCAGTTTCTTTAGATGCTCTTATACATTTGGCCAATGTTTTAACTTCCATAAATCTATCCGAGTGCACCAGAAACCTTGCGACGTGAATGTAAATATTCATGGAGTCAAGTTTGTGTTCCGTTATGATTCTGAAAATGGTAAGTATATGGGTGAGATTTTCCGTCTTTATAATAAATTCTTAATATCAAACCATATTAAAAATTATCATTTTTTTATAAATCCTTGTGTGTAGATATAATTCTCCTCACTCATAATAGCGGTATAAATGTAGGTACGCTGTATTGTAGGTAATGTATTATCATTCTTACGTTCAACTTTCAAACGAAACAAAATAACGAATTTTATTGATTAAACAAGGATTTCAGATAAATCGAATATTTTAAAACTTTTTAAAAATCGACGTTTTTTTATCAGTATAACAACTTACTTGAAAGCTAATTCAAAGCCGCCTTCGATAGTGGGTCCACTAGCCAACACTACTGCAACAAGCCTTATTTTGTCTGTATTCGACCCAAACAGTGTCAGAGGTCGGATATCAGCACTCTCCTCCTTACGAGTATTCTGTAGTGGTATCGCATCAGTGAGCACTCTTTCAGTAAGCCTCCCGCTTGCTTCACACGCTGCCAGATACTTCGCCAGCTCAATCTGCCGTGTTATCGTCGTCATGAGATTGTCTATGGTCACCTTGTCCAGGTTAAAGTGGAAAGATCTTGCATCGCTAGTTTCTGTAAGTGATTAAAAACGCTGTTACATAACTTATAGAATTATGCAAATTGCTGTTCCGTTGATTTAGTACTTACATACTTATTTATTATTCTTTTTTTATTTTAATACAAAATTGTCCACCAAGGGGAGCAAGTTTTAGATAGTAACGAGTGTACATTTGATTTAGTATAGCATATTTTCAATGCACGTCATTTCTTCAGCAATTTAGACTGATATGAGGGCACCTCAATGGTGCTAGGCGGGGCTGGGTAGGAATCGCCCCTTGTATAATATATGTTGAGGCACAAGATGCTCGATTGTGACATAAATTGATCTGGGTCACCGCAGTGACATATCGCTGCTTAAAATAAAAAATACCACAAATAAAAATTACACTTTTTATTGTAGGGCTAATAACAAAGAGACCATTTTTTGCCTAATGCTTTTTTATTTTTATATCAAATATGTACAATTGTACATAATATATTTATTTAATATAAAATAAGGAAGCATTAGGCAAAAAATTTTTACTAGCCACTTTTTTATTAGCCCTACAATAAAAAAGTGTAATTTTGATTTGTGGTAGTTTTGATTTTAAGTAGTGACATATTATGGAGCAGGTGGTCGGTAGATATACTGACTGTGGGCGACGGGCACGCAGTGCGCGAGGTGGTGCAGCGCGGAGGCGAGGTGGTGCTGGCGCTGCAGCAGCACGGCGAAGGGGCGCGGCGCGGAGGGGGCGGGCGCGGGGGCGGGGGCGGGGGCGGGGGCGGGGGCGGGCCGCCCGTACAGGCGCGCGCACGTGGCCGCCGCGCGCGCCTGCTGCCCGCTGCCGCACTGCACCGCGTACAGCGCCTCCAGCCGCTTCGACATCTCCAGTGTGCGGCAGATGTGCATTATGTACTCCTGGACATCCGAAACTACCTTTAATGCGTATATACGCCAACTACTCTGTGCTACCATCTGCCGCTCCCAGACACATTTGGCGTTTTTGTTTGTATTTTAGCGTAAAAATGTTAAATACCTACGTAATATTTGTATAATATTATAAATAAATAAATTGTTTTGGAATTATCGATCAAAATACGTGCGGAAAGTAATTTGGTTTTGGCTATGTAAGTAATGGTTTAAAAACAAGAAAAAAAAAGAGATATTTAAATATATCGTAAAAATATCGTACAGTATAATAGAAAAAAGGAATCAATACTTCAAGTACTGCGGAGTCTATACAGATAAAAATGATCCGCCGAAATGTATTCCTTCCGAACGACTACAACAAATTGGATTATTCTTTTTTTGTTGTGTTCGCTATTATCAGGACAAGTTTGTATGAAAGTTTTTTGTTTTAATCCATTGGAGGAGTCGGGAAAATTTAGGCAGGCAAAGCTACGCACGGGGCGCTAGTCAAAAATAAATATTAAGTGACAATCAATAGCCCCTGAAGTATTTGTAGATCAAGCCTGATTGGACGATGATCCTACCAAAGCATTCAAAAGTATTGGACAATCACAAAAAAGAGACAATAGTTCGCACTTACCGACCACATATCCAGCGTACTATCGATATCAGTCATAGCTTTCAGGAGATCGTTCACTTTCTCCTTTTTCAAGCACTCCATGTACACTGACTCCGTGAACGTCTCCTTGTCCACCAAATTATCATAACAGTATTTTATCACTTCGCTTAAATTGCTATGTTTCATATAGAAGGCTATATTGGCCGTGTGAGAGCCGTAGTTTGTTAGGTAGTACACACATTCTTTATAAAAGAAAGGGTCTAGTCTTTTATTTTGATGGTCTACTTTGGGCTCATTGTGGTTATTATTTCTTCTCAACAGTCCCTGAGCTAAGCTTTTCTTAGGCTGAATAGTGGCAGTTTGAAAGTCACTGTAGTCGCCTTGTCTGATCTTCTTAACGCTGGCTAGTGTGTGCATAATGTTGAGAGCTGGTTCACTGAGCTGAATCTTCTTTTTGTTGGTGTTCATTGTCGTTAATTTTTCGTTGGTTGACTAAAAATATACAATTTATATATCAAAGAAACGTGTGCGAGCGACTCAATTCTCAGATACATGAAACTGTGTAGGTACTTTGGCACTAATAAACAGCAGCAAAAAGACTTCTTCCTCAATATAAAGTGGTATCATTCAATATACTTTGAAGCACTAGAAAGAGCGGTTCTTAACTTACCTTTATAGTTTCAGCTTTGTTCAATAACTGTTGGTTAACAGGATAGTTCATGTCTTCCAACATACTGACGATTTCGTTGAGCAGCGGCGGGTTAGTCCTCGGTCGTCCATCTGACTGAATGCTAGACATGGAACTCGTTCTCTCCGAATACCTCATGCTTTGCAGTCTTCTATTTACGAATTGAGATTCGGATGCTTCTTTACCAAACTCACAATCTTCTGTGACCTCGGCACAGACATTCAAAGCGTTCTTGAAGCAGTGTGCAAATTTTTCTCGGGCTTGTTTGAAACATCCCGCTTTTAGGCATGCTTTGCCCCACGCTGCCAATACGCTGTTTCTTGGAAGACCTGATTTTGTTGCTATTTCTAAAGCTAATTCCCACTTTTCTGCTTCAAGAAGTGATCTGACGATTTGACCTAGAAATAAATTAAACGTACAATTTTGTGTCCAGTATGTGCTAGTGCAGATATGAATGTAGTATGTAGATCAAAGATGTTTCACGATGTGATGTTTAAGAAAGCTAAAACCGTCCTTTCTTCCGTATCCAATTTTTTTGTTACTTCGCGCCTTTATCTGCAAATATCTTTATATAAATACACATTATTTTCGTATGTCCCGTCGCCACCACCGTGCGTGACGAGCGTGGCCATGGCGTCCGCGTGCGCCAGGCAGCGCGCCGCGTGCAGCGCGCCCGCCTCCGCCACCACCACGCGCCCGGACGCGCTACTGACATACATAACAGTGTATACTGACTGGGATGCGCGCCGTGGTGCGGCACGAGGTGCTGCGCCTGGTGCGTGACGAGCGTGGCCATGGCGTCCGCGTGCGCCAGGCAGCGCGCCGCGTGCAGCGCGCCCGCCTCCGCCACCACCACGCGCCCGGACGCGCTACTGACATACATAACAGTGTATACTGACTGGGATGCGCGCCGTGGTGCGGCACGAGGTGCTGCGCCTGGTGCGTGACGAGCGTGGCCATGGCGTCCGCGTGCGCCAGGCAGCGCGCCGCGTGCAGCGCGCCCGCCTCCGCCACCACCACGCGCCCGGACGCGCTACTGACATACACAAACAACCACATCATTAGTCCTCAAACACATTTTTTTTTTTAATAAAAACGTTGCCCCACACTAGGATTTTCTCCTGTATCGTGGGTGCGTTTACAAACACAAATTCTCACATACACAAACACCCAGACCCGGAACCTTTAGATCATACAAATATTTGCTCCGTGTGAGGATCGAACCCACAACACGTGTCGCAGAAGCCAATTGCTCAGCCGCTACACCAAACATCTCGTCAAAATTACTATTTCACATTACTATCAACCACTAAATTTACTAAACACATTATTATTAGTTTGTTATAAGTTTGACGTGTGGATCTGTGTGTTGCGGCATAATAACTCGCACACGGATGAAATTTTTGTTTTAGTTTGTTTTGTTTAAAAGCTGACTTGATAGAGTGTTAGCATGTAAAGTCTGCTAAGAGTGTGTTTAAGCTTATATTTTTTCATTATTTATTATCTTTACGAAGCCGGGGCGGGCTGCTAGTTTTTAAGAAATCAAATCATTGTCATTTTGATACTGGAGCCCTATTGCATTCTCAAAATGACAATCATACCACTGGTGTTGGTGGCGTTTATCTGGGGTTGTTGCTTAACATCGGCTGATCCGTATGTTTGTTTCTTATAGCAAAAAAATATGCTGGTTCCGCGTCGCCTAATGTATAGAAATCGTGAGCATGGCTGCTGAGGCCAAAGTTTTCTATGAAATTCTCCGCTTGGATTTCTGCCCAGCTGCAATGGCAACTAACTCGAGCTCTATTACATGGAACCGGAATACTTAATGGTGTACCTACAGTAGTACACGATAAGCTGACAAGTGACATTAGTTATATTGTATACTCACTCGTGTGGAGTTCTGGAGTACAGTTCAGCGGCGGCGAGCAGCAGTGAGCGGCGCGCACGGACTAGCAGCCGCGCATCACCGCCGTGAGACAACTCTCTGGCCACTTCATCGCTACGGTCCAGCAGAAACCTGACCCAAATACGATATTCGATAAGTTAGGAGAGCTCATATACCTCCGAGCCTAACAGTAAGACAATTAAAATACTTATTAGTGTGATCTTAAAGCGAGCAAGCTACTAAATAATGTCTTAATTACGAAAAAGCGTGCGAAATAATTACCTACATACAAAAAATTACAATCTCACCTTGGATAGTCCAAATTAATAGAGTGCATCTTCATAATAGACAGACAAAGCGTCACATTGGGGGTAAACTCGTAACTGAACTCTGTCCTAACAGCGTCATTTCTTTTAGCATTAGTGGACAGGCACCAGTCCATACAGGTCGCCCCGCTTGCCGCCGAATCAGAATTACTGCTCAGCATAATGTCGTGATCGGAATTCGCTTTTTTATGCATCGTTTGCGTGTAGCAGTCATCACATACACGGAATTTGACGCCGGGTGGATATGTAGGGACTTGCAATCTATGGCGTGAGCACGAGTGGCACACGAGTCTGCCGCAGCGGCGACAGTGATGTCTGCGGATGATCATTGAGAACATCGAGGTGTGACACAGCATGCACCGGTCCGTGGAATAATCCTCAACCCACTGATCCTTACTAGGCACTTGTTCAGGCATTACAAATGGCTTGTTCGCAGCTTCAATGTTTATGGAGTCTATAGACTGCAGTAAAGAATCATCCGAAGGCTTTGGCGGGGTTGGGCACACGTTGCGCGGGTTCTTCATGTCTAGAGCCTTTTCAGCATAAAATCTTAGCAGGGCGTCCACGGCGTTCCGCGATATAACCAAGCTTTCGATCGATTTTATATTGTAGTACAAATTGTCTCCACTCGGGTCTCTTTTGAGACTCGGAGAGATTTTGTTAATGATATTAGCAAGTACATCTAATTTTGCGTTCATTAGGTACTGCTCGATCATTATTAAAGGACTCTCAACTAAATCCCAAAACAGATGCCGCCAATTAGGATCGATTTCAAGCATAATTTGCAGTCCTATTTTGATATTTTCGAACGATTTCCAGTCGAACGAGTGGTCTGATATGAAATCGACACAAACTTGGAGTATTTCAACATTTCGTACTTTGGACATCTCGTCTTGTATAAGATCCATAGCCTGGGAGGTCGGCAGTCTCAGAAGGAGTTCACGGACAAGTTCAGGTGTAGCTTGGTTTGTATATTCAAACATTTGCCTCAAGAGATTCATCACAATCAAATTCTTCATGTTTTCGGACACCTCGTGGACGTCCGCCCATTCCAAACACAGTTTGAACTAGACAAAAATATTTATCTATAGTTTTGTTATAGATATAAAAAGAAAAAACAAATTACAACAATAGAACCATTTGTACCTGCTGACTATCCATGAGAACCTCGATGACGCACTCTGGATTTTCAATCGATTTTTCGTAAATAGTATACCAGTGGTTCGTTCCCATAATTGCAGATATCTATAAGCAATTAAATTATTAAAATAAAGGTAAACTGGGGACTAATGCAACAATGATGTCATTATACTTTACCTGGTCATACAAAGGTATCTTTACTATCCAATCGGAACACTTGTCGTATAGTCCTTCGTCTAACAGATCTTGGTTCAACAGGAACCGGAGGTAATCCAAAACGTCTAGAGCACCATCCGCGGGCCATACACTTAAGTTGTTCAGGATCAGGTCCACTTTCAGTTCAGGACATTTAAGATACTGGCAATACTTCCAATTGTTGTTAATTTTCGGATTCGTTGCTAATTTAAAAAGGATTAAGTCCCTCAAATTTGACAAATTCGCACTACACATCAATTGGCGTTCAGAGAGTGACTCGATTATGTTTAAACATTTTAGAATTTTCCCAGACTCGATTAATTGCGGCATGAATAAGAAAAGTTTGTCTAGATCAACGGTTGTGTGAAGAGACGCCAAATATTTGTTATTGCCAAACAAATATTTCGTGCAATTGAATCGCTCCAACTCCATATAATTATTCAGACATTTAGTGCGAGCATCCATGCTCTGTTGCAAGCTGTTCTCGTTGGGAGATGTGTGAATTTTCTTAATGATGTGCGCTAGAACCCAGTTGTGTAGAACGACGTATGTGAGGCACTGCGGATCGGGAGCGCGTGGTAGAGGAGCGAAGTTGGTAACAGGATCCAGAAACAAATTCTCTTCTGGGTTTTTAAAATCGTATACAACTTGAAGCATATTGTTAAAGTTAACTTCGTTTGCCTCTTTAGGAGGGCCAGCCAGTGTAATTGATGGACAGAAATTCAAAATAAGTTTCGGTATGAGATTTACATTTAGTTTCTTACAAATAGGTTCCAAATTAGTGACTGGTATTTCTTTATTGTTTATCATGTTGCCGAATATGTCATGAAGCTGTCGTTCGAGTACCGAGAAATAAGGCAAGTCGGAGCCGCTATCGACAGATCGGTTATCTTCTTGTTCTAACTGAGATACCGTCTTGCAATACATGTAGCACATTCTTAAATACGGTATTCTGGTTTTTTTGCTACCTTGGCGAGATACTTCACAAATATTACATAAGTCCTTGTCAGATGCAGCGACTACATTCATATAGATCTGATGGTATTTTTGTAGTAAGTTCGGATCTAGCTCAATAGACTCGTTTGGAGTAACAACATCAATTAAGTCTTCGCAAGATTGTCTTAGTTCTTTGGAGAGTTGGTTTAGTTTGCAGAAGTCTTTATGTTTAATCGGTATCCGGCAATCGGTTATCAGGCCACAAATATTTTCGATATAATTGAATGATTTTTCAGTATTTCCAAAAATTTCGAATGTAACGCTAGCAATATCTTCTACAAAACGTATGTAATTCGTTTTCTTGACTGCTGCTATGTCAGTACAGCTTCTTACTTCAGCGAGTTTTCTCTCTACAACATTTATTAACCCATAAGTGATCTCCCTGTTGAGGCCACTACTTAGAAGAATATCGACAGCATTTATAAATGGAGCGTTTTGATGATTATATAGTTGTAAATGCGGATGTCGAGCGCCTAACTCAATTATGTCGAAGGAGTTGGGAGCTCTATTAGAGGCCAAGAATCCTTCCACAAGGCCCATGACTTCCGTCGATACGACGGATAATGCCGACAGCTCTTTTGTCGCGTACCGAGTATCATCTCTGTAGTAAATAATATTTTTGATTTTAGCTATTAAATTACGCAGGTGCTCTGTAAATGTTACTTCTGTGGCAATTTCGGAGTCCGCCAGGTCAAACATCTGAAATAAAAAATAGAATTAGCCGAAATAAATAAATAAAATAAATATTCTGGGACATTTTTTACACAGCACCATCAAGTCCCAAACTAAGCAGAGCTTGTACTATGGGCACTAGACAATGGATATAATACTTATATACTTTTTTTTCGTAAATTCATCACATAAATGTTTGTGTCCTGTGGGAATCGAACCCACGACATCATGGTCAGCAGTCCGGTACTCGAACCACTAAACCACAGAGGTCGTCTACAAATAGTAATAGAATAGTCTAGAAATAGAAAATTATTACCAATAAAACAGGAAAATATTTAGATTATACCTATACTAATAATATCGGAGAAATTGATTAATTAAAACTGGCAAACGAAACCGAACGAGTCTCTTATAAGTTGATCTGTGCTAATTAAGATGTTACTAATCCTGTTACCATGTCAACGTGAGTAAATGTACACGACAGACGTCACATGTCAAGAACTCAACAAATAACAGTCCTATTGTTTTGTAAACATTAAAATCTATATCACGTAGATAATATTTATGTAAATGTTTTTGTTAGTATTGATATGGATGTTTAATGTAGTAAGAACAAATTGTTTTATCCTGCAAGATACGTATAATGTTCTGTTGAAAGATAATGCTGATTATAAGGTCGATCTCATTATATCAGCAGACGATTACGAGATGATTGACAACAACCAGTTGAAAGATTTTAATTTAGAAGATGATAAAGATAAGTTTGGTGAATTCGATAAGTAATTAACCATTTCTTTTTCCTTTACTTATTCACGAAATGCTGGTAGATTTAAGTTTGAACAAGATAGGATGGATGCTTACTACGAGGAGACAGAGGATTCTGGCCAGCAATTTAGTCAAAGTACTCATCAATAAGAGTATAGGTACTCTTAGTTCCATATAATAAAATTTATTTGTGACAAGTTGCTGTCCATGGTTTCACTCGCATCTCAAACTTTGATACAAACGGTAGCCTATGTACTTCTCCAAAGTCCGATCTATCTCCATACCAAAATTCAATAAAATTAGTTCATCGGCTTAGACGTGAAAAGGTAACAAACAAATATACAAGACGGTTACCTATATTAGCATTCATAAATAATATCAGTATGGATTTCAAGAATTATTGGAGTAATTCCCAGCTTAAACAAAGCATAGATAGGTAGGTACTGTTTTCTCCTAAATGCAATCATTTCCAGGATAGCAAATACGGATGATAATGGAGCATTGAATATTAAACCTAAAAATGTAAACGCGCCGTACGACATTCTGCCGATAGTCGTGGTGACCGGGAATCATAATAATATTATAACCACGTACATGGGACCAGTAAGTGCATTATAAATAGCCTTGGCTTGTTATCTCAACACATATTTATACAGTCCTATGACAAGATGCATGAACTGGATGGCACAAAGTAAAAGTAGGTACCTCTGTTGGTACCTACAGAAAGACAGTAGGTATAGGCATACATAAATCAACATAAAACATTCAACCATTGACCATGTCCAAACAATTCAGTCATTGTGCTGTTATGCTGTGCAGTACCTACTGTTACTGCACAGCATAACAGCTGTCTTTCTGCCTACCCTATTCCTATGGGTTGGTAACTCGTAGGTGCTGAGGATTGATTTTGATTTGATTTTAAGACTACATTATTTATTTATTTTACAGCTATACAAGAATTCTGTTTTATCTCATTAATATTTTTTATAAAACTATTATCTCAGTAACAAAAATCAATTTCTGAAATTGCATTTGTACAATAAATTATATTGTTTTATTTTTTGTTGTGCTGATAGCCATTGTTAGCATAGCATGAATGACCTCACGTTCTAAACATCTGTCTTTGTATGAATACCTAAATGAAAAATGTATTGCACCATCCATAAAGCAAGCAGTTCAGTGAACTAGGTCGATGATAACAATGCGTTCAATTTGGAATGAAAACATAAGTCATAACCTACGTCTATTTGAGCGTTTGATTTACACTTTTTAAAGCCACCATTGAATTCCATATACATGTATTGTACATGAATTCACAGAGCGCCCCTGACTACGCCCTATTTAGACTACACCTACTATCAATACCAAAAGCGTTTTATTAAGTAAATAAATATAATATATACTAAAGAAACATTCAACGAAACCCACTAAACATACACTACTCGCACCCTTGCACCAGTAATGAACGCAATTATCTATGCATTCCAGCTAACTATGCACGCGATCAATAAAAAAGAAAAAACCGAACAAAATGAAACGGAATACGATTACGACTACTTAGTGAATGAATATTATGTGGAAGCCATAGAAGAATCTCGATCTAACAATGCGTATCACATAAGTAAATCAGGTAAATTGCACGTTAGGTACCTATACATAATAACAAATGAGTTATGTAAATGGCGTTGCAAGATGTCCCACATAGCAGCCCTCTCAAGTCAGTCTCGCGTTCCACTGATACTGAGTGGAACAACCCACTTTTTAATCTACCCAGCAGCGTCTAAACAAAGAAGCGAACGAGACGAGCGAGCACAATAGATCGAGGGGATGAGGGGCGATTCTGTGTCCCGATTTTTTCATCAAACCCCACTTATTAGAAAAACAGAACTGACAAGCCTTTATGTAGGCAACAACTCATACAACACCAAGTTTTAGTTGGTTATCCATATAATAGGTCATTCCACGTTTTGAATCTTCATCGTAACTTGAGGAAATTATTGGCCCAGGAATCATTGTTGTACCTATGTAATTATCTTTTCTATAAAAAGCGGAACCTTAAAAGGTTCCGCTTTTTATACCCAATTCATGCGCAATACAAGCTGGGACATTGATGTTATACCTATACAGCACCACCCATTTATCTTACGCTATTTTGTCCCCATTTAGACTGATCAATTATTATCCATTGTATTTCAGCTAATAATATTTCCGAATACGGCGCTATCGATTCGATAAAGAGAATATTTCTACTAAAAACTGACGACACTAACTGCACAGAGGTGAAAGGCATTGGATTGCTCGCCGTGAAATGTATGATAGATGACTACAATTACCAGCGTAAATCAACAAAGGAGGTTGGAGCCCGCCTCTGGAGAATCTTTCAAATATGGTTCCTTGTTTACTTAGCAGTTGCCGTGCCTATGTGGTGTACTAGAGGTGAATATCAAATTCGGTTAATTGCTGTGTTTTTTACCGCATTCTAAAACGCGTATAAATCGTGACCGGGATTAAAATTCCCAGTTGCCACCGGGGGTGGCGAAAGATAAAATTGATAAAAAAATATCGGTTGGTTTAGGTTAGAACTGTGGCCACACAATTAACCAGAACTGAATTTTATTCCCGATTGCGACCTGATGGCACTCCATGTGGACTGGGAATTGTTTGGACGTGGTCATTGGTTGAATATTTTATGTGGATTTATGTATTGTATATGTCGTAGTAGAATTCTATAATTTGCTATTTTAGATAACTGCTAGCAGTGCTAGCTGCTTTACAAACTAGCTCTGTTATGTAAAATATAGCTGAATGCCTTCTAGGTGAATTGCCATTGCGTGTTTCTTTCGTTTAATTCACATTACAAAATGGGTATATATCCCTGTACGACTATTTTCTTTTGGAATTAAAATTTATTTCAATGCAATCAAGTACCGCTACTCCACGCTATATGGCATTTATCACAAATTTTGTCGTAAAAAAACTATAGCCCTAGTTTTAAGAGAAAATTTTGGATGATAAGTAGTGTACAGTGGGTCGATTTCATGGTTCGAATTGCCAGAACTGAAATGTAGACACACCAATCCGCTATATTAATGAACGCAAAACGTTCATTCCATTCCGCATGTTCAAGGTCACCAATAAAGAGCTATTTTCTAAAGCGGCTGGCGATTATGTAAAATAGCGAATAGGCATGATGACGGTTAGCAAGAATTACTAAAATAATATGTTCATATACTGAAATATAATTAAAATGTTTAGAAAATAATATTTATTTTTATTTATAAGACTGGATTATTAATTTATTTGATAAAATAAAACTACAAAATACACAAGTCCGCCATGTTCAGTTGAACACCAATCAGAATTAATTACGTCACATCTATGTTGAACTGTCACTGTCACGTAAATTTCGTACGAATTTCGACGATCTACGCGCTTAAAATTATTTATTAAGTATTTCGTAAGTGTATATTACTTAGCTTTATGTTCTACAACTTGTTTTAAGAAATTATTAAGTAATGGAACAAGAGTTTACCAAGGCAAACAGCTCTAATTTGCCCAGAGTTGATTTGTTAATGCCGGGGAAGTTCCTGGCATCAAACAAAGACTTCTGTTCAGCAGAATTTAGATATGTTAAAACTACAATGTAAGTATTATTTATTACTATTTAAAAACTATATTAAAATTACTATAACTATACGTTACTATGGTTAAAAAAATAAAATCACTTTTAAAAAGCACAGCTTCGTATGTTTAGTTTTAATGTTTTTATTTTATAAAATATGCTTACCTATCGATTTCTTATCCTCCAGGCCATCTTTTGGGGACGACGCGATTAGCTACGTTCAGTTAAAACGCGATGGAAATCTGTGTATAGTTAAATCAAAAATCTGCCCAGAACACAAGGTCCACGCGAAGTTATATGCAGTGACGTTAATAGTTGACGAAGTAAAGGAAGAAGTTATGTCGGTAGAATTTCATGACTGTGTTGCCTCACAAGGGGGCTGCAAACATGCCATTGCATTTCTCATGTGGGTCCATCGTAAGAGTGAAGAACCGTCCGTAACATCCATTGAATGCTACTGGATGAAATCAAAGCTATCTCGGGTTGGGACTACATTAAAATATATTACAACAAAAGATTTATCCAATAGTAAACCTAGTTTGCAATTAAATACTGGAGTATTTGAAAAGTTTATTAAGGAAGGAAAGAAAAGGAAGCTGCACAACTGTGTGGCTTAATCTCGCCGTGCAAGATTAAGTAAGCCACTTATATCTTATTGTTTTGTTGTGTGGCACGTAAACAAATAATTTATCAGGGTTTTTTTGACGTATTATCACACTGGGGAACAGCACACCACTTATACACTTGCGAAGTCATGTCTAAATAAAAAATAACAAAAATATTTACGATAAGTTGTTTAATCTCCTATTGTATACGATGCCACAACATAGAAGTGACGTCATAAGCAGGCGCCATGACACCAGCGACCGTTTTCGCGCTAATTGAAAAACATTGAATTAAAATCGCATTTTTGTATCAAAAACCTTTTGTTATTGCAGAAATAATTTGTTTTTCGGAAATACAATATATACATAAGAATATTTTAGAACAGTTTTTGAAAATCAGTCATCATGCCTATTATACAATTCTATTGCGACATATACATATCTTAGTGTATTTTTTATTAAATAATCTCATTACATCACACAAAATTTAAAAGGGAGGAAAAGTAGGCGGAACTTAGCTATCAGAAGCATACATTGTAGCAGCATGGATGTAGCAAACATCGATAACCTGTGCCAGCCAGTGACCATTTACGGACGTTGTTTTTCCGCATAGTAATTAATTCATATCTAATGAGATAAAAATTAATTGATTAACTACCTATATAATAAACTGCCTCATTAGTCTAGTGGTCCCAAGCCCGACTGCTACGCTACCCGGGTTCGATTCCCAGGTCGAGCAGTGTTATTGGTTATTCTATGAAATTCTCAGTAGCAGCTCGGAGTTTGAGATTTGTGCCCGGTTAATGGCAATAGGTTCGCCCACTATTACATGGGACCGATACATACCGGTGAACTGTGAGTGTATATTAGTAGTACAGCTCTGCCTTACCCTTCAGGGAATACAGGCGTGATGGTATGTTATGTTATGTTACCTATAGTGACGTAACCCTAAGAAAGTATCTCCAGAAAATTATAATTAGCCAAAAGCAACTGTCAAACGGCCTCGAAGTTCGTTCAACTGTATGGTACAATTATAAACTGTTAATAAGGAATATGATTTTTAATCAGTTTATTTACAAAGAAACCCACCCAACATGACAGAAAAATATATATACAAAAACATAATTCTATTATTATGTACCTATTCAATTCATACCTTATGAATATCTTTCTTTAAAATTGGGTCGGGGTGCGAGGTTATTTTAGGTTTTGCCTACATTGAACACATGTCGTAGGACATTCACCTATAGTCTGTGACGCAGAATGTATGTATATTAATAAAACGTGTATTATTTTAATAATATTTAATATATACGATATATATATATATTATTATAATATTATTTATGATTTAAATTATACTAATCACAGTATTATTGTATTAGGTGCCTTCATTAAATTCAGTTGATTTTACCTATGAATCGTGACAAGGTCACAATAGTACCTACTCAAATAAACAAAAGAAGTAAACAAGTTATTTTTGAAGTCAAGGATTTCAGTAGGAATTAAATAATAATAAAAAACGAGGACTTGTTAGTTCGTCCTCTATACTGGACGTGGGCGCCGACGAATGTTTCTGACAAAAAAATATAGATAAAGACATCATTGTAACTCATGGCACAGTTAGATATTTATAAAAATCATTGGGTAACCGTAGTAAGAACGTGCAAATCGCATTACAGTATTTATATTATTACAGTATTTATATTACAGTATTTATATTAAAAAATATTGTACCTAATGTGATTAATCACATTAGGTACAATATTTTTTTAGAAACATCATTCAATATCTAATTTTTCAAGTTCACTATGAGAGTGCAGCAGTGGACAAGTATAGGCTGATCATGATAAATTTAATTTTTATTCGCCACAGAGAGCTTACTAATGTACTATACACATTGCGATGTTAGTTTGCTACCGACATTAGAACAGAGCTTCGTCCCTCAACCCCACCAAACTTTTAGAAGTTTAATAATTTTAGAACTTCTTTATTCGTCGAATAAATCAAACAAGAGTCAACTTACTACCTACCCTTTTTTTCTGTAAACAATTCATTGAATTACTTGCTATTGTTCATTTTTTCTTTTTAAAAATGTTTGAAATCTCCTCATAAATATAACGATATATACCTATAATTACTTCTAGTTTACCGGTCAAATACGGTTTTAGTCTATGTCTATTCTCGGGATTTACGGTAGGTTTCCGAGAATTACACCACACTTCGAGATTCGAGAATTCCAGCAACATCCCTCCACCAAATATCCCTCTTTGTTAATATTCCGTTCCTTCGTATTTTCAGGTTGGTGCTGTTGTTGTCTATTTTGTAAATTCTTCAAACCTCGACAAACCATAGAAGAAGCCAAGAGATATGTAGTTCTATACCCACCGGGTTTGTTCAAAACAAAGAACGGGGAAATTCGATACGAGCCCAGTGAACGAGAGAAAGAATGCTATGAAGAATTCGAACATTTCATAAAAACGTTATGAGTATATTTTTCTGTGATTTTTTTGCATTTCCATGCATTCTTTTCAATGGTTGTCACTGACATCACCTTTACGACGTAAATTCAGAATGTGAAGGCAAATTTCGACATGGCGGGTGGGACTCGCAGTGGTTAGTGGTCATAGCGTCTGGTGTATCTAACCAGAAGCAGAGGTTCAAATCCCGCCCACAACTCGAATTTTTCGTTCTATACTATATAATACACTGCCTTTTTACGATTCTCGGTCTCGGCCGAGATATTATTTTATTTTAGTTATTTGTGTCGGCCAAAGTTAAAAAACTAGTCTCCGACGAAATAGTAAACAAACGGGTTTCTAAAGCGCACACGAATACATAGGCTGATAAACATATTAAATTAACCTCCTTTGCATCGCACAGTCGGGTAATAATATTCATTTTGTACGTCTTAATAACAATGGTGCGACACCAAACAAATCTCAATTATGTATGTATATTACTTCAATATGTATAGGAAATCTATCGCATATTAAAAGAATGGCTAGAATCGTGAGCACTTGCCTTATTAGTCTAGTGGTCCCAAGCGCGACCACTACGCTAGGGGCCCTGAGTTCGATTCCAAGCCGATTAGTGTTATTGGGTTTTTCTATGAAATAGCAACTCGATTTGTGTCCGGTTAATGGCAATAGAACATATGGTCTGTGGGTATAAAATAGTACATCTCTATCTAACCCTACAGCGAATAAAGGTGTACCATCACACCTTTATTCGCGTTGTGTTTACTTACCTCTAAAATCTGATTAGCTTTAGAGAAGTCGTTATGATAAAGTGCGAGTGCCACAAGACTGGTCGGTTTTGCCAGCATGATTGATATAAAGTCGATACCACTGCCTCTTTTAGACGGGTATGCTGCAAAGCAAACAGAATAATTATCAATGTTTGAATATTTTAACTTGTAAATACTTAGAAAATATCTCACTCACTCTCATCAGAGACAGTAGAGGCAAGCATAGTTTGTTCGACATCATGTTTGGTGTTGGTACACTTTCGTTTAGATTTTGGTTTCTTCCTAAACACCTTCAAATCCAACTCTCGAGCTTCATCCTCACTACTATCATCTACTTCAACATAATCTAGGCAAAGCTTTAATGGTAATGGGCTGGTGTCAGGGGACAATGTTGAAACCAACTGTAGCTTCCATATAGAATGGTTCACTACTTTCACCAACTTCTTGAGCCTCGAATAAATGTCTTGATCATTGCTAACTTCCGATTTCTCTTCTAGTTTCTCCAAACACAATTTTAAGGTATTCAATACAAGCTGAGTTGTGTAGGAGTTGCACATAAACCCTGCATCACTGCTGCCATTATTCTTAGAATTTGTTGCTTTCTTTTTTGCATAAAAATATGAACAATCTGAATGGGCTCCGCAAGGGAATTCCTGGCTGTGCTCATGGCAAGAAAAATATTCATATCTTAAGAAAAGACATGAAAATATATTTTCAATAACTTCAATACAGCTTTGCAATGGTTGAATTGACAATACAAGGCGTTGTAGTTCGTCCAAACATGATACAGTGGCTTGAGTGTCTTCTACACCTTCAGATGAGTTCACAATTGTATCAATTATTTTCGTAATTGCACAGTAACTGTTGTAAGTCATTACATCCCAGTTGGAGTTATATTTTTCTTGACCTTTGACATTAATTTTATTTTTTAGCACTTTTAATTCAGCTATAAAGTCATTATTTGTGTTCAAAAGTCTTGAAACTTTATATCTATCTACTTTAGAAAGTCTACAAACTTGAGATATCACAGCTAGAGCACTCTGTGCCAACACTTGGCTAAAGATAGATGTAGTCATCATTTTACAATGGTTTTCTAAACAAAATTTAATAATGGTCAATTCCCTTTTCACTTCTGTTATATAAAATTGTAGTTGATCATCGGCAGTAGTGTATGTATCCAAAATAGAAAATATATTACTGAGCTGATGAACTAGTGATGTTAAATCAAAGGTCTCAGCACTGTTAGTGAGATCTATGAGTACCATGATGAGAATCTGTTTAGTGAAATTGTTAATTTTGAAGGTAACATTCTTCATATCATGAACCTGTTGTCTGTACACCTGGGCAGCTTTTAACAACCAGTGTGTCCTGTCTTGGTAACACAGTTCAAGCATGTACTCAGGTGTCAGTTTGAACTCCTTTTGTGGCTCATTTTTTTGCATCAGATCTGAAGTAATATGTAAAAGTTCTGGTTTTTCATGAGGTATAAGGCTTAGCAAGATTTGCTTTCTGTACTGTCTAAAATGTTCTTCAGAAATATGCAATAGTACTTGATTAACAAATTGTGGCAAAAATGTGTCATTCCATCTTGCTAATGAAATTAATGTTATTAATCTATCTATAGAAATTGTTTCAGTCAACTCATATTTCAGAATTTCTAAATAAAGAATTTGAATTTTGTTAATATTGGAATCATCACCATGAGCATGTTTTTGTATGTATGTTAGAATGGTAGCAGTTGTTACAGGATTATTTTTCAAGTTAATTTTGATGAATTCAATTGCTTCATTGCTAAATTCTTTGCATGGTTTGGATTCTTCTATGTCATAATATAACTGTACTATTTCCTGTGAAGAGAAAAATTGTTTTGTCACAACTAATTTAATAAATTTATTTATCTATATGAACTATTCATTTAAAAACATAATTATGATTAATATTCATACTTACATCATAGACTTCTGCAGTAAGTTGGTCAAGAAGATTTAACATGTATGTTAATTCTTCTTCCTTCATTTTGAGATCTTATTTTTTCTATAACAAAATAACATAGACTCAATTATTAGTGAAGTTTCTCATATTCATAAATATTAGTAAATAATTAGTTAAGTACTATTTTCATCCCTCAAAAATCTATACTAATATATAAAGCTGAAGAGTTTGTTTACTTGAATGCGCTAATATCAGGAACTACTGGTCCGATTTGAAAAATTCTTTCAGTGTTAGATAGCCCATTTATTGAGGAAGGCTATAGGCTATATATCAACATGCTACGGGGGCGAAGTCACGGGCAGAAGCTAGTATAAAATATACTTTTCAAAAATAATGGTGTAACCATGTATTGTAATTGTGATTTCTTAAGTAAATACATGACAGATATATTATTATTGACTGCCTCATTAGCCAAGTGGTCCTGAGCGCGACTGCTACGCTAGAGGTCCTGGGTTCGATTCCCAGGTCGAGCAAAGTGTTATTGGGTTTTTCTATGAAATTCCCAGTAGCAGCTCGGAGTTAGGAATTTTTGCCCAGTAAATTAATATAAATGGCAATAGGCTCGCCTATTGCCATTAACTGCATTTACATGCATGGGACTTAAAACATACCGGCGAACTGTGGGTGTACATTAGTACGCCTCTGCCTAACCCTTCGGGGAATACAGGCATGATGGTATGTGTATATTATTTTTAATATGCTGATAGCAGATAGGTACATGTAGCACTAACTTCTTTTATATTAAACTAGCTTCTGCCCGCGGCTTCGCCCGCGTGGAATTCGGTCCGTCATCATATCCCACGGGAACGGGATAAAAAGTATCCTATGTCCGTTTCCTGGTTCTAAGCTACCTCTCCACCAATTTTCAGCCAAATCGGTTCAGCCGTTCTTAAGTTATAAATGGAGTAACTAACACGACTTTCTTTTATATAAATAGATATTCCTATCATCATCATCTTCTTTTATACTTATAAAATCATGTGCCCTGACTGATCTATCAAGATGAAACTTGAAAGATAGGTTTTTTTATAACATAAGCATCTAGGTACTAAGAAAGGATTTTTGGAAATTTTAATTTTAAGGATGTTAAATTGGGGAAGAGATATTATTATTTGGGTGTTTGAATTTTAAAATTAGAAACCTAAAATATTTAATTACAGTTACTGAGAATAACTAAATAATTACATGTTTCAATATTTTCCGATTTTCATTTTAAGGGAGAGGAAACAGTCTGTGAAAAAACAATAGTTTGTATGGGATAGTCAGTTTTTGTAAAGGTATGAACTTGAAAATTGGTATTGTTGCTACTCATTATAAATACCTACATAATAAGAAAGAAAGAAAGAAAGAAATATATTTATTTGGCCAAGGCAAAGGAGAACAAACATTATATCAACAGCGGGTATATATAAGTAGTGGGTCCATGTCGTTTTCCGGCCCGACCAAATAGGCATCCAGGTTCAGCTATTGTCAAGTACGTCAAGGTACTTGGCGCTGTTTTTCACCTGGACCCATTGTTTCCTTAATGCTACAGCTTATAACTACTTTAAGTGTGTGTGTAATTGTGTGTGTATGTGTGTGTGTGTGTGCGCGTGTTGTATTTTATGTTGTGTGCGTGTGTGTATGTGTGCGTATGTGCGTGAGTTAGATGAGTTAGATGAGTGCGTCTTCTGTTTACGTCATTGTTTTTTTTTTGGTTAACGTTGAAAAGAAAAAAAAACCTCCAAGTTTAAGATTTTTCCAGTACGAATGTCTCAGGTTCTCGGCAGCAAGTTGTCTTCTGAGTAGAGCGTATTTATATTTGTCTTTAAAACAATTTACGCTCATCTTATTTTTCATAGGAGGCGGCAAATCATTCCATATACTCGCTGCCAGGAACCTGAAACATCCCCTGTATCTATTCGTTTTATGTGCTGGAATTTGAAGTCTATTTTGTGTAGCGGCTCGGAGACATCTTTGAGTCAAATTTTTTATCCAGGTAACTTTTTCAAATAGATATTCTGGCTTTTTGCTCCAAATTACCTTTTGGACTGTGCATGCATATAGCAATTCTCTTCTGCTGCTCATGTTGAGGATTCCTTTTCTATTTAAGTAAGGAGTTATATATTCTCTCTTTGGAATGTTAAAGCAGAATCGCATGCACGCATTTTGCACTCGTTGAATTGATCTTTGTGTATCGATATTCAATCTAGGCCCGTAAACCGAACTGCAGTAGTTTAGTTGAGATAGCACAAGTGAGTCCGTTAGTAGTAGGCGAATGTTTTCATCTATGTATGGTCTAATCTTATACAAGGTTTTTAATTTAAAGAAAGCGTTCCTAATTTTACTGTTAACATGTTCAATATATTTTTGTTCCTCATCTAGAATGAGGCCAAGATTACGAGCTGATGTGACCCTTTCCACTACTGTGTCATTGATTTTGATTTTTTCTTTGTTGTTGAGGGCATTATTTATTTGTGCTTTAGTTCCTAGTACTAGCATTTGTGACTTTGATGGGTTGAGGACTAGAGAGTTTTTCGAGGACCAATCCTGTATACTTTTCAGGTCACAGTTGACTTTGATTATGGCTTCTTCCGTATCTTTACCGTTAAATGAATAGTAGAGTTGTGCATCGTCTGCGTAAAGATGATACTTGCATGACTTTATACACTTAGGTAGATCTGCCGTGAATATTGAGAAGAGAGCGGGGCTTAATAGTGATCCTTGAGGTACACCACGTTGGGTCGATCTTAGTTCAGAGAACTTTTTGTCCCCGTCCTTACCATCCGTTACTACTATCTGTTCTCTATTGGTCAAGAAGCTTCGAAACCAACTACATGTGTTTGCTGAAAATCCATAGCACTTCAGTTTGGCTAGGAGCAGATCCGGAAGCAGACAGTCAAATGCACGAGAGTAGTCTAGTAGCACCATAATACTGCTCAACCCCATATCTGAGGCTTCTGTCAGGTCGTCTGTGATATGCAGAAGTGCTGACTCCGTGCTATGTCCTCTACGAAAGCCCGATTGGCATTTTGGTATAATGTTTTGACGCTCTATATAAGCAAGCATTTGGTCTAAAACCACCTTTTCCAATATTTTCGATAGAACCGGTAAAATAGAGATTGGTCGGAGATCCTTTAGTTGGTCTGGATGATTCTTCTTAGGTATCGGTCTGACCAGTGCTCTTTTCCAGCAGGATGGGTACGTGTTAGTCTCTATTGATATATTTATTATTCTCGTAATAATCGGTAAGATTGTGTCAAGAGTTAGTCTAATCATTTCTATATTAAAACCGTCGTGACCCGATGCTTTTGTATTTATATTATTTATAATTTTTCGAACTTCATTCGTTGTAGTGGCTTTTATCTGAAATAATTCTTTTTTTTCGCCCGTATTACTATCATTTTCATACATCATTTCTAGATCCGATATGTTGTATGAAGGTAAGCTTAAGAAGTGGTCGTTAATTTTATCTGGATCATTAAGGTGGTCGGGTACTAAGCTAGGACTTGCATTATCGTATAAGGTGGTATTTTTTATGTTTTTCCATAACTTTGCTGGGTTTTTTAAGTTATCATTAATAAAATTATTAAAGAAAGCTATTTTCTCTCTTTTGGTTGCCGCCGTTACTAAGTTTCTCAGACTATGGTAATATTCCTTTGTACTCTTCTTTTTATTACTTAGTGATTTTATAAGTGCTTTGTCACGTAGACTCATCATAAATTTTATCATGTTTGTGATCCACGGTTTAGGTTTGTCTCTTATTATTATTTTCCTGATGGGTGCATGCAAATCAAACAGTGTTGATATGTTATTGTTAAAGACTTCCAGCATTTCATCCACGTTTTCAAGTTTGTAGATTAGTTGCCAAGGCAACGCTCTTAAATGTGTATCGAATAGGTCTATGTTGATATCATTAAGCTTTCTTTGATATCTCGTTTGTTTGACATATTTTGGTTTTTTTATGTCGAGGTTTACTAAAATCATTGCATGGTCGCTCAAACATCTATTGTGTAATATGTTAATCCCTTTACATTTACACGAGTCATCAACCATAACAATGTCCAGGATCGTTTCTGAGTGATCAGTTATTCGCGTCGGCTTTTTGACAAGTTGTGATAGGCTGTGTTGGTGACAAAAGGACATTAGTTCTTTTACTCGCGGTGATTCTGCATGCGTTACGTCAATATTCAGGTCGCCTAGGATACATATGTAGTCACAATGTGCCCTAGTATTGATTGAGTCACTAAGGGCATCAAGTGCTTCCGGGACATTTACAGCCTCGGGCCTGTAAGCGGTGCCGAGAGCCAATGTTGCTCCAGGCACACGCACCTCAAGCCACAGTTGCTCCAGCGAGGAAGTTGGATGTTGTCGTATTCTCACGTCTATATCCCGGCGGACGTAGAAGCCCACACCACCCCCTTTTTTTCCTTGTCGGGCTTTATGCGAGAATTTATATCCCGGTAACGCTGGTGCGAGTTGCTCTTCTCCAGTCCTTATCCATGTTTCATTAATAGCTAAAATGTCAGGTTTATGTTTTTGAACAGTAATAATTAATTCATCCGTGCCTGTATTTAAAGACCTTGCATTCAATAAGCCGATATTCAGACAATTTTTACGTGTATTAACCATTGATATTATTTAAAAAAAAGGAAACCATGATGCGATACAGGATCCTATAGTCGGATTTTAAGTATTGACGTAGGAGTAATATTGAAAGAGTGCATGTGCATTTTTTTGTGTATGTTAGGTGTGTGTGTTTGATAGTGTCGTGGTATTGGGTGTTGGTCTTGAAGAAACAGTACACAGAAGTGATACTTAGTATGTGTATAACTGAGAATCTTAAATATTGTTTACAAGCATAAGTTTTTGGTGATTGAGATAGTATTACATAGCCTAGTTCACTAACTAGTCATTTATTATTAGTATCAAGATCCTGCAGGCATTTTGCTGAGTTTACCAGTATGCGTTTCTCGCCCTCATTCTTTCGTATGAAGATATTACCATTTGATATCCAGCAGTATCTATAAGTTCTTTTTTTGGCAAATTCTCTAGCTAAATGGAATAGCTTTTTTGTACTGATAGGTAATTGCTCAGCGACGTAGACTGGTATACTTTTCCCAGGGATACCGAGGTCTGTGGTGTTAAGTTTCTCATTGTTTTTTTTTTCTTTGTTGTATTTCCGGGCAGCAGTTATGAGAGTTTCTTTGATATACACTGACTTAAATTCAGCAACGATTGGGCGAGGAGTTGTAGGATTGATTGATTTTCCTGGGAGGCGATATATGTCTCGTAC
Source organism: Acronicta leporina (assembly GCA_947256265.1). NCBI lineage: Eukaryota > Metazoa > Arthropoda > Insecta > Lepidoptera > Noctuidae > Acronicta > Acronicta leporina. The sequence continues at coordinate 6,162,265 of OX366529.1, forward strand.
CTCGGGTGCAGGTATATCGGCACCAACGACTTCACCGATCTTGCAGATTGTTCTCAATAAGCTAGCGTTAGTCTCTGTACTGTTTTGTGGTATATTTCTAATTTCAATACCAGAAGAGCGTGAGGCTAATTGTATATCCAGGATTTTTTGTTCTAGGGATTCTATGTACCTTTGCTGTTCTTGACGCTCATGTCTTAAATCTTCAACTTCCTGTTTTAATTCTTCAAATTTATTGTTCATAAATGAAATTGAATGTATGATTTCTTCATTCGACTTGTGAATAATAGTATTTTGCGACTTAATTTCACTTATATCAGATACTAATTTATTCAATAGGGTTGCGTGTTTTTCTAGCATCATTGAAATATTAGTATCTTGTTCATTCTTCCAACTATCAAATGTATTTTGTAGGTCTTGTAAGCTTGGACCTTGCGGCGAATTTTCTTGTCGTGGGCGCTTCTGTCGTTTTGTGTTTACGTAGTCGCTTATCATCAAAGCCGAGTTAATATCAGGTTCTGATTGAGTCTGGGTCTGGTTCAGCGTACTTATTTGTGTTTTAGGTGTACTGGGTGGGGTGCGCTGCACACCTGCCATTTTAGGGCGTATACGTAAACAAATAACAAACGAGACTTAAAATAATGACTTAAGAGAGGGGTTAAAATTTTAACATCACCTTAGGTTGAGTAAGACTGCAGGTAACAGCTAGTTCAATATATGTATACAGCAGAAGTACTAAATATAATACAGAAGGTAAAACTCAGGGGCAGTAATAATATTATTATTATATCGTGAAAGTTCTGCTTATATCATGACTGACACCAGCATAAACCACATTGATAAGTAAATAAATAATTATGCTGTTATCTAGCCAGGGTCACAAGTCATTGACATGCTCCATCTAACTGTTGCTATGAGGTAGCATACAAAGCTTACCCTATTATTTGCAACTGAATTATGTCTTATAAACAGATCACATGGGAGGACTTTAATTGTGTACAGTTTATAAGCAAAGAATTACAAATAGTACAAATCTTGTGTTTTCAGGCTTCAGACTAATTTGTAGGTCATTGCATCAAACCAATGCAACGAATACAATAATTCCTGTAGTCTGTCTGATTAGTTGCTTGACAAGTATTCAATATCAATGCAAACCAAACGTGTAACAAATGATGAATAATTTTCTGCCTAAACAAAATATTAATGGTTATTATTTATAATAAATTATATCAATGTTACTCATTTTTTGTGGCGTTATACTACCTGTATATTACATTTTTGTCAATATATATCATGTAAGGATACCATTATATTGAAGGTACCTAATTATTAATGTTATGTAAATAAACATAGAAAATATCAATAACAAAATTATCAAAACATACCTATTTACACAATCATACACGTAATATCATTGTCAAACAAATTTAAAAGTACAGTACAACATAATAATTGTGTCATTACAATGATTGCTAAATAAAAAACCTCACACGAAGTTAACTTTATCTTGGAACTGAAAACAAAATAGTACAAAGCAAGTTTTAGTTTTTACATTTGACAGTTTCTCAAATTTGACAATGACATATGAATGAATGACATCTCCATAGAGTAATGCTTGTCTTACTTCAATGGACATCTCCAAATTTGGTTTGACAATTAAAGCTGTAAGCAGTAGACCAGAGACCAGTAGACGAGCACTGATGATGATGAAATAGAGCTGCGCAACCAGAAAGTATCGGTTCGATAAAAAAATAGTAAATTCTAGATTATACTACGTGTAAGTCGATTATTCGTGCATCAGTTGATTACACATTGCGACAACTGCTGACATACTTTAGTCACATATAATAGAATACCTTTAGTTTATTAAGTAATATAATGTGAACCGTGCTTCGAGCAAGATTCATATTTGTTTTATTCATTTATGTATAAATTAATAAAAACATGTTAAGGCGGATCGTTCACCGGAGCCCTTTGACTATCTATCTATAAGGACCCGCCTCTCATGATCATTCCCCTCTGTCAAGGTAGTGGATTAAAAAATCTAACGCGTTTATCAAAACTGTTTCCGAAATCGATTTTTCATTAACAGAATCGTTTCCGCTCAGTAAGGTCATCATAAATGCTCCGTGTAAATACCGATATACGTGCAGTTAATGTATGCAAAAAAATATCTAATATCTTATTTAGATAAAGATGGAGTTATTTTCCGTATGTAAGTATTAAAGTTCATTTATTTCTATTTAAATCACATAATACAATTTATTAATAAAGATCGAGGACGTTACCGATTCAATAATCGAGTATAAAATAATCGTTTAGTTCAAGTATGCACTCCCCACGAGACTACCCGCACTCCCCACGAGACTATCCGCACTCCCCACGAGACTAGCAAATTTTTTTTACTAACAATATCAGCCTTCTGCTAATACACATAAGATTTAAATTTGAAATATCCATCAAAATGTCATTTTTTTATTTCAATTATATATCATCCAATAGGATGTCACCATTTATGATTTCCAATTATAGGTCTTAATGCAGAATTACCGTTTTTTGGCAATTATAGGCCTTATATATATTATGACATAATGCATAAAACTCGAATTTTAAAAAGTGTAGCGAGACTATGTCCCTCTTTTGTTTTGTCATTTTAATTAATGATGTGATAGTGTTTGTTTACGATTTCGAATCGATATCGATATTATTTTCGTGTTCAATGTAAGACCAAATTATAATAATTGCTAAAGATCACTAAAGATGAATATCATGAATTTATGAGATCACTATATTTTAATAAAATAACATTTTTGGAAATGACGTAACTAAGATTATTGATTATTTTTGATATCCAGTAGGTATTAGATATTTTATTTGTTACTTTTTCAGATCTACAAAAGACCTTCATTTAAAATGATATAGGTGTGATTGATAAATAATAGCTTAAGCCGTTGCGGATAAATTTGTTGACAAAAGAATTTATAAATTAACATATTTAAATCGTATTTCAAAAATCATTGAAAATGATTTCTAAGATACGGTATGGTTAGAAGGTCTGGGGTTTCTTTTACCGCTTAGGTGGAAAACCAGCACATGTCCCGCCTGATGGTAAGTGTATATACATATAGTGTTAATGTACCCTATTATATGAACACTTGCAACACCTGGGGTATCACTCGCCCGTTGCCGAACCTGTAAAAATCTTTTCACACCCGGTAGACAACCCACAACACCGGTACCCAACTACCACTGCCAACATAACGCTTCCTCGCGGAGCTCTGGCGATCTTGCTCACCGTTAGGAACACAACATAGTACAGTCACAGATAATAGAATACTAGTAGTACAGTGCTATGTTATTTGGCTACTATTTTCTGCAAAGTGTAGGTTTTTCCCCAGTTGGGCAGTTCCAATTGTAAGTGAGTTATTCAATTCCACTATGCCCTGCCTCTCGGGGTGTTTCTTCAAACACATTATTTTCTTTTTTCGATATCCGGCTCAAAGAAATAACGAGAGTACGGAACACGACATACCATCACGTCTTTATTCCCCGAAGGGTTAGACAGATGCGTACTTAGGGGGCGAGCCTATTGCCATTAATCGGGCATCAACCCTTAATTTTATAGAAAAACTCCAATAACACATTGCTCGACCGGGGAATCGAAGCCAGGACCTCTAGCGTAGCGCTTCTGTTCATATTAACGCGCGACATAATGAACAAAATCGTATTTACTCCTACTTATATCTCGTGGGAAACAAAATGCTCTGTCTATTGTTATTCCTAATATATCAGCCTGGCAAAGAAAAGAAAAAATCAAAATGAAAGAATCAAACTAATTGGTATCAAAGTATTTGTAACATAACGTCCCCAATATCCGCTCTATCTATACTAATATTATAAAGAGGAAAGATTTGTATGTATCAATGTATGTAACAAATAAACTCAAAAACTACTAGGCCGATTTCGAAAATTCTTTCACCATTTGAATGCTACATTATTCAAGATTAACATAGGCTATAGAATATGTATTTCGAAAAGTTTGCGATTTCTCTCACCTGTGCGTTTATTTTCCAATTACATAGTATGTTACACCTATTTATCTATACCTAAACAGTTCCTTTGTTTTGTATTTCATTAGCATGCAATGAGAGCATTGCATTGAAAATAATTATGACGCAAGATATTAAAAAGGTGTGTATGGATGATTTTAATTTTGCAAATAAATAATTACATATAAAAATAATTTGTAATGTTGTTACGTTTTTCTCCATTCTTCCTAAAATAATCTATCGATATAAAATATCGACATAGTAGCTTCCTAATTATTTTTATTGTATTATACGTTCGTATTGTCGTCAATTCTTGTATGTTGACGTATTTGACCTCTATGTGTGCGTAAATTGTGTTAGTGGTGAAGAATTTAATATGTGTGAGTTCGTGGCGATACAAAATGATTTTGAGTATGTGTGCAGCAATGTCTATGTAGTGTTTCCTCCCCCCGCACCAAAAGTGACAGACTTTTTTGTTCATAGAATTAAGCGCGTCACTTGTCCAGGGATAGATAGTCAAAGCCTGAGCCCGCCAAATTCAAATTTCAACAGACCTACAAATTGCGAAAAACCAATTTAAATTTGAATTTGGCGGGCTCAGGTGAACGATCCGCCTCAATAATAATAATAAATAGTGACAACGTCCAGCTACAATCATATCGCTTCCTAAACGCTTGTAAAAGCTGTAATAAAATTATTTGAATTTGATCTTGAATAATTTCGTAAAAGAAAATGATATCAACGTGTTAATAGATTGTATAATAAGGGAGCAAAGTAATATTTTTACGGCGAGGGCGCTTTTTTGAATCCAGAGCGAAATGAAGGATTTTAGAGTAGATTCTTTAGTAGAATCCTGAACGTAGCGAGGGATTCAAAGTACGTCGCCCGAGCCAAAAATATATTTTGCGCCCGAGTGATACACTCTACTTTTCATCACCCACTATGAGAAAATAAAAGGCGCCTCATCAACCGGCGGCGGCGCCGACGGCGAGACCTTAGACCGTCGTACCAGGCCTTTGATAGATAGTCAAAGAACCAGCCAGTCTTTATTCAAACATTATTTGCGTTCGGTCTCTTTGGCGCTGAACACTAAGATGTTCCAAATTTAAAAAGTGCGTGGAAAAGCTCATTACTGCCCGCTCAAATCTCATTATTACCCGCTCAAATCTCATTACTGCCCGCTAAAACTTTCTTATAGAAAACACCACCTTTGGGTGCACTTAAAGGCGAACCAATACGTCCTTTTCGAATAGATGGGATGAAAAATACTTTTATTACGGCCTCTGTATAAAAGGGCCAGTTTACAAATCTGAGAGGTGGGCTTGCAAAGTGAGCTTGGCTAAAAGATGAACGTATCTAAATTGAAAAAAAATACCATGATGACGCTTTGACATTGACGGTGTCAGTCAGTTGACAGTATCACAATCACATAGAAATATGGGATGGCGAATTTTGCCGATTTATTTGTTTGTTTCAACGTTTAAATAAATAGGTAGTATACAATTTCCGTGTAATAATTATACCAAATAAATTATTCTAGTAAATTCATCCAGCTTCATCATTATATATCAAAACGCAATACAGATATGAAGTTAATGTCAAGATGCAATTTCCTAAAACATGTCACACTTATATTCCGGCCTAATATTAGACAAGACTACACTATTTCCATCCGCGAGTATGTTAGCCCTCTTTCTAGACGAAGAAATATGAGATATCCTTTTCTTTCATCCGTGTCATGTTCATACTCTTCCAATGAAAAGAAACATTTCCTAAGCTTCGAGAAAAAGACTCACGCTCTAAAGGATGCTTTTGAGCATAAAAAAGAACAATTGAAGGATACAGAACAACGAATTAGGCAAAGGAGTGAAGAGATTGTGAGAGATATAAAGCATCAAAAGGAAGTAACTAGTCAGAAACTGAGAGTACAGAAAGAGTATATCATAAAAGATATACTTGAAACTAAAGCAAAAGTTAAAGAAAGGATTGAAGAAGTTGTAGAGGTAAATATTCAGGAGCTGACAATAATATTGCATATAATAATATTAAATATTCTGCGACATCTAGTCCCAAACTAAGCAGAGCTTGTACCATGGGTAGACAATGGATATAACACTTATGTATTCCTTTTTTTTTGTAAATACAGACTTATACATACATACCTAAGAAACACCCAGATTTATATGATGTAAAAATCTCATCAAAAGGTGTAGGTGTTCTATGTGCAATATGATTTACTATGTCCAAATTCAATGGCAAATCTTTGCAACCACAAACTGTAATTATATTTCAGGTAGGTATTTAGGGACAATAATAATATGATGATATGACCTTAATGGCTGGATAACAGTCCTTCATACATTTTGGAAAATTCATTGTGAAAATACATTACATTTAGTTTTATGGTGAAAACCATATAAATATCCATATGGTAGTTTCTGAGATTAGCCCAAATAAACACTTTACACAAAGACACTATAAAATGTACTCAATATCAATATGCTTTTAGAAAGAAAATGTCCTCACTGTACCAAATATTTTATGCTTCACTCGGATAGCAATGTCTCCATATTTGGGATATACAATATTCCAAGAAAACTATAATGTGGCACTTGGTTTATTGGTATTTGCAGGAGTAACAGATCTGGTAAGTTTATTTCCATTTCATATTGACATGAATAAATTTAAATAAACAAAAATCCTACTCAAAATATTTTTTATAATAGGTAACTGTAAATGAATTTTATGTTTTGGGTTAATTCTAATAATGTTTATAAATTATGTATAGATATTATTAATGAGGTTGGGACTCAATTTCCAGAAAAATATTCAGATTCCAAAAAGCTTGTTTATGGAGATGTGTCAAACATAGTGTGTCACATGACGCAGCACTTAATGCAATCCTCCATGGAGAGAGGCATGTGAAGTGTGGTGAATATATGCAATGATGCCCACCATGTCACTTGTTGTGTTACAGCCACGATGCGTCGGGTGCAACACTTCTGTATGAACACACTTCTCTCATATATGACCATACATTGAAATTTACAGCACGACGCGCGCCGCAACCCATTAGGGTAACCCGCCACGTGTGTACATGTATGTGCAATTTGTGATACTACATGCAGTAAAAAGTATGAAACATAGTATTTTATACTATAAAATACTTATGCTCATGCAATAATGAATATTATTCATGCAAACTACATGGAAAAAGCAAAAGTGTCAATAACAAACAATACATCTTTTTTATTTTTTTAAAGCTTACTAGCAATGCGGGTTGCACATTACTAGTATTCTTGTTAACCCCTCGTGCTAAGCTAGATTGCTTGTGTTACGAGTGGGTTCACGTCGGTAATGCAATGGGTGGGGTTCGAACCGGCAACCATAAGTCCGACGCCCTAGCCATTAGGCTACCGCCGCTTCAAATCTACTGCAGTATAATATACTATATAATACTATTTAAATTGATGTTTTTGTTTATAGCTAGATGGATATATAGCAAGAAACTGGAAAGGTCAGTCAACTAAGATGGGCTCTTTCTTAGACCCCATGGCCGACAAGGTTCTCGTAGGCACCCTCTTCATATCACTTACATACCAGAACTTAATACCTCTGTCACTGACACTACTAATAGTGAGCCGTGATGTCGCGTTGGTTGTCGCAGCCTTTATCATCAGATACATGAGCTTACCACCACCAGTAAGTGATTTATCTACATAGGTACTTTGATTTAGTAAAATACATAAAAAAACTAGACTAAGAAATAAAAGCAAAAATAAAATGTATAAAATTGTGTTGAATGCAAAATTAGAATAATATTTAAAGAAAGTCAACCATTTTCTATTTATAATATTTCTCATATTGAAAATACCTACTACTACTATTTACAGAGAACACTAAGTCGGTACTTTGATGTGACGCACGCCACGGCGCAGCTTGCTCCCACGTTCATCAGCAAAGTGAACACAGCTGTACAACTTTTACTCGTAAGTACATACATATAATTATACTCATTGAATACCGTATTCTCGAATTAGTAATTTTTCCTTCACTAAAATAAAATCTTAGAATGGAAAATGCAAAAAATTACAAAAAGATATAGTAGCATTGTACAACATAGAACTATCTGTAAGGTAAGTCATGTCATGTTTGTCGAGAACTCGAGAAGCAAAGTAACTTGCTTCAACTTATGTCATTAAGGTGACATCTAGTTACTAATGTCACATTTAAGGCGTAAATTCTGAATGTAAAGGCAAATTTCGACTTGGCAGGTGGGATTCGCGGTGGCTTAGTGGTCATAACGTCTGGTGTATCTAACCAAAAGACGCAAGTTCTAATCCTGTTCGCAGTCGAATTTTCCTTCACTAAAAATAACTATATATCTATAGTGTATACTAGTATATAAAGCTAAAGTTTGTTTCTTTGTTTGTTTACTTGAACGCGCTAATCTCAGGAAGTACTAGTCCGATATAGCCTGTTTATTGAGGAAGGCTATAGGCTATATATCATCACGCTAAGACTAAGTAACTATTCCACGCGGATGAAGTCGCGGGCGGAAGCTAGTCTATTATAATTATATCGAGTGTTATCCCAATAAAGATGTCATTCAAAACAAGTGCATTCATTAATACTAACAAAACCATATTTGTATATAGGTATCATTATCTTCCAAATACAATTTTCAAATCAACTGACACTTTTAATGTATAATTAATTATAATTATAATCATTTGCAGGTCGGCACTACACTTGCGTCTCCCGTATTTGGTTATGTGGACCACCCAGCAATACATGCTTTATGTGGAATAACAGCTGCATCAACAATACTCTCAGCCCTCAGTTATTTAGTCAGTAAGGACACATATAAATTTTTGAAAAACAAGTCCTGAAATATGTTTATTTTGAACTATTGTTTTTTTTCTATAATCATTGTTATATTTGTATAGTCTTCCAAGAAATTTTAGTTTTGTAGCTAAGTGTTAACTAATGATAATATTTAAAAACTGTAAATACATTTTTTTAAATACCTAAAGCCTTTTATTCATGATACTATTAATTTCTTCTTAGCATAACAATTTTTAGGGATCAGAAGTATATTTGGATAATGTGAAAATAAACAGCAGCCAGTTACAAAAGGAAACAATTTATTTTTTTATTCTATTCATATGAATAAATTGCAGTTAAATTTATGCAAACAAAAAATCAAAGTTATAAAAAAATATTTAGTAGTAAATATTAACTAAATTATGCTTATTCTAGACGAAACAATTTTTAATGTAGCTTTTAGGCTTTATGGGATTCTCATGAGATGCATGGTGAAATTTTGATGATAAAGTGGTTAGATTTCCCACTTGACTGCACTATTTTCCAAATGTCTCATTTTGTTAGGACTTTAAAGATCTACAAAAATAATATTGTGGAATGTTGTATGCTTTAGTTTAGTTTTAGTGTGGTTAATTTATTCATCCACTAAATAATACTTTCGAACATATTACTAAATATTTGAAACTAATCAGCAGCACAGCTTTGTAATGGAAATATTTCTAGTGTTTAGGTGTCTAGTAACTTATGAATATCATCAATCATGGACTGAATGGATATGGATGGTGAAGAATTAATTTCAAAAGGCACATACTAATGTCTAAGTTTCAAATACTCATGTACTTACATGAAATAAATAAACCTAATTGTAAGTCCAATTTGTTGTTTAACATTATACTTTAATGACTTATATATTTTTTGGTATTAACTTTTCCTGGCCCTTATTTATAACAAGCTGAAAAGCAATAATTATATAGTCTATTGTAGGATTGTTCTAGTTAAAATAAGCTTTGATTGAGTTGGGTTTTATTATAAAGTTATTGCTTTTATAGTAACTTTTATTGATCTACTTGTATAATATGTTACAAATTTAAAAATAAACAAAGTAATTGTAACCAATTTCGAAAGTTCAAAGACTAGAGAAACAAACTATTACTCCTGCAAATCTGATAGTTGTAACAGCTAATACTAATCATAAAAAATATTATCAAGTTATTTGTTAAAATTATACTTTAAGCATGCTTATAGCTTTTAAACACCTATTTTTTATATATCATGAAAATTTCAAAATTAAATATGGCAGCTAGGGTTTAGTCAGGAAAAACTAACAAGTAGAATCTCTAAAATCTTTATATTCTGACCTTAAGTCTTCTGTGGTATTATTCAAGTATTCAGAGGTACACCAGACTGTAACCATATCTTTGGATAAGTTTACATTATGGATGAAAACATGTTAACAAACATTATGAATAGTATAAAAGGATGGTCCAATACTATAGGTTGTACATCATGGGGTTCTATGTGTTTATGGCAATAATATACCAGTACATCACATGCACATAAAATAAAGTTAGGCACCAAATAAAAAAGAAAAAACAATTTCACTGTTAAAATGTCACAATGTAGTAAAATCTTAGACTTATAATTATTATAAAAATTGTACAAAATAAAAACAGACAAAGTGATTGCACAGTAAATTTAAAATTATTAAACTACATACTGTTAAAAAATAATAATTAATTTCTGATATTGGTAACAGTACTAGCTTCATTAAGTAAGTTCACAATGTTTTGTGTAATATTGGTATTACACTAATATATTAATATATAGTCAATTGCATATAAATACAAAATGCATGTTAGTTATGTAAATTAAAGTTGAATGAGTATAAGTATCATGATTAGGATATTTTTAACCAACCTTGTTGATCAACTCATCACAGATAGCTGTGAGTTCCTCATTATCTTTAATCTTCTGTGCCAATGACTCTTGCAAGGAAGAAGCATGAACTTCGCTTTTCTTAAGCATGGCATTTAATTTCAAAATTTCTGCTTGGTGGGCTTTTTTGACAGAATCAAGCTCAGCATTAGCCTTGTTCAGCTGCTGCATGGCATGTTGTCTTAAAGTTTCATACCTTGCTTCTAATTTTTGAATCGCATCATTATTTTCCTCAACTGTTCTCTTCAACATTTCTTCATTGCTTTTGTATCCTTGTATGATAACCTTACACCTCTCATATTTTGTGTGGACATCATTGAATGCATGTTCCATTGAAGCTAGATGAGCTGCAGCTTCATCTCGTTCTCTAACAAGAGTGGATCTCTCTTCAGTCCATCTTTTCCCTTCTGCTTCACGTTCACCAATAAGAGAAGATATGGTACGTTCATATTCTTCCATGACAACACTCATCTGTTTATTATTTCTTACTTTTTCAGCAACTCGCTGAGAGAGAGCTTTCTCCTTATCTGCATACTCCTCATTTTGATCAGTCAATTTTTTGATTTTTGTTTCACATTCTTCTAGTCTTTCTCGTAATTCATGATTGATGTCTCTAAGACTCTGTGCCTCCTCTTCTTGAGCTGTCAGGAGTTCTTTAACAGCTCGCAACTGTTCCATAGTGTGGGGGTCCATGTCTGCCGGCCGTGTGATTACTGGTGGTGGCGGTGGGATGTTAGCACCCAGACTCAACAGCCGATCTATAGTAGCTATTGCTGGAGATACAGTATTTGTTTTCACAGGGGTTATCTTTGCTCCTGATGCTTGCTGACTTCTGTTGACGGCAGGTGTTACAACTTGAGTAGGTTTTTCAGTAGGACCACTGTTATTTGGTTGCACTGATAATTGCTGCATTGAGTTCACTATATTTTGCTCTGTACCTGACATGGTACTACACTGTTTTCACTACTCCCGAACAAGTTCCTTTTCAATTAATAATTTTCACATGGTCTCACCTGCAAAATACGTAAACATTGACAGATTGGAAATCATTATCACCTTAAAAATGTACTGTTCCGAAAGACGAAATCTAGTTGACGTCGTGATTATCATTAAAGAATTTTGTTTGATCTGGTAAACTTATTAAATAAACTGAAAAGTATCGTCAAGAATGTTAGAAATATGTAAAATGGTCAACATCCCACGCAAGGTGCAACGAATAGGAACAATAAAGTAATAATTTGCATTGGTTGCTTACGATAACCTACCGCAACACCGTGAGTCTTCAACGACAAAGATACTAACGGGAATGGGAAGTTTTAATAAGTTTATCACGAATAGCTCCAATAATTAAATAAACATCACATCACAGTACGTAGGAAAATAACGATGAATGATGATCAAGGCGATGAGGATGACATCAGTATCAGTCATTTACACTATAAACCACAGATGCGATATCGTTAACCTTTTTTGTCTATGAATATTTGAAATAGTGACAGATTCGTTATGACAACGGGACCGCATCATAATGTAAGCCTGTAAATTATCAAGTGTGAGAGTGACAACACGAGTGCAAGAATTTTTCTCAAAGACTAAGGACTAGTGATTGAAATTCCTAGTATATCTACGGCAACCAGCCGAATCAGAGAATCAAGAAATAGGTCAGTAGGTATCCAACTTTTAGTTACGCGGACGTCGGACTTTTACCAAATACGGTTCGTGCTACCTACTTAAAATCTTTAGAAGTGAGGAGTGCACTGCCATCTGATGCCATTCTACGTCTAAAAATTCAAAAATTATCCATCGCCCCTGGCAATAACAAATTAAACCGAATGGAGATTTCAATTATTCAAGTTTAAATCATCCAGCTAGATATATCTTTGTTTACTACCTTACTCCGAGTACCTATAGAATTTTATTATACTCGACTACAGACGTTCTAGGGAGCAGACGGGCGGCAATATTTTTCAGACCTCGGGCAGCCATGGTATCAAATTCGCCCGTTTTGAGACTTATCTACTAGAAGGCAACGGTTTCCCCTCGTATCTTCGCTACCATGAGTTAAACGATAGTAGGTAGGGTAGGAGTTAGGAGTTAGAAGTCGAGACAAAACTACGGCACTGCTTTCGGTACGGAGTCGGTACCCGTGACTCCGAAGGTGCTCAGGAGTTCCCGGACCCATGAAAGGCAAATATAGGGTGTAGAGCACCCAAGACCATCGAAATTGATCAATCTGTTTTCAGCATTCGTTTTAACTTTTCGCATCACGGAATAGATATCACATACTTCCCGAAACAGACTTGTCGTCATTGATTTAAAATACAATAGTAAAGATACGAACTGCGCGTTTGCTAAACAAGAAACACTAGCCATCTAAGTATTATATAAAGCCACACACCAGGTATACTATTATGCGGCATATAAGGTAAAGCGAAGTTGCTCATGGCATTTTGTTATAGGTAGGTACGACCACATAGGTACGATGTTGCGGACTGAAATATGGACCCATCGAAAGCCCATCGAATATGCTAAAATGGTTTGTAGGTACATGTTGAGAAAATGAATGAAAGATGATTTAACGAAAGGAATTTATAACACGAATGTCAGCGGCCGCATCGATAGAGCTTGCCCTAGAAGGACATACACCTATCTTATTAGCGAGGTTCTTCAAAAAGGCCAGGTGCGCAGTACTCTCGACCGGCGCGTATGTATGAGATGTACATAAATGTGGCAGAAGCAAAAGAAGTACCTACCTATGCAAGAATCTTAGCAAGTGTCAATCTATAGTTTTTGCATAGGTACCCCTGTGGGAGAAAGGCGTGAGTGTACCTATGTTGTTATTTAGTGTATGTTATTTTGGTATTACGTTACCTAGTATTGGAAATTCGGTCCGCTGTGTCAGTCTCTTGATACAAAAATTACGTGTCACGTTCGTGGTCGCACTCCTCCGAAACGGCTCGACTAATTTAGGTACCTAGTGAACTGCCTGGTATGAACGGTAGTGAAGTGACTGCTTGAGAATAGGTCACATTCCGCTGCGTGATTAGGTTGTCCATGGTCCCTATTCAACAGAACAACGTTTGCCGGGTCATCTAGTAATAATGTATTACCTAAAATGCATGTGAAAGATACGACCGCTCCAGATGACAACCGACCGTGTGGTCAGTACCTACGGTCTAAGTAGGAAGGCCCCGATTGGGACCATTTTAGAGGTAATTCAAACGTGCATTCCGTCCTGCCCTTACGCAGTGTTATACATACAATATCGTCAAAAGAATCATCCATAGAATAATGGTAAAAGAGTCGAACCAAAGATGGCAATCAACGGAAGGTTGCCGACAATAAAAAATCTTCCTAAAGTCATATGACGAAAGGAAATCCCAAAAATTACTGAGGATGAGCAGAGAAAATATAAAGATAGCAGTAGGGATCGCAACGGGACACTGTGGACTTAACAGACACCTGGCGATCATGAAAATAAAGGAGGACCCTATATGCCCAGCATGCGGGGAAGAAGAAGAAACAAGCTTCCATCTAATAGCAAAATGCACAATGTATGCGCTACTTAGATGGGAAATACTAGGAACCGATGAGATAAATGAAGAACAGCTAGCAGAACTCTCCATCGGACAACTGGTGGACTTCTGCAAGGCTACGGGAAGATTTGCGACGCCGAGCGCCAGTAACCCATGACGGGATCCACCAAAATGGGGAACTGGGCGAAATAATCCCAACATGAGGACTGATCGCCCGCCTGGTGCCTGCCGGCGTCCCCGAAAGATAAATAGAATAGAATACGCAGTGTTCATAAAAGCGGCGGTAACCTAATGGCTAGGGCGTCGGTCTTGTTTGATTGATTTGATTCTTGTTTTGAACCCATTCGTAACACAAGCTTAGCACTTAATAATGTGCGACCCACATTGCTAGTAAGCTATATAATTAGTCGTTATGTAGTCCGTAAATAATTCTGTAGGTAGGTACACAGAGTACCTACTTACTAAATACGTATAGTTCGCGCAAAATAACTTGACCCAAAACTAACGGAGAGGGGTAAGTTCGCGCAGTACATTTGCGTGCAAAATGTACTAAAATCGACTACTGCGCATCCGCCATTTTGGTTCAAGTTATTTTGCGCCAACTATACTTATCAAATAGGAGCCGTAAGTGGAGGGTAGGTACGGTAGCACCTGGCTACATTCGTAGTTAAATTGTAAAATTCGTTGTTTTAAATAACTGCTAGCTATTTTCCAAAACAGCTCTGCTGTCTCAGCCAATTGTGCATTGCCGACTTTGCCCAAGGTTGCCTTATCAACATGGGGAAGTGCATGAACGTTTTGCGTTCCTCAATACAGCGCGTAAATAACGATATTGTAAAATACCGTCAAATGAAACATCTGATTGTAGTTTAGTTCCAAAATTCGGCGCTCGTGGCGTTGTTTGTGATAACAACGGTAAAAGCTAGTCAAAATAACCCTAATTTCTTTCATGTTAGTATGCACAATGGCTACAATTCGGTTCTGGCACTAACCGGCCGCTACCGCGGCCCCTCTAGATCGGCTCGTGCGTCGTGTGGTCGCAGTTCTGACCTAACCAATAGAAATATCTTTCACTTTTCACTTTCACCGAATTTACCCAGTCATATCTAAATAATGTCGCCGCAGATAAGTAATTCTGCAAAACTACTGAACGTGGGTAGCGGTATAGGTTTTGCTTAGCAGAGCTATTTTGTAAAACAGCTACTTAACGGTTATGTAAAATGGCGAATTATATAATCTGACTTCGACAACCAAAATCCCCTGTAACTTGCAACCTTTAAGCTTGCAACAGTTTTCTAATTGCTTTCATTCATTTTCATTCATTCATTATTTCACCCTGAGTAAGACTCAGGGTGATGAGTGAGAAATTCAACATTTCATCTATTTTCGAATTTGCAGAGGTAGGAAAAAACGTGTCTATATATTTCCGTAATTTTATTAATAAATAACAAATAATTATATCTTTAATATTATATAAAATTATAACTTAGAATACCTACTAATTTTTAAACTCCGACAATGTACTTATCAGTTTTGTACATTTCATATGCGAATTCTTCATCATGAGTTGGATCAAATTCTAACCCTGAAATTATACAAATTTTAATTAGGATACCTACCTACTTACTTATAAATATTGCTAATGCTTGATACATTGAAAAGGCGTAAGTTTTAAGCTTAAACTTTGGGATCTGGAAATAAGGCGCAAATATTAATTCGATTGTACAATGTTTTACCTACTTATTAAGGGGTTAAAAGTTTTTTGTGATGTTCCCCATGACAGAGGACTGGTTCCATGATGTGGGAGCTGCTCTCGGCACCATATCATACTATGACCGTAAGTACTAGGAACGTGTCATACAAAAAAAATGGTATTGAGAAGTATGAGACTATGCCCACTAGACCGTTTCGTCACCGACCAACATCGTCGCGTCACGCGTGCTATGCACGAAGCAGATCGGCACCGGTAAAATATTCCCGCCGACAATTCATGACGCACGTGCATGCCAGGAACAGGAACCATACAGAAATGACACGCGGATGATACCCGGATGCTACGGTCACTAACACATACATGTATGCAGCACGTATAGGTACAATTCGCTGTTGATACGTTCTAGTGGACATAGTAGTATTAGTAGTTCGTGTCGTGCTAGTTTCCGTAACTGACACGTTCATAGCACTGTCATAATATGAGAAGGTGCAGTGGGCAGACTCCTTAACATGTGAAAATCCTTATTAGGGGTCACCTCTACCAACGAAGACTGGTAAAACCAGTGATCGATTATATGGGGATTCTTCTTGGTAGGTACACCTAAGCTAAGAACGACAACCTATAAAAGACCTCACGAGTTAAGGACTCTCATTTGTCTTACCAACATATTCAATTTCTAAATCGAATCTGCCGTTGATTTTATCTCCACATGATATACCGAAATGCGTTACTTTATCAAACCGCACCCTTGTTTGTTTATCTTGTATTCGTCCTTTGGATCCTAGTACAAATTTTGAGAGCGGTATCTGAAAGTAATATACAAAACAATATAAAAAATAAGTCACGCGAATTTGATCAGCCCACTCATAAAATTTTAGTTAAGTATAATATAATATAACTACGAATTTTTCTGTTTCAGAAAAAAATATTCAGTAGGTAGAGTATTTTTCTGGTATAAATTTGAGGGCGATAGCTTGCCAGCTACATAACATAACACGAAGTTACACACCTTAGCGATTTGCCAGTAGGGTCCGCCTCTCGTATATAGTACGTAGTGGTAAATATCGTTCCACGTTATATCGTAGTATCCTTCACAGGATATGTTCAGTAAGTACGATCTGCCGTCACCCCTGACCTTTAGCACGAGAGTGTTGTACAAATGCCAGTCGTAAGTAGTAGCCCGCTTGAATGATTTCTGTTAAAACAATAAGGAAACAAGCAATGTAAAAATAAAAATTATAAATTTAAGGAAACAAAAATATAACGGCTTGGTGCAGTGATCGACCAATCATTTTCTGTACTGCGGGTAGAGGTTTCGATGTCAGCACGGTAAAAATATTTTTGTGACCTGCAGATAGTTGTTCCGGCTAAGCCTGACGCAAGTAAGCATTGCCATTGGCACTGCAGTAGGCCAGGTACCACCTATGAATTGTATCGATTGGTCGGTTTAAACAGCGCAATGCGCAACCACGCAATGCTTTGTAGTAGGTACATATTTCGAAAGCAGCTCAACAAATGTTTGGATAGCTCTTACGTTTATTGAAGATCTACGCTATTGTCGTCAAGATTCAAAATATAAATCCCAAAAAGTCGTATTTACAAGTTTTTTTACTGGATATTTTAGGCCCCCCAAACTCCGCGATAATGTATTCAACAGTAGTAGTTCTAGTATATAATAGACCCGAGAATCAAACCGATTAACGAACAGACAGTAAAAACAATATATGTATTTCATAGGTACTAACCCTAATTATCTTAGATCTCATGCCGCAGTAACCCGCCTTTTTGATGCGCCCATCCTTCGGCACCCTGACGTCGAGGTAACCGTGGAAGCGTGCCCGGCCCGCACTACTCATTTCCAGACTGCACTTGCTGAACCCCTCATTGTGATCACTGTCACTAGTCGTCACAAACTTGTCTAGGACATTTGGGTCATTGAAGCACCAGATGAGATCCGTCTCCCCTTGAAATATAAGATTCGTATTCGTAGTAAGTAGGTATTGTAAGTTTGTCTCGTTTATTTCACTTTTATGGTGCATGGAGCTAGATATTTTATTGCCTCGCACTGAGTCAGCAAAAGCCTTGAATTATGGATATTGGCAAAATTGAAGTCCGTTATTTCGGATTGTATAGATATTATTTGCATTTATTAAGACATTTTAACGAACGTGTTTGAATTTTAACTTTCAAGCACACAATTACCGGTATACATTGTTATAGGTACACCTACACGGTGCGCGGTCCGGCAACGTTACCAAGCTAGATTATTGGATGAGCTGGTAAAATAATGTTATGGACATATATTAGGTATGGTATGAATTACAGATAGTGTTGTGCAGTCTGACTAGGTGTTTGTTCATGTGAGATGAGTTAGTTAACAAGGAAAAAAATACATTTATTGTTACTACATAGAACTAACTGTAAGGTAAGTCATGTCGTTTGAGAGGCAAAGTAACTTGCTTGGTCAATAGATGTTACTGACGTCGCCTTTAAGACGTAAGTTAGGTTTAGTTAGTAACTCAGGTTCAGAATTTGTGAACGCAAATTTCGACATGGCAGGTGAGACTCTCGGTGTCTTAGTGGTCATAGCGTTTGGTGTATCAAACCAGAAAACGCGGGTTCAAATCCTGCCTGCGAGTCGAATTTTTCCTTCACTAAAACAACTTTATAATCTTAGCATGAAAAATGCAGTTACATTTATTATTGTTACATATCTATATATATAAAAGAAAGTCGTGTTAGTTACTTCATTTATAACTCAAGAACGGCTGAACCGATTTGGCTGAAAATTGGTGGAGAGGTAGCTTAGAACCAGGAAACGGACATAGGATACTTTTTATCCCGTTCCCGTTACTTTTTATTCCACGGGGGCGAAGCCGCGGGCAGAAGCTAGTTTTAAATAAAAACCAGTTCTTTATAGAAATCTTTTATTAAGTACAAAACGCACATGTGAACTAACACAGAACACAGAAAAAAAACGATTTATTCTTTATTATTACTACACAAGTATTTATTTATTATAATAATTTATAATGAATAGCCTGGACTGTACTAACAAAAAACCATCTAAAATTAATCTGCAATTAAAATTAGTAAGAAGATGCACTGATTCTAATCAGATATTGTACTTTATATTCAAAGTATGGAGTAAGTGAGAGCCTGTGTTCAGGAGTAACATTACTCATACCATCGGACTTAATCACATGTTTATATTCCTTTTGTCTTATATACCCTTTCAATGTCAATGTTAATCAAAATTAACAATACAAAGAATGTTTACATGTACAGTTTATAGTATAAATCTCGCCATAATAACAATCTATAATTTTTCACTTTCTATAAAATGACATACCTACCAATACCAATCAATACAACTACAAAATATGAAATTGTAAGTATGCTTAGTTATGCAAAGGCTGTAAGGCAAGACCCTATTTTTTAGAACACATACAACACCATTTTTTTATTGTACCTAATGAGTTTGGTAAAGTAGTTTGAATTTTTTTTCCATTCTCGTTTAATGGTTTCCACATGTCTTTTAAATAAGGTACATCAAGTAACAAATAGGACCTACCAGCACATGCTCATTTTACAGGCAAAATGCAAAATTTAAATTTTATTGAATAATAATACCTATTTCAAATAGAATTTTGTGGTATAAAAGACTATTTTTAGAAATACTATTGTCTTAGCTTAATTTAGTCAATTAGAAAATTAGGTCAAATCAAGTTTACACAGTATTAATTGCAGTAAAGGTTTAAAATTCAAATTTAAATACTGATGCCATAAACGAAATATTATAATCATAATAGTATATATAATCATAAATTTTAAATAAACAAATGTCATAGAAAGTTAAAACTAATACTAATAAATAATACTATTAAAACTAATAATTTAAAAAATGAGATTCATCACAGTAAGAAGTCAGTTAAGGTAAGAAACGCTTTAACATATTATTATTTTGAAAGCATGGTAAGTTTTAGAGCACCAAATGTAAGGACTATAGAAATTATATAATTATATTGATCCACCAATACTCAATGCACTTCACTAATGAGCTGATCATATAATCTCATTAGTTCCTCATTATCTCTTGTTTTTTGGATCAATGATTCTTGTAGAGAAGCAATTGTAATTTCATGCTTCTTCACTGTAGCATTTAGCTTTGTTATTTCAATATTATAATTCTTCTTGAGGTTATCTAGAGTTTCATTAGCTTTAGTTAGTGCATCAGATGTAACCTGCTTTAGATTCCCATACAGTTCTTCATACTTATTGACAGCAGCCTGATACTCGGACATTTTCTGTTCATACATTTTCTCCCTGTCTCTTGTTTCCAATATAACACTCTTACACTTTTCGTATTTTGCGAGGAGATCATTAAAAGAACTTTCCATATTACTTAGATGGTTTAAAGCTTGATCTCTTTCAGTTGTAACTTTTTCCAAAGTCTCCTGGTTATGAATCTTTTCTCGCTGCTGCTCTTCAATTAAGGAAGAAATTGTCTTCTCATACTCCTCCATAACAATGCTCATTTGTTTATTGCTCAGGATCTTGTCATTAATCTGCTGAAGTAATTTGTTTTCTTTTTGAAGAGAATTGTCTCTTTCATCTGTCAATTTCTTAACTTTGGACTCCAAATCATCTGTAACTCTGTTATACTTATGTTCCATGTCCTGTAATGTACTCTTTAGCTCTCTGTTCTGTTGTCTGAGATGTAATACCTCTTGTTCTTGTTTTTGAAGAATAATTCTTAGTCTATGAAGGTGATCCACATCTTGAGTGGAGAAATTGTGGTAACGGGGACTTCTTGGTGCTGCTGTTGGTGGAGTACTACCAGATATACTAATAAGTCGCTCTGTTGCCACTCGAGTAGGAGTAAGAATTGCAGAAACGCTGCGCATCAGTCCTGGAGTAGATCTAGCATGGGTAATACCAGATTTTGGCATCCCACTGTTAACAACTGGTGGCACTACTTGCATGGGCTTATCTTTACTCATTGATGGCATGCAGCCCGCAGATTGTGAATGTTTTGGTGCAATTACATTATTTTCAGTATATATTGACACTGTACTACCAGTTTCATATCCCACATCACACTCGGAAGAGTCAATCACTGAATCAGTATGAGAACTTGCATCTTCTAGTTTTTGACGTGCATACAGTGGGTCGAACTTCACAAATAAACTTTCCTTGCCTCGATCTATGTGGTTATGATTTCGGTTTGATTCGGCACATTTGACGAGATAATCTAAACTTGTGGCATCAATAAACATATCGTCAGACGGCGGTACCTCTTTCATAGTTACATCACAAATGCTATCAAAGTCTGATCCGGTGAGTAGGTCACTAGTCTCGTTTTTAAGTTCCGACACATCGATAGATCGTTTAGGGGACATCGCCATAAGATCACCCACCGATGAAACTGGTGTTATAAAGCTGTCGTCAGATGCACTTGTACTTCCCGCAGCAGACAACATATCGTCATTAATTTTAACACCTTCTGTTCCGCGGCCCAGAAAGTTTTGAATTTTCTTGTAAATAGTTTTAATGCCTTTATCAGGAGATACAAAAGAAGAATTGTTTATTACAACGTTTGAAAACATTCGCACCTTCTTTTTAGGAGAATATATATAATGTTCGAGCTCAGAACTGTTCTTGAGTACTAAGTACTACTAAAAATACAACTTGTAGATCAACAAAAACAAAATAGAAAGAAGCGATATTCCCTCTTGTCTTGGCTCAACGATTTCAACGGTTATTTTAAGTTTTGAATGTTGTTGCCACAGGCTATATTTATTGACATTACTGATGTTCCAGAAAAAATCGACTAAAACAAGAATCGATTTCAAACTTCCTAATTGATTATTATTAAAACTCACCCGTAACCGTAAATAATTAGTGATAATTGCCAGCTTGATTTAACATCCTGTTTTTTTAAAGATCTGTTGTCCTAGTAAAATCGTGGAAACCTTACTAAGGCTTCCATGCAATTTAGGAGGGAACACAGTCACGATTTTCAATTTTATTCCATTTGAAGTTGAATGAATTAAGTACTTTTTTGGAAAATCATAATTAGTTAAAAAACCTACAAGCACTTCACATTTTTCCGCGTAGGACCGCATGATCCTGACCATACTTGAGCATTTACCTATGGACACGGCATAATTAGGCTTACCCCTCTTCACCATATGACCATGTACATTATAAAAAACTAGTCACGATCGCCACGTCTTTGGATTCGTCTAAATTCAATGAGTATTTTACGGTACAGTATACACGGTGGAAGGGACATTGATGCAAAACCAGTTCTAATAGATTCACCATGATTCCGGGTCCTGCGTTGAAATTTTTCGTCTTTTTCTTTATAATTTTTTGCAATCCTACGGTATCAAATATAGATGGTTTTCTGTCCATGCTTTTTTGTGGGCGTTAAAAATAAATGCCCTGGCACAAACCCATTTACAGTATCAAATCATTATTCTTATCCAACCCAATGATATGAGCCACACCAACACATCAAAAATATTACTTTAAAAGTTACCTACTGCATTTAATGTGCGTATAAAACCTACTCGTGCAAATAAGACAGATTTTCTTTCATCGAATAGTTTTTTATAATTAAACTACAAAAGTTGCATTGCTTTCAATATTTTATTTCCGTGTCAACATTTCAAGATCTCCAGAAAATGGTGCAATACCTTATTGATGCTTCGTTAAGAGTGGGACTGAAGATGAATACGTCCAAGACGAAGATCCTGTCTAATATCTGTGGTGCTACGACACCATCTGTTATGCTGGGAGATGAACTGCTAGAGAGAGTAGACAAGTACGTCTAACTTGGACATGTGATATCTTTTGAGGAGTAGCATCAACAAAACTAGGTTTCCAGAAGAATACAGCTTGGATGGGCTGCGTTTGGAAAATTGGACATCTTGAAGGCAGTCAATATTCCACAGTGTCTGAAGAACCCTCTTATACAACCAATGTGTTCTGCCCACCATTACTTATAGTGCCGAGACATGGAAGCTTACCCAGGAGACTGTGTACAGAATAAGAGTTGTACAGAGACCCATGGACCGTTCCATGCTTGGCATAGGGCAGGACACTTGGTAAGACTAAGTGACGACAGGTGAAGTAAGGCAGTTACAGCATGGGGGCTAAGGGATGGGAAGAGAAGTATCAGGCTCCCAGCAGCGACATGGGTCGACGACATTATTAAAGTCGGAGGGCGTACTTCAATGGGAGCAGCACAGGACCGTGGTGGATGGCAAAAACTGAGGGAGGCCTCTATAGTCTGGTCTTTCTAAGATATTTATTTTATATGTTTATTATTTACGTAATATGTTTACTGAAACATCTAATGATGGCTAATTAATAAATAAATCCCAAAAACTAAATGTTACTAGATCGGCAGGATCTGGTAACATTTAGATTTTGGGATTGGACCAATGCCAACCGTGAGTTTACCCTATCGATACTAGAACCAATAATCTTATCTTACATAAAATAATTAATATAAGTGACCAGTGTCTGTAAATTGTTTAAATTCGCAAAAAAAACTAATTTCTTTGTTTTTGAAAATGCATCAAATTCTGCATACATTAGGAGGAAGTGGAAAGGAATTCATAGCATGTTTCTTGGATTAACATTTAGGCTATTTTTAATTCAAATCGGTTCTCTCTATCAAAAGTTATTAACATTTAAACCATTGAAAACGTTAAATTTGAAAAATAACCATTGAAGTAAATTTCTTTTTCAAGTATTTCTGTACTAGACTAGCACGGGTAAAAATTATAACAGAATCAGTAATAAAATTAAAAAAATACACTTACAGGGACTAAATAAGATAAAACAAGAAAATAAGATAGACAGACAAACAGATAAATCAGAAACCAATATTGTGACCAGGAATTGATTATTAGTACAGTAATTCTAACTTTACTTATACAGGGCATCACGGGACATACATAGGACTTATCCGTAATGTCAAGAGGGAACTCTAGTGGGCCTTTCTCCATACAAACGTATTTCGCTGTTTTCCTCGTGGATAATGGCTCTAGAGCAATGATGTTTTCCCAAAAATCAAGGGCGTGCTATTACATGCCCCTATTAATTCCTTTTTTCAAAAAGATAATTACTAAAATAATTATGACAATCCAAAAACTCGAAAAAAAGGTCAGTTTTTACTGCCATGTTCAGACGACTATCAGACAAAGGTAAGTTTTTAACAAAAAGTAAAAAAATAGAAGCATAGATATACTTTTCCTCTAAATTTTGATATAACATTTTTTTGGATCGGTCCAGTTTTGATCGAGAAAACAGCGGAATACGAAACGATGTTTTGTCCAGATTTTTGTAGGTAAAATCAGCCTGAGCTGCAATTGTCCCTTTCCCACTTTACGGGTGGAGGTTGGAGTAACGACGACGGCAATAGTTTCTTCAAATACTTACCTATTTTTCAAATTCCTCGCGACTAGAGCTCCCTCTGAAAGCTAAAGATTTGAGTAGGGTAAAGAAGTAAACAAATAATGACAACTTATTCTCTAGACGACTAACATGACATCGTTATTACCCTGAGTTATTACCTCAATGAAATTTGATTCCGTAACAGGTGTCATTTTGAGTTGTCAATTTTGCCAATTATTGTTTTCTTCTTTATAACAGCCAGTCATAAGGTTACATTTTATAATGTCGAAATTGCTTTGCCTTCACATGCTGAACTTACGTCTTAAAGGTGACGTCAGTAACATCTATTGAAAGACAAGTTACTTTGCCTCTCAACCGACATGGCTTACCTTACGGTTAGTTCTATGTCGTACGATGCTACCATACCCGTTAACTATCTTTTTGTGATTTTTTTGCATTTTTCATGCTAAGATTTTAAATTTATTTTAGTGAAGGAAAAATTCATCAAAGTCATAGCGTCTGGCGTACCTAGCCAGAAGACGCAGGTTCGAATCCTGCCTGCTAGTCGAATTTTTCCTTCACAAAAATAACTTTAAAATCATTTTATAATGTTAAACCTCCATAGTATAGATACAGTGCGCACAATATATTTGAGAAACTAAAAAGTTTCCATCTAATCAAATCATAAAATAATATACAACTTAAATAGGTAATAATAAAAAATGGATCATCACTATCACTACTTAATATAAAACAAAGTCGTTTCCCGCTGTCTGTCCCTATGTATGCTTAGATCTTTTAAACGACGCAACGGATTTTGATGCGGTTTTTTTTAATAGATAGAGTGATTCAAGAGGAAGGTTTTAAGCTATTTAATATTACGCTACGACTCTAAGGGACGGGGCAGCGCGGGTGAAACCGCGGGCGGGTCGCTAGTTTAATAATAATCTTTACTAATGCCGAAACAGTTATTTGAGATTTTTATCTATGGAAGTCTGTTTATATTTCCAGGCTTCACGATAATACCATGTGAACACAATTTTGAAATTTAGTAATATAAAGGTCAGAAATAAAGTACTTATTCAGAGGTAAAAATATGGAAAAACATTATTAACCCCCGACGCAAAAACGACGGGGTGTTATAAGTTTGACGTGTCTGTGCGTGTGTCTGTCTGTCTGTGGCATCGTAGCGCCCGAATGGATGAACCGATTTTGATTTTGTTTTTTTTATTTGAAAGGTGAATAAGTCGGGAGTGTTCTTAGCTATGTTTGATGAAAATCGGTCCAAGATGGCCGCCGCCACAAGATGGCGGTTTACATATTTTTTCACAACTCCCACAATATTGGTATCAAATGAAAGGGCCTGACTAGTAGAATAGGGTATTACACCTTTTTTTGAAAACTGTTTTAAATTAATCCTTAGGTCGTAATGAACCAGTAGAATTTTTATTTCAATTTTATACAACAAAAAATGCCTTAAAAACGATTTTTAATTTATGATTTTGAATTTACGCACGAAAACGCTAGCCGCCATGCTACTTCGGCTCGTGACGTCACTTCATTATTAAACAATACAACTGCCAAAGACCAAGTAACACGATTTGTGAAAATAATAAGTTATAATGTTTATCAATGGTGTCTTATGCCTGAATGCAATAATACAAGTGTAAAAACTCCACAAAAATTGTGGATTCAATTGCTTTGTGTATCATTCAATAAATGCTTGATTTAGTAACGCACATTTTCGTCATGGGACATATCCTATTTTAAGGCGGATCGTTCACCTGAGCCCGCCAAATTCAAATTTCAATTGGTGTTTCGCAATTTGTAGGTCTATAACACATTCTAGATTGCTAGCTGTAGTAATTGCGGCATTAGCTATAAGTACAATATTCACAACTGAGCATTAAAAACTTTGCTTGTAAATTGATATTGTAGCTAAAATTAGGTACAATCGTCATTTTTGGCCAAAATTAACGATTGTACCTAATTTTAGCTTCTATAACGTTTATTAAGCAAAGTTTTTAATGCTCAGTTGTGAATATTGTATAGCTAATGCCGCAATTACTACAGCTAGGAATCTAGAATGTGTTATAGACCTACAAATTGCGAAAACCAATGAAATTTCAATTGGTTTTTCGCAATTTTTGGCGGGAATTTGGCGGGCTCAGGTGAACGATCAGCCTTAACAGCTTTGTTAATTTTAAATGCTGATTAGTTAATGCTTTGTTACATAGAAATTGGTGAAACTGGGTCTTATTGTTAGACAAAACTTGATACGATAGTTAGGTAGGTACTTACATTACTGTTTTAATATTTCTCAACTCGGCAGAACAGAAATCGGGATTGGATGCAAAATTTGATCAAATCAACGTATTGATCATTGGTAGATTTGTACTTTCTTTTCTTCTTTTCTTTATTTTTTTCTTTTTATAGGGATTAAGGTTTATTTTTGTGTCGGGGGTTTTTTAAAATTTTTAATTTAATTTGTTATAGCGGGCTAACACGACATCGTTATTACCTCAATGAAATTTGATTCGATAACAGGTGTCATTTTGAGTTGACAATTTTCACGTAGGTACCATTTGAACAAATCTATAGGTCAGGAATAAGTTATTCACAGGTCAATGGCGCTAAGTGTATTACAAATATGGAAAACCAAATTTTTCGAGGTGGTTAGTTGAAACTTGGAGAGGACAACGTCTGTCAGGTCAGCTAGTTTGAAATAAAACTATTTTTTACGAATTTTATCGTGTTATATTGATATTTATTTCCCCACGTTTCGGATCCATTATAGGCTACAGTATCCATGGTCACCAAACGATTCAGATTTCGAATTACTAACAGCTAGCTTTCACTTTTGTTAAGTATTTGCGACCCGATTCGCAAGACACATTCGAGAGACACTTCAATACTCGCTATGTAAGAATTATAACAGCTTTTCATGAGTCTTTTAGATTGTGAGATCTAAAAGTCTTTTATTTTATTTCTTTATACTATAGTTTTAAGGTATTTCGATAATTTTCTTTAAAAAACGTTGCCCCACACTAAGATTTTCTCCTGTATCGTGGGTGCGTTTACAAACACAAATTCTCACATAGGTATCCAAACGCCCAGACCCAGAACTATCTGTAGATCATACAAATATTTGCTCTGTGTTGGGATCGAACTCACAATACGTTTCGCAGAAGGCTATCGCTTACCCACTACGCCAGTTTTATTTTATAATGTAACACTTTTTTTTTCTTTACACGACCTCCGGCCAGTTTAACGCACTGGTTTAATAATTCCAAGCTCGCTTACCAGTTACATGTACCAGTATCATGTAGCGTAGAGCGTAAAGCTGTCAGCGTCGCTTGAAAGGTTTCCATTAGTCTACGGTACTAAAGGAGTTATTTCCAAATGGTCAACCGAAAAAGAACCATCCACGGTTGTCTGCTATACAGATGGATCTAGAAAGGAAGGCACAAAATTGTCCGGCTCCGGGGTTTACATCCCCGAACTGAACATAAATAGCTCTTTCCCATTAGGCAGATGTGCGAGTGTATTCCAGACAGAGGTTCACGCCATTATGGAATGCACTCGAATAGTCAAGGAAGCCCACAGACTGGAGGGCTCCAAGATAGTCATATACAGTGATAGTCAAGCGACACTCAAAGCACTGGACAAAGTGGAGGTCACCTCTGCACTAGTGAAAGAGTGCAAAGAAGCACTCAATGAACTAGCAGAAACGGCAGAGGTGATAGTCGCATGGGTCCCTGGTCATCAAGGACACAAAGGGAACGAAAAAGCAGATGAATTGGCTAGGAAGGGAGCTGATGAACCTTTCGTGGGACCAGAACCTAGGTTACCGATCCCATACAATATCGTCAAAGGAATCATCCATAGAATAATGGTAAAAGAGTCGAACCAAAAATGGCACACAATGGAAGGTTGTCGACAGTCGAAAATCTTCCTAAAGTCATATGACGAAAGGAAATCCCAAAAATTACTGAGGATGAGCAGAGAAAACATAAAGATAGCAGTAGGGATCGCAACGGGACACTGTGGACTTAACAGACACCTGGCGATCATGAAAATAAAGGAGGACCCTATATGCCCAGCATGCGGGGAAGCAGAAGAAACAAGCTTTCATCTACTAGCAAAATGCACAATGTATGCGCTACTTAGATGGGAAATACTAGGAACCGATGAGATAAATGAAGAACTAGCAGCAGCTAGCAGAACTCTCCATCGGACAACTGGTGGGCTTCTGCAAGCCTACGGGAAGATTTGCGACGCCGAGCGCCAGTAACCCATGACGGGATCCACCAAAAATGGGGAACTGGGCGAAATAATCCCAATATGTGGACTGATCGCCCACCTGGTGTCTGCCGGCGTCCCCAAATTATAAATAGAATAGAAACAAACACATAAGAACTGCGGACATGATAAATTATTAAAGCCTATTGATATTAAACGGTCACAAATGTAAACTCCATGTTGCTATTGAGAATTTTATAACACTGCTCCACCTAGGAATTGAACTCGGACATTTAGCGTAGTGGACACATCTAGGACCTCTAGACTTATGACGGGGACTGACGGACTGTGGGTGTAGGTACATTAGCCCTTTCTTCAATCCTTTCTCCTTTTCTTTTTCAGTCCTTTCTCCTTTTCTTTTTTAAATCCTTTCTTACCATATTAGACATTTAGTTTTCTATCTTTTTGTGATTTTATTTCCTTTTTTCATGCTAAGATTTTAAAGTTATGTTAGTGAAGGAAATTTCGACTCGCAGGCAGGATTCGAACCTGTGTCTTCTGGCTAGGTACGCCAGACGCTATGACCTCTAAGCCACCGCGAGTCCCACCTGCCCTACCTGCCACCTTTTCATAGTGCCCCTAAGGCTACACTCCAACCAGTTTCTCAGTTTAACTTTTACCTATGCAATATGAACATGAATCAAACACCTAAAATTTATGAAACAGTGCTACAGTGCCAATAATTTGGTGCATTACCCTAGTTTCTGTGCTGGGCTTAGAATGGTCATCATATGGGTTGTAACCTGTATGCTCACCGCTTCGGCAAAATGCATGCTATGCACTAGTGCACTGGCAAAATATTGGTGATGGTACGGTCATACTTCTCAATACAAAGAATATTTTATATCTGATAATGATTTTCCGAATATGGTCATGGTATGATTGGGGATAGTGGGCAGACTCCTTTAAGATTTCTGTTCTAACGAAAAAAAAACATACAATCTAAAACATTGTCATAGGTTATTATAGCATACAATGCAATTTTAACCATCCACCCTCTGCTATTGCTATGTTACATTTTTTTTATACCTATTTCTATCTGTTTCCCTGTTAGTTTATTGTAATAGTTTTATCACTTACCTGGTCGAGCAATAAGTAGAGGATCGGTTTCGATTAAATCCTTAACTTCCTGACGAAACAATTTTAACTCATTTTTCAGCTCCTTGAAACCAGATTTTAGGTGTTCCCAATTTGATATTTTTTTATTTTTCGTATCATACCCGCCTTTTCTGTGACTTTCATGGAACAACCAACGTTGTGAACAAATCAGAACTGGTTCAGAATATGTAATACCATTTGTGCTGGTTATTTTTTTACATAAGTTTGAATATTGGCAATTGCTTCTTAGTAGATTTATAAATGTGGTCATTTTACATAATGCCATTATGTCGTTCGTTACAGAAACTTTGTTTATAATAAAATCATTAAGTTTAAATAATGTTAAAAAAACAATAAGTATTTTGGTTATCCTCCTCAATTTAGCTAATGTCAAATTTAGTGTTGCTTGAGTCGAAAGGTACGTTTCCTGAAAAGGTACATTTTGGGATCTATGATGTCGAATGACCTTTTTTTTAGCTCCTGATTTTTTTCGTTCCATGTTCTCTTATCAGGTAGCAAACATGTGAGTTCAATTTGGATGCGTTTCTATACTGTTTTCAATAAAAGTTACGAAAAATGCCTTAAATATAAAAATTACTTACATGTTACGCGAGGGGGTCAAAAGTTACGAAAAATGTAAGAAATGTAACCATCTGGCAACACTGTATAATTGTCAATGTTGTCTTGGCTTGTGTCTTTCTTTTTTTTTTTTTTTTATTTAATTATGGCGCCACACTTTTTGTGTATTTGCCAGTGTCAAGTATTAAAATAATCAAGTAGTTAATATTTCTTATCATGGGATTGTGGCACCACATTTTTTGTGTTCGCCAGTGTCAAGTATAATGTTCAGTTGCCCCAATAACACGGTAGAAACTTTATTGAGGCTTCGATGGAGTTTAGGTGTGAACCCAAAAAGTCACGATTTTCTATTTTATATCATTTGCCTACACTCTCACACGTTCACGAACACTTAATGGTTAATTATCCACCATAACTACACATCAAACTTCGGAGAAATTCAAGTTTTGAAAAATAATATAAAATCGACAACGTGCACTTTACATTTTCCCGCCTAAACTCTGTGTCTTTCTTGTTGATGTCGAGTTGAAAGTAGAGGTGTTATATTAGGGTGATATTTAAGTAATACTATTATTGAATATATTCACTTAGCCATATTAGGATACCATACCTATTACTGGGTAATAGTCAAATATTAGTCAGCCATATTGAGATTCATATTCTCTCCGTATTCGTTACTCTAACATAATATTGATATCGTGCCTATTCTGAGAATAGTTACGTTTTTTTTTAATAAAACAGCCCCACACTAGGTTTTTCTCCTGTATCGTGGGTGCGTTTACAAACACAAATTGTCACATACACAAACACACAGACCCGGAACAACTACCTGTAGATCATACAAATATTTGCTCCGTGTGGGGATCGAACCCACAACACGTGTTGCAGAAGCCAATGGCTCAGCCGCTACGCCAAACGTGTCGTCAAAAAATATCAATATTATGTTAGAGTTAACGAATACGGAGAGAATATGAATCTCAAAATGGCTGACTAATATTTGACTATTACCCAGTAATAGCCTATTACTGGGTAATAGTCAACTCTAACATAATATTGATATCGTACCTATTCTGAGAATAGTTACGATATCAATATTATGTTAGAGTTAACGCATACGGAGAGAATATGAATCTCAAAATGGCTGACTAATATTTGACTATTACCCAGTAATAGCCTATTACTGGGTAATAGTCAACTCTAACATAATATTGATATCGTACCTATTCTGAGAATAGTTACGATATCAATATTATGTTGAGTTAACGAATACGGAGAGAATATGAATCTCAAAACGGCTGACTAATATTTGACTATTACCCAGTAATAGGTATGGTATCCTAATATGGCTCATTATTATTCGTTACGAATACAGAATTATTCTCTTTCTCTTTAATATAGGTAGGTACACAAGATATTCTTGAATATTCATAATTCTGGTTTGCCTATTATATTATTACCAAAACGAAACGGTGATTAAATTTTCCTTCATACTTTAACAGGCTTAGGACTGTCAACGTAAATACGTTGGCGTATTTAAGAACATAGCACTTTTTTTTAAAGGACATAGCACTACCAAACTACAGTTTGTTCGGAAATTTATTCAGCGCTAAATGTAGTGATTTTGTTTTCATTGAGTGTTTACTTTGTAAACACTCAATGAAATTTGTGAAAATGAAATTTCAGCTTGCATATAAAGCCCGACGTGTATAATTTTGTCTTTAGAAATCTCACTCACACACGCACACGTCAAAGAGAAGTAAGCAGTAGCGTTTTATTCTATTCGACATTTCGAATCATAAATGCATCTCGCTCACTCCCCCGAATCGTCTCGCTATGACGCGGTCGCAGCGGAGTAACTATGTGTATGCGTGCGGCAATCTCCCGTAGCGCGCTCGTCGACGCACACAACTATATTATTATACTCTTTGCACACAGCCGCGCAAGTCACCGCGTATATCAGAACACTGATCTCTCGTTGTGCCTATTATTTGACTAATATCTGGTAATAGTCTACGCTAAACTAATATAGACTAATATGAATATACAGCTCGTATCATAATATCTATACCTATTACGAATATATTAGTTTCACCTCTAGTTGAAAGCACAATAATGAAGTGTCAAAAGTAAGGATAAGGGTGAGACCGTATTTGCTCTTTAACTATCTATTTGCTATAAAAAAACGGATTAAAAACCTAATCCGGCTTTGTGTTACTTATTCTGAACAAACCGTATTCAGGTTTCGCACATACTAAAAATAAGTTTGTATAAAACTAAAAGACTGAGGCACGGCTAGGTATCAAAGTATTGCTACGTTGAATGACAATGCTTACCTATTCACTCCTTTATAAAGAAGCCAGCGCTCTAGTCACGCGAATTGTCGATCAGTCTTCTTGAAATTTCCTCTAAAAAAGACGAGAACTCAAATCCCTCGACCCATACGGCTCAAAAATATAGTAAGATACCAGAGACCAGATAAATTACTATATTTGCACCGCTTGAGATGCGATTAAAACGACAATAATCTATGCCACCACTACTTAATTTTTTTTGGCAATTCGGATGACAATTGTGTAAGATTGTGTCACTGTCAATTGCGTCAAACAAATGTGTGAGAGACTGAGGTGAGAGATTTTGATTCTGTTTCTGTTCACCTCCGAGTTGTGCTAAACCACGTAGCCGTACTGTACCTACTTTTACTTTCACCGTTGAATGATTCAGGGACGTTGGTAGTTCGCTAGGCAATGTGTGACTGTTGTGGCTTGCTGTTTATTTATTTCTGATGTAATAGAAGACCGCTCGTACGTGTCAAAGAGCCACGCACGCAAGTCCTAGTAAAAGAAAGACCGAGGCTTTACTCGTAACAAGACAAATATGTGCATAAAGTTTTAGAAAATAAAAACTACTTAGTAAAATGGGAATGGAGAAATATAATAATGTGGTAAGTTATATAAGTAGTCATTTTAGAAGACCTCACCATATGAAAATATACCTGTCAGGCTGGGTCGTTACTTCTGTTTTTTGTCATTGATTTTAAATGTATCCTTCCAGTTATTAGGTTTACGTTAGTAATACAGTTTGGATGTTTTTATTCTAATAAATATACATAAATTACTCCTTTTTAGGCTGAGCTCTCTCACCAAAGACCTGTCAAATTGTAGGTGTATAAAATTCCCCTTTGTGCAATGTTATATTTTGTAATTGTTTAGGTTTTATTATAATTATTAGTTAGGCAAAGGGCTTTTTCATACCTAACTCTAATAAAAGCAATAATTGGAGTCCTCATAATTAGATAGGATTTAACATGTATCTAATTAAGATAAACTTGAAGAATTATAATTTAAAGAAATATAGTTTTCATACTATAAAATGCAACAATTTGTCTTGCATCTTCATCAACTTAATAACAATGATGGGTTCATGGAATAATTTAAAGCTCACCAAAAGGCACATTCACTTTCTAAATATACTTATTTGGATACCATTCATCTAGGTTCCTATTCAAACATTTCTTCCAAAATACTTCATGGGAAATAACTGTAAATGAATGTAATTTTTGTCAACTTTATGCAGCTTCAAAACTGATTTTCCTGTTGTTTATTTTCAGTGAAGTATGAGTACAGATAATGCCTTATTAGAAACCTAGATTAATGGTATACAAATCCGAATAGTAACACAATTTAATGAAATTGTGTTTGATTTACGATTTATTTTGGTATTACGTTTTTATGGGCAATTAATTGTCTATCAGACGGAGCATAAAAGTTTAACAAAACGAATCAATAGTAAATCTACAAATCCCATTTCAATAGCCTTTTGTTTAGTCAATAACATATAAATCATCATCCTCTGTGAGAGATGATCTTAATGTGGTCGCGCCTAACACCATTGAAGTAGCCTCCGTTTACTTATAAATTTTTTGAGCTCTGACAAGATCATCAGCCTATGCCCTGATGGACATAGACCTCCTCTAATGATAATCTTTCATCCTATCTGCATCTTGTCACATCCAGCATCTGCCATAAGATACATAAAATATAGTATCAATATCAATATTCTGCTTATTACCAGAAAATGTAACAGATTTCTGCATAGAAGAAACAGCTACATAAATGATCCATTCTTTGTTAGTAACTAGCATAAAATAATATTAAAGTAAACTTCATTTCAAGGATGGCAAGCCATCTGAGTATCTCTATCCACCAGAGATACTCAAGCGGTTGGACTTTGATAAAAGCCCAGCTAAATTCAAGCCAAAGATCAGTGCAGCCAGCCCTGGTGAGGACTGGATGGTTGTGCGGCCTTTGCAGCGTTCCGATTATGATAAGGGCTTCCTGCAGTTGCTGGGGCAATTGACTAGTGTGGGAAATGTTACACAGAAACAGTTCAATGGTAAGTGATGAAAACCGGCCAAGTGCGATTCGGACTCGCGCACGAAGAGTTCCGTACCATAAATAGCGTTTGTTGTATGGGATAATAAAATAAATATTTAAGGGGCCCCTTAAATATTTATTTTATTTTTAACTTTTTGTGATTTTTTGCATTTTTCATGCTAATTTTATAAAGTCATTTAGTGAAGGAAAAATTCGACTCGCAGGCAGGATTCGAACCTGCGTCTTCTGGCTAGGTACGCCAGACGCTATGACCTCTAAGCCACCGCGAGTCCCACCTGCCATGTCGAACGGGTTACTGACGTCACCTTTAAGACGTAAGTTCAGAATGTGAAGGCAAATTTCGGCATGGCAGGTGGAACTCGCGGTAAACCACCGCGAGTCATAGTTAGAGGTCATAGCGTCTGGCGTACCTAGCCAGAAGACGCAGGTTCGAATCCTGCCTGCGAGTCGAATTTTTCCTTCACTAAATAACTTTATTTTTAGTATTTGCGGCAACAGAAATACATAATTTGTGAAAATTTCAACTGACTAGCTGTCGCGGTTCTTGAGATACAGCCTCGTGACAGATAGACGAACGGACAGACAGCAAAGTCTTAGTAATAGGGTCCCGTTTTTACCCTTTGGGTACGGAACCCTAAAAAAATATCTTCTGGTCAGTTTTTAACTGTAATAAAATATTTGTAGGTATTGAGAAGCAATCTAAATAAAAAAGTAACAGTTGAATACACAACAGAAGATTATTTTTTGGGAACTGGAGCTAGATTTATCCATAATGAATTAACAAAATCATGTCCACATGGCAATACACATTGTTTTGTATTGTGTTTTTGATGTTGCTTGGTAGTAGGGTAATTTTTTTCTGTAAAAAGAATATTAAACTTATTATTTAACCTAATTAGAAACAATTTTATTACAATTTATATTAAATTAATAAATTTTCGGACCTGCAACTTCAGCTAACTCAGAAATGAAAAGTTCTGTTACTGAGCTAGCTACCTATTTGTAATAACATTGCTCCAATTATCGTAATTTATAAATTATTATTACTGTAATTAGCGACCATGGCCATTACAAATGAAAAGCTACGCAATCATTTTATAAATTGTTACTTGAACATGTTATGCAATACTTTCTAACACTAGAACATTGAATGTAGGTAGGTGCCCATAGGTAAAATTCTAAATTTCTAATATTTGGGCTGGGTTGGGCTGTAGGCCCAGCTGGTGTATGTTACCCTAGCAGGAAAGTAGCTCCTAGAGTGATATGAGTGGAACATATAATTAGTGCGTAATCTGCTGTAATTGTGCGCCGCATAAAAAAATTGTGCGCTTTGTAGTTTTGGAAAAAACGAGAAAAACGATTCCTGCTGCAGTAACGTTCTTCCAGCAGGAAAATTCTAAACGAATGATCGGAATGAAAAATATTGTATATCGGCAGAGAGCTTATATTTGTGCATAAATGTGCGCCAAAAAGATAATTTGTGCGTCTTCCGGTTTTCGAGATATTGCATTTGCTGCTCGAGTAATGTTTTGCAAAATCGTGTATCTCTAAAACCATTGCATGTGCTTCTGTAGAATAAATACACACGAGTAGCTCTTTATTTGTGCGTATTTGTGACAGAATTAGATTTAAGAAAATATTTATAATTTTCAAGTAATAGCGCTTTTTTGAAAACCAGAAAAAATATCGCAGCGCCGAAATGAGTAACTTATAAGCCAGCTGAAAACTGTATTCGGTTCTTCTTGACGCTTATATTAACCATAAAAAGTATCAAGTGTACATACATGCGTTATCAAAACGATGGTGTCTTAACTTTGACGGCAAAATACAAGAAACCGGCTCAACCCAAGATATGTAGGTGTAAACCAAAAATTTGTGCGTCTATTCAAGAATATATAGTGAAAATATTCAGCTTGGAATGTTTCGCATTATGTAGATATAAGCAAAAAACTAAGCATGTAAACAGAAGCAAAAATAATTAAATAAAGTACTATAGCTTATACCTTGGAATAGCCCTGGAATAGAATAATAATTATACCGAATACAGTTTTCAGCTGTCTTATAAGTTTACTCATTTCGGCGCTGCGATATTTTTTCTAGTTGTCAAAAAAGCGCTATTACTTGAAAATTATAAATATTTTCTTATATATTTCCATAATAGCCTAACAGGTACTTCTGATTCTGAGAGGAGACCCCGTGCCCAGCTATGGGACTGTATAATGGGTTGATTAGGGCAGGGCCAGATTTAGGGGATCTAGCCGGATTTAGATTTACACCTCCACAAAAGACTTCGGAAAAAAAAAATGGAAAATAATTTGGGGCCAGGGGTTCTCCATTCCTTTGTTGCCTCGAAGCCGCCAGACCTCTAAATCCGGCACTGGATTAGGTATGTATGTTACCTCGATACCTCTATGCGTGAAAAACATACCTACTATCCATATTAAGTAGTTCAATAATTACCGATGTCCAGTGAACTGGTTCCCTAGTATGGAATGCGAGACTTACCTATTGACATTTATACAATAAGTATATGCGAATTGCGACCTTCGAAAAACCGGCAGCGGCGCAGTGATAATGACCTTTCTGTCTTATAGAGTTCCTGTTATCAACTTTTTGCAATTAATTCGCTTTTGCTTGCGTGATTGGGCCCATTACCTTGATAGAAAATTCATAATAGCACCTACAAATAATTTATTACATACCTAATTGAAAATTATATTTAATTTTTGTACGTTATTGTATTTTTAAAGTGTGTGTCAAAACTCAAAAGCTGAACTAACTTTAAATATTTCATGATTTAATACTATAGCACAAAAACGTAATACCAAAGTAAATCGTAACTCAAACAATATATTAAATTTTGTTATTTTTTGGATTACGATACTGTTAATAGGTAATCTAGGTTTCAATCGTACCATTTTGTTCCAAACTTGGTAAAGTTATCACGAATTGCTTTCACTTACAGTATTTCCAGTGAAGTATTTGGAACCTAGATTTAACGGTATCGGAAATCGAATAATAATAACACACTGATAGAAATTGTGTTTGTCTTACGATTTATTTTGGTATTACATTTGTATGGGAAACTCGGTCCGCTGTACACTTAATTATTACATGAATAATGACAAGATTACAAACCCTACAACAAAGAAAACTACTGCTATAATTATTCCGGGTTTAATCCCCGCATCCTAATGAAACATACGACCTAGTACTACTACTACTCTAGCTATTAGCTCAAGTTAGTTTTATTCACTGAAATAAATTAAAGCCGGTATTTTAGGAAGTTAAATTGGTATTATATGTATAAATAAAATATTTTATTGACATTATTTTTGAAAAGTTTACTAATTATTACAGAGCGATTCACGAAAATGAAGGAGTCTGGTGGTTACTACGTAACGGTGATCGAAGACACGCGCATATCCAAGCTGATCGGCGCCGCAACACTCACCATCGAACAGAAGTTTATACACAACTGCTCTGTGGTACGTCAATTAGTTAAAATTGTACACTATAGTACAAGTGATACTGCGTCGCGCACGATGAGTTAGTTGGTAGGAATTGGGATAATTTAGAATTTTAGAGTTACAAATCGTTTGTAATATTTGATGCAAAAATGTTCACATTAATGTAGTGGTTGAAAACAATTGTATATAGGTACTGCCTCCTACTAATTTCGCAAGTCCAATGAAATTAAGGCTAACTAAATATTTGCTTTGCCGAGTGCCTTAGTGCCATTTGCTTCACTTAGAATTCTTCTCTTAGTTATGAAAATTATAGGAATTTTCGCACAATAACAAATTCGCGGTCTTCACAATATTTTATATTATTACTGAAGTTCAAAATGGAAGCACAAGCGGACTCAAAATACTAAGCCAAAACCAGTTTTTTTTAGTATCCTTTTCTTAACCGGTTTACTCTAATTTGTAGCTATATTACTTTGACATAAGTACCTAATACTTGAACAATTTTATCGTAGTAGTCTGAAATGATTATTTTATCAAACCCTTTTCGAGCCCCTAAGGGTTAATTAATATTAGCGCACAGTCTAAGCGGTAAGCGCATCACAGGGAAATGCCGCGCGCGTGGCCTAATACTGGGCTACCAATAATTGGACGCTTCGATTCGGTTCCGGGTTAATATGAATTGGTCCTATCTGCTTCATGGAAGGTAGCAGCTCAAGTAAACGGTTTTTACTTTCAGCGCGGTCGTCTGGAAGACGTGGTTGTCAATGATACCTACAGAGGAAAGCAGTTGGGCAAATTGTAAGTCAGACAAAAGCCTAATATTTTTGTTTTGCATAATTTTCACTGCTTTATGACCTTTGCTATGTTAGAGATTCCATCTAAAATGTGTTCGTTAGTCGTCGTTGAAAATGTACAACTGCAGAAGTTTTAAAAATTAAATGAAAAAGAAAAGCATATATATAGGCTTTGTAAATATAAAGAATGGGTGAACTTAATGAGCCTGATGACCTAAAAAATAATGTCATACAAGTAATATAATTTACTTCTTTTTTTACATACTTAATTATAATATTTAACTTTACAGGATCGTAGTGACAGTATCCCTGTTAGCTCAAGAGCTAGGTTGTTACAAAATGTCACTGGACTGCAAAGATAAACTGATCAAGTTCTATGAGACTCTGGGTTATAAGCTCGAACCCGGAAACTCTAACGCCATGAATATGCGGTATGTTGCTACACATTAATGTACAATAACGTTATTTATTCGCATGACACATTTATTTACAGTTTAATACTTCTCAATGTATGTTATAAAACAGTTTAGATCAGTATTCAGTGGCCAAAAGATTATAACGGGCTTAAAAAAATTATTGCACTGCAAAGTTTTTGTTTCAATAATGATCTTTTGTTCAATTTACTGCAGGTTCGAGGATCCTTCTTGACAATTAGCCGCTGGGACGTCCGACCTGCGCTCTAAACTGTAAGTACGCACACGGCGCCGAGCAGACTTCACGGCACATCCAGCCAGCATTCATCCAGTACCCATTCTCCATCTTTATGACCTGTATTACGTCATCAAGACTTAAGTCAGACATAACTTTGCATTCTGTGAGCGCAAAATAATTAGAAGATCCATGTTTTCCATCCATTGTTAATGTACCTGCTACCTCTAATTGAAGTTGTGTTATAGATACATTATTTCATTTTGTAAGATATTTTTGTTTGTATAGAGTTAATCGATATCAAATAAACATGAAATATCGAATTAATGCCGCCTAATTTTGTTTTCTATAATAACAATTCGAGATTTATTTTTATTACTTAGTTTTTGAGTTATTGGTTGTTACAACATGAATTTATTTTCTCCTCCTACATCACGCTTTATCATTTATTGGATTCTGTTGTGATTTCTGTAGTCGTGTATTTGCGCCTTGCGGTCGCAGGGTCAATTTTTCTATCCATCGGATGCAGTCACCACCTTTATTTGGTGATGTCTTCATACGATGGGGTGACTAATTGATTATGGATATCCTAGCAGATAATGTAAGCGTTTAGAAGTAGTTTATCATCAAGCGCGCATGTAAAGATCATTTTTATGTTTGGAGTTGCTTTCATGCTTATTAAATAATATAATTTAGATGATAGTTTTGCTTTTTAATGAAAATATGTATTAATAGTATAACTAACGTATTTCAATCGTTTTGTTGCCAATTAGTTGTAATTCTAGAATATGCTTCGTTAATCAACTATTCAAAATCTGGTCAGTTAGTGATAAAATATTTATATATTATATATATATTATTATATTTTACAAAATTGTGAATATCTGGCCATGTTTTGATGCGCATACCAATTTACGTAAGTACTTAAAATTACAGTCTAAAGATTTTTCAATATTTGTAACTAACCATGTCATCAATAAATTGATTGCTTGTTTTTTTTTTAGTTTTATTATAATTTGGCACAGGAACCTTAAAGGCAGTGTTATTTGAGTAATAATGAAACAAGGCGACCACTTTTACCTTTTTATTGAAAGACGTGTAAATTTAGCAGATTGAGTAATAATAATTTAGTTTACCACACACTCATTGATAATAATATCGATTCATTTAAATATGTATCTGTAGCCACATTGGCAAACACATTCTAAGAATTCTTTATGTAGTTACGGAAATAATACCAGACGTGTACTTTACGTCACTAACCTTGACATTCCACAAAGGATCCTATTTAATTATAAAATTTACGTCAAATAAAGTGAATTATTGAGTCAATTTTGTTGATTATTCTGAAGGCTGAGATCTCAAGCGTAACTTAGGTATGTGTGGATTGTTACATGTTTTAATCTTCTGATAAGTAAAAATACATGTTAATAAATCGGCATAGAATAGGGAATATGAATATTATGTACTTCATAGGGGACAGGATTTTATGAAAAGATGTATGTAAAAACTTATTGCAAGACTTGACTATATTAAACTTGACAAATATACATAAATAAGTACAATTTGAAATACAATATACACCATTAGTAATAAATAAAATTATAGACCGATTCAATCTGGTAGTTTCAATATAATATACAGACTAATAGTTATAAAATTATATTTCATATTAAACATAAATATATAATACAAAACAACGTAATTAATGGTGCCAAGAATGCCATAAACTTGAAATTGTAAGTTGAGGTGTCATGATCATCAAATTATTTCATACAACTGTTGCCGAATACACCATGACACATTATGTTCAATGCATTCTCATACACGTATGTTTTCCAAACTGCTATCGTGACAATAATTCATAAGTAGTCAAATATAATTCAATTTCAAGTACCGGAGTTTTCCACAAATGAGGATATACAACACAAGTATGTACTTACAAAAAATTGACACCCTCATTTTACCGATCGCACATATTCCTCTATGACCATGGGAGAGAAAGTATTTTTATCTGTACATTTTAATATGCATATT
This sequence comes from Acronicta leporina, assembly GCA_947256265.1. Taxonomy (NCBI): domain Eukaryota; kingdom Metazoa; phylum Arthropoda; class Insecta; order Lepidoptera; family Noctuidae; genus Acronicta; species Acronicta leporina. Next base: position 6,204,057 of record OX366529.1, read on the forward strand.
TATTAGAAGCTACACGAAAGATCAAATGTAGCTTTCCAGATTTTATTTTAATGTGTTTACGTCGGTGACAATTTGACGACACGTTTGGCTTAGTGGTTGAGCGAACCCCACACGGAGCAAATATTCGTATGACCTACAGATGTTCCTGGTCTCGGCGTTTGTGTATGTGAGATTTTTTGATTGTAAAAGCACCCACGACACAGGAGAAAATCCTAATAGTGTGGGACAAGCTTAATAAAAAAAAACAATGTTAGTCAAGACTTTAAGAGTCAAGAATGAGTAGTACTAACCAAGACGGTACCTATTACTAAAGTAACCATGATAATGTTTTTGACTATTTGAAAAGTCTGAAGGATTTAATTAAATATAAACTTGAAATTTTTTATCATTTTGGTTCTGTCCAATTAGCTCTGTCTAATATAACGAGGTTTATATGAAATGAAATATGAAATTTTAATATTTTTTTACGATTATAACATTCACTGATAAGTGATAAACGTGATTATTGTTTTTTTTAATAATGCCGATTTACAGTGAAATTCGTTATAATTTCGTTATAAGTATTTAAAAAATCACAATTTCATGTCAAATATCTTCGTTATGTGTTACGAATAATTTGAAAATATTATTTTATGCCTTAATGGCGTCTAGTCTCACTTGAGCGCTCTATATTTGGTGCATATCAATTAACAATACTTGTTCCCTAATGTCGGTCATTTGCCAATGCACTAAATTACTACGTTTTAACTGACAATCAATGGAATGGAATTATTTTTGTTAAGGCGGTGCCCACACCTAGCGATCTACGGGCAGTTAATTATTTTAACATCAGATTTTATTTTCATGCATATAAAAAGATTATAAATAATAATTATTATTCACTATTCGCAAAATACGTGAGTAAAGTTAATTCCAGTCAACAGATGAAAATAAATATTAGAATATTATTAGTGTTCTTAGGACCCGTTGATATCAATAATTTACCGCATTATATTTTTATCGTTTAATATTAGCGATACACTTTCCATTTCAAGGTTCTTTGTTTCTTAAAAAAATATTCAACAAACATTGATCCACTAAATGTACTGCAGAAATCCAGAATGGTAATGTATATGAAATCTGTAGAGCCTATTACTAAATAGCTTTTCTTATATTATATTCAGTAATCTGTTAGATATGTGAATACGTTTTGAATATGAATTCTAAGAACATAATTTTTAACCATAATTATATTTTTAAATAAATAACATGAAACTTAAGGCCACTTGAACCAACTTCTTAAATATGTTTAAATTGAATTTAACCACAATTTTTCATAGAAAATTTGTGTTTAAATGCAATTTAAACACATTTAAGAAGTTGGTGCAAGTGGCCCTTAATCTACAGAAATGCATTTTAAATAAGATTACACAAGATAATTATTGGCCGTAGGAAAATAAGGTCTTTAAAAGACTTACCTTGTTCAAGCTTGTCATCTCAATTAAACGAGTCACCATGTTCCAATTTGTCTTTAGAATTTGAATCATATTTACAGACTGACAAAATTCATCGTCAATAATTGCATTTTTACAACCCATAGTCCAAAAATATAGTTGGTATTTTTGATTTAGAATATTTAGTACATTCCTAGATGGATGCCAGGATTGTCCAAAAAACTATGCGCCACTGTGGAACTAGCGCAATGAACTAATAGCGCAAGCGCAATTCTGTAGTAATTGAAGTAGTCTCCCTACGTGAAGGGCTTCCCACGTGTCAAAACCGATGAAAACGTTAAGTAGCAGCCATATTTTTGATGATTGTGTATAATTTCACCCAATATATTTTTTGTTTATTTAATTATTGACCTGAACGTCACTGCAACTGATAGACTTTTTAAATATCATATTACTGAATTATATACTGTCCCTTTGCTACCTCTATTAGTTTTGCGTTCTTATCCCTCTATTAGTTTCTTCTTTTCGTTGAAAAACTATTATTTAATCTTGGTCTCTGGTATCACACTGTCGTGGCGTTTACCGTAGTCAAACTCGAACTTGACACCGTTCAAAAAGTATAGCAAGTATCCAATTTCAAAAGACTTCTGAAGTTTATATTTGGAATAGGCGTTGCATTAGAAGGGCGGTGGCGCGGTGGAGATTTTAGTGCCCAGCTTCATGGGTCCTTGGCCCCGCGCGGAGCGACGCGCCTCCATTTCTCTCTGTCTCTGTAGCTTTCTTTCTTCTCTCTTTCTTCGCATTTCGTCCATTTTTGAGGCGTTGTTTTCTGTAAAATTACCATAAAGAGTGAAGATATGAAATACATCCGAGATAAATATGTTTTCACTTCCATTTTAGCATTGGTAACTGTTAGCGCGACACATGAAAGGTTAGTACATACAGCGAAACTGAACATTACCGTCAGCATTCTCTTCGATAGGCTCAAACTCGCTGTCTTCCCAGCCGCCCAGAGAATCGTTGCTGTTCTGATGGGCGGTAGGTCTATGTTCCAACCGTCCGCCGCGCACGTACGTCGCGTTCGCGTTGTTAAAAACCGGGTCCGTCCATTGGGAGTTATTCCATGTTTCGGATGGACTTGCCAGCTCTGCTTCCGCACACTGTTGCAGAAGTATTTAGGTAACAATACTCATTAGAAAATGCTGTAAAGATTTATGCAATGTCAATGTCAAATTTGACTTTAATGAAAGAGGAAATAATAATAAAAAAAACAGAAATTTCATCTATCTGTAGGTACAGGGTCTTATAAATCCGAAATTATTAATTATAACCTAAGATAATACGTACGGGTTGTTCCTGCAACGTTCCCCACTCTTCATTGTCCCAGTCGTCTTCGCAGAGTGCGGCGAGCCCGGGAGTCGCCTGCGCACTGCCGCTGCTGGGCGGCGACTTGGCGCTTGCTCCTGTCCCTGAAAGACACACTTTGTTTAGGGCTATCTGTTCTATTATAAAAAATTAAAATACAATTAACTGATTAAACACAAAATCTCAAAAAACTAGAAAGTCAGATTTGAATGTCGCATTAAGGTTGCTTATAAATGTAGACAGGATTAGAAAAAATTTAAAAAAACCCCCGACACAAAAATAAACCTGAATCCCTATAAAAAGAAAAAAATAATCTTGAAATTATAACCCTTCGTAAGTACGTATGAAGTTTTTTGATTAAATTTTGTCGCGTCGGGGGACCGCTCTCTAGCTCTCGCGTGTCTGCCCGCTCGGGTCGTCAAACTTGAATATGTTACGCTCCGATGACGATAGCACCGATGAGGACACAGCAATAATGCTAGGCAAGATTATAGTCAATTGTGAAGCGCAAGCGAGTATTATTATCACATTGTCATACTCTGAAAACCTCTTTCCAAAGAGACGTTTTCTTTAAAGGTGATAGTAACTATTACAATTTAGGCTAAGGGTTGGCGCAGATTAGTTGAAAGAAACTGCATAAACGTTTTTCTACTGAAATCTTAGGTTTATCAGGAATGTGCATCTATTTTCCATGAACTGTTCATGAGAAAATGCAAATACTTCAAGTAAATAATATTGATTAATTTATTACTTTCAGCCTGCCGTCGTGAAGCTGTGAATTTCGAACCATATGTGATACAGTAATTTCGTCTGTTTGTTTATGAGGATAGAGGATTAGTGTGAAGTTTAAGATTTTTATTTTATGCTATTAGTGAATTAATCTGTATACTTACTGATAATATTATTACAATGTGTAACTAATTTCATAGAATATAATAATATTAAGTAATTAAATAATTATAATTAATAACTTAACTGCAAGCAATATTGAGTATTCATAGGTATTATGAACACAAGGCTATTTTAGCACCTAATATTCGAAGGTGTCTTGTAACTAACTATATTATTACTAGCTTCTGCCCGCGGCTTCGCCCCCGTGGAATTCGGTCTGCCATCACATTCCACGGGAACGGGATAAAAACCACATCCCACGGAAACGGGATAAAAAGTATCCTATGTCCGTTTCCTGGTTCTAAGCTGCCTCTCCACAAATTTTCAGCCAAATCGGTTCAGCCGTTCTTGAGTTATAAATGGAGTAACTAACACGACTTTCTTTTATATATATAGATATTAATTGTGTAGTAAAGTTACAACAATATTTAGCCATGACTTTTATGCTACATTTTATATTCTTTGTTCGTATGGCAAACTATGTATGATGTTTTCCTGTGATTTATTGAAAGTAAATAAAGATTAAATATACCTAGGCTTTTAATGAAATACTACTGATAGGAGAGAACGACTAGAAAGAAAATATTTTTGAAAAAAAAAAAACTTTACAGTTGACCTTTATTGTCATCCCATTTACAGACCTACCTAGTTAAGTTTCCTGGATTTTACAATTGAAGATCAGCTTCCAAAGCCTCGACTCAAGTTATTTTAATAGTCGAGAATGAGAAATTCAACATCATTTATACCTGCGCTAGAGTCGATTTCACCCCAAGCAGCCATATCCCAATGTTCGGGGTCGTAGTCCGACGCAGACTCGCTGTGTTCTAATGACGTCATCGAAGTCACTGATGACGTGGTCGTTGACATACTACTCGACGACGGTTGCTCTGTGGAATAAGTTAACTTTATTTTAATTATCTCAACAGAATAATAAATAAGTTATCAAAAAAGTTTTGGACCAGAACTTGTTGCTAATATATGAATGTTTTGTGACACAAATAATTGTGTATAGATCGAGATGGGTTACCTAACCTTGGGTAAATGTGTATATTAGTTGCCGATTTAGTCAACTACAAACGTTCAACGCATTATACTAAAAATAAAAAAAAAATTGAGTATGTTGAGCATAATAGTAGTAATTTAGTCACCTCTTTAATAGGTGACTAATTCGGCTACCTGTATAAGTATTTATGACAGGCGGGAAAATGTAGGAAGTAGATATACATACATAATAGGGTAGTTGACAGCTGTTTGATTTATTAAAAATAACTGGTGGGGATTGAGAGGGGATGCTCTGTCTCTTACCCGCAAAATGGTCTCGGTATAAAATTTGTGTAGTAGTAATTTGTATGTTTGACGTCACAACGTGGTAAAGTACTCTCACTCTCACATTAAATTTAAAATTCTTATAACGTTCATATTTTTTTACCGATTTTAATTTTGTTTATGTTGTTCGGCTGTATTTACAGTCAATTTATTCATAAGACTATAAAAATTAATACTTCAACTACCTTACTACATGTGAGATGACACTTACCGAGCGAGCCAGGTTTAGAGAGGACAGACTTGGCCGGGTGCGCGACGCGGGCGGTGTCGGAGTGCGAGCGGTAGAACTTGGCGGTGACGGCCGTCACGGCCCAGCCCGCCCACGTCGCCGCCGCGTTGCTGAGCGACGGCGTCGCCGTGTGCACATCCGCCTCTGTGAACGTATACATATACACTTGGTGATGACTGGAGAGTAAACAATGGCTTAAGGCGCTGACAACAGCTAAATAGGCCATATCTCGAACAAGTTTTAGCCAAATCCATACAGTTTGTGACAGCGAAAAAAATGTATGTTAATCTTGAACGTATTCCGGAAAATTTCGTTGAATTTAAAACACGTTTTTGAAAAGTTTTCTCGATACAAAAAAATGGTAAACTGACCTCTTAAAACGACCTTCCAAGTAAAATATCTGTACTACTAGTCAATGTTAGATGGTAAAACTAATAACAATAACGTATCATATTTAAATACATAATTTCGTTGTCTTATATTTTCGACTACTTAACTTTTTTTTAAGTAATTAAATGTTTTAAGGTTTTGTTAAAAGTTGCGAGCGTCGCGTCATCGCGCTTCTCTTTCTGTTCTATGCAGTCCGACAGTGATCGCATAGACGCGCTGCTAGACGGACCTGTGTCGCTTCACCCCGCGCGCTATCCGTTCATTACCTACGTATTTTGCTGTATGACAATTTCGAACATAAACATATCTACATTATTTTATTTTGTTCCCTATAAAATTGACAATAGGTAAACGATATAATTGTACTATAAATAGTTCTAAGCTGTATATAAACATTTAGAGTAAATTTTATATAATAAAGTTCTACGTAAGTAGTGAAAATATTTGCGGTGGACAATGGGAAACAAACAAAAATCCCGGAAGCCAGCTAAAAAGCGTTTTTATACTAACAAACAAAAACATCTCATGGAAGTAGTAAAGTAAGTACAGTTTTTATAATTTCATATTGACAAAACAGTACACGAACAGAAATGAAATTATAACCAAATAACTAGGTATAAAAACTATACATTATTCACTACAAGCGATAGCGTAAATTCATTATTAGAAGCAGTGCTCGATTGGTCTAGTGGTAAGTGCAAAGACTCGGGGTTTAGAAGTATCGAGTTCGCTTCCTGATGTCGACTAATGGAATTTTCTATAATGAACTTTTTATTTTATTAACTTTTTGTGATTTTTTGCATTTTTTATGCTAATTTTTATAAAGTTATTTAGTAAAGGAAAAAATCGACTCGCAGACATCGACTAGCCAGAAGACGCAAAAAATCACAAAAAGTTAGTTATTAGGTATGATAGCATCGTACGACATAGAACTAACCGTAAGGTAAGTCATGTCGGTTGAGAGGCAAAGTAACTTGCTTTTCAATAGATGGACGTAAGTTGAGAATGTGAAGGCAAATTTCGACATGGCAGGTGGGATTCGCGGTGGCTTAGTGGTCATAGCGTCTGGCGTACCTAGCCAGAAGACGCAGGTTCGAATCCTGTCTGTGAGTCAGTATTTTCCTTTACTAAATAACTTTTTATTTTATTTTAAGATTTTACTTTTTTAGAATAATTAATAATTTATTTCCTTGAATTATTTAATTTTCTTAACAGTAAAAAGAGGCGTTTGGAGAACAATTTAGAAACCGGTGAAGCGTTGGAAATTGTAATTCACCAGTAAGTTTGTAATTTTATATGCCTATTACAAGAATTTTAAAAATCACATTTTTGGGTCCGTAGACGTTGATACACCCTAACCCACTTGTTTTTTTTTTAATATCATCAATGTACAGACACAGCTTTTTTACAATTTTATAATAGTAGAGACTAGCCTCTGCCCGTGGCTTCACTCACTTGAAGCTCAATAACCAACAATGATGAACTCTTCTTTGTATGGGTGTTTATACATTAGAGAGGTCAAGCTGTATCTCATGTTCCGTTTAATTATATTAGATAAGAAGTATACCAGTTTTTAAGTTGGAGCACATACTTTCTAACAGTTTCTAACAAAATCAAAATCTATTCAGTAGTTTTTGCGCCAACCCGTAACAAACAGACAAACAGACAAGAAATTTAAAAATCACATTTTTGGGTTCGTTGTATACCCTAACCCACTTTCTTCCTTTTCGACGCCCATCTATATAATACGCGATGTGTCGTCCAGCGCCACGCTACAAATGTATAACGTATCTATAGTAAAACGTAGGGATGGGATTAATGTCCTATCGATAAATAATATTATAAGTTGAAATTAATGTTTATTCGCCAATTTACGAAGCTAAATAAAAACTGATACCGTATTTTCATATTTTGTTTTATTTCATAAAAAAATCAATATGAAAACCTGGATATATTTCCCATAATAAAAGAAAAGAATTGTAAATTTCTTAGACGTGTGTTCTAGAAGGCACATCCCTATTTGTCTCCAAATGTAATCCTTCTACTTCATACCAAGTCGTTTGCGCTCGAGGCACGTCAAAATCCTTTCTGTTTTATATAAGGATGTCTAGATGTCGATGTCTATGGTATTTTTCTTTTTTTTATTCACTGTGGTCGAGTTACACGTGCATAACCTCAACCGATTCATGCATAATTTATTTCGTTCACTTACAACAAATAGAACCAAATACAATCAATAGAAGCTAGAAACGTGGTATTCTATAATGTTAGGTATAGGTGTCGCAAAATACTAGCAATGATTTTTCTTGTTTTTAGAAACTAATAGAAAACGGAAGTACATTCCTGAAACGTCATATTCATCGTCCCTCATTTTTTTGTAAGAACCCGTGCGCCAACCCAAGATGTATATATTGCACTACACTAAAATGCACAAAGTCACTATGACCTTGAAACCCGTCCGCTTATGAAGTCACAGATTTACTTCTATAGAAGTTCGTGGCGTTGTGCGCACTGACAACTAGCCACTTTGTAAGGATGGGATTTTCAAACGGTGTTTCACTATCGACAATGATTAGAAAACCTATTTATTCTTGATTAAGGTGAATAAAACGTAGTTTATAGTTTACAATATTTATGAAATATTATTTATTCACGTAATTTTCTTGCAATAATAGTATTTATGAACGTTTCGACGAGATGAAATATAGCGAGGTCTTCATCGTGTCCCATCACTCGCTTACTTTATATCAAGTACTTGGCGTTGGGGACATTAAAATATTTTCTGGCGTTTTTGTTTTTATTGAATATAAAACAAACAAGAACTTATTATGTGTGAAAAAGTTAAAAATATGACTTAATACAGGGCAATTTTCCATAAAAACAAAATAAAAGGTCTTGTAAAAGTCGTAAATTTATTTTATACTATTATTACTTCTAACTGCCTCAATAGCCAAGTGGTCCTGACCGCGACTGCTACGCTAGAGGTCCTGGGTTCGATTCCCAGGTCGAGCAAAGTGTTATTGGGTTTTTCTATGAAATTCCCAGTAGCAGCTCGGAGTTAGGAATTTGTGCCCGGTTAATGGCAATAGGCTCGCCCCCTATTACATGGGACCTAAACATACCGGCGAACAGTGAGTGTACATTAGTACGCCTCTGCCTAATCCTTCGGGGAATACAGGCGTGATGGTATGTATTACTTCTAATCAAGTAATTGCGCTGAGGGCACGAAAATCTCGAACTTGTATACAAGTGATTGGCGTTCAAAAGGTTAAATATCTTCAATGTACAGACACAGCTATTTTACAATTTTATAATGATATAATAGTAAGATTTTAAAGAATAAAAAGGGGTAAACTTCTTTATTTTAAAGTCGGTTAAAAATATATTGGTCTACCTCAGGAGGTCCCCAGCACGTGGAATGTGGAGTCGAAAATGTTTATATATTTATTGTTGTCTTATTATTAATTTATATATAATTAATAATATATATGTATATAAAACAGCAAATAAATAGTACATCATGTAAAAATAATGAAAATTTTGCTTATCTAAGTAGTTTGAGATTTTATTTTCCTTAAGTTTAGGTATATTGTTGTTAATTCATTGTAAATACAATTTCATAAAATATTTAAAAATATAAAGATATAATAACCTACTTGTTTTTTCAATCTTCCTGCCTAATTTGTTCCTAGTTCTTCATACAGAGCAATAAATACACAACAGCGCCATCTATTGATTGTTCATTATTGATCGCGTCACTGTTTCTTATAAGGTAGTTCGCTGTATAACCGCTGTTTTAAAAAAGCGCTAAGTTATCGGAGCAATAATGGGCGTGGCTAAAATACCGAAACATCGAATTTCATTTAGCTGTTGTCAGCGTCTTAAACAATACACATTTTTTTTCCATGCGTAGCGTATCACACTAAGCTGTGTGGGTCTTATCGACTAAAAACTAAAACCACACGGGAGTTCCACCTCACCACGTTTTGCAGGGGTCACGGGAGCGAGATTTTATTCCTCCGCGAACAGATGTCTTAACTTATATGCGAGACATAAAGACAGTAAATCCAAAAAACTGCATAAATTATAGGCTGTAAACATGTGATTTCGGAAATATCCCATGGGACTGTGAAATCTATGCTAGTTATTTACATGTTTAAGTATGTATCATATCTTACCCATTCCTTCTTTCAAACTGGGATCCTCGGATACTTTCTCTAATTTTCCTAGAAAGCCTTTTATAGTTCTAAAAGCTGCATCACGGACCTGTAGACAACAGAACTATAATTCAAAGCCGTTCCTTTGTAGTGGACACTCATTTACGGACTGATGGCAGATTGTTGGGTCTAATGGCTATTTTAAATATATTATGAATTCAGAGATGAGTCTAAGGGTAAACATTATTGGCCTTGGAGTCTTAATCGTCGGTTATCCTGAGTTGTCAGCCTAGCTTCTGACTATTTAATCATATTACTATAGCATGAAATTTTTTAACAGCTTTTGCCAATACTAGAAGGACAATATTGACCAAATAATACGTAAACATACTTGTTTCTCTGGGTCGTTGGTGAGCGGGCACAAGGTAGGCAACACCCTGTTAGCGACCTCGGCTAGCAAGAAGTACTGTTGCGTGGCTGCTAGCGCCAGCACGCCGGCTTGACGCGCCGGAGGGAAGTTGTCGCGAGTGGCGCGCACGAACGCTGACAGCAGCACCTTCTGTCTGATCTGAGGATGAAGGTGCTGCGCGATCTTGCCTAGGCAGACCGTCGTGTTTGTTCTGATAACAAATAAATAAGCATGTTCTAGTTTTTAATGTGATCCATAAGTAAAAATAAGCAGATAGATATGTTCTTTTTATATTATTTATTTATTTATATATACTTTATTGTACACCAATAAAAACACAAATAGACAGGACAAAACAGTTTTACAAATATACAATGGGCGGCCTTATCGATTGCGCTGCGATTTCTTCCAGGCAACCTTAATTATCAGCAATTAGTGGACCTCAACTAATAAACCTTACGATACTAATACAATTATAATATCCACATGCTTTAACGCCTCCCTTGGCGGCGGATGAAAATGAATATTTTTTTAATAGTTATGGCAATAAGAAAATATTATTTAATTTAGTTATGTTTTACTCACAGACTGCAAAGATTCAATCTCATAGATTAATTGAAAAGTACTTTGATGTTTTTGGAAGATGTTACTGAAAAATGTATATTATTTCCTATTTGTCATTATTTACTATATTTTATAACATTTACAAAGATATGAGAACCCAAGTAATTCATCCAACCTTGGTTGGATGAGTAGGAAGTACCAAGAAGTATGACTATAAAAAAACTGAGGAGTTGAAAACGTGATGCTTAAATTATTATGCTTAATATTTGGATATACTTTGAATAGTTTACACAGAAAAAATAATTTTGTATTTTTTTGGTAATATTTACCGTATACCACCCTGGTCATCTTTGGCCTGCAATCTGGCAAAATGTCGCAGGACCTCCACATTAAGGTTGTTGTAGTTTAACTTGGACGAGAGGTGCACTATCGACTTAACTGTTTGTTCCCTGATAGTGGGGTTCGTGTCCATAAACCCGTGCACAACTTGCGGGAATATTTGATCATTCACCTGTAAATATTACGTACAACATAGTGTCATTGTTCATCACTGGCTGTCATGCTATGAGTCACGGATGCTTCGATATTCGTATCTAGAAGCCACTGGATGCGGGTATTGAATAGCAGTTAAAGCAATTTTAATATCTTTGCCATCGGTACGCCAAAAATTGGTATTGCAACTGCAGCCGCTTTGCGCCGCTCTAAGCCGACCACCATTGTTATACCAATTTCAGCCATATGTCAAAGGAATTAAATTCCAGTTCAAGGCAGCATGATAATTATATTGTTTGAACAATGGTTAAAATAATAATATACTTCATAGCCTAGCGATATCAACTATGTTCAACATAGAAATTTCGTACACATCCGTGTTAGATACGGCCCAGCCGGTGCCGATACAGCGCTTATTTACCAAACATTACGGCGAAATGCGTTACACAAAACATTTGTGATAACTGCCATATCTCGTAAGTTCCAATGTTCAGGTAAAGTAAAATGGAAAAAATATAGTTCCCATGAAAAAATATTGAAAATGAAATATGAATGAAACTGCCTCATTAGCCAAGCGGTCCTGAGCGCGACTGCTACGCTAGAGGTCCTGGGTTCGATTCCCCGGTCGAGCAAAGTGTTATTGGGTTTTTCTATGAAATTCCCAGTGGCAGCTCGGAGTTTGGAATTTGTGCCCGGTTAATGGCAATAGGCTCGCCCCCTATTACATGGGACCTAAACATACCGGCGAACTGTGGGTGTACATTAGTACGCCTCTGCCCAACCCTTCGGGGAATACAGGCGTGATGGTATGTTATGTTATAACAAAGTTATTTTATTAAAACAATTTAACTGACTACGGACTTTGAAATGTACAATATAAAACCATTCACCATCTGAAGTAGCTGAATACTTTTTAAAATATTTAAACTCATATATTTGTATTAGTAAAAATGGCTTAAAAGAGGTTATTATAAAATATGCCTTGCATCCACATCCAAATGCATGCTCAGAAACTTTCTGGTAACACGTTCTTCAGTTGCTGAGCATGACATGCCATGAGAAATGGTTATTGAGATGCTTTTTAAACCTCGTAATTTTTTGAAGATGGTTTTGAATGACTTACGGTGGAATTCTGCAGATGCATAATGAATTGGTCAAGTTGTTGCAGAAGTCGAGATCGCGTTGTCCTGTCGTTTGAAGTAAACAATTTAATTACGCACGGCACTATTTGCTTCTGATAGTCAGCATCCTCTAAGAGTTTACCCAGCTGAAAAAAGAAATGTTCATTTTATATTTTAAGAAGTATATATAATAACTGTAGAATTCGCTTCGCATGCGATAATCGTAAAACAGTACTACATTTTAATTGTATTTATGGTTTTACAATTGAATATGTATTTTTGAAAGGCATAAAAATTACAGAATCTTTTCTCTAACTTTGAAAGGCTTGGATATTGATAACTTAATGTCAATACGGAAATTTGTGTCCTGTGGATTATTTCTATTTCCAGTAAGAATATACATACAGCATAATTTTACAAGAGGAGCATGTTATATAATTAGACAATAGATAAATAGTCGCCATTGTATTGCTTAGTATATTAAAAAGTAATTGAGTACATAAACATCTATGTTTGTATATTTCTAAGTAAAACTTATCTAAATGTGAATAAACAATTATAAAGGAGTCTGCCCACTACAATTGTCGGCAACAATAATTTACTGGTGACGAAACGCTTCGTGCATTGCACGCGACGTTGCCAAACCGGTGCGGCGAAACGATGAGCATTAAGATTATAAACGTATGATGACAATTTTTAACCCGGCTTGCAGTGTGACCAATTATGAACAGATGAAAGAATGGAAACCATACGGATATGACACGCGGATGCTACGGTCACTAACACAACGGTGTTAATGATCTTGCTTAACGGCACTGTTGATATGTTCTAGTGGGTATAGTAGTTCGCGTCGTGCTTGTTTCTATACCTGATACGTTCATAGCATGGTATAGGATGGTGTAGTCGGTATACTCCTTTAAGCGGAAATATCTACCTTGAACATTGGCGCAAGAACAGCTGATCCAGCGTCGCCATAGTGGAATGCGGTCAACAGCTGAGGCAGGATCTTGTGAACACACACAGCTTCAGGAAAGTTGTCTAAGTATGAACTGAGAGTAGAGAAGAACTTCCCTTTCTCCACCTTGTCCTTAATTTGAATCTCCTCCAGAAATAGCATTGAGTCTATGAGGTCATTTTTGAAGTATCCACCCAGTTTCCGACACCTATAATAATAATATCTAATTAGTATAATTTTATCTAGTAATAATTTTTATCTTTATTGCTTCTAAATTGGATATAAGGTTAGTTGTAGAGGACTGGACACATCAATTCTTACAATTCCTCACCTATTTTTTAAAGTCAAAATGTAGAGAAAACATAAAGATAGCAGTAGGGATCGCAACGGGACACTGTGGACTTAACAGACACCTGGCGATCATGAAAATAAAGGAGGACCCTATATGCCCAGCATGCGGGGAAACAGAAGAAACAAGCTTCCATCTAATAGCAAAATGCACAATGTATGCGCTACTTAGATGGGAAATACTAGGAACCAATGAGATAAATGAAGAACAGCTAGCAGAACTCTCCATCGGACAACTGGTGGACTTCTGCAAGGCTACGGGAAGATTTGCGACGCCGAGCGCCAGTAACCCATGACGGGATCCACCAAAATGGGGAACTGGGCGAAATAATCCCAACATGAGGACTGATCGCCCGCCTGGTGCCTGCCGGCGTCCCCGAAAGATAAATAGAAAATAGAATAGAAAGTCAAAATGTATGAACACCATCCAAAAGTGTTCACACCAAATGTGAAGATGCATTGCCAATTTTACCTCTATCTACTTACCGTGTAATGATATCAGCAGGGTTAGGCCTTGATGCTGGGTTGGCACTGACAAGTTCACAGTACAAAGTGCACAGTTGTTTTGGGATGTTGTCTGTTGTTTTCAGTGCTGGCTGGGTCTTGAGAGGCCCATTATAGGCTTCCCATATGAGGCAGCCTAGACCCCACATATCAGATGAACTGTTAGAGGAATGAAAAATATAATAATAAATACACAATCATGAAAGTTCTCTACAGTAATTATAGTGAAATGCAAAATTAATATTGCAATAATGTATGTTACTATTTGTATGTAGTCTGACTTCAGAATTTGTATGTAGTAAATATTAAATTTATTTATTTATTAGTTGATCAAGGTAATCCATAGGTAAAAATACAAACATAAAAAATTTAATAAACAATGACCTTAACTTTTTACATACTAATAGCATATAATATTCTATCTGCATTGGCTTTCCAGGGATGTAGCCCAGTGACATTAACTATATTGACCTATTTATGCTGCACCACCCATTGGTGCTGCCATGCAACCTATACATCAGGGACCTAATTTTTTTGGCATCATTGCGAAACAGTCCCCTAGTTATGCATAAGAACACCTTCCTGCTGTATTACAGCAATAAGGCAGCCCCAGCAGAGCCCTGAGGAAATTATTATATTGGACACATGCTCAGTATATGAAATCCACAAGATAATCACGTAAAAAAATTACAATACACCTTGAAAAGGGTAATTTTAACTGAATGTGAATATCAAGCAACCCTGCAGATCAACATACACCCCTCACCGTCCTGAACATTATAATAACATGCATCAGATTTTAAGTTAGACCTCCAGCAGCACATCTGTGCTGTATTTATGTGATGCACATACAGACAGAAAAACAAAATTATTTTCTGCTACATTTGCTTTTAAAAAGTCTCCTCATATCATAAGTATTTTTATCCTTTAGAGCGTTTGTTGGGTCCGAGCGGACGGAACTTGGGTAAGCTTGGACTCACAATAAACACTTTAAATGTTATTATTGTAGTATGTTCTTAGAATGCCTAGTAATATTATTTTAAAGAAATAATCTTCTTGTATACTTACCACTTGGTCACAGTTTTTAATTTACTAGGATCCTTTTTTTCTGGTGGATCATATATTTCAAGTGCTGGTAATATCTTAATAGGTATAGGATTAGCACCATCCTGCCCCTGTGCTGTGAGAAACTCAAAGCCACCCAGTTTCCACTCTCCAGCTAAAGTGACAAACACGGAGTACAGGCAAACATTATTGTGCCTCATATTGCCATCATTATTTAAAAATGATAATGCTCTCTGTAACACATCAAGTGAATTATTATTTGACTGGGCTATATGAATAATTCACAGTGAGTGATCAAATCATAGCAAAGAATCAATTATCGTCATCTTTGCTGATGATGCAATCAGACTGATATGCATTTAAAATTATTAAAAATCCTTTAATGATTATTACTTACAGTGATTTGAAATATTCCCCAGGCAAGGAATAACTCTTTCTGTGGACCTTCAAGTTTTAAATCTTCTAAATAAGTAGCTAGAGGCTCTACATACTCAGTAGCTACATATAAAAATTTCTCAGTTTCACAGCTATCTAAATAATGTAAAAGGCTAGGGTGTCTCATAGTCTTTAGTTTCTTTAGGGAGGCCTTAGCTATGTCGAAAAGCGTTTCAGAGCTTTTCTGAACATCAAATAAAAATATTGACACTTCATCTTGCGTGCCCCTCTTTTTGCCTTTGTGGAGTGTCCACACACTCCTGTCTTCTAACCCAGCCACAGGCTCTCCTATTTCGTAAGGGAAATCCTTCGTGGGATCTCGCGAGAAAAACGACCACATTATGAACTCTATTTACTATTTACGACATATAAACATATTTTCCCATATGACCCACTTGAAGACGAGTGTAAAGTACCATAATCGTTACTAACAATTAAATAGAAGTAGTTTTTATTACGTGTTAAATTACAAAAGAAAAATGTAAACTATTTCCATCACTGTTCACAAAGAGTGGTGACATATCTGACAGTTATGACAATGAAATGACAAGTAAAAAATACAGACTAAAAAATTCACATGTAATATAATTTGAGTAGATAAAAATGTTACTACGTAACAGAATTTGAGTAATGATTTTTAATATATTAAATAACTAGCTTCTGCCCGCGACTTGGTCAGCGTGGAATAGTTTGGTATTATGGGAATTCTGGGAATAAAGACGGTTTCTCCTGCAACGCAACCTGTTACAATTTGAGCCTTGATTATATTTTGTTGCAACTGGGTTACGTTTATCTTAGTTCCATTGCAAAGTTGTGGACCATAAAAGATAGACATGCTGTCGTGGGATATTTTTTATATAATTTTAAGGTGAACATTTCCGTCATACATGATTTCTGTGTAGCTTTAACCATTAAGGCTGTACACGCGATGGAAGCTTAAAAAATGGAGTAACTTCTCCCGTTTTCCCAACTCTTCCCTTCACTGCTCTGCTCCTATTGATCGTAGCGTGATGAAATGTATACTATAACCTGCCCAGAGTATGAAGAATAATTGTACCAAGTTTCGTTAAAATCCGTCAAGTAGTTTTTGTTTCTATAACGAACATACAGACAGACAGACAGACTAAAATTTTACTGATTGCATTTTTGGCATCAGTATCGATCACTAACTACCCCCTGATAGTTATTTTGAAAATATATTTCATGCACAGAATTGACCTCTCTACAGATTAATTTTATAATTAAAGTTATCTATATATATAAAAGAAAGTCGTGTTAGTTACTTCATTTATAACTCAAGAACGGCTGAACCGATTTGGCTGAAAATTGGTGGAGAGGTAGCTTAGAACCAGGAAACGGACATAGGATACTTTTTATCCCGTTCCCGATACTTTTTATTCTACGGGGGCGAAGCCGCGGGCAGAACCTATTACATTTAAATGAAGAATACATATGTACTTTGTAAATATTAATGATTGTGCTCATAAGACTGCAAGGACAAAAGAAAAAGGTACCACTGTTGTTCTTTATTCAAATGTATATATGTAGCTAGCTGCCTATATTGTGGAGATAAACATTGTATACTTAAGTACCGGTATTTGAGTAAGAAGATAGGCATCATATCACTAAGCATTCTTTCTGTAATGAGAAGATGTTGTGAGGAAATTAATTTAATTTTTATCATTGGACGCATATGCAATATTGTGTAGATTCTGAGCCTAAGATCCTGGGTTCAATTACCATGACGAACAAAGTATTATTGGGTTTTAATTAGGAAATTTTCAGTAGCAGCTCAGAATTTGGATTTGTACCTGGATATTTTTATAAATCTATATTTTTTAATATATAAAGCTGAAGAGTTTGTTTGTTTGTTTGCTTGAACGCGCTAATCTCAAGAACTACTGGTCCGATTTGAAAAATTCTTTCAGGGTTAGATAGCCCATTTACTGAGGAAGGCTATAGGCTATATATCATCACGCTCCGCGGACGACGTCGCGGGCAGAAGCTAGTTATAATATAGAAGATTATGAAACAGGATCGTTAGATCAACACAAAACATGATTTTAAGTTTTAAAGTAGCCCTCCTTCAGTCCAGTAGTTAAGTATGTACAATCCGTAGCCCAAGCCAAAAACTTTCGAAAACGTATTCGTATAGAAATCGAGAATAATTTGTATGAAAAGGAGGGAACGTACCTAGATGAAGTGAAAGTGGTGTGCCAGGATCGTAGGAAGTGTAGTTTCTGCTTACCCCAATGGGAGACAGATGTGAAAATATGTATGAATGTATGAGATTTGTAGCAGAAAAAAGCTCATACGTTTACGATGCGAATTCGATAGTAATTCTTCGTGTTTAGGCTACAATACTTTGTTACGTCTAGTGTGAAGATCTCAAAATTTATAATCCTGCCTTAGCTTGACTGGAATCCTGCCAAAAAATGCCAATATAATGATAGTGTTATAAAATGTCGATCATATATGACAACTAAGATTATATTCATCACTGCTATCGGTTTTTTTATACATGCCATTTCGGGATTTTAATTAGATTTGTCATGGGTCTTGCTCCCACTCTGCTTTCTACGCTCTTTCATACTTTCGCTTCATTTTACCAAAACACACTCAAATTATATACTACTAGCTTCCGCCCGCGACTTCGTCCGCGTGGAATAGTTACTTAGTCTTAGCGGGATGATAGCCTATAGCCTTCCTCAATAAATGGACTATCTAACACCGAAAGATTTTTTCTAATCGGACCAATAGTTCCTGAGATTATCGCGTTCAAGCAAACTTGGCAAGTGGCAGGAAGCTGAAGGGGATCATCATTTCCTTACAGGTGGTAAGAAGATGATGATCCCCTTCAGCGGCTTGTAGTATGTTTTGATTGAAGCTCACTTCAAGATATAGCCAATATTGTTAGTTGATAATTGAGTATTGAGTATCCGAGCGGAACTTTAGTAAAATATGTCACGGGAACAGGAATAATAAAAGAACGCTAAATGAGGATATGTCCTTTAGAGCGTTTGTTGGGTCCGAGCGGACCCAAGCTCGGTCCGCACGGATACAAAACAAACGCTCTAAAGGCTGATGAATAACGTATTTATTTGGATAAGGATTAATAATATCATGTTTATAAAAACACCTACGCAAATAATGCATTTGGAATTTTAGAACAAAGTTAGCATAAAAAAGGTTATAGTGAGCCAACTTTAAAAGATAGACATATGCTGTCGTGGACTTTTTTTTAGAACTTTTAAAGAGGAACAATTATGTCATATATGATATTTGCGAAACTTTAACCGTTTACGCAGCGCACGCATCGGAAGCTCTCAAAAGGAAAAAAAAACGAATTTTAGAACAAAGTTAACATAAAAACGTTTATAGTGAGCCAACCTTAAAAGATATACATATAATGTCACGGACTTTTTTTTAGAACTTTTAAAGAGGAACAATTCTGTCATATATGATTTTTGCGAAACTTTAATCGTTTACGCAGCGCATGCATCGGAAGCTCTCAAAAGGAAAACCCCCGATTTTGAAACATTCTTCATTGATGCTCCGCTCCTATTGGTCTTAGCGTGATGATATATAGCCTATAGCCTTCCTCGATAAATGAGCTATCTAACACTGAAAGAATTTTTCAAATCAAACCAGTAGTTCCTGAGATTAGCGCGTTCAAGCAAACAAACAAACAAACAAACAAACAAACAAACAAACAAACAAACAAACAAACAAACAAACTCTTCAGCTTTATATATTAGTATAGATATTAACTCCTATATTTACTCCTTAAACTCGTGTAAGTATTCAGAATAAAAGACAAAATTTGCATGAACTGCCTCGTTAGTCTAGTGGTCACAAGTGCGACTTCTACGCTAGAGGTCCTGGGTTCGATTCCCAGGTCGAGCAAAGTGTTATTGAGTTTTTCTATGAAATTCTCAGTAGCAGCTCGGAGTTTGGAATTTGTGCCCGGTTAGTGGCAATAGGCTCGCCGCCTATTACATGGGAACTAAACATACCGGCGAACTGTGGGTGTACATTAGTACGCCTCTGCCTAACCCTTCTGGGAATACAGGCGTGATGGTATGTTATTTACATGAATAATATTTTGTTTAATTTGATTGAAATGTAGGTTTAACATTGCAAGAAGAATTAACACTCAAAATCGGTTTTATAGATATTTTTTTTTAATTTAAGTCTCAGCTCGTCTGTGGAGCATAGGCCACTACTAGTATTCTTTTATCTGTGCCACTGCTATCTTCTGCTTTCCGTTTTACCTCTTGATACGACTCGATCGCAATCCTTTCCTTTACTGTCAGTTTTATCGTTTTTTGAATTTTTTGAGTTGGAGTTTAGGCGGGAAAATGAAAAGTGCACATTGTCGATTTTATATTATTTTTCAAAACTTGAATTTCTCCGACGTTTAATGTGTAACTATGGTGGATAATTAACCATTAAGTGTTCGTGAACGTGTGAGAGTGTAGGCAAATGATATAAAATTGAAAATCGTGACTTTTTGGGTTCACTCCTAAACTCCATCGAAGCCTCAATAAAGTTTCTACCGTTTTATTGGGGCAACTCAACAACTTATACTTGACACTGGCGAACACAAAAAGTGTGGTGCCATAATACAATCCCATGGTGGGAAATATAATTTGATTACTCTAATACTTGACACTGGCAAATACACAAAAAGTGTGGCGCCATAATAAAAAAAAAAAAGTTATTGAGTTCTTAATTAAATGTCATTATGTCACTCAAAAATTCTAAGCGAGGTTTAGAGCACAGACTACTAAGAGACACTAGTATGTTTAGAGCGCTCGCGCACTTGTGATTTTTAGTCGGGCGATAGTTTGATCGTTCTGGGATTAACTATGGAGTTATATGGCAGTGCGCGCATTTGACGATTATACTTCGACTTTTAATGTATTCAGTAACTTGACAGTTGACGGGATACCAGTTTTTGACAAAAAAAAGATACTGAGGTGGTCAAAGAATGAATGACATTGAATGAACATAAATAATGTACTTACATGAACAAACTTTTTATGTTAAATGTTATAACTTGTCTTCAAAACACAATATAAACTATTGAAAATTGTAGTATTTGTTCCTCAGTGGTAAGATAATCTATGAAATGAAAATAAATACAAAAGTAAAAAAAGTAAAATTACATGATTTTTATTTTTGGTTTGTTTCTATTAGAAGAAAATAAAAAAAATAATTACTTTTATTAATAAGTCTTATATTTCTCATCTTATTTACAAATTTTCAGTTTGATTTTATATTAATCCATTTTTATCAATCTTTCTTTACGCAAAATCATTCACTACCCCAACACTATTAGTTGTAGTATGGTATCATTATTTCTCTTCGAAATGTCAAGTTACTGAATACAAGTAAGAAGTATAGAATTCGACATGAAATTATACACGACTACTGTAGTAGTCGTGTATAATTTCATGTCGAATGTCGCTGTAGCGACTAAACTATCGGTTGACTAAAAATCACAAGTGCGTGTTAGCCCTTATGGGAATACTTGTGACTAGTGAGTGATGTAGTGTTGCCATCATTATCATTTATTTTCTTGTAATATATGCCAAACACAGCCGATTTTTTTAAAACTGCCATACATTAGGCTTGTTCTAGCTCGGACTATGAACGGAGCGCTCGGTACCAGTACAATCGTTCAAATGTACTAGTTCGGTCTTCTAGTACTATTAGTACAGTAGCTCACTGAAGGAAAAGTGAACAAAAATAATCCCTGGGCACATAAACATAAAGTTCAAAATAGCTTTGTTCTTGCTAGTGAGCGACGGTTAATAGTACAGTCGTTCAAATGTACTAGTCGAGTTCAAATGAGCGGTGAGCGACGGAGCGTTCCATCGCTCAGTTCGTAGTTCGTACAGAACTAGAGAGCCAGAGACTACGACGAACGACGACGTACTAAAGGAATGATGTACTAGAAAGGAAAAGGAATAGTTCGTACTAGTCTGTGTCGGGAATCAATTCCTAATAGTACATAGTACATGTACTACACAACTCTACCATACATCCATCCACATCCTAAAAATAAGGTCACAAAATGCCAAAATGGCAGGAAACGTAGGGCCACACTGGTTACGTCATTATCAGCTGATGAGGCTGAATCTGTCATCTCCATAAATACTTCATCTGAGTCTCCCACTCCAGTGACTTCAGTCCATTGAAGCTCCAGTCCTTTCCTGTTGGTCTCTGGCCGAAATTGCTGAAAGTATCGGCAGATTGCCATAAAAAAAAACTTTATTACTCCTCCTGTCAATTGTCAAAATCCAGTCAAGAGTGGTGGATTGAAAATAAATTTGTTTTCTGATTTCGAAGTAGTTTATTTCGAGTATTGTATACTAAAAGTAGTAGTTTTACTAAAATATAATTTTAAACCAGTGATTTCTGATCATCGCCATCATGTCTAAGTCAGTTGCACGGTTAAAATCCATGAAGAAAGTTGCAGATAAAATTGACCATACTTCTAAATTACGAACCAATATTCCTGCTGGTATGGCTGCGGCGGGTCCTCCTCTAGGACCTATGCTTGGACAAGTACACATATAATCGATTTATCACATATTTGGTAAGGAAACGAATGTTGTAATCATAACCTATATTCTTATTTACTTCAGCGTAATATTAACATAGCAGCGTTTTGCAAGGACTTCAATGAGCGCACGGCTAACATTAAGCAAGGAATTCCTTTGCCAACGAGAGTGAAAGTAAATTCTGACCGTTCCTATCAACTTATAATTCATCAACCTCCAGCTTCATATTTTCTGAAGCAAGCAGCTGGTCTAAGCAGAGGTGCTATGGAACCTGGTAAGTTACAAATTATTGAGGTTTTAAATAGACTTGAGTTATGAGATATTTAGAGTAGGTATAAAGTTCTGATTTTTATTCACATAAATATACCTACTTGGTAAGTTAAATTTGGCTATGTTTGTCATAAAGATTATCATAATTATCTTGAATAACTTTTTGGTTTTGTATACAACTTTCAGAATTCATGTTTATAGTATGTATATTATTTGTGTGTTGAACACTAGAATCTTTTGGGCTTGCCACTGACTGATTACTGCTGATAAATATATGAGCACTTTTTTATTTTAAACTATTTTGATAATAATGCACTAATAGACATTTTTTTTCAGTCAGAGAAACGAGTGGAAAGATAACTCTAAAGCATCTATATGAAATAGCAAAAATAAAGTCTCAAGATCCACCCCTTGAATGGAAGCCACTGAAGGAGATCTGTGTCATGTTAATAGCAACAGCCAGGACTTGTGGAATAGAAATAGTAAAAGATTTGGATCCCAAGGTAAGTGAATAATTTCTCAGAGATTGGAAATGTGGTTTTAAAGGTCTAGTTGGGTACTTTCATAATTTGGATGGAATTCACTGTGGTGAATAATGAATTCAATCTGAGTTTGAATTACAGCAGAAAGCTTTTGTAGATTACCTTTTTTTTAACGCTTAAAAGTCAGGTAGCAACCATAATAAACATCTAAAGCAACAGTTAGTAGCCAGTAGAAGTTTAACTGTATTTTTTTGGAGATGTTGCCACCCTGTATTTCAGTTTTCAGCAGTCTGCAGCAATCTTATAAAATCAATATGCCTACAAGCTTTCCTCTAGGAAAGGAAAGAAAGACAGACTGTTAGGCGAGAGTATTACGTGTTCATTTATTATTTAAATTTAAGTAAGTAGATATAAATTGAATTTTAACTATTTCCAGGAATATGGTGAGTTCCTACAAGAAAGGAAAAAGATTGTAGAAGAACAAAGGAAGGCATTGCAAGAGAAACGGGAAGCCAAAATGTTAAGAACAGCTTAATTTTATAAAAAAAAATAATAATAATAAGGTAGTGAATGTAAATAGGTACTAGTTTGAGATATAAGAAATCAGTTGGAACTACTGTTTTATTACACTTATAAACAAAACAACCAAATACCCAAAATTTCTTTATTAATATCTAATGTTCATAGATAACTGTGGGTCTAATGTTTAGAACAAAGGAGAATGATACTTGTTGACACCTTACTGTCAAAGAATATTGTTTATGTTGAAAATTTTTATCCAAAAAATATCAAAACATGGCACTGTTGGGCATTGTAGAAATGATACAGCATAGTTGAAGTTAACTACCACAGATAGTTTGTCAAATTATCTAATATACTCTATATTAATCTAATAAAGTTAGAGATTTACAGAAGGAACAACTAAGTTTATATGTATATAATATACATATCAGTCTACAAACATTCATAAGCTATGTTTAAATGACAAAATACACTACTTGATATATACCCACACCTAGAAACATATCACTTTGTGAGCACCCATTTGACATAACTCCAGTATAATAATTTATTTTTCGATAATTGTATCAGTAACCACAAACCGAGCAAGACATCTTACAAGGAACATTAACAACTATCAGTATCACATATAAGACAGTCTCTTAAGAAGTTTCCTTAGAGTACAACCAAAACTTAAAATAAAATTTGAATTTTTTATAAAAATATGCACTATATATGCCTCTTTTAATCCTTAAAAGTAATCATGTGTTTATATTCTTACCTACAAGATGACGAAAAAATAAATATAGTAACATACTTATTAAAGTATAAGACAGATTATGCAAGCATTGTATGGTAACTTGTGCTTATGATATATGTAAAATCGAAATAGTATTAACACATATATAAATAATGAATTTCAAAACTAAAACCTACATGTTTGTACTGTAAAAGCAATTTTGTACTTTGTTAGAATACTGTTCATGGATCAAATACATGTGTGCCAAAAAAGTCATTTCAAAAGGTAGAATATTACAGTCATCGAAAAGTAAAGCTATCAGCAGGTTATGTTAGATGTGTGCTCAGATCGCTTCAGTTTGGGTGAGTTTGGTAACACTTCTGGCAACTCTGTTACTTTGTCTATGGTAAAATCTGGCAGGTCTGATGCCTCCATGTCCTTTTGCAGCGGGATCCATACTGTACCGCCAAATTCTGCTTCTTTTCCTCCCTGAAATAAAAAAGGTGACCATTTATAGATATTATTTTATGCCGAATCGATCCACAATAACATATTGCATATTTTTAACAGGGTTATGCATGCCTACAATTTGTTTTAGTCAGTTTTAAACAATGTTATCATAACTTATGTTGGCTTCAACTGAAGAACGTAAATCATGTATAGAGCATTATGTGTGTTGTTAAATCACTCACGTTGCTCAAGGGCAAGTGTACTCACGTGTGCAATTTCTCTAAACAAATCACGTATTTTTAATAAGTTGGATATCAGCCATGCCAGCCCCTAAATGCGCTTTGAATTCTATAATAATTATTTTTCTCACAATTTGAATTATGTAGATACCTTGATATCAGTTTCCAGTTTGTCTCCAACCATAATGCACATGCGGGGCTCAACATTGAGCATCTTGCAGGCTTCTAGGAAGATGTGTTGGTCAGGCTTCTCCCAAGGCAGGTCGCCGGACACCAGCAAGCAGTCGAAGTACTTGCGTAGCCCCAGACGTTCAATCTTCTGCCACTGGGCTCGAGATGGCCCGTTCGTGATCAAACCGAGAAGGTAATCCTCCCTGTCCACATTTATTCACCAGCCTTTTGTTATTTCAAGCTGCCTCTCATGCTGAAACTCAGCAGATTATACAACAAAGCCAAATGATCTTGCACAGTTCTTACTGCAATCGTTCCAACAAGTAAATAGTACTAAAATAATAGTAATGTCATACATACTTGACTAGCTGTCTTACGACGCGTGTGATATTCAATGAAACTCAAGATACTTTTATCGCATACAAGGGAGCAACTATTGCAGTTAGTGCAAGAGAATTTAAGAATCAACACATGAAAATGGTTACATTACTTCAAGTGCAATTCATACTAAGGATATAAATTCCACAAGAAATAAAAAAGTCCTTAGGAACTAGGCATATGTTATGTTGAGAAAAAGTTTTATAAATTAGTCTTATATTGTAATAATAACTATGTTATCTCAAAATAACATATTTTTCAAGGTTTTAAAACAATGGAGATATTTTAGATAAGAGTCAAGTTAGACACATTTGTTTGAATTAATTTCACATTTGAACCTAAACTTGAATTGTAATAATTGATTTATAACTTCCAAAACGATCTCCATTGTATAACTGAATTTTCTGAGGTAAAGTGTTACCTTCGCCGTGATGCACTCCCTCATATATTTTACAAATACAATTCAAACCTAAGTGTTGCGCACGCGGCGCCCCGAGTTACTCACTCGTTGAGCAACAACTGAACTGTTGAAAAAGAAGTAATTTATTAGCAACATGCGCTAAAAGTCAGCCCAATACATTTGCAAAGGCATTTGAGTACACAATATCTCATTTTCATGACGCCTATCTAATACTCTATCAGCTTTTTCAGAAAAGGTGTTCAAAGGTGTTTAATGCCTCTACAAAGTTTTGGTCCTGACTTTTCTATGATATTGACAAACCAGTTTGCGCTGATTATTCATAGTCTTATGTGGCATGCGTGACCAAATGAAACAAAATTAAAACATCTATAAATATTCGTAATACTAATGAAGATGCGTTGTGGGCCCGACGTGAGCAATGGTAAATATGATAAGTTTCTGAAAAATGACCAAAACAATTTAGTACCACATAACACCATGCACAATGAAGTGGTAGCAGGTGGTATTGTTCTGAGATTAATTTATAATTAGAAAAATAACGTATAAATAGAAATTAATTTAAAAGTAAATTACTTCACTGTCATACCTTTTAATCCCATTATGGCAAGGTAGATTTCGTTAGGCTATGAATTGTAATCGTGTAATTCCTTTTAATCTTAGAACAACTTTTATTTCTGCTTTAGAATATATAATTGTAGTAGATAATGGATTTCTTTGTTTTATATTGACATTAATTACGCCACAAAGGTCAGTATAAAACAACAGAGAAATTGACGATTAAAATTATTTACAAATTAGAAATATTACATCATGGAGAAATATTTGTTTCTGTGGCGATGAGATTACACCTTTGTAAATGTAAATATTTCTTCATAACATGTACAGCCAATGAAATGTAACCAACTTACCGCAGTGTCTCTAACAGATGTATTACTTCGTGTGTTAGAGCCAAACATTGAAACCTTAATTTTACCCATTCGGCTGATACATTTTCTGTAACAGAAAAAAACATTTATATAGTTATTATTATATACAAGCTATAGGCGAGGGAGATTTACATGGGATAGTTAGAAAATGAGGCGCTATCTAAACTTACTTCACCCACATATGCCTACACACACGTGGGTGGCCACTTTGCCATGAAATGTTTATAAACTGCATACAAACATGTGGAAACCTCCCTGGCATGCCTACGACATCGAAAATGAGACATTAAGGTATCGTGCTTCTGTCTGGTGCTTCACACTTATTGTCACCCAAGTGTCTACTGACTTTTAATATCATAGGTTGCAATTTACTTTTTTTTCATATTTGCTTTTCGGTACATAAGCATAATCTCCATTTATATAAGCGTGCGTGGTGTCTTTTTACAATTATTTATAGCTGTGTAATGGCCGTTTATAAATCTCTTGTGTGGGCCCACGCATAGCAACGAAATGGTAACATTGTACACGAAACAAAATGGTTTGGTTTACATACTACTAGCGACCCTAGCGGATGATACAGACAACCGGTGTACTAATTCAATGTGTGCGTATCTACGTACAGTGCGTATTATGCACACGCTCAAGCGAGGATTGATAAAACGACTTGCCCACAACTATAACCAAACCAGAAATTAATCTCATACATAAAAGGAATATGATGCAGTATTTTAGCTGGTAGTATAATAACTTCCGTAGCGTTACGGTGCGGTGACTGGAATCGAAACTCAAGTGGCGTGTCGTGAGTTCAAATCACGGTAGGGGAATTTATTTTTGTATTAATGTTATACTTTTTATATTTTAAAAAAGTAAATTGTGTAATTTTGGTTTAATTGACTTGTTTTTATTTGTGTTGTTATTTGTTTGTTATTGAAATAAAACAAAAAAATGGTAAATTAAAACAACTTTAATTAACTAAATAACGGATCGAATAATATACACAATAGGAAAACAATTTTATTATTATTTATTTATTATTACACACACTACTCGTATCGTTACAGGATAACCCCCACTACAATAATGGTTGAAAAATCAACTTACAGTTAATAGTTTCTTTACTATTTTAACAGTTAGTAATACAAAGTTTTATTTGATGGGTAATCAAAAATAAAGACGTCAATTATGTAAATAAAAATTTACAAGTTAACATTTCACATCATAATAAGACAAAGTTATTTTTGTTGGATAAGGATGGACATAATATATTTTGTCAAAGTATTGAGTATAGGTATATCAATTTAATCATAGTAAAATAAAATGTGAAGTGAATCAACATGTTATAGGAAGAAATTATGGCAATTTCTAACCTCAGGAACAATAACATCACTCACATTACAAAATGGCTACATAGGTATTTACTAAAGACTTTCATTATTTATGATACACACGTCGTTTAAACAGTGTGATCACTTTTAAAATATATTGTGTAAAATATAACACGTCATGGCAGTTAATAATGTGTCGGCAAACCATCGTTATCGATTACCTCTTGTAACCTTCTAGGCATGCTGGCTACCATATTAGCGCATATATTGCTACCCCGTAGTGACTCCCAGGTGGACGTAACTAGGTCATCTAAATTATACTTTGATCTTGTTTTCGATGAGTCCCAGTTCAGCACCATGTGACCCCATAGGTTTTCTATGGGGTTTAAATCTGGACTTTTAGCAGGCCATTCAATAATAGACATGTTTTCTTGGGTTCTGAGCCAGTCCTGCACAATATGTGCTCGATGCACTGAGCAATTATCGTGCACGAAGAATATGTGCTCATCCGGATAGGCAATCCGCACAGTAGGCAGCATTACATTTTTTAAAATGTCCAAGTAATCATGACTGTTATTGCGACCTGTAATTTCCACTAACTCACCAGGACCCATCGAAGACATCCAGCCCCAATATCCAACAGTAATTCTGCCACTAGTCCTGCATGGAAGAATGTTATTTTCACTATATCTTTCCCCCCTTAGTCTCCACAATATTTTACGTCCATCCTTATCCGACTTAAAAGATTTCTCGTCTGTAAAAATAACAATATTGTTCTCCCAATCAAAGTTTAAATATGACCTGGCAAACTCAACCCGAGTTTGTCGATGTGCACTGGACAACAAAATCTTCCGCGCTGGTTTGCTGCATCGTAAACCAGCTGCACGCAAGTGGTTTCGCACGGTTTGTAAGCACACATTATGAGTTGTTGCGGTTGTTCGGGTGGGGAGGAATGGGTCCGCTCTGTGCCTGGATATGATGTCCCGGTGTCGATTTGAAAAAATCGCCGATGGTTTTGGTCCACGTCGGCGATGGTCTACGTCACCGGAATCAGCAAATCGTCGAACCCATAACTGCACGGTTCTTCTCTGTAATAAAAAAAAAATGCTCAGAAACCAATATATAAATGCTGATATGTGTAAATAAATATTAATCACAATTTAACATGTCATATTAATAGAATTATAATACTCAAAACATTGATACCAATTATATACCTATTATTTGTATCATCATTAGTAAACATAATTCATATTAGTTACTTAATTCGAATAATTGAATCTTGGCTCAAATCCTATGCCACAAATTTAATTTATTTATACATTGTGTTAAGTCAGTATTACTTATATATGTCACTTTCCTAAATGAATTAATTATTCATACATGTGTTTTAAATATACCTAATCAATCAACACTAAGAGTATAATTTAACATTTACAGGCAAGAAGAGCATAGGTAGGTTCATAATGAAAATGTCCATAAATGTTACTCACCGATACCATTAATCGCCTCGCTATTTCGCTAATAGAAATGTTTTGCTCATGTAAAACAACGATTTCGGCCTTCTTAAACATCGTTAAATGTTGCATGATGAATCAACAAAAAATTGGATAACACCACACACAAATTATTCAGGAGTTGTAAGAAGCAATCTATGCTTATACGAAGGTCGTAATGGTTACTGCAAATAGACTGGACAAATGACACGTTCAATTTTTATAAAATAAATTAAATGAAAAAATGTGGGTAGCTTTGTCTAATAAGGACACAAAATAAATTACTTAGTTTCGATGGCATATCTCAAACGTTGCAAAACTACGATTATCATTTTATGAACTGGATTTAATAGTTGTAAAAGATTTAAATAATATTATAAAAAGAATATAATTCGCAAGTGTGGTTTGATCATACGGCATTCTATTTACCAGTCAGAGACATTAGCAACGGTGCTAAAGCTGCTCTAGTAAAATTGTTTGAAATAGTGCAATGCATTCAACCACACCAATTAGTAATAAGGACTATTATAGCGTGTTAGCCATGCCTAAGTATTGATGTAGGTGTGTGTGTAGTAGAACTCGCTCGCTTGGACGTTAGTATGCGTACTGATTTACATCGTCTTATTAGTTTACGCACACAATAACAACGGCAGTTATCCATGTGTTGATGTAAACTAATTAGGTGGTTAGACTGTACCTACGTAGAAGATGAAAATATATCATCACGCTATATACGCTATATGTTATAACACGCTATATGTTGGGTGTGTTTACATGAATAGCATGACAAGTCAGTTTTGCTTACTCAGTAAAAGTACTTGTGGGTTGTGTACTTTCGTACGGGCGTAGCAGACGTAAAGTGCATTCACATTCTAGGCTCGTTGCCAAGTCTAATCGTAAAAACTATTTCGCCGAAGTGTACGGGCATGTTGTTAATAGACGGCATGCTCTCTTTGTCACTCGTTTGGCAAATAAAGAGTGATTTAGATCATGTAAAATACAGTATAAGTAGGTGTCTGTCACTCTTCAGAGGGATTAATTTATTTGGACAACAATATTCCCTACCTTTCTGTAAAGATTAGTCGTTACTTGAGTAAAACAGCACAATTAATGTTGTGTGCAACTGTGCTTCCATTTACCTATTTAATTAAATGCAATGTTACCTTGGGTTTTACTGACACTGAAAGGAAATAGAGCATGACGACGCATAAGCTTATTTTATTTGCGTATAAACAAATTGGAGTTATTTTGATAAATTCTGTAAATATGATATTAGGCACTTGTGCCAACGGATATAATGTATCCTGAGAACGTGTTTCGAGAAGGTTTTGAGTGAAATACGGTGTTGGAATTATTATACATATCAAAACAATTTTTGAAGTAGGTACACAATACTGATTATGTAATCGGTTAAATATAATTTATTATTCTTTTTAATTAAATATTGCTCCTCACTAGGATTGTCTCTCGTGGGTGAGTGGGTTCTTTTACATACACAAACGCCCTGATCCGGAATAATACACGTGATTAATTGCTCCGTGCAATGATCGAACCCACAACACGAGGCGCAGAAGACGAAAGATCAGCTGCTACGCCAAACGGGTTGTCAGTGTCACTATTGCCTATATTAGTATGTATGCCAGTTGTGTGTAGTATTCAATTTAACAAAAAAATACTGACTGGCGATATGTCTATAGATCTTTGGGAGGCAGTTTCGCCATAGGTGAGCCGGCCATTCATCCAGAGCGTATGTGTCATCATCGGGGCGGGCTCTGAAAGCCCGAAGGAAGTTTGTTCCACTCTCCACTGCAGCATCTTGAGGCAGCCCATATTGCAGCTGCAAAATCTCTACAATCTGAAAAATTTTGAAATAGTTATGATTTGATCTTCAATACTTACATATAATTATAAGCACTTATCTCTTAATACTTCGGTAAGCATCCAGGAAACAATATGCGTATATATAACACTTTTTTCCGTCTGCTACATGAAGGCGGCAGAGTATGTTGGGCTGCTACTAACTAAAAACTGTCCTTGCCCTATAGACCATTAATTAAAGTATTTGTAACATTCGCCATGAACATGACAGAATGTGGCAGCAATCGGTGGACCCCTTCAGATGGGAGACCTTGCCTAGCGCTCTACCCGCAGACGCGCGTGTGGCATACATGCGCGCCACCTACCGGGGAAACATAGGCCACCTCTCTACTTGTATAAAATGTTGTAGGGTACTTTTGTAGATCGTTCTGTCTTGTTGTGAGGAGGTAATATATATGTCATTGTCAAGGACCTTTCCTGTCCTACATACTAAGGCAAGTGTGTAGTGTGAAAAGCTACAGTATATCCGTCAAAAGGATAGATTTCTGCGCTCTTCGCTTGCTATGATCATTTTTATTATTCTATTCACAATTGTATTTATAGTGTTAGTGGCTGCGTCGACTTTGGAGAAATGACTGGAATGATGTCATATTTAACCCCATTCCAGAGAAATCTACAGTAGTTCGAAACTGGATGGTAAAATGGATGTCAACCAAAATAAATGGTGTTATAAAATCCATATACTTAATCACTTACAATTATTGCCAAAACAAGAAATTACAATCTAAAATACTAAGCAGTGAAACAGGCCCAAGCAAACAGTCATGTATTAAACCAATATTTCCGTTTTAGGTACCTACAGCTGAAAGTATCCACATGATATTCATAATACAGTAAGTAAGACATTTGTATCTAAGGAAGTGTGTGTTCCAGGAATAGCGTGGGGTCAACGTTCCTCGTGTAGCCGTGTAGCGTCGTTCACTCACTCGCGGTTTGGCAGTTGGCACACAACGCGTGAAAACTGATACTGAGCTCGCGATTAAATAAGTTAGCATCATAATCTGTAGAATGTTATTGAGTCAATAATATTGACGTACAGAGTAAGATGCTAACAATCACATACATTCTATAATACCTACCTATTAGATAAATATTACACACCTAGGTAGGTGTATTCAACACTTGTTATACTAATTCTACAGTTGTGTAGCCTCAAACCTGCATCATATCTCCTGTTAATAACAGCATGTTAAAAATATGTTTTGGGTAACTACTTAATTGTAGCTAGTTACAATAAATTAAAAACAGACATCATCTCACATTATAAAACTTTATTGAGTAAGTACCAATACTTTTTATCTATGAAAAGTAAGTAGCCTGTCAAATTATCAGACATGAAACCCGTTAAAATGTATGTACATAGAAAACAACCAAATTGTTGTTACAAATTAAAAGTATATGTATAATGTAGTTACAAAAACAAACTTAAGTACACTGTTGTCACATTGAAAATGTATGTAATGTTCTTATTCTATGTATTATATAAAAACAATGTAGGTATTATAGGTACCTATCTATCAATTAAATAATTTAATCTCCAAACAACTTTTTGCCTAGTTCCATTAATCTGTGATTCCTGCACATTTTGAGTGCACCAGCTTTCTTCAGCACTGGTATAACACTTTCATTAGAGTCTACTAGTCTACAGAGGAAGTCTTCAAATGCTGACTTCACATTAGGTGGGAGTGTACCAACTTTCACCTTAGTGAGCATTTCAGCAATACCCTGAGCCCATCCGCTCTCTATGGCAAACTCTGATATCCATGGGACCATTGTGAGAACTCCACTCATAGTCTGCATACCCAAGAACCAGAGGTCAGCAATTTCATTCCAGTGTTCTTTGTAACTCATTGATACAACTAGTGCAGTGGGGTCATTTGATTCATCAATGTTGTATGCATCCCACAGGAATCTAATTGTAGATTGGATATACCTGCATATAGAGAAGTCATTCTTCTTCACCTTGCTAGCTTGTTGTTTAAGTAAAAGTAAGCCAAGTACTGCCAGATGTCCATGGAGGACTAAGTTTTCAGGGATATCCTTTAACTCTGGTAAGTCATTAAAGATGAACTTGAGTAATGTGTTGAATAACATGCTGTTTTCAACTACTTTGGGTGCCAGTACAGTGAGATTCATGAAAATATTGCAAAGACTAACCATAGCTGCTCTAGAATCTTTCATATCTTCTAATACTTGAGGGTCTAGTTCAGGGGCAGGCTGATTTTTAACTTTTCCCCTCTCAGATTTTGGTACTGGTGGCCTCTTGTAATGAACAATTGACCAGTGGAAGCTCATGGCTTCATACAGAATATCTTCTTGATTGAGATTTAATACAATAGTTCTAGCTTTGTCTTCAACTACCAAGTGGCAAAGAGCTGGCAACATTAAGCGCAGGAGGTCAATCTGTCCCATCAGGTTTGTGTCAGTATCCATGGCTTCACCTTCAGACTTATTCTTTTCAGCTAACTTCCTAGATCTATAGGCGTGGAAAGAGTCATTGGCAAGGGAGAACATGAATGGAAGTAAGGTGTAAATTTGTTCCCTCATAGCTGTTGTTTCTTGGGCAATCCAAGCCACCAGTACTCTGACCATAGCACAAACATATACCTTTTCAGCGTCAGGCAGTTTATCTCTGTTCTTGTCATTGTACACTTTGGTCAGCATGGAGACTATGGCATTGAAAGCACCCTTTAGGCCTGTGTAAACTGATTGCTTCTCTTTCTGTTCCAAGTCTAACTGATCTGTGGCCATGTAGTTAATGGATAACTCTAATACAATAAAACAAGCTGTTACTAACTCAGCATTTCCATATGCTTGTTTGAAACTCCGGTCTTCCAGTTGCATTCTGACTTCTATGGCACAAAGCTGTTGAAGCAACAGGAAGAACTTCTTTGGGTTCTCCTCATCATTTAAGGTCCATTCAATGCCAAGTAGATCAACAATGTTTGCAGCAAGTTTAAGAGCGGGGTCTCTTTGGTTTTTACCAATTTTGCTTGTAAGAATGTCATGAAGAGCTTTGTAGATGCTCTGCGGCCAGGTTTCATCTGAAGAGCCAGGTATAACTGTGGATTTGTTGCAACTGTAGAGTAGTGCACTCAAGATTGTTGCTAACTCAAACTTTCTCTCTGATTGGTCAGTAGCAAAATCTAATGCTATTTTATTTACCAGAGCATGGAACGGTTTTGGATCATCACCCCAAGCAGTGGGGCCATAACGGCTTACAAGCTTCACAAGGATATTAAGTGCTTCATCTGTCTGGAAGCTTTGATGCGAATAAATTTCTGACATTTTAGTGATGGCACCAACCTCAATGAGGGCCTTCTGGCCAGCTTCATTTTCAGCAATACATTGAAGGCATGTGTATGCTTCACTGACAATAATAAGATCATCATCATAGTCTTCATTTTCTGATGTCTGCACTATGTCGAGGAACACGGGTATATTGGCAAGCATTTCGGGGTGTGTTGCGAGTTCAGGATCATTGCAGAAGGTAGTAAGTATTGACAGAGCAACTGACTTGTACACAGAAGGCGGGCAATCATCCTGCACAGAGTTGCTTGTCAGCAGCTTTTTCAGGAATTTAAATCCGATGGCTTCGAAGAGTGCCTTCTTAGCCTGTGAGTTGCAGTCCTTGCTCTTCACGAGCTTAGTCACCATAAACAAGGCCGCGAATTTCTCCGTATCGCTTTTCGCCGCTTTGAGTATTAATATACATTTCTTTATCGGCTCCGATATATCACCCATTATTACGAAACACACGACGCGATCACAAAGCGCAGTAGTGAGCGCTCCACTGAGCGCTGGGTCCGCAGTTGAATCGTTCCGACAGCGGCTCGATCTACATCACGTTTATAATTAGCGTGAGTTCTCTTCCAAAATATCTAAATCTGGACATCGAGCTCACGTTCTCCAACTATGAAATGCTATTTTTATACACACACTGGAACGTGAACGTTAGAACACGCGGGGTGCAACAAGCAAACCAGCGATGAGCGAGCAGCGAGTATAACCAAATCAACGACGTAAAAATCTGCGATTGCGATACACCACGATGACAGCGCGCGCACTTCGTTCCGAACTACTCCATGACCGTGGCAATGTCACAATATTTTTATAAAATCTAAACTTACCTTATTGCAGGCTCTAGTGTCCCCCTTTCTTGTTTGTATAAGTGTATTATCTAAATCGAAAAATATAGCTGCAACATCACTATTTTCACCGTAATACGAATTATTTGCCATATTTTCAGATGAGTGTAACGCAAGGAAAAAAACAGCTGCTTTGTGATGACGTCACATTAATGATTTGTACAACACGACGTCAAAACTGCGTTTCGCTCTTCGCTCGAGTTCAATAATATTTTCTTACTCACTTACTCTTATGAATTTTAACAAGATTTATGTATGCTTTCTCTTTCTGCGAAAGTTAAGTGTAAGCGCCATCTATATTTTCTTTTTTAAACTGAAACCTATAGAGGTGACCTAACGGAACAGTCAACATAATACTTTTGGGAACGGTCGGTAATGTTGATAGTAACTCTCAACGTTATATAATTACATGACCTAGAGGCTAGATGGCACATCATTACGCAGTGTTGGATTCTAATGTTGTAAATTTGTATAGTGACGAGTTAGATTGTGGCGAGCCTATTGGTATTAATATTGGTACAAATCCAAACTGAGAGCTTGCTAGTGAGAATTTGCTCGACCAGGGCCTGAAACCAGGCAGTACAATATACCTATACTGGCGCTTGGGACCACTAGACTAATGAAGCAATCGTGACGATATTTCAAAATATGCAACACCCATGGTAGACTTTACAAACATAGGAAGAAACAGATACCTACCTGAGTTTAGGCGGGAAAATGAAAAGTGCACATTGTCGATTTTATATTATTTTTCAAAACTTGAATTATTCCGAAGTTTAATGTGTAATTATGGTGGATAATTAACCATTAAGTGTTCGTGAACGTGTGAGAGTGTAGGCAAATGATATAAAATTGAAAATCGTGACTTTTTGGGTTCACTCCTAAACTCCATCGAAGCCTCAATAAAGTTTCTACCGTTTTATTGGGGCAACTCAACAACTTATACTTGACACTGGCGAACACAAAAAGTGTGGTGCCATAATACAATCCCAAGCAATCCCATGGTGGGAAATATAATTTGATTACTCTAATACTTGACACTGGCAAATACACAAAAAGTGTGACGCCATAATAAAAAAAAAAAGATACCTACCTGTCCGTCAATCACTGGAACTTTGGTGGGAATCGAACCCACGACAATACGACATACTGGTAGTGGCGGGTGGCCTTAATGTTTATGCCAGAAGTCCAGTCATACGTTATTGTTTTTCAGACGAAAATAAAAAGGTATTTTAAGGAATGGCAGAACTCTGCTGACATGCAGACAGGCCTCCGAGTTTCGACCTTCATGAGCTGTAGGTAGCGCTTAGGCGCTCTCGAGTAGAATACAAACCGAGGCCTCGCAATTATTGAAGGGTCCAGCGAACACTGGAATTCAGTCAGTCATAGACTCATAGTCGTGGCGAATGTCACGAATACTAGTATTCTATTATCTGTGGTCCCGGATGAATATAGGCTGAATATAGGGCAAAGAAAACCAGTGGTATTTTAACTATTTAGTTGATATGAGTCCGACATATCGTCTGCACAAGGAGGCGGGCTCCTACATCTACGGGTGCATAACGGTGTTAGTTCACGTATCATAGCCGTATGTTGCCCGATCTAATTTTTATGGGATAACGGGTTAATGGGGGAAACGAGTAGACGGATCACGTGATGGTAAGCGATTAGCGTCGCTGATAGACACGAGCCTGGGCCTGCGGTATCCTCGCTCACTCGCGGCGAAACACAACGTACCTAAGCGTTGTTTCACGTCGGTTGTCTGTGAAGCCGTGGTATCATTCGGTCGATAGTATTTCGTATGAAAGAATATTTTTTGGCTGTTACGTTCTTAGTACGGTCATGTAGTACGGTCATGGTATGAGACGGTGTACAGGGCAGGGGCCCAAGTCTGCTATTTCAGTTGTATCGAAATGGTCGTTCAATGGCACTAAATGACATAAGAACTGACAGATTTCGTAGACAAAACTGTCAAATATCAACAATTCTGAAGCCATTGAGTGACGATTTTGACACGACAAAATAGCAGACTTGGGGCCCTGACTCCTTTACAATGATGGTGATGGCAAGACAAAGCGAGAGTGATATAATATCATCATCAAATAGGTATATTTTAATTATTAGGAGGACACCACCGACGTTGCTGAATGCTGATTGAAAATTGCGAAACGAATTTAAAATCATTATGTATTCTGTGTTTGGCAAAAAATACATTCCTATGCGTAGCGACACATTTTGGTTATACATAAGTGCAGCGTAAACATTAGTTTTAATGATAACACATCGTTTATGTACAGGAAGTTGCGTATAAACCTTACAGCCACATATGAAAGTAATATGAGGAGGACGGGATGAGTTACGATCAAGGGACACGTCATTCCGTGAACAGAGAAATTCTTTTATCAACATTGTTTCGCTGGGATAATAATGCTCAGAATACGTGGGATGTTATTTTATAACTGTACAGGTATAATTTTGTATTTTTATTAGATAATGTTCACATAGGTCATGAGACCGTCCTGTAGGAGCTCTCCCTCGTGGGAATTGTGAATTTGTACATGAAGCGTTTTGCGTGACATAGTTTATTATTAATGCTTTGAGGGTTAACTTTTTTAGACTATAAAATCTGATTTAATTTTAATTCTAACCCTTTGGGGAACACTGACGTAGATGTAAATAAAACTTTAATTTTCTTTATAATAATAAAGGTAAGTAGCAATGTTTATAAATTGTTTTAGAGTTAACAAATGAGCATACTTACGAGTATTTAGTTAAAATGTTATTTAAATACACTATGCGGAGTAATTAATATTTTTATACGATATTTCTAGAAATGTTATAATTGTTAGGTAGATATGTCTAAGTGTGGTTGTCCTATTTTAAAAATAGGGCCGACGATTGAAGATCCTTACACAAACAAAATTTTGGTTTCAGGTTGTTAGTGAATACCGTGACGTGAATTTATTGATACAAGATGAGAAGCATCATGATAATGATATGATTTCATGTTAATTTGTACGTTATCTGATAATATGTTGATTTTATTTGGTTTGTATCCATATAATTCCGTCCATTTCATTTTTTTTTACTTTTTCTTTTCTTTGGCTTATGTTTACATACAGTGAATGTTGTGTACATCTGTTATAGATATACATACAAGATTTCTGTCTCAATCATAAATTATAAAAAAATGTATCAGTATGTATATTGTTGATGTACCTTATTAATAAATAAATAATAAATAAAAGCATCTATAGAGGAGCAGGCCCGGTGGTCGCACTCGCCTCACTACTCATTTGTCTACACACAACACACGTATTCTATGAATCTGTATTAGTTTTAGCTCTGAATGTATCTTTGAACGGTTCGAAACTATTGTGTCTGTAAATTTACCATAGATATGGAAACCTATGGAAACATTCCAACGTAAAATACTAAGACATTATATAATTATATGGGCTATGGCTGGCATCTTGTAGGTAGGTAGGTAGAAAGGCTGGCAACACAGTTGTGACTCCTCTGGTCTAGCGGGTGTCCACGGGCGGCGGTGATCGCTTACCATCAGGCAATCCGTCTGCTGGCTTGCCCCCTATCCCATAAAAAAGGTACTTTTATTTCTAGTACCACACGTACAAACTATCAACTACCTACCACGACAAATAAGTAGGATATGGTGGCACTGTACTTGATACAAAAAATTCTTACGTACGTGCATGGGATCAGATTGTTACGTCAAGGTTGAGCTAATAAAACACAAAAAGACTTGTCCCAGCAAATGTG
Source organism: Acronicta leporina (assembly GCA_947256265.1). Lineage (NCBI taxonomy): Eukaryota > Metazoa > Arthropoda > Insecta > Lepidoptera > Noctuidae > Acronicta > Acronicta leporina. The sequence goes on from OX366529.1 coordinate 6,243,517, forward strand.
AAGTGATCCATGCGTTCACCGTAAACCCCTGATGTGTGGAGGGTCCTCCTGACAACATACATGAGTACGAAACTCCAAAAGGGACAAGCAAATAGCGATTGTGTAAGAAATTTATACGTTGAACTCGTTTAAGGGTTATTAGATTTCCTGTCACACGCAGGGCTGCCGGCCGCAGGCCTTATTTGCCAAACATTGCAGAGTCAATGCCAATTTCTTGCGCAAACATTTTGTCCGGCCATTATCGTTTCTTGTTGGATGTTTTGCACTGGTTTCAACAAATTATAGACGAGTTTCAAAGTTGATGCCAATTTTATTGAATTTGAAGATTGTAATTTCTTTGACGGGTAGATCTCGTTGACATCATTTTAAGCTTATTTTCCAGACTTGTATTTCCTGCGAAGGGGGTTTGTCATTACGGACGTAGGGTTGGGGAGGCTAGGTTGTGTATTCTAAGTGCAAAGGCGTGCGTACGCTTTATAAGAGTAAGGCTTATTAATATATCTGCCCGTTTAAGTGAACCCCTGTCTTCGTTTTTGCAACTACCTCTCTTTTGCAACTAGCTCTCTTTTGCACGCTCGTCTGACTGAAAAGCGTCCATACTCGTATAATGACACCTATATTTAAGGGGGCCTTCCATATTGAAAAAAATAAAAAACCATTAGTAAGTATATTTGATACATGAGTCATTAATTTAAAACCGACCTAACAAACTTGAGTCAATAATAACCTATTTTTCGTAAATTGTCTTCTCTACAATAACATAGCACTACCTTTAACATTTCTTCATTTGCAATGGCAGTACGTTTGCGTTCGCCATTGTGCAGTTATCAGCATTCGAGATGCTTAACTGAATAGTGCGCCCCTCGCGGCAATTAACTTGCGTTGCTCATTAGCAGCCCGTTTTCATTCGGCGGCCGTAATCCGCTCCGGCCAACTTTCTTTGGAACACCTCGATTTACCGTGTCACGTGGGAGGTGGGCGGTAATGTGCTTACACCGCGGGACCGGGCTGATAGGGATAGTGATTCTTAATATAATGGGTATAGAGCCTGCTTATGCGACGATTTTTCTTTAATTTTAATTATTGTATATCACTATAACGTGTTTTTCTTTGATATTAAAGCGGCGGTAGCCGGCGTAGGGCATCGATCTTGCGATCATTTGGTTGCCGGTTCGAAAACCACCGATTACACTACCGAAGAAAACTCACTCGTAACACAAGCATTTACATAGCTTATATTTTTTTTTATTAAAAATTACAGACCTATCTATGTAGGTATTACGACTGTCTCTGGAGTCAAATCTCGAGTATCTCTAGTACCGTGTCACTCTATTAGTTCAATTGAGGTTCAATTAAATAAGAAAGACATTGCTTAGACACTAATTATACAATATTCACAACTGACAATTCAAACCTTTCCTTAAAAATCGTTACCTATTTGTTGCTAAAAGTACTTAGTGTAAATCGTACATTTTGACCGTCGGTACAGTTTTTGGCTTGATAAGGATTTTGGTCTCATTTGTGTATGTTGTATATGTATCTAAAATGTGTTGTAGACCTACAAATTACGAAAAACCGAATGAAATTTGAAGGCGCGCTCAAGTGAACGGTCCCCCTCAACTTTGATTTGATTTGGTAATTAAATTGTAATTTTCTAATTATGTCTTTGCAACTGCATCATTAGTCTGAAGCGTCAATGCTTCGGTAGAGGTCTTGAGTTCTATTTCGAGAAGTTTTATTAAAATTATTGTGGCAGCTCGGTTTTTGGATTTGTGCCCGCTAATGGATACAGACTCTCCTCAGGACCTTAAATACCGGTGAAATGTTGGTGAACATGAGTACACCTCTGGTTTACTGGAATACAGGCGTGATAAAACGTGTGCATATGAATTTAAAACTGGTAAGTTATAAGCAAAAAATATAGTTATAAATAGAAATGCTTAAATAGAGAATAAAGTAAGTAATAAAAAAATAACTAAGGAAGGAATAAATAAAATAAGTGGTCTATAACATAACACCACGTTTACCCAAAACGGCGGCAGTAGTGGCAAAGCCAATTCTCAGAGCAAATGGCTCTACCCAAACATAAGCACGAATCTGCATTTAGCCGTCGCATTGCCTCAGTCTGGTATTGACGGCAAGCTGGTTCGTTCGAGCAGTTGATCCTGAGTAACCGGTGATTTATACTGGGTAAACATCGCACACGTTATCACCGCCTTGCACCTGCCTTACCCGGCTAGTGAGGTGCTTCCTACCGTTTCTATTTAAGCCGATTTGGGATTTTGATGCATACAAAATAACTTGAGGTGGATGATGATTGTGTAGGGAGTGTGGTGTGGTAGTGAGGATGATTTTGTAAGATGTCGTTCTGGAGGTATGCCTTGATGTTGGTAATCCTATGTTGCTATGTTGGCTCTAGAGATAGAAGTGAATGAAGTAGAAAGAAATGGATATATGTAAGTAATGCATTCATGTGTCATTATGTTCCACATTGTTTATTCACACTTGCTCACGAAACAGACAGTAGATACCAAATAAAGTATAAGTACTCTCTGTTCTGTTAAAATTATCGTTATAATAATACCTAATAAAGTTGTTTATTCCATCATAGTTTAACATTTCAAGAATAATAATTATTACCGAATTGTAAGATTATAACTTATCTAATAATACTCAAGCAATAAAACTACATCGAGTTTTTAATTAAAAGTTTGTGTGCTTCAAGTTTTTAATTCAATAAACAGACTAGCACTGGATGAGTATAATTCAAACCGCGAGAGTTTTCTAGCGCTTTTCGGGTGTGTTGAAAGTGTGCCTGCAGATTCTTAAATGTGCGTACCTACTTGTCTCCGCCACTCTCAATATTTATTGCTTCCCGATAGGGTCCAGCTCGTGAACTTAAAACGTTTCGAGCCCCTTTGGCAAGGAATACACATAAATAGATCAAATCAAGAATAGTCAGATTTTCCATACGATAGTTGGATTCGATAGTCTCATCCGACTATCGGAAGGCGTTTCCGCTATACCTACATTTGTTCGGACACTTAGTACAGTTCACGGAAACGGTGCTAAAGCCGATACGACTTCATTGTTTTTCAGAGTTTCTGAAGGTACGCTCTCCATAAAATGAATTCTTTCATCGTCTCATTAATATGATCCGGCAATGTCATCAGAATCTATACAAATAAAAATGAATTACCGAAGTGTATGTACGCGCATAACTTCGGACGACTGCACCAAATCGGATAAATTATATAATCACATAGTCACTACACAATCACACACACAGATAATATTTCTATTGCAGATAGGTTTGTATTTGCAAGATAGGTTTGTATGCCAGCTTTTTTATATTCGATCCACCGGAAAAGTCAGGATAATATACTTACGCAGGCGAAGCTGCGCACGGGTCGCCAGTTGGAAATAAAACTTGACGTGTATTCCCGTCTTAATTTTTTTTAACCCCCGAAATTCTATTAGATTAGCAAAGATAGCAATATAAAGGATATTGCTATGGCTATTAATTTTCATTGAGCAACTGCCATTTAAATTCCAGGCTACAGTGGTTCTGTACAAACAGATTTCAACGAACTCCACCAAAGTAATAATTTATTAGACATATAATAGGTACAACTATTTGTAGAACGATTTGTCGACGCGGCGTGACGTAGACTGACGTTACGAGTGTTCGTGGCATTTCATTAACTAACGGATTGTTGCCACAACCCACCGATGTGCGGCCCTGTCCAATTTGTTCCCAAAGCCAACGCTATTGGCTATACGACCCCAATGTCTGATGATAATCATAAACGGCCTCTGCCAAATTGGTAATACGCGTTAGTGAATATCTAAGCAAGGGATAGCACCTAATGGCAATTAAGTTTAAGTTATTGTGGTGATAATAGTTATGCTCCACGCGGAACGATTTATCGTTGTTAATTTCTGTTGTAGTTTATGAATAAGAAATTCCAACATAGATACCGTTCGATAGTTACACTTTTTGAAAGTTGGTAACTTGGTACCTAAATAGTCATCTAGCAGTTTCAAATTTGACTCAGCGCTTAAAAATAAATAAAAATAGAAGAACGGCATTTTAAAAGCGTTTGGGCCTCCGGTATCCTCACTCACTCCGCAAAACACAATGTAAGCGTTGTTTCACGCCGGTTTTCTGTGAGTCCGTGTTATCACGACGGTCGAGCCGGCCCATTCATACCAAAGCATAGCTCTCCCACGGATAAATGTCTTATCACTTATCACATTGTTTATCATTGCGAGTTACACCGCAGATGCTTCGCAAGGAATGCATCTCCACCGGACTTATTCTACTTCCTTGTCTCTTCTGCAACACCCAACATTCACTCCCTTATCCAGTATGGAAAGTGTTTACTTTTCTTGGGTGGCATGGGGGTAATGCCTACTTAATTTCTAGGGAGGCAATGAATGGATATAAGTGAAGGTACCAGTACAACATTGCATCGTGTTACTTTTTATTTGGAATACAGATAAAAATTCTGTTCATCAGGAGAAATAAAAAGAATCGACGAAAAAAAAGATTTGACGTGGGAGAGCCATGCTTCGGCACGAATGGGCCGGTTCGACCGGAGTGATACCACGGCCTCACAGAAAACCGGAGAGACACAACGCTTGCGTTGTGTTTCGCCAAGTGATTGAGGTTACCGGAGGCCCAAACCCTTTTAAAAGACGGGCAACGCACTTGTGACTCCTCTGGTGTTGCGGGTGTCCATGGGCGGTTATCGTTTACCATCAGGTGATCCGTCTGCTCGTTTGCTCCCCTATCCTATAGAAAAAAATCCTATGGAAATTGTCAAAAGCACGGAAATTATGGAAAATATGTACTTATTATTTAGGTACATATATTATATTGATTTATAACAGACAGCTTTTTTGTGCTATTATTCAAACTAATTAATTGTAACAACTGTTGTACATGTAAGCTGTATTTAATTTGCACTTGTGTTCTCCGTTATTGAAAAAAAAATTTCAATAACAGAATGCAAAGCATAGTTTATCGATGTTATTTCATACAATATGACGAATATTGTACGAATTTAAATAACATGTTGCATGCGAAATATTGTAATACTCGGTTATTGGGATACGATCAAAAACTCATCAATCTAATAATAAAGAGATTTGTGGCGAAAACTATTCATTATATCTAAGAGTTTAAGTATTCAGAAAATCTGTTTCAGTCCTAAGGATAGGTTGGAATAATTTGCATAACTGTTTTTTCACTCTGATTCCAGTGATTCCCATATCATGTTAGTTTTGTATTCTTCAGGTGCATAAGGCAACGCTGCAAGTTTAAATAAAAGGATTGAAATACTTGCGGATTTGGTTTGCTTTTCCACGATCGATTAAAAAATCAAGGCACTGATATGAATTCGATGACCGCTGCATTACACAGAAGAATGTAGTAAAAATGTGCGGTACGAGTGCGAGTGATAAAATACTGGAATATTCGGCGATTTCTCCCACAGTCAGCTGTCCTTGCATTCTATTCTAGCTCTTCAACAAGAGATAATTCGACGATCAGATAGTACATACATACATTACCTATTTTAATGGTCTAGGCTCGACATATGGAGTTTTGTTTGTCATGTTTAGTTTTTGTTAAATTTATTATTATTGCCAAACATTACAAACTACTAGGGGCTATCCATATCTACATCACACAATCACACACCTCACAGTAGGGACGTATGACATTGTGTGACAAAGGGTGGGTTTTTACATGATTGTAAAATCACAAAGCCGATGTCATCAGCTTTATGATTTGTCACATGTAAAAATCTAATTGAAAAAAAATGGAACTGCTGTTATGCTTTGATTTTTTACATGTGAAATAGCAAAATATGTGACGTCACAATAAGAGGGGATAAATTTGACGATATGTGACATGGACGGGGAGAGGAAGAGAGGGGATGTAAAGAAATCATGACTGACATGACATGACACTTACTACATCTAACGTATCTGAAAACCAGCGTCGGGCAAATCTTTCTGGCATATGCTGAACCAGTTCCTTTGCGATGGAAATATGAGGCCATAATACATATACAATAATCATTTTTTTCTTTGTTTTTATTATACCTGCCTCATTAGCCAAGTGGTCCTGAGCACGACTGCTACCCGTGAGGTCCTGGGTTCGATTCCCAGGTCGAGCAAAGTGTTATTGGGTTTTTCTATGAAATTCCCAGTAGGAGCTCGGAGTTAGTAATTTGTGCCCGATAAATGGCAATAGGCTCGCCCCCTATTACATAATTGTGAGCTAAACATACCGGAATTCGAAAAAAGAATTTGCGTGTACATTAGTACGCCTCTGCCCAACCCTTCGGGGAATACAGGCGTGATGGTATGTTGTTTATTATACCTAGTTTTTTCTTAGCATAAATGTACTTGTCATTACTGTCGCTGAATGTTAAATGTTTCTTCTTTATCTCACAGAAAAACTGACGGATTTTTTAAATATTACAAATTCATCGTTGTATGCAGGGTTATTTGTAAACTGAACTTCACTTGTTATTTTTAGGTAACTAAGGATTACTAGGGATCAATAATAATTACAACTTTTACGACTACCTGCATACTTTTTAAATGACAGTTGGTATGTTCCAACGATATATACCTATCACTATCCTTGTAAGGTAAGTACCAAACTATCGTAAAATATTACAATTTCAAGGAGATTGTTCTAGTTTTACGGGTTTTATTAGGATACACCAAAATTTTATTGCAGGTCAATAATTCCGCGCTTAGTTTACAATCGTGGGAGAGCTATGCTTCGGCACGAATGGGCCGGCTCGACCGGAGTGATACCACGGCCTCACAGAAAACCGGCGTGAAACAACGCTTGCGTTGCTGAGTGGATGAGGTTGACCGGAGGCCCAAACCCTTTTAAAAGGCGGGCAACGCACTTGCGACTCCTCTGGTGTTGCGGGTGTCCATGGGCGGCGATTATCACTTACCATCACGAGATCCGTGTGCTCGTTTGCTCCCCTAAACAATAAAAAAAAACAATCTGGATCGAAAGATTATAATTTCTTCTTTCTTTTGGGATTCGCTGAATGTTATATCATATGATATTCTTGGATAGCAATTAAATAATAATATCCAACGATAAATTACAAGACAAAGTGTAAAAGTCACGAATGACCTTTACCGACTGCACGCGCAAATAATGCGTTATGTTATAACTTTTACGAAATAATTGTCAATGCGTAATACTGTGTCGTGGTTATAATTTAACGGTCAATATAATTTAGAGTGAAATCAATCACCTTGGATACATTAATTTGAAGTCGTACCTATATAAGACATAAGATTTTGACAATATGTATCAGTTCACGTCTGTTGTTTCAAAGAATTGGTATTTGAAAATACAATTGTATTATTATAACAATGTTGTTTAAGGTAAAAAAATCATAGTTTAAAGTGCTTTACAAAAAATTGAATTTCACTAAGAAATTGTTTATCGCTACTATAGATTTATCTTATCGGTAGTTCAGCCTGGATGAACCTACTAGGCAAAGAATATTGTGTGTTTTATGGCGCAGTATTATTTTACTGGATTTATTCAAGATATAATTTGTTCTAGGTGGTATGCATGTTTTCTGTAGCTCTTGCCGTCGCCTCCGGGTACGGTCATTCATCCCAATACATTCACCGTCACGACGGACACCATGAGCCGGTGCACCATGGACATGGCCATCATGACTATTATGTAAGCAAGTTTCAGATACGTAGGCACCATCACGCTAGTTTTTCCCAAAGGTGCGCTAATGACATAACATACCATCACGCCTGTTTTCCCCGAAGGGTTAGGCAGAGGCGTACTAATGTACACCCACAGTTCGCCGGTATGTTTAGGTCCCATGTAATAGGGGGCGAGCCTATTGCCATTAACCGGGCACAATTTCCAAACTCCGAGCTGTTACTGGGAATTTCATAGAAAAACCCAATAACACTTTGCTCGACCTGGGAATCGAACCCAGGACCTCAAGCGTAGCAGTCGCGCTCAGGACCACTAGACTAATGAGGCAGTTAACGCTAATGATGTATTTATTATAAACTAGCTGCCCCGACAGACTTCATCTTCAATCCAATTCAAAAGATATTGGCCATGCGCAGTCCGAAAGTAAAAAAAACGGCCATGTGCAAGTCGAACTCGCGCACCGAGGGTTCCGTACTTAAAAATATTGTTATTATATTATGTAACTAAAAATTTATGCTATGCGTATTTTTTCCTTTATCTGTGCTTATAAGGAGTTGCTTCGCACCAAATTTCAAGATTATGAGTTTACAGGTACCCTGTAAGCTTTGATTCATCCCTTGCGAGTGTCGAAAATTTGCGGAAATTTGCGGCATAAAAGGCTGTATCTTTTTGCATTAGCTTAGAAGTTTGATTTTTTCACAGCTCCAAGGGACAGTAGACTTGAGTATTTGTTATGAATTTCAGCTCGATACCTTTACGCGTTCTTGACAAAAAGGGTCTTTACTGACAGACAGACAACAAAATGATCCTTTAAGTGTTCCGTTTTTTCCTTTTGAGGTACGGAACCCTAAAAATACTAAATAAAACGAATTTTCAACTATTTAACTTGCAATTTAAGAACCTTCCGCCTTAATGAAAATATGAAATCAAAAATTAGTCGAGCCGAATTGGTCGATCCGTTCTCGAGTAACAACACATTTAGCAACGCATTTGGCGATTTATTTTTATTTATATAGATTATGCACTTATGTACAACCATGCTTCTCCAGTATTTTAGGCACCCGACTCCATCGAAGTTTACCAAGAAAGCTGTTTTTATTTTCAGACGTACCCTAAGTACGAGTTCGGATACGAGGTACAGGATTCACACACAGGCGACCACAAGTCACAGCATGAGCATCGCGACGGTGACGTCGTGAAGGGACACTACTCCCTGCACGAACCTGACGGCTCCATCAGGCATGTGGACTACCACGGCGACGACCACACCGGGTGAGTGTCAAGTAACAAAATGGTTGAGTCGAACCACGCTGATACACACGTCTGATCGTGAACGGGTGCTGTCTCTTATCTTACACATCAAACTGCATAATTCTCAGTTGTATTTAAGAAGTATCTATGGAGTTTCTTGCCGGCCATTCTGCATAAGACCCACTTTTTAGAACCGTGCAACTAGTTTTGACTTTTTAAAAGGCCCTGCTTTAGTGGCTTATTTGAAATAAAACATTTTGACTTCGACTTGTAAATCAGTCATTTAGTTACTATTGTGTGGGCTTAGTACCTATTATTTATGTTCGATAGTATAATACCTACTCGAACTCCAATGAAATGACTACCTGACAACGGCTTGAGGAGTTCCATTTTGTTCTTATTTCCAAAACAATATAGCCTTGTAAACGACAGAATGGCAAATGTTGAAGTTTGGTTTACTAGCAACTGAGATCGTGATCTATTTTTCTTTTTTTCTAGCTTCCACGCGACGTTGAAGCACAGCACACATCACATCGTGCCTCATCATCATTACTAAAGATTATACTGATTCTGTTCTGTATTGTACTAAATAAGAGTAAAGAAGTAGCAGTAGGAGAGCAGTAAATAATGTCTGTCTATTATAATTTTACATTTCTATGAAACGTAAAATAAATATGTACATTATCATAATTTTGTTTGTTTTTTTTTTGTTAAGTATTCGTAATACATAAAAAATCTATTGCGTAAAAATAACGATACGCTGAGGAGTTGTTAATTATATTTTTGGTGTTGTCTATGTAATATATTACCATTGAAGTATTTATTACGCAATAGATTTTTTTTGTTGTCAATTCGGTCAACTGTCAGTTGAGTTTCTCCCAAGAGGGTAACTATATTTGAACTGAGTTTAGGCGGGAAAATGTAAAGTGCACATTGTCGATTTTATATTATTTTTCAAAACTTGAATTTCTCCGAAGTAATTATGGTGGATAATTAACCATTAAGTGTTCGTGAACGTGTGAGAGTGTAGGCAAATGATATAAAAGTGAAAATCGTGACTTTTTGGGTTCACTCCTAAACTCCATCGAAGCCTCAATAAAGTTTCTACCGTTTTATTGGGGCAACTGAACTTATACTTGACACTGGCGAACACAAGTGTGGTGCTATAATACAATCCCATGATGGGAAATATTCTTTGAATACTTGATTACTTTATTACTTGACACTGGCAAATACACAAAAAGTGTGGCGCCATAAATAAAAAAATAAAAAAAAAACTATTTGAACTATTTTTGGGGAACTCTTTGAATTATATAGTTCGCGAAAAATAACTTGACCCAAAACTATCGGAGAGGGGGAAAGTTTGCACAGTGCATTTGCGTGCAAAATGAAAACGACGAAAACGACTACTGCGCATCCACAATTTTGGTTCAAGTTATTTTGCGCCAACTGAAACATTAACGTTTGAGGTTCATCAATTTTAATTTAGTTGTCATCATTAATGATTTCTTACATTAACTTTTACCTATTTTGTTAACATACAGAACTATAAAATACCTAAAAGTATTTTTTAGTTACTTTTGTCTACCTCATCGTCAGAGAGGATGACCTAATTAATTTGAATTAGCTTAATTTTAATCTTAGTTTAAAATAATTTATCGTTATAGGGCTGACTTTTCAATAGTAAAATAATTGTGATAGACACCAAAGTTTCACCTAAGACCTTTTTGATCTTACCCTAAAAATCCACAAATAGGTGCAAAGTAATACTTGACAAAATGATGTACAAAATCAATATTATTCAAAGGCTTGCCCTTGTTTAAGTCTTCCCAGAAAGTTTAAATACTAGAGACTGGTATAAAATTATACTCCTTTGAAAACGTAGGTATAGACTTAAAAACCAAGTCTCCGGTAGAGATAGCTGTCAAATGTTGATATAGGTAGTGAAATGTAATGAATTAGCAATACTCGACGGTTCCCTCATTTGAGAAAAGAGACCGCTTAGAGAGGCGGAAAAGTGTCGTTGTGTTTAGTAGCATTTAAACTGTGAGCTCTGTGATTTAGTTACCCATGATTAACTTTATAGTTACCCATGATTAACTTTATAGAGTACATTTTAATTGATTGGAACTGGAAGGTAGGTTTTAAAATATGTATTACTAATGCGAAATCGATTAACGCTTCACCAGGGACAAAAGTAAGAAACAACGCTTGCATTGTGTTTCTCTGAGTGAGGTTACCGGAGGCCCAAACCCTTTTAGAAGGCGGGCAACGCACTCGTGACTCCTCTGGAGTTGCGGGTGTCCATGGGCGGCGGTTATCGCTTACCATCAGGTGATCCGTATGCTCGTATGCCCCCTATCCCATAAAAAAAACTAAGTAAAATGGATACCTATACCGACATAAATTACTTATTAAGTATATTTATTAAACTATTCCATCTCCTGACTTGAGGAACAGCCATTATATGGGCTACACAAAAAGCCGCCCTCCGTCATCTTATATTCATCATAAAAGATTCCTTGAACCAGTTTCCTCCTGAAAATACAGCGGTTTTACTTTTGCGAGTTGTACCGCGTACATGAATATACCAGTATGTATTATGTACTATATATAAAATGTCGTAGTGATACCGTCGGCTTACTTAACGTAATCCTGGGCTTGTTTGTACAAATTGAAATTAATATTAATATTATGGATAGAGCGGTGTGCCGATCATTGTGTTTACATTGACTATGTCTGGTATTTTAACATGAGTAAAGTACTATCATAATATTCGAATGCCTATTAATAATAATGTGATTAAAACGATGTATAATTGTGATACGAGTTATACATACATATATAAAATATGCAGACTTTAGTATTAATTACTTTGGTCACATATTATATTCATTGCACCGATTCTGTACATACATCCATAATAGCTGAAAGCATATTTCATTTTAGTCGTTTCGCACACTCAAAGTATTATGATTAATGCTATTTTAGGTATGGATTAATCAGTAACTGCCACATTAGTCTAGTGGTGCTAATCACGATGACAAGAGATCCTGGGTTCGATTCTCAGGTCAAGCAAAGTGTTATTGTTATCTCATATGAAATCCTCAGCAGTAGTTAGAAGTTTAAGAATTATGCCCAGCTAATGGCAATAGTATACCGGTAAACTGTGGGTGAACATACATTAGTAGACCTCTGTCTAACCTTTCGGGGAATACAAGCGTGATGGTATATAATTAGTTTATCAAGCATAAGTATACTTACCTTCATTATCTAAAAGGGATTTAGATAATAAATTTCAAACGCAAAACTCTTTTAATATCCATTTATGAAATTATTATCTTCTCAGACCGTATCATGTCTTGTGACTTTAATGAAGTAAGGAGTATGCAACATAAAGAAGGAAAATTTTAAAGATAAAAAAGTTTGAGCACTTGTATTCTTTGAGGCACCAAAAACGGTCGTAAAAACATTAAGTATCCTGAAATAATATGAATATATAAATGATGTAGGAAGGTAATGAATAACATGCAAATGGGGTCTCTAATGAAAACCGCTCCGTGCCGCCCCCTCCCCTCGCCGCCACCCTTAGGACTCAGGAATCCGACTTTGCTTCGTATTAATTTGTTCAGCAGAAAACATGAAGATACAAATCCACATATCGCTTTGATATATTACATAAGTAGTATTACTTAAGGTTTCGCATACTCTCCTTGTTACCAAGGCCACATTAGCCAAGTATTTAACGACGTACTACGGCTGGTCTCAATAATAAATGGCTCAATAGATTTTCTTACTAAAGATAGTATTTTGACAGTACTTGTAAGGACCTTATGTCAAAATCCTATCTCTAGTAAGCAAATCTATCGATAAATTTGTTATTGGGACCGGTCGTTAGTCTACAATTATTTCTACTTCCTGCTGCCGGATAATCATACATACATACATAATCAATCCGTGACATGTCTCACTGGTGGGCACGGGTCTCCTCTCACACTCATTGTGAGAGGAGAGGGATTAGGCTATAGTCCACCATGCTAGTCTAGTGCGGCCCACCCACACGCCTTCGAGAAAAAACTCTCAGACATGCAGGTTTCCTCACGATGTTTTACATCACCGTTAAAGCGCTACTACGCACATAACTTCGAAAAGTCAGAGGTGCGTGCCTCGGATTTGAACTGGAGACCTTTGACTTGGTAGTCCAATGGTCATATCACTAGGCTATCACTGCATTACTGCCGGATAATCAACCCAAGCTATTTCGTTTTGGTAGTCATCCATCTGCCTAGAAAGCATCCATTTAAGTAATATACGGATATTGATCTTTTGCTATACTAGAGAGAGAATGGGACAGCTTTAGTTTTTATCTGCACATCCTGGCTGCGAATCCTCCTTTAAATTCCAAGCGTTCTTCACTCTACAGCTCGAAGAACGACTTTAAATTTGTACAGAAGCACAACTGTCATCTCGAAAGCTCATTGCACAGAATAATTAGTGGTCTGCTTGTAGTTAAACCTACCGACTACTGGCGCAAGTAAGCTCCAAGACAAATTTTGATTGTAATTTTTATTCTTTGTAGGTATTTGAGGATACAAATTCATTATAATTTCCACAAAGTTTTATAAAAATATAAGGGTTTATGTATATTTATGCCTACCTTACGTCGTAAACTTTTTAGTATCTGGGGACAAAGTTAACTTTCATTATGCCTGCCATGTTAGGATGGTACCCACATTTTATACTTGCAAAGTATTTGTAATGTTTTAGAGTGTTGACTTCGTTATCGGTGAACAAGAAGCAGCCTACAGTGTCGTTTGTAAAAACCACTGGAGGTTTTACAAAAAACTTAACTATGTCATCTTTTAGCGTCGAATTAGAGGTATAACTTGGCAGTCTGTTTGTGAATGCGGTCGCTCTGGCTGAAAATGTCGGAGCACTGACAGTAGCGGCTCGTAAACAAAAGGCTCTCGTCGCACTTTTATAATTTACTTAGGTACCTACTTCCTCTTTCCCTTTTGAATTTTGTTTTTAACATTCCTTTTTTTGAAGAGCCGTTATCTCGGACGCGCCGCTGCTGCCTTCATTTTGCGTTCCATTCAAATCTGTTTTGATGTGGGCCTTCGCTTCATATTTTGGACAGACGCAAATTCTCCACGTTGAAGATTTTTTAAGAGTTCTGTTGCCAGGCGTCACGCCTTTATAGTGGTGAAACTTTTATCATAAAATTGGTTGTTATACTAGGAATCTTAATATTTGCCTGTTATCGCAGTGTACCTAGGAGTATTATTCGTATATATGTATAGATTGGATGTTGAAGGTACCTACCTAGTTATTTTTGGTAAAGATGATTAAATATGGAACATAATATAAGTACTGGAGATCAAAATTCGACATTACTTCTATGGGTCTTATGTCAAATTTCAGCCGTTACTCATGACGGCCAACGAATAAAATAGAGTTTCTGCCTATATGAATTGGGAGCTAAAATATTGTTCCTACAGAAATATATCAGTATAATTATATACTAACACTAACTTTTGCCCGCAACTTTGCTCATATGAACCTATATGAGGAATAAAAATTTATGCCAAAAATATTTTAATAAAAACCAACAGTGATGATCTTTTCTTTGTATTAATTATTAATTGTTATTGTTTGTACAAATTTTTAAGTTAGAGCATATAGGTACTTTAAAACACTGATAACATCATTAAAATCAATTCAGTAGGTAGTTTTTTTTTTTTGGATTCGGAGACGTTTATATAACCTAACTCACTTATTTTTTTAAAATATCTTCAATGTACAGACACAGCTTTTTTACAATGTTATCAATCAATAATAAGAAATATAATTTTACTTAAATTTGAATCAATTAAGGGTTTAATCAATCAAGATTTTCATTTGATTTGATTCGAAAATTCAGTTTTATGACAATAAAATAGATTTCAGCCCCAAGACACCGCCACACCGCGCACACAGCCAAAACACTACATATAACACAATAAAATAACTTTTTCTATATTTTAAAACAGTACGAACGTGTTATAATCAGACCAGCTTGCAAGACAAACTGCTGAAGGTAAGGTCTAGGTTTTTATTCCCAGATCAAGCAAACTTATTAAGTAGTAATTTAAACTTTGGATTTGTGCAAGGTACAGATAGAGAGATAGCTACAGGATTACCTAGCGATCTAAAATCATATCGGCAAAGTGTGAGTGTGTATATTATGCCTCAGCCAAAACTTTCAGGGATACAGGTGTCATTGTACGGTTATAATGTTGAGTAGATCGTACTTAGGCATTTGTGGTGCGTGTGAGAGTGTTACCACCTTGGTAATGATCGCTTACTTACGTAAATGGCCATGGAGTTTATTGTTTTATTTTTATTTGAGAAATATTTGAATGAAGTACCTATACGTGAAATAGATTTTCAAATAAAAGATTTCGATAGTCTAAAGTAAGAGTTCATTAAAAAGCTGCATCGTTATGGTTGATCAAAACGTTGTTGGTATACGTGCGTTTGGATCGCGGCGACTGGCCGGGCCCGTCATTGTCGGGAATAGATGAAACCGGCCCTTTGTTCCCCTTTGCTATAACAGAAGCAATTCACTTTTTTTCTATTATTTTTTTAAATACACCGCTTTCCTCTCTGGTGTAATTTTTCTCTTCACCAATTACTTTGTTTCTGCGCCAGTGAGGTATTGCTCCCGACGTTCCTAGCACGCAGTTTTCCGTTTGTATTTTTCAATATTCGGATTCTTTTACGTGCCTACTCGCCTTTGATAAGTCGGTGTGGTTTGTTTGGGAGAATTGTTGGGTAGAACCAGTAGAAATAAATACACATTGTATTTTCATGTGAGATTTTGGTAGTTATGCACATTTATGTTTCCCTGTATTTGCTACACAATTACCAGTTCACGCCATGGTAAAGAATTAGGCAATCAGTAGGCCTCTTTACCTTCTGGTTTTTCCCTAATCTCTACCAGCATTAATGTTACGAATTGCAAACAATCTATTTTCCCTGTACCTACCAATCTCATGTTACGCATTACCGTTACACCTACGCGCAGTATAAATACAGAAATACGGAAAGGGTCGACGGTATGTGGTGTGAGGTAACTAATCAGTCAATCTTGCGGAGAACGTTATAGGAGAAGTGAATCTGCAAAATGACGGCCGCCCGGTATAATTAATTACCCAAACTTCAATAGGTACGGACAACAAAAGACGATTGTTTGCCTTCTGCGCCGTTGAATCGATGTCGGCCCTAAAATCCGGATAATCTCGTCCTTTGTATCAGTTTTATGGAAGAAATAAACTTTTTATTCCCTTTAGAGTTAGCTACTCAGCTAAAAGAACCTTATCTCGATTTTTTGGAGTCCTTTGTTATCTTAATTTGTGGTTTCAAAATACGAGTACATTCGCTTGGAGAATGGTGAAGGTGTTGTTTGTTTACTCGTATGTCATTATACTTGGAAATACACGTGTTTGTATTCGCTATAAGCAATTGTGTAATCGCTAGGCTTTCTTATTAAATGAACAGTAACAGAAACAAACCGGGGTAGGCACTCACTTTGTTGTGCAAAGCCAAAAAGACTGGTCTGCAGATAACGAGCCGAGCACAATGGCCTCCCCAGTCCCACCCGCCGCCAAATATGAACTCTCATTGTCTACTTAATTACAACGGGTGTCTTTGAGATATGGCTGGTACACATTCTAGTACAAAGCCTGTCACACACAAATAATATTTTATCACTGGAGCAATGTTTTCTCGTCTCAAAAGGCAATTATTGCGTCTAGAAGCCGTCCCCCTAGTATAAGCAGTTCGCTAGTACAGCGTCAATCAAAGGGGCTATTGAGGCGCGCATGAGCTCGTTGAGACGCAGAGGCGCGGTGGCCGCCCGGTCCCCCCCGAGCCTCGACTGTGCGCTCCGTTGGCGACACCTGATAAAGGGCTAACAGAAATATTTCTGTGAGCCTTTTCTGTTTCTGTAATTTGCCTTTTGGGACATTATAGAGTTGTATATCGGTCCGCCTACATTAACGATGTTCTTATAATAATGGTATAATTATTACCTAAATCTCTTGTATCCTGAGGGTATTATAACTTTTTAATGCGAGTGCAAGTGTTGGTAATAACATACTTGCCCTAAAAATTAAATGCGTGATAAAACGAAGCTGATTTTGGAACTGTTAGCCTAATTGTTTTTGCAGTTGTAATAAATAAAAAAAAAACTTTGTGCATAGACTATATGGTGTAGTAATATTTCGCATTCGTGATTATTGCCCTTAGGTACCTACTGATTTCGATATTTTTGCACAAGCACTCAATTAAGTGATTTAACCTGCACGGTTTTTCGCAACGGCTAACTTGACTCGATTGAACGCCGAGCCAAGAGGCTTATAGGTGACGAAAACAGGCTTCACAGCCTGGATCACCGCCGTAAGCCTGCTTGTCGGTTTTCTATAGATTGTACTTCGGGGAGTGTGCACAAGAACTCCACGAGCTTATACCGCCTTCCCCTTTCTACCATCGGAGCTCCAGACGCACGGCAGGTTATCATCCCTACCTGGTTGATGTTCCGCGTATTTGTACACAGCGCTTTAAAAATTCCTTCATAATGCGCACAGCTGGGCAGTGGAACTCCCTCCCTGCGTCTGTATTTCTGAGTGAATATAACACGAACTTATTCAAATCTAGAGTGCATAGGCATCTTCTGGGTGCGCTCGCTCCACCGTCGGCTTCATCATTGCCTCGGCAAGATTGACGTCAAGAGCAAACCCAATATTAGAAAAAAAAAAAAACTTTAGACGCGCACAGTTATTTCGACCGTTCTGTAATCTGTAATCTTGTAATTCAATTATTTTTTATAATTTTGAGCCATCTAGGGTGGAAACGCTCGGGCCATGGTCCGCGTGCGTGCCATCCCTTTAAAGACTCTTCGCGGGACCAGAAGGCTGGTGTATTCTTTGGTCAAAGAATTGCCGTTCAACGTGGCAATGCAGCTAGTACGTTACGGGTACGTTCATCTGGGTACGTTACCCGATGACAGTGATGTGGAGGAGTACTTTGACTCCTAGGCGTGTCAATTTTTCTTTGACTTTATATGTTATCTATACTTCTATACTAATATATAAAGCTGAAGAGTTTGTTTGTTTGTTTGCTTGAACGCGCTAATCTCAGGAACTACTGGTCCGATTTGAAAAATTCTTTCAGTGTTAGATAGCCCATTTATTGAGGAAGGCTATAGGCTAATATCGTCACGCTACGCGGACGAAGTCCCGGGCAGAAGCTAGCTTCTGCCCGCGACTTCGTCGTATTTTTATAAATCTGAATCTAGTTAAAGTTTGGTATAAATAATAATGTTAATATTTTTTTCCTACATTGTTGGTATAAAAATTTGACAGCAAAATATTGCATACGTACAAACATAGTCATAAATGTATCGCATTTTCAGATTACACATACAAGATTGTGTGTGGCCACTGATAAAATATTATGATCCTGTATAATAAAAATAAAAGGTACGCGATAACAATAATTTTAAATTAGATCAATTTAGGACGATAACGGCTCCAGTTATTATTTCCATGGCGACGATAAACCTTGTAAATGGTTTTCCAAACGTCCCGGGTGCGCGGCGAGCCTTTTTATTAGGGTATTTGTCAAGATATTCCTCGGCTAAAAGGGACTATAATCGGAAATTTTACGTTTGGTTACCATATGCCTTGTGTTCTGGCCGACTGGATAATTTATAGAAGACAATAACCACATTCGGTAAAGATAAGTATTGTCCGTCCACCAACCTGTTTATTTTATAACCGACCTTATATGAAAATATATTCAAACAACATATAAAATATATTATCCGCATTTATTGTTAAGGAAGAGCCGTTTAATGTTAAGGAAAAATGCATTAATAAAATTTAAGAAATCTTATAAAATCCAACAGCACGCTGAGGTTTATTTCCATTTTCAAATAGGTTAAAGAAATATAATTAAAATTTAAAAGTAAAATAGAAGCATCTAATCACTGAATCGATACTAGTGAAGCACAAAGGAATCGAGTGCGTGGGAAGAGGAACCTATAATGGAAATAAACCCTTGTTTATTAACCAATAACACAGCCAGCGCTCCCGATTACGATGCGACGCAAATTTGCATGTTTAATGAAATCATTGTATGTACACGATCGACGCTAATTGGACTGCTAAACCCGTTCACTTGTTTATGCATTCGAAACTAATTACGGGTATCGAATCGACAACGAAGATTTGACGATCGCAAAATCAAATCAAGTACATAATCAGTCAGGTCGTTGCGGTTGTACGAAATTATTAATCCATTTTGATTTCTTTTAGCGGGAATTGATTCGAAAGCTGGATTACGGTATCCTTGTTCAGTAATAGCTTTTAGATTAAGTTATATTTGTTGTGGCGAGGATTTGTTGTTTCATTTTCATTAGATTTAATTATTTTGAGTCTAAGTATTGACATGAACTGCTTTTACATTCTAAAAGGCAACAAATATGGTCTATCAAATTCATGTCGTGATTGTGACGAATGTCATAAATTCCAAAGCTATGACTTTAAAGATAGGGATGGCAAGTAAGATTTAAGTCATAAATACGATATACCTACGCTGCCGCTTTCTGAGGTGGCAAACAAGTCGTTAAGATTGTCCACAGGGATCGTTCATTTCCATCGGGTGGATTGTCTCCTTGTTTGTCGATCTCAATACACAATAAAGTAAACGAATAAACGATAAAACTTAATTTATAAATCTTTATTTTTTTTTTAATTTAAGTAAATTTTTAAATTGATTTAATTTGTTATATTTTAATTAATTAATTTTTGACTGATTTACTATATAATTACTAATTTACAAATATTTTGATTGATTTACCATGATTTTTTTAATCTAATTTGTGTAAGTCTAATTCAAGAATGCTATCTTACTTGTCCCTTTATCATTCTGTGAGTGTTGTGTACTTCTGTAAGTGACCAACTCACTATGCCTAAAACTGTTTGTAATTTTTTGTTTATGTATGTCCTAGTGAGTAAGTCGTTGAAGTACCATAAATATAAATATAAATAAATATAAAATGATATTTATTTCTCTAATTAGACACTTTTACATGTCGTTGTTCTCATTTTTTTAAAGTAAATGGCGCTGGCATATCAGACCTCTGGGAACCTCTGAGAAGAAACCTAATTAAACTCGGAGAAACATGGTCTCTTTTAAAGTCCAGATAGAGTAGTAGCAATATGTGAGTGTTGCAATGTAGAGCAATGTCTAATATGGCCTTTTTAAGAAAGATCATAGCGGCATTGAGTAGACCAGTCCTAGCTGACGGCACGCAAATATTAATTTATTTATGTATCAATCATTTTATAGCTTGACCACAATATAAGGAGCTCAGAATTGAATAGTCTGAAACCAGAACTGATGAATAACCAGATGAATCTTTTATAAGTATTGTGTAGAAACAGTGATTTAGGATTTTTATGGTGGTCAAACTAAGCCTTGTTACCAATGGCCTACCCAGTTTTAGGGTCAACGGATATGAACATTCATATCTCGTGGGCCAGTTCGAAATTAATTTGCATGATGCAAAATATGCAAGAAACAAGGCTAGTTGGGTCATATGTCCTCGGCCAGCGGATGAGTCGGAGCTGCCAATTTCCGGCCGGCATGGGTAGGAAGCGCGCCCACGATTGGCCCCGATACGGCGCGCCGGGAAATGCACTTGTGTCGCTACCCACCCGCAGATAAACTGTTGAATATTGCCGGTTTAGGTACCAGAAAACGTACTAAACATTATTAGGTAGGTTCTAGTATGTTCTGTAAACATTTTGTGATGATTATAAAGAGGGTTGATTACTTAACGTAGTTACTGATAACCAAATGTGTATAGGCAGGTACACATAACAGTATCTACTGCCGAAAACTTCTAGAATACAGGCGATGGTACGTTTTGTTATGTAAGTGTTCCTGACTAAAATTAATATAAAAAAATTAAGTATTTCGAATTCGCTCTAATAACGATTGGCCGTAGAATATAGACCGGGGTAAGAGGCAAAATAATTAAACGTATTCAAAAAGCGGGCGTTGGAAGTAATAAGCTTAAACTTTTAATTGGGCAATCTAGATCCTTTCGATGTAAAAAAAATATTTTACTTAGTTTCGAAATTAATTGGAGTAACCGAGAGGGACTTTTAAATAAGCGAGCTAACTTGTGGTTCATGTTACACGAGCTGAGGCATTAAAATTAGCTGATATGAAAATCTGAAACGTACATGCAGCTGATTTTCAAATATTTCCTTTATAAAATTAAATTGTTCTATCTGATTAATGACTGTAATATTAGAATTTACAATCGTTGAAGATCTATGGGATTTTTTTACATATTATAAAATTAAAGTCCTCCGCCGCGTCGGTACGTCGGTTGGCGATAAACTCAAAAACTACTAAACGGATTTTCATTCGGTTTTCACTAATGGACGGAGTGATTCATGAGGAAGGTTTTAAGCTATTTAACATTACGCTTCGACTCTTATGAACGGGGCAACGCGGGTGAAACGCGCTAGTTATAAATATAATTGCGTTATCTTCTAGGGCTCTAGGCTATGGATTTTACTATAAACAAAAATCTTAAGCAAAGAAGAAAAAGATGCCTAGAATAACGATGTGTAACCATACCGTCACTTTCATCAATTGTTCAAGTTATTTGCTGCTCACTATACCCTGAACTCTTAGTTGATGACAAAGCTTTATAGACGAGCGAAGATATCATTTTTTCTAAAGGAACGTAGTCGCCAATGTCTTGAATAAAACAAAATCAAATAGGTACCTACTAATAACTTTCACTAAAATATTCTGCTTGTGCGTTTTAGTAAAGACAGACGTGAAACAGACATAAAAATTATGTCGTGGCATGCATTCTGGCTTTAGCCTCCCCCTCTCGCTTGCACAACAGTTTCTATTAGAGATTTCTAATTTTATCTCTTTTTTTTTGTATGTTTCTAGTTTTCTTATTAACCCCTCGTGCTAAGCTAAATGCTTGTATTACGAGTGGGATCACGTCGGTAGTGCGTGGGTGGTAGTGGTAGTGGGTGGGTTACATACCGGCAACGCCATGATCAACAGTCCGACGTCCTAGCTTTTAATAATCAAGGCCAGAATAACGCTAACAAAGACGAAACAGATTTACCTATCTAATAAGTATTCTGTATACATCAGCGAGTTACTTTGAAAATCATCCGCGATACTTAAAATTTTACAATAAAACGTATCCATTGAGAGAACTTTTTTGCTCAGTCCTGAATTCGCGAAGACGTCGAGCGTTTCTTTGAATTAATAAGCAGACGGTAAATTTAAATTTAATGAAACAAGTTTCTAGCAGAGTGCCGAGTTATACCTAGTTATAGCCATTCAGTTCATAACTGCGTCCTGGGCTTCTTCCTTCGTTACCTCTGAACATTGTGTTATGTAAATTATTTACAATTTATAACAAGAACCCTGTTGTATCGCGTCCAAAATGTGAGTTGCGGGGTTAGACTTTAGTTAGGTACGTCTCGCCATTGTTAAAAATGCATTGTGTTACAAAGTAAAATATGTAGGTATTAAATCTTTTGGGGAAAAGCATTGATGAAATTGTAATGAAAAAGGCCATTTGTCATTGACAGGATGTCCAATTTTGTTCCGGAATAATAATGCGGCAGTGAATCTTATCGTGTTGCGAGGGGAGCGAATAATTAGTTTGAGTATTCATATTACACCATGTGTGGTAATGAGGATATTATGCCTTTACGACAATTACTTATAGCGTTTTACTGAGGTAGGGGAAAAACGTTGTATTTGTGACGCACTTTTCATGGTTAAGCAAGAACAATGCCATGCTGTTTTCAAAAAACTAGAGACAAAACAGACCAGAATAAAACTATCTGGGCGTGTTTAAATCACGAGTGAATTGGTTTCTTCTAGGCAAGCGCGCTCCATCGTACGTCGCAGTGTCGCTTAACATCTGCGAACTGGCGTTCATAAGCAAGCAACAAGCGTAAGCCTAAAAATGTAAGGTAGCTGTTAGTAATTTAAACATCAAGATGTCCAACACCTCAGTCTGCCCGTGACCATGGATGTTGTAAGGGATCCGAAACGTCGGGAACTAAATAATATCAATATACCGCGATAAAATCCGTAAAAAGTAGTTTCATTTCAATGTCTAATATTCGCGTAAGTGACAGAAATCAGTAAGCGTAAGCCGTTCAAGACTAAAAAAACCTCTTTGCGCACTTCTGCTACTGGCTACCTCTTTAGTCTGGTAGTCCCGTTCACGACTGCTTCGCTAGGGGTTCTGCGTTCGATTCCCAGGTCGAGCAAATTGTTATCGGGTTTTTTTAAGAAACCCTCAGTAGCAGCTCGGAGTCTCGATTTGAACGTGGTTAATGCCAATAGGCTTATATATCGGCGAACTGTGAGCGTACATTAGTAAGTATCTAGATACTTACTAATCTAGTAGTAGTAGTAGTAAGTATCTAGATAATTGGCTAGATTTAATATATTTGGGAATAATTGTATGTCATGTACGTTTTTGCATACTCAAATGAATATAATTAACTGACCTTGACTTACGCCATTTCTACAAAACATTGAATTGTAAATACCTACGTATGGCAAAGAAGGTCGGTGTTAAAAAGACAACCTTTTTTTCAGACGATTTCCGTAAAAACAGATTTGGTATGTCCCGCGAAATTACATTTACACACCAACAACTTGTGTCGGTGGGAAACTCGATTTCCTTTTGTTTCGACAACAACCTTCAACTTAGTTATGAGGTAGATATTTATTTATGGGTAATTGTTTACAATAACTTCCTGCTACAACAGATAAGTGGTTCTGAAATGAGAAATTAATTCAATAACTCCGCCGTATATAGCAATAATTGTCAGATATTGGTGGGTTTCCACACAACATGATGGTTACACGCTCTGATCACGCGGTTGCTTTGTTGATAACAATTGATGCATTAAATGCTCTCCCTTGCCGTTATAATTAATGCTGTATCGATATTACAGTTCGGTAACCCACTTTATCGATCTTGATGAATACTTTGGCTAGTAATCATGAATTAAGAAATTCTCTAGTAAGTAACATTAACTTCGTTGGCACTTCTGCAGCCGAGGTGTGCACAGCGGCGGGGCCACAAATCTGTCACACTGTTCCACAAAAGGGGTCTTGGGCGGCGGACTTGGGTTGTCGGTCACCCATTGCACTTGGCTTCCGGGTAGGGACGTTCGTGGAGGGATCGCGGATCATACGAGAGCGATTCTCGCGATGCCTCCACTATGCGGAAGGTGGTAGTAGTGGTGGTTTTAGTCGGTATGTTGGCCAACTGGCCGGAGGATACAACATAACCGTCCCGCATCGCCGAGCATAGCCGCCCGGCATACACAAGGCGCATTTAAACACCCGAAAAAAAGGCTAGAAATACTTTGACTACATGTTTTGTAATGCGGTTCATGTGGTCGCGTTGCTACTACACACATTCGATTCTCGCCTTAGACAAATATTTGTGTTTTCGAGAGATATTTGTTTAGAGTCTGGGCATACTTCGAAAACTTTAAAAAACTAGTAAATAGTACCATATTTAGGTATAATATAATATACCATCACGCTTCTATTCCCCGAAGGGTTAGTCTGAGGTGTACTAAAGGTAAACCCACAGTGCACCGGTAGAGGTCGATTAACCGGGCACAAATTCCAAACTCCGATCTTACTACTGAGATTTTCATAGAAAAACCAAATAACACTTCTCCCAGCCTGAAAATCGAACCCAGGACGGTTCGATTTTCAGGCTGGGAGAAGTGTTATTTCTAGCGTAGCAGTCGCACTTGGGACCACGAAACTAACGGGGCAGTTATCTATACCATTTAGGCAATATATCCGTTTAAACTACCAATAACTAATTAAGACGGTAAATGCACATTTGAAATTGGCATTACGCTAGGTGTACGCAAACATTTCCAATCTGGGTCAGCGAATCGCGGCGGTTCGGCGCAGAATGCTCAACGGCACAAAATGATTCATGGAAATTGCACCGTAATTGAAAAAAATACGTTATTGCCATTTGACGCATTGCCGGCTCGCACCGCCACCAGAAATTTTCGCCTCCGATGGAATCGTAATCCATTCGGTGTCGCTCATACATCGGTATAGGTACCTATGTTTCGATTTTAGGGATTTATGGGCTCGGATTAGAATTTTATTTGTTTTATTGTAAAACGATAAGATTGATGTCATATATGTAATATATGTTCATACAAAACAATATCTTCAGCGAAATTTATATTTTTTAATGAAACCGCGAAGGATTAATTGTAAAGAGTATGCGGATTTATTGTTTTTGGTTAGTTCTTTTAGGACTGAAAAGGATATAAATGTATAATAATTACATCTCATTCATCATTCATCTCATTCATTCACATTCTCAGAGGTCGTCAGTTAGGAAATGCCGAAGCCATCTAGCTATAAAAAAAAACAAAACATTGACTTGTAAAAGTGTCTCTAATGATCTACTTACAGAAATAAATATCATTTCATATTTTTAGTTATTATCATAGTTTATTCTTAATATAAATGTACTTGTCTGTCGCTGAATAATTTGTTTCTTTCACTTCTGCCTCACTCTTCGGGACACGAAAGTGAGGAGGTATATTTCTTAATTCACTGCGTAATTATTAAAAAACGTTGTGTATCCAGCGTTAAAAATTTAAATCCATGCACAAACCTGGTACATTAAGCGATAGGTAACTAACACAAAAGATTGTTCTATTTTGAATGAAACTTTTGGCCTTTATCGCAAAGAACTCAGTGAATCAGCCGGGTGGGAACTATTCATGTGTGAACGTAAAAACGATTCGGTAAATAACATTTGTACGATAAAAATGAGAGGATTGTATTTTTCCACATTTTGCTGCGTAGAATTAACTTATTTACTGTCATTCGCTTTTTAGGTGTTAGTAGTGTTTAATTTAAACCATAATTTTACCATAAGTACTTTTATTACTGAGCAGTGATAGACTAGTGATATGATCATTCGTCTGACAATTCAAAGGTCTCGAGTACCAATCGAAGGCACATCTGAGTTTTAAAAAGTTATGTATTAAAAAAGAGAGCTAGTGGTACTTTGAGAAATAAAATATAATAAGCAGCTAAAGCGTCAATGGCTGTTTAGGGTTGCCTTATTAAACAAACATCATAATTCATACTAACACATTACCCGCTATTAACTCTCATGGGTGTAATGTAACAAGGTTGGCTCGCTCTGTTCGCTTAATGTTGGAACAACAATAATATAACATAGGACGTATTGAATTCTTTGCTCATTTTTGATAAATATTTTAACGTATGATCGCAAAGTTTTACAATATACATATATACCATACAATATCGCAACGGGTTTTATAATATGCATATGTAGATACGTGCTATCATAATTTTAATAGGTATTGTTTTTATATTTGTTGTGTATAAGTGCTGCACAAACAAACATGATATGATAGAATAAATCGAGGTAAGAGGAGTAATAATCATATTTTCTCAATTCTAATAAACCGGTCATGCCCACGATTACAACCAATAATAATGATACTGTTTTCAGTCTTAGACTATAATATGTACTAATGTACACCCACAGTTCGCTGGCAAGTAAGAGTGCCATGTAATCAAACCATGTAACAAAGACTCCCCCCTGATTGCTATTACGAATTGAATAGAAAAATCCAATAACACTGCTCGACCTGGGAATCGAAGACAGGTCCTCTAGCGTAGTAGTCACGCTAAGGACCATTAGACTAATGCAGTAGTCCTATTCCCTTATGTGTTTGTTGAGATAATTTGAAGCAATGAATTGTTATGATAAAAAACATATGAAAATGTAATAAAATATAGGTTTCGCTTACCATCAGGCGATCCGTTTGCCGTTTGTTTTTTTTCTATACCATAAAAAAAGAATTAAGCCTTACCAACAGATGTTGCCTTGGCTTCCACCTCCTTTCTTACCTGAAGTAAAGGTACTTAAAGCGTCGAAAGGATTGTGCGATACGATTTGGTTAAAAAATACAGAAGAAGTATTGGATCAGTCTTTGACAAGCACTTGGACGAGGCGGGACCGTGCCCGTATGTTTGCTTAGCGCGAGTTCGCAAATGCTACTGATTGCTTGTTTGTCGTACGAAATTTTTATTTCCTCGAGCGATGTTTGAAGTTAAAGCCTTGCAATTTAGATCTTGAGCTATATTCTGAATAGTTAATTGAACAGTTTTATCATTCATGTGGTAACTACTACTCTCTATAGCTTGAATGGATGTTATTACATTAATGCAAACAAAGCCTATGTTACTCGATGCTATGCTATGCTAGATTTTAGTGTATTCATGAAATAATAAAATCCAGAATCGGGTGAAACAACAGCCCGTCCCAGTCATCTTTTATTTACTATTGTTCTATTTTCAAAAGTAGGTATTGTTATCTGATAGTTTTTTCCGACATTATTTTTGTTATCGTGGAATCCAGTTGGAATCGGAAGATATTCCGGAGCGAGCTCGTATTGACAAGCGGCTTAGTTTAAATTGAAACATATTGGCGGGGAAGGGAATCCTTACCTTACGTGCACCGTTCCATCTGTTCAAATAAAGTACTCGTAGAGATGTACCGATGTAGCTCCCATGCAACGTGTTTGTTTGATTTTATTATTTATACATCGTGCTTCCATAAACGCTTTTATCGAATTGCATATATTCATATAAAGTAGCGGTTCCGAATACAAAACGAAATCATAAATGTAAAATCTCAAAATAGACTGCTGGTGGTTTTGGTAAGTGGTCGCTGTTATAATTATGTTAAGCGTGAAATTATGAGTTTGATTGCAAGTTGGACAGTCTCTCTTGGGTTTCAGTAAGTAATATCCTAGGTGGAATCTGAAAAAAATACAGTAGGGTTAATTTAAAATTACTTCAAATTACTGTGGGTCTTACCTTCCTCTGCCTGACCCCTCAAAGGGACACAGGCGTGATGATATGTTACCATTCAAATCTTGCATGTGAATATAACATTTTCGATATAAAATACGGTCTATTAATATGAGGAAGTGTACAGTTATAAAAATATCACAGTGTTGTGAGGATGTTACGGCGTTGTGAATTTTACGACGCATGCACTCTATTTCAGTTATAGCATTTCAGTCAGAAATATTTTATTACACTTCCTATTTTGCTGAACGGCGCTCACGATTGCACGTGTTATGAATTTCAAATTATGTACTACCATGAAGTTTCATGTCGCTCAGTATTTCATATTGCTTTATAGTTAGATGCAGGCCGTCATGAATGACAATTCGGAACAATGAAGCATTTTATTGGTGCTATGAATAAACGGCTACTCGTACATCCGATTGCCGGTAATTTCTTATGCGCCGGAGCGACTGCGATGGAGCGGCAAACGCGTGTATAATTCAAGGGCAAATGTTAGATGTCGACTCTTGTAAGGTATTCAATTTATACGCTCCGTTACACGTCTGATCTCATACGATTCCAGACACGTGATTGGTAAAAGTATATACATTTGGCATCATTTATGTTTAGCATAGCGGAGGGGGCGTGTATTAGTTATGTAGATTCCCTCAGTTCAGTTTGGAAGCGGACAAAAGTCGCGAGATTGTCGTTTGTGTTGGATGAGAAGGCTTCTCATGAAAATACACGCTGTTGGTAGATTTAGTGCGAAATACTAGCAATAAATAACTGACCCGGAAGGGACAAAGGTACAAGAGTATCGTCCAAATGAATTGAAAAGGCCTCATACATAAAACAACGGATCCTTACAACTTAGATATCCTCGACTGGTGTGAACCACGACCCATTTACATAGGCACACAATACTCGTACACTGGGTTGTTTGTCAAAAAGCCCTTGCAAAAACGATTACAATTTTATGACCGGCTACAAAATTAAAATCGGGTTCCCTTCGAGCAGTGCAAATACTCCTTGAACGAACCTCTTTGCAAAGCTTGTTTGAATTAGGAACACTTCCCATGGTCGTTCTCTTTTTATCTGTCGTACAAAGTGAATCTTAGGTAGTTCGAAATACGAACAAAGTATTTACAGAGTTTATAGTGCTCAGTCTGCGTACCAGGTTGCGTTGGCGTTATTGTTTTTAGTTGGTACTTGCTACTTTGTGTTCAATTGATTCCGGTCAGGCCAGTCACGTCGCGACATTTTGATATTTTTACGTTGTTTCTGCACGTTATTTACGCCATGATATTTGTTAGAAACGCAAGCTTAGTGTCAGTATTTCCGCAATGTTCTCAGAAGTTTAGTTGGATGATAAACAAAGCGCGATTTTACCTGGTAATAATATTATATCGACGATTATGTTTCTTGCCAACTAGCTTTTTCTCGTTTTTCCTTTACCAATATGTTTTTGCATATTTTCCGGAATGTTTCATAAGGATAGACTAAAATAAAATGTGATTTGTCTAATTTATAGACAATATACATTGATTGAATTCTAGATCTTTTCTTCATCATTCTTGTTTTTTGAGTTGGGATCCATCCAGTAATAAAGATTTGAAATGAATAAAAGATTAGTGGAGTACTAAGGCAGCATGTTAATGTCATAGCAATGGCTACGCAGTTGGTTCTGCTACGTCCGTCGTAGTATTTGCTACGCCCGTAGCATCTCTTTTGTCGTAGCAAGATTGTTTTATAAAAAGTCGTCTTCTTAGTCATGCATCCTTGAGAGAGCTGTCGTGGCAGTCAACGGATAGGGTTGCGTAGAAAAAAAACGTACTATCATTAAATAATAATAACATTGTCATTAAAGTGCCGTCACCCTCAAAAGGGTCGCATTAATTGTCTTTATAATGTGTCAGCTAATTGTTCTTGAAAAATTCATGTCGTTGTGACAAAAATACTTAATGTTGTGTTACAAAGAGCAACCCCACCTCACGCAGGTTTCCAAAAAATGTAGTAGTTGGTGATGCTATCATAAAAATAGTAATATGTCAGGCTATTTTCGGATAACACTTATATATATAACTCAAGTTAAATAATGTTGTATCTAAACTATTGTGTTGTAGGTAAATAAAGTTAAAGGGTGAACAGCAATGCTTTTAGCGCGTGTTGTTATGCAGCAGCGTGGCGTCGGCGGGGCGGCGGCGGGACGGTGGCGGGGCGGGGGGTGCGCGGTGCGGCGCCCACATAAATTCCGATTTATCGCTAACCTGCCGAACTTTCTGGACGTCTTACTCTGAACCCACCTCCCCACGGAAACCTTATTTTATTTAACTTCTTTTATAGACCGTCCCTTAGTTTCAGTTACTTCGGATAAAGTTAATGAAATCTCAATTCTCTGAATGATATGCTAGACTTTTGTTTACAGCTTGTAGTGGAACTTTAGTAACTGTAGTAAAGATAATAAAATGATAGTAGTGATAAAAAATGGGGAACAAGTCTATATACTTATATCAAGTTAGTGTATTTACACAAAGCTATAAGTATTTTTTAAATCGTGTTATAAAATAGATAATATTCTCAACTAGTATAAAATCATAAAAAAGCTGTTTCTGTACATTAAAGATATTAAAAAAAAACAAGTTAGGGTATATAAATATGTGATACAACAAATATGATTTTTAAAATTCTTGTCTGTTTGTTACGTTGGCGTAAAAACTACTGAATAGATTTTAATTTTGTTATCACTATTAGAAAATATTTGCTTCAACTTAAAAACTGCTAAACTTTTTTTGAGACAGAGTTTGAGATACAGCTTGATCTCCCTGATGCATACAAACCCATACAAAGAAGAGATCATCACTGATTGTTTTTGATTAAATTAATTTTGGGATCCATTTTACATCCTAATATAGCTGGATGTGAGCGAAGC
Source organism: Acronicta leporina (assembly GCA_947256265.1). NCBI lineage: Eukaryota > Metazoa > Arthropoda > Insecta > Lepidoptera > Noctuidae > Acronicta > Acronicta leporina. The sequence goes on from OX366529.1 coordinate 6,274,443, forward strand.
CGCGGGCAAAAGCTAGTAAATAATATAATTATGTAGTCATTTGGATTTGTTCCTCACTGAAAATTTTCAATTGATACTAAATCCATACATGAAAAGGTGAATTATTCTATTTGATATAAATTCATCCAGATAAAAGATGCTAGCTTTCAAATTAAACAGTCCTATTTGGTTTCTGGATTCTTTAAGACTACAGAATAATAAAGCCTCGTCAAGACACAGTAGCAAGAAAATAAGACACAGAAAACACAACAAAGAAACAGAAAAGGAAATTATTTCACATCCGAATAACAAAACACAAAGGTGTAGTTTATTTGCATTCGCACAGCGCTAAGTTATTTTCCAGCGAAAGAAGCGCGAGAAAATAGCCAAGGGAGGGAATTAAAAAAGGCAAATTTAATATTGCCTGTCGATAAATGTAGCGGTCGCTTAACTATAATAACGCAGGTATGTTATGGCGCCAAGTTTCTACGCAAACAAACCAATAAACGTCGCCGCGGAGACAATTTTAGGGGAAGTAAGCAATTATTTATCTTTCATATTGATATATGCGCTGGCGATGTGTGTGTAACGGTAAACCACTCACCTGTTATTGCACAAGTTACTATTATCAGTGGTAATCCTGTTTGTGACGTGGCATGATGATTTTGCTGTCAGTGGGCTCCAAGTCTGCTCTTTTGTGGCAAAATCGGTACACTATCACTCCACAGACAAAGACAAATAACAATTGAACTTCGAATTCGAATGTATCATGAAAATGACATGTACTTTCGACTAGCCCAATGTTTAAATGGAATTATCATACATATTTTACATACAGTCTATCCCAGTTAACTTGTCTTTTTTGGTAAACAAATATGGCGTCCTAGTAACCAGAGACAACTGATAGTGGTTAGATAATGTTGGGAAATCATGAATGAATGACTGAACTAAATACTCTTAGCCAAGACTATTGATGACGGATTCTCACCTTGGCGAGTACTGATTTGTTTTTTCATTTTAAATATGAAGTGAATGTGTGAAGTGAATATGAAGAAATAAAACGACAACTGCAAAACGTTAATTTATTAGTAGTTCCTCTGAAATACACGTGTCAGAATCTTTCGTCAGAAAATTCCGACACATGTATTATGAACCTCTGGTTCGGTGCATCTGATGCAGTATCGTTGTACCCGATAGAGTAAACCCACCCCCACCAGGTGCCCGACAAGGCAGTCCACAAGGACTTTCAATTAGCTTGCCCACCTCGACGAGCAGCACTAGGATAGGAATGCCTACGGAGAATCTGCAGGGCGTCCCGGCTTCGCAGAGGATCTGCTTCCCCGTTTTCCATCGGAGTGGAATTGGCCCCTCGTGCGCTAAGGAACTCCCTCAATCGAGGCCCGAGAGCCGCCAAGGCCGGGCGACCCACTCTTTGCCATGCAAGCCGTCGGGTCCTGGAGCAGTATTTCTGGCCTTGAGACTTCAACCACCACTCATTTCTTCGCCGTTCACCTCGGGAACAACGTCGTCACTGTGGTCCGCAAAAAGTCGACAAAATTCCTAGCTACAACTATTATTGTTCTTAATTCTTATTCTTGTTAATTCCATCTTTAATATTTCATATTCTGATGTCAGCACAGGGTTCATGATTAAAAACGTAGTATGCGAAATAGCAAAAAAATGCTATGGATAATATTGTACACAATATTATTTTTGTGAAGATAAGGACTTTTTGGATTTTTTGCTCATTCACATAAATCAAAATCATTCATTATTTTGTCACATCCCCTAAAATTCGTAGATAATCTAGAGTTTTGAAATGTCAAATTGTCATGATTATTTTATTCTGTGAAAATGTAATTACATAAAATTTCGTTTTTATTAAAAATAATAGACTTTTATAGTGATTTCGAAGCAGTTTTTGGTGTAATTTAAAGTGTATGTGTATAATGTAAGTGTTAATAAAATCGTTTCCTACATCAAGTGCGTGATTAAAGAAAAACTTGTAATTTTCGCATCGGACAGGGTTTGTTTACCAAAAAAGACAAGTCCAAAAAAACGGACTGTACATACATAACTCACGCCTTTCTCCAACAGGGGTAGACAGGAATAATAGATCCTACGATTCTTGTATACTTCAAACATATTACATAACATACCATCACGCCTGTATTCCCCGAAGGGTTAGGCAGAGGCGTACTAATGTCCACCCACAGTTCGCCGGTATGTTTAGGTCCCATGTAATAGGGGGCGAGCCTATTGCCATTAACCGGGCACAAATTTGAGCTGCTACTGGGAATTTCATAGAAAAACCCAATAACACTTTGCTCGACCTGGGAATCGAACCCAGGACCTCTAGCGTAGCAGTCGCACACAGGACCACTTGGCTAATGAGGCAGTTTACATATTACCTACATACATACATAAATACATGGATACATATTTTATTTCGTCTTTATAGCCTTGTCTTGAGCAAACTGCTACGCTAGGGGTCTTGGGTTCAGATTGAGCAGTGTTATTGGGTTTTTCTATGAAATTCTTAGTAGCTGCTCAGAGTTTGGGATTTCTGCCCGGCTCGCTCCCTAATTTTATCTTATCTTATCTTGTGTAGGGCCGAGGCAGCAAGGCCTCAGTGCACTTCGACCCAATGGGATCTTTTGTGCTTCCCCTAGATAATCTATTCCTCATCCCCTCCCAGTTCTACAAACAGCTCTTCCATGAGCTTTATAATGAGGCCTGGAGGTATGATTCTATTAGACTTTCTCCTCTATCGTAGGCGCGTTTACAAACCCAAATTATCACACCTATAGATCATACAAATATTTGTTCCGTGCGGGGATCGAACCCACCGCCACGTATGCCACCTGTATTAAAGAACTTACAGCGACCATTACTAGGTCGTCCGTCCACCTCGTTGAAGACTGTTCTTTGTTGCGATTTTAGATGGGTGGCTCCTTTCGAGAACCCTTTTGCTCCAGTGGCTATCAGTTCTACGATCTATGTGCTCCGTCCACTGCCACTTTTGCCCATGCTTTTCAGTAATGGCGCCAGCTGTTGTGGTTCTTTTACGGATCTGGTTAGTAATGTATTTGTGTTGATTTGTGGTTCGACTTGTGAACTTGAGTGTCTTTATGAGATCTGAGGAGTTTAAATTACCACTTTTGATGAATCACTTTATTAATTCATGAACACACGACCTCAAAACGTGCCATAAATTTCATATATACGATGACCTCTAAGTGTACGAGAAACCTATATAATGCGACTTTGAAGTAGGATTCTATTAAATAAAATTTATTAAATAATTATTGCTTTATAAGTACTTTGAAAGATATGTTCTAATTAAATTATATTTATTTATATGTTACATAATGTACAAAGGCGGTCTTAGTACCTTAGACATTTTCTTTACAGAGAACCTTATATTATATTTACATATCATCTAAATAATTATACTTATCTTAATTGGAAGATATTACTTTTAACTTTATAATATTACTAGCTTCTGCCCGCGGCTTCGCCCCCGTGGATTTTGGTCGGTCATCACATCCCACGGGAATGGGATAAAAAGTATCTTATGTCCGTTTCCTGGTTCTAAACTACCTCTCCACCAATTTTCAGCCAAATCGGTTCAGCCGTTCTTAAGTTATAAATAGTGTAACTAACACGACTTTCTTTTATATATATAGAGATAATTCTACATTTTCTCTTTTTCATAAACTTACATTTAATTTTATCAGAAAGTTATTACCATTTATCGAGAGTCTAGAGTTCTAGACAATAATTTTATTTGAAATCAGTAAAAACGCATTAAAGCCATTCAAATGAGCACTGAAAGTCAATGAAGCGTTATTTTTAAATGTTCAGTCTGCCAACACAATTATTGGCAATCCATTTTCTTCGACAACCTTATTATTATTTAATAAGGGCTGTTGTAATCATCATTTAGAACAATTTTTATTAGGGGACCACCCGTTTGCATTATTTTTGAAATGTGAAGATATTATAGGTTTTCATTTAATGGAAAATTGTTTAAACGCCATCCTACATTGATACGCCCGACGATTTTGCGGTTGATCAACTTTAAACGAATTGTGATTTAGTATATGAAGTTGAGAGTGTCTGAAACTATTGCCTTCATTTGCATTGTGGATTCAAGGAATCTGCGTGTTCGTAGCCTTTGCAAAACGTCAATTTATGAGAAATGGAAAATTTTATTTCGCAATATTATGAAAATGTCTAGCATACCATCGAGATTCAAAGCTCCTCGAACATGCAAAACTACTGGAAAGGCCCGTGGGTGTAAGCGCCACTCACTTAGACAAATTGTTTTCTACTATGTAGGACGCTTCGAGATGAAGTGTCCTCATATTACTCAAATGGAACGCATTCTACTGAAATTTAATATGGGTTTCGTAAACGTACTCTTACATATGAGACAACAAATGTTGGTTTATAAAGAGTATAATGTAGTAAATACCACTGTAAGGTTTGAAGGATAAAAATACAATGAACTAAAAGCAGGGTATTCGAGGAGGTCAAATGGAAACAGCTTTTTCCACTATCGTAACGTCCCGTGTAAAAGCGAACTTAACTGAACTATACAGCACTAGGTACGGCCGGGTTGTGTAACAGGAAGGTTTTAAGTCACGTACCTGTGTAAAAGGACACTTCCAGAACTAACAAATGTTGTGACTTTATTTTTATGTGTAAACATTAGGTTGGCAGCACCGTAATGCGTCCGTGGAGAGACGGAACAGGACACAACACCCCGACCGCAAGCGAAGCAAACTTTCTAATCTTTTAAAGTTATTCTAAGAGAGGTGGAACACACATCCGTCTTGCACACGTAGTAAATTTTGTTTTTGCAGCAACTGACGTTTACAACTTAGTGGCCAGTAGTGGAATCTTCTACAAAATACTGGTAGCAGGTTTTGAACGCGTTGAACTAGTATTTTATGGAACTTTATTGCAATTTCGATAGCATAGTTAGAAAATGGAATCATATGTGTGACGCAGATACACGATCATGGCACAGGATACATTTCAAACTTGTAAAACAGTAATCTATTTCAGATTTGATCATCCCTTAGCAGATTTTTTGTTGTGTTCATAATAGCTAGGAAAGATTTTTCTTAGGAATTCCCCGGAAAAGTCGGCAAATTGTTTGTCAGGTCGCTGGTATGAAGAAATAAATGGATTGATGAGTATTTCACTTATATAGGAAAACTGGCTTGTTACATTTTATTTTTCAATTGTGGTTGGTTTTACTCCAATTGTCTTCATTTTAACATCACTAATTGGCATGCACAGTGTCATTCTCTGAATGCGTGCGCTTGCATAAACAATTTAAATACAATGTGTCTATTTGGATATGACTCGGTGTTTGTCTTAATTATAAATATTTAATAGCTTTACAATTTAAATGTTAATAAGCTTTTTTTTTTTTTTTTTGATATGGACAATAGCTGTTGATTCAGGGAATCTTAACAGCGTAACCGAACTTGGTGGCGAGGCACCGAATGCCTCCAGCCAGGAGCAACTTAAAATTAAGCAACAGCAGCTAAGGGCGTCCCCTGCGGGACACGGGCCTCGGCTTAGGGCGTTGCTGGGGGGGCAGCTAGGGACGGCTGGATCTGGTTTAAATTATTATTAGGGACTAATTTAAAGCTACTGGCTCGGCGCGGGCCGGCTCGAGCAAGGGTCGGGGGGGGGTTACCATTACTGGGTCTTCGCGACGGGCCTCGCAGGCGAGGACGGTAAATCGGGCGGCGGTTAATAAGCTTTAATAAATAATAATTATTTATTGAAGATTGTGGATTGTGGAATAATTGAAGACTTATAAAGTTATTTAGTGAAGGAAAAATTCGACTCGCAGGCAGGATTCGAACCTGCGTCTTCTGGCTAGGTACGCCAGACGCTATGACCACTAAGCCACCGCGAGTCTCACCTGCCATGTCGAAATTTGCCTTCACATTCTCAACTTACGTCTTAAAGGTGACGACGCGGTGGCTTAGTGGTCATAGCGTCTGGCGTACCTAGCCAGAAGACGCAGGTTCGAATCCTGCCTGCGAGTCGAATTTTCCTTCACTAAATAACTTTATAAAAATTAGCATAAAAAATGCAAAAAATCACAAAAAGTTAATTGAAGACTTCTCATAATTTTTAAGTAACCCTGAATGAGCTTAAAGTTTTATTGGAATAAATTTTATAAATTCCCAAATATTCAAAAAACAACCTCTAAAAACTGATCACCGTACAACAATATACATAAATTTCCATCTGGTCAACAGATAAACTAAGTATATGTATATTATTCTATCTCCTGGCGAAACACCGAACGTGTTACGAAGTTGACTGAAGCCGGTGTAAATAAATAATATTTGAAATACGAATTCTAGTGGCAAATCTTCTTTTGTGGCGGTAATCTTCGCCTCTCGTCACCTGACAGATTTTATTTTTGATTCTTTCCCATTCCTCTGCACGATTTCGAAACTGAAGGCGAAATTCTAGACGAAATTATTTTGCTGCTACGTGATGACGTGATACGGATTTGACAATATTACGTTCTTTTTTTGAATAATTTAAAGTGTGAATAACTTTATTTTGTTTTTAAACGTTTCTTAGAGACACTAGCGTATATCATAAGTCCTATATCTAGGAAAAAATAGAAAAAATAAATATTTTATCAGTTTCGAAACACAAAAGCGTAACAAGTACAGAGTTAATTGTTGGACCGTGGCTTTAAAACGATAAAGTAACTCTGTAATAAGTAACTTTATAGTTCAAACACTCTACGTTCTAGGAAAGGAATACACAGAGCTGCTGTGCAACAGGAATTTAGAATTTGCAGGCATTTACGAACTTACTTACTGTTACCGACTTAGTTCCTGTGTATCACATTTGTGTATGGCTATCAAAGGGAAATTCAAGAAGTATGATGGCATTGTTGTTGTAATATTGAGGAAGGGAGGAGTAATTTTTCCAGGCGCCCTTGTTGATCTGTGATTACTTTGGAAGTATTTTGCTGTTTTAAAACATCAGTGGCATATACTCATCAGTCTAGTGGTCTTGGGCCTGTAGACAAGTGACAATCTGAAGTTCGAATAGACAAATGAATAGAAAGAAAATGTATGGAGATGACATTAGTACACGCTCGATTTGTCTAGCGTTCATTCTACTTCTGTCGAGGGTCTGAGTGCGACTGCTACGCTAGAGAGCCTGGGTTCGATTCCCAGGAGTTATTGGGTTTTTCTGTGAAATTCTCAGTAACAACTCGGGGTTTGGAATTTGTGCCCGGTTAATGGCAATAGGGGTCGCCTATAATATGGGACCTAAAAACATATCGGCAATCTGTGCGTGTACATTATTACGCCTCTGCCGAACCCCTTGGGGAATACAGGCATGATGGTGTTGAAGTGGCATATAGGTTCTATACAGCGCGTTTATTGTATAACGGTTCTAGAGAGGCGCAGGCCTGTCATTTATGTGAGACATAATTATGTATTTAGCCGATTCAGTACGAAACTGCTTTTACCGCTTAAAAGTTTTATATAAAATGAGGCCTTTCCTATCCGAATCACTGCGCGAGCAACTAGTTGAATCCCTAGTTCTATCTAAATTAAATTACACTGACACCGTGTATGGTCCGCGCTTATTGGCTCGCACAGATAGACTGATACAGCGATTGCAAAATGCATGTGCCCGCTTTTGTTATAAAATTCCCCCTCGAAGTCACGTGACCCCCTTTTTAAACCAACATTTGACGCTTAAAATGAAATCTAGACGCAAAATGCATTTAGCTTGCCTTCTGTTTGGTGTCATCAAATATCAGACACCCGATTATCTGTTTAATAAACTTAGTTGGGTCACTAACAGGCGAGAATGCGCAAACAGGCAATGTTCAAAACAGCTTTCAATTCAGTCTCATTCCACAGCAGCTTTTAGAGGCAGTTTCCGCTACGCAGCGGCCAAAATATGGAATAACCTGCCCCCACCCATAAGAACTTCTAATACCATCGGTACGTTTAGGCAACAATTAAGACAGTATCTAGGTGAAGGACAGCGGAAACTAGATATGGTTAAATTGAATATATCACTAATTTAATAATATAATTTAAATGCAAGCTATTTATCAATTCATCTTTTCATTAATATTATCATAAACTAATTCTATTAAATATTTATCCCTATATATCCTGTTTTTGTTTTATTTAGATATTTAGGTAGTTATTTTAAGTTATTTAAGTTTTAGATAGTAATTGAACAGTTATATTTCTTATTTAAACTATTTAAGTAATTATTATTCTAATAAATGTATGTAGGTATATTAGATTACTTCGTGATGATTTTTATTAAATTTAATTCATTATCTTAATTTATTTATTGGTTACTTATTTTTTTAAGATAGGGTGACCTAGTGTACGGGGTCTTTTATATGTGGCCCGACCGGCTGCATGCAGCATTGTGGCTTTGTCATTGCTTTGCATGTAATGCCTCATTATTCGTAGTTTGGCTAAATCTATACACATAATGATAAATATTATAAATTACAAATATCTATTTCATTCACTATACATACCTACATATATTGATATTGATGTCTATAATTATACTTATCTAAAACTGTAAAATGTATGATCTATGTATCTATAACGTTTATTTATTATTTATTTATTTTAGTAAAATCATTATATTTTTATCCTTTTTACGCACATCAAAACTCATACACGCTATTAAAACTTGTTTGCATCCGGGGCGCCTCAGATATTGAGGCTCAGTTGAAAATCAGCGCTAGGCACTAGCTGCCTGGCATATGCTGAACGGGGCCTATTTGCCACAGCCGTGAGGCACAATAATTTAGTCTTTTCTCTATTTTAATATTTTTTTGTTTTCTCTTGTAAATGTGCCTTGACTGTGTCAAATAAACTTTATTTCTTTCTTTCTATCTGGAAAAAAAACTGAGGAGGCCTTTACCTCAGTAGATATGCAGAGTTACATGACTCACAATTTGGTTTTCGTCCTGGGCTGTCAACTGAGAGTGCAATTTATGCGTTGAAGCACACTTTCAAGTACTATACAGATACGAAAACACCAGTGTATGCCTGTTTCCTGGACCTGTCAAAAGCCTTCGACCTGGTTTCGTATAATGTCTTATGGGAGAAACTGAGAGAGGCAGGCATTCCTGACTTGTTAGTATCCATACTCTCCTTATGGTATGAGAAACAGAGAAACTTTGTGAAGTGGTCAAATACATTGTCTGACCCCTATAAACTCGAGTGTGGTGTTAGGCAGGGTGGTCTTACGTCCCCAAGGTTATTTAACATTTATGTTAACAAACTACTTGTGGAGCTCAGCAGCACACATGTTGGATGTCACGTGGATGGGGTTAGTCTAAATAACTTGAGCTACGCAGACGACATGGTGCTGCTGAGCCCTTCAATATGTGGAATTAGAAAATTGCTTTCGATATGTGAAGTTTATACCGAGCAACATGGGCTGAAGTACAACCCTATGAAAAGTGAATTGTAAGTGTTTAGAGGAAAAAATAAAAGTCCATCATATGTCCCGCCCATAACACTAAACGGGTCACTTTTACAGAGAGTAACACAATTTAAATATCTAGGTCACATTGTAACTGAAGATTTAAAAGACGAATTGGATATGGAAAGGGAGCGCAGGGCGTTAGCTGTTAGAAATATGGTTGCTCGTAGGTTTGCTGGTTGTTCAGTACTTACCTGTTATAATCACACTTTTCAAGGCTTACTGCTAGACATTCTACACCAGCAGCCGATGGGCTAATCATACCCAAAAAGCGAACAATACCCTGCGCATCCAATACAACAATGCTTTCAGGATGATGGTGAAGCTTCCTTCTTACTGTAGTGCATCTGGAATGTTCGCGGATGCGCACACAGACGACTACTTCGCGATTATGCGTAAAAAAGTTGCGTCGCTACTACGCAGAGTCAGGGAAAGCTCCAACAGCATCCTGAGGGTGTTCGCGGATAGACTGGCTGGGCCTACACTGAGTAGATTTATCGAGTTGCATGTCATGCAGTCAGCTCGATAGACCTACCTATGTGTCTATGTTTTGTGTTGTTTAACTTTAAATAGAAATATGATTACTACTAACATAGTTTTTAAGTCATTTCTGTTACTAACACGATATGGGCCTTTGTGTCTGATAATAAAACATTTTTATTTTATATTTTTTTTTATTTACTCAGGACTGGAGTAATACAGCGTTAATAAGGCGTTTAATGAGTTCGAAAATCAAATCGATCCTTAGTTCAATTATTTAAAAAAACAAACAGCGCAGCCCTTTCCCTGTCAAAGGAAAAATGAATTGTGGACTGCCCTCAAAATCGGTCTAATCTTCGTTCATTTGTATGCGGGGCGACTTTGGAATAGTCACCTAATTAAAAAGAGTCGCCTTTGTGATGCAGATACGTTGGCAGGCGCAATCAAGTCCCTGCTTATTTTACCAGAACCTTTCAAATAATTACCTGATCGTATAACCCTGCAAGTATTTCCTGAAGTTTTCCGTAGTCATTTTAATTAAAGAATCACTATTGATACGCAAAAACAAAGACGTAAAAAATAAAAGTGTGTTTTTGATTAGGAATATTGGATTTCGTGCAGCGGCTAAATTAAAATACTATAACTAGTTGATGACGTACTCGGAAGTTTCTGTGAACTAGCCACATATTATAGTAGTTTTAACAAATGTCAAAAAAGATTCATTTTGAAAGATCGTGTTAAGTTGTACGTCTTAATGTCAATCATTATTTTTATACAATACTAGCTTCTGCCCGCGGCTTCGCCCCCGTGGAATTCTGTCTGTCATCACATCTCACGGGAACGGGATAAAAATATCCTATGTCCGTCTCCTGGTTCTAAGCTACCTCTCCACCAATTTTAAGCCAAATTGGTTCAGCCGTTCTTAAGTTATAAATAGTGTAACTAACACGACTTTCTTTTATATAGATTTATTAAATACGGCGTAATTCTTTAACCCATAGGTTGGTTTATGAATAAAAAAACTTGTCTTGCTCGTGTCTCGAGGACTAATTATAAAGATGTAGAACGATCAACTTCACTGAAATCTGTTTTTATATTAATTGCCTCTCTTAGGCATTCTGCCCATAAAATATGTGTCTTTACACACATTTACAAATTAATCATGCTGGCAAGTAATGAATAAACATTTCTACCAAAAACTATTTTTATAAAAAAAATCTACTAGTAATACAACTTTTAAAATATTAATTAAACATTCATGTTGCATGTTATTTATAACAAAAAGTATACAATAATAGTTACTTTATCTTATCATGTAATCAATATATTATACTGTTTTTTTTTATTTAGCATTTTAATTCAATCGCGTGTCAAAGAAATTCATAATTATAATTTATTACAATAATAGTACGGCTTGGAACATAAATAAATTAGTAAGCGTTTCATGTTAACAGAACCTTCAAAAATGTTATTTATTATAATTTGTCCTAATTATTTTAAATGTTGTTTACGTAAAATTAATTTTGTATTGAGCACGTTTTTATTAAAGGGATCCTTTTCGCATTTATTATTATAAGAAATATTTGAATGAACGTTGAATAATTTATTATGTAAAGTACCTACTGACATATTTACGTTATGTTTCGCTGTTATTCGGGTATATTGAAGAATACTTTCCACAGATTATTGCCTATTCTTTCTCAGTAGTATTAATGGCAATAGGCTGGCCTGCTGTGGGTGTACATAAGTATCTTTCTGCCTAACCCTTCGGGATACAATTATACAAGCGTGATGGTATGTCGTATTTGTTCTCTAAGATTTTAATCTGTGTTTATATAATGCGCACTATAATGTAACCAAAAAGTTGCCCGGAAATTATTGTTTGAAATTAAGCGTTTACAAAAATGTGGTCTAAAACTTGCGCACTCGCAAAAGGAGTAAGTTAGTACGATGACAGTTTCATGAGATGCCCGCCGAGGGTCATTTGCAAGCAGCCCGACCGCTCTAGAACTTGGTGCCGCAAACCACGTGTACGCTGTTATTGCATTCTGCGATGCCTAAACGTCACTTACCCACTACGAATGGAGTTTGAGCAACTACTTGTCTGAGCTTGTTCCTCCGAGTTACCGTCTATTGGATTTTTATGAATGAAACATCGAAATTAGATGAACTGAGAACTTTATCTAGGCCAGAATTTGTATTCGCAATTCGAATATTTGACTATCTTTTTGTGGTTTTTTTTTTGCAATTTGCATGCTAATATTATAAAGTTTATTATATGTATATAAATTTATATATATAATATATATAAATTTTAGTGAAGGAAATATTCGACTCGTAGGCAGGATTCGAACCTGCGTCTTCTGGCTAAGTACGCCAGACGCTATGACCTCTAAGCCACTGCGAGTCCTACCTGCCATGTCGAAATTTGCCTTCACATTCTGAACTTACGTCTTAAAGGTGACGTCAGTAACATCTATTGAAAGGCAAGTCACTTTGCCTCTCAACCGACATGACTTACCTTACGGTTAGTTCTATGTCTTACGATGCTACCATACCTATTAACTATCTTTTTATTTAACTTTTGATAGTTAACTATCTTTTTGTGTTTTTTTTGCAAAAAAACCACTAAAAGATCGTACGACGTAAGACGTAAGTACCTTTAAGACGTAAGTTCAGAATGTGAAGGCACATTTCGACATGGCAGGTAGGACTCGCGATGGCTTAGAGGTCACAGCGTCTGGCGTACCTAGCCAGAAGACGCAGGTTCGAATCCTGCCTGCGAGTCGAATTTTTCCTTCACTAAAATAACTCGAATATTTGAATTGTTCCACTTCGTTTTAATTTGCGAAAAAGCATGAACTATGTTCGGTAACAGTCTTAAATAAAATATGTAAATTACAATGATTGAATAAAACAGGAAGAATATGTACATGCCCATAATACGACGGTGTGTGTTACGACCCATATAATAGGGTGCGAGCTTATTACCACTCACCGGGCTCAAATCTTAACTGCGAGCAGGAATGATTTTCTAAAAAATCCTGTAAAATATTGCTCTACCTGAGAATCGAACCCAGGACCACACGGTAGGACACAAATATTCAGCAATTAGCGTAACTGTCAATCCAGTTTTAAATCGACAATATGGAACATTATTGGTGTATATTATTGATGCAATTTAATAGTTACTAAGCACTTAAAAACACTGACCTACTCCGACACGGAGGATCTGCTAGTAGTTGTAAAATAGCCGTAAGACAATATTAATTTTATTTTCGCTAAGTTTATGTACATTTACCACATAAATAATTGCAAAATTAATGTATAATTTAAGTACAGAAATCGCCTGAAATACAGGTCCAAGCCTAGTTCAGGCAATTCCTCCATAAATCCTAGATTGTAGTAAGCAAAATATATAGGCCAAGTAACATTCTAAGTTAACTATTGTTATAATTATTTTACTGTACCTATAAATGTATTAGCTAGTAGTTACTTGTAAGATTGACTATGTATTTGAATTTTTGAATAAAGAATTTGAATTGAATAGGAATTTCGGTGCGGTCATGACTCGAATGGATTATTGTAGCTCACACGATATTGGAAATGACACCGTAAGATTCTCTCTACCTTTACCAGTCTTATTTTGTTAGTCCAACCAGAAATAGCGCAGGATCTTACTCAAGGCGACTGATTGTGATGTCCGCAAAACAATTACTTAGTAGTTCTGAGAACTGGCCAATACTGAAGGATTGTTCGTCCTAAAATTAAACCGGTTCTTGGAACTTTGGTGTGATACTTCCCGAAATAAATATAATAAGATATAACTATCATTGAAGACACAAAATGAAACGGGTTATTTGAACTATGGATAGGTTTCGATATCCTAAGCATGGTGATTTGTGCAGAGATAGAAACTATATTCAACCGCTCCTTAGTGACGCCGCTCCGCTTCCACGAAACACAATAAGTGTTTCGTGTGAGTATTTTTGAAAAATCTATAAAATGCTGTTTTATATGTCTACTAATGCACGTTTACTTGTATTTAAGCAAAATGTATAGTTTATAGTTAAGTACATAATTACTTTGTAAAGACAGTGTCGCTTGAATAAACACTGAAGGTACGGTGTACTTTTCCGAACATTTGTGAGCGCAGAGGGCGTGCTCGTCGGGCAGCGCGCAACGCCCTCTACCGACTAATGAATAACATGCAAATGACGGTGTCTAATGAAAACCACACTCGGCTCTTTGGTGACTAAACTTTTCATAAAGTTGGAGGTCAGTAACATGAAACTTGTGGAGCAACCAACGTGATATGAACCAAAAGCAATGAACTGTGATACTCGACTCCACGGAATATTTTAAAATTAATATATTATATAAAAGAAGTGGGATTTCACCTGCTTATATTTGTATTACTGCCCTACTCTCCTTCGCAATAATATATGCTACGTACGTAGTATATGGCGTAGCATGTTGTGTAGCATCACAACATGCTACGCTATATACTACACAGCATGCTACGCGCAGTATGATAGGTACACTATATACTGCGTAGCATGCTACCCTATATACTATGCAGCATGCTACACAATATGCTACGAAAGACACTACGCAATGTCCTATACAATATGCTACACAACATGCTACGCTATATACTACGCAGCATGCTACGCAGTATGCTACGAAAGACACTACGCAATATGCTACGAAATATCCTTTCCTATTATGCTATGTTCTTCAATCTGCTGTTGAAAAGGAAATAATTTCACTGCACAGTTTGTTATGCCGCATGCTACAGATTAAAAATGCTACGCAATATGCTAAGCGATATGATAAGCGATAATATAGCGAATATAACATGATGTAAAAATTATTGGAATCGATTCAGTTACTTATTCTGAACAAAACGTTGGGTTTCGTATATACTAAAATAATATTTATATAAAACACCTTTTTGATATTGTGATAAGGAAGGGATAGGGGGGTTAAATCGGACTAGTTTCAATATAATTTTCTCCTCAGTCCTTTGCATATCTACGTTGGCTTCGCAAGTGCACTCTCGTGTCTAGCGGTACAGTCATTAATTAAACTTTTTTTAATGTCGTTTGCCCCACACTAGGATTTTCTCCTTTATCGTGGATGCTTATAGAAATACAAATTCTCACATATACAAGCACCTAGACTCAGAATAACTACCTGTAGGTCATACTAGTATTGATTCCGTGCGGGGATGGAAACCACAACCTTAACGTAGAAGCTCAGCTGCTATGTCAAAAGTGTCAAGTATGCAGTATCTCCATATACACCATTATCATGCTCTGTTTACATACGCATACAGTCAAGTGTTGGCTGGCGCAGGATGCTTGCTAACAATCAAGACGAGCTGCAGCAAGTGGGTTTGCGTGTAATCGCCCTTGGACACACAGGATTTGCATATCCATTGCGATATGTAAGCTACCGACCAACATTGCAGACGCTGCTCAATCGCATACACTATTCATTATTGATTCCTGAATGTTGAGACTAAGTGAGAAATGTAAAACTATTAGTTTATTATTTTTTCCCTAAATTAGTAAGCACTTTGAATAAAAAAAATGTAAATTACAAAACGCACATAAATAACCGAATTTATATTAAGCTGTGAATAGCTAAAGTTTCTTTTTATATATTTGTAGTTCAGGTATGGTACATTTTGGACTGCCCAGCATGTAACGGGAAACCATAGACCTTGGCACAAAGTCTGCCATTTTACTGTGTTGATAATCTTATCATAATACAATGTTGAAAACTGTGTAAAAATACTGATTTTTTATCGTTTTGTCTATGAAATCTGCCAGTCCCTTCGCGATCCTTGATCTAGGTTTGAAACCATAAACGTTGACAATACATATACAAGGTATCATTGAAGTAAGATAATATTCTTACTCTAAGCAAGGTATGCTCTAAAAATATATTGGATTCTACATAGGTATGACAATAGTAGATTTACGTGACAGAAGGACCTCTGTTTTATATTGCAGATAAAGTTCTTTAGATCCGATTGAAGGCGAGACGTCGAGACCCCGATTCAATTGTTGTTTAGAACTTCACAATATGGGAAATTGACAATATGCTCTCTTCGAAGGGACCTGTTGCGATCCAACTTTGTCAAACGGTTTTATTCATCTCCGAGTGACTGTTTGTTGAGTAAGTTTATTACACGCGAAGAAGGTATTATTAAATATCTTTATAGGTTGATACATCAATATATATTTAAAGACAATTTCAATAGGTGTACATGAATATATATGGTTTTTGTGTCCCATGTAATATAAACTCGAAAAATTGAAGAATTTCCTAACATACTTCGAACCCAGAAACTCACACTATCCAGTGAGGCTTGCATTGGAGACACTAGCATTTTACGAGTATAAAATATTTTTAAAAGTGTCATAATTCGACTATAATTTTATAATTACACAGATTACTCGTTGAAGTTTTTCCTTTCTAAAATATTCTAGTCTAGCTTTGAAGATGTTAAAATATACAAAATTTAATTTTCACAACATAGTAATAATTTACAAAATAACACGGTCACGCCTGTCTTACCCGTAGGCAGAGGTACGTTACATCCATTCTTTGCCTGTCTATTTTGGTTCCATGCACGTTCCAGGCACTTATTAATTAAAGTTTATTTAATATACAGATCTTTGCAAATTTCAACGTATGACTACATACATACTTGGATTTTTATGATTATTGCTTCCTTTTGTTTCGTTTATTTTGTTAACAATATAAGAAAAATGAAAAAGATATGCAAGAAACCATAATAATGCTAAAAATTTAACTATTATTATTAATTCGTAAAAATCAAGTCATTATTATGGCTGACTAGCCTTATTTTTGAGATATTATTTATACCTGCTACAAGTTCATGTTGAAATCTTATTCTCAGTTGTAAGCTTTCAACCTAAGCTTAAGCTGAGCTGAGTTTACACCTGTATGCACTACTTACATGCTACATTTGCATAGTGATGTTGGCAAGTCTGCCTCCAAGCAAGGTTACAATAAAATAAAAAAAAAACAAAGAGAAACCTAGAAATCTATGTAAATGTTAATTTATAAATGTATTCACGAGAAATTAGGTTTTATGCAAATACATAGTTTAATGAATTTATATCTAACTGCTATCTGTCGGTTTCAAGCGCAACTGCTTCGCTAGAATTTTTGTATTAAATTCGTAGTAGCAGATCGGTTGTATTTCTTTAGTTTCTGAGAACTTTTGGAGTGCTTGCAACATCATTTCGTGATATAAATAGTAGTTACTTCTGAAGCAATTATACCACACATAGTCATTTAATTTCTGCAGTAGTTACATCAGTAGCTGCATGTGAATATTCAATGATTCGAAGATAGTCCTGAATGAATTCAAATAAAAGCAAGGACCTCCTAAGCGGTTATATAACAACAAGAGGTTACGAATAACGTTTGAACCAAAATCGCTTACCGATTGCACAGACGAGTACAATGATGCAATTGGTTGGAAAGCTATTGAATTTCAGGTATTCCCTCGCTTGCAGTTATAACAACAATCATATCGGAACTATTTTCAAGCGGATGACCAAACGTTATTAAACGAGTTCCTATTTTGAAATTTCAATTTATTTGTATTTGTATTGTTTTTTACTATTATAGTGCTGCTCACGGGCGGAGAACGTAAGCGGAAAAGGCGTTGCCTTAACCTCAAAAACCGTAGATATAATTGTGTCATCCATGAAACGGACAAGGGACTGAGGGATATATTTTTTACGTTAGAAAACTTCCAGAACTAATATTTCGTTCAGAACCCGTATAAGTGAGAGCCAATGAATTCCTTGAATGAGATTGCCACATCCCTAAAATGTTGCGTTTAAACATTTTAGTGATGTGGCAATCTCATTCAAGCGAAAAGACGCGTAATGAACGAATGAGGTGAAGCAAATAAGAAATAACCACAGCTTAAACACAGACTATACTGTATATTATTAACCTAAAGACGAAATTGCGGCCCTAAACAAAAATGAAATACATTACGAGCGAATACGGTCCGTTTATCATACAGTGAAAATCTGCTCGTATAAAAGACATTAGACTTAGTAATGTTGTCAATATGGTCTATTTTACATTGTTGGTTTTCGCTAAGGTGAGTGACACCATCGCGTATGGTAATAGAGGGTTGTGTGATTTGCGCTCATGAGATTCAATTTCACGCACCTGTATGATTGACGGGGACATTATGCAGGTGTTCAGCCCTCCACATAATTTACTATTTTATCATTTCTCGTGATGTCGTTTGTTTCGTAGGGAATTATATTTAATGTTGAATATTACTGTAAAGAAAATATTTAGGCTGTGTACATTGCGGTATAATTTAGCACATTATCATTCCACTTTTAGACACGGACCTGTTCTTATAACGAGATAAGGTTATAGCTACCACACAGGCTTTAGTAGGGGTACCTATACTAAGGGTAATTCTGGTAGGTACTTAAAACTGTTCATAATATAATACCAATCCAGTCTCAATGTATATATTATAATAACACAATAACATATATTATAAGAACATGTCGAATTGTTTTTTTTATTATTAGCCAACGTTTAACGTAAACATTTTAATTTGTACTGTTATTAAATCTCAAATGTAACCGTTGAGTTATTTACGGCGTTGAGATTAAGTTGGAATTATATTTTGAATATTATTGGAGTACCTACCATAATAAAATAACTTCTGATGTACACCCACATAATAGGTAAGCTGACGTCTCCTAACTTGAAAATATCCCACGAGGGAAATTCAGTGAAAACTCAAGTAAAAACTCCTTGATTTAGCTCAATAATGTCAGATGTGATACGTTTATAGCGAGACCACCTCTTCAGTTGACTCTTGCAATTTGCACAAACTGATAAAGTAGACCATAATATATAACTACAACTTTTTAATATAAAGAAATAGTGACTAGCTGAGCGTGGGGTTATGGTTTCGATCCACAGGGCAAACGGAATTCATCAATGAATTTGAGGTTAATTTCAATTACGCGTCTCTATTATTATGGGACATACGTACATTAACGGCAAACTGTGATTGTAAATACACCTCTACCTATACGCCCGGGAGTGCAAGCGTGATTGTATGTTATGCACCATAATTTAATGTTGATCTGATATTTAAATAAAGTACACAATGTTATTTATTTCAGCAACCTATTTATCACGTAGGATAGTTAGCATAGCTCACTGCGAATTAAAACTTAATTCTCTGTACGTTTTATGGAAAGAATGAATGATATTAACGCTATGATAGCTCAAGATGTAATTATTCTTATAATCCACGCCTGAAAATTTCAAATAGAGATAAGTCTGTTTTACAAATTACTAGATAAAACATTTTTAGGATTCCGTAAGAGACAAGGCAAGCTAAATAAAACAATTAAATAAATAATTATGAACGGTTATGGTATTGTATATGCGGATTAGTATATTTATTTATTTTTATGAAATTGGATCAAGAATGATGGGTGTCGAGCAGGATCCAAAGATTTAGAAGGAAAAGGGGAGGCTTTTGCCCAGCTGTGGGAATTCAATTATACATTAAGTACGCATATTTATTTAGAGACCGTTACTTAACGAAATTTAGTAAATAATAACTCCATCTCATTTAAATCAGCAAAATACATACATACATACACTCACGCTTTTCTCCCACAGGGTTAGGCAGAAACTATAGACCGCCACTTGCTACGATTCCTGCATACTTCTTTTGCTTCTGCCACATTTATAATGTGGCTTAGCTACGTTGAATGTTCAGGGAGGTATAAAAGAGAAAATTTACAAAATAAAAATGCAAAAATCGTAAATTAATTCTCCTGTAAGTACGTAATAATTATTCATGTACAGTTTATTATTATTAGTAATCATGTATAAGTGTTATGACGTAGTAGAATTGTATAATCCGGTATTTTACATAACCGCTGGCTGCTTTACAATAACAAAATAGCTATTTTGTAAAGCAGCTAGCAATTATGTAAAATAGCGAATATTACAGTTCTACTGCGACATTTATGCCATATAATAAAAACGAAACCCTCTTGGCCACTTTCTAAATTCGCACTAAGTTTGCAGTCTACGAAGATAAACTTATTTTTTTTTATTATTTCAAAAGGTTTTAGCTTAATGACCCGTATTAAGTCTACAAATAATAATTATCTAGATTATGTTCTTTTTACAAATTATCTGCACAAGATTTATGTAATTTGTTGATTGTTTGATTAAGATTCGGCAGAATATTTTTCATTCATCTTCTTTTACAAATAATATAAGATATTATGTGCACATTTATTGTTACTGCAAAATAAAACCAAAGCTCTCATTGGTTGATGCGTTTTTAATGTAATCCACCTGATTACTTGTTCCAGAAGACCAGAAGACAGAAGAATTACTTGGTGGTAGGATCTTTTTTTATGGAATATGGGGGCAAACGCTTGCAAATGGCAAATGGTAAGCGATTACCGCCGCCCATGGACGCCCGTTGTCCGCCTTTTAAAAGGGTTTGAGCCTCCGGTATCCTCACTCACTCAGCGAAACACAACGTAAGAGTTGTTTCACGCCGGTTTTGTGTGAGGCCGTGGTCACTTTGGTCGAGCCAACCAATTCGTGCCGAAGCATGGGGAATGTTTTGGGGACTTAAACTTTCGATTGGAAAGCACAAACACCTAATTATATACTTATTGTACCTAGATTATAAGGTACTCTTTCAGGCTCTGGCTCACAAATTCAAACAACAAAACTGGTTTGCTTCGGTTTTATATAGGCGAGAGTGTGGTGCATACCATTACACCTGTATTCCGCGAAGGTTTAGGCAGAGGTGTACCCACAATTAGTATATTTCCGTCCTATGTACCTAAAAAGGGGCGAATGGGTAGCTACGAGTAGATAGATATACCTACTATATAGTTTTTAATCTTGTAAGTGGAAAATTAGACGCGATCGCAAATACAACGAATAACTTTTTGGCTTCTATATATAATCACTACAGACGGTCATAAAAGTCGTTTTTATAACAGATGAACGCATAAATTGGGGTTCAGGTAGAATTATCGTTATTACTTGTCATATTACCCAGTCCTTTACCTACAGGATGAACTTGTAACTGTGTTCTATAACGAATCGTGAATAGCTAGCAATTGTTGGCGCGACTATCTCGCAACAGACTGTATGAGAAAATAATGTTCGAATGAAGTGCTATTGTTATGGCTCTCACAAAGAATTTCTCCGACAAAGTGCTCCGGGCGAACGTTTGTTGTACTAGAATTACTTTTTGTTTGAACTTCATTCATCAGCTCGCTATGGTGTTTACAATGAGATAACTGTTGGTGGGCCGTAGGCTTTTCCTTATCGGCATTTTTTTACACAGCGTGTTACGTCACTATGACATAGTAAGAGTCACATTCAAAGTGTTTATTTCAAATTAAGTTAACATAATATATGAGTTGCCTCATATAACTATATGCTTCGTATAACTGCCTCATTAGCCAAGTGGTCCCGAGCGCGACTGCTACGCTAGAGGTCCTGGGTTCGATTCCCAGGTCGAGCAAAGTGTTATTGGGTTTTTATATGAAATTTCCAGTAGCAGCTCGGAGTTAGGAATTTGTGCCCGGTTAATGGCAATAGGCTCGCCCCCTATTACATGGGACCTAAACATACCGGCGAACTGTGTGTGTACATTAGTACGCCTCTGCCTAACCCTTCGGGGAATACAGGCGTGATGCCGTGATGGTATGTTATATTAATATATGAGTTTGACATCATTTTGATCAGGAGGTGCATACGACTACTTACTTATTTTATAAAATGTAAAACCCATCATTAATCAATCCGTGAAACTCGTCATTATTTATTTATGATGAGTTGCGATAGTACCAATTTTCAGGTCTTATCTTTAAAAACACTCGTTAGTCTCTTACAAACATCCAGCATCTATCACCTCCCTTAAAATGTGAAAATCCCAAAACCCTGAAACACGACTTTATTTCTGATAACGTTATTTTATTAAACTCCTATTTTCGCTATACGGTGGGATTTTGATTGGCCATCCTTATATCCTTTAAAGACACTACAGTTGGTAAGTAATAGTGAACTGCGAGCATACGAGAACTTTTTTATAAATAAAAATATTATTTATTCAAGGTTCATCAACCTACTAAACACAAATTACAGACATGCATAATATTTAGGATCATATTTAACAAATTAAGGGCCACTTGCACCAAATTCTATTTAAATCATTATTTTATGCATTTAGTTAAATATGTTTAACTCCATAAACATAACACATTTAAGATCGTCTTGCACCAAGTCTGTCTTATGTCAATTTAGTTAAATGAATTGAACATGTCGATAAAACAGTTCTCTACGTTTAAACGTATTTAAGAAGTTAGTGCAAATGGCCCTAAATGTTCAAAATAAACATATTTAAAAAGAAATAATTAATTTTAGGCTTCTTCACTTTAGGCAGATTTAGGTAAGTTTAAAAGTCCCCCAAGCACGAGCAGTTAGCAATGCCTAACTGTCAAAGAAAACAAAGATCATCTAGTCTAAAGCGCTGTATGAAAACATTTACCTTCTGGGGGGCTAAAATCGTCACTTTTGAGGAATAAGAACATCATTCAGCATTGTATAGGGTTTTCGTATGCAATAACAAAGTCTCCCGCCGCGTCTGTCAGTATGTCTGTTAACGAACTCAAAAACTACTGAACAGATTTCAATAAGGTTTTCAGTAATGGATGGCGTGATTCATGAGGAAGGTTTTAAGCTTTTTAACGTTATGCTACGGCTCTTAGGAAAGGGGCTACACGGGTGAATCCTCGGATGGGTCGTTAGTTAATATTATAAATGCGAAAGTAACTGTTTGCCTGTCTCTCCGTCACACTTTCACGCCTAAACCACTAAACTTTTGGTGTGATATAGATTTGGGCATGAAAAGGACGTAGGCCACCTTTTGTCTCAAAAAGTCCTGAGATATGCGAGTGAAACCGCAGGCAGCAGCTAGTACTGAATATTCATGGCACGTTATGTAGCTGTGTGTCTGTGAATCATATCAAGTAGCCATTTTAGGTCCCCGGCAGCGGTCCCCGGCAGCCAAGAAGGCTTCACTGTGTTAATTCAAATATTACGGTAGCTATTTTTCTCCGTGTTGTCGCGCAACGCGTAAAATTTCAACGTCTCATGCGCTAACTTTATTTTATCACCCGCAAGTTTAGAGCGTTGCTTTAATTGTGGGCGACATCCGTCGAGTTAATGTGAGTGGGAAAGTTATCTTAATTAAACGAAGCTCAGCCCGGGACGTTTGTCGCACGGCTTGTGGACATACCTACTTCTTCTCGCGGGATACCGACTGGGGTACGCGGCGAGGGTACCTTGAGATGCGACTACGGGATAACTAATACTACTACATTCGCTACAGGTCCTGGGTTGTATTCTAGGGCAAAGTGTTATAGGATTTCCGAACATAATATATAGTAATTATTACTTGCTGTTGCTCGCAGAATTCGCATCTCATAGGATTTTTTGAGACCTAATAAAAACTACTACAGTCTACTAAACGTAGAGCCTATGACCTGCTCCAATGTGTAATCTATCTATAGTCTCTAAATAGTCTCTAACCTATCTCTCTCTATACATAGATCTGTAAAAAGTCATCAAAATTGGTTCAATGGTTTATGTGAAACATAACAAGTTGACAGATAGACAAAATTGCTTTCGCATTAATAATATAGCCTGCCTCAATAGTCTAGACGTCCTGGATTCGATCCCTAGGGCTTACAAAGTGTTGTTGAGTTTGTCTATGAAACATTCAGTAGCAGCTTGGAGTTTCGATTTGTTCCGATTACTGGCAATAGGCTCGCCTCCTATTCATGGAACTTAAATATATCGTCGAAAACAAGGATCAATAAGCAAATGAACACGAAGCAAGATGACCTTGTGCACGACATATTATAAAAAGTAACAAAACGTAACATACTTTAACGTAACAAAACCACAGACAACTGTATAGGGATAGGTTTAGGCGCAAACTAAACGTCATCTTATTCAGTAGGTAGTTGTAGTAAGCATTGATATTGGACAGTTTCTAGGGATTGTACGTAACTTCGTTCAATATTATCCGCAATTAACCACAGTAAGACGTGTTCTCAAATCATAATCTCAGATACCATTTGGGTGAACGCATCCCATTTTTAACATTTAACGAAAATCCGCACGCGAGTCTCTGTTTTTCGAATTTGTGGAGAGTCCCAACTGAATATCCGCATTTTTTTCTAAACAATGGGGTTATCCGTGTACAGTGCTGGATTATGTGAAAATTTCACGAGGTATTTCCGTGAGATACCCTTGAATGGTTGAATGTGAGTGAAATTCTCTTGAGTTCAATACATTCGAATATCCTTTTGAGATTGGAGTGACTCAAAGCGTATTGTTAGAGACGAGGGGTTTGTATCTCGTGCCGTTTTGTCGCGACTCTCATAGTTATTGTCTTCATCTGTGCTGGCTGCATTAAGTGATAAGCTTTTCTATTAATCATTCGTGTGAAGTGACTTTCTATGTAATAAAATGAATAAATGGAACGGTGGGAAATACTTTAAATATATTAAATTTAATTACTATAATATTTGGAACTTGACGACTTGTGAAAAAAAACATAACGACTGTATTTACCTAAAGGTTGGTATGTCAGAAGCGTAATAATGTATTTACACCCAAAATAAATTTCACAGATAAACTCAATAGCACTTTGCTCAAGCTTGGAATCAATCCCATGACCTCTAGGATAATAGCGACGCTAACGATCCACTAGGCTAATAAAGCTGATGGAAAACGAAAATACCTAATTTTGAATTACTATTAATATGACTGCACGTTTGGCTTTGCCACCAACGTATTACTATGTTGTACAACGTTTTACAACGGCGTGGGTTCGATTCTCACCAGAGATAAACATTTGTGTGCTTCACATTTATTTGTTTATTTAGAGTCTGGGTGTACTTTTGAATATTTCACTGTGTCGCGGAGGACCTTGAAAAGATAACATTAATTTTTTTTTCTTTCTTTCTTTATTTGTAAAGTTCTCTGCGACACACGGCTTCAAATAATGTGGGCGCTGTCTTTAAAAACATCAAAAAACATACTTCAAACATTATTTTTAAATATCTATCTTTAATATACTAATTAAGAATCCATTTTGTAAAGCTTTAGGTTTGATTAAAGCGTCTGTCTTCATTCTTCATCTTAACAAGATCATTTACACAAACGGAGCAATTTTCGAAGCACAAAGCTAAGTCAAATTATCATTTAAGTACCTACATTGTAACAAAGACAGTTTTGATCTAAACATACTAGGGTTCATAGAAACAAGTAAATGTAAATGTAGAGTGGTTTACATGTTAATTGTTAAATTCGTATTAATTGTTCATTAGTCAAACATGTGATACTGTTCTAAGAATAGAATATCTTACAATATGCAAGATTATTTTAAGGATATGCGAAACGTGAATACAGGTTGTTCAGTATTAGTACTACTAGTATTTTATTATCTGTAGTATTAGTAACATAATCGATTCCAACAATTTAACACCATATTATATTAACTGTCTCGTTAGTCTAGTGGTTTCAAGTGCGACCGCTACGCTGGAGGTCTTTCTTGGGTTCGATTCCCAGGTCAGGCAAAGTGTTATTGGGTTTTTCTATGGAAATCTCAATAGCAGCTCGGAGTTTGGAATTTGTGCCCGGTTAATGGCAATAGGCTCGCCCCCTATTACATGAGACCTAAACATACCGGCGAACTGTGGGTGTACCTTAGTACACCTCTGCATAACCCTTCGGGGAATACAGGTGTGATGGTATGTTTATATTTTGTCACAAAAATATTTAAAAAAGGTTACTACAGGGATACCGAGCGATAGCAGCACTTAGGTGCGGGCGCACAGCGAGCCGGGGATAATAAGACATGGTGAGCATGTTTTTGTACGGACAACGAGGTAACATATAAACATAACAAGCTTATAACTTTATGATTTTTCGTGATCTTTTCGAAATGTTGCTCATAGATTCAAATACTAGCCACGTGTCTCAGGATTTGCACAATTATACTAAAACTAACGTAATTTCAGACGGCTTCACTTTCAAATAGCTATGGAGAGAGTTACCCTAGGTATTTCTCTACGCGACCGAATCAGAACTGAGGAGATACGTAGAATAACCAAAGTTGCCGACAAAGCTGAAAGGATTTGAAAGCTATATATAGATTATGCTTATAATAATAATAATATTTTAAATGTTTTAAATTTTTTTATAAAAATATTTAAAAATGTATTTAATATGTAAGTTAAAATAATAAATGAGAATAATATTATCCATTTGGTATCTCAAACATTGAAACCATACAAATATCCTTTTATTTATTTATTTATTTAATACTTCATGCACAAACAAAAGAAGTACAAAGGCGGACTTAATGCCATTAGGCATTCTCTCCCAGTCAACCTTAGGGTGATGCAGAGACAATCTTGGTAGTAGGTGCAAAAATAGGGCCTTTATATGTTGCTTTCATTAATGATGACGACCTCTGTGGTTTATTGGTCCGAGTACCGGACTGCTGACCATGAGGTCGTGGGTTCGATTCCCACAGGACACAAAAATTTATGTGATGAATAGAAGTGTTTGTGTTCGTCTGGGTGTTTCTTATGTATTACAAGTATGTATTTACAAAAAAAAGTATATAAGTATTATATCCATTGTCTAGTACCCATAGTACAAGCTCTGCTTAGTTTGGGACTAGATGGTGCTGTGTAAAAAATGTCCCAGAATATTTATTTAATTTATTTTATTTTTTATTAATAAAAATGTTGTATATCTATCTGCCTCATTAGCCTAGTGGTTCTGAGCGCAACTGCTACGCTAGATCCTGGGTTCGATTTCCAGGTCCAGCAAAGTGTTATTGGGTTTTTCTATGAAATTCTCAGTAGCATAGGCTCGGTCCCTATTACATGGGACCTAAACATACAGGTGAACTGTGGGTGTATATTAGGATGCCTCAGTCTAACCCTTCGGGAACTGCAGGCGTAATAATATGTTTGATATCAACCTATACCTATAGGTCATTCGTGGAAGTCACCAATATGGTTACGTGTATATACTAGAGTGATAACCATAAATTAATACTTCCTAAAATATGACTAGTATTTCAGGAAGTATTCCTATTTATTTACGGTACGGTATGTATAAATTATAACTTTTATCAAGAAATATGAACACAAAGAATATATAAATTAACATTGTCGCCGCGGGCGCCGGTGGAAATTGTTTAATAGCTCACTGGCCATTGTCGTAAAACGAACTATATTTTGTAGAGGAGGGTTGGACGGACGACGGAGGACGCAGGCCTCGTTAAAACTCTGACCCGTCACTAAATCTTACGGGTTTACGGTTCTACAAAAATTGGGGCACCTCTAGCGAAGTGGCGGCGGCGGTGCTTTGGCCTCGAGTTTCCTCGCTTGTAACTGTTCACCCCTACGCTGTTACTGTTCGGATTATAGTTACCTTAATAGGGTGGGGGTATCGAGTTTTATGGACTTCAAAATAGGAAGGAATAGGAATAGGAAAAGACGCCGCCGCGCTGACGAATTTGATGTGGCAGCTTTAGTTAAGTCTTATAACATAACAATAGAACAACGCAAACATACATGGTTATTAATTATTACGATTGTCAACAGAATAGGTATAAACGCAATCCGATTGTGTATTTTGAATATATACCTATACATAACTATAGCATTAGTCTGTGTTCAATAGGAATTAATATTGCGTTAATGTTGAATACAATATTACGCGAGGATAAAACGTCTCTTGCCGTGGTAAAGCTGTTCGAATGAAATGAAACGCTAGCTAATGAATGTAGAGCTGGATGTCGTATATATTAATATGTAGAGGGTATTTCGTATTCAGCCGAGGCGTGCACCTGTCGGCAATCAGCCTCCACTCACATTATTTCGCCATTACTTTAGACAATACCGCATGATTTAAGGTAAATACGTGGAGCTTTCTGATTACGTCTTTTGTGTCATCAACTGTTGTATATTTCTCTCAAGTCTAAGACTTCATCTATAAAATATCCTCGAAGCTCGTATTCACCCTTGCATATTGAAAAGTAACTCTGTTTATTACCTTTTCCCGCTTAAGCGGTTAAACAGATTATGGTAAAATTTGGTAAGGAGATGAATTGAACCCTGAGGAAGACCATTGATTACGTGTCGCCTTAAAAGTACTTTCGAATGCGCGTCAAGTCCCGCGCAACAACTAGATGTAGGTATATATTTGAACATAACACACTATCACGCTTGTATTCCCCGAAGGGTTATGCAGAGGTGTACTAATGAACACCTACAGTTCGCCGGTATGTTTAGGTCCCATGTAGTAGGGGGCAAGCCTATCGCCATTAACCGGGTATAAATTCGAAACTTCCAGCTACTGGGAATTTCATAGAAAAGCCCAATATCACTGCTTTTTACCTGGGAATCGAACTAGCGTAGCAGTCGTGCGCAGGACCACTAGGAGGGTGTAGGTGGTTATATTCACCAAATATCACGTTTTGGGTGCTATTGTAGAAGTTAGATGTCTTGTCGTGTCTTTATAAGTGTGTGAAACGTGCTGCCAACGTACCTACATAGTTCGTAATAATGCAATTACGTGAAGTACCTAGTAATTAGCTAGTAGTAGCAAGTACGTTAACAACGTGCCTCATCACACGAGATAGGCAACGTTGTAGTTTGTGAGTTATATTGACATAAGTCGCATCCCTTGGCTAGCGTGAGCAAAACGCTTGGCAAAAATACAGTATTGAAAGATTTTGGGATAGTTGGTCCAGACCTGTCAAAGTCACGAAGAGACCAAGGCTAAGAAAAGTCCGACATAACCCTCTCTCTCCCCCTGGGGTGCGATATATATATTCTCGTCACATCAAAAAAGTGTACCTAATGGTTCAAAAATAAAGTGAAAGGAATATTTTCGCGATAAGGCGTTTATCAGACATTTTTAAGCGAAATCGGCGTAACAATAATAGGTTGTGTATACACAGTGCAAAAACTAGTCTGATGGCTAAAAGTTTATTATGCATAGCTCCAAAAATATATAACAAAGTACCATGTTATAATATACTCGTATGCACTTATTATTGTATCGTTTTTAGTCCCAGCTAGTTTCCGTTCCGGACAATCGTTACACTAATCTTTGTTAAGTAATTATAAAGTTTTAGGGCAGACATTCCACTGCAAGCTTATTCGAGTTTTGACAATACATACGACCAACGTACATTCTTCGCAAACAATATAAGTTATTCGAATGATTCGCTTGAATTAATAACGGGAACCCAACCCTTCTTGTGAGTACTTGCAGATTATTACGAAAAGCTTCCTACAATTAGTGGGGAGAGCCGGGTACACGGGTACGTAAAGCTGTCATTCTCCTTTGTCAGGAAAGTTATTAGGTACCTAACAAAATAATGGCCCGTTTGGATTAATGTTTAATCTATGTTTATGACGAACATAAGCGACATAGTTGCCGTGGATAACGTGTCTCGGAACAGTAGTAGGTATTTACGAGGTGACAATTCGAGTGCCACCATCGAAATCTTAATTTTTAGAGACGAGGATGACAGAAAAGTCTGCTTATCAATAATGTACTTATCAACTTACATATGAAATGAATTGGAACCGAAGACTTCAGTTTCAATTCAAGTTCTGTTTTATAATTATTGCATACCCACGAGCTTTTTATTATTTATTTATTAAAGCACACTAGCGACATATTTACAGAAAATTGGGTCATCATCATCATATCAGCTAAAATAGGTCCACTGTTAAACAAAAGCCTCCCCCATTGACTTCCACAAGGACCTTAAGGAGATTGATTACATAATTGTTATTTTTCTCATGAAGTGTATTTAAATACGTCACTTAAGGTGTACGCACCATTCACAACATAAATTATATTATCCATTAATGTTATAGTACCGCCACTTTCTGAGATTCTTTTAAATTTAATTGAAATGGTATTACAATACTTAATAATAAATTAGAATTAGAATACATTAAATTACATACATTATGAATGTAGGTACACCTAAAGTTCGTCGCTATGTTTAGGTCCCATATAATATGGGGCGAGTCTATTGCCATATACCGGGTACATAATCCTAAGCTGCTGTTAATTTAATAGTAAAATTTAGGAACACTTTGCTCGACCTGGGAATTGATACCCTAGCGTAGTAGTTGCTCTAAGAAGATCAAAACTAAAATTTGTCTCAAAACTCTTGTCAACATTTCTCCGGTAGATATTATACATAAATAGAAACCCGACAAGATTTTATTGTTACAAAATATTCAAACTTGCAAAATATACCTAGTTGAACATCAACGAAATTGAATTAAAAGATATTCTTCTTTTTATAGAAACTGTCGTTAGTCCCCGCCGTCCCGGTGCAAGTTCTAAAGTTTTACGCTGCCTCGTGAATTCCGCCTTCCGACTTAGACAATGTCTTCACCATATTTCAGGGATATTTATCTTACAAGTTTTATTATTCTCCAAATACATAAAGCCCAGGCCCATGAATAGGAAGTGTTTACGTCATTCGTGTGTATAATGGTTAATCAAACACCCGCGGTACATATTTTATCTTCGTGTTCGACGTGTTGTTAGTCCCGGAGTGAGTCAGCGTGAATGTTAATGCATTTCGGTTCGTATATCACATTTCGTCAAATGTAATCGAAGACTCGATGACGGGACCATCAATCACGAAG
Source organism: Acronicta leporina (assembly GCA_947256265.1). Taxonomy (NCBI): domain Eukaryota; kingdom Metazoa; phylum Arthropoda; class Insecta; order Lepidoptera; family Noctuidae; genus Acronicta; species Acronicta leporina. The sequence goes on from OX366529.1 coordinate 6,305,312, forward strand.
GATGTTTTCTCATCGTTTCTTTTAAATGGAATATCTTTCAATGCAAATTTACATTCGAGTTTCTTCGGCTATTAGCGACAAATCGGTTCGACTAATCGATTATACGGCGACATCGGATGGCAACTTTATGTTTTCAACGGTGGGCGACCGTCGACTGCTTTTCTAGAATTATTCATGTCAAAAACATTCAGTTTAAATGGAAACTGATTTATCGAAGAGTAGTCTGCGCGAATTGTGCGTTGGAGTGGCTCTAAGTTACTTTGCGGCGTCATTTCTTTTTCAGTATTATAAAGGAACGCTTCAGTTTATACGGTCGTGCATGTCGGCAATAATCCGGCTCGGTTTGATGAGCCCTGTTTACGAGCTACGAGAGCGTATCGCTTAAGCGACAAATAAATCGCTGACGATGCTAAATTTATAGGAGTTAATATATTTTTATGAGCGACGGAACGCGAGCGTTGTATGGAATGTTAGAATTTGGTTATTTTTATGTTTATATTGATTTAAAGTTTTGTGTTATATTTCCTTGATAGGCTTTATGTTAGTACTGTAGGCGTATATTTTTACAGTAACCCTGATTTTTATTCTTGCATAATATTCCCGCTGCAGCCACATAGCGTCTCAATAATTTTCCTTACTTTAATATATAGAACATTGGAATCGTATGACATACCGAGCTTTTCATTACTGGTCCGAGAAGTTCTTTCATATTATATTATCTGTAAATTAATATATATCGGACAAGTTATCCTAATAAACTAATATAATTATAATAACGACAGATAATGTAACAAAATATGGATGGTTGAAATGGGTTTCTGGCGTACGGTTAATTACTTTAAAATGTTTGTCTTGGTAAAATCGGGCTTATTTCTAGATCAGGCCGTACATATGATAATATTTTCGCTGGCATTCTGAACAAAAAGTAATATATAATTAGGTTGAATATAATTCCCAAATTAAACTTTGTTTTCACAATGAACTAGATACCACAAGAATCTAAACACAAAAGCAACCACTTAATGGTGTAACGTTGTCGTATAACAAACGCGCCAAAATGGGTCACGGTGCGAACACTTTACCGTCTAATATGATACAGGGAGAGGCGAGCCACAGACTATATTTATGTAGCAGAGACAAGGACATGTGGTGGAAGAGGATCTCGCCGGGGGACCTCATTATAAAGCGCTAAGCCGGATCATTGCCAGCGCCCACTTAGCACAAACGAGGGGTAATAATTGCAGCGTGAGTCTTAGTTTATGTGCCGCGATGCAGGTGATGAAATGTGAGCGTCGGTAGAAGGTATTTCATTGTAGACGTAGGAAGTTTACTAATTGTCTGAGTATGCATTTATGGAGGTAGCATAAAGTGAAGTTTAAGTTTTCATTAATATTATAGAGGGAATGTACTTTTTATATTACACACAATCACTCCTGTCGTCTCATAAGGATTAGGTAGAGGTGTACCGATGTACACCCACAGTTTGTTGGACTTTTTCTATTAGGTTCCACGCAAGAGAAGGCGAGCTTATTGTCATATTTCGGGTGCAAATCTAAACTTCGATTTGCTTCTGAGAATTTCACAGAAAAACCGTATATCGTAATAAAAGTTTCCTTGACCTCGGAATCAAACCCAGGATCTCACGATAAGCAGCCGTGCTTGCGACAACTGCTTTTAAAACTTTCTAATATCTTTTTTTATCCGGCGTTCAGAAAACCGGCGTGAAACAACACTTACGTTGTATTCCGCCGAGTGAGTGAGGATACCGGAGGCCCAAACACTTTTATTTGGCGGGCAACGCACTTGAGACTCTTCTGGTGTTGCGGATGTCCATGAGCGGCGGTAATCGCTTACCACCAGGTGATCCCTCTGCTCGTTTGCCCCCCCTATCCCATAAAAAAAGTGAACAAGCTTTTGATCTCGCTCAGCCACTACGCCGTTGACGTCAAACAATATAAACAAACGCATACTTATTTCTAGTCCTTTTGTTCTAAAAACATCGTACAATGAAATAGTCGTTAGACCTGCCTATCGAGGTTCTAGGGTTTTTATTCTAGCATTACGCAGTCCTTGACGACCCTTGTGCGATTCCTTTGCGAACTGTTTGCTTTGTCGTATACTGTAAAACCAAGATGTGTATAAAACATTTTTTTTAAGGAAAAAAGGAAATTCAAGTTCGTTTAAAACACAGTCTTATACAAAAGATGATGATGTTGAGATACTACTTTTCTATGGGTTATAAATGTTTCTCGGTAAGTAAAACAGCTAAATACAAAAAATTATTGAGTTTGTGATCCACAGATATTTTTCCACTAATATCGCCTATATTAGTATAGTGTTCCAAAGCGGAATTTCTACGTCAAAGATTAAATTCAAGTTCAAATGATTTTATTTCAAATAAGCTTTTACAAGTGTTTATGAAACGTTATGATTCTAGTTGCACGGTTCCAAAAGGTCGATCCTATGGAGAAGAATCCGGCAAGAAACTGCATGGATCGAGCAAAGTGTTATTCTATGAAATTCTCAATAGTAGCTAGGAGATTGGTATTTGTGCCCAGTTAATGGCCTTAGGCTCGCCGCCTATTATACACAACTTCTCCTTCATACAGGCGAAACGTGTATGTAATTTAGTACACCTCTGCCTAACCCTTAGGGTAATACAAGTGTGATGGCATGTTATGAAGACTCAAAACACACTAGAAACTAAAACTTCTAAAGCCACGCACTATATTTAACGTAAAAACATTCTCAACTTAATACGCATTAAGCACGACTTATGTGCGCGACAGACGAAAACAAACAAACCCACTCATTTAGAATATAGAGTAGACCCACGCACTACCAAGCTTCTGTAAGGTAAAGACAGTCTCCACTTGAAAGCACAGCTAATGTGCGCGAAAGACGGGCATAATACAGAAACAATTATGGCAAACACTTCGCAATGCCGACCCGAACAGGGTGCGGCTGACAAAACGCAAGTGACGCGTTGACACATGCAAAATTACATTACGGAACAGTAAACTGTCAACCCTAAGTTAAAATTGTTCTATGCCACACATTTAAACGAATAACTCGATTACTTTGGGTAAAAGGCGGGTTAATCTAATAGGATATTAAAAACAAGTTTCTCGCAGCTTTGTGGAAGTATGAAAACATGTTTGTCAGTATGGAGAATGGACTCTAAGAACATTACAGTGAAGGTTTTTTCTTAATCATTGTTTGTATGAACATAAGATTGAAGGCAGTAATGAGGCAGTGTTCTTGTTATGAAACTTATGTTATCGTATCTATATCCATGCCATCCATCACGCCTGTATTCCCCGAAGGGTTAGGCAGAGGCGTACTTTAGTACACCCACAGTTCGCCGATATGTTTAGGTCCCATGTAATAGGGGGCGAGCCTATTGCCATTAACCGGGCACAAATTCCTAACTCCGAGCTGCTACTGGGAATTTCATAGAAAAACCCAATAACACTTTGCTCGACCTGGAAATCGAACCCAGGACCTCTAGCATAGCAGTCGCCCTCAGGATCACTTGGCTAATGAGGCAGTTTAATCGTATCTACAAATTAAAAATATTAATTATCTACAGTGTTAAATTAACGTGGCTATGACTCATACATAAGTCTCATAATATGCGCACGCCTATGATTTTACACACCAATATTAATTTAGCAAATTAAAAAGGTTTTATGTGATAGAATTAAAATTGTTACAAGGTATTGTATAGTTTCACAGATTTTCATAGTGTATGTACATGAAATAACATGTAGGTAACTCACATACACACGTATAAACACTTATTTATAAGCACATACAAAGCTAACATACACTGCAATTAGTGATCTCAAATATCATATCTATCAAAATATAAGACTGCGACACTCTAGAGGTTCTAGTTCTAGAGTCTAGTGTCTGCTATTGATGTTTAAAATATGACAGCCAATTCTAAAATTGATAACGTAGGCCGGAGATTACGTTTTTTTTAAAACACTTATTTTACAAGTGAACAGAACTCTTATTGGACCTAAGATGGCAGGGACCCCACTTTTTAGGCATTGCTGACTTATTTATTGCCTGGCAAAGCCTCTACGAAGTCCTTCTAGGTTACTCTTTTCATGCTGCGCCGTCTCGAAACAGTGTCGGTAGTCAGTCATAACATATCAGGTGAATATGTGAGGAAACACCGCATATTTGAAAAAAAAACTTATTTGTCCAACTAACAGTCGGTTCAAGCAGCGTGATTGAACTTTTCTTTCACAAATATAGTAACTTCAAAGTACAACGTATTTTGCATAAAAATGTTGGTAACTACGCGCTCTACACCTTGGCGCGTAGCAAGTTGCAAACTTACTCTTTGGATAAACTGAATTTACAAAATGCAAAAACAACTTCATTTTTAGCTAAAATAAAAATAGTAGCATCCTGTAGACTTTGGTAACATTCTAGTTAGTAATTTCATTGAGAAAAACTAGTTTTTAATTTTTTCCTAAAAATTTAGAGTAGTAACTATACAACCTGATCGTCATCAGATCATCTGTTTTATTAAATCATTGTGCTTTGTAGACAATTAGGTAAAAGTTTAATATTTTAGATATAATCATTCAGACAAATTTTATGAAGATCTTGGCAATAAAAATTAAGTACAAGAAAAGTTTCTACAAACTATTAGATCTTTAGAACCAAAATGTATGTGGAAAATTCTCGTAAATATACTCTACTATAGAAATTGACGATTCCTGTTTTGTTTAGTGGTGAATACTCTCCACAGTTTTTTCACGTATGATTTAGGAGCATTCTAGGCTCAGGCAAAATATCCTGTAAGTCCTGCAGTAGAATTGCAATTTTGTAAATCCAGTGGTGCAAGCACATTGCCTGCGTGCGATCTCTGGTATATTTTTCTTGTAGTTAAGAATCGCCGCCTAAAGTAGTAAATAAATGTAATAAATGTTGTCATACACTCCACCCCACTTTCAGCATTTTCCTACTAGCTGTGAAGCTTATGAAGGCCCGATTTCGATAATTGGCTCCAAACATCACTTAGACACAGCTCGAAGCCGTTTCCATTATTTCCGGCGACTGTAAGAAAGAAAATGTGGATAGAGTATGGTATTCGCTCCGGTATTAAGCTATTACTAAGATATGAGTATGGAAACTTCTCGTGCAATAAAGAAGCAGCGACGTTGAAGCAGATGGCGAGATATGAGGCGACGACCCCTACTAACAAACTTCATATTATTATTTGATTACCCACTTTCAGGCTATTGGCATTTGTGTGAAACGATATATACTTTCAGGCTAAAAGGGATGAAATAACACTCAAATGAGGGATGAAACCGCAAGTGTTCTTTACGCTTTGTATCTTTGAAATAAGTTATTCCTTTGAATTTGCAGAAATTTTCAGTTTGTAATATATCTGGTACCTAAGTATAAAATAAGAACAAAAGGTAGGCTTAGAAATACGTATAACCATGTTAGAGGTCTTGACTGCAAATCTACGTTACGCATCTTTAACTTTTCGTATTGATAACTAAAGATAGCAAAAATACGTATAGTTAAAGTGGAAAGTTAAATGTTAAGTGTTAAGAGTTTCGAACTAAATCAATTCTTTCGTTAACATTGTGATGAAAGGTTTAATTTAGGATTTATAACAATTATGCAGTTAAATTTCAGTTACACACAAATTATACACATATAACTTCATGGTCAAAAATTAACTTAATTGAAGTCAGTGGAAAAAAAACAGCAATCCCCACGTAGTGTGTTATTTATAAAAATATAATGAGTCCCATCTACACCTGCATATTACGGGGCAAGAAACGGGAAAAAATTGAGATAAAAAGAAAAAGTTTAACGCTTACAAATTCCTTGTCTTCTAGGCTATACGCGGACACCAAGTAACTTTTATGAGAAAATGAAAGTTATTATCATACTCAACTACCATCACAGAGAATTGGTTTTGTTTAACATATTAAGTGATAAGCCTAGTGATATGACCATTGGCCTGCCAAGTCAAAGGTCTCGAGTTCGAATACAAGGCACACCTGTGACTTTTCGAAGTCATGTGCGTATTAATAGTTAATTATGCCACGGTTAAACTGTGAAGTAAAACATTGTGAAGAAACCTGCATGGCTGAGAGATTTTCTTGAAAGCTTGTGAAGTCTGCCAACGTCCATTAGCCTAGAGAAGAGACCCGTACCCAACAGTGGGGCAGTATAATGGGTTGATTTATGTTATGATATAACATTTCGTCGAGTTTTAGTAATAGTTAGTTTTCCCAATTAGTGGTCCCAAGTGCGACTGCTACGCTAGAGGTCCTGGGTTCGATTCCCAGGTCGAGCAAAGTGTTATTGGGTTTTCTATGAAATTCTCAGTAGCAGCTCGGAGTTTGGAATTTGTGCCCGGTTAATGGCAATAGGCTCGCCCCCTATTACATGGGACCTAAACATACCGGCGAACTGTGGGTGTACCTTAGTACACCTTTGCCTAACCCTTCGGGGAATACAGGCGTGATGGTATATATGTTATGTTAGCAATAGTTTTAATAAAGTTCTTCTATAGAGATTTTTTGATCTTTCTTGTGAGAAAGTTTGTTAGTGTATTTCACAAATAGTGTATGTGTGGGCGATACAAAAAGATCACACCGTATGATAAAAAGGTTTATTCTGTTATAGGTACAATAATTGTGTCGAGACAAAAAAATGGCGGTGTTCCATTGTACGTTGTGAAGTTGGTAGCGTTCCTGCGCCGTGAAGCCCGCAGCGAGCGACGTTGCTAGGGTGCGTTCGTAAATATAGTAATATGAAGAAAGGCTGCGTTCAGGCGTAGACAGTATGTATAGTTACGACCATAAATATGTATACACTTAAGTACTAAATAAATTTTGAGATAACAGCAACATCATTAAAACATTTCTTCGAAAATCCTATGTGGACAACCTAGGTTCGATTCCTAGGTTAAACTTGAGGACCTTAGGTTACGTCCGTGTTTTGTAGTGGACTGTAAATATTGATTAATCAAAAAGTGACTAATTAAAGGTATAATGGTCGCTATTATTATTCGAAATCAGTTGTATACCTGGTTTGTGACAATATTTATTCTTTATTCCAATTACCCTAGTAGGAAAGAATTCAGGAATTATTTATAAAGGTGTATGTTTACAAATTCCAGTAGGTACAGGTAAAATCTTCTCCTACGTACATATCTACAGGGTACATAATATTTGTTTGCTACCGTAAGTGGATCTATCCCTCCTCTTGACGGCCGTTGATCTCAAGTAGTTTAGACCCCTTCCATATTTAGATCAAGTGGCGCCCTCTATAACGTCGAACGGAGCTCTAATATTATTTGAATACGTCGCTGAAATTTCGCATAGCTCGAAGTTTTCGTGAGCGTATTCAAGTATTATGAAATATGTGCGATAATATCTTCGAATTACATATATTGTATGATTGAGTATGCATGTCAAGATCCATACACATAGTCAATATATTGATCACGTTGACGATTCTTTTTATTTATTATCAACCAGCTTCTGCCCGCGGCTTCGCCCCCGTGGAATAAAAGTATCGGGAACGGGATAAAAAGTATCCTATGTCCGTTTCCTGGTTCTAAGCTACCTCTCCATCAATTTTCAGCCAAATCGGTTCAGCCGTTCTTAAGTTATAAATAGTGTAACTAACACGACTTTCTTTTATATATATAGATAACCAACAATTCTCTTTCCATATTGGTGGACACCATTTTTTTTTATGTGTTGGGTGACAAACAAGCACGGATCACCTGATGGTAAGCGAAGCTGCCGCCCGTGGACACCCGCAACACCAGAGGAGTCACAGGTACGTTGCCTCCGGTATCCTCACTCACTCGGAGAAACACAACCTAAGCGTTGTTCACGCCGGTTTTCTGTGAGGCCGTGGTATTACTACGGTCGAGCCGGGTTATTCGTGCCGAAGTATGGCTCTTCAATTGTAAAAAACCATACTAATTATACATAATAATTATGTACTTCTATGTTGAGAATTTTTATTAAATTTAATTGCCCCGTTAGTGTAGTGGTCCTGAGCGTAACTGCTGCGCTAAGGACACGGGAATAGAACCCAGGGCCTGTAGCGTAGAAGTTAGAGCAGCAGGTAAAGAAAAAAAATATTGAGTTTTTCTATGAATTTCTAAGTTCTCGGAGAACTTGGGAGAGCTTGGGATTTGTTCGCGGTTAATGGCAATAAGCTCACCACGCTATTACGTGGAACCTTAACATACTGATACTGATGGGTGTACATTAGTGCACTTCTAACTATCGCCTTTCGTGAAATACGAGTGTGCCATTATGTATCTGGGGGCACGGTAGTGCCCTCACCAAGACGAGCGCGAAGCAAACACTGCCGTACCATCCTTTACTGGAACCATTTCGCCGCATTTTCAGGCCCCTATTTGAGAACCTCTGGATAAGACCAGAACGCAGAAATTTTTGTCATCCAGTAAGCTTACATACTTAAAATCCAAAATTTCAAGTCTGTAGGTCATTTAGTTCCGTAGTTAAGCGAAAGTAAAGTTTCGAATTTATGACACTCACTCACTCATGATCATCAAAATAGAACTAGTACTTCCCATAAACTCAGAGAGCTGAAATTTGGTACAGAGTTAGAGTTTAATGGCCACATAAAGGGAAAACTATAAAAACTAGGATAATCGAAGATCTGGTGTACCTGGTGACCCTGATTAGAAAACAGTCACACAAAATTAACTATAAATAATAAAGAAATCGCAGTAAGGAACCTTAGACTTGGCACGACTTTGTCTAGATTTCATTACTTTTTAGAGATAAACAAGCAGCTCCATCGAGACTTGGCTAGTTTTTTACAGAATGTTTTTGATGGGATGTTCTTGTATAAAATTAATTAAGTATGAAAACATTTGTGCAATATGCCAATAAACAAAGTATTTCCAAAGCTACCGTCACTACGCACGTATTAATTAATACGCACCACAAACAGTTGCACCGCAATTGTCATTTTACATTGTTGTTACATACATTCATTTACTGACAGAGAATGCAAAGCGACAGTCAAATAATACGATTGATTACTAGCTATTTGTTTGTACGAAACATCCGCAATACAGATTGCGCTGACATATTCAATCATCGATTTCACGTGCAATTTACCAAAACTTCGGTAATGGAATATTATTTGAATGTATGCCCACCTGTGTTGTTTTGCGGCCATTGTAGGGCCTGCACAACCGCTTAACATTCAGACAAGGGTAATTAATTGAAGTCGCAGTGTACGCCAACAAGAACAAGCGGAATTATGTTCTGTTATATGCACATAAGCGCACACAAATCATGTAATACACAGGTCCGTATTATGTATGTAATTTAGTTGATAATTACGTTATAGTGTTCGATAGTTATTAATAGAAATTAGTGGCGTGTACTCCCAAAGAGGTTGTTTAGTTGTTAATGATATGAGCCTGAACTACATGGCAGTTATGATGTAATTACGTGATATAAGCTATTGTTAGCTGCGCTGTTAAATTGAATGTTACATTGTAAACAGATCTCGATAATTAAAGAGATACTATCCCCTGTAGAAGGCATAGCATAATCTTATTGGCCTGTTATGATCGTGGTTAAACTATAAGACAAGTAAAGAATAGTTATCCAACATATCCTCTCGTTTCCCCAGGTGATATTTTTCAGACATCAAGCTCTGGCTAACTAGAAACTACAAGGTAATTCAGTCAACTAGTAGATGAGATTGAAATGAGATGAGTGGTTTTTTTAATCGTAGCCAGCAAGTCGACCGATCATCACAAGCAGCACGGGTTGCTGCCAATTAGAGATCAGTGTACACTAAAAAAGTATGTCACGTCGTTTAGTCTATGAATCATAAATTGTGATTTATCAAGAGTAACATATTACCCAGGTCTCTCGGAACGAGATGGGCAAGGCTGATGAGGCTGTTAGGTCCACAGTACTGCCCAAAATCTACGGTCGAGAAAATCTGACACGCAGGTTTCCTTACGTCGTGTACGCAATATAATTTACTTGCTCTTTCCCGCGGTTTTACTCGCGACCTAAAGTGACGTTGTGTTAACGATTAACAATATAATCTATATTACTCAGGCATAATGTAGCATTGTATTAATAAAAGAATATTTAAAATCACTCAAATAAAAATACAGATCTTTTCTCTTTAAAATATTAGTCAGTATCTAAGGCAAGATCTACAGATAATTTTCAAAAAAATCTTAGAAAATTTAAAATGTGTAAGCAAATCGGACTCGAGTTATATGACTTTATTACTTTTAAAACGCATCCACTATTGAAATAAAACTATTTTTACGGATTTTATCGCGTTGTATTAAATTTTATTATTTCCCGACGTTTCGGATCCTTTACAGCATCCATGGTCACGGGTAGACGCATCCACTATGTTAGTAAATAACTAAATAAAAGTGTTAGGCGACATTTTATTTTTGTAAAGAACTTATCCTTAGATACATTTTTTTTTAAAAAGCTTACTAGCAATGCGGGTCGCACATTACTAGTATTCTTGTTAACCCCTCGTGCTAAGCTAGATTGCTTGTGTTACGAGTGGGTTCACGTCGGTAGTGCAATGGGTGGGGTTCGAACCGGCAACCACATGATCGCAAGTCCGACGCCCTAGCCATTAGGCTACCGACGCTTCCTACATACCTATATAATATTTATTTATTAATTTTTTTTATTTACTCACAGTTTGTGCATACAATATTTATCTTATGTATAAATTTACATTACATTACAGTCTTCAATTTACACAGTAGACAATTACGGTTTAATCAACATTCACCAAATTATGCTAATTATAAAAAAAATATTGGTTATATTATTATCAGTTGAACATAGATGTCTCAGGGAGTACAGGTAAGGCGGGACAGACGCTCGTGTGTGTCGCTCGACATGCTCCGGGACACATAATGACGCGTCGTCGTCGCGAACGTTTTCCAATAACAGTTAAACTCATGTTTTTACGCCTCACTTAGCACTGTTGGATGGCATGCGATGTAACGTTAGGCTGCGTACAATTCAATCAGCCTCTCCCCACTCAAACTTCGCTCTTACTGCCAACTTTCTTTGACTGCTTCCTTAATCGAGTTGCCGTTAACTTTATAAAATGCGCCCGTGTGCCTGGTTTATGTTTTCCACGCTGGTTAAGAGCTTTTCAAGAGTTTTCGTATTCGTTAGCAAACTTCCTTAGTTGATGACGTGATTGAAAGTTCTTTTTTTTTCGTTTAATGTAATAATGCCTTTGTATAATTATCTTGTTAAAGATATTAGATTGAAACTCAATTGGTGTTTCGCCGAGGTTTTATTTTAAGGTATATTCTCTAATTCCAGTAAAACATTTTAATTATTGTTTGTGTTAGTCTTTAAATACAAAACCTCCAACTTTATTTAACATACTTTATATATTGTTTTAATTTTCTTTTCATTCACCTTTATTGCAATAAAGGTTCATGATATTAAACTATTTCGAGCAATAAACAATTAGAATTTAAATTAACCTACATTGTAAATTACGAACATTGAAAAATATAAACTAAACTGCGGTTATATTTAAATGTGGGTGAATTAACTAGCCAACGATAATATTAAAGTCTATTAGAGTCACGAAGTACATTGGTACACCGCTCGTTCTCATTACAAGAACGAAACGAACTGCAATTTGGTTGCAAATGGATTGAATGCGGCCGCACTACCTATAATGTTCAGCAATTTCTTCATTTTACGTTTCAATAAATAAAATATGAAACATCTGTTTCGGTAGTACAGCTTTATTTTGCTAACGGAACTAAAAATCAAGCGCGAAATATGTTTGCCGAGGTGAATATAAACAGATGAGGCGGATCGATATTTTCAGGTAAACACAGAATGATCCACGAACGCAACGTATGATTAAATTTACATTTAGACATTCGTGAATGTCTAGAAGACTTAGAACATCCCCAGATTCCAAATGTTAAAATCTAGATTTTATATAAACATTTCCGCTTCAATATAACAACAAGAGGGTATTCGAATGCAACGTTATGTTAAAATTTCAAAGCAATCGGAAAAGAGCTTTTGGAGATTTAAGATTTTGAATAAGCTAACATTTTTATTTATATAGATGGCATCGACTCGAGGCACCGATTGCAAAACATATGCCACCTGTTTATTTAAACCTATTTATTTTTATGTTGTATTTACAATATGGACAGTAACAACTTTAAAAAAATATATTAATTAGATAACAATATATGAATGGCGAGGAAGTATGTATTTTGGCAGAAGCAAAAGAAGTATGCAAGAATTGTAGAAAGTGGCGGTCTTTAGTTTCTGCCTACCCCTGTGGGAGAAAGTCGTGTGTGTATCTATGTATCGTGTATGGTAAATGATGGTTTAACCTAGATAAGAAAACAGAAAATCATTACTGATGCTGTCGTTCAGAGCAACATATAGAGATATTTTACATGGGCTTTTCGAGTATAAAGGCCCATTAACATCATGGTAACGTGGCACACTGAGCGATGTCTTTTACGTATAAATAAATCGAATCGGAAAGCGCAGTTCCAGTGCAATGGAAACATTATTTTCAATCACCTTGAAATTGATATTTATTTTTGTCACCCTGATTGTGAGTTATAAGGTGAGCAGATACTCGTAAGCTTGAAAGAACTCGACTGTATCTTCAATCGAAGGATTTAACAGGAATGCTGTTGAAAATTCTTTTGCTAAAGTTTATAAAATGAAATATTAGGTATTTTATTTCAAAGAAAATATAACTAAACAAGTAGAAACTGATTTCATCGAAAATAATCTTATAGTTCTTTATCAATCAATCAATCAATCAATCATTTTATTTGCTTATATTTTATGATTGACTGACTGTATTTAATCAACTATTATTAGCTCATTTTCTAAACTTGTTATAATTTTTTTTGAATGGAGCGAATTTGTAGCCGATATAACACCTACCGAAAGATAAAAAAATATTATATATAATAAATCTATATACTGTCCCATTGGTTCTTATCATCAAAACTCTATACCTACTCGCTCATTGATGGGCACCTCAAAATTAGTGGGTTTAGGTTATACCACCATACTAGCCAGATGCGGGAATAATGCAGACTTCACGAATTAAATTATAAATATGCACATAATTAAAAAAGAACCAGAACATAATTATTAATTACTGGCTGCTTTTTTTTCAAGACATAAATAGCCTAGGTAGCCATTAGGCTACCTAGGCTAGGCCTACCTAGGCCTGTCCTCAAAATATCGTTCACCTATTAAGGTGAACGATATTTTGAGGACAGTGGAGAGTTAGTGGATGCGAGATCGGTAGCAATTAGGGGACACTGGAGAGGCCTTCACTCAGAAGTGGATTATACCAGCTTTAAGATAGAAAAACATATATTATGAAAGAAGATGAAAGAGTCGAGTAGGTACAACATCTAAAAAGCTTTTTATTTGAATAATTTAAATGGTTGAGAATTATTTACTGTTATTTTCAAACTGGCAGTGGCTGTAATAACGTTAATACTTTTTTATTAGTTTTTCACTATTAAATAGAATCGACATTAATGTATCAATAAACTGAATATAATTACTTTTGTTAATGAAATCGGGATCCCAGGATTGACTGTTGTTATTGACTATGTTTGTGTATCCGTACGCTCGTTTTTGTCTGCGGGGAATGAGCCTACTTTCAAATGTGTGTCTAAAAGCCTTTTAAAAGGCCATCGGGAAATAATGATCTATTCACACACGCACAGAACGTAAATAGAAAATAGATATAACATACCTATATATATATATATAAATATATATCGAGGAAAGAAAAGAATTGATTATAAACTTTAATGTAATAGTTTTTACGACGCACCTTCGATTCCCCATTTCAGTTTTTACGAGTTAGAACTTTTTTATTGGTCAGAAACGTTAAGCGGAGCAATATCAAACCGTTTACGTAAATTTGTAAAGTTCCACCAATAATTTCGTTATTTCCTTTCGTGGCTGCAACAATGAAAATACCGTCTCCGATTTTACGTCTATGTTTAATGTGAAGTAAGCGAATAAAAAGCGGAATATATATAAGTGTGACGCTAGTCGAGACCACGAAACTGCTTTCGGGTTAGAATCGTATCTCAGGCTTCCGAGACAAAAACAAATGGAAGTATTACCGGAGACAATCTACATTTAAATGGATCTTTTTCCTCAATTCGTGCGGAGTTTGGTGATAGGTATCACCGTCACCGATTTATTTCGCAGAATTTACATTTGGGCGGTTGTCACCGTTGTCGACGCTGACGTACAACTTTGAGTTGTGTCTGCGTTAGTGTCAGCGATCTCGCATCACTTGCATCACCGGCTCGATTTATAGCTGGATCTGTGCCGGCCAAAAGGTTAACACTGCGCTGTTTTTCTCGATTGCAATTTGCAGGTTTACGAGAAACATTTTTTATATACAAAAATGTTTCTCGTAAACCTGTAAATTCTATCTGTAATTGGTCCTAATCGTCGCTGAATTGAATTCTTAATTGTGATATTTTCTTCAATAAACAATTAAACTCGAACAATAGAATTAAAGAAACGGTTAAGAAATCAACATTAATTTAATCTAGCTTTGGCCGCGGGGTGTTGAGGCACAATCGTGCGCCGTTATTAATTATTCCGATGTGAATGGAGCTCCGACAAAAGGCATTAACTGTGCAGATAATGGCATGGCGACGCTCCTCAGGCGGCTTCCGCTTCGTCGTACGACGATACGACGATCAGTCATCACTCACCACGGACATACGACGAGGTGCAAATAAGCTGCGTACACCGTACTACACAACGAACGCTATAATATGTTTTGATTGCTTTTTATAATTATTTTATGCTTTTTATTTTATACCGTGAGAGAGTCATGCTTCGGCACTTCTCTGGTGTTGCGGGTATCTGGCGGCGGTAGTCGTTTGCCATCGGGTGATCCGTCGCCGCCTATAGACACCCGCAAAATCAGAGGAATCGCAAGAGCGTCACTTTTTAAAATAATAAATAAATAAATATTCTGGGACATTTTTACACATCACCATCTAGTCCCAAACTAAGCAGAGCTTGTATTATGGGTATTAGACAATGGATACCTATAATACTTATATACTTTTTTTTTGTAAATACATACTTATCTTCTCTTCTTTAAATATAAAAAACAATTGCTGTTCGTTAGTCTCGCTAAAACTCAAGAACGGCTGGGCCGATTGAGCTGATTTTGGTTTTGAAATGTTTGTGGAAATCCAGGGAAGGTTTAAAAGGTGAGTAAAAAGATTTTCTGATGCGTTATGTAGTTTGCCGAGTCAGCTAGTAATACATAAAAAAGGGTTTGGACCTCCTGTATCCTCACTCACGACGATGAATACAACGTGTGTTATTTCACACTGGTTTTCTGTGAGGACGTGGTATCACTCCGGTTGAGCTGGCCCATTCTTGCCGAAGCATGGCGCACCCACGTAAAGAAACACATAGGTACAAAAAAAAAACAAAAAAATTGAATTGTGAAACTGTTTATCTCCTGTATTGTCGTATACTTACTACAAATTGAAACCAATGAATCACAACACAAGCATGGACGTACCTACGTCTGGTTGATGGGTTTTCATGATATTATGACGCATGATCACATAGATCTACTTATCAGGCTATTTACTCTAGAGAGGGTTTGTGTGTTCACATTTATAAGACGGTTTTTTACTATGCTCCACTAAAGAAATAAAGATTTTATTAATAAAAAGTTGTTTACTTTTTCTTACTTTACCTAGTTCATAAATTATATTTTATGTAAGTATAATTTTTAGAAAAATAAAGACCTGTATTTTTTATCGTAATGGGATTTCATCATCGTTACTCCTGTAGTCCCCGAAGGATTAGGCAGAGGTATGGGTATCTTTAGGTCCCATATAATAGAGGGCCGAGCTGCTACTTAGAATTTCACGGAAAATACTAATAATACCTACGATTGCTAGAGCTTAGGAATCGAACTCAAGGCGACCGCAGCAGTCGTGCTTACGATAACTAGACTAATGATAAAATACAAATATCCGTTATTTTTAAAATAGGTACCTGTTTATGCTTTTAGAACCTGGATGAAATAAAGTTACAGAAAACCGGCGTGAAACAACGCTTGCGTTGTGTTTCGCCGAGTGAAAAAAAGGCGGGCAACGCACTTGTGACTCCTCTGGTGTTGCGGGTGTCCATGGGCGGCGGTTATCGCTTACCATCAGGTGATCCGTCTGCTTGTTTGCTCCCGTATCGCATAAAAAAAAGTTAATTTCATATATTTTTTAAAAACGTTGCCCCACACTAGGATCGCACCCACCACACATAGCACCCACGATACAAAATCCTAGTGTGGGCCTAGGATTTTCTCCTGTATCGTGGGTGCGTTTACAAACACAAATTCATATGTGAGAATTTCGTATGAGAGAACCCAGACCTGAAATAAAAACCTGTAGATCATACAAATATTTGCTCCGTGTGGGGAACGAACCCACAACACGTGTCGCAGAAGCCGATCGGTCAGCCACTACGCCAAACAAAAAAATACAGATTCACTGTTGTTTTTCTAGGCGAACAAGAGAGAGGAGCAAAGAATGTTCTCAAAGTCTTACAAATAGTAAATAGAGACCTTATATACTTAAAGCGAGCTTCGTTAGCTGTTTGGTCAGTTTATCGTCTCGCAAACTAGATCAAGGAGACGAATCGCACCGGATTGCCGTTTATTTTGTCGACATATTACCCTCTTAGTTAACTGGCTAAAGAGGTTAATCCGGCCCGATGTCGAGTTTACTAATTAGTATACGGATAATCTTTACTAACGTCACGGGATTTGCACTAAATTGCATTATTTTAAGTCGATAACTAATTCCGCAACTGCTACGCTACTTTGATTCCCAGGTCGAGCACAGTTTTGTTGAGTTTCTCTGTGAAATTCATAGTAGCAATGCTTACTACTACTATTATGTACATGAGCCTAATACATATCAGCAACGGTTAATACATCAATGCACCTCTTCCTAACTCGCCCAGATGACAAGCGTGGTGGTATTTATGTTTATTTTTTGGATAGCTTCGATGGAACTTATAACATCAGAAATATTTCAAAATAATTTTCATCGTCGAATATTCTACATTTACAAAATATAGTTATAGTCACGCCTGTATTCACCGAAGGGTTTAACAGAGGTGTACTAAATGTACACCCATACTTTGTTATGTCTAGGTCCTATATAGATGAGACGGGTATGAATCTGAACATAAATCAAATAACTAAATTAACGAGGCACTCATCCAAACTCTTAGATGTTACTGAGAATGTCATAGGAAAAGCAGAATACTTTGCTCAACCTGGGTATCGAAACCAGTACCCCTAATGTAGTAGTTTTTTTTTGTGGGATAGGGGGGTAAACGAGCAGACGGATCACTTGATGGTAAGCGATAACCGCCGCCCATGGACACCCGCAACACCAGAGGAGTCGCAAGTGCGTTACCCGCCTTTTAAAAGGGGTTGGGCCTCCGGTAACCTCACTCACTCGGCGAAATACAACGCAAGCGATGTTTCACGCCGGTTTTCTGTGAGGCCGTGGTATTACTCCGATCGAGCCGACCAATTCGTGCTGAAGCATGGCTCTTCTTCGTTTAGACCCAGTAGAGTAACAAGTTGAATATTCTATATTTCTATTATAACACAATCGTCATAAAGCAACTCTGGAAGCTTTATTGATTTACATGCGGTTAAGATGTCTCCAGTAAAGTGCATTTAAACGCGAGGTCATTCATCGTCTTTAGTGTGCACTGTGCATAACCATTAACTGCGACTTACTTTATAGTACGACTTGACTGTGATTTGTGAGTCGTTTGTCGGCGTCGCACTCCGTCTACACTTACATTGTGCCACTGTGTAATTACAATAGTCACTAAATAAACCCCCACTTTGTACATCACAAGAATTACTTCAACACCGAAGCGAATAACGTTATCCTTACAAATAGCGTGTTTTTACGTCTAACGAGGACGGCCCAGCAAATGAACACCCGCGACAGTAAACAACTCCGGGTAAATTTGTTGAATGAAAAGAAATTCGCAGGAATAAGATTATGAGAGATCTAATTTTATTCGCGAAACGTCCGAATAAAATTACAAACGCAAAGGCGATTTAACAAATCTTTACACTGGCCAATATAAATACGAAATACAAAATTGTGTGTCGACGAAATGTTTTCGAATCTCTACTGTAAATACTGTCCCCCATAATGATTATTTGAACGAACAATTAACATTCGAACCCCGTCAGTCCGTTCGTAGTGATAATTCGATTTGCACGCGCGTCAGGAGCGGTAAACATTCGGCCGCTTACATATGCCTCTAGCCGTATCTACCCCTCATTAGCCTTATAGAAATGTAGGAATCGATACAAAAATGCTTGACGTAAGCGTATTGGCTTGACAAATTGGGTTAAAAGAATTTTGTCAAGGGATTGAATTTAATCGTGCTGCTTACAACAGCTATAGCATTGTGATCGTATTGCAAACGCTTTTGACGCGACAAAATCGTCTTTACATTAAGTATCCTTTTTTTAAGATCTATTTTACTATGGCGAGGTTGTGTTCATACAACAGCCCGTCCCATTTATGTTGCTAATTATAAAAACTATGTTTGGTTTTTGCTATCATATTATGAAAGTAGTGATAACCTCGTGATACGTCCAATTATCCATAGACTGTCATAAAGTCACATATATCTAAAGCAATTCCAAGTTCCCGTCTTTGAAAACTTGGTGAGAAAACACCCTTGCCTGAGAGCATTTCTCAACAGCGTGTGAAGTCTAACGACCCGCATAAGGCTGCATGGTGAAATACAGCTTAACGCTTTGCTGAAAGGAGATTCGAACCCTTAGTAAATTGATGAATATATTGATAGTGGTGTCAATCTTCGTTGTTTCTAAATTCTCTGTATCATTAATCATCTAGGACTATAATAACATAAAGTTTTATATAATGTGCTGTATGAACTGCGTGTTTGTGTCAGGGGTGAGCATTCATTAGCAGCTTGTTCCTTGCGCTGCGCTCAGATCGGAGGCAGTCGCGCGCGCGGCGCGAATCACCGTCAAAGCATTCCTTTGTTCACACTTCCTCACGCCCTCATGCTCACGCGTCTAATGACTTAATTGCTGCTCGAAATAACGACTGAAAAATAGGGTTCTAATTCGGCCTGACTCGACACTTTTGTTGACTACAAACTCTTTGTTAGAATATAACTTCAAAAATATAGACATTCAATAAATTGATTCCAATTTGAATGATTTGTGTTATTTTGAAATAACGTTAAATACCAATTAAGTGATGAAATTACTGAGAAAGTCTACGGTCAAAAAGTTCCTAAATCTTGAAAGTAGGACTTTGACCAGAAGGAGTTGGTAAATCTTAGGTTTTACTGGAAGATCTTATGATTTACTGTGTTTCAAGCTTTTACGGTAACATGATCTAAGTACATTTTGAATTTTCTAGAAGGAAATTGTAAATTTTGTCCGACCCGGGAATTAAACTGAGAAAATAAACGGAGGAGATCCAGAGGATTAGTGTTAAATTACTCTGGTATGCTCCGGACCCAACCTATAGTAGGTACTCGTACTTCAAAATACTTTATTTGTAGAAACAATTCCAGGCAATAAAATTGCCCTCCATCGAAGGTCGCAGTGTCGAGCTGGGCGTCGCTGTGTCGCTGTCGAACAGGTGAACTAGCGGTTAAGCGTAAGACTATCAATAATTTAAAAAAAATGTCTACGGATTCAATGAAAATTTTCATGATTTTCGTACAAATTGAGTCCGGTTCGATTATGACGACAATAATTTCAAATTTAAGTAGGTAAGTGTTTATTTCTTTGTAGAGAAATGGTATACAAAACGAAATTGGTTTTCCTTGAATTGACGTAAGTTCTAACTATTTAGAAGAGTTTACATTTTTCGGAGCTGGCTATTAGAAGGTAAATTTATTATTATTATTATTATGTGAGTATTTATGAAATGCATACACCTGCATTGCTGAGAAATGAAAGAAGTCTTATTATCGTATCGAAAGAAAATGTTTTTTTTATGGGATAGGGGGGCAAACGAGCAGATGGATCACCTGATGGTAAGCGATTACCGCCGCCCATGGACATTCACAACACCAGAAAAGTCGCAAGTGCGTTGCCCACCTTTTAAAACGGTTTGGGCCTTCGGTAATAACGTGTTAATTGTAGATTCCAAAACACTTAAACGAAAACGTATGAAACTTCGCCTTTTGATTTTAGCACATATTTCTAGATCTTTTCCTTTTTTAAGTTGGTTAAAATGTGGCCTTAATAAATAGTACATTAATTGTAAGAACAAAAAGATTTATTTAACGTTATTAAAATGCGCTTACAAGAGCGTTACCGTTTATAACGTACGTTTTAAACACACGTTTAACTTTACTCGTGTAGGTAGTATAATCGTGAATCCCCTTACACTTTATTATGCCTACTGACGTATCTTTTATCATTTTACTTCTATGTCACACGTGTTCGCAATTAACTCAAACTGTTTACTGCCTCATTTATTAGCCTCGTGTTTCTGAGCGCGACTGCTTTGTTAGTGGTCCTGGGATCGATTTCCAGGTCGAGCAAAGTCTTATTGGGTTTTTCTAAGAAAGACTCTGTATCAGCTCGGAGTTGGGATTTGTGCCTGGTTAGTAGAAATAACATTAGGCTATAGTCCACCACGCTAGCCTAATGCGAGTTGGCATACTTCACACGCCACTGTCGAGAAAATCTCTCAACACTAGAGGGAGTCGCAACACTAGAGGGAGTCGCAAGTGCATTGCCCGCCTTTTAAAAGGGTTCGGGCCTCCGGTATCTTCACTCACTCAGCGAAACACAACGTAAGCGTTGTTTTATGGTTGTTGCCGTGGTATCACTCCGGTCAAGTCGGATGATTCGTGCCAAAAGGTAGTAGTCCACTGCTGGCCAGAACAGAAGACAGGACAGGCTGGAAGACAGGACAATGTGGCCACCTAATGTGCGCCATTTCGTCCCGTCTTTGCCCAATCGTCACGGCAACCATGACAATCTTACAGCGTTTCAGCGGTTCAGCGGACATTGAACCCTGGCTTGCCTCGAATCCTTCTCGAAGATGCCCGTTCTGCTCGCTCGTCAAAATGCATTTCCCTATTTCTAACTCCCTAAAAGGATTTGTTGATAAAGACATTTTATTTCTCTGCGGAAGAAGAATGGTGCTATATCGCCATTGTTTCAGTATCGACGAAGAGCGCACCTTGGTCCGTTGTTGCAAGTTATTGCGAATATTTTACAATGCTGCACCGATTCTTTGTTTCTTGTTGTACGTACATAGACAATGCGACGTAGGTGTCACACTAACAAATACAGATTACGTACAGTAATGGTTATTTGTGAAAGTATAGTAGCGAACGTGAATAAACTATTTATGTTAGCGGATAAAATGATTGGATTGCATCGTGAGTTATATTTAAGGCTTGGTAGTTTAGATACTTGATTTGGGTTTATTGTCATAGCTGAAATAATGTACGCATTGTGATGAACATACTAAGTTATGCCTGTTATTTCACTCTCTCCCCAAAGGGATTTCTGGGATAAAAGTATATCATTTTCCAAGGTTTTCCAAATTCAGCGTTTTGGCGTGAAAACACAGTAAAAAAACATACAGAAAGCTACTTTCACATGCAAAAAAATGACATCGATTCATGGTGGATATTCCAATAACCCGAACGAAACGCTTAAGTCCATTTTTATCATGCGTACCGCCGAAATGGGGAATGCGCTTCTCGAGTGGACTCTTCCCCGTTAGATATAATCTGGGTGTCTTTAAATCACGAGTGAATCGGTTTCTTGTAGGCAAGCGCGCTTCATCGTAGGTCATAGTGGCGCTTAACATCAGGGGAACTCGCGATCAAATGTAAGCCTATTTTCCTCTATGCTATCTATACTCTATACTAATATATAAAGTTGAGAGTTTTTTTGTTTGCTTGAACGCGCTAATCTCAGGAACTACTGGTCCGATTTGAAAAATTCTTTCAGTGTTAGATAGCCCATTTATTGAGGAAGGCTATAGGCTATATATCATCATACTAAGACAAAGAAACTATTCCACGTGGACGAAGTTGCGGGCGGAAGCTAGTCTAGAATAAAAACAAAACAATTATAATATGCATTCGGATTTCCTAGCTTTGCAGTTGCACAAGTTGCAATGGTTTTTCTATCTAGATGTATAGTTATACTTTCAAATTCCATTTCTACTTTTATGTTACGCTCCAATGGATAAAAGAAACATGCTCATCTAATAAAATATACCGCATCAGTGAAATTCACGACCATATATATAAAGAAGGTTCAAGCAGACGTTTGTAAGAACTATATTTTCCACTCTACCACAACACAAAACGAAGTAGAATTAATTAACTTATCTACTTTCACAACCACGAAGGGGCCTACGCCTTTGCGACAAAACACGGTCTGTTTATTTACTTTTTCTTTGTGCTGCTGTTATTCCATTCTAAACCTACGGAAGTAAACTGTAATTTCTTCATACATTGTAATTAAAGTGAGAAATAAAACTGGAGTCGTGTGGCGCACGTATTAGTCACAAGTCACGAATGATTGCTATTCTTAACTTAATTAATGACACATAACATGACATATCACGATGCTTGTATTCCCCAAAAGGTTAGGCAGAGGTTTACTTATGTTGGTACCTACTTACATCCATAATTCTCCAGTATGTTTATGTGAAAATTTAATAGAAAAACTTTACTCGTCCTAGACATCAAACCATTAGACTAATGAGGCGGTTAATTAATATATCTTTTGTATTGAAATATGGCTTGTTTTCCATTTTAATGGCTTTCAAAACTTTATAAATGAGATAAGTACGCTTATGTTTGTTTATTTGAAAAGCCGTGGCTAGCATGTGTCTGGAATTAATTCGTAATTAGAACTCATAGGAGCTCTTAAAACCAGCTAGGATTTTTTAAATAATTATTATATTTTGTTTCTTCAATAGGGGGCATTTTAGCCTAGCAGGTGATGCAGTCGAAGATGGAATGCCTTTATTTAAATTTGCATGACATAAAGTCTCTTTATATTGTTAATTTGGTCGTTATACTCATCGCATTATTATGCACGGAACCCCCCCATTTCTCCATCCATCCACTTTCCTGGAAAGAAAAATGTGATAACGGTATAGTAACTATATTCTAAAGTTTTACTAAGACTCTGCTAAGACAACGTCATTAGTCCAGTGGTCCTTACCGGGACTGCTACGGTTTTGATTCCCGGGTCGAGAAAAATTTTATTGGGTTTTCTGTGCCCGATTAATGGCAATAGGCTTGCCCCATATTACGTAGGACCTAAACGTATCGGTGAACTGTGGGTGTAAATTAGTACTCCTCTCATCCTCTGCCTATCCATTTTGAGAATACAGGCTGGTATATTATGTTTCAAGTTTTAATTTTTAAATTAACGGTTGTAGGTACATCTGATTCAAGAAACAGATTTATGTAGATTCCTTCTTGTAAAGGGATTTAAATTCTGAAGTTACAGCCACTGCATTTAAATTAAGCGTAATAAACTTGTTGCTCCTCCTGTAAAGTGATTAAGTGTTACGGAGCCTAATTCTTATACATATTGGTTTTATGTCTATGTAGAGGTACTAGGTAAGGTGCATAGTACCTACTCGTAACTTGCGCGTGTGTTCAATAAGATATGAAATAAAAGTACAAGAGTCTTAGCAAGTGGCGTGGCTGTAGTTTTTGCCTACTCTGTCACACAGTTCACGGTACTTTTTAGGTCTCATGTTATTAAAACTTAAAAAAAGGTAAGCCGACTATGAACCAGCCACAAACCCAAAATCCGAGTTGCTATAAAGAATTTCAAAGGAAAACCCAATATCACTGCACAACCAGGAAACTGAACCCAGGACCTTGGCTCAGCCGACGCTTTTGTGGCAAATATATCAATAAGGTATATTCTTATTTATTTATGTAGGTACTAAAGCGAAGGCTGTTATCTTGAAATACGTATAGACGCTTAGCTGTATGCCGAGGCTACCTTTGAATAGGTATGATCCCATTTCATCCAGGATTTATTTCCAATAAGCGGAATTCCAACGGAATATTTCGCGTTTCGGGATAGAATTTGGGCCAATAGTATAAAGCGATGTCAACTACACGTAATAGCGACAGTTTGTAGCCATTTTGTTACAAATAATAAATTGGTTATGATGGACAAAATATTATTACGTCGTAAAATAAAGTGTTACGAGCTCTCATACTTAGGGAGCGCCGAAGCTCATGAATATTAACATTTTGTTGTTCAACAGCTTTCGAAAATAAGTGAGAATTCACCCGTTAATATGAACTCGCATGAACTTGAAAAAAACGCTGTGGCAAGTTGAAAAGTGCACGTTTATTTTTTTGCATAGCGCAAATGGCTAGAGGGCAGGTGGCATCGTGATATGACCTACATGCGAAGGGCGCAGAACCGCGAAAGTGCTATCAGAGAGAGCTTGTTTTTATTTCGAGTAGATTTAGGCGTGTAAACATTTCGAAATAGAGACAGTTTTACCCGGAATGGAAAATATTTTGTTTTTCATATTTTCTACTAGAAGTTTACACAAGCTGGTTTGGTAACTGGTTACTAAGGAGCAGTTTCAATGATATGGTCCAAGGAGGGTCTGTACTGACCTAAATGTATTGAACACAGCTGAACGAACACAGAATGAACGATTTTGATATTACATTATGATAAATAGCTGATATTGCTATATAATATATATACCTATTCATTATCATCAAATCGGAAATTCCCAAAATTTCGCCCATCTTTTGCTAATTTCAAGTTTGTAGGCCTTACAATTTTTGAAATTCCGTGATTAATCACTGAATGGGTTTCGCGTATATATAGATTCGTTTTGACAATACGGAATCCTCTTTCAGCAAGTTAATTTAACTTCAGTCGAGGATCATAGTTGGACATTTTTCCGGCTGTGCAAAGGAAATTAATAGTTTCACTAGCTAGGCAAAGTATTATGAAGTTAGAGAACTCTATTAAAGATTACACCCAGGTGGAGTTGCGGAAAGAAACCAACTTGCCTCAACTTGCCCTGGCTCGCCGGACCAGTTCAGTTTTTACGTGATTGCTTCAACTTGGCAATGTTTTATTTATGTTAATTGGCTGGTTGTTTGTTTAATAGAGTCATCGCGTCTTTTAAATAAATGATATTTACAGGGAGGTAGGAAATCGCAAGAGACCGTCTGTGGTCGCAGTGATAGATACCGTAGCCGTAAACAAATAATAAAACAGTTTAACTGACACTTTGATCGCAAAGAAAATTATCAGTAAGCTTATTGATCCAGATATTGGATAAATAGTTAAGACGACCAAGTCACATAGAACATAACGAACTATCTTCTTTGTTTGTTCAATACTAAACATAAGACGTCCGAATTGGTTCGAATCGAACTCAAAAACGAAGTGGTTGAGACTATTTATTTATTTAATTTTTATTCTTTATGCACAATTAGTGTACAGAGGCGGGCTTAATGCCTAAGGCAGACTAGCCATTAACTGTGTGTTGCATAAACTAAAATGTAATATTGGATTTAGGAAGGCAATTTATAAATATTTGGTGCCTATCTTAGCTAATCTTAGTCGTTTATAAAATTATTTGAAACATATTACAGCTATTTTACTTATCTTTTCTAATGTATAGGTAATTTTCCCATTTTTAACCTGAGACTTTTCAATTTAAAGTAAAACTCCGCTATCGCAGTAGCTGAAATTCAGGCTCCGTACATTTTACAGGGGCAGTAAACATTCGACCTTCAATTTATTTCAATGGTCGGTTTTAAATCTAGCATTAAGTTGTACTTAATCTCAGTTTATCACAGTCCTGCAACATAATTAGTTAACCTACAATTTTACTCCCAAATTATTTAGTCCCCGATTAATAAACTTCGCGGAGGGAAAACTGGCGACTGTTGAAAATGTACCTGTAATAAAATAAAGGTAATACAGTAAGGTAGTAAAATTTCCCGCGGCTTTTAAATTGAAAATTGGCCTATAACATTCAATTTAATTTTGATTGCCTTTCTCGCTTCTTGTTTGTGACGATGAGATAATTTTGTAGCTGACGTAATTTTTTATGCCTACCTTGAGATTAGCTTAATTTGTTATTACTTATTAATTTTTTTGCTGACTTTCTCTTTACTTCGTAGTACCGGACTGCGCACCATGAGGTCGTGGGTTCGATTCCCACAGGACACAAATATTTATGTGATGAATATAAGTGTTTGTGTTCGTCTGGGTGTTTCTTATGTATTATATGTAAGTATTTACAAAAAAAAAAGTATATAAGTATTATATCCATTGTCTAGTACCCATAGTACAAGCTCTGCTTAGTTTAGGACTGTGTAAAAATGTCCCAGAATATTTTGTATTTTCTCATGGTTTGAAAAGTACTGACTTTGTTCACAAAGTTGTAAACTAACCTTTGAACAGACACAACAAATGAAAATGCCTGAAGCTTTCGATAAATGGGGCGTTCATGAACGTTATTTCCGTACGTTGGCGCGATCAAATCAATAAAAAAAAAATGGAATAATTGTAAACCGCCTCTAGTAGCCACCTTTAGTTAAATAAAAAAACTCAAAAAAAAAAACTCTCAAAAAAATCCTCTTTTTTCAGAATTTTCTGATTTCTGAAGCTTACGCGAATATTAGACATATTGAAATAAAACAACTTTACGGATTTTATCGCGTAATATTAGTACAAATCAAAACCCGACGTTTCGGACCCTTTACACGGGTCACGGGCAGACTGAGGTGTCATGCGTTTTGTCGTTGTATTTATTGGGTTAATGGAGGGGAGCTGTCAATAAATACAACGACAAGACGCATGACACCTCAGTCTGCCCTTGACCATGGACGCTGTAAAGGGTCCGATTTGTACTAATATAACGCGGTAAAATCCGTAAAGTTGTTTTATTTCATTATTAAAACTCCTCGTTAGGTTAGTAATATTTACCAAAATGACATTGCAACTTTTTCAAGTTAATACATCTTTAGTCAGATCAATTTATAAGCCATGAAATTACTAGAAAAAGAAAGTGTAGGTAATACATGTGGAAAGTCAATAAAGCTTTCAAGAAGCTGATTATTGTATCTACGCTGATTAATTAATCTGTCACTCAGTCTATCTATTGATAGATAGAGGGAATACTACGAATCTCACAATTCTTAATTGGTAACTAGCCTTAGAATATTGGTGTTTCTAAGAACATAATATGTAAAGATCGAACGATAGTCACTCTTTATGAACTTGGTTTGATTGACCGATACGAGTCTAGGTTAATCTCAAGAGCTGATAATCAACCGTATTGTATGAGGTTATAAGAAATATCACGTTTAAGTTGCCTCGTAATATTGACTCTCCATTTCCAGTCCAGCTCCGATCTATGATGGAAACTATGATTATAACTGTTCATTGATAACTGTTTAAGCGTAAGCCTATCTGGAATAAAAAAGTTCACCTGATGTTAAGCGACACTGCGATCTACGATGGAGCGCGTTTGACTAGAAGAAAGTGATTCACACACATTTAATGACACCTAGTTTCAATGAACATTTATAATCATCGTAATTCTTCTAGCATCTTCCCAATTATGTTCACAGGATAGTGTAATAAGCTGTGTTCCTGTGTTTTGAATCAAACATTTCTTACTCGTTCGGTGTCATTTATTGAATGAAATTTGTTCCAGAAGAGCGGGTCAGGGAAACCTAATAAACAGTCTGTAACACTTGTAACCTGTTTTCGGGCAGAGCTTCGCCTTACACCGAGTTCAGTAAGAGAATGAATCAGATGAACCGACATCTTGCTTATATAGACAACAATGGAAGTCAAATCAATTACTAGGTAACTTCACGTGGCAGTGGCGGCGGTGGATGATAACAAATTACTTAATACTATGTTGCAACCGATGCAATATTCGTACGCGTGAGTTCTTCAAGATATTACTAAACTAGAATACATAATATCATATTACGTTACAATAGTAATAGTAACACGTACAGAATGGATGCTATTCTACTCCATAACTTTGAATATTCTCTCGCTTCCCGCACTTTGTGTACAGTGTTTGTTGTCCTCAAAACAATAAATAAATAAATTATAAATATTCTTCGACATTTTACACAGCACCATCTAGCCCCAAACTAAGCAGAGCTTGTGCTATGGGTAGTAGACAATGGATATAATACTTATATACTTTTTTTTCATAAATACATACTTATAAGAAACACCCAGAACGAACGAACACAAACACTTATTATGTTCATCAGGCCCGGTAGGTGCTAACCACTAAACTACAATCAGCTACTAAAGACAGCAGGCAAACATATGCAAAGATAAAATGATACCATGTACCTAAACGTACATATATGTATAAGCCTGAGCGTAAACAGGAAGGCTAACCCTATCTGTTTACGCTCACTTTTAAGCATTTACAAACATCATTTTTCTGAACTTTTAATTGGTGGTGCCATATATGACGCATACACCAACTAAAAATACTCATAAAAATAAAAGTATTAACTATGTAATACATTCATTAAAATGTATATCTGGATATCGCAAACGTAATCCTTCCAAAGAATTTCGGAATTCTGAGGGGATTTATACGGTCGCTTACAATGTAATGAGAATCTGTGGAAAATCGATCCCTTGGCCGATTTTAGTTTACTTTCGCTACCGCTACCTACGTTAGTTAAGGTGTTAGAGGCAAGTAATCTGTTTTATATAAAATTATTTATTATGCTAAGTCCAAATATGATTTCACGCTAAGTACTTTAGTAGAATGAATTTCTATCTTTTTGTGATTTTTTTGCATTTTTCATGCTAAGATTATAAAGTTATTTTAGTGAAGGAAAAATTCGACTCGCAGGCAGGATTCGAACCTGCGTCTTCTGGTTTGATACACCAGACGCTATGACCACTAAGCCACCGCGAGTCCTACCTGCCATGTCGAAATTTGCCTTCACATTCTGAACTTACGTCTTAAAGGTGACGTCAGTAACATCAATTGACAAGCAAGTTACTTTGCCTCTCAACCGACACGACTTACCTTACGGTTAGTTCTATGCCGTACGATGCTACCATACCTACTAACTATCTTTTTGTGATTTTTTTGCATTTTTCATGCTAAGATTATAAAGTTATTTTAGTGAAGGAAAAATTCGACTCGCAGGCAGGATTCGAACCTGCGTCTTCTGGTTTGATACACCAGACGCTATGACCACTAAGCCACCGCGAGTCCTACCTGCCATGTCGAAATTTGCCTTCACATTCTGAACTTACGTCTTAAAGGTGACGTCAGTAACATCAATTGACAAGCAAGTTACTTTGCCTCTCAACCGACACGACTTACCTTACGGTTAGTTCTATGCCGTACGATGCTACCATACCTACTAACTATCTTTTTGTGATTTTTTTGCATTTTTCATGCTAAGATTATAAAGTTATTTTAGTGAAGGAAAAATTCGACTCGCAGGCAGGATTCGAACCTGCGTCTTCTGGTTTGATACAGAATGAATTTCTTTCGCGGGCGGCTAAGGCTACAAAACTTGAATAAAAGCCAACTAAACCTAGTATGCTTAGTGGTTTTCTTCTTCTTATCGCATCACCAGCAAATGGAAAGGGAATAGAGGAATATATATAATGGAAACATTAAGTACGTTGACCCAATATTCCAATATCGCACGGCAAGTTCTGTAGCGGTCATTAAGGCTTGATGTGTGCCAGGTCACAAGACGGGGTACAGGAGAACGTTTTATCAACATAAAAATATATTTAAATAAAAAGACAAGGTTGAAACACGTGAAAGTTAACAGTAAAAAAAACTATTGATAAAAGTGGAGTGCAGCGTGCAAGCGAAACTTGGGGTCGTTACATGTATCGCACAGGTTTATATCCATCTGTATGGGCGTTCTGCGCCGGCAATGAGCACCGATTTGTGGCAGCACTAAACTTAACAGCACACTTACGTTGCGTCCGGCTATGAAAAGCCAATCAAAGTTTAATGACCCTCTTTAGTTTACGTTTCTTTATAAGTATAGATGCGATCATTAGTTGCCGAGATAATTAAGATGAAATGACAGACTTTATTGTGTTTGAACCATCTTATGGAGCACTTTTGGTGGATAATACTTACTGGATAGTAAATACCAACCGGATAGCTACATATACCAGCCGGATAGTAAAATATACCAATCGGATAGTTACATATACCAGCCGGATAATAAAATGTACCGACCAGATAGTTACATATACCAGCCAGATAGTAAAATATACCAACCGGATAGTTACATATACCAACCAGATAGTAAAATATACCAACCGAATAGTTACATATACCAACCGGAAGTTACATATAACGGCCAGATAGTAACATATACCAACCGAATAGTTACATATACCAGCCGGCTAGTAAAATATACCAATCAGAAGATACATATACCAGCCAGACAGTAAAATATACCAACTGGATAGTAAAGTATAGTAGCCGGATACTACGTACATAAAAATTACAATGTTAATTACACCAGCGGCGAAGGGTCAATATTGGAAAAAATGAAAAAAATAGCTTGGCTTGTTATTTGAAAATTTCGCACATTACGTACACAAAAAAAATATAATGTGGCATTTCCCAGTCACATCTTTGTAGAGAGGTTTGTAGAACTAATTGAATCCAAGCTATCGGAATTTAAACTTTGCTTCGATAGTGAGTAATGAAATCTTAGGACGACACTTATAAAGTGGCGAGGGCTTGTACGGCCGCCATAAAGTGTCTTGATTGATTAATTTAACTTTATAGTACTTCGTGATTAGTTAGCCGGTGGAGATGAAAGTGTTTGCAGGTGCGGGAAGCCATCTTGGAACCAGAATAAGGTCAGTCACATTTTTATGACGTGTACTACTGCTGTGTCTTTACTTGCATTATAAGCACTAGTTGCTGCGACTGCTGAGTAAGACGTTTTGAGTTTGATTCCCTGTTCAAAAGAGAAATTAAAACATTGGGATTTTCGTATAGCTAATGAGCTGAGTTCTTCTATAAATTTCTCTACAGCTCGGAGTTTGGGCAGTACGCTGGCTCTTTATTATGTGGGGCCTAAAATACCTATGCACTGTGGGTATAAAGCAGTACACCTCGCCTTAGGGGCGCCTTAATATAGACTGGATCCTATATTTATGCTTTTAAGCCATATTAACATATATGTAAAGAGTATAATTACTTCAATCGTATATGTAAAAAGTAGTTTCATTTCAATATCTAATATTCGCATAAATGTCAGAAACAAGTGAATGTGACAATTTAGCATCTTGCTTCATATAATATGTAATGTTTATAATTTATATTTATTTTAGAAATGCGATGGAATACGGTAGGTGTAGGTATTAGAGCTGAATAAAAAACTACAAAATAGAATATTTCAACCTCCAGCACTGCGCAGGGGTTGTTCCGGTCAACCGGATACGCTCCACATAGCATTCACAGCGTGTACATTTAATTTTTTAACAAAATTTTATATAACTGAAATAGAATAGCGTAACCAATTTGTATGTTCTAACCACCATTCAGTACAATTCAGTAAAAAGTATCGTCCATGAAGGGTTTTATTGAATACTATTTTCTCCAGCAACTTCATTTACGTGGCAATGATAACGATAATATATAAAGTAAAGGACTTTAAATATATTCAAAAATATTGTTATTATTTCCTTTTTAGTCTTTTATGAACATGTTTAAAAATATAATCAAACACTGTTTGATGTTCTGAATGGGATAATAGTAATATAGATTATTCTATTCATTGCATAATTTTGCGCTAAATCTACGACACGGCTACGTAATTACTACGACGCAGTACGCCGCTACGCCGTAGCACTGTAGCGTAGTAGCGACTACGCAACAGTGCTACGAGTACGAGCCAGTCGTAGCTTGCCGTCGCCGTGATCATTGTGTTGATCAGAAATAAAGCTGGCTAGTTAGCCATATCCCATTTATAAAATAGATAATTTTAGTTATACTTATGTGATAATGCTAAGACGTCTTAGCTACAGAATTATTATTATTTATATATATTATTCTCTAAATAAGTATATAGATTCTACATAAGTAGAAAGTGAGATTTTTTTTAAGTTAATTACTCACTGCGTTATATTTCACTTGAGAAAATTATTTATTTCTATTTAAAAAAAGTACCTCTGACTTTAATATAACTAATTATCGTCCGCTTAAACTGTGAAGAAAAACATCGTGAGGGAACGGTGTCTGAAGTCTGCCAACCCGCAGTAGGTTAGCGTGGTGGATCATCTCATTCTGCGAGAGAATTCTGGGTACGGGACCCAGCAGTGCACCGGTATGAGTTGATGATGAATTAGTACATTATGTACAGTTAACCTTTCCTAACAGTGATATATAATAGTCGGTATACATCCACCTATCGTATAAATAAACACTTTCATACATACACACAAACATCACACATATGTGCAAAGTTATCTACTGCTTCATAATGGCGGACATTACGCGTGAGATTGTTCATAACCCATAACGTAATATTCACTAGGTCGTTTGTGCGATCGCGAAGATGATCGTTCCGAGTCGGCGGGTTCTCACGCCTCGGCTTTTGTCGGCAAATAATTAATAGCTGCACCCATTGTGGGCAGATGAGCACGGGCCCCTTTGTCCCGGGATTATGTCAAGAGCGCATTTAAACTTAAAGCAGAACAAACAAACCGGTGCACACCGAGTTATTGCGACACTTTGGCTTTATTTAGCGCATTTTGTGACGCTCCTCGTCGTCACCACAAAATATTTTAAATAGTTCGCACTTAAACACGCTTTTTGGTCGTGGGATCCAGCGCTAATTTGGTTTGAGTAAAGAATTATGTTTCGGTATTATGGTGAATGTGTAAGTTTTTCTCTTGTGAAAAAGTTTTTATATACTTTAGTTTAGTCGGTGGTGCAGTTTTGTGTACAGTTTACCTTATATTACAGTAATATGTAACAGTCAGGATACACATATCGTATAAATAAACACTTTAATAAATACACACAAATATATGTTTTTATTTTTGAGTTAAAACATATTTTTTAATCCTAAAATGTATAAAGATTCATTATATTAGGTCTTTACCTATGAAATTGCCGTTTTGTATGAAAAAATTTAAACGAATTTTTTTCATGTGTTTGTTATTTGTATTAATCGAAGTAATCACCCATGCAATCAATGCATCTTTGCCAACGCAGTGGCAGTTTATTGATGCCCTTAAAGAAATCAGCTGGACGGGAGGCAACAAATTCTTCAAAGGTATTTTGTACTGCTTCTCGGGTATTGAATTTTTTCCCGCCAAGAAGTTATCCAAATTCTGGAAAAAGTAGTAGTCTGTAGGCGCAAAGTCTGGTGAGTAGGGCGGATGACGGAGAACTTCCAACCCCAGTTCTTGCAACTTGGAGACCGTCTGCTGTGCAGTATGAGGTCGCGCGTTATCGTGCAGGAGCAGCGGAGACGAGCGATTGACCAATGCTGGTTGGAGATGTGCCAGCTTCTCCATCATTGTGT
Source organism: Acronicta leporina (assembly GCA_947256265.1). NCBI lineage: Eukaryota > Metazoa > Arthropoda > Insecta > Lepidoptera > Noctuidae > Acronicta > Acronicta leporina. The sequence goes on from OX366529.1 coordinate 6,339,058, forward strand.
TCAGTTCTTCACAGGACACATCTGCAGTAATGCTCACCCTTTTGGTATGAAGCTGTGATGAATCACACCGGCGCTAGACCACCAAACAGTGACCATTACTTTTGTAGGGGTAAGTTTTCGTTTAGGGCATTGTTTAGGTGCTGAACTAGGATCCAACCAACTTGCTGAGCGCTTGCGGTTATCAAACAAAATCCATTTTTCATCGCAGGTAACAATGCGGTTCAAAATTCCTTCATTTGTGTGTCTGTTGAGCAGTGCAAGGCACGTTCCGACGCGTACTTCGTGCTGGCGATCATTGACTTCGTGGGACACCCATTTGTCAAGCTTTTTTACCTTGCCAATTTGACGCAAATGGACCAATATTGTTTTGACGCTAACTTCGAAAGCTGCTGCTAATTCAGCCGTCGATTGTTCCACAATCGCCTTGTATTCGTCATTGTCGATCAAAGTCTTCGGACGACCACGAGGTTCATTTTTCAGGTCGAAATTCCCAGAACGGAAGCAAGCAAACCAATAACAGGTGGTGCGTTGGTTTGTAGTGTTAGCTCCGTAAACGTCGTTGATGTTGCGTGCCGCTTGTGCCGCGTTGTTGCCACGACGGTACTCATATTCCATAATTACTCGAAATTTTAACGTGTCCATGATGACGAAAAAGATTGAAATGCGATGAAAATGTAACACTAATCAATAAACAATTGACTACTTTTGGAAAAAGAATTCCATGTTTTTAAAATAAAATTAATTTGAAATTAGAATTCTTAGACCCAGTTTCACCATACTATGTTTGTTAATTTAACAGCCTGTTAATATTTTAACACACTGTTAAGGCTTGTTAGTGTCCCACCACATGCTAATAGCTTGTTAAATTGCTTAATCAGCTGTTAAATCTAATCACTGCTCTGCGGGTCTGTTAAATTTTTAACAGAGTGTTACTATGACTTGTGTACTGTCAAAATCGTTTTGAAAGAACAAAGGAGATCCTTTCATGAAGGTCTAATTAAGGCGAATCATTTTATTTTGGATTGTTTTAGAAAATTTGGATGAATAGAGAGCTACTTAGCTTTTTGCCATTAACCGGGCACAAATCCAAACTCTGAGCTGCTTCTGCGAATTTCATAGAAAAAACCAATAAGGCATTTATTTGACCTGGGAATCGAAGTCATAGCCTGTAGCATAGCGATCGTGCTTAGGCCCTACTAACTTAGCTCAACACTTAGCCTAAACAGGAAGTTTTGCCTAAGGCCTATTGGTGTGTAGGATACTAGTTTTAAATACTATACATTTTGTAGGTACTTATTATTTTTATAGTTTGGTAAAGATATAATTACTATATAAAATAAATAAAACTGCATAATTATGTAATTAACCAGCCATTTTCGACTTTATTTCGAATTAATTTGGAGTAGATATTTCCTTCTTCATTTTCCGTTGTGTTGATTTTTCTTATAGCTACTGTGTCATCGCTGCCTCAGCCTCACCATGTTTTTTAGTGATTTGTCATCATAAGTAATTCAGTTTGCTCTGCACCAATTCGTCATTTATCGAAGTTTGAAATCTGATCTGAAAAAGGTGCAATAACATTTTACCTCAGTAACAAACACTGAAATAAAATAGTAACAAACATTTAGTTCATATAGATAACTCAAAATTAGTTCCTACCTGTTGAGAATATTATATTGTATAATATCCCCACATGATTGAATTGTTCCATGACACTGAGTACCATGGCATTGAAAAAGCTCGAAGAAGTGATTGTGGTTTGCTCCAATCTTCGTTTTTATTTGCAGTTGCATCATATTTTATTCTTCATAACATCTTTGTAGATATACAAAAATTTAGTTCTCGTTCGAAGAAAAATTCAGCGTGAATGTTTTTTAGATATTTCTCATGGTGAGGGCTAAGGGTGAAGGTACTTTTCACAGAGATTATAATTTAAAAATATGAAAAAAATCCGCACAACAGAACACAAAAATGATTATTGACAATTTACCTATCAAATTATTGTTGATGTTTTACCTATCAAAATTATAAATACCCCGGTTGCTTTTGAATTAGAGAAAAAGAACGATGTAATAAATTCGGCCGTATAACATTATTATACGACTAGTTACAATATTTGACATATCAGTATCATTGATATACGTTGCTATGACTTACTATTTTGGTCGTATTAGAATGTGAGTGAATGCTTTGTGTATAATTCAATAAATGCTTGATTTAGTAACGCACTGTTACATTTTCTTCGTGGGACATATCTTATTTTAACAGCTTTGTTAATTTTAAATGCTGATTAGTTAATGCCTTGTTAAATAGAAATTGGTGAAACTGGGTCTTAGCCAAACAAAAATTATTTTGATTTGAAATGGCTAGTAGGCTAGTACTACAGTACAGCAATTTCATAGGTAAAGACCTTTTTTTTTTGAAATACAAATGTATTACATACATATTTATTCCGCGATCAATCGATCGATTCGATCGCGTATTGCAGTAATTGAAGCTACCTAAAAATATTTTTATAAAGTTGGTTTCAATTTTTTTATGTAAGCATGTAAGTACCACAGTAATATCTGTAAGGACTAGTATAAGTATATAATTATACTTTTCTATGAAATATATTTTATAATAAAAGATATTCTGTGAAAAGAAAGTTCTCTTTTTTTTCCTACAGACTAATGAAAGAAAAAAATGTTGTTTATGTTTCTAGAAGTTATTTACGGAACAGAAAGCAAAACGTGCAAAGTATTTTTTCAGCTGTTCTCTTTCAAATTGAAAGCATAACATTGTATAATTTCAAAGGCTTTCTGAAGTACGGTAAGTTTAAACCATTTGTAGGCTTTTGAAATGAGTAAGTTACTTAATTGAGCAAGTAAACACACAAAATAAAGTATAATATTTATACTAAAATTTATTTACTGTACTTTGGAGTTTAAAAGCTTTTAAAATAATCGTCGATGAGAGGCGACGTGGGGGTATTTTGGCCTCATTTTACACGTTGAACAAGTTTAACGCATGCAATATTCAAGAGGGTAGTGCTGGCAACACTATCGTCGGTGCGAAACGGTGTAAACGCGGTCAAGCCGACGGAAAGTGTTTCAAAACAAAATAACATATAGAACGTATTAAACTTTATCTAATACTTCCTATTGCTATGATCCTGTTTCTGGTACAAAGTGTATTTTTACGAATCTGAACTTTATTATGGCAACACAATACAAAACTTACAAACTTTTGGGCTACAATTTTATACATAAGTTAAAGTTTTATTTGGTAGGTAGTTACTTTTATTGTATTTGGTATTGAAGCATGCCAAAAAGGCCTAATAAAGGTAGGTATACATTTTATTGAAAGATAAATTTTATATCGGACAGGATTCCAATATTTACTATTACTATTATTTTCTGTGACAACCCTGTGCTATGTGACTGCACTAGACGTTTAGTGTTTTAGGTGCCGTGCGTCCAAAATATAAAATTTCGGTGAAAATAGCAGCAATAAAACAATTGTTGACAGTTAAAAACATTGGCAACAAAAGAAATGGCTTTGTGTGAAGAAAATGCTCCAGCATATTATAAAATGAACAAAAACACTGAATTTGAACGAGCTTGAACCACGTAAAAAAATTCTTGAGAGCATAAACAGACTTTACTAAATACAGATTCTCTTAAAATCATAACAAGCTTGTCACAAACGAGATAAAAGCCGAAGATATCAGTCAGCACAATTTTCTTTCCAATAAGCATCGAGGTGGTGGGGCGGACTAACGACCTTCATAGTGACAAACGCTCACTCGCTGGCTCGAGTGGCATGTGTGAACGCGGCGCGGCGCGGCGGGACGCGACTCGGCGCGGCAAATGACGTGGAACTGATGTGAGCACCTAACGATTGCTGCGCCCTTTTACCGTGACACCGAGAGGAATTATTTATGCCCCGCTCTGCACTATGCGATGAAATTATTTTCAGCTTGAGTTGAGTCGCGCAGATTATATTCTGTGGGTGAATGTGTTTACATTTATTTTGATGTGCCACTTTGGTTCAGAACCCCTAGTGAATATTTTATTTCGATGATGTATCGTGTAGCAATATTATAGTTACTTTATTTTAAGATTTTGCATAAAACTTTCTTTATATTTTCTTTGATAGAATTTCGTGATTACATTCTTTTGTGCAAGTATCGAAAATATCACGAATCTAGTCTTCGATAAAGCATATCACGTTATAATGACAAGAATCTCTTAAAGGTGTAATTAACCCAGTTCAGTTTTATGAGGGTTCGCTGATAAAAATATGAAAGGTAAACTTAATACACTGTGAAAATGCTGAATTAGGTAATAACATGTCGATAAGAAAAAGCGTTGCTGGCATAAATTGGTGCTGAGTCTCCAGTGAGGCGAGAACGCATTAACGGTCCGCCACTGACATATATTAGGAGCATTTTCTTATCCACGAGTGTGGGGTGTCTCGGCGGCGCGGCAGCGGGGCGGGCGCGGCGCGACGTCGTGCGACCCGCGCAAATGACGCGGAAAAGATGCGGAGAATGACGCCCTCTTGATCGCAAAATAGCACGCCTGTCATATACTGCCATGTACGTCAATGGATAAGTCGTCCATTACTTTATCTAATAAAAAGTCATTACATTTTAAATATAGTATTTATTTTTACAGACGCTACATGATTTAGGTACGTGTTTCGTGCCTCTTATTACCAAAAACCTGTGCACATATTTTTTTCCGAAACGTAGTATTTTTGGTTTGTTTACATAGGTATATAGTAACTGGATCATCCAATGCAAGTACATGTAAGGCATTGAAGAGAAAAAGATTCTGCAGCCCGCATTTAAGGAGCGCAGTCTCCTTTGAAAGAAATCTGCTTACGTTACTGAATTTGCACAAGCGAAATGTAAACCGCGTTTGTGTTACAAGATTGAATACAATTATCTAAAAGGAATGAATACACCGATTAATTCTGAGCCATATTTCCCCCCTCGCATAAACGATATCGTGTAAAATTAATAAGTCGTTGGGGGAGCCCAAAAGTAGCGATATCTATGAGCGGTAGTACACTTCCCCTGGTCCGTCTCCATATACCTCTCCCCCAGATATCGTTACGTGGCAGTAATATATTATTATAACACGGATTATGTCTTCATTGGGGCAAGATTTTATTGCAGATGTTAGATAATTTCAATTATAGGTACAAGTCGCGTCATGTAAAAAGAACGCTGGCGGTCAAGCTGCGCACTAGGCGATTTATCGGTCTATTTGGTGGGGTGGGGTATCCTATCGATAAACGATATACGAAGCCGCGAGAGAAAGGCTAGTAGTTAGTACAAAAATAAAACAATAGGCCTAGTACTTTCGTGCGCGAGAGTACCCATGGGCAAACACACTCCCTCCACTTTCTTCCAGCGTTCTTTTTACGTGACGCGGACTATACATAGTATCTACTACTATAATTATAAATTAAATCCCGCATGTATGAGAGATGAGTGACTTGTCATACTTGTGGGATTTAATTAATATTGGAAATGGCTCGAATGATTTGGCTCATTTGTTTGTTGTGTTCGTAATTGTTTAGACAAGATTTGTATCGAATAAAATATCTCCCGCCGGAAAAGTCAGTAAAATTTACGTAGGCGAAGCTGCGCACGCGTCTGTGGTTTATGGTAAAGGCCTCTAGATATTCAGTTTGGGCGAAGTCCATTGAATTTATTTTTTAATTATTCCCAGTTGTACATTTTTTGTTAAAAAAGTCTTCTTTATTTTAATGTTTTCTATATTGAACGTCATTATCTTTGTCTTTTTTCTTTTCTTTTTTCTACGATAGTAGGTATTAGGTATATGATCCTTACTAATTGCATGGTTAATTGAGAAACATCATATACATTTTAAGTAATGTATGAGTAGCTCATCTGAGTCAGACAATTTGGAAAATACCCTAACAGTGAAATCGCTGTATTTAACAAAAGAGAATCAACCGCGAAACTTTTGGTCACAAATAATTTACGATGCCATTAAATATCATACTGTAGTCGCAGGGATACACTTGAAAAAACTATCATAAAGCAAAGCAGTTGTACGCCACTCAAATGACACGGTACGCTTGCAAACAAAAGAATACATAAATGGAAATTATTTCAGTGCAAATTCCGCACATTATCACACGACCACTACGCGGAATCCCGACATGACTAAGCCATTATTACTATTACTGTCGAGATGAAAATACGAAATTGAATTTCATATTTATTTACCCATTAATAATATCAGATCTCCCTCCATTGTCTCGTTGCTCGCTCTCACCGCCGTGTTCCGAACACGCTGACACGTCATTTTTTCTCACGTGTCACGTAAAAGAATAATGAAGCAAGTTCAGCACCAGTATTTAGAGATAACGTTGATATGTGATGTCGATGACTGTACGTACAGGTCAAAAGTCTGAAGGCTTTTAATTTGTATTTTTTGTGATATATTTTTATATTGATAATGGCGTGTTACTACAATGTTTTTAATCAAAGCTAAAAACATTGTCTGTTTTTTATTATCATCTAGTGAAGATATAAACTTTACTACTATAAGAATATTTATTAGGTTCCCAGGTACTTCTTTGTTTACAGATAAAACCATTTACAATGATCATTTTCCGGAATTGTAGAATTAAACAGCCGCTCCCCAGTCTTATTGTCCAACAACAACAATAACAAGAATCATAATGGATTCCTTATCATTTGTTAATCACAACAAAGTTATCGCGTTAAGCTTGTCGTAACGACATCGCGTCCCCAACGCTAACAAATAGCTCTCACGCAAATTGAATACAAGATATAAATCTAGCGTTCTCCTAATAACATGCGGTGGATTTCTCCGCGGGCCGTTTTATTTCAGCCCCACAAAGCCTCCGGCCCAGTAAATCCGGCGATATCTCGGGGAATGCGACACTGTGCCACTGGCGTTCGTTTCGCGACGCACTTTAAATTGCTCGACTGCGAAAGGGCGATATCGTAGTGAAATTTAAAATGCCGACGCGGGTTCCCTGCGGAAACAAAAGTGCGCTAACTTCGGAGCTAAGACTATACATATATCTACTTCGGAGCAACCGCAGTCGCCGTCTCGCCGCACTCGCGCCGCGCACGTATCGTGGTCGTGTCGTACTCACTTTACTCGCACTAGCGCGCGCAGCTTTGCATAATGTAGCCACTTAGGATATTCTCTTCCCCACTGCGGCAATAAAGCTATATTATATATATGGAATTCATTATCAACAGATTTTCTAAATGAAATCGCTCAAACTTTTTGCAACAGCCCACGGAAGCACAAGCTTCCCGTTTTGAATTTCTCCTAAAATGTTCGTTTAAACATTGTTTATTATTTACATAACATACCATCACGCCTGTATTCCCCGAAGGGTTAGGCAGAGGCGTACTAATTTACACCCACAGTTCGCCGGTATGTTTAGGTCCCATGTAATAGGGGGCGAGCCTATTGCCATTAACCGGGCACAAATTCCTAACTCCGAGCTGCTACTGGGAATTTCATAGAAAAACCCAATTACACTTTGCTCGACCTGGGAATCGAACCCAGGACCTCTAGCGTAGCAGTCGCGGTCAGGACTACTTATTTATGATTTACAAAATATAATTAATTATTGTTTGTAAGAAATATGCTAGACGCGTTTGGTCGTCATACCTCTTTGTATTCTAATTAAATTTTCTTAGCACCGGTGTGCAACTATTATTAATAACATGAGCACACACCTTTCTTCTCGACACGCTCGTATATCACTATCTACCTCATTTCTATCTTATACAACTTTTATGTATGTAGTAACATAACATAAGTACTATCACGGCTGTATTCTCTGAAGAAGAGTATCCCCACAGTTTGCTTGTACATTAAACCTAGTGGCAATCTGAAGTTCGAATAGAAACAAAATGTATGGAGATGATATTTCTGCAAGCTCGATTTGTCGAAAGCTTATATCATTTGCATACATTGAGAATTATATTCTATTCGATTAGCGGTCTGGCCACTTGTCTACAGGCACAGATGTGCTAACCGTGAGCCCATTGTGGTTAATTTTATACGAAATCAAATAACAGTTTGTCCAGAGGCCGTATTATGATGTGTTATTGCCATCATTTTCCAATTGAAAGAGAGGGATGCCGCTCTACAGTTTATATAGCGCTATCCCATTCTCACAAACTAAAAATGACGGCGATAACAAGTCGTTATACAGCCCCTGGTATTCGAATCTTGCAAAATTGCCAATAAGGCAACTACTTTTGTAGATATTTGTCCCTATGCTGTATTTACTATACTACAATAAGAGAGATTTACAAATAAACTACAAAGGTACAATAAATCCATAATTTTGAGTTAGATGTCATTGATCGCTGCGATTAAATAATAAATGGGCTAAAAGCTTTCAAGTACATAGAAAATAACTTTCTAGAACAGACAAGAACTCTGAAAATATAATCTTGAAGTCCAAATAATTCCTAACAAAATTACTTGTAATGGTAACAGATTTCATCATTGGACTTAAAAGGGAAAATTGATTTTGTTATCTTATATCTAATTTAAATACAAAATTGTAGATGTTATTATCCATCGTCAAACCTTTAAATATAAAAAAAAGAATATTAATTTTCAAAGGAAAACGTTACTTGACTAGTAATAAAGTGGAGAAAAACATTTTAAGGCGTCGCTGCTGCAATAGAATTATGAAAAAAGTTAATTTTATATTTATATAAACAAACTGATTAAATTTAATTCTATACTAGGTATTGCCTGCGGTGTTTTTTTTTCTTATTAAAAAAAAACTTACTAGCAATGTGGGTCACACATTACTAGTATTCTTGTTAACCCCTCGTGCTAAGCTAAATGCTTGTGTTACGAGTGGGTTCACGTCGGTAATGCAATGGGTGGGGTTCGAACCGGCAACCACATGATCGCAAGTCCGACGCCCTAGCCATTAGGCTACCGCCGCTTCTAAGTGGTTTCACTCCCAACAAAAGGATTTACATCTATTCTTGCATGGAATCGTATTACTATTTTTAAAATAAATGGTGCTTATATGTTATTCATAATAACAGAAGCTATTTACCAGTGAAAAAGTCCCGTTAAAATCGATTAAGCTAATTCAGAGGTTATGCGGAGCAAATAAACAGACAGTCAGTCAGACAAAAAGTGTTATAAGTACAATATTTACTTTTATAACATACCATCACGCCTGTTTTCCCCGATGGGTTAGGCAGAGGGGTACTAATGTACACCCACAGTTCGCGGGTATATTTAGGTCCCATGTAATAGGGGGCGAGCCTATTGCCATTAACCGGGCACAAATTCCAAACTCCGAGCTGTTAATGGGAATTTCATAGAAAAACCCAATAACACTTTGCTCGACCTGGGAATCGAACCCAAGACCTCAAGCGTAGCAGTCGCGCTCAGGACCACTAGGCTAATGAGGCACCTATTTACTTTTATGAATATCGTAATACACAGATAGATAGATAAATATTACAGCTAAGTACTTCAATTTTATTTATTCGTATGGATATAGATTTGTTACTCTACTATATCGCAAGTAAATAGTGGCTATTATGTAGTGTGAGTACCTACTGTAATGTGCAATATATTTACACAAGCGCAGTGAGTTCAAGAGATGTCCGGTGACACATGATTATACTCCACCACTTATGTTTCTGTGTCCGCTCCCGTTGTTCCGTTCTAAGGAGTCCGCCTGCTCAGAGACGTAGAAATATGTGTTTTGCTGCCACGACACAGGGTGAGATGCGGCCAGCCAGGGCCGCCACCGATGAATTATGAGCGGTCGCTGCACCGCACTCACATCTTGCGACAACCCTAGATATCTGTGTTTTTCGCAAGCATACTGCTATTTAATTATTCAACGCTTCGAGTTTCATGTTCAAAGGTCCAGATTTTCCTTACTTTATCGCGTTAAGTAGCAACATTAATTTTCTCCACTCATCTGTTCCTACTGCCATTAATTTTCGTCCAATATGTCGCCTTCAAACGCCTCGGACGATGTGTCGTAGTGTGGAAGCAAATAAAATTTTCTATCGAGTTCGGTTCTAGTCTCACTGCGCTCTATGCGAGGACGTGGACCTAAGCGTTACTTATTGTTCTGTCCGCGCTAAAGGAATTGCGAACGGATGTTCACTTCCATGTTGGATTTAAAGCAGTCACTGACGAATTGCTACATTATCGTTAACAGCGTTCGATTTAATTCCCTCCGGCGAACTAAGATAGGATAAAAAGTAAAAAGTGCATGTTTCTTTTTAATTATACGAACGATAGTGAGTATATTCTGTGGGAACAGATTTCTAAAACAGTCTGAGAGCTGTGCAGTGCATACAGCTGAGTGAGACGTTCTTTGACTACAAAGGTATAGTTCTTTATGAGCGTTAATTAACTTTTTATTTTCCTGTTCATCGCAGCGTTATACTGTCAGACACACTGTGAATACCTACGGGAGCGGAAAAATACAAAACAATTACACCGCAGCAACAATCCTTAACGAGCAGACATTCGAGCAGCGGAATTACAAATGGTGCAAAATTATGAGGAGCTTCAAATAATCATTAAACATAAACGCGTAATGGTTTCCCATTCAAATGATAGCTCGTAGCAGTTAACTGCCTCTGTAATGTCTCAACACAATCTCTTCCAGAGAAAATTGTAACGTTTTAGCGGGGTATTAATGAATTATTACCTATTAAATATAACAAGACACGTTTCTTTATTGGGCGGGACATAAAGATGAGATTAGTCTGTTTTCTTCCGAGTGCGTATGGCCGGGCCATATTGTTGACTGAAACGACCTTCTTGATTAATTACACTTGTCTTAATAGCAAATTGACTGGCGTTTTTTGACGGCATTGCGGACAGGTGGAGAAGAATTGGTCTGTTATTATGATAGATTGTCATTTATCGTCTTTTTAATCGTTCTCATTTTATTATGTGATTAGATCTTAGAACAGAATAGAATAGAATATCCTTTATTGTACACCAAAATGTCAAGCACCTATAAGTTATCAATCATAGAATATGGTACAATGGGTGGTCTTATCGCTAAAAGCGATCTCTTACAGACAACCTTTGGATGGACTCAAGAGAAAGGAACAGCGCAAAATAGGTAGTCTATCAGTCAGCTAAGGCCGTATTTTAAGTAGTATCCTACAATATTTAATTAACGTTGATTGGTGAAAATTACCCAATTTTGCTAATAACCTTGTGAAATATAAAGATTTTTATTCTATTCTATTAAATACATACATTTAGAGTTGTATGTGGGAATATGTGTGACGGGTGCGAAATGGCCAGCGATGCTATTTTAGCTTAACCCACCCATTCTGAGAGGAGACCCGCGCCCAGCAGTGAGACGATAAATGGGTTGATCATGTAAACATAAGAATGTAAGTAAAATCATTTTTCATTTCTATCATATTAAAAAGAATGTCTTCACGTACCGTCGTCTGTCATGCTGCAAAATGAAGAAAAGTTCTTTTATTCAGAGTTTTCGCTAAGTCGATAGTAGCTGAGTGCGAAGAAACGTCAGGCCATTAGAACATTTCTGTGACACGTTTCATTTTTTTTTCAACAAAGAAAGAAAAAGTATTTTTCTTGGTAAAAAATGCAGTTTCACAAGTGGAGAGAAAGATGGCTCATTTGGATCCTCACAGTGCTGTTAGTGTACTCGTCAGTAAGTTTTTGAAAAGGAGAATGTATTTATTTTTCAGAAATACTGAATTTTGAACTGTAGTAAAGTATCATTTTTGAGGAAGTTTTTTGTGGGTCGGACTCGAACCAGTTACTCTCTGCTCAGTACATCAAGGGGACTTGAACGGCCACATTAGATCCCCAAGAGACCACCGATCAAGACTGTAATTATCTAATTGTATCAATCGGAACTCTATTATAACCCATTCGTGCGTTTACGTGCTATTATTAATACTTTAGTACGATTATTTATTGATATTTTTACTGATTAAAGTCCTTTATCAAGTACTGCTATCGCGTATACTAATAAATAGCAATATGCGCGTAATTGAAAACTCACGTGACAGATATCTTATGGGCAAAATTAAATTATACTTTGAACGGAATACAGGTCGGGAACTCAATAATAATCTTTTGAAAGGTGTATCAATAATTATTTATTGCTATCATTATTTGGATGTTTACAATACCAAAAAAACACCAACGTTATGTCTTTGACCAAAGACTAGATAATTGTTTGGATCTTTGTAATTATACAAACAAACAAGATCTACGATCAAGATACAAACAAGACCTACACATTAGTGTAGGTCTTGAATAATTGTTTTCATCGTGGGAGAGCCATGCTCAACCGGAGTGATGCCACGGCCTTACAGAAAACCAGCTTGAAACTACTTACGTTGTGTTTCGCCGAGTGAGGATACCGGAGGCCCAGACCCTTTTAAATGCGGGTAATGCACTTGCGACTCCTCTAATGTCGCGGGTATCCATGGGGGTAATCGCTTACCATCTGGTGATCTGTCTGCTCGTTTGCCCCCATATCCAATGATGCGCGGTGTTAATCCATGGTGAATTCCAAAAAATCACTTATATTATATTACTCTGCCTCATTAGCCAAGTGGTCCTGAGCGCGACTGCTACGCTAGAGGTCCTGGGTTCGTTTCCCAGGTCGAGCAGTGTTGTTGGGTTTTTCTATTAAATTCCCAGTAGCAGCTCGGAGTTAGGAATTTGTGCCCGGTTAATGGCAATAGGCTCGCCCCCTATTACATGGGACCTAAACATACCGGCGAACTGTGGGTGTACATTAGTACGCCTCTGCCTAACCCTTCGGGGAATACAGGCGTGATTGTAGGTATGTTATATTACTCTATTATTTCCATAGCGTATATTATTATAGAGGTCAGTCGAAAAATTCCATTAACATAAAACCTCAGAACGAAAGCAATAACTAATGTATGGAGTGAGGGGAGGTTATTAAAGTAACTTAGGTATTGGATTGTTCTAAAAAAGGATGGATTGATTGAAGGACGACGACCCTGCCATCCGCAAGCTAAAATGCCGCTTTCCAACATCTGACAATTTAGACATTTAGTAGCCTCCTTTAGTCAGAAAAAAGTATCCATATTGATCTGTCTTACTAGAATTTAATTATCACTTCTAATTTTACAATTTTGCTGTAAATATTAAGTAATTCTATTTAACTATCTAAATAGATATTACTATTTTCAAGATATACAACATTAAAATGACGTATTTATTTTAGAACCTGAAACACGTATTAAAGGTAGGATTCGCAGTCACTACTGGAGTTCACTGCTTATAGTTCCAATATACCCAAGTATTTGGTGTACTAAAATTATTGTGTTTGGTTTGAAGGGCAATTGAGTCAGTAAAATTAATAGGCTTAACAACGAAGGTATTAATATGCAATGCAACGGTGATACTACTGGCCAAGCTGGCGTCAATAGAGGCCAGTATGCATGTTCTCCTTCTGATTACAATAACAAAAAAAAATATCCCCACCCCATCCCACGTATTCTTATATTTATAATATCGATGGATTTTACGATATTAGTAACCTGGTGTAATAGATATAAATTCCATTACTATAATGTTAAGTGTATGGCTAGAACCGTTCGCTTCAAGCACGCGAATCGAACATTTGCAGTTAGGCTGTCCTAAAGAAAATTACTTACGTGCCTATCCCTTATACCTATGTTCATAGTAGTTTATCTTGAATATTGTAGTAGTATAACATAGGCTGTGATATTCTAATAAAGCAGTGATAGCATAGTGATATGACCATTGCCACCGCCAAGTCAAAGGTCTTGAGTTCGAAACCAAGGCACGCACCTCTAACATTTCAAAGTCATTTTCATATTAATGGTTGATTATTATACGTGCTTAAACGGAGAAGGAAACAATCGCGAGGACACCTGCATGCCATGCCATAAGATAAGATTTTCTTGACGTCTGAAGTCTGCCAACCTGCATTAGACCAGTGTGGAGCCTAATCCCTCTCATCCTGAGATTGACCCATGCCCAGCAGTTAAACATTATAATGGGTTATGAAATTACTTATTTCTTACCTTTGGTCTATTGATATGACTGACGGCAGAACACAGAAGTATTTTTTCACGGACACATAAAATACCAATAGTGTCACATTTTAATCAAGAAGTTTTACAACCACACATTTAATACATCAATGATGAATTAGCAGGCACAATAAAAACAATTGATCCGAACCGCGGGAGGTTCGCGGTATAGGTACCTAGTTGATGCTCACAAACACAGGCTAAAACAATAATTCATTAACTTTTAATGCACGCTAACTAAACCACTAAAGCACAGTAAAATTCTATTACTCTGTACCTCAAGTCGTTAATCACTTGACACAATCGAAGTTGATTTGTTACTGAACTACCAATTTATTATTTGGCTATCAATCAGGAAGGTAGTTTTATTTTATGACAGTTCACATTGTTTTTATAAAAATACCCACAAATCACGACAAATCTCAGTGTCAATCTAATATGTTTTATTTAATCAGCCCGTATACGAGTATTTTTTTATTAGAAACAGAATTCTTTTGATTTCGGAATAGTGTTTGTCTATTCCGGATTTGCAGGCATATCATAGAAATCCAAATCTTAAACATTTTATCGAATCCCTTGTCGTGAAGCGACAGAAAAAAGAAATAAAAAACAGAAAATACAATTTATTATAAAAAAATGGGTGATGGACGTAGTATACGAGAGTATAGTAGACGAGAGTATAATAGACGATAGTAGCCGGCGGAGCACGAAGACAGCCCGCACACAGCACGGTGTGCAGCCGGAGCACGTGGACTGGCGGAGCGCGCGGACAGGCGGAGCGCGCGGACAGCGCGCACGCAGCACGGCGTCTAGCGGAGCGCGCGGACAGGCAGAGCGCGCGGACAGGCAGAGCGCGCGGACAGGCAGAGCGCGCGGACAACGCGCACGCAGCACAGCGTCTGGCGGAGCGCGCGGACAGGCGGAGCGCGCGGACAGCGCGCACGCAGCACGGCGTCTAGCGGAGCGCGCGGACAGGCAGAGCGCGCGGACAGGCGGAGCGCGCGGACAGGCGGAGCGCGTGGACAGGCGGAGCGCGTGGACAATTTGCAGCACCACGCCTTGAAGAGGCTCCGCTCAGTGGTCCCAGGGCTGGGTCGGCGGCGTAGGTTCACGAAGTCTTCGATTGAGTTTTGAAGAACCAAGAGGCGCTCAAGGCTACTGGTGTAGTTCTCGTGTCGAGACCAGACTAAAAACTGACTGGTTAAGGAACTGGCTCCCGTATTTATAGGCAGCAGGAGTCGTTCCACAATTTTGAATCATTTTGAAAATGGTATACTTTAAAACCAAATATTTAGGAGCTAGAAGAAGTTTGTAATCGAAATTAGAATAAATACTTTATTCGGAACCTCTATGCACCCGGATTTTACTGAAAAGTAAAGACCGTTGCCATGGTTGCATTTAATAACTAAAATGTCAAAAGAAAATGTGCAAAAACAAACAAAATAGCTAAAAATACAAACCATGGCAGCAATATATAAACATATTATGTCATAAGCTACAGTTTGAGACTAAAAACTCGTACGTTGATGATGCAAAGTGAAAAATTATAATAATTAAGAATAATGGTGTGATGAGAAGTGTATTATGCCTGAAGAACAAATAATTGTGAAGATAACTAAAGGCTAAAGGAATGAAACAGGTATATACACTACACCCTTTATTGTATTTCTATTACACTCAACTGCATTTTAATAACCCTGGGTTTTACTCGCATCTCAAGAAACGTTTGGCGATACCGGGAGATAAATGCATAAACTGAACTCTCCACGAACTGTGTTATAACAAAACTACTTACTGCGACATGAGTGCCATAGTTCAATAAACAATCCATATGGTTATTGCGTGATATCACAGTATGATTTCGGTGAAATGGGAAGCGCCCTACGAAGATTAGATACAATATTTTTCGGGTAACGAACTGTAGTATATCCTGCGTATTACCCATACATATGTTCACACTAAAAATAGACCGGTACCCGGGGAAAATACTCGGACATTTATCACCGGCCTTGGGTAAGCCCTTTGCTTCGTCCGTCCAAATGTAAGTACATGAAATAAAATAATGCCAACGACTCCGGTGCGACTGCGACATAAGAACTGTTTTATTATAGGTATTTGTGTTGTTGTATTTTTTGAATTAGGTCATTCAAGGTTTGTAATTTAACATTTTTATGGGTACAGTACATAACAGCTAGTAATGTTTTAGTCGTAATCAATAATAAAACTTTTTACCCGTACGGAGGAGTGGTTAGAATACTGTTCCTCACTGCGTTTCAGATAGGCATCTCGTAAGAGGCGAGAAAATATCTGACTTGCTCGGTGGTAGGACCTCTTGGTGTTTGACTGGCTAACGTCGGATTCTGTCATAGGTAAAGTACCTTGGTGTGTGTTTCGACTTTTGTGCGTAAGAGTCAGTTACCCCTCGGTTGCTGCGGCTCTAGCAGTCTGCGGTCCGTAATCTTCCTCCTTCCTCAGAGGAGTTCACCCGACCATCGGCTCTTAAGGGCCGGTGGTCGGGTGAACTCCTCTGGTGTTGCAGGTGTCCATGGGCAGTAACGCATCAGTAACTGCTCTGTTGTTGCTGTATATGAGCGCCGATGATTGCTTACCACGGGTAGCTTGTCAGTTCGTTTGCCGATATCCCTCCTATTTGTACTAAGTAACTATTCCACGCGGACGAAGTTGCGGGCGGAAGCTAGTACTTAATCAATAAAAAAAACATGATCCACTTGATCTTTTCTCATCAATACTGCGGTCGGTATATTTGAACATATTTATGACAGTCGGTTTCGGCAGACGTGTGAACGGGTTGACTGTCTGCAAGTCCAATATTAAACATTCTATTTAAGCAGAGGCAGTCTCAAGTTAAGGACAGTGAGTAGTTATAACGAACAAGTTTGACTGAGTAACCGAATCGACTCGTAGATAACATTTAGTTACAGGCTATCTTGGGCTATTATGTGACTTGAAATCCTTTGCTGAATTTTATGTAGTATGTTATACGATGAGAATTAGAATATATTTTCTTATGCCAGATCTATTTCATTTTTATTATCATTGTGTCGTTTTATTCTGTTGTTTAACAAATGAAAGTTTTTTTCTTTAGAGATAAAAAAAGAATTCCTCGCGAAATCTCGAAACCATTCATAATTAGAACCCATAGCAGCGCCTTAGAAATTTATCTCTATTCATTAAAACATATTAACAATATTGTAATCCAAGTTGATATTTTTTTAAAAGAGTATCTATGGAGTTTCTTGCCGGCTCTTCTCCATAAGACCCACTTATTGGAACCGTGCAACTAGTTTGACTTTTCAAAAGTACCTTTTTTAATGGTCTAATTGAAATAAAACATTTTGACTTTGACTTTGACATAACATAACATAATCAACCCATTATTAATTATTCTGCCCCATTGCTGGGCATGGGTCTCTTCTTGCAGAATAAGAGGGATTAGGCTATAGTCCACCACGATTGCCTAATGCGACAAACTTCACACGCCGTCGAGAAAATCCCTCAGGCATGCAGGTTTCCTGACGATTTCCTTCACCATTTAAGCGCATGATAATTAACCATGATAATTTGGAAGGCAATTGATCGTAGTTTATTAAATTCAATTGTTATCAGCACATCAAGCTGCATGATTCTCACATTATAACAACTTAATTGTAAAATAAATCAATGTTATAATCTTTGTTGAAAGGAGTATCTATGGAGTTTCTTGCCGGTTCTTCTCCATAAGACCCACTATTTGGAACCGCGCACCTAGTTTTTGACATTTCAAAAGTACCTGTATTACTGGTCTAATTGAAATAAAACATTTGACTTTGACTTTGAAACCATTAATACGTACATGACTTCGAGAAGTCAGAGGTTTTTAGAAGTCTTTGGATTCAAACTCGAAACCTTTGACCTGGCAGTCCAATGGCCATATCACTAGGCTATTACTGTTGTCATCAATAGCGTATTTTTATTAATATTTT
Source organism: Acronicta leporina (assembly GCA_947256265.1). NCBI lineage: Eukaryota > Metazoa > Arthropoda > Insecta > Lepidoptera > Noctuidae > Acronicta > Acronicta leporina. Next base: position 6,357,157 of record OX366529.1, read on the forward strand.
ATGTTCACGGTCCCAGTATCCGAACAATTTTAATTGCTAAGTAAGTACTAGTAACTGATATACATAGTTATCCCACGAAACATTTGGCCAGCTGCCATCTTATGAAATGGTAAAACAATTATAAGTTTCGCGGCGCGGGCCTTATGACCAACTTTTAAAGACTTTAAAAACATCTTGCTCACAATCAACTTTTCCTTTGTCGGTTCGGTACTAATTAGCGTCAGATAACGTTTGTGTAAAGGGTTCTGTTAATGCCTATGTTAAGAAGTACTGTCATGAACAATTATAATATTATCGCAAAATTTGTTAGTAAATGTACACTTGGATTGGCTAGGTACTTCGAAACGTTACCTAAATTCGACTTGTATTAGGTAAATATAATAATATTAGACCTAAATACGTAAGTAATTCTGTCTGTCTGAGGTAGGGTATTATTATAAATATCAGCAGGTGAGACTTTGTTCGCCAATATCGAATATAGAAAAATAATGTTTTATAAATCGTGTATTAAATTTTAAACTGTATCTATTTTCGCACATAAATAGAAATATGTTAAATACTACAATGAATCAGCTCCCATGGAGCGATGTTTTCTTCTTCCTTTTTTCCGGGTAAACTACATATAAGTGAAAATAGCTAGGCTCATAATTATGTAGAACATGATAGGTATATCATTACCTATCTTACCTTTCATTAATTGAGACTTCATTGAATCTTAGCAAAAAACTTTATTTTTGTTTTTAGAATTTTGAATATGTTTTTGAGAATGGCCTATATGGGAATATAAAAAAAAATACAGCATAAAAATATACTGAAAATGTACTTACTTTAATCATGACTTATTATAGGTAGGTAAACATGAGGTATATCATAACATAACATACCATCACGCTTGTATTCCCCGAAGGGTTAGGCAGAGGTGTACGTACTAATGTACACCCACAGCTCGCCGGGTATGTTTAGGTCATTAATTATAGCCAATTCCAAACTCCGAGCTGCTACTGAGAATTTCATAGAAAAAACCAATAATACTTTGATCGATCTGGGAATCGAACCCAGGTTCTCTAGCGTAGCAGTCACGCTCAGGACCACTAGGCTAATAAGACAGTTTCACTATACCTACCCAGTATTTTGTAATTTTATTCAGTCAAGTTTCAAAATTGAATAGAATTCAAAAATACTTGGTATATGTAGTGCTTGAAGTGGCGAAACAGTATGACAGCAGACGATAAAACCGTATTTTAATTTTCGAACGAAATTCTGCGACTTCTATTGAAAATTGGAACGAAGTTTAATATTGAATAAAATACTATACGCATAGCAAAACTTTAGCCTAGCACTTCCAATTTAAAAGTTTACCATTGAAATAAAATATAAAGTGGACAAGTTGTTAACTGACACTGGTATTCGTGCGAAGGTGAATAGTTGGTGAAAGCGGAGAGTGGCCAGTTCTGGGCTTTGTGATCGAAGTGCGCGTCGTCTAGTGTTTTAGCCACACTGCGGGTTCAAGAGGCCTCTCCCTCGACCCTCCCACAACGTTGAACAACACTTCACTCCTGTTACTCGATTAATCCAAGTTATTAGCGCTATCAAGCTTTTGTTTCAGTGGCGTAAAGATTATCTCGTATCAATTAGTGGGCATTACGTGTGAATATTACGTGTCGGTTGTAGTATAGGGAGCAGTAATGCGGCGTGATAATTAATTTGATATGAGCGCGGGTAGTTGCGTGGTTATATTGAGTAAGTGGCGGCACGTCTGATCGATTAGTGTCGTATAAATAGCGCCATCTCTCGCTTTGAATAGTAATATTTGGGACAACGCCATCTATACATGAGTTATGAAATCTTTGAGATATTGATTAGCTATGATTTTCCCCATCTAAAAACCCTTTATTATACAATTTGCCTTTAGCTGCTGTGCATTAAATTATAGATTTCGTTCTAGCTAGAGGCCCTTTTGGTCTTGTCCAATAAGAAAAGTACCCAGACCAAAAGCATTGAAGCTGCATTTTCAAACGTATGGCTTGTAGAAATCGAACTAGCACAGAAGTCGATATTTCATATTATGTTCAAATTTTTCATATAACTAGGTATTCACTAAAATTCGTAGGTAATGTAGAGACCGCTCCAAGAAGGCGACAATATTACGGGTTAACTGGCTAGTTAAAGAATAAACAATCAGTTTGAAATTTTATATCTGACGTAGAAGTGTCTAGTCTGCGAGTCTTGACAGACTCACTTGTATGAATTAGGGCTTCGCCCCGTAATAAATGATAAAGTTCAACTATATAACTCCTTTTAATTGTATTGTAAGCGGTACATCGACAGTAATACCTCTCTCAAAAATAAGATCAACATCAATGGATAAGTTTGTGTGCAGTAAGATGAAAGTGTCACCCGACGCTAAACCGGTCAACTTTGCCCCTTGAAACTCGCCCTTTTGGCAAATTATTCATCCGATGACCTGCGACGGGAGTGACCCATCCCCTCCGAAGATTAGTCGGAAACTAATTGATTTTATGGACAGGGGCCATGTTTTGTGTAAAACGTCGTAAATGCTTCTTCACGGATGGCTCAAGTTGCGGTTTTGTTCAGTTTAAAGTGCGCCTGTTGATGTGATAAGGGTCATTGTGACTTTATCATGATCAACATCATCAAAATTGTGGACAGTTTTGAGTTGTTCTCTCCGTGTCTCTAGATGTCAGCCGCTTCGGTTAGCGAGACGATGAATTTATTAATCCTCAATTTGTTATTAGGTAAGCTTAAGTTGTTTATTGCTGAGATTAATTCTTTGACCCGTTTTCTAACTGATGACCCCGGAGACCTCTTGAAGATTCTCTGAGTTAGTGATCAACAATCTTGTCTGGAGTGGGCTAGACAGAGTAAGTCCCGTTTAGCTCCCTGACATTAAAATTGTGTATTGCTTGCAGTGTTAAAGGCATTCAGTGTCAGTATAACCTTAAGAAACACTGTATTTCTTGAATTAATTAATAAATACATTAATTCATTCGGCATCTTTTTGGAACATTTACAATTTCTCCGGCTTCGCTCTTGCCAAATCTCCATCTTCCACTCATCATCATTGCATAATGACATTCGTCCTACGCGGATCAAATCCCTATATCCACGTTTTTCAAGCAGTTTGTGGCGGCAGGTGTGAGTTTGTCAGTCCGCACAGCTGTTAGGTAACTTTTGCCTACATATTGTGTATTTATCTATTGTTCCACGCCAAGCCACGATGGCGACACAGGTATTTAAATCACTCCCATCAAAGTTTATTTCCAACACTGATACAGCAAAGTCCAATAAGTGTTGGAACTAAGAGCTTCGTAACAAAGAGTAACAAATGCGGGTATTGCGTGCCAGAGCGCCGATCTATCAGGGCTTATCGTTCGTATCTATCATACGAGACTCAGTAGGACCAACTTCACCTTATTATGAAGCCCTAATGCGCCGACATACTTAAATCAATCAATATATTATATTTGAGAATAGTGCTAGGTATATTTGGGTAGTGTTCCAATAAAAAAGTTCGAAGTTTGAGCAAATTGTATCCAAATATTTGACAAAATAAATTGATCATCCAAATTGATATTGCTGTGTTCAATTAGATTCTCCTGATTGGTTCTGAACTTTTATAAATAAGACAGTTGAGGGGCGTGTCTTTTAGGCAATAAGAATTAGCCATTGATTTACTTAGGAAGCATAAAGCAGGTCGGTGGTGAAGAAGATTGCCCGGTATGCTCCAACCCGGCCCGGACGCTCTCAGCGCTTAAAGGTCCCTAACGAGCGATAAAATTCCCCCAAATTCCTTTTTAACTGCAAGCGAAGTTTACCTGCGGGTGGGTAAACACGAACCCACATTTGGTCGCTGAATTGTGATTCACAATCTGTAAATAACAAGAAGAAAATTCAGTTTATTCAAAGGCTGCTCACTGTTAGGTGTAATTGGAGGAGGGAGAGAGTGGCCCCATTAAAATCAGCCATAATTGAATACGTATACAGTAGCAGTCTGAAACAGAGTACGGTTACATTTTCCGAGTAAGCGTTGTCTTTGTTCCATTGCGTGATACGAAGAATTAATTTGAGCATTGTTATTTATTGTTGATGCGTTCTGATGACACAGATATGAAGTGCGATGCGCTGAAAGAACACGCGAAGAGAGTCGTACGACAAGTGTACCTTCACGGTCGAACAAATTGATGTTCCTAATGGCAGCCATTACAGACATTGTGTGCGCTCGATCGAACAGAAAGGTCGACGAGTCCCCGCACCGCCCGGGATCAGCTTCTAAAGAAAAAAGTATGAAAGGCGATATTCATAAATTTGTGAAAAGCTATGCGATTCGAAAACCCCATTTCGCAAACCCCGTGTTGCTTATTTATTCGATTACCTCCGTTTCAATTTTGTGAATAAAACTTTTTAGCTTTACGATAAGCTTCGTTTTTAGTAATAAAAAGATAAACCAATAAGTTGTGTGCGTTGATTATAATTCTCTATATAATTCGTTTTTCAACCCATTTCCTTCGTTCAGGTATGATAATTTGCGCTCAACATATTCATACCAAGCCGACTTTTGTGTTACAAATGAGACGAAGCAGCGAGCGACGAGTATTTATCTAATAACCGTCAAAATGTATTACGTATAATGAGACAAGACTTATACACTGTTAGTGACGGCTAATGTCGATAGTACTTAATATAACTAATTTAAGTTTTGTGTCAACATTGAATAGTGCTTCGCCGTAAAACGAAAGCCTTGTTTAGCTTCAAGCCAGCAGATAAAAGTTATCTCGAAAAGTCGCCAGCCGCAACAAACTTAGCAACTGTCTACAGGTAGGATAAGAGAAACTCGATTAAGGAAGGAGAAAAAGTAATTCGGGGCCGCAGAAAGAAGAGTTCAGAGCACAAGTTTAATTAAGTATCGCCGCCTCGAACCAGACGTGTATTGACAAAGCATCCTTAAACATTTTTCTAATTAGAAGACGCAAATGTAATGTGCCCAGTTTAAGCTTAATAAATTTCCCGGATCCGAGATCCGCTTTATAACGTTTTCGTCATATACATTCAACAGATTTTAATACAAAAACTTTTGCAGACCATCCGCGGAGGACTTTGGCGGAATAGCCTGTAATATTGAGCGAAGTTCAACGCAGGGCAATCTGCTAGTAAGCCCATAAAAATCATAGCTTTTCTTCGAAGGCGGTTTGTAGCAAGAAAGGCGAATGCATTCACAATAACCTTTTTGTTTCCGAGTGGTTTTTGGAAGTTAAAGTGAGTAAGAAGCGGTCTTGAGACCTCTCGGAGTCTGAAATAGTTGGACATAATTATATTTGCTGGCTGGCTAAGTAGCTCCTCCACAAATCTGTTTGTCTGAAGCGTGTACGTAGATATTTTGGTAGAAGTGGTTGTTAGCATTTTGTACTCTATGTTATGTCCGAGTCTAGTGGTAGTTCACTATGTAAGTGCGTGGTCAGCACCAATAGTAATGAGTACAATATTTTCAATTAGTAGCACAAATGCTGAGTAAGAGGTTCTGTGTTCGATTCTCGCACTGAGCAAAGCCTTATTGGATTTATGCCGGATTAACGGCAATAGGCTGGCCTCTGATGGGACTTTAACATATCGTCGAAATATAGGTGTATGCATAGCAGAATACCTCTGCTATCCCTCTGTAGAATATATACTTATGTGTGACGGCAACGGTTTTGAACATGATTACTCTAGCCCGATAATACATGTATACCTCAATGGATGTAGTGTGAATTTTATCTTCTGCTGTATTTTCTTGCAAATAAATACGCATCTTAAATTTGCATATGATATGGTTCAATATTTGTATATAAAAGATATAATAAAATTTAACCATACGGAAATTCTGCGTCGAAATTACGCGATAAAAATACAAATACAAATAATAAATAAAACTGTATTATGGCTGCCATTATGACCCCATTGTTATTTTGTGACGTCATTCGAAAAGGTTATCAATCCTTTTCTTATGTATTTTTTATGTGTGTTTGGTAATATTGTGCGATGCATGTCATTCAAAATATATTTGTGATGTTTTGTTTTATATTTAACGACAAAACGACCATTGAGTATGTGTGGAAATAAATGGTGGTATATTGGACCTACTACTACTACTACTACTACTACTACTACTATACCGACGAACATACGGCAGAGTAGAGGTAGAGTATATAGAATATGCAGGATTTATTGGCCGTTCCTGGAAATTGAAATAGTAAGAACACGGAAAAAAAATTTGTTATGCTTCTTAGCGAAGTGCTATTGCATTTTTTGTGAAATTCTCAGTAGCAGCTCTGAGTTTAGATTTGTGCCCGGTTAATAGCAATAAGCTCACGCCCTATTACATTGGTCCTAAACTACCACTGAACTATGGTTATAAATACATTTCTGCGTTACCCTTCCTTCATTCTAAAAAAGTGAGGCATGTTGCCAACTTTTTTTATAAGGTAAGGTAGTATAAGATCTGAGATGGAAAATAAACTAACCTATTTTAGAAAAATGAACAGAGATAATTTTTTTTATGCTGCACTTACTTAGTTTGTATGTTAAGCATTTTGATGCTGAAAACAGTATTTTGAATAATTTATTTTTGTTAAACAGCAAAAAGTACCTATGATGTAGTGAAATACTTTTTAAGCAATTGCGTAACTTGCGCGGATGTATGATAGATGATGATATGTAGGGCCAGTTGTATCACCAGTACTAGAGGTTTAATTTTACTTACGTCATTGTCTTCGCTAGCCCCCTGAATATTGTAGGTACAGTTCTGTGCGCAAGTGGGCAGCTTTAGGTGGTGCACTTCGACCTTATTTGTGAGTTCGGCTGACTTGCCCCAACTTGCTCCATTCGGGGCAGCAAGCTTGTTAGCGCGACTTCTGCGGTTTTCGACTAGATAACATTGTGTCAAAGATTTAAACTATCCGCTGTGGAGGTCGGATCTGCTTTTGTGAACTTATACGTGCATAAGTAAGTTACGTAGTTACAAATGTTACTTGTTTACTTAGTGTTATTGTTGTGAAGGTATACCTATTTGGAAATATTTCTTACTAGCTTCTGCCCGCGACTACTAAGGATGACTTCAGAATTAGATCCGACCTGTTACCTGTTCTTAAAAAGTAGCATATGTTTGATACCTGACTATAATCTATCTCTGTACCAACTTTAATACAGATGCGTTCAGCCGTTCTGACATAAAAGAGTAACAGACATTCATAAATTCATACATTCTCACAAACTTTCGCGTTTATATTATGAGTAGGAAGTAGGATAGAAGACAGCACTGATAGCCTTGTGATATGACGATAATTTAATGAATGATGAATATTTATTTCTGTAAATAGATCTTTTAAAGGCACTTTTACAAGTCATTGCTTTCTTTTATTTTAACCAGATATCGGAACGAGCTTTGTTTCGGTATGATCTACACGCACATGTATTTTTTTATTTTGTACGCTTCAATAGTTTGTTGTAACTGTAAAGTTGTATGTGTATGCTTGTAAATAATAAAAAAATACAACGGGTTGCACTCCGGGAGTGCCGACAGAAATGAAAACTTGAACATGAACGTTGTGCGTTTTTGATATTTTGGAATGGTTAGGGAATAATTTCGCATAGATTGCTTTAATTATCAGTATAAAAGTCCTATCATTTATATGGTAAAATACAATATTCATTTATTGCGCTATCGTACACAAACATGACATTTTATATTACATTAAAAATTGAACACTTCAGAACTATTACAACCGTCTTACGAATTTTCGATCAGGTCACGTGTCCTTGCGAGTTTAACATTTTTTACCCATCCCAAAAGTGCACAACAACGCTAAAGAAGTTTTCACTTCAATAATTTAGCGGACACTAATTGCATACAAATTCGATAATATTATTCGCCATGCCTGGAAATCAAGCATAGGATACACAGTACTTCACCAAACGCGTAGTCATGTGAGTGGTGGAGCTCTGACCTTGTTGTTACCTTCAAAACTCTGATAAAAATTACATTTTGTTCAACAATCGTACTTGCAACTATACTAATTAAGGAGTATCACTTTAATTTCCCGTTTCTCCACTCACAAAGCTATTCCCAACCGTATGTTTGTTGCTGCCATTAAAAACCGTTCTAAGAAACGTCATCATAAAACTGTAATTGAGAATTGAGTTCACGATTTGACGACGCACTTAAATGGAATGGCAGCGGAAACAAACATTAACCAAGGCACGATGACACTGTTTAATATAAAGTGCGAGATTTGACAATTTTATGGATACACACGTTGAAAGTACTACGAGAATTTGCAAATACCCGCTTTACGACTGAAAAACTCGTTTCGAATACATTTAGAACGGAAATAAAAACTGCTGACGATATAAATTTAGTTACACTGTATATTCGTCTGTTTAATGTTGTCTTTTGCAACAATGTGTTATTTTCTGTAGAATTCAAAACGTTTGGTAGGAAAACAAAGTAAAAGCACACACAGGGCGTAAGATGGAACACGCGATTCAAGGTATCAGACATGACAGACCATAGTAATACGACATCTGATCAGTAGATCCTACCATCAAGTGTATTACTGTATCTACAATGACGCCAGTATTCCCCGAAGGGGTAGGCAGATGTGTACTAATATACACTCACAGTTCGCCGGTATGTTTAGGTCACGTTATAATGTTAACAGAATCTGAGGCTGTACAATGATATATTATTGTGATCATTTTTATGATTTGAGAAAGTGAGGCTCTATTTCATATGTAGAGCGACATCCTTCACTTTCAATCGTAAAATTGGGAGCTTAAAAGTTCTAGTATTTAGCCAAGATAAGCGGTAGGTTATCACGCGCAAAGCAATACAGCTTAAATGGGACTGGGCGGGACACGTCTGCCGCGTGCCAAACGAACTGTGGGCAAAAGCCACCACAAATTGGATCCCACACGGAGCGACAGCGTGGTCGCCCTAGACGGAGGTGGCGCGATGAATTAGACTCTTACGATAAAGCGTTTTGGAAAGATGAAAGCGAGGCCTTTACCCTGCAGTGGGATGAAATTGGGATAGAAAAAAAAGCGGCATGTTCTAAATTTGATATCCAGAACAGTAATATTTTCCTTTTATACCTACTCATTATCAGTAGAATAAATATAAGATTTTAAATCTCAATTATTATGGAAGAAGTGATGAAATTTACTGCGAATCTCGCAGTACATTTCCAACCACGATCAGTAATTTAGCAGTAAGAGCAGTAATTTACAAATTACGATGCGGGGTTTTAAAAAAAAATAAACCTAATGTTGAATAGGAAAGTACAAAAATTTTGCTTCTTATCAAAATTCTGGCGCAACAATATTCAATAATACCTACCTATAACAGCTTATGTGTTCAATATTTTAGGTAACAAAAAATGTCTCCCTATACCTGATTCTGACAACCAGTTTATGTAGGTACAGCTATATAATTTTTTGCGAGTTATCTTTTATGTAGGTACATGTTATTAAAGATTACATTTTACGAGATTTTGGAAATTAATCTTTCATAAGCTCGTTCAAGGAGCGACTATAAAAATTGAGGAAATGTCAACGATCTCTTTAAAATCTGATTATGAGATATTCGGTCAGAGTATTTTCACAATTTATAAAATTTTAATATTCTTGATACTTGATACCAGAAGCCGACGGAAGTTAAGTTGTTCCCTTGCCATAGGCCTGAAGTCATGGAACTTGAAGTTAGTTACATTCGCTTTGACTCTGAATGTAAGCCCTACGTTTAAGTTATCACATACCATCACGCCTGTATTTACGTTACGTAAGGAGACGTGTACTGCTGTACACTAACATTAAATATTTAAAAACTGGGTGGGCCTTTAAATAAAACCCAAATAACATTTTGCTCGAACTGGGAACCCAACCGAGGATCTCAAGCTTATTAGTCATGCTTATCACTAGACTAACGAGGTTGTCATTTAACTTATATTTTTTTTCATTATAATGTTTATAGAATTTTCATTATAATCTATTACATTCAGACACAAACCTAAGAACTGTGGTAAATATTTATATCAATGCCAACCTATATCAATGCCTACCCCCTGCTTAAGCCTGCAGTGATGTATACTAGATGGTTTATTTTCAACATTATTATCTGAAACAGATTTCACAAAGTAACGCGATATAAATAAAATACCTACCAAAATAGTATTTTTTCATAGGTTGTTAAGACTAAACAACTAAAAATCCCTCCTATGTAACTAAAAATTTACATCATTACCTTATCACCTATGATGTTGTACCAATATTATTTTCTAAAACATACAATGTTACATTAAGTACCTACTTATTAATACTTTAAGTATTCAAAAAAATCAAAATATTATTTAATTAGCACGAGTTAAGAGAAAAGTTGTAAAATAAAATATTCATTAAGTTATAATTAAATAGAAAAGCGATAAAAAACTGAATTATGGATCTAAAATGTGCTGCACTTTCGTATTTAAAATGGAACTTTACTGAAGTTCAATTTTTAATTGGTTGGGGCGACGAGTTCTTTACCTTTATTAATTAACTTTATTGCTAGTGCAAACGTTGGCGATCTAGGAAAAATAAAATCGAGAAACCTTCTAGTCTATGGTAATTGCGTTTTTGAGCACGTACCTGTCATGATTGAATTTAGTTCAGATTTACTTTGATAAGAAAACAGTTTATATAGAATTGCCTCAATAACAGCCAATTTTGGGATAAAAAGTTGAGATGACAATATAAATTTTAGTAAAAGAATAGTTATACAATACAATAGTATAGGTACTAGTATTCTATTATCTGTGGTATAGGTACCCTAAGCTGTAACATAATCAGACCTAAGAATTAGGACGGGTTTCTTAGTTTATTTCACCTTCAACTTACCAATTGCTACTGAGAATTATAATAAACTAGATATAAACGGTAAAAGAGCGGTTTTTAGTAATAGGGGGACGTTTACAATTTTTTTTTTGGCATTATTAACCTTAAACATATGTTTAAACGAACCGATTCTTTTTTGTTTCAAGAAGTATATTATAAGTGCCGTGCCATGTAAATGTTATCATGATTGAATATAGACTGCAAGCGCTCCGACAATGTTGATTGTCAGATTTGAAGATCGACAAAGTTTTGTTTGTGAAAAACAAAGTGTGGGAGGTCAAATATTTTATTATTGGTGTTCAAATCTACAACATTGTCTGATTCCTTTTAATCAGACCACAATTATATATACATATAACGGGATTATATCGAAATATATTGTTGCTATTATAAAAGCTGAGAAAGCCAACTAAATTTAGGCTCATTATATACATGACAGATTCTATCCGTGTAGGAGACACTAACATAGTACCTAGCTAGGTAGGTGTCAAATTGAGCGGATTAATTTTATTTATAAACCTGTTTAATGAGGGATGGGGCGGCCATGTTTTATTTACTTAAGTAATAAGGGACGCCTTAAGTACTGCTTGTGGGCAACCTAACGTATTATTTATAAGGTGGATAGAGCGTGGGCTGCTGTCATTCTATGTTTATTTATATGAACAGTAATAGCTGTTTCTCGTGGTTTCAGTCGCATTTTAAATATATTTTTGAGATAAAGTGTTTTCCACACCTGTTCTTTATAAACGCTTGTAACTCTTCCTACACAAATTACAGACTAACTGACACGTTTGGCGTAGCGGCTGAGCGATCGGCTTCTGCGACAGGTGTGGTGTGGGTGCGATCCCCACGCGGAGGGAATATTTGTATGATCTACAGGTAGTTGTTCCGGGTCTGGGTGTTTGTGTTTATAAGAATTTATGTTTGTAAACGCACCCACGATACAAAAGAAAATCCTAGGCAACGTTGTTCAAAAGAAAAAAAACTTATTAAATATAACGAGCCTATTCCTACTGGGCACAAATCCAAACTAGGCCGATGGTACTGAGTTCCTTAACAGAAAAAAAACAATAAAACATGGAACATAATACGCTCAGTAGCCGCCGTTGCGACCAAGAGGGACTCTGTGGCTAAAAAAAGGACTTTTTTATATTTAAACTAACATTTTTTTTGTATTTAGGCAGTGTTGCGAATGTCTGTTTTTATGTATATAGATAGGCATTAGTATATTTTCAGTTCCATGTACAGCCTCAAGGTGCCTCAAACCAATGTCTTTCTTTGCTTTGAGCCGTTTCTTTGATGTCATAAAACATACATGTCAATCCCGGGCATGTCAAATAATAGATAAAAGGACCACTAGAGCGGCCCTGAGCCTCTACTCAACTGAAATTGTATGGTTCAGGGAACTGGATTGATGTGAACTTTACCTTTTTTCCTCTTGGTTTATTGAAATAATCGTTTCCGTACTATTTTGATATTGAGAGAGAGAGAGAAAGTACTTTTCTCTTTTAAAATTTCTTCACTTTCCAAAGTAATTGTGTCGTTAGTGTAATCGTTTCCGTTGATTTTTGGGTTGAATAACGATAATTGAAGTATGGCTTCCGTACTTGTTCACGTTCCGTTCTGTTCTGGAAAATCTTTTTATAGTCTATGGAAAGGAATTTCTTATTTGTCAGTATATTGTTTATGTTTGAGGAGCTCCTTGGTAACCATAGCTATGTTGATCATCGATCATGCAATCTGGTCAGTTTATTGATGGGTTATCTTCAAAGAGGATTACAAATACGTTACCCATAGGGACAAGCTTTTACTTAACCTTCCCATAAAAATATAGCAATTAAACAACTTTGTACCCTGAACTGACCTCAGCTTGCACGAAAGTTCACAGCAAAAGAAAGATTGACTAGCTAAATGAGAGCAAACATTCATGCTCTCAGCCTTGAAGCCTGATCACAATATATTCACCTAGAAGAGTTAGTTCGCAATGCTTTATTGCAGAAACGGTTACAAGGATTGTACAACACTTTACAAGAACTTTTATTATATACTACATTGAAATTTCTGCTACAGTGTTCACATTTTCAGCTTGAGTCGAGTGTTACAAAGTACCTGGAATCACATATTATTCCTAGTATTTGCGTTTCCTCCTTGAGGCTGCTAAGTGATGTTTACACAAGGGGCGCTCAAGTCGACAGCAGTTGGCGCTTAAAATGGCAGAGGACTAATTTGCAATACTGACATCAGTTCTACATCAAATGGCGCCTGATGTACTGTTTATAAATAGCTTTTTTTAATACAAATTAATACATTTTTATTAAAAAAAGGTATAGTTTCGCTTCAATAGTCTATGTTAATGTGAAATGATATTCTCCTAAACTGCTAATTGAAACTAAAAATTAACCCAAAAAGGTCCCAAAATATGGAAAATAAAATTAATTGGATTATGGATGTGGGCGTTCGGTGAACTGATAACTTCTGTTGGCGGAAGAAAACGCCGTCTGCCTTTTACCTTCGAAAAAGTATCCTTAGGGATGGCGGACGGTGACTCGCCACCTCAGTAGCTGGGCTCTCCGAAAAGCTGCCAGTACAGGCTGAAAGCGGCAACAGCGATTTGAGCGGCAGGGTTTAGAGAAGTGCGACCCCGGAATCCCGGATTCACTATTGCGAATCTCGAAGAGACCCGGATTATGTGCTCCCGCTATGATGCCATTTAGACACTTCTATTTTCGAGAGTATAGCTCTTTCGGCCCTCTCTGGCCGGCTTATTAAAGCAAGATAGAGTCCTGCGGGTGCTCTTAGGTTAGCTCCAGCTACGCAAAACGGGCAAACTGGAGGCGAGGCCCTGACCGACTCTATGGACCGTAGTGTCGCTACTCACCATCAGCTGTACAGAACCACACCGCTGCCCTTCGGTTTATGTCCTATTCATTGGACCTTATGAAATATTTCTTATTTTATGGTAATAGGATTGTAGAAAGCTATTCTAATCTACCTTCCAATTTTACTATAGTCTCATGATGAAGCAGCACTTATCTCAGATGGGTTAATTATTATTAATTTCCAGAATTGGGTTCAATAAGTATACTATTTGTTAGTTTAGATCGATGTCCAAGATAATTCCAATTTTTTTATCAATTGGACATATAAATATTTTCAGCACTTCAAAGGCACAGATTAAATTAAGTACTTGCAGTAGATACTTGAATCACGTATCATTCCCTCTTACAAGGTTTACATTTGCTCCAAATGTCTGCTAAGCGATGTTTACCAAGGGGGCGCTTAATTCGACAGAAGATCGAGCTTAATGTTGCAAAGGGCTAATTTGCGACACACTGTACTTAAGCACTCATACGAGTTTGCTTAAGTATTTTTAATGTGCGGTAGCCTAATGGCTAGGGCGTCGGACTTGCGATCATGTGGTTGCCGGTTCGAAGCCCACCCATTGCACTACCGACGTGAACCCACTCGTAACACAAGCATTTAGCTTAGCACGAGGGGTTAACAAGAATACTAGTAATGTGCGACCCACATTGCTAGTAAGCTTTTTAAAAAAAAAAAAAAAAAAAAAAAAAAAAAAAAAAAAAAAAAAAAAAAAAAAAAAGTACTTATGAGTTCTTATGCAACAGCTGAATTGAATTGGATTTTGTTTTTTGTTTTATTAAGCTGAATTAATTCTTACTTTAACTTTTACTGTTTTATTTTTGGTTGGTAAACAATATAGTTTTTTTTTGTATTAATAAACATAAAATTATCATGCTTACATACCTTGAAGGGCTAGGTAGAAGGAAGTGTCTTAGTTCATCACCGAAGCACGTTCATGTGCGGAAGAAGGACTGTATCAGACCGCGCTATGGCTGACTAAAAATCTTCTGACACTAAATCTAAAAAAATCTAAATACATTACCTTTTCTATAAATAAATTAAATCAGCCAAATCTAGATAACTTCACTGTTACACTACACAATTGTCACAATGTTAACTCTCTAACTTGCTAATGCACACCTCTTGAAAAAACGAACAACATAAGATATCTCGGAGTACAACTTGATGAACATTTGTCATGGAATCCACAACTTGATCTTTTATCTGGCAGGCTTCGTAAAATGATATGGATCTTCAAAAAACTGAGAAACATACTCAAACCCGATTTGCTGAAAATGGTCTACTATTCTCTCGCCCAGTCAGTCATATCCTACTGTATCCCAGTTTGGGGAGGAGCATGTAAGACCAAAATTATAAATGTCGAACGAGCTCAGCGGTCACTCCTTAAGGTAATGCTTGGGAAGCCTTACCGTTACCCAACTACCACACTATATCAAGATTGCAAAGTTTTGACAGTCAGGCAATTGTTTATATTGTACACTGCACTGCGTAAACACAAGGAAACCATTTATGACCCAACGAGCATGTATTCCAGTCGCAGAAGGAATAGAATATGCGACCCAATTCAACACAACACTACTTTTCTCAGACGACAATCCTGTTTCCTTGCACCTTACCTATATAACAAAATAAATACTCATTTGAACATCTTTCCCAAGACCTCCTTCAGCTGTAAGTGTATCATTCAAAATTATTTATTAGGCCTAACCTATTCGGATACTGAATCCCTCATTACTGTTTTGATGTGAACACACACATTTACCTACAACACACATCCCCCTCATACACAAACTCCCATAAAAACACACGCACGCGCACACACGCACACACACACACACACACACACACAGACACTTCATTTACAACCATACCGCGGGTGTGAATCCTGGAGTCCTGAAATACAGGGCTTCCCTAGTTTAGGCTCCAGTCCACCCCAAACAAGAAAAACAAGTTAGTTTGTAATAATATAGTTTTCTTTGTGTTCTTAGTTTTGAGGTGGAAAATAAATATATTTTTATTTTATTTTTATTTATTTATTTATCACCAAGGGAGAGCTTATTGCCATTAACTGGGCACAATTCCAAACTCCGAGATACTACTGAAAATTTCATAGTGAAATCCAACAACACTGCTCGACCTGGATATTAAACTCAGAACTAAACTAATGAGGCAGTTTTGATATTAATATCTTCAAATAAGTTTGAGTGTGTACCGGTTCTCATAATATGTATTAAAAATAAATTGAAATTGTTAGCAGTAATGAAACGCCGAAAAGCCTAAGAATTGGATAGTCCTCAGTAAATAGGTAATGCACAGAAAAGCTTGCTCCGCTCAATCTATAGATTGGAGAGTCTTAACACATGAAGACTCTTTTGCCCATCAGATTTTTTTATGATTAATGGTAGTGCCCATTTATCATAAAAAAATATCATATTAGTTGTAGTCACAAGGCAAAAATATATGACTACTAGCTTTTCCCGCGGCTTCGCTCGCCTGAAGCTATAGTAGGATTAGAAATGAATTCCAAAAAATAAAATAAAAAACCAACAGTGATGATCTCTTCTTTGTATGGACCTCTATTAATACATCAGGGAGGTCAAGCTGTATCTCAGGATCCGTTTAATTAATTGACATAAGAAGTTCACCAGTTTTTAAGTTGGAGCATATACTTTCTAATAGTGATAACAAAATTAAAATCTATTCAGTAGTTTTTGCTCCAACCCGTTACAAACAGACAAACAGACAAGAATTTACAAAATTACATTTTTGGATTCGGAGACGTTTAGGTAGGAGAGGTTTAGGTTGTAGGTATATACCCTATGCCCCTTTTTTTTTAAATATCGTCAATGTACAGGCACAGCTTTTTTACAATTTTATAATAGTAGAGATCACTTCCGGTAATTCTAGAAATTGGGTAGTTGCTTTGTGTTACACCGTGTCTGACTAGATTGACCTTAACCTTAGTTGGGATATGGATATCCCTATCATTAATAGCCATGTTGTTATTCACGGAATTGCCGTCGTAAATATTTGAATTGCGTTTAAAGTGAGCGTGGTGTAAGCAGTGCACCGCAAGCAAGCAAGCTAATGTTTACTTAGGTCCCTTACTTTTATGATATTTACGTTTGCAATGAGCTTTTGTACCAAAACAATTCCGTCGAAGGGAAATGCTTAGTAGCATTAAATACCAACACGCCTTTGTATCGTTTGCCACATAGGTAGGTGGCAAAGTATGTCGTGGTGAATATCGTAGGGCAAAGGAAGGCATGTGACATACGAAATCCTTCCCAGATGCCAAATGATCCATGAGGATCACCCTTGCCCTAGGGTCACAACCGTTTCGCGACATTAGCTACAAACATAACGGGACATACCAATACGCCTGTATTCCCCGAAGGGTTAGGCAAATATATATTTTTTTATGACATAGGGGGGCAAACGAGCAGACGTATCGCCGGATGGTAAGCGATACCCTCGCCCATGGATACCCCGAATTCCAGAAGAGTCTCAAGTGCGATGCCCTTTTAAAAGGGTTTGGGCCTCCGGTATCGTCACTCACTCGGCGAAACACAATGTAAGCGTTGTTTCACGCCGGTTTTCTATGAGGTTGTGGTATCAGTCTCGTCGAGCAGGCCCATTCGTGGCGAAGCATGGCTCTACCACGGTTGAAATGATGTACTGCTAAATCCACAGTTCACCAGTATGATAGGTAATATTTATAGGCCAGGCGTATTACCTATAACAATGACACTGATTAACCTGGAATTCAAATTCAGAACACATAGGTAATCGCTGCGGGTTGTACTGAGAAAAAATTGTAGCAGCCTGGAGGTTCATTCTACTCCCATTAACGCCCGTAGGTCGTCAGGCCATGTGAATTGTGAATGCATAAGTGTATACCATTGTCTTACCTTTTAGGGAATACAACGCGTCATAATATTTATGTTATCAAAATATTCTGCTCAGTGCGGCGGTTACATGTTTATTCTAGAACGTAGTTTAGATACGCTTTTCGATTGAATTGTGACTACGTTAGCTTAAATGTGCAAATGTAAACGATAATCGACTGCATCGCTTTGCAGCTTCGAGATCTGAATATCTTTGCTTGCGGGCTTGAGGTATATTTGTGATAATAATATTTTAAAAAATAAATAATACCATAATATATCATAATAGTATAGTATAATATTAATATTGACGTCAAAAATTTATTAATAAGTATATATTTCTGACGTTATGTATCTTTATTAATAGACACAATAAAAATACCAAGAAATCTCTGAAACCAAATGAAACGAAAATCATAGTTATGACCCCAACATTTGAAATATGCCTATTAATGTTCAAATTAGATTCCAATTAGAGCACATCGGGGACACCTACAAAAAGATTTAACATTTTTTTTTGCGTTAGTATTTGAGAATTATATTTCGCTAGCCTAGTGTTTCAATAGGCGATTTTCTTATTATTAAAATTATCCTTTTACAAACAAAAACAAACATCTGTTAATTAGCTTTGTTTGATAGAAGTCCACCATTTATAAATTTATTGATTAAATTCACGATCCACATACCTACATCTTAACTTACACCCTATTCGAATCGACCGTCTTTATAAAGATAGCCCGATAGATTGAATAACTGAGAATAAATGACACCAGAGCGAGACGTCACATGAGGGACCCGTCGGCCAATCAGAAATGTTTCCTCGCTGAGGCGTTCATTTGTCTCGTCAAATTCAAATTTAATTAGATTTTCTGTAATAGTATTACTATTGAAACGTAAATATTGTAAATATTATGGTCGGTTCCAAGCCGTAGTGATTGTGACAATTACTTGACCAATACTATAAAAAACGAGATATAATGTTGCCATATCAATCCACAACCACTCCATATTTATCACTTACTCCTCCGTCCTCTTGGGGTCTGACTGGCTGGTGACCAACCTTACGCCGGAGTCTGTCGTAAAGCCTTGGTGTGTGTTTCGTCTATTGTACGTAAGAGCCAGTGCCCCTTCGGTTGCTGCGGCTCTAGAATTCTGCAGACCGTAGGGGCTCTTATGGGTCGACGAACTCCTCTGGTGTTGCGAAACTGTGCGTTGAAAACTGTGATGGTAAAAAAATAGGGAACCTGTTTGCGGAAGAGAGTTTCTTGATGGTGTGTGAAGTCTGCCAACCTTTTGTTAGACCTATGTATAGACAATACTGCTCACCCCTCTCATCCTGAGCGTAGAACAGAGAGTGGGACAGTAAATGGGTTGGTGATTATAATGATGATGTGTGATTACATACCTATTTATAATAAGATGAAAGGAATAATATGTAAGAATCTTAGCAAAAAGGTATTCTGTAGTTTCTGCCTACCCATTTGAACAAAAGGTGTGAGTATATAATATATGTATGTCCTATTTATGAGCTGAAGCATCAATCTTGAGGTCGAAGCACGACTTAGGTGTAAATTGTTAATATGATCAGAGGAATTTACTAGCGAAGTTGTTGTAACACACGAACAAACTCCAAGTGCATTAGCTGATGAAGCTTAAAACACTATCTAGGTTGGTACCTACATTAACGTAGCCTTATATTATATACCATCACGCCTGTATATCTCCAAGAGTTAGGCATATATCAATATATTCACCCACAATTTGGTGGTATGTTTTTAAGTTTCATGAAACAACGGGTGATCCTATTGTGTATTGTTACTGGGAATTTTATAACATACCATCACGCCTGTATTCCCCGAAGGGCTAGGCAGAGGCGTACTAATGTACACCCACAGTTCGCCGGTATGTTTAGGTCCCATGTAATAGGGGGCGAGCCTATTGCCATTAACCGGGCACAAATTCCTAACTCCGAGCTGCTACTGGGAATTTCATAGAAAAACCCAATAACACTTTGCTCGACCTGGGAATCGAACCCAGGACCTCTAGCGTAGCAGTCGCACTCAGGACCACTTGGCTAATGAGGCAGTTTGGGAATTTTATAAAAAAAAAAAAACAATAAAAAAACCTAATAACATTTTGCTCGACTGAATCGAATTCAAGCCCTCTTGTTTAGTGATCAGGATTACTTTCACTAGATTAATTTATCAGTTCACCTCTTGCTAGTTACTAGGCTTACTTCCATTAAATTAATGAATTGGTTTATTATTACATATTCTTAAAAGTTTCTTATTCACATGGGAGAGCAATGCTTCGGCACGAATGGGCCGGCTCGACCGGAGTGATACCACGTCCTCACAGAAAACCGGCGTGAAACAACGGTTACGTTGTGTTTCGCCGAGTGAGTGAGGTTACCGGTGGCCCAAAGCCTATTAAAAGGCGGGCAACGCACTTGCGACTCTTCTGGTGTTGCGGGTGTCTATGGGCGGCGGTTATCGCTTACCATCAGGTGATCCGTCTGCTCGTTTGCCCCCATATCCCATAAAAAAAACCCGTAGTGTCCCATTGCAGGGCATAGCCTATTAGCCTCCCCATTCTTCTTCCAATTCTCTCTGTCCATTGCGACCAAGGACCAGACTCCTGAAAAGAGTACAGCTCATCCCGCTATCTCCGTTTGGGCCTGCCGCGTTGGCGTCTGCTGGTTCATTATGATTATTATTTATTGTTGCGATAGTATCATTAGGTATAAGAAAATATCTCTATAGGTCTATAGTCGGCAGTACCTGAATTCAGGATTAAAGTGATCATGAGTCTATAATCATTCGATTGTTTTAATCGACTATTTATGTATCGATTGAAAATCATCGCAGTATTACGTGTATGCATCATATTAACCGAGTTTAGAGGCATTGTATCGGGTTTCAGTATCGCGTGCTGCCCTGTGCCGGGTCGATCGACCAACTTTCATTGTATTCTACCGATTTACACTGTAAGCACAGATCTACAACTGTAGTAGTTATTTAGAGGTAGTTTTTTTTGGAGCAACGGGAAGACACTAAGATAATAAAAAATGGAAAATCGCAATGCGGGTTTCGAGACCGGTATGTTTAGATCCCATGTAACACGGGCGAGCTTATTGCCATTAACCGGGCACATGCCAAACTCCGAGCTGCTTCTGAGAAATTCATAGAAAAAACCCAATAACACTTTGCTCGATCTGGGAATCGAACCATGGACCTCTAGCGTAGCAGTTGCGCTTGGCACCATTAGACTACATTACATACCATCACGCCTGTATTCCTATTGCCTAGCCTATTGCCATTAACCGGGCACAACTTCCAAACTCCGAACTGCTACTGGGAATTTAATAGAAAAAGCCTATAACACTTTGCTCGACCTGGAAATCGAACCCAATACCTCTAGCGTAGCAGTCGCGCTCAGAACCACTAGGCTAACCATTAGACTAATGAAGCAGAAAAAATAATAGGAGGTTTATTGTGGTGTTATAATAATAATATATCCTAATATAATATGGGTACGTTCTACATTCAATCAGTACTCATATAAATATTAAAGGCAAGCAGTCTTTATTGTTATTTAAATGTTTATTAGAAAATACTCGGTTGCATCTACGAGTACTAGGTCAATATGAAGTGAAGGAGGTAACGCTTGTGAAGTGTAGTTATTGGCTCCGGGCGCAAGTTTCGAGTTTCATCGAACACACGTAATATTGTCTCAGCGAGCGCTATACTGACTACTGAAATTTCTGCCACCCTAATGGCCGACCAGAAGGTTTCTCTTCTGTAATACGTAAATAATCGTCAAGAACACTCCATAACTTTCTAATTGCTTTTTACCTCGGTGGGCGCGTGCTTTTAGCCAGATTGCTTATTTTGTTAATGAACTTCGGTTCCTCAAAACTTTTTGCTTTTCGTTTCTTTAATAACTCGAAATTATCTCTTAAATATAATAAAATGATTACACAAATCACCGCACAATGGAAAAGTTTGTTTATTGTTAATGTTTTGATCACGTTCATTTTTGATAATGTAAAAGCCTTTGTTTAGAAATTTTATGTTTTTACTTGCTTTTTCGGGTTGGATATATTATGTGTATAATTAGTTATTTTTTATTGTATTCAGCATTAACGAGTGCTTAACATTTTCAAAGATAATTTAAATGAAAAATTATATCTCATGTAAGTAATAAATATAATTTGAGTTGAAATGCCTTGTGCCTCGTCTAGAGGTCTTAGGCTTGATTCCCAGGTCGAGCAGTGTTATTGGAATTTTCTATGTAATTGTCAATAGCTGCTCGGCGTTTGCACTCATTACCTTCGCCCCCTATTACTCGTACATGAGACCTAAATATACCGGCGAAATGTTGGTGTACATTAATACACCTTCTCTTAACCCTTCGAGGAAGGTATGTTATTTTAAACGTTGATGTTACCTATCGAATTCTTGGGCAAAAGTGTGTATTCCAAAGTTTGATCGAAAAATGTTGTTCAGCTATGATTCAAAGAGTCAGGTAACATTTCGGACATGTAAAGCCGCGGCGTACAAAAGAATTTCTATTTGGTACCGTATCGCGCAACCCTTTTCAACTTTACAAAGTAATTTCCTGACGCGAAATTGATTTGTTGGCTTCGTGGTTTTTGTTTGGTGCGGCGACTGCGGTTTAATTAAAACGAAAAAATCTTACTGTGTTGTAATTCGGTTATTTATAGGTGTCCCGAAGGTAACACAATTCCCTTCCAAATGATTTCGTTCCAAAACTCCTGGCTAAGTGATATTGTCTCATCTTTACGATTCTCATTGCGCCCTCGTTTTGCATAAACATCGACAAACTCCGACGTCTGATGACAAAGCGTTCGAAATATAAACATCGATTCGTCAAACAGTATCGATATAGAATTACTTCTTCAAAATACCGCTGAGGATAATTTAATATATTAACATCTCGACGTCGAAACTCGGGCCGGAGTGACGTTAATATGACAAATAATTTCCTTCAAGCCTACACCGGCGTGCCGAGGAAATGCGTTGAATATGGTAATCATTTCCCATGTGCCTTGCTCGTTCCAGACTTGCCTACCGCCACTTTAAACTTAGAAATACTTGAGCATTTCAATAACTTGCGTCTCGGTATTTTGTCAGCGTCGACGGCTTGCTGGAGATGTTGAAAGATATTTTCTAAGACTTGCAAATGCGTGGACTAGGTTTTTATGTTTATTTCTTCACAAGAGGAATAAAATATCGCAGCTTTTACGCTAGATGGCACTGCATAAATAAGTTACTTGATTCCAGAGTTTTTGGGTTCGAATCAAACGAGCAATGTTATGGGGCATATCGGCGAACTATGTGAGTGTACATTAATATACTCCAGTAGTACAAGCTTCATCGTATGTTTATGTTTTATCTTTGTTATGTCGCTTTTCAGCATTTCATTATTGATCTGCAATTGCAGAATGATCACAACAGACAAAGTTATCATTTCATTTCTAGGTCAAAATTGTCATCGACTGAAATGTGAATATAACGCGTTATGTTGTGTTCTGGGATTAAGATTTTTATGAAATACCATCACGCCAATATTCCCCGAAGAGTTAGGCAGAGGTGTACTAATGCACAGTCACAGTTCATCGGTATGTTTAAGTCCCATGTAAGACGGGGTGAGCTTATTGCCAACTCTAACCATAGAAAACTGAGAATTTCACAGAAAACTGCTCGACCTGGAAATCGAACCAAAGACTTGAATCGTAGCAGTCGCGCTTAAGACCATTATACAAATAAGGCAGTTATTCTTTGACTAATTTATTATTTCTTGGAAAGTGATTTGCTTGGCTTACCATTACATATAAAACTGTTACTGTGAAGAACTACAGACCGAAAGAGTATTTACTTGAATTTCCTCGTCTCAGTTTCACCTGGTTTGTGCTTTGCACCAGAAATTGCATCAGACATTTGCAACCGAAGACACGTTTTGTTTGCCGTGCCCTGGTGTCGCACCGTGGCGCGTGCTAAGTCGCCAATACCACGATCGCTGTCTGCTCTAAACGCTCTCCTGCTCGCCAATCCTGACTGTGACTTGTTTGTGGATGGATGGCCGTTTATACTGTCGGAGTGTTTGCGTTTTTGTGAGAAGGATGTATAATCGTGTTTGCATTTATTTTAGTAAAATATAGTCGGTATAAGTTGTCCGTGTCTTCAATTACTGTAATTGGTTTGTTCCCTTTTTAATTGAAGTAAATCAATTATATAAATAAATGTCACGGATTTAGACTGCACGTTTCCTTGTCACAACTGTTGCATCAGTTGCGTGTGCTCGATTTCCACCAGAGGCAAATATATTGTTTTTTCGGATCGTCTGATGGTAAGCGATATTCGCCGACCATGGATTACAACAAGTGCGTTGCCGGCCTTTTAAAAGGTTTTGGCCTCCGTTATCCTCTCTCACTCAGCAAAACACAGCGTAAGCGTTGTTTCATACCGGTTTTCTGTGAGGCCGTGGTATCACTCCGGTCAAGCTGGCCCGTTCGTGCGAAGCATGGCTCTTTCGTGGTGTTGAGTCTGATTGTTCTTTGTGTGTGTTAATTATATGTTTGTGAAGAACACAGGGATAGTTTCCTAGTGCGGGAACTGTCTTTAAAAAAAACATCCCAGTTTTCAGTAAAAAAAAATACTGAGCGATAGAACAGATGGCGATGTAAGAACCAATGAATTTATTATAAGTTTCAAGGTACCTGTATCATTTAACCCTTACGTTTTTCCTGTTTACGTGAAGTGTGGAGTTATCTGCCGACATCAGTGGAGGCTTACAATGTGTGTTTTCGTTCCGCTGCCTCGAGGGAATGGGGCAGGTAGTCGAGGCCGCGCGTTGTCATGTGATTTCGCGATGTTTTTCGATCTTTCGGTGCCGTGGTGCTGATGCTGTATTCCGTTCCTATGGTTATTGTGATTGATTTAAATATTAAAGTAAATTAAATAAGTATAGAACCACATAAGTAAAGGAAAACAATTGGTTAAAAAAACATAATACCAAATCAAACATGACGTATTACAAAGATATTTTAGTGCAGGATAAATTCGACCGTGGGCAGGATTCGCACCTGCGTTTTACAACTAAGCCACCGCGAGACCCACGCGCCAATACACTAAAATAATTTTATAATTTTAGGCGTGGGAAGTGGAACAAAATAAAATAGATGACGTATGTACCTATTATGTTTATTATACCATTTTATTTTAAGTCCTGAGAGTAAGAGGTCCTGAATTCGATTGTAGGCTCGCCCCCTATTATATGGGAGCTTAAAATATTGGGTGAATTATGGGTGATATTACTAGATACACTTCTACCTTACCCTTTAGGAAATACAGGCGTGATCTTGAACGTCTTTCCTTATTTTTATATTCTTTACAAATAAAATAACATAACATACATCACGCCTGTATTCCCCGAAGGGTTAGGTTAGGTTAGAGGCGTACTAATGTACACCCAAAGTTTGTCGGTATGTTTAGGTCCCATGTAATAGGAGGCGAGCCTATTGCCATTAACTGGGCACAAATTCCTAACTCCGAGCTGCTACTGGGAATTTCATAGAAAAACCCAATAACACTTTGCTCGACCTGGGAATCGAACCCAGGACCTCTAGCGTAGCAGTCGCGGTCAGGACCACTTAGCTGTTGAGGCAGTCAATAGTTACAAATAAAAAAAATATTTACACAATGTTGAATTCAAATATGAATAAAACTAGCGAATATCTATTTAGTTGGCGCCGTGTTTTTGTTTTCCCGTGAGACGAATTGAAGGCAAACGTGAAGCAGACGCATTTTATTGTATCTGCTTATACAAAGTTAGTGTGACAATACATTGCGATTGGTATGGGAATAAACCCCTTTTTATTTTTAGGTAATATTTATATTTTGTTGCCGATCGTGGCTTACTCTTGGGTTAGTGTTTTTAGTTCATGAAGGGCTTCGACGGATCTAATCGATTTGAAATTTAGTATCCTGTTACGTTAATAATTTTGAAAGAAAATGGTAAACATGACTGGATGTTGCAGGTTTTTCTTATAATTTTATTGTTATTTTTATATTCGCTTAGCTTATATGAACATGGCCTTTCGCTGAAAGGTTACACTTTCACGACACTTCACTTGTTGAAAAGCGAATTCTCGTGGGTGCCCATAACTAAAGATTAGACCAATTTCGGCTAATATCCGAGTCGTCTGCGTCCCTTTGCGGGTGAGACGTGGGAAATGGTTTTCCGAATAACGGCCTCTGTGTCTTGGAAGCTGAAGATGTGGTTTTGTTAATGTATGTCTTGTCACCTCAAGGTGAATATTTTATTGATAACACGTATTAATATTACAGTAGGATGTGGCTATATAACGTCAGGAATATTCCAATACTAATAATTAGCTATAAGGTCTTAGTTTGAATTAAATAATATTTAAAATAGGCCTTATAGTAAAGTGTTAGTTACGAGATAATAGAGCACTGCGATGAGTACTTCTTCCTATATAGATTTGACTCTGATAGTGTCTTGTTTTAATTTGGGATGTTGAAAGCAATGAAGTTATGAAGAAGAAAATACCTAGAAGACCTAGTGGAAAAGTTAGGGGCTTATACCTAAGTAATAACACAGAGGATTAACCGACCAGGGCCAATATTGTCAAAATCTTGTTTCAATTACTTTGGAATTGTCAATTTGTTTACCAAATCTGTCAGTGTTTATGTCAATTCGTGTCATCGAACGACCATTCTAATAAATTCCGGAACTGGGGACCTGCAAGGGCCTGTTTGGATGGACCATTCTTAGCTCATAGAAACTCTTTTATGCCTCGGAGAGCACGCAATAGCCATCGGTCTCGGTTATCATACAAACATCTATGACAACAGGCATCTATGACATCTAGGCAGAAGTTTAAAAATCCTAAATACCAGTATATGTGGGAGGTCTCGCTTTTGGCTAGACTGGAAGCGGAACACAGTTAGGAAAAAAAGGAAAAAGTTAGGAAAAAAAGGTTACAGGGCAGATATGGTAAATTAAATAGCAACATTAGACACGGTAAATCTTATGTAAGTGAAAACAATTTCATTGAAGCATTGGTTTAATGAAAGGTTAGTTATTGGCTGTCTACGCCAGTTTTCCTATTTTTATCAAGAAAAAGAGCAACTAGAATTATACAGGCAACATTCAACCACTCTTGACAACACGCTTATTGACATAGCAACCAATTTTGTTATAATCTTAAATAAATCTATAAAATAAAAATACATCCATCTTTCTTATGTTCTGCGTGAACATTGGCAAAATACAGTGTTCATAACACCATTAAATATTAATTAATACTTTCAGAGAAAACCGGTTTTGAATTTTGCCTAGTGTATATATGGACATATCTATGTTCGAGACTGTACATACATACTTAAATAGTCGAAGAAGAGTTTTACAGAATTTGTAGTTAGGTAATAAAGACTGAGTTCCCACAAAACCCCAGTCTCCTAGTAATATTAGGGAACCCACCACAAAGCTGTATAAACGTACCGTGTTGTAGCATTACGTTCCAGATATTTAAGTAGCATGAAAAGAAAATGTGCAGTTTTGAGTTCTGAAACATTTTCCAGCTCAATAATATACTCGTTCGCCACTGATTGTGTGTCTTGCACGTGAATTTCGACTTTGAACTTTTAAGTTAAGGTTGAGATCGTGTTGCGGTTTGTAGGATATAAGACAAAAGGGTAATGACTGCCAGCAGTAAGACCATCTGTTGGCCTCCATAGACATTAGGGCGCGTTCTTGCCAGGCGCTGAGCGGGCGCTACACCGGGAAGCCAGAAATGTTCCACTTTTGAATTTGTTTGATCGTAACAGAGGAATATTACTTTTAGGTAATAACTTTCCTTCCTTGTTTTTACGCAATTTCCGTGCGTCTTAGATATATGTTACCGCATTCTTGAGGATTACATTTATCAAGTTTTCACTAGTCGAAATTATATTACAATAACAAAATATTCACCACATTTATTTTTAGTGCCTTTTTTATTCTTTTAACAATTCGACATCTTACCTTTTTGCTACAAACACTCGAAATGTATAACTAAAAAATATTGTCTGTAGCTATTTCTTTGTTTTTCACAGAACACGATAAGATTGTCCCATCTCTTGTGTGTCGTTTCAGTACAACGTTAAAATAAACGTGGGCCTACAAACCCAGTGTTGCGTGCAAGCAAATATTCTGGGAGGCAATTGAACAAATTCTCCGGGTGTACCGGAGCCCTATCGGACCGCAATGTCAGTTATTATATCTGTTATCTCCCCTAGTCCATTACGTCGACCGTCGCGACGTCGGAGGACGCCCTTACGCATCGCGACGGCCAGAGGCGTCCATTGTCGAAGACGTTTTATGTCATGTTTGGGGATTTTAATGTTTATGTTTTTAGTTAAGGGAGAAACTCGAGCCATGTTGAGAGGGTTATTGTTTTTTTTTTTGCTTTAAAATGAAAGAACATTATGCAGATAATCGCAATTTTTAACGTCGGAGAGCCATGCTTCGGCAGGAATCTGCCGGCTTGACTGGAAAAACGGCCGGCGTGAAACAACACGGTCTACGTTGTGTTTCGCCGAGTGAGTGAGGATACCGGAGGCCCAACTAAAAAAGGCGGGCAACTCAGTTGCGACTACTCTGGAGTTACGGGTGTCCATGAGCGGCGATAATCGCTTATCATCGTTCCGTATGCTCGTTTGCCCCCCTATCCCATAAAAAACATTTACACCTACTATATTATGTTACCGAAATACTTTACTCAATGAAGCAAATTTACTTATTTACTATAAGTATCTTTCGTGAATAATATTATATGGAAACTGAAATCGCGTTTTTTTTTCTAATTATTATTTAATATTCTTCTTGTAATAATTGTTTCTCCTAGTAAATAGAGGATCATAAAAATAATTAAGAACCAACATTAATCAATCTTTTACGCCAAAACCATAAATACACTGGAACAATTAAGAAACTATACCAAATTATGTACCAAAGATAAAAAAGTTACGTTTGATTTTATGACCAGTTTAGTAATATACTTAAATTAAACTATTCGTAGGTTCCATTCAAGGCTTATCTCTATAATTAATCGAAACGAATTGCTAATCGATACTGCCCATGAATCGGGAGCGACCGCTCGGTGTTTAATAACAACAGCGATTCGGCCTGTAAGTGATCGGCTGTAAGCTTCGGAGATCGCCGAGTTCGGCGGGCAAAGCCTTCAAATCAAACAAGTGTTCGCTACACCCCGCCAAGCCCGTTTATCTGATTCCCTGATTCTCGCATCCAAGCCGAATCCCGCTAGCGATTGGATCGTTCTCAATTAGAGATAAGGCCTTGAATATTTCGTGGGATCATGGCAGATGACAATTTGTTTATTTATTGCTCATAGGGTCTTCTGTTAGTCAACATTTACCTGCGTTACAGTTGTCTGAACTACCTACTGTCTAAAGTTTTGCGTAGATATTATTTTAATAATTTAATTGCAATTATTATGCATCGATTTAGCATCAACTACAGCTGGGAACGGATCTCTTCTCAGAATAAGGTAGTGGCGTTTGTAGACTCGAAAAATTAAATAAATTAGTCTTGTAAAAGTCTTAGTTCTATAAAAAACTTGAATTAAATACTTATCTAGATCTTATCCATTGAAACACATTCATCCATACTCCTAGCGGCAGCTATTGTATCCCAAAAAGATAATACTTATTTCACCGAATAACATTACAAAGGATTTCTGTAACAACGAATAACAGAAGTGAAATTATAAGACTTCCACCATATTTCTGTGCTTAGGATAAATATTTATCTACTCAACTAAGCGTATATTTCCACGATTTCATGTTTTCTTACAGTTGGGTTATTGTATTTATTCCACAATTGTGCGACTTTTACTGGAATATTCAGATATGTTAATAAGCTTTCTTATTTAGTTGTTACGAGTGTGATATTCTTTGTGTGCGTTGTAAGATGATATAATAAAAGAAAATATTTTTAGTCGTACCACTGCGGCAAAAAGCGGGGAATGTTGCGTGAGATACATATGCCAGACAGTAACGCGATATTCACACGTCATGGGATTAATTTTCGCTGTGAATTTTGCTTTAAAATCTCGTCTGGGGTATTATAACAAATAGGTAAATAATTGTTGAAATGAAATAAAATTATTTTTTAAAGAAACGGATACCTATTTTCCTATTACATTCACATTATGGTGTACCTAGGTATCTTTCGAGTGGAATTCCAACCGACCGTAAGGTTGTGGGACCATAGGAAGCTTCTATTAAAAAAATCTAATAATTCATGTAACAGATAAATTGATAAACTCCTCCTTTTTGAAGTCGGGGAAAAAGTTACGAAGGAAAGACGAAGAGGTGACGAGTTTTAAATTAACACGTAAATGACAATGATCATTTAGGGCTAACGCGCACTTGTGATTTTTAGTCTAACGATAGTTTAGTCGCTGTAGTAGTCGTGTATAATTTCATGTCGAATTCTAATCGTTAAATGCGTGCACTGCCATATAACTCCATAGTGAATCCCAGAACGATCAAACTATCACCCGACTAAAAATCACAAGTGCGCGAGCGCTCTTAAAGGAATAGTGATTCTCTTGTTCATCAGTTTGTTTCTTGTCAAAGCGCATAGGAAAGAGCATAGATTGTTTTTAAATATTTTCCATTCCAATTAGACAAACTGAATAAATAGCAATAGATGTTTTTTATTCTAAACCAGATTCACTTTACTTAGTGTTGCTTTAAAAAAAAACTAGTACGCAAATCTAAATTCAGTTTGATTAAAATATATTACAAATTTCTCTTCAGTAGATAATGTTTTAAAAGTGATAATAGAAGAATCGTTTGATAAATGAAGGTAATAAAGTAATTTTGAACAATTTTCAATAATTGTGTAAAAGTTTAATGGAGTTTTAATTGCGAAGTATCATGAATAGTGAACAAAGAAGAATAGCGGACACAATGAGTATAGAAATAATGTGATAGTGATGTGACATACAACCGATTAAACTTTTTTTTTTAAAAAGCTTACTAGCAATGCCGTTCGCACATTACTAGTATTCTTGTTAACCCCTCGTGCTAAGCTATATGCTTGTGTTACGAGAGGGTTCACGTCGGTAGTGCAATGGGTGGGGTTCGAACCGGCAACCACATGATCGCAAGTCCGACGCCCCAGCCATTAGGCTACCGACGCTTTAAACATTGATATAATATTATTATATAAACCTCATTAGCCTAGTGGTCCTGAGCGCGACTGTTACGCTAGAAGTCCTGGGTTCGATTCCCAAGTCGAGAAAAGTGTTATTGGGTTTTTCTATGAAATTCCCAGTAGCAGCTCGGATTGGAAGGTGTGCCCGTTTAATAGCAATAGGCTCGCCACCTATAACATGGGAACTAAACATGCGTAGGCGTACTGTGGGTGTACATTAGTACGCCACTGCAGGCGTGATGATATGTATGTATGTATAAAATTATTATTGGCAGTGCCCATTAAAGTACCGCATGCGGGCCCAGATCAAGGCTGGGTCAGTCCATGAGTTCAAGGCAATATTGGGAGTACAGTGGTAATTTCCCAGGTCTACTAAAGTGTTATTGGTATATTTTTTAGTTATTGGTATTTCGATTTGGGCCCGGTTAATGTCTAAGCTCGCTCCATAATACAGGAACTGAACATACCGTTAAACTGTGTGTGTATATTACCTACTACACCTCTGCTTAACCCTTCGGGGAATACCGACGTGATGGTATGTCAAGATCACTCGTATATCCCTGAAGTGTTAGGCAGTTCGCTTGTTATGTTTTAGGTCCTATGTAAACTATTATAAAAATATGGCTAACTGATAACTATTAAA
This sequence comes from Acronicta leporina, assembly GCA_947256265.1. Classification (NCBI taxonomy): domain Eukaryota; kingdom Metazoa; phylum Arthropoda; class Insecta; order Lepidoptera; family Noctuidae; genus Acronicta; species Acronicta leporina. The sequence goes on from OX366529.1 coordinate 6,388,765, forward strand.
TGATAAAATGCCTAACTTTGAAAATTATTTTAATGATTGCTATGAACCGGACACAAATAGACAAACGTCCAGCCATTATTACTGAGAATGTTATAAAAAAAACCATTAACACTTTGCTCTACCTGGGATTCGAACCTGGGTTCTCAAACTCTACTGCAGCATTACGGGCCTCTAGACCAATGAGGCATTTATCAACGTTTTATCTGGTGCAATTTGAAGGTACGAGTTTCATTGCCAACATGATTATTAAAAAAGGTCCGTTCAAAAGCGATTACATGCGAGATCCGTACAATGGAGGCGCATTAAATGACCCCTGTAATACATCTTGAATATTCACACGGGCCAGGAAGCAAAGGTCTGCACACATTAATATGGCCAACACCTGCGCTCCTCCTTGTCGCAATGAATGCGGTCACGAAATATGATATCGTCTAGAGCTGTGCCAGTTGTAATCGGATCAGAATATTGGTTTTGGTAATCTATTCGATATTTATTCGATTGTTATTTTTTTCGATTCTAATGCAATGTTTTGTAATGTTGCTTTTGTTATTATTTTAATAAGATATTGTTTTTGTTACTTTTGTTTTGTAGGCGTAGGCACTTTTGACCTTGTGAGTGTGACCGATCATTGTTTTTTTTTTTGCCTGGCCATGGCATTTTTACGACCAGAGTCGCTGGACAATTTAATTTTGACTGATGGTAAAGTTTTTTCACACAAGATGGGTAATTTCCGCCGACTACCATAACTACCTGTGCAATTTTAATCTATAGTAAAATTAATTATACAGATTTTCTACTTTTCGGTCAACAGTGGAAATTAGTAGCGTTTTTATAATATGCTTTGCCTTTGACAGTATTTAACCCCGTTTATAGAATTATGGTATTCTTTTCTCAAGGTTAAACTTGCCCTCATGATACATCATTTTACTCCTGGTGGGTTAGGCAGTGATGTATACTAACGTTCGCTGTTCTAGGTCCCATGTAATAGGGGCAAGTCTAATGCTATTAACCAGACATATTTCCAAACTACCAACTGCTATTGATATTTTTATAGAAAATCTCAGTAACAGTGCTCTAGAAATCGAACTCAGGACCTAAATTTCAGCAGCCACACTTGGCTCCACTGGACATTATGAGGAATGATACTAAGATACATCGTAATACTTAACTATATATAGAACTCATGTCTTGCTGATGAAGCCCATGCCTTTGCTGTGTATTAGGGCGGTGATACACTAACTGATAATGTGAATATAACAGGGCCCCAAGTCTATAATTTTATTGTGTGAATATCATCGTCGAATGACTTCAAAATTCTTGACATTTGACAGTTGTTCCTTCAAAACCTTTCCGTTTCTCATGTCATTTAGAACCGATTAGAATTCGGCCCCAGGTGTTATGTAATAGAAGGTGCAACATCGTAATGTTAATACCTAATATTTTAGTAGCCCAGTGAGTAACAACCGTGCACTCCTCTAAAGAATGGGTGGCAGATAATCCGGTGATTTATTTTTCGCAAATTATTGGTATTGTGATAGGTACCCTTATTTTGTTTTACACCACTGAGACAAACAAGCTTACTATTCTATTTACTCTTCATCACTTGTTCATAAATATTAACTGTATCAGCGTGTCGTTGTAAGTAAATTCTTGGTAGATACCATACTTTGCTAATAATAATAATAATAAATGATCCATAGTGTTAGTAAACAATATTCGAACTTATTACTAGTGTTAGTAGGTACTAAAATAATTGAAATTTAAAATAAAAAGGAGAAAAAACAGATTACATAGTATTGTGAAAAAGACAACCACCACTTACTGTTTAGCGATTGTCCTCTTCACAAAACCAATGATAATCAGAGAGTCAATAAGTACTCTCCGCCACAGTTTTGAGGATGCTGTTGCCACTCGCCCGATAATGATGATAATGATAGCTGCTGCTTTGAGAACAATGTATGGGCTCATTTTTGGCAGTCGCAATGCGTTATTAGGTTTTCTATGAAATTCTAAGTAGAGGCAACCTTATCGGTTACTGGCAATAAGCTACTTTATGGTCATGGAAAGTTCTGCCTAATATATAAAAATTAATCCCTATTTCCCTTGGTTAACTACATCACGCGTGAACGGCTGGACCAATTTCGCTAATTCTTACTTTTTGTGTTTGTTATTGTAAGGAGAAGTTTCTTATAAAAGAAAAAACTAAGAAAGTTATGCGGAATATTAGAAATATAAAGAAAATGATTCCTAAAGAAGATGCTGATGATGAAAGATTGATTGAATTCAATATTCATAGTTAAGACAGGACAGGACAGGTCTGTCGTGTCAGCTAGTTCTTTAGAATACAGGCGTGATAGTATGTAATTACTCGTTAAATTCTATTACCTACCGCAATGTATAGCGCTAAGCTCTCCAGCCTAAGTAAATCTATAAATAAGTATTAAAATGTCTGTTCTAATACTCCCGGTGCACCACATAGGCGGCTTAGGCCCTTGCACTGGCGAGTCATAGTTCACCTGGGCTCGGTCTTAAGTGGATGTCACAATGCCGCCCGCCTCTTTGTCTGCGCCAAACTCTCGCCGGAGCGGGCGGTTTACTCAACTTAAGCTCTCAGAGCTCGCCCTCAGAAAACAATCTTGACCTACGACTTAGTTAATGCTCATTGCAACTACATTATTGAGTTTGAAGTTGTTACACGTTGGTTTTTGTTGTTGTTGCTGTTAGATGTTTTTGGTGTTTAATTGTTTCTTTGGTTGTGTGTACTTAAATGCTTTTAAGATTAATACGTGATGTAGAATTATTATTATAATTATAGGTTGTGAATTATGTAAATACATCAAGTATTAGTACGTAATATTTTTTTAAATTATTTTTTGTGTTTCATGATTATGTTAAAAGATTAGGCAATTAGCATTGTGTTGGGGTGTATGCCAAATAATCGAATATTGATCGACCACAATAAATTGGATTCTAAATTTAATGGCGACCTAAGTAACGTTTACAATATAGTCTGTGTTACTCGGTGATAGATAATATAGCATTATATGAGTGAATTAAATTTATTTTTTAAAGGTTTTTATAAATAATTTATTTTAATTTATTTCTGTTCCTATTTTTCTGTATCCGTAATTGGCTGTAAGAATTACTGTATGGTTACCTTTTTGTGTTTTTTTTTGCATTTTTCATGCTAAGATTATAAAGTTATTTTAGTGAAGGAAAAATTCGACTCGCAGTCAGTATTCGAATCTGCGTCTTCTGGTTTGATACACCAGACGCTATGACCACTAAGCCACCGCGAGTCCCACCTGCCATGTCGAAAATTGCCTTCACATTCTGAACTTACGTCTTAAAGGTGACGTCAGTAACATCTATTGACAAGCAAGTTACTTTTGCCTTTTAACCGACATGACTTACCTTACGGTTAGTTCTATGTCGTACGATGCTACCATAAAACACGAAAAGTTACACCTTATACTTATACCATAATTGGAAATATATTTAGCTACCAATTTAGTCACCTGCACTAAATTGGAACCTAGTAAAGGTATATTGAACATGAATAGAACCTGTTTTATTTTTCCACCATCAGTTAATTACTATGTTAATTTATTTGATAGTGCATTCAAACAACTTCCCGACCATATTCGAATAACATTCGTTACCAGTTACGACCACATTGTGCTGTTAAACAATAGAAAGCGAGTCGTGTTACAATAATTATGTGACTCTAATAATTAGCATTTTATACTGTATTAAATTTGTATATTTAACTTATTGAAATTAATTAGTAAACAATAACATATCATCACGCCTGTATTCCTGGAAGGGTTGGCCAGGGATGTACCTACCTACTAATGTGTACAGTTCGTATGGCATCCATTTTAAATAAATTATGAAGAAAACTGAAAAAAGAAACTTGTAAGTTGTAGCCAAAGAAAAATTAATATAAGGTTTGGAACGTATGTTCTTTTGGTTAAAAATACGGACACTTTAGTAAATTAAGTAATCACAAAATAATCAAATTCTGTGAGGTACGAAATATATTTATATTATATTGTTACGCTCAAAGACCGAAAGGACCGTGGTCTTTCTGTGAGCACCACATCGTGTGATGGTAAGCAGCGACCGCAGCCTATAGTCGCCAGCAACACCATTGGTAAAACCCGCGCATGTTCTTGAGACCTGAGGTGTTAAAATGATGTATCGTGTGAGTGTTTTCATAGGAGGCATATAATAATCGTGCGATATGGATGTTTTGCAGTGACCATTGCGAGTTGTTTTCTGTCTTTGAATGTAACACAGTATACCTACATAATCTACCCATTGTACCTACTATCCCACTGTTGGGCACGGATCTCCTCAAAAAATGAGAGGAATTTGGCTGCAGTCCACTACGCTAGACTAATGCAGGTTGGCAGACGTCACACGCCGTCGAGAAAGTCTCTCAGTCAGGCAAGTTTCCTCACGATGTTTTGCTTTTTACACAATTTTCACAGTTTAAGCGCGTGATAATGATTAACTCGGTATTTTAATATTGCAGCTGCAGCTCAGTGGTAGCCTGGTGTTATGACCATTGGACTGCCAAGCAAAAGGTCTTGAATTAGAATCCAAGGCACACGGACCTCTGACTTCCCGAAGTAAAGTCAGAGCTACACAATAAAAAAAAAACAATTAAGTATGAAATATTTGTTAGGCATAGCTCTAGGTAGCAAATATTTGATCTTTAAAACATCAAGCCATATTATTATTTGTCGACTTAATAACTCAACTTATTAATAATTTAAGCAATTTCGTCCCAGAACAAAGTCTCAATCTTTGATCAATCTGCACAGCACGAATACTTGACAGTCTCAATACTTCATTAAAGCCGAGTTCTGTCGAGAGAATAAGGCGTCTTAAATCATTAATAACGTTACATTCATAGGCACTTCATTTTAATTCCAGTCCTTGGAAGCAGCCGAAGAGGCGTAATCACAAGGAATAAACCAGACTGGCGCGCGCGCGAAAACACCGGTAAGTGACATTTCGCTGATTTTGAGTTATGTATCTACTTTACCTCCGATGGGAATTCCTTACATAATTATGTGGGTTCCATGTACGACATTTTAGGAACCTGTTTGCTTTACCAACGTCAAAGTACACACGGCTACACATGCAATACTCATTCAGTTGTATAAAATGACTTCGCGTTTTGTGAGATATCTATACTGGATTAATAAAAATATCTTAATATATACATAGTTAGTAGTATATAGATAGTGCGTAAGGCAAGTATGTGACACGTACTGTTGTAGTATTATATGATGATTATCTATTTATTTTGCTGCAGTTTATTGATGTTGTCCTGTTTAAAAAAACACATATAACAAAAAATATATATAGTGAAAAATGTGTATAGGTACCTAATAAACGATTTTTATTGCCATTTAGATTTTTTAAGTTGCGTCAATTGTGCTACTTTAAGTTAGTTTATTTATTGAGGTGAATATTCAAACATTATTTAACAAATTATGATTAATTATTTTCATCTCTCTTAGCATTATACTACTTTCAGATTGTGTTTTTTTCATATCTTATTGCTTGATTAGTGGTGTAGTTTATGTTTTCATGTTCATAATTTGTAGTTTTAGACATCTGCATTAATAACTTTGGGGTGAAGTTAATGAAGTTCTAATGTTTTTCAAAAATTCACCTATTGATATCTTTTTGTTGTAACGCTTTCACGACTGAAATTTACGTTTTTTCACTTACCGACCTATTTTTAGTTTGTAAGTCTTCATCCATGCCGGTTTCTGGTACGGCGACCATTTTCTGTTACTGGAATTTATTGGTGCGTCTTTACACGACCATTTACCCTATAAGCAAATAATTTCTGCTTATACTTAAGGGAAGAAGCATATTTTTACTAATTTAATTCAAATCTCTTGCGCTAATTTACTTATTTACGCTTTACTAAATCGATGAACTTAATTTTTGAGATTTCTTTGCATTTTTCATGCTAGCATTATAAAATTATTTTAGTGAAGGAAAAATACAACTAGCAGGCAGGATTCGTCTTCTGGTTAGGTACACCGTACACCAGACGCTATGACCACTAAGCCACGCGAATCACACCTGCCATGTCGAAATTTTCCGTCACATTCTGAACTTACGTCTTAAAGGTACGTCAGTCCCTATAAGACGTAAGTCCAATTTTTTCTTCACTTAATATTCTATTATCTGTGACTAAAATAACGATGAAATTCACTTTCGCGTTTCGTGTATTAAGGCTAAAGTTTGAACATCGACGTTGTAAGGAATTTATGTGTAGGTAGGTACTATATACCGGTATGTGTAATGTATGTACACGCACTTCCGAAGGTAATTTATATCGTTTACTTATGTGACATTAATACGATGTCGTGGTGTGCTATTTTTAGTGCGTGGAAGCACGTTGGATCACTTTTCAAATATGGAAGGATATGTGTATTAACTTCACTAGGGATGACACTAAGAGAAATGCTTGTTGTTTTAAGAAGCAAAATGAAATGTTCTAATTAAAGAATGTAATTGATCACAGATCTAGTGGATTCGAACCCGGCTGATGAGCCTAAAATCCTGGGTTCAATTCCCGAGAAGCTAGATTCAAGACACAACAGGCACAATAAATGACTTTAACTGATCAAAAATCCAAACAATACCAATCCTGAGTAGTTGTTAAAAATTACTCATTGAAAAACCTAATAACCTGGAACCTGACCTGGGAATCAAACTCAGATCACCAGTTCAGTAGCTGCTCTTGCGACTTTTCCACTTGTTCCGATTACGACACGAATACGACACTTTCAAAATAACATTTTCAAATCTTAATAGCACCATTGTAAATCGATAATGTAGCTAAAAGTAGGTACAATCGTCAATTTTGGCCAAAATTGACGATTGTACCTAATTTTAGCTTCTTTAACGTTTATTAAGCAAAGTTTTTAATGCTCAGTTGTGAATATTGTATAGCTAATGCCGCAATTGCTACAGCTAGGAATCTAGAATTTGTTATAGACCTACAAATTGCGAAAAACCAATTGAAATTTGAATTTGGCGGGCTGAGCGAAACGATCCGCCTTAATAAAAATATCAGCGGACGTGTTCCTTGAATTAAAATTGTATAGTTATGTTCCGTACAGTTCCTTAGGAACAAATTTCTGTATACTCTAAATTCAAAACGTGATTTATCCTATAGTTTTCACATCACACCACACTCGTTTTTTCTTAAATATGTGTAAAAAGATTTGGAGTTGATTCGGAGGATTACCGCCGATTTCTGATCTGACACTCGCCATGCCGTGTGTCGTCTCTGATTGGCTGCGCGCTCGCATCGTGTAACGCTACGCATGCGCCACCTGCGCTGTGTTTTGAAAACTAACTTGTATGTCTCTCGTATATTCGCTCGTGAACTGGTGAACACGCGCTCCGCGCCATTCGTGTCGAAAACGCTCTTTTCTGTGTCTTTGGTGCCCATTTTACACAACTATACGAAGATTGAGCCTAGCTAGTGCCTATGGAATAATCGTGTCAAAGAAGCTCGCAGATTAGCTGAACGACTACGCCGCCGAGCCCACGGAGCGCAAGGCAGTGGACGAGAAGTTATTGGTGAGTCTTCTGATCAGCTCCTTCTACTACACAAGTTAAAAAAAAAAACAATATATCTACCGATATTTTATTTTGTGGACAGTTTATGGCAAAAGAATTTCTTTTCACCATAAACTAATAGTTTCGGTAGAGCTTCATAGATTTACAACCGATAATTCTCAATATTTCAGGGCTGCTATACAGTTTAACTGTGAGTTTCTTGCTCACAAAGCCGGCTCTGTATCAAAATATTTTATCCGTATTTTACCCCGAATTCTATCTGGCTTCGTTTCAACCGACACTGTTCAAATTATTTTTTGTTTATTCTGAATTCTGTCGAATAACATAACATTGAGTCTGTATTCCCTGAAAAATTCGTTACGTAATATGTACGTAATATTGTAAGTACTACGGTTTACCGCAGTATTTGATTATGTCTTCTAATTATTGTTCGCTTGCTGAAAATATACCAATCTGTGTTATTACATTTATCTAATGTGCACACAAACATAATCAACCCATTAAACTGTCCCACTTCTGGGCACGTGTCTCGTCTCAAAATGAGAGGGATTTGGTTATATTTCACCACGCTAGCCTATTACGGGTTGGTAGATTTCAAGCGTCAAGAAAATATCTTAGGCATGCAGGTTTCCTCACGATGGTTTTCCTGTGATAGTTAACTATTAATACGCACATGATTTCGAAAAGTTAGAGATGGGTTCCTTGGATTCAAACTCGAGACCTTTGACTTAGCAGTCCAAAGGTCATATCACAAGGTCGTTTACAAAAGTAAATATTGTGTTTACAAACGTAATTCTTACCTTACTTCGGCTTATCATGGCCGTGGCGATTGTCGCAAACCCCATGGCATAGGGAAGACAAATTTGGTTTTTAGTCGCCACTCATCCGACATACGCTGCAAGGTGGTAGACTATTCATGAGGATATTGTGCATCCAAAAAAGTTATTGAATCTCCCAGTCTCTACGGGAATGGTACTGCTCTGTTGCATCTATACACTATAAAAGCTTAAGTTGTAGCTCAAAACTTACAAAGTTTATCGTAAATAATTCAGAGGTTATATAATTAGCCACTGTTTACGCCAAACAATTTTATACTTAGGCCCTGACAGTCGATTTGTAAGGTTTGTGTCAACATTTGCGCGGCTGCGGCTTGCGTTCAAGAGTACAGCCGCCGTTCGAAAACGCTGTTTCTGAACGAAGCAACGATGTTTGTTATTCTGCTGAATTGAGTTCTGTTTCGCAACGAGTAGCTACTGAGTAACTGACTTAATAAGGCTAAATTTACTTTTAGAGAACGTGGGAAGCAAAATTGGGATTTGTACATTATGTATTTATAAAATGTTGTAGACATATGTGTAACAAAAGTCTTGTCGAAGATTTATTTATGTGAAAATATTACTTGTTGTTCTGAGTCGTTCTAGAAATTTCCAATTTTATGAAAAAAATCCAAGCGAAATATAGAGGGCTTTTAGGTATCTATCATTTTAAATAACAGGTCTAAGCCGATAAAAACATGAAAGCTATAAATTTAAAGTTATCAGTATTCTGTTTGTAGAAGTAATCCTATTAAAACCTACGAGTATCTTGACAATTCTTAAAAAAACGTTTGATGTCTTCAAACATTTGCAACAATGCAGAATAATGAGTTAAATCACAATAGAAAGGCAAAGTCTAATCTTAGGTAAGTAATCCGTTAAAAAGAGGTTTCTCTGTATGATATCAAAAAAACTGAGCTAGCAACAGGGAGTTATTAGTTAAAGCCAGTCTAGACGTCTACGGTGTAACGTCTAAGCTGGACAGTGGCATCGAATATACCCACTAATCCGATATACAGTACTTAGTTACTGAACTAGTGGGAAGAGCTTATAGGACTCGTAAGGGGAAGGGTGGTTATATAATTGCAATGTCTAAATATTGCACACTTTGTGTTCGATATTTAAAATACATATCTTACTAAAAAGGAGACGCACGTTTTGTCAATTGCCAAGTATTTTTGACAGTTTGTTTCTACTATCATACGGCCAGAAGCACGAAAAAGTGACGTCGATTCATGGTGGACATTATAACAGCCCGAACGAAACTATAACAGCCCGAACGAAACGCTACTTATAAGTCCAGTTTTATCATACGTAGGTACCGCTGAAATATGGAAAGAGCTTCCCGGGTTCCTGAGAAGAAACCGATTCACTCGTCATTTAAAAACACTCTGATTATATTTATCGGCGAAGACCCTTCCCCGATAAATTTAATCTGAATTTCTCCTCGGTACCATACAATACAATTTTATTCTGGAAGACAATTCTTAGAGACTAAAATTATGCTTCCCGAAGAGGTCATAAGCCGTTTTTGTTGGAGGTATTAGAATAAAGGTAATATAATGAAAATGCAGATTATAAACCATTATTTATTTATTAAATATAAAATTGCCATATCAGATTGGTAGGACCACATAAAATGTTGACATCTACAAACAGTTCACCGCCGTATCATACAAGAACTCACAGTTTCAATGTTAAACTCTATATAATAGAATCAACATAAAATGGAAACATTTACAAATTGATATAGTTATAAAATGGCACTACAGAGTTGCTCTACGCGTATGACATAAGAGATTTTTTAAATTTTAAAGTGACATCGTGACACCATAGCTCACACGTTCGTGAATCACGTTTTAGATCACAAACTGAATTTATAAGTTCGCGCAAAATAATTTGACCCAAAACTAAGGGAGAGGGGGAAAGTTTGCGCAGTACATTTGTGAACAAAATGTATCTACTAAAAAACGACGACTGCGCGCGCATCCGCCATTTTGGTTCAAGTTATTTTGCGCCGACTGTTCACGTTTTAAATTAACTAGGCATATTTTGTTCAAATTTTAAAATGGAATACTTTTAAGCAGATAGAAAAAAATAATATCGTTCAACCAATAACAATAACATAAATGTAATGTTCTTGACACGTAATATAGGCTTTGACTATCTATCTATAAGGACCCGCCTCTCATGATCATTCCCCTCTGGCAAGGTAGTGGATTAAAAAATCTAACGCGTTTATCAAAACTGTTTCCGAAATCGATTTTTCATTAACAGAATCGTTTCCGCTCAGTAAGGTCATCATAAATGCTCCGTGTAAATACCGATATACGTGCAGTTAATGTATGCAAAAAAATATCTAATATCTTATTTAGATAAAGATGGAGTTATTTTCCGTATGTAAGTATTAAAGTTCATTTATTTCTATTTAAATCACATAATACAATTTATTAATAAAGATCGAGGACGTTACTGATTCAATAATCGAGTATACAATAATCGTTTAGTTCAAGCATGCACTCCCCACGAGACTACCCGCACTCCCCACGAGACTATCCGCACTCCCCACGAGACTAGCAAATTTTTTTTACTAACAATATCAGCCTTCTGCTAATACACGTAAGATTTAAATTTGAAATATCCATCAAAATGTCATTTTTTGATTTCAATTATATATCATCCAATAGGATGTCACCATTTATGATTTCCAATTATAGGTCTTAATGCAGAATTACCGATTTTTGGCAATTATAGGCCTTATATATATTATGACATAATGCATGAAACTCGATTTTTAAAAGTGTAGCGAGACTATGTCCCTCTTTTGTTTTGTCATTTTAATTAATGATGTGATAGTGATTGTTTACGATTTAGAATCGATATCGATATTATTTTCGTGTTCAATGTAAGACCAAATTATAATAATTGCTAAAGATCACTAAAGATGAATATCATTAATTTATGATATCACTATATTTTTATAAAATTTAATAAAATAACATTTTTGGAAATGACGTAACTAAGATTATTGATTATTTTTGATATCCAGTGCTATTAGATATTTTATTTGTTACTTTTTCAGATCTACAAAAGACCTTCATTTAAAATGAAGTAGGTGTGATTGATAAATAATAGCGTAGGCCGTTGCGGATAAATGTGTTGACAAAAGAGAAATAAATTAACATATTTATATCGTATTTCAAAAATAATTGAAAATGATTTCTAAGATACGGTATGGTTAGAAGGTCTGGGGTTTCTTTTACCGCTTAGGTGGAAAACCAGCACATGGCCCGCCTGATGGTAAGTGGTTACTGTACCCTATTATATGAACGCTTGCAACACCTGGGGTATCACTCGCCCGTTGCCGACCCTGTAAAAATCTTTTCACACCCGGTAGACAACCCACAACACCGGTACCCCCACTGCCAACATAACGCTTCCTCGCGGAGCTTTGGCGATCTTGCTCACCGTTAGGAACACAACATAGTACAGTGCTATGTTATTTGGCTACTATTTTCTGCAAAGTGTAGGTATTTCCCCAGTTGGGCAGCTCCAATTTCAAGTGGAGTTATTCAATTCAACTATGCCCTGCCTCTTGCGGGGTGTTTCTTCAAACACATTATTTTCTTTTTTCGATATCCAGGTCAAAGAAATAACGAGAGTACGGAACACGACATACCATCACGTCTTTATTTCTCGAAGGGTTAGACAGATGCGTACTTAGGGGGCGAGCCTATTGCCATTAATCGGGCATAAACCCTTAATTTTATAGAAAAACTCCAATAACACATTGCTCGACCGGGGAATCGAACCCAGGACCTCCAGCGTAGCAGTCGCTTCTTATCATATTAACGCGCGACATAATGAACAAAATCGTATTTACTCCTACTTATATCTCGTGGGAAACAAAACGCTCTGTCTAGTGTTATTCCTAATATATCAGCCTGGCAAAGAAAAGAAAAAATCAAAATCAAAGAATCGAACTAATTGGTATCAAAGTATTTGTAACATAACGTCCCCAATATCCGCTCTATCTATACTAATATTATAAAGAGGAAAGATTTGTATGTATCAATGTATGTAACAAACAAACTCAAAAACTACTAGGCTGATTTCGAAAATTATTTCACCATTTGAATGCTACATTATTCAAGATTAACATAGGCTATAGAATATGTATTTCGAAAAGTTAGCGATTTCTCTCACCCGTGCGTTTATTTTCCAATTACATAGTATGTACCTATTTATCTATACCTAAATAGTTTCTTTGTTTTGTATTTCATTAGCATGCAATGAGAGCATTGCATTGAAAATAATTATGACGCAAGATATTAAAAAGGTGTGTATGGATGATTTTAATTTTGCAAATAAATAATTACATATAAAAATAATTTGTAATCGTTGTTACGTTTTTATCCATTCTTCCTAAACTAATCTATCGATATAAAATATCGACATAGTAGCTTCCTAATTATTTTTATTGTATTATACGTTCGTATTGTCGTCAATTCTTGTATGTTGACGTATTTGACCTCTATGTGTGCGTAAATTGTGTTAGTGGTGAAGATTTTAATATGTGTGAGTTCGTAGCGATACAAAATGATTTTGAGTATGTGTGCAGCAATGTCTATGTAGTGTTTCCTCCCCCCGCACCAAAAGTGACAGACTTTTTTGTTCATAGAATTAAGCGCGTCACTTGTCCAGGGATAGATAGTCAAAGAATATAGGTATTTAAATGATTAACTATCCCTCGGCCTTCTTTGTTTTTTTTGTCATTAAACCTCCTTCGGTACGCCAATAACGTGAACTTACCTAAGTTTCACCGCAATCGGATGAATGGTTTAGGAACACATAGAGTAAAACCTATTATTTCAATAAAACTAAACTTAGCATTTTTATATCAACCAATGATCTTTTTTCACCAAGCACACGCTATCATTTTAGCATTATGATTGCGGCTTAACTAGAATAAAAAGAACGTGGTTACAATTTTTTCATAATACAATGTCTTTAAAATTAAATTTCCTCATTGTGTTCACTTTGAACGGAAGGAAACCCAAGGTCTGCCAGGGCAGCACCTTAGTGTGACAATGATTTATTGCGGGAAACTTCTGTCCACATTTTATTACATGGAAGGAAAGACACTGTAGTAAGTGGATAATATCGATTGGGTAATATTTCGGTCGGATAATTATTACTTTATGATTGCATTATAAGTGTCTCCTTGAGATCTTAAGTCATTTTAAATTTTATATTTTATATAATTTGTTTATATTTTAAATTTAAAAAATATTATAGTTTCATTATTTTGTAAGAACTTTTATAATTTGAATTAACGGATTAGATCGTAATGCGGGAGGGAATCTGTCTTTTGTCTAAAAATAATTAAAATTACAATTATCTTAACCCTCTTTTGCCGTACGCTAGAGCATTTGTTCTATATCATCACGATCTATGCAATATTTACAATATCACTAAATACTCTCACACAAATAAATTGACAACGAAAGCTCCTTAACCTAATTATATATTTGTACCTATACATACAAGTCAGGTTTATACATCTATCAGTATTTACATTCACACAACCGATTTTATTAAATCATGTAGGAGTTTCTAAGCTTTTAAGTCTTTTAAATTTTTAATTTTACATCGCAATTGGAGCATTAGATATTTAAAACTTACAAAATTGTGTTTGTCTTGAAATTATTTAATTATTAATTGAAAGATTTGGTTTCTAGATCGGTGCGTTGCGGCTATCCGACAAAATTATAATTAATGTAAAACGATAGCTCAACCCACGGCATTGCATTACTTAACTTATAAATGTAGAAAAAATGGTGTTGACATTTATGACATTGAGATTAAATCGATCAGAATTATATTTGAAACATGTAATTACCACAATCAGAATTCAGAAAATAAATGAAAACTCCATTGCCAAATTAATATATTCACAGGTTCGGCCACCATTGAGTGACAACCTAATCAAAGAAAGGTTACTTTCGTCTTATAGCGAAACGTTCTCTTACAAAACCGCAGTTGTAGCGATGAAAACGTTGCTCAAAGACATAAACTTTATTTCAGGGCTAAAATAAGGGCACGGAACACCTTAGTTTCGAGTTCCGCCACTTAATATAATTACAAGGAACCTTGAGATACAATTTAGAACTTTGTGCTACGCACTTTCCAAGTTCTTAATTTTTGAGCAAATTAGTAACACAAAATATAGGCCGTAATTTATCGAGAGCGTGTTACTTAGCTCAATTTATTATTAAATATAACAGCAATGTACAAGATATACACAGCGCTCCCCTGTGTGGGGCACGTCAGCTAAATATATTCAAACAGATCTATTTACACGTGAAATATTGTCACGTCGCTTCAAATAATCAAATTAACCAGTTTGTGAAATTACATAACGTTTAAATAATATTCTATTTAATAATAATATTTTTAATGGTAGTCGGGGAAAAACTAGTTTTTCATTGAAGTAAAAAGGCTAAAGTACACTCATAGTTACAATTCATTGGCGAAATAAATATTCGAAATTCAAATCCGTGAAGCACATTGTAGTCATCACTTTACACGCAACTCTCGGGTCCTGGCAGATTTTCTGCAAGAACGTGTTCCCTTCTCCGAACATTGCCTTTCCCCTTATTTCTATGTAATGTGGAAGTAGCAAGACTCCCTGAACTTAGGGTTGGCCCACTTAGAGTCTGACTACCGAAAGGAGAGTTTAGGTTCCCATTGGGGCACACAAAATTAGGGCTGCCCAAAGTGGGACTATTCGTAACTACGTAGCTAGGCCTAAAGTTACTCCCCAACACTGGTTGTAAGTTCTGGTTGAGAATGTCTTCTTGTCTACTGGGTACCAGGTCGCAGTTTGGGGTTAGCTGTTGACGAAAAAAGGCAAATAAATCTCTGTTAATAATAATGGAATGAAATTATGATATTTGAAGGTCTCGTGACTAGATAATAGGTATGTAATAATCACGTTATGCCCCTCATATATATGAACATCTTCGATCTTTAGTGTTAGTTAGGATGCCGAAAAGTCTGACAATGAGCCTGCTCTGAGGATATCCCAGACATTGATTTGAGGTCTGGGCTTACCTGTTGTGGTCGCCCAGTTGAGTCTAGTAGAGCTAAGTCTTCTGCCGAGAAGACCGCACCAGCCTTACTCCAGTCTCCTAAAAATAAATTCATTTTAATTACAATAAGTATTTCTTTGTAATCCTAATTATACAATGATTTTCCAGTAATTTAGTAATATTAAAATCTAGGGTCTTGGCAATCCCTAGATTTTTACGGTGAAAAATCTGCAAACAAAATGTTTTCTTGATCAGCGAGTGCCATTCTAGATTATGTAAATTTGTTTATTCAGAGACTTACCTCTTACTTCTTTTATACTAGGCCATTCATCTGTCTCGTCTATAATAGGTCCCGGTGGTTGGTTTTCAGAATCTAAAAGAAAATTCTAGTTTAAATTGCTATTCTGTTTTAAGGTAATTGGATCACTATTGATTGAAAGGTTGTTTAAGTTTTATGGGTTTAGAGAATTATTCTGTGTCTATCATTATTGTGGGAAAATTTCTACATACAAAAAACATTACAATTACTTCAAAAAAATATTTCTATGATTTTCATGAGCCTGGTGAATCTAAATATAATTTTAATTTGAACGAGTATTTCTGACTGACTCAATTGTTTCTTTAGAGAACACAAGACTTCTAGTTGAACATAATCTATGTCATATGGCTCCATAATCGTACTACAGCCATGGTTTAATGATAATAATTTATGCTTCCAAGGATCCAAGTAGGGCAAGAAAAGTAATTTATTATGATTGTTTTGTCAGTAGAATTACTGATGACATCTCTTTCAACATTCAATGTTAACAAATGGGGACACATACTAGTCTACACTAGTCTCAGTGGCTAACAGAGTATTGACGCCTAGGTATTAAGCAGTATTAAAAAACTTACCTGGCGCATTGAGTATATCAGGTTGCGGATCTGGTGTCTTGAGATCCGGCGAGGGTTTGATGGTATAAGCTACGACGTATCGCCTTCCACCGTCGCTTAGCTCCAGCATGTCCCCCGGGGGGTGCTTGTGTGGAGGGGTGGCGCGGCGGCGTCGGGCACATAGGGCTGCGACGGCGACTCCTCCGGCCGCTAAGGTTGCGCCTAATGCGGCAGCTACTGCCACGCCGATACTCAACCCACCCATCGCGCCTTTGCCATCTGTTTTCGAATATTTGTATAATTATAATAAGATTTTTATTACAATATCTTCTGCATTGACATTCCTAAACCAATTAGTTATTATATTCGACAAGATTTTGGTGAAAAGAACTCAATCTCCTTGTTTCTAGTGGTCTCAAGTCTAGGTGTTCAGCTTGAGGTCCTTGTATATTAACAGGGCCAGATGCTCCAGGTCAAGTAGATTATTATCAAGCTTTTCTATGGATTTCTCAGTGATAGTTCGGAGTGTGTATTTGTGCCAGGATAAGGCATAGGTACCTCTTATTGTATGGTATAAAAACATACCGGCGAACTGTAAGTAGGTGTACATTAGTGGACCACTGTCTAACCCATATGGGGATGAATAATATTTTGTGATAAACAGATGACTTAATTCGCCAAGTACTTATTTATGAATTTAGTATAACCTTAATCACCTTAGGAATAAATAATAATAGAATTTCAATACTTGTAATATGCGTAACACAAACAATTAAAAAAAAATTACAGTTGGCGCAAAATAACTTGAACCAAAATGGTGGATGCGCAGTAGTCGTTTTTTAGTACATTTTGCTTGCAAATGTACTGCGCAAACTTTCCCCCTCTCCCTTAATTTTTGGGTCAAGTTATTTTGCGCGTACTATACTATAGTTGGTACAGAGAAACATAAGGTTCAATATTCGGTAATAATTTAAGTCTCAAATTTACTTTAATTGATTATTATTTTAAAATAATCGTCATATTAAAAATTCATAAATTAATAAATGAATTTAGCAAGTAACAGCTTAAAATCATATTTGTTTATAATAAGATCAATGAAAATGAAACGTGGATTCGAATGAAATTTAAAAAAAAGTTGAGAGCAAAGGTCAATAATCCTGGCCTCCGGGATCCGATGTAAATCAACATATAATGTAAATAGACTCACAGCTATATTCCCAAAATGAAGAATTCAATTTCAGTGTTTTTTTAATTCCGTACCCGAAAAGGGAATTCTAAGAACATTCATTTAAATCTGCTTTTATATGGAACCCGGCCGTGTCTTGTTCCCAGATGAGCCACAGTAAATTATATTACTATGTAAGCTTAAGCTCTCGGTATTTTTACTTATATAAATAGGTAACTAATATTATAGATGCGAAAGTAATGATGTCTTTCTGTTTGTAACGTTTTATCGCCTTAATAGGTAACTAATATTATAGATGCGAAAGTAATGATGTCTTTCTGTTTGTAACGTTTTATCGCCTTAACCGCTAAAACAATTTTGATTAAGTTTGGCTATAGAGATAGATCTGAGGAGTTGGGCTACCTCTTGTCAAAAACAGTTTTTATTTTATAAAAAATAATTATTGAATACAAAAAATATTTTCTAAAAAATATCGTTTAAGAGCCCATATTTGATCTCTGTGTTTTAATGGTTCGAGTGCTGACCATGACCATGAGGTCGTGGGTTTGATTCCCACAGGACACACATATTTATGTGATGAATATAAGTGTTTGTGTCTATATAAGAAGAGAATATAAGTCTGGGTGTTTTTGTCTAGTACCCATAGTACAAGCTCTGCTTAGTTTGGGACTAGATGGTGCTGTGTAAAATGTCGCAGAATATTTATTTGTTTTATTTATTTACCTACATACCTACGTACACCCCTTCAAATGAAAACGCGCTCTTTCTCGAAATGAAAACTATTTAAGTTTTCTCTGAAATCAATTCCATTTCAAAATTCATATCTTGTTGGATGTTTAAACAAACGTATTTCATGCATCAAAAATTATAAAACATCGAACAGCATGTTGTTATTGATTTGCATATAAAGTGTATGCTACAAAGCCAAAGCTGTAGCTTAATGGAGTGAAATGAATAAAATACAAATAAGCCTTGAATACCTGTGTTATTTTGAATAACCCATTTCAATAAATACACATTTTTTAAGTCCAATTAAGGGGAATCAAACCTTTTGAAGAAACTTTGTCATTGAATGATAAACGCAGATTAATACGTGTTAAAGGAATCTGCCGACTACATCGTAATCTATCTGTACATGCAAATTGCATGTTTTGATTGAATTATAAGAAGGCAACGCCTACTAATATTAGACAGGGTGAAATAGCGCATATTGGCTGAACCTACATACAGCAGTGGGCGATTATAGGCTGATGATAATGCCTACTATAATATATACTATCATCACGGGTATGTAAGACCCGTACTGACTAAAAACCATACGAGTGACGGCTTTGAGTCAGCTCATTCACGACATTTGCCACAATTATGAGACAACGGCAACGGCTTCTAGGTAGATACCATAATATCTCAATGCGTCAGCAACCAACAATTTGTAGTCACAGTATTCGCAGCTTTTTTTGCGTGTTTGCTCTGCTGGTAGATACGATGTAGTGGATGGTGTCCATAATATATCCATAGTAGTAGCTGGGGCTTTTTTGCATCATTAAACATGAATAAAAGTAATGTGAATAATATACGAAATGTTATTTTGAACACGAGCAGCTTTGTAATCGAATGATGTACCTAATTTATATCGCGAACAATATTTTTGTCGACAATACAACAATTAATAATTCAATATTACGGAAGCATGTTTTATGCGGATGTGTGACATTATTTATTAACCATAAACCGAGACTCTACTGCACTTTCCACGGTATGTTGATTTATGGATGATTCGTAGGTATTGCAGAGATCGCTGCAAAAAGGCGATATTAGTGTATGCTGGCTGGTTTGGAATTAAAGAATAAACAATATTTTGAAATCGTAGAACTGTTTTGAAATTGATTTTCAGTTTGAATACAAGATGTAGGTAGTTCTGATTGCGCATTTTTCCTGAATATAAGAAGTAGTTCCTTAGCTAAACCGGTAAAGGCGATCTCATCAAAAACATTCTGTAAAAAACTAGCCAAGTCTCGATAGAGCTACTTGTTTATCTCTAGATAATGTTGTGATAGATGTAGATAATGTTGTGTGACTTGGCCGTTGACCCACTAACGTATAAAGAATGTTCAAATTATATTCTCAACGAACATTCATACTACGTAATCCTCTGAATACAAATGTGTTGATCATTCACCTTTATATTTGAATTTACAACAAGGGTACAAGTCAACGGGCAAGTCACACAACATTAACTATAAATAATAAAGAAATCGCAGTAAGGAACCTTAGACTTGGCACGACTTTGTCTAGATTTCATTACTTTTTAGATATAAACAAGTAGCTCCATCGAGACTTGGCTAGTTTTTTACAGAATGTTTTTGATGAGATTTCACTTCTTTTTGTAGAAACGTGGGCTTATTGATTTATTTTATTAGCGATATCTCTAATAGTTTGGTTGGGCTCTTGTGTTTTCTCGTCAGGGTCACCAGGTAGGTACTCCAGATCTTCGATTATCCCAGTTTTTATAGTTTTCCTTTTATGTGGCCATTAAACCCTAACACTGTACCAAATTTCAGCTCTCTGAGTTTATGGGAAGTACTAGTTCTATTTTGATGATCATGAGTGAGTGAGTGTCATAAATGCGAAACTTTGCTTTCGCTTAACTTCGGAACTAAATGACCTACAGACTTGGATTTCAAGTATGTGAGTTTACTGGATGACGAAAATTTCTGCGTTCTGGTCTTATCCAGAGGTTCTCAAATAGGGACCTGAAAATGCGGCGAAATGGTTCCAGTAAAGGATGGCACGGGAGTGTTTGCTTCGCACTCGTCTTGGCGGGGGCACTGCCGTGCCCCCAGATATTAGTGTATGCTGGCTGGTTTGGAATTAAAGAATAAACAATCATTTTGAAATCGTAGAACTGTTTTGATATTGATTTTCAGTTTGAATACAAGATGTAGGTAGTTCTGATTGCGTTTTTCTCCTTGAAGAAGTAGTTCCTTAGCTAAACCGGTACTTCTACAGTACCGTACACGATGGTAGTACTTAAAAACAACATCTTTGACATAATATATTCTAAGACACACTATAACAAATACCTGTTCTTCTAGCTGCGTCGTTGAATGCAATGTTCTCCAGCAAGGTCATCTCAGATTCCCCCTTGAGGTTCCTTGCATAGATGAGTAGGTTGAAAGTGGCGCTCGCGACCTCTCCCCCCGACGAAAGCTGGGCTAAGTCCAGCTTGAAGACAGCTAGGCCGTCTGTGGGACATACCTCTCATTAGTCTCCTTTGTGCGTCAGAAAAGGATCAAATAAGCCAAGCATTTGTAAAAGTAATTGATAGATTTATCGCGATGTGACATTTAAATTTTTCGACTTACAACATAAGCCTTTGATTGATTGTCTCTTATGTTTTCTAAAGGGCTCTAAAGTTTGGTAAAATATTTAAAAGTAATTTAATAATTTAAGTTAGAGTTTAAGATTAATATTTAGGTCTAAAATGCGCGTTAGTAAAATATGTATTTTTTATAAATTCTCTAAATCACTACATATTATAAAACAAAGTCGCTTCCCGCTGTCTGTCCCTATGTATGCTTAGATCTTTAAAACTACGCAACGGATTTTGATGCGGTTTTTTTTAATACATAGCTTGATTCAAGAGGAAGGTTTTAAGTTATTTAACATCACGCTACGACTCTTAGGGACGGGGCAGCGCGGGTGAAACCGCGGGCGGGTCGCTAGTTATGTATAAAACGTAGGTTATTTACGTAACATTGTGATGAAATATAGTAACCCAAAGCGCAACTGCGTGTCTCTACGTATATGCAAATAAGGTTATATGCCTGGCATATTATGAATGTGAACCACTAGTCATGAGATTTTGGGAAATTCCCACAGAATTGGAAAAAAGTAATCTTAAAGAAAAAATATTACTTTTTTCGAGGATACAACTTGAACGTATAGAGAGGGGCTCGTGGCTAAGCTGATGAACTGATCTGAATGGTTAAGGTGCGCTTGCCGTGGTCAGTGTGTGGATGGGTGACCATTCTTAACACATAGGGACTTCTTTGTGCCTCAGAGAGCACGTAAAGCCGTCCGTCTCGGTTGTCATACGAACATCTTTGAAAATTGTTATTGGTAGTCAGCAGCCCAAAAAAGCCTGACAGCCATGCAGTCTATTCTCAGAATACCGGTATTACCCAAAAATTGGGGTGCGGAGGACTGATGGTAGTCGATTCGTGTAAAATAGTGATATTGCGCCACATCTGGGTAGACTGGAAGTCGACTCCTACATATTTGGGAAAAGACTCGGAAGAAGAACTTGAAAATGTAGTCTTAAAGTCCACTTAACTGCCTCAATAGCCAAGTGGTCCGGACCGCGACTGCTACGCTAGAGGTCCTGGGTTCGATTCCCAGGTCGAGCAAAGTGTTATTGGGTTTTTCTATGAAATTCCCAGTAGCAGCTCGGAGTTAGGAATTTGTGCCCGGTTAATGGCAATAGGCTCGCCCCCTATTACATGGGACCTAAACATACCGGCGAACTGTGGGTGTACATTAGTACGCCTCTGCCTAACCCTTCGGGGAATACAGGCGTGATGGTATGTTAAAGTCCACTTAAAGCTTTACAAACCAGTCTCATTAACGCTGCCGTTGAACCGGGTTCTGCCGGTGACGGGATCCAGTGCTTCGAGCATGAAGTACTGCGGCAAACCGCCATCGTAGCCAGCGACGCAGCGCACGCGCAGCCAGCTGCTGCCCTCAGCACTTGTATTGCCCGCTTGTAACGAACAGTTGCGAGGCGCTGTCGGACGGGCTGAGTAGAATAGAATAAATATTTTAGTAAAATATAGGATAATTTAAAACACCTACTGTAGTATTTATCCAAGGCCTAGGCTAGCGGATGAAGACATAATTTTTTTAAATTATCTTCAATGTACAGACACAGGTTTTTATATATATATTTTTTTTTATTAATATATAATTTATAATCGTAGAGAAGAATATGGAATATTATGACGTTATAGTTAAAATTCCAACTAAAATGGCTTAGCTTGGCCATAGCTTTTGTTTCTTTGTGATTTTGTGGCTATGATCATTTTAATTAGAATTTTAACTATGACGTCATACTATTAGGATAGGTATACAATGTGTTAAGAAAACCCTGTCCGACCCGTGAAGGTATTGTTATGTATCGAGATCTCGTCCAATTTATATAATCATTTTTAATTTATAAGAAAGAAAGAAAATAACATGGCAATGCTTGCAGTGGTACAGCGATACAGTCTCTCGCTGCCAAACATACTAAGTAAAGCTTAAAGTAGTTTTATATTTTAAATATTTGCTAAATTTTGGGATAATTTATGGACAATTATGGTTTAACTAACCATAATTGTCCATCCGTCCAGCTTCATTGATATGTTTACTTTCATGAATATTTTACGTTTCTTATTTTATTTGGTGATGTCAATGGGATATCTGACTATATTCTTGATACCTAATTATATTCCTTTTAGTATATCACTAGTCATTATGTAGGTAGTCATTCAGTAGTTAAATTTGTCGTGTGTTTTTTCAAAATGTTTAATTTGTGTTTTATTTAACATAGTGTTTTATGGTTCGTCAATTAAAAGTCGCTTTCTGTGCCGCCAGTGGCTTTAATATCTAGACTCTTGATGAAAAGGCTCGTTTGCCCTTTTGTACCCTTTGTGTAATGTAAACCACTAAGTTTTAATTCAGTCTGACGATAATGATCACTAGTAATTTAGAATTTTAGGCCCTAACCTTATCTAAATACTGACTAGTATTTACATATACCGTAATACAATCTAAATGAGTTCTAAAGCTTTTCATTTAAAGTTTAATTATTTTAATGCTGTTCTTTTTGTTTTTGTTACACCATAACATCACGCTTGTATCCCCGAACGAAGGCAGAGGCGTACTGATTTAAATACTCACAGTTTGTCGGTTACAGTACCCCCGAAATATCAGAGCGCGTCTGAAGTTATCCTCAAATGCTTTTGCCGTAGTATAAATGTTAATGTAAAAACTCAGTGTAAATACAGTTGGGGTCGGTGTAAATACAATTCATGCTTATTGTCCTTACTGCTTTAGATATTTTTGAGATCTCTTATTTAAGTTATTTGACCTGCGCGGCTATTCGCAATTGCTAACTTCAGACGCGTACTGTTATATCGGGGGTACTAATATTTATAATATGTAATAATTGTGTAATGTAATATGTAATAGAGGCTGAGCCCATTACCATTTACCGGACACAGAATATAGAAATAAAACTCTAAGTTCTGAGATCATTTAGAAAATCTTAAGAAAACTGTATGACTTGAGAAACCCAGGACCTCAAGTTCAACAGCCATACAAACGACCAGTACACCACAGTCAATAATGTAATAAAAAAAATTAAACTTTAAAGTTTACATCAACTGTAATGTTTATGTACTCGTTTAAGTGGCTGGAAATGCTAGACATAACTGAACTTAAATAACAAAAAACCAAACAAATCTTGGAAGTCATTTTAACTTTTTCAAGATTATTTTCTTCAACACGAACTCTAATAGAAATCAAAGTTTATGCCGACTAACTCACCATTATTTTGTGTCAAGTAAGCGGGGCTGAACTTGCAAGGAATGATGGTTCTTCGTATAAGGGTCTCCACATACTTAGCTACTCGGAATGGGCTTAGGCCGGTCAGAAAAATCTTTATGTTGACTGGCGGCGTAAGGGTGTAAATAACGACTTTCTGTTCGACTCGGCTCGGCTCGGACGATGCGACGCGACGTTGGCCAATGGCAATGCGGTGGAAAGGTTTTCGAGCAGCGAGGTATACGCACTCGGTTTTCGAGTCAATAAGTGTGTAGAGACCCTTATAGACGCAATGCGTGCGTGGAAATGAAAATTAAGTGCAAAGAGCGCCAAACTTACTAATTTCGCGTTGACTTATGGCAGCCGGTGTATTATGTTATAATAAACTGCGCGGATATTAAACGGGTTTCGGTTTACTTCGCTATTGCCCCCAATATTGGCCTAGTTATCGCAAACGTGGCTGCTGAGAGTGACATCCCGGGTTAGATTCCCAGTTTGAGCCGTATTATAGGGTTTTTCCTATGAAATTCTCCGTTTGCGTATTTGAGAATTTGTATTAGAAAAAGCACCCACGATACAGGGGAAAATCATAGAGTGGGGCAACGTTTTATTTAAAAAATCGTAGCTAGTCGTGGTTTCGATTTGTGACCAATGGCAATACACCCGCCCTCTATTTCATGGGACCCAAACATACCCGCGAAATACAGGTGTAAATCTTTGTACTTCTGCCTAAATCTTAGGAGAACACAGGCGTTATAGTATGTAGTGAAGTCATATTTCTCGCTGCAGTCGTGCGAATCAGAATTATAAGATAGAACGTGCAACGTGTTCTTAAAATAACGAGATTTCAGAATAAAAAGATAGTGCACGACGTGCTACGCGTACGATCCATGTGCACACGGCTACACATTAAGCTACTAATTCCATTATAAGCTGACCTCGTTTTGTATTGCCTTTCCGTACACTGAGAGCTCTACTTAAACTGGAAACTAAACCTTGATGTGTAGCTAGAGTACAGTTTCATATACTATTTTAACAAAGATTCAATTTAGCCGTTGGTATTTTTCTTTTATAATTGAAACGTGCAGTTAGATTAATTTTGTTTCCCTTTGTGTAATGTACTAGTGCTCTCGAGAAAAGAGGTATTATTACACCTTTAAAAAAATACAGCAATGCTACTAGCAAATTAATTGAGCACATGAATCCTATTTAATGCTTATCTACTAATGGCATTTACACGGAAATTATATGTCAATAGTGAGGAGTTATGAGATTTGGCACACGGGCATGAAAAGCCGAAAGCCGAAGGCCGGAATTGCAAAACGCGGAGCAAGTTTGGCCTCGTTGTTGGTTCAAACTGTGTGCACGCGGTCTTATTAATGCTTTTATTGAAGTGTTCATTTCAATTCCGACATTTTTTGTTGTTGGATATTCTAGTTATTGCATTGTAATTCCAAAATATTTATCAGATCTATACTATATTCTATATCTATACTAATATATATAAAGCTGAAGAGTTTGTTTGTTTGTTTGTTTGCTTGAACGCGCTAATCTCAGGAACCGATTTGAAAAATTATTTCACCGTTAAATAGCCCATTTATTGAGGAAGGCTATAGGCTATATATCATCACGATTAGACTAAGAACCTATTCCACGCGAACGAAGTCGCGGGCGGTAGCTAGTCTATGAATAGTTATGCACGTGGAGATAGGTATATAACAATTTTAAACTCAACCCTATTACTGCCCCACTATTTCACAATCGGAGTGATTGAATTCGCAAAAAAAACACATCTACAAACCATCACCGGTAGGCACACAGAACACTTGTTTCGTACGAGAATTATAGCTAGTGATAAGTGTGTGTTTAGTAATGACGTCACTCACCAGCAGGTACGATCTGGAACACGCAGGGGTCCACCTGCCGCCCCACAGTGTTGGTACCGCGGCAGCTCAGTGTTCCATAATCTCGCTCACTTTGAGGCTTGTACGTCAGCTCGCTGGTACTGCCGTTTGCTGTACCTAGGTCACCACGTAGGTTACAACAAAAAGTTTTGGTTATAATCCGTCTACTTAGGTCTGAAATTATTTTGGACATAAAATATTTAAACAATATTTCTTTTTAATTAAAATAATTTTATTATTATTCAAGTGAAGGAAAGGGTGGGGAGTGAGTCATAACAAGAGGTAAAATGGAAAGCAGAAGATGAAGAACAGTGGTATGTGCTCCACTGACAAGAGAAAGATGAAGTAGATAAGATGACAAAGTTAATAAGGCATTCTACGGGTACTAAATGAAGCCATTTTATTTACAGTGACTGAACTACAACCTACAACTTTGGTGTAACTTACTGTCACTTCAAGTCTACTATTTATAATATCTATCATTATTGAAATGAGTTTGTCTATTAAAAAAAAACTTATTAATACTTGTCAAATTAAGCGAACATTCTGATACAGTTACAGCAGAGATAGCAGATATGGGCGCCAGTTTTTATGATGCTAGGACAATACCAATACCTACATAAAATATAAAAGTAGCAAAATAGTTTCTTACCGAATTTGAGAGGTGACACCTCAAGACTCTCGCCGCTGTTGTTGAACTGCCAAAAGAAGGTGACATCAGGAGGGTTGGCCGTTACCGAGCAGCGCACGCGCAGCGACTCATCCAGCTGCGCCCCCAGCACTTGTGGCGATGGGTGAGCGCATACAGGCGCGTCTGCATAATATATATATTTTTAAATTACGTCATAAAGTATAATAAGCGGCGGTAGCCTAATGAATGGGCGTCGGACTTGCGATCATGTGGTTGCCGGTTCGAACCCCACCCATTGCACTACCGACGTGAACCCAATCGTAACACAAGCATTTAGCTTAGCACGAGGGGTTGACAAGAATACTAGTAATGTGCGACCCGCATTGCTAGTAAGCTTTTTTTTTTTAAAAAAATAGTATACGTTTTAATATCTACCGTGGGTATGCCATAACAAATATCATAAACACCATTGTACATTGTGTTCATTTTCCACTCCTGATTTTTATAGAGATGGCCCCGAGTTTATACTCACTTTTCCTTCCGAGAGGACATCCAAGTGGATAAAAAGAAGATTATAGGCCCTAATTTAACTCATGACAGAAGATGAAACTCAGCTATGTATCCGTGTTACTGTGAATTTATGGCGTTTAAAACATTTTATTTAACTAATGTCATCCTTAATAAAGCAATTACCGAATGTTTAATGAACCTTGAACACATAAAATAGGTATAAGATTAATTGAATCCGTCGCGAAAGCAGTAAATACTTACCTACTAATTAATACTTAGGCAATCGACATTTACATTGCTAACTTTACTTACACGTTCGTTTCAAACCTACTTTGCATGTAGAATTTCCGTAAGAATTTTCACAATAGCGAAACAGAAATACATAGCTCAAATTCTTTTCTTGTAAAATTATACGCTACACTGAACAATCCCGAGTGTTATATTCAACAAAGACCGCGTCTGTAAGGGCTCAAGCAAGAATGCCATAATTAACAAAGAGCTAAAAGAGACCCGAATACAGTTCGTTAAATCATAACAGAAGTTAGACGATATATAAATTTTATCGCCCAACTGTTCCCCTCCGGAGCAGGCGCAGTCAGCGACTGTGATTCATTCAGATATCTACTTGCAAAACTGCGCTCCCAAGCTGCCTTAGATTTTCATTAAACTCTCAAATATTTGCTCGCGTTAAGCAGCCCTACCTCGGTAGGATTACTGTAGCGGGAATATGAAAATATGTATGTGGATTAATGTAACACCGGCGCCAGCGATCGTGTACCGCGTGCGAATAACAACATTCTTCACCTTAGATTTGTGACGGTAAGGATCAATAAAATGGAAACAAACTGTTGGTTGTGAGTAGAGCAAAAGTAAAACAGCGGTGGGGGAGTTGGCGCGGTACATTTGTCGCAGATCGGCCGGTGTGACGGAGACTACGACGTAAATCTTCGCGAGGCGGCGCGCCAGATGATTGATGCTCGCGCGGTGACTCTCAGGAGTGCTCGCCGAAATACACCCGCACCGCTGTTCACTAATACGACTTCGCGTGTTTGTGGACGCATTGATCAGTGTTGCTGGCAGCGCCAAATTAATCCCCGCGGATAATAGTTTGTACTTAGTTTGTGATCGATAGCTTTCATAATTTTGAAGAGTAAACGAGATTTCTTGAATAACTGTTTAGTTAGTGGTAGTTACCGTAATAGGAATGCTCTTATGCCAGTGTTTTCTGGCCTATTGCCAGAAAACATTTTGCTGTTTTGGTGTAGTAGCTGATTGTGCGCTCATTAGCAAGCGCGTGGACCATCCATAAAATAAAGTGTTTCTGGTTTTATGCCCTGATAGAAATTCTCAACGCCACTATATACCTATAAATAGCTAAATGAAATAAAAATAACCAGCACCCCGCCTGAATGCCGGTAATTTGCGATCGTGAATGTCTGGGAATAATTAAACACGTATATACGGTTTCATAATGTAATTAGCGCTCATTCATGAATATTACACATTTTATTTTACTTGATACGGCATGTGTTTACACAAAAAATACCTATATTTTGCGAATATAAGCAGAACTCATTATCCTGGCATTATTCCGGCGCGGGAGTACATTATTTACATCACACCGGCCGAGAAGACAGATGTAGCGTTCCTAAGCTCCTTTATTATAATTTATTGCTCATGTTTATCAGTAAATGGAATTATTCTATATTCAATATATTGCCGTGCCATTCTGTTGACTGTAACAAATCTTTGTTAAGATCTCTCTGAGAATGATTGATGCAGTAGTCAGCAGACGACGAAAAGCCCGTAGCGAAATGAAACGTAATTTATTAGCACTTTGTTAATAATAGGGAACAAAAGATCCTCAATTCTTGAAGGAAGATATCTACTGAACAATTTGGTGAGCTTTTAAGGCCTTTCTTTATTTTTTTGCAATTAGTCAAAAATATTTCACAGTAAAATAAATGGTCTATCACTGACTTTGTGATACTTGTCAATATAAGTAAGAAATAGGTACGTGGCCTTTTTGTTTTATATTCGGCAAATTAAGCAACTTGCCAACCAACCTTGTTGTAGATATGGCATCTTTTTTAATGATTCTGTCTTATGATAATAATATTGTAATAGACTGAATAGCTAGGTACCTGCCTTGATAATTTTTGCGAAAGGAATATCCACAGGTGAATTTTGAACCCGCTACTCCTGGATTGGTATAATTGCGTAGCTAACTAAGAGACCATATTCTTACATACTTAGGCAAAGTAACAAACTGAATACTAATTTCCATCAGATCAACTCTTTCTTAATTACAAATAAAATAATCATTCTTCTTCGCATCTTATCAAAGGTTAAACAGTAATTCGAATGTGTAAAAATGATAGAGCTATGACGTAAGTAACATTATATAGTAGAACCTTTTTTGTGTGGGTGTCAAATAAGTTGCGGAGTTAAGATGGTTTTTTGATTTTTCTTATATATTCTGTATATACTCTAGCATCTGCGTAGACTGTAAGCAGGTCGGCTTACAGTTAAAACAACATAGTTGGAATAAGTTACAAAAAATAATGATTCGAGTAATATTAGTTAACTTACATTGTATGCTGAGGTGTGTAGACTGGCTGGCCGTCTCACCGAGGGCGTTGGTGGCCCTGCACGAGTAGTCTCCTCCGTGGTCCCTCGTCACCTTCTGTAGCACTAGTGACTTGGTGCTCACTATAATGCCGGATACCACGTTATGAAGTACCGGCTTGTCCTGCACAAAATAATTATGTATGTATACATATAACTACATCATTAACTACTACTGTAGAGGCTGCTGATTTTAGAATATATAGATAGAATATATATTATTTTATTGCACTCTAAAAACTAACGCTATACAATCTTCTCTACTATTATAAAATTGTAAAAAAGCTGTGTCTGTACATTGAAGATATTTAAAAAAAAACACGTGGGTTATTATGGTATATAAACGTATCAGAATGCGAAAATGTGATTTTTAAAAGTCTTGTCTGTTTGTCTGTTTGTTACGGGTTGGAGCAAAAACTACTGAATATAATTTTATAATCACTGTTAGAAAGTATATGCTCCAACTTAAAAACTGGTGAACTTCTTATCTCAATTAATTAAATAAATGCTGAGATACAGCTTGACCTCCCTGATGTATAGAGGCCGATACAAAAAAGAGGTCATCAATGTTGGTTTAGATTTTTACTCCTGATATAGCTTCACGTGAGCGAAGCCGCGGGCAGAAGCTAGTTATATAATATATAAAATCAAAGTCAGTTTTTTTATAGATAGAATATACTTTATCGCACACCAAAAACTAACGCTAAGTATATGCTACCAAGTATTGAATAAACAATGTTATATGATCTCTTACAGACAACCTTTGGATGGACTCGAGGGGTGGTCCAAATAACAATTTTAGTTAGTGGATTTGCTTACTAGATTTCGACATAAGGTCCATACAAGTTTCTTACACGTTTGGCGTAGCGGCTGAGCGATCGGCTTCTGCCAAACGTGTTGTGGGTTCGATCCCCACACGGAGCAAATATTTGTATGATCTACTATGTAATATGTTTTTTTTAAAGTACTGTCGAAATCCTACCACTAGTAAGCAAATCTATCGACGGATTTGTTATTGGGAACCGGCCTTACCTAATGGGCACTCTGAACCTACATTATAGCTACACTTTACAGAGGTTATAGAATTGCGGTATTAGGTTCTATTCTCTGGACGGGTAATATGTTATTGTGACGTAATTTTGAGAAATTCTAAGTAACAGTTCAAATTCGTGGCCGATTGCGGTAATGGCATGATACGCTCTCATGTTTCTCTACTGTAGGTAAGTGTACATTATGTACCCCTAGTAAGCTTTCGGAGTTATCAGGCATAACAGTATAAACAAAATATGTCATCGAAAATTCGATCTTTTAAAGGTGTCAGACTTAACTCGTTAAAGCGTAAAAAGTAAATTATCTTGGAGATTTTTAAAATTTTTGATGTTGGATATTAGAGCGCCTTTTTTCCCGACTTATATTTTTATGGAGTGGGAAAATTACTATTTTTTTACTATAATATTATATTCAGATACAAATATTTTACCAATTAATCACAGATCAAAGTTAGTGGAATGAAAATTGTGACGCACGTCGAAGCCCGTTCACACGAGCGTAAGTCCGTTCACACGCCTTTGTAGACACTTGATTTTGCCGCTTCTATAAATATTTTGAATTTGAATAAATCGTGACATGAAACAGGGTTTTGGTTGAATGGTTGCAAGTGCGTCTGGTTAGGGTTAGTTCTTGGTTTCAAGTCCCAGTTGTCAAGTAAAGTATTATAGAAATTTTATATGAAACTAGCAAGCAATTTGCAAGAGAAAGCGGGGACCACACCCGCTTTCTCTTGCAAATGACTTTTTGAAGCAAAAGGTTGTCTATAACCATCTCCAATGTCCTATCTACCTCTGTATCTACCAAGATTCATCAAAATTAGTTCAGCGGTTACTTCAAGATCAATGTTGATCCTATGGAGAAGAATCCGCCAAGAAACTCCATGGACACTCTTTTAAAATAAGTGTTAACATTCTTCAAGTACAAGAGTGCGATAACAAGATGTGTGGACATTGAAGGTTAGTGTCCATGTGGGACATAAGACGATTGTTCACGCGGAACAAAAATAAAGTTGTATTTATCTTCTTCTTCTCTACTATTATAAAATTGTAAAAAAGCTGTGACTGTAAATTGAAGATATTAAAAAAAAACAAGTGGGCTAGGGTATATAAACGTCTCCGAACCCAAAAATTGTGTTTTTTTTAAATTCTTGTCTGTTTGTTACGGGTTGGCGCAAAAACTTCTGAATAGATTTTAATTTTGTAATCACTGTTAGGAAGTATGTACTCCAAATTAAAAAGTGGTATACTTCTTATCTCAAATAATTAAAAGGAACGTTAGATACAGCTTGGCCTCTCTAATGTATAGAGACCGATACAAAGAAGAGGTCATCACTGTTGGTTTATTCAAGTGAGCGAAGACGCGGGCATAGGCTAGTATCCTATATAATTACTAAATTCTACGCTAAATTATTTATTATTATTTCCTTATTATTTATTATTAATAAAATCGAATTTAGAATAGGTTACTATTCTAAATTCGATTTTAAATTTCCAATCAATTTTAGTTCTATTTATGTATTATGTTGTAATTCTACTCTAATTATATTTTTCAATATACTAAATTAGTAAGTACTCGTAATATTTCATGCACTTATTAGTAATGTCCTATACACGATTAAAAGGTAGTTAATATCTGATACACTTATATCGATCGAATGACGGAATAAAATAGCGTGGGCTACTGTTCATGTAATATAAAGGTCATGAACTCAATGTTGTGATTACAGCAGAGTTATTCAAACGTAATTTAGATTATAACTTGTACATTTTGTTTTAATACATATTTCATCAATGATTCACTATTATACTTCTACTTATATTAACTTGTCGGTGATTAGGAAATAATAAATGGTTTTTGACCAGTTTATTTTACAAAAATGAAACCTTGTTAGTAATTTTGTTGAGTTATGATATTACTCAGCACAAAACAGCTAACTCTAATTAGAATCTGAATTTTATTACTGGCTGGTTAGGTTTTTATTTTTTACTTATTATTTTAGAATTAGAAAAATACAGATAAAATCGTACGCTGACTGTATGAAAGTGATCCCAAAAAGTTTCTTCAGTTTTGAGAAAATGTATGTTGTATGTATATCAAAATGTCTCCAACAGACAGCCATAATGTCTAATAAATACGAATATTAAAGTTATTAAATTATAATGTCATTATCGAGTATCCATGAATCCTTAATCTTAATCAGCGGCGGCATTACGTCAATATCGACGAGGGTGACGACGTAATCTATTGGTCCCGATAATGAACAAGATATCTTCAACTTTGGTCGTTGAGTTATTAAACAGGATGTAATATGAAGTCAAAATTAATGATGACTTACATGCTCTAAGAGGAACGCGATTTATCGAGAAGATTGATAAAATATTCGTTATATATTTTTCGGCTTCGAATTAATTTAAATTAATGTCAGACCATACCATGATGTCTATATTGTCATAAATGAGAGGTAGAAGTGTATTCGACATCGCATAATTCGCCTTTCTTTTGGCTCAGTTAGAATTAAACATACTATCACGCCTGTATACACTAAATGGAGCTGGAGGTATACTAGTCTATACAAACAGTCCGCTATTAGGTATGTTTTACTTATATGTTATTCAAATTCTAGACTATTATTGAACATTTCTGTTGTCTGAGAAATGAATACACGGCGTTTATCGCAGTAGCTACGTTTGTAACCACTAAAACAATGAGGCGTCCAAAGGTATTTAATTTTTTATCTGTTTGATGTTGCTATTCTAGTACGATAAGATTTAATATCTCAATTGCTGGACAGTTTCATCAATCCTGTCGACTTCTTCATGGTAATATAATTCATAAGACTTTTGTATATTACATTAGCAGGTATTTATAAAATCTCAATAAATAATTATAATTATGAGTTTATTATTCATCGGTTATGTGTCAGATAATAAAACGTGAACTATAAATAATTAATTGATAGCTGTACTTATAATTATTTCAACATCGATTCAAAGTGAATAATAAAATATAAGTCTCGTATTTATTAACGCTGATCCATCAATAAAATAATGCTTTGACAGCATAAGTAATTAATTAATATGCAATTCATCACAGTAAATAAAAAAATAATACTGGTTTAATGCTTGAAACTGGTTCAAAACTACAAATTAATTAAATTTGTTATAATAATTAACGGAATGCTTTTTAAGCAATGTGAGTGTGTCAACTGAATTATATTTATAACGTTATTCAAATAATTGGTATGTGAAATTGGTTTTATGTGAGCGAATGGCCAGTAGTTTGGATGTGGATTTATTTTAGCATTGATATCAATTTGCTGATTGGGTGATATAAAAAATGCAGATAACCCTGCTAACCTCTGAACTTATCAGCACTAAATCTCCTTCAGCGACAATACCTAGAAGCGAGAGAAATCTACAAAAAAAAAATGTCGACAGGCACAAGTCAGCCGAGATGTATTACAATAAACAACCTTTAAACACAAAACTTAATAAATTAGCGAATCTCAAGTGCGGAAATACTAAATTTAACAGGTCACTGATCAACAAAAGACCCCTATACCGTTCAAATTATCTGAATAAAGTGGAAATTAAACGGTTGGCAAGGAAATATTTGACATAAAAGATTGTATAAAAGGAAATACTTACGTTGTGATACCATGATATCCGATGTTCCTTAGGGTTGGCGCGCACTGAACACTCGAAGTATACGTCATCACCTTCCTTGATGTCGTGAGGGTTAAGTGTGCTGCCTAGTGAAAGCGACACCACAGGCGGATCTAGAACAAAATAGGGATGCTAAGATGTGTTTGGTACCTAGACAAGTTAATCAGATTCTTGCACTGCACGGACACTGATTGATGGTTTTTAAGCGGAAAAATGTAAAGTGCAGGTTTTCGATTTTTTATTCTAACTATTCCAAAATTTGAATTTTTCCGAAGTTGTTCGTGAACAGCATTGCTAGTGATATGACCATTGGACTGCCAAGTCAAAGGTCTCGAGTTCAAATCCAAGGCACACACCTCTGACTTTTCGAAGTTATGTGCGTATTAATAGTTAATTATCACGTGCTTAAACGGTGAAGGAAAACATCGTGAGGAAACCTGCACGTCTGAGAGATTTCTCGACGGCGTGTGAAGTCTGGCAACCCGCATTAGGCTAGCGTGGTGGACTATAGCCTAATCCCTCTCATCGTGAGAGGAGACCCTTGCCCAGCAGTGGGACATATAATGGGTTGATAATGTTCGTGAAAGTATGCTTCGTGAACGTATGCGAGTGTAGGTGATATGTTTAATCATATCAGCAAAAAGAGGTCCACTATATAAGGTGCTATAAAAATATCTGCCACAGCTGCAATGGGAGACAGTATTGTGTTTATAGATTACAATAGTGAAGAACTTTCGTACCCCGGAACCTTATATGTATGTTTAGGTCCCATGTAATGGGGGCAAGCCTATTGCTATTAACCGGACAAAATCCCAAATCTGAGTTGGTACTGATAATTACAGAGAAAAGCTCAATAACACTGTTCGACCTGGGAATAAATTCCTGGACTTTAATGACATTGTTTGTCTATTGTGTTTGCTAATTGTGACAAATTAAGAGATCAATAATACGCACATAATTTCGGAATTTATGGCTTTAATCTGGTCTTCTTACTCTTTATTTTAATATCTATAGATAGAATTAATGATAGAAAACGATGCTACCGGACAGAGCGTAGTATTAAACCATGTTGTGATTGTTGCGGTTAACAATCTGTGGTTTACTGCGTAATCGCAGCTTAGGTAACGTACCTTGCCATAGTGTAAACATTCCATTCGAACTGTACGGTAGGATTAACTCAAATTTTATGTTTTAGGATTCAGTAGCGATAAATTCTTGCATTTATAAATAATATTTATTTTGACTTGAAAATAAATAAGTAAATTAGATTAAAATATCTTTTGAGATAAATAAAGGCTCTTTGTAATCATGGACTGTGTTCTCCTAAATATATAAACGTTTCAAGCGACATAAATGATTCTTTAGAAGTATTTGGAAGTTATTTTTCATCCCAATTAACCGAGTCAAAGGTATGACAGTAAAAAGGCTTTATTTAGAAAAATAAAGTTAATAAGAATAACATTAAAGCTTTGAGTTCGTCTGTTTTACGCTGTTGTTTCCTTTTAAAACGAAATAATTTATATTTTTATGTCGAGGACAAAGGTTCGCGATTATTGTCGGTCTATTCCCGACTTTGTCCTAGTCGTGGAGTATTTTTACTCCAGGTGAACACTTATCTACGGAAAGGAGCGGGCGTTGACACTTTATTGGCCATTAAAGACCTATAACGACGTCGCCCCGCGGCCGGAGGAAACGCCCCAACTTCAAATAAACATTTACGATTCCTCCGTTTAAATTGTTGCCAAAACGATTTACGCCATGAACGGCGAATTTCTCTCCGCTCTAAATGCGTTACGGTTCGCCGAGCAGAAGTAAATAGAATTTATTTATATTTGGAAATTAATTTCCTCAGTCTTAATAGAGTCAGCACGTTTCCTGAGCTCCTCAACAATCAGCGGCCGGTTGAGGAATTAATGTCTCGACTCGATTGAGTGCTCTGCTTGGCCGCGTAAAAAAGTACTCATCAACTACATTCCAACACGCCTTTTCCCCCCGAGGAGTTAGGTAGGTTTACTGATAGATGTACGTAGGTTTAGGTCCTATGTAATAGGGGTGAAACTATTGCCACTAATTGGGCTCAAAACCCAACTTCAAACTTCTACTCAGGATATGGAAAGATCTAATAATATTTTGCTCGAACTGCTCAGCATCATCAGCTCGATGCCTTAGCTCAACATTTCTCAGCATTAGAGATTGCGACCAATCTGACGGTTGCAACATCTCACCTACTATCGATTTAAGTATGGATATAGGCTTGTGTATAACATTGCGCGTAAATAAATTGGCTAATTATGTTCTAGTATAAGGATGTAAACGCACTGGCTATGTTAACCCGGTTTAATCCCTTAGAGCGTTTTGCGATCCGGTAGCAGGGCGGACCCGAGTCCGGTCGTTCCCGCTAGTCTGAATTAGTTTTTGGCGAGTCCTCAGCGGATGTTAAGTGTTGATGTTGTGTTCTCGCCGGCGCTAACAAGGTTTTAATTACATTTTACTGAGTTTCTCATGGCGGCGGCGCATACAAGCTTTTAATATTGTTAGATAGGTTGTTTGTTCAGAAATGTTGACAGGGCCTCTCACGAGTAAATAAGTTGCTACATTTCCGGGCCGCTTAATATATATTTATCCATTTGTTGCTAATTACGGTCGTTGATTAAATTTCATTTAAGACTTAAGAAACAGCTGAGCTTTGAAACAGGTATATTAAATAACCGTTGGTCATTTCAACCCTCTTCAATTTGAAATCCTTTACCATGAAATGTCTTGCCTAATGCCACAAAGATAATTCTTGCACTAAACGTGGTATAGCAAACTGTAAGCCGAATTAATCCTTCAGACAGGAAGGTGTCGCCGTCGGCGGCATCACATCAGGGTAAGCCATGCGTCTGCGAGTCTACCGCAGACTAAATTACAAGGAATTAGTTCCCAACAAGTTGGTCGCGCAGCGTAAACTGTCAGTGTGCAAAGTTTCGTTGGGGCGCGTCGCAAGCCCCCGGGACTACGGCCGGTTGTGGGCTTTGTTGTGTCATGCCGGCTTACGGTAACCGACACGTCAGATAAGTACCAAGATAAGCACATTAGTACAACCTCTACACGAATACGATTTATGGTCATGCAAAACATTGTAAATCTTTTTTATGTTAATATAACTGTTCTTTTTATTCTCTGTTCCAAATTGAGATACAAAAAATCTATGTGAGGAGATAGATCCATTGTTGTCCATTTATTTTACGAAAATAACTTTTTTTGTAAATAGTGATTATCAAATAAATGGAGTGCGGTTATGGATTTGAATTTTTCCATGAAAAAAAAATCAGTAAGAACCTCAAACGTAATAAAATGAGATAAAAAAATTACGTTATTTATATATCGTTTTAATAAAAGATTTATCAGAATTTAGCGTCACGCATTTACGTACCTATATTAATTTAAGTAGGTATGTCAGATCTACAAAGAGACACGTTTCAATTAGACGTATTTTAATTAAGAAAGTACCAATGTACGCATTTTCGGTGACAACGGTACGCGGTTTTCCGAACAACACGCGAGAATTCTGGCGTTTACGGGTGACGTGTTTTCAGATGTGTGGTTATTAAGACACGTTCTTCCTGGAAAAGGTCTTATTAGTTTGTTTCAAATAATTATCAGTTCTATAATTGTAAAACTTACGAACTAAATCCAATTAACAGTATCGATCCATATTTCAAAGCGACCAACTTTGGTGTAGATGAACTTTCGAAGTCAAACAACGCCCAAGTCAAGTGACGTCACACGATTTCAAGAACAATGACGAATATTGACAAAAGTACTTTAATTCAGGAAGGTTTTATTCAATTAACACCAGGTGTGACGGCAGTGTGTTATTGACGGAAGTGTTTCCGCAGAAATTATAATTACGTCTAACGATAGCAGGGATGTGCAAACTGGTTAAGTTGAGCTACTTTATTGCTTATTTTCCAGCATTTTGCAGCAATATTCGTTTACGTAGCGAGTCTTAACGAATTAGAAAGTTTACCTAATTGTGCCAACCCTTAAAGAGATGGAGCCGTTGATTTGCACAAACAATAATGACTCGTTCTCATTTCAAAACATGAGTTGCTTGTGTACTTAAAACACTTTGTCACATCTCTCATACATATAAAGTCCAATTTGCAAAGTTCGTGCACAGTATGCGAACTTTTCGCTGGAATAAAAGGCATCTAGAAACAAATAGAAACTTGGCTCAACAATCGCAAATAACGGAAGGAAGACACTATCAACCAGGAAATCTCGAAAGAATTTTCAGACAGACGAAATTATTTTATAGATCGGAAATTTCCAACATTTGAGTCGAAAATTGTATAAAGTTTTTAGTTTTAATGTTTGATTTTATAAGATATTCGAGAAGTAGATGGGGATGGGTAGATAGATGGGAAAGAATGGTGACCCTCCAGAAGGTCATAACAATTATTTTTCTAATGTGTCTACCATGTTGTTCCTTGACTGGTTATACTGGTTATTTATTAACTCTTTTAGCCACTGAAGTCAGATTTATTCGACGAAATTTTTGTGTCAATTCCGCTTAAGTCGTATTTATCTATCTCTATTTATATTCTCTTTATTTGCTGACCCCCAAGAGGGTTTTTACTGTTGACTTGTAGCCGTTTGACCCTAGTTTCGTCTGATGACACAAATAGTATCTAATATGGAGCACGCAATTCAAGTAAAAACACATTCGGGTCCTATGCACATGATTGAACGCAGAATTGTTAGGAGCTGGTCTAACATGTAAGAGTGGTTGCTAGCCAGGTGGATGATACCACGCTTGGTGGTAGGGCCTAATGAGAGCCAACCACCAAATGTGCTGGGTTTTATAGACTTTTATAATACACAATTCTTCATTGAGTGCGGAGAAGTTTTGTATTCTTATCCCAAAATACTCAAATGCTACTCAATCATCATCATCATCCATAGCCCTCATTATCTCACTGCTGAATATAAACCTCCCTCAAACTATGACATTTGCCTTATTTGCGTGAACATACACACTCATAGCCAAAAGATTTTATTCCTTTAAGACAACTAAAATAGGCATTTTTAGAAGTTGAAAGTAGTTGTACGAGTACCTATGGTTTTAGAAAGTGGATATTATTTGATGACGATGATTTTGGAGAGGTCCGGTAAGAAACTCCATGGAAAAGAAAAATATACAGACGAAACAAGTTACCTACTCCCTATATATACAAGAAAATAATAATATTAGTATAATATGCGTTGCTTGTCACATATACAGGCTTGATCTGGATTATAGGATCTGCCCGGCCAAAATACGAGGATGGACGGGAAAATGTGTCATTTGCCATACAATCCCTCCATCAGCCTTTATATTAAGGGTGTTTGTTGATGGAATAGCTCAAATAAATACAATTTTGACGATATCTTGACAGTGGTTAAATGCATAAATATACTCGTACATTCGATGAAGACTAAGTTATTTAATCAATGTGTGCTGCCCATTCTCACTTACGGATCTGAAACATGGCCGCTCACAAAGGAACACATGTCCACTATCAGGGTCACCCAAAGAGCCATGGAGCGTGCCATGCTAGGAATTCATCTCGTAGATCGAATACCTAATATCGAGATTAGACGTCAAACGAAGGTCGACGACGTAGGTATTCGTATCGCGAGACTTAAGTGGAGATAGGCAGGACACTTGGCAAGACGAGACGATCTTAGGTGGACCAAAACAGTTACCGAATGGTGGCCAAGAGATGTGAAACGTTTACAGGGCAGACCACCCGCCCGATGGTCGGACGATATTGTGAGGGCAGTGGGGAATCTGTGGGTGCGACTTGCACAACATCGGCAACAGTGGCGTGATAGAGAAGAGGCCTTTACTCAGCAGTGGGTGTTAGCGTTAGATAGATTCGATTGATATCTTTGCTGTTGTTTCCACTACGCCTGTATTCTCCCAACAGTTGGGCGTTCGTGTACTGCTGTAAATATACAGTTCCTCGGTATGTTTAGGTCTCATGTAACAGAGAGTGAGCCAAAACCATTAAACAGGCACAATTCCAGACTTTGAGCTGACAGTGAAAATTTCATAGAAACTATAATACTGGATAAGGAGTAAGAATAAAGAAGTTTTATCACCGAGCCAGTCAGATATTTACTCGTCTCTTAGGAGATGCCTTTTTTATTTTTTTATAGTATGGATTATCTCCATGGATAGTTTGGTGTTTGGGGAAGCAGCAGCATAAATGTCGGACTTGAACAACAAAAAACCGTACTTGCCTTCTTTTGCCTTGAAGTAAGGGAATGATTCACCACGACCATGACGGTTGTGGTTTGTGGTCACTGGACCACTTTACAGGATTTAAACAAATAAGATGGGAAGCGACTTTATTTTATACTATGTAGTGATTCCCGCTTATTTTGTAACAAAGTTTTATGGCACTTACATACAACATCCAACTTGAACGAGTCTTCAAGGCTCTGACCAGGGAGTGCACTGTTGTCCGCTTGACATTTGATTTGGACGCCGTCGTCTTCTGGCAGTGGCATGAACTGGACCTGACTGCTCACCCACGTCTCGTTCATGGATTCTGCTATCTATGAACAATACAATTATATTATAGTGAAATCCGTATGAGAAAAAAGTTTTAAAACCTTGGCCTCTGTGTAAAAAGTCAAAAATTAAGTAATGTCATTAGAAAATAAACTATGTAGCCCTTGTAAAAAACAAAAAAAACTGTTATGTCTGTAATTCGATATCCTACTAGCCAAGGAACTGTTTCAAGACACGACGAGCACATGACCGAAAATTTTAAAAAAGATTTTCCAATCCCAACTCAACTAAAATTAATAACAAAACAAAATAAAGTTGAAAACAAACAGCTCCACAGAATAATGCTTACCTTTCCTCTTTTAAATTTTCTGTTATCCTTGTACCAGGTGAGCTGCGCCGGCGGCCGGCTGCCCTCCGACACACACGTTAGAGTGACGTAACGCTCCGACGATAACGTTACTGGTTTGTTTAATATCTCCACCAGTGTTGGCTTCACTGTGGAAATTATTCAGTGCTATAAAAATATATTTTTTTCTGGGTATTTGGTTGAGGTACTACTTACATAATTTATTTATTGTTCCACTGGGATAGCAGTCAAAAGACGTTACGACATTTTGTCGTCGAGGGAGTTAGTACTATCTAAATAACTCTGAAGTTAGCTAAGTAACTTGTGTCTTTTCAACAACGCGTGCTCCTGAATGCTTAAAAATATATGGAAGATTATTTACAAACTCTTCTAATTCAATGGTTCAATATTTTCCTACCTACGAGTACAAATTAAGTTTATTAGAAATTCGTGTTGAAGGAGTAAATAGGAAGTGTTCAAATCACAAGTAAATTATTGTTCATGGAAGTGTAATTTGAATTCTCAATTCAAATTGAGTAGATATAATTCAGTTGCTACTGGTTGTAGCCAACTCTAGTATATTGTTTTGTACAACAGGCATTTTCTCGACCTGGGACTTAAACCTATATAGGACGAAATATAGTCTATATCGTCTATATACTGACACAAATCGTAGGTGTACATATGTAGGTACAGTCACGAGTATAGAAATGTATATATACACTTGGCAAAATTAAAAACCAACGCTTTTATGAAATTGATATTATCTCAAAGTTTACAATCAACACTGCAAAACAAATCACGTTCAAATTTTAATAAATGTATGTATCTATACATATCGAGGCTCGTGACTGTATACCTCTACACCTCTACACCGCTACGGTATGGTACGGTGGCATACTAAGTTTGAATACAATATTATTATAAAAATTCCAACTCTCTAGCTCCATAAAACACAACCAAGTAAAATTTTATTGGTCTGTGGTCACTGTGTTGCCCACGATACGTCATAACTTTATACACTGTGGTCGTCGCTGATAAACTGCAAGTAGGTCCCTCATTATTTTGTGAGGCCGTAAGGTGTGCTATACACTCAAGCGGGTTGCCACATTCGATTCGATTCGGCCGTATTTGCGAATACTCGTAACAAAGTTAAATTAAATTTAAAATTTAAAATATATGTATTTATTTTCCACCACAGTTTGAGTACAATTATTATAAATATAAACAAGTAAGTACATTGGATTGACAGGGGTGGACTGGAGCCTAAACTTGGGAAACCCTGCATTTCTGGACTCCAGGACATTTGTCTGCGGTGTCAGATTGATCAGATGTGACAAGTAATTAGTACAATAGAGTGGAAATTTAAGAAAAAAAGTTTAAAATTAAAAATAAGCTGACTATAGGCTGCCTACGCAATATTGAGTAGGTAAATTCGGCATTCGGTTTAATGCAGATCGGTAACTCTGTTGTGTGTGGTGTTCACGCGATCATTTTTGAGTTTTGAGAACAGGATGCACTATTTAATGCGTAAATGTAGAATATCCCCCCTCTTCAAATGCAAAGATGTTGTAGTACCAGAGCCTAACTTTAGATGCGCTCCTAAAGTTATGCTCTGATGTCATAATACAAAGTATCACGGCGATCGTTTATGTCGTTTTGCTACTGTATACATGCGGATCGGTCAACACATAATATCTACATACGATAGATCGAAAAAGAGATCACAAAAAGAAAATTACATACGATAGATCGAAACAGAGATCACAAAAAGAAAATTAAAGACGTCAACTTTAAGACGTAAAATCGGAACGTGAAGGCAAAATTTCGACCAGGTGGGTGGAACTTGCGGTGGCTTAGTGGTTCTAACCAGAAGACGCAGGTTCAAATCCTGCAGTCGAATTTGTTGTTCATTAAAATAACGAAAGAAAGTCGAGAAGTTACATTTTAAAAAAATCTTAATTTTTTTATTGTCTTTCTTTGATCTAGGTGTGATATATTCAATTATATTGCCTGGCTAGCTGTGTTGGTTAATGTCGACCCGAATTAGTGAGTAGCATGCCTTATTTAATATCTACACGCAAACTTGTAGCTACGAAGTTATATTAAAGTTGACAACGTCACCCCGCCCCGATTACAATACTCCTTGAAATGATTTCAAGTAATTATAGAAAATAACACCCCTCTTTTTGCGTCGGGGGTTAATTATTTGGGGTTGGTTTTAGTGAACCACTTTCGTATGTATATATCTTAAGAATTAACTAGTGAATTGTATAATATTGATTGGTGGTCTTTCAGTAGGTTTAAGTAATTATATCATTATTATAGACCAGACATAATCTTTGTTATTACGGTAATTATAATGTCATGTGTTCTAAACGACCTGTATAACCTGTCTCAAGAAATTGTCTATTAGAAAGATGGTTTCATAGTTTTCAGTTGATCATTTCGTAGTCAGGTTTCACTATACTATTTATATTGTCAAACTCACTACCCGTACTTTAGTGAAGGAAAAAATTGACTACGGATACACCAGACGCTATGACCACTAAGCCACAGTTAGGTCGGTCGGTCGCCCGCCAGGTCGAAATTTTCCTTTAAATT
This sequence comes from Acronicta leporina, assembly GCA_947256265.1. Classification (NCBI taxonomy): domain Eukaryota; kingdom Metazoa; phylum Arthropoda; class Insecta; order Lepidoptera; family Noctuidae; genus Acronicta; species Acronicta leporina. The sequence continues at coordinate 6,432,829 of OX366529.1, forward strand.
CTGAATTTACGACTTTTTACACTTTTTCGTAGTGGGTTAATAATTGATTTACGACAATATGGAAAACTACTTACAGTTCATTTCTAGTCTAACAGTCTTCTCCTGTGGGCTGACGAGATTTGTGTTGGAGGCGCGACACCGGAACGTGGTATTGAGATGGTTCCTCCTCACGTGGGGCAGTTCCAACCGGTTCACCACCACGTGCGTGTCGGTCTTCTCGCCAATGTACTGGGGCGCTGGGGTCCCATCTATTAGCCACATCACTGTGGGTGCCGGACGACCTAGTGAACAAAAAAGGAAATCAACTTTATTATCAACCTGCTAAGATTCATAACACAAGAAAATGACCAAAAATAAGTTGCCTAAAATTGGTTATTGGTTATCAACTAAGAATTTTGCCGCGCGTCTGTGACCATGGAAATGGTAAAGGGTCAGCCATTTCATTTTTTTTAAAGCTTACTAGCCATGCGGTTCATAAATTACTAGTATTATTGTTAACCTCCTCGTGCTAAGCTAGATTGCTTGTAAATGTAAAAGAGTTTAAAGAAGTAATTTGCTTTCAATCATTTTTACAATTCACATGAAACTATTAAAAAAAATCGATATCTGTCGCAATACTTGCTTCACAAAATTATAAGTAAAAAGAAACTGATATTAAGCGTTTTCTAGTTTTTAAAAACGCGACGGCTATACTAGGGGTCCTAGGATCGATTTTCGGGTCAAGCGTAGGTAATTGGAATTCTCAGTAGCAGCTTGGAATTTGTATTTGTACCCGGTTAATGCCAAAATACTCGCCTGGGTGTACACCTCTGCTCAACCCTTTTTTATGGCATTGGGGGGGAAACGAGCAGAGGGATAACCTGATGGTAAGCGATAACCGATTGTTAACAATCGGTTTCATTGAAACCGAAAATCAAACTTTATACGTCATATTGAATGCTTGTTAGTTGAGTTTATGTTTAAGTTTAAATTAAGTTATCCTGTATTTCTCTGATAAACGAATTGTATTTTTTATGAGAAATAAACTTCTTAAACCATAAACCATAACCGCAACTCATGGACACCCGCAACACCAGAGAAGTCACGAGTGCGTTGCCTGCCTTTTAAAAGGGCTTAGGCCTCCGGTATCCTCACTCATCGGCGAAATATAACGTAAGTGTTGTTTCACGCTGGTTTTCTCCATTCGGCCCATTCGAGCCGAAGCATGGCTCTCCCACGATGAAATATAGGCGCGATAGTATGTATATATGTAGGTCTTCTGCAACCCACGTGTTATGTGCTCGCTGCAAGAGCTCGCTTTTATAAAATATACTCAATACTATAGTCCGAAGGCAACTTGTGTCATGAACTTTGGAGCCCTGCCAGCAGGCCGCGGAGCGTAGCCTGCAGGCATATTTCCTAATCGTCCTATTACTTTTCACGACCAGTTATTAATAACTGAACCTCGCTCAACAACTTCATTGGTCTCAAAGTTATCATACGTCTATTTTCTTATGTTATATTTTTTAGTTTTCTTGGCCAACATTGTAAAACAATATGAGCACACAGCAGTTATATATAATTACATAAGTATTTGAAGACTGTAACATTGTTTTTGTTATTTAACCTTCAGTAAACGCATTTTTTACTTGAATGTGTGGTTCTAGTCAAGCACAGACTCTCAAGATGAAGCATGCATTAAGTTATTTAGCACAACCGAATACAGAGAACTGGCGCCAGTCATACATAAAACTCTTAAACACATTCATTAGCCGTCTTTATGCCTAATGTGTGCTTTACCGAAGATAAAGCTAAATCTTATCTCTAGTTCTTTTTCACTTTATCGACATGAAAACGTCAAACGCAGGGCTAGACTTCATAAAGTGTTATGAGTGAATAGCGGTTTACTAAAAATTTTGGTATAGTCGGCTCAGAAGCGGAAAATAGTGCGCGCTATTGTTCCAAGAACAATTTAGCCTATTTTGAATTTATCTCACTATATATGGCATAGAATCGTAGTCCTATCGTAATAATCATAGAATATTCAACAGAGGAGCGATGTCCCAAGAGGGTCACTACCTAATAGTATTCGAGACACGTGAGAATTAACTCGAGCAAGTTTATACGAATACCATACACGTGCGTCTCACAGCCCTAGCTGTGGAAAGTTCTAGTCGTAAATAAATGTTATGTGACAGCATGCAGTGTTGCCATAAAGGTTAAAAATGCATCATAATGCAGCATGAAATGCAAGTCGCCAAGCTGTAGAGAGCTATCTCTTGAAATACTAGTATTTTCTTTATGATGTGCAGTAACAACGTACTTTGTCTATGATTGTGGAATATTTCACGGGATTTTATACAGATAAAAATATTACTTGAAGTGTTTGTGTTACCTAAATAGTTTGTTGTGCTAATGTCTTCTGACTCAAACTAGTTAAACAATGAATGAAATATCAGTACTTAGAGAGAAAAAAAAATGACTATTATGTTGGTAAATATTTTAAGCGGCGGTAGCCTAATGGCTAGGGCGTCGGACTTGCGATCATGTGGTTGCCGGTTCGAACCCCACCCATTGCACTACCGACGTGAACCTACTCGTAACACAAGCAATCTAGCTTAGCACGAGGGGTTAATATGAATACTAGTAATGTGTGAACCGATTTGCTAGTAAGCTTTCTAAAAAAAAAGATTCTTTTATTCTCCATGACATACCATAGACACTCAATCAAACCTTTCCGATACTGATACCTACATTATTTCTACAAAAATATGAAGGAAATTGATATTTATTACAGTTGTATGTCCATACATAGCTGTACGACACGTTTGGCGTAGCGATCGGCTTCTGCGTCATGTGTTGTTGGTTCGATCCCCACACGGTGCAAATATTTTATGATCTACAGGCAGTTGTACCGTGTCTGGGTGTTTGTGTATTTGAGAAATTGTGTTTGTAAATGAACCCACAATACGTAGTATAGTAGGTAAATTAATTATGATGATTTTGCGATCGTGCGTCCCTGGATCTATATTCATGAACAGTAAAATATCGTCGAAATTTACCCCATAGAGGAAAATAACACATAAAAAAGCCCGATTATGAGCCAGAAACAATGTTCAGGGGTCTGTGGGGTGAAGCTTTCCAGTAATTACGTTATCGGGTCGGCCGGCCGACTCCCGCCCTATTGATCATTCCACGTCACTTACTTTCAAACTTACTTGTTCCTCAACTTAGCCAGTACCCTTCACCAAAAGGTATTGAGATGTTGCCTTAGCACCCGTAAAGACGATAATAGGGGTCTTCTACTTCTTCGTGTCGATAATTCTAGATTAAATTTTTGTTGAATCGAAAAGGATATAGATTTTTGTCCCTATTATATACGCTTTATGGGGCTTTTGACGCAGCACTGGAAGCAGCTAGATTATGGTAAAAAAAATATTTATGTTGAATCACAGATAAGAACAGAATAGTCGGACTGATATTTGACCATAGACAGGTAATCTAGCACAGAGGTTCTCCTCGTTTCGTTTACCGCCCACTTTGGTAATCAATAATTATTTTGCGCTCATTTTTTAACTAAACCGCTTCAATATTCTCCAAATTTCTTTGTACCACAATACCGCCTCCCTGTAAAGATCTACAGCGCCCACAAGTTGCTGAATTTGCTCTATCAGGTAAAAAGAATACCTAATAAATAAACTTACCCTAATCGAATGTTCTAAATCTTCTTCATTCCGTAGTGGGTAAAAATAGGTTTATATACAACAACGTTATGAGGGAATATTCATAAAAATATTATTATTATACAGACGGTTTAAAAACCTCCTCCTTTTGTGAAGTCGGTTAAAATATCATTCAAAAGCTACTTAACCCGTGATCACTGTTGAATCCCGGTCTGTCCCCAAAGGCTGTTACTTTTTTATAGTAAAGTGTTATGTCAAAACTTTCTACATAGGAGACAAAAGTGTCCTTCTTAACGTATTAACTTTTGACGCCTAGCTATTTCCAGAAATCCTCTCACATTTCTTGAAAACTTGACACGCGTCTTAGCTTTTAGTATTTCAGATAATGCTAAACGATTTGGTTATTCTTAAAAAATATAATTGTATTGACTTATAAGCCCCAAAGCTAGATCAGATCGGATCAATAATTTTTATATTTTTTTAAATCACAACATTGCAGGAATACTGCGTACAGTGTTGTGATTTTTAAAAAAATAGTAAGGCCTAACCATGGAGTTGTTATGTCCTTTTACGGCGTTTAGATTAAAAAATCAATATGTGTAAGTATTTTAATACCCATCACGAAAAGGCAAAGTAACATTAACAAAAAGTCCATTAAATCAAGAGGCACTTCGGTTTAAAGAAGTTTATTTATCATAAGAACTTTACAGTTCGCTTATAATGATATACAAAGTAAACATTGTATAATAATAATACAGTACAACTTAGCTCCAGAGCATTAGGAATTAAAATGTGCATACATATTCTTTAAGTTTAATTTTAAATTCATTCGCGTTATCGCATTTTTTTACATCGTCCGGCAATCTATTGAACAGCTGGACTCCTTCGAACAATATGGATTTTTTACCGTAATTAGTGCGTACACTGATAGCTTCAAGTTTGTTTTTATTTCTCAAATTATGTGACATTGTTTTTTTCTTTATTTGTATGTTAGTTTGAATTGAGTTTGTAGTTATGTTTTTAACAAGAATGCAAGTGTAGTAAATGTATAGCTGTCTTATATTCAATAGTTTAGTTTTTTTGTATAAGGTCTTTGTTGCAGTGTGATAATTATAATGGAACAGAGTTTTAATTATTTTATTTTGGGTTCTTTGGAGTGAATTTAAATTATTCCGTGGGTATCTATTTGTCCGCACATTCGACCATGAAAATGACCTAGCCAAGTCGTTTGGGGCCGACATGGGATGACAACCCGCTAATCCCAAGGGCTATGCATAATTCCGTCTCGAAACATTAACCGCTTCAGAGGATTAGTCGCGATTTATATTATAAGAAGATTTTCCACTCCAAATCATATTATAAGTTGGTTACAGTTTCTGTTACAACTATCCAACCATTGTTGTTCGAATCTTGTTTGTAGTTTATATATTTGAAACTTTAATAATCGAAGTGGGTAAACTTTCTGAACTTTCATAATAACAATGTCTGTGTACTCTGGAGAAATCGAATGTAAACAGTAATTAATATGTAGATATCTATAATATCGTAAACCTTGTTATTTTTAACTAGACCGATTTTCTTAGCATATAAATTAAAAAACTTGTTCCCTAACAAATTAGGTTTTTTGTAAATATAAGCAACGAAAGACGCGGGTCACTTACATTCTTAATATATGTTAGATTAATAGTGAAGAGAAAACTGTGTACCTCTTTTTTAATCATATATTTAAAATAATGCACAAAAAAACACTAAATTAATAAAAAAAAGTTACACACACTACCATGCGTTTGACACATAGAGGGACATCTTTTATTTATGGTTCATGTATGAAGGTTGTCAGTCAGTCAGCCAGTCTGTTTATCTGTATGTTTATAGAATAAATCGAAAGGATTACAAAATAATTTAATATAGGTCATCCATTTTCAGATTTGCCAATTTATAGAGCACATTATTACAGGATATTAGCGTAGCTAGCCTAGCTTAAATACTCTTTAGCTGATTATATCAGGTAGGTACTATAGGTACTCGTACAATGTGGGCCGTAGAAAAGGGTAATGTTTAAGGGAAACACATGCATAGCTTCGTAATCAATCATACAAATAAGATGGGATTGACATGGTGTCTCTTAACTACCAATGAATATAATTAAGTGAAGGGAATGAATCATCTAGCTATGAAGCCATGGCTTCTAAAATCCAACAAATTGAGTCAGAAAATGTAGATAATGTAGCTTCCTCCGACCTGGGAATCGAACCCAGGACTGCCTCAATAGCCAAGTGGTCCTGACCGCGACTGCTACGCTAGAGGTCCTGGGTTCGATTCCCAGGTCGAGCAAAAGTGTTATTGGGTTTTTCTATGAAATTCCCAGTAGCAGCTCGGAGTTAGGAATTTGTGTCCGGTTAATGGCAATAGGCTCGCCCCCTATTACATGGGACCTAAACATACCAGCGAACTGTGGGTGTACATTAGTACGCCTCTGCCTAACCCTTCGGGGAATCCAGGCGTGATGGTATGTTATGTTATGAAGATACATACATGTAATATTGAAGTAAACGGTATTCAGACGAAATTAATTGCTAATTGTGAAAACACGAATTTGTTCTCAATTATAATTTTTCAATATTATTTGGTATCTGATTGAACCGTGCCTATTAATAAACTTCCATGTATTTCGGTTAATATTGTCTTAATTAATGAATATGATGGAAAATTCAATTCGAACGCTAATTAATCCGTTACAATAAGCCCAATAATAAAAGCGAGTAGATTGGCTCAAAGATAATTGATGTAAAGTTTGCAAAATGTTTTGGCGCCCTGTCCCGCCGCCCCTCTCCCCACTGGCGTATCTTGGGGCGATGGATAACTTTACACCGGGTGCCATTTGGAGCCGATCTCTCAGAGACTGACTTATCGGTAAGTTTAAGAGCGATATATCAAAGTAATCGGTTTAATTTCTCATCTCCTACTTGTGGTAGAACTTATGCTTATTTCTAGAGTGATATCGCCGTGATTTGTGAAGATGTGCTTACTTTGATAGTCTTATGTTTGTTAAACAGTAAGTGGTGTGATTTTGCTTCAATATTTTATTGGGTATTTATGGTGATATGTGTTTTCCTATCTATCGTTATATTACGTGTTAGATAAATTAAAATTCATAGTCTGTTTGCTACATTTCCACGCTTAATCTGCTCCAGCAATTTAGATAAATAAGAGATCGATTGCACATTGGAAAAGGACGTAGGCTATCTCTAGTACTACAAAAAAATTGTTAGGCATGAGAGTGGAACCCAGTAACATAATATGTAGTATATATACGTGAAGTAAAAACCGAAAAATGCCGAAAGTCGAGAGATGCGAGCAACGTTACTAAACGTACCTACCTATAAGTTAAAACTTACTTTACTGCGTCACATAAACGTTACTTTTAACCTTACCTACTGATCAGAAGCATGACTGCTGAGAAACACAGCCTGTGTTCAATTTCCAACCAAACATTAGGTATTTCTATGAAATTCTCAATAGCAGCGCGGAAAATGGGATTCCGGCCACGCCTTTCATTACATATCATCTAAACATACCGGCGAACTAAGGGTGTATACCTATTAGTACGCCTCTGCCATACCATCTCTGCCAATACAGGCGTGATGGTCTGTAAAATGTCTAGCTAGATGTATGTACATTATTATTTTGTGTGCAAGTCAAGTTTGTTGCTTTGTGACAGAAATGAGTACTACCTAGATCAATCTTTCGGCCAAGTAAAACCCCATAACTATTGTAAATTTCATTGAAATGGTTAGAAACGTTTTCGAGATCACAAGAATATTATATCGATCATACTTAAAGGAATATTCGTCACCTAAAAATTCCCTGTCGTGATGTCCCGCCCCTGGACGCGTGGCCTTATAATAATTTGTATAATGACATCATTAAAATAATACGTTTGTCGCTCGGCCATATTTTTTACTCTGAAATCTCCTCCAATTTTGTGATCCATTATGATTTATAAATAATTAAAATTAGAAAGCCGATACTTTCTAAGGATGGTCCCTGGAGGAACATCAATAACAGATTAATATTTAATTTGCATACTTATTTACTCCTATTGACAGGAGCGTCGTTGAAAATAAATTCATTGTGTCTGGTTTTTCAAATTTTGAAATTTGAAACGGATTGCAATTAAATATAATTATGTTTTTTAAATGACCCAGCAGTGGGACTTACGGGTACCTACAGGTTACTTAAAAATTTGGAAGTTCTGGCTTTTGACACTTACGCGAATTTATGACATTTACTACAACTCGATGCGATAAAATCCGTAAAAAGTAGTTTTCTTTACGTTTTTTTTTATTTGGAGGTTTTCAATTGGTCTTAATATAATATTGGTTGTAAGTAACTTGTATAATTAAGGTTGGAAGGTAGTTTGTAAAATGTCATAAATCATAAATAGTTGAGCATAAAAAAGGTTTTAATTCCAGTAGATTTTAAATTAAAGAGCACAGAGTTTTTTCTTACTGAAAGCAGAATTATTAAAACAGATTAAAATGTAAACCACTTTTTATTGGCAAAAACTAACAGTTCCTTTGAGAAACTCTCGGGAAGCGCTAGGGAAATTCTATATACACTTATTACTGAAACTTTAAAATTTTTACTCAGTTCGTCCAGTCTGGGAATTAGGTCGAGATGATTAAATGTTTATAGAGCAATTGAAAAAAACTCTGACTTAGTTCTCAATTTATTTATTCGGTTGCGATTCCGGAAAATACAATGATATTTTACTTCTAATATAACACATAGCATACCATCACGCCTGAATTATCTGGAGGGTAATAGGGAGTGAGCCTATTGCCATTAACGGGGCACAAAGCTAAACTCTGAGCTGATACTGAGAATTTCATAGACAAAGCAAAACACACTGCCTAGGAATCGAAGTCCTCGAAGGACCCGAAGGGCCTCTAGCGTAGCAATCGTAGTGCTTAGGAGCACTAGACTAACGAGGCAGTTGCATATGACATTTAAAGTTATTGTATGATATATTTAAAAAATCTGTGCTAGCCTCGTATGTGACCATTGGAACTGCCCCGTCAAAGGTTTCCAGTTCAAATCCAACCTCTGACTGTTCGAAGTTATGTGCGTATTAATATTTAATTATCATCACATCGTGAGGAAACCTGGATGCCTGAGAGATTTTCTCGACGGCGTTTGAACTCTGCCAACCCGCAATGGGATAGCGTGGGGGACTATAGCCTAATTCCTCTCATTCTGAGAGGAGACACTAATGGGTCGATCACGTATTTTTTATGCGATAGGGGAGCAAACGAGCAGATGGATCACCTGATGGTAAGCGATAACCGCCGCCCATGGACACCCGTAAAACCAGAGGAGTCAAAAGTGCGTTGACCGCCTTTTAAAAGGGTTTGAGCCTCCGGTAACCTCACTCACTCGGCGAAACACAACGCAAGCATTGTTTGACGCCGGTTTTCTGTGAGGCCGTGGTATCACTCCGGTCGAGCCGGCTCATTCGTGCCGAAGAGTGGCTCTCCCACGTTAAAACGTTATATTAATATGTTATGTATATACTTATATATGATGTAATATGTATGTTTGCTGAAATATTATAGGTACTTAATAGTCTTACCTCCTCTGACTTCACAAACGAGGACGAGTTCATTGCCCTCCTCCAGAGGCCCCACTACGCCGGACACGTCCCGTCCGGATTTGTCATACAGTATCAGTTGGTGTGGAGGCACTGCAACAATGAAATAAATGGTTAATTATATTTTGGACTGGTATTTAAATAATTGAAATATGCGTTTATTGAATCATAAGCTTACAGTGAGTCAAATTAATGAAACACCAATAATTATACAGCAGCGAAATGTTGTGTTTTTCATAATTTAATTTTTTTGTGTGCATTTATTTTGAAACATTGATATAATTATTATGTTTGTAATTATTAAAAGGGAGAAATCACAAATTGTTGTTTTTATGAGTTGATGCCTTTTTAAGATTACATCTTAATTCTATATTCAAAATTATGAAACAAAAAAAGTTTTCACGATTTGTGATCTTAATTAGAATTCAACATTCGATGATTAATTTATCGATCAGTGTTTTTTTATTATTATTATTTCTTTAAATTTTCATATTAAATTAATTGCAACACATGAGATTTAAAAATAGAACACTTTCAATACAATTGTGAAATCTTTTCCTTCGGCCGATGGGTAGGTAGTGCTGTACCAATTCCAAATTATTAAAAGAAATCAGTGAAGAGAGGAAAATAGTGGGAAAACTTTTTGAAAATTAATAATAAAAAAATAAATTTTATTTTAAATTTGGAGCAAGGCACGAGTAATTGCCTTCCTACCTTTAATGAATTTTTGATATTAACGCTTTTACCTGAGTTAGGTACTTATAAGTAGGTACTTCATAATCCGGGAAGTCTTATGGATAGGTAAACAAGAGGATTTATTGAGAATTTAATAGAGGCAATATATTTTATATTATTAAGTTTTTATACACTGCCTACTCAAACTGCGAACTGCTACTTAATGAGAATTTCCTATAAAAACTCATCAACTCCTTGCTCGGCCTAGGATCAAACGTAGGCTCTCTTTAAGTAGCTGGTAATCAATAGTACCTACAATGAGACAGTTCTTGCGACCTACATTCTATTAATACTTTATCATCCATTTTTTAACTGCACATACCGGCGTGAAACAACAATAAGGTTGTGTTTCGCAGAGTGAGTGAGGATACAGGAGGCCCAAACCTTTTTAAAAGGGCGGGCAACGCACGACTCCTCTGGTTGTGCGGGTGTCCGTGGGCGGTGGTAATCGCCTACTATTAGGTGATCTGTATGCTCGTTTCCCCCCCCCTATTCCATAATAAAAATATATGTAGCTACGTTTTCATTAATATTCATCATCCCATACATCGACCTTTCACATCCCATTTCTTTTGTTTTTCATTCATGATCTAGAATAATAAAAGACGTATAGAAAGCATCAAGCATACGGTATAGGCGATGCGGCACTGAAAGTAACGAGGCGATAGACAATAAAAGGACAATATTCATTATGTACATGCCAGAGGTACATTGTTCTTACAAAGGCGCGAGTGAGGCGGAATGGACTGCTGAGGTTATTACGTATTGCCTTCGAGTTGCCGTAGGGATGAAAATATTTTGTATTTGTATTTTACTTGTATTTTGTTCCCGTTCAGTAAGATAAGAATTTTTCTCTGATGAATTTCATGTGTTAGAGTATTTCTTTTTAAACTAAGTAATCGACTATGTCCTAATTTTCAATTTTTGGAGAAGACTTCTCTAATTGACAAAAGATGGTGATTGGACTTTAAAACATAACTTATAGTACTTATATATATTTACCATGGTATCATCATTAACGATGAAATGTGGGTGTACATTAGTACACGTCTGCCAAACCCTTCAAGGAACACAGCCGTGATAATATGATATGATGATGTATTTAATTCCTGACGTTTCGGTACCTTTACAGCATCCATCTTCACAATCTATATATGGAATATGAATTCCATTGGTCTATTATAGTAATTCAAATATTGACAAAAACCTTCCCCAAATTAAACAAATTATTAATTCAAAGCATACGTTTAAATGTCAAGGAGTATTTTTAGAACGTCGAAATTATATTTGTCGTAGTAAAATAGAATTAATATTTGATTATGTAATTTAATTTGTAGTCTCGTATTCTAGTTATAAATGTTTTCTTAATTTTGAAAGCATTTGATAATTGTTTCAGACATTACTGGGTATACATAGTATACATGTTCTATAATTAGACGTTTCTATAATTAGACGATTGACATTGACATGGCATCGCTTGTCCGTACAGTGGAAAATCATTCTACAAATTGAATACTTAACTGTAACCAAAAATCGCTCCTAAATGTATCATGTTAGTCACCAATATAACAATTAGGTACATATAGTGATAGGTACCCTCTAATTCATAAAAATATAAAGTACATAATGTTATAATATGTTTTTGTCTTGATTTGATACGTGATATTCTGTGGTAAGGAACAGAAAACGAAACATATTAAAGCTATATGAAGTTTATAAAACGTTTTAAATTCTTATGAATACGGGGTTTAAAATATATGGATTCTATTTATATAGGTACTATATATCCTAGAACATACTCAACTGCAACAAAAAGCAAATTGTTGTAACTATGTATATAATATCCCAATGGCAGATGGCCGCATCGCAACCAAACGATACACGCCGCATTTACGACGATCCCTTATCACTTGTAACCGCTTTGTATTACATACCAGGACCTCTCTAATATATGCTATCAGGCAATTGAATAATGCAGCGATGTCAACAATAGGCCCCGTAATGTCGCTACTTTGAGCAGGGTTCGGTACAAAAACATGGGACCAAGAATTTTGGGGTAAGTACACCATTGTACAAAATGGACGATAGTAGTAGCAAATTGTTGAACAGTAATGTTGTCTAAACTGCCTCGTTGGTTGGGTGGGTGTAGGCGCGTCTGCGACGTTTGCGGACCTGAGTTCGATTCTCAGATCGAGTGGTGTTATTGGGTTTTTCAATAAAGTTCTGTGTTTCGTTTTTCTCGAAGTTTGAATTTGTGCCCGGTTAATGGCAATAACCTCACCCTCTATTACATGAAACCTAAACAAACAGGCGAAATGTACCTATGTGTATAAGTAGGTATCAGCACACCTTTGTCTAATCTTTCATCTTTCGGGAAATGCAGGCGGAAGTGTATTATATATGAATCTAATGTTGCTTTAAAGTATCTAATTAGGGAAATAAAGAAATGGTATTTAATTTTACATTTGTCTTATTTTGCTTTCCAAAATAAGGAAGAGTCTCAATGTATTTAGAATGGTCACGCATCCTTAGACTGTCCGCGAAAAATACAGCATAACCTGACAGATCAATTGATTGACGTGGAGTACTAAGCCAGGATTACTACAGTAACAAAGTATACATAACTTCCAAGCATATTGAAAACTATCTGCCTCAACACGCCAACAAAATGGCAAAACAAAATTGATGGGCAGTGAGGCGTCTAAATAAACACTTCAAAAACCGCTAACGTAACATGACAAACAGCACTAATTACGGTCGTATAAACAAAACAATAGTTCACGAGCACGTTCTAAGAGGGACCACCGCAAAACCGAATTACGCGACCCTTTCCACTATTGGCATCGAAAGTAGGCCCGTATCCACGATGGCCCGAAATGGGACGGTTTTCCAAGCTAGTTAGTAGTCATTACAGAGGCAGCCATTCGGCAAGTTGGCCGTCGATACCGGAATCGGTGGGCGACGGAACAACATCCAATTTAAACGGAATTTCAACGTCGACATCGTCAATTAAATACATCTGTCGGCGACGATATGACGTTTGTTTTGTGCTGCTAAGTATTGCTGGCCAATTTTCTTCTGATTCATTTGTCCTCATTAATTGATCGAAGTTTTACTTTGAAGTGTTTATTTGGTTGGAAGAAATATAGCCATTCAGCATCGCTGTGGTATTTGTTTTCGTGCAGAAATATAAATGGTTATTTAATAGCATACTAGCTATTGCCCATAGTTTTAATCGCACCCCAAGACATTTTGAGATGAAAGATCCTGGACCTTCATTCTTCCTCAGGGTGGAATCTATCTCCCTGTCAAAGTCTGTTCTGCATTTTATGCGTGACAGGAGTTTAGTTTTTAGAGAGAGATTAAACACTAATATGAAAGAACAATTAAGAAAGTAAGTATAATTAATTATGAAATTATACACTAGTATTATTACGGATATACAATGAAATGATTTGAGGTACCTACTCCAAATGACACATACAGACAATTATTATCAGTTATAAATATATAGCTCAATCGCACCACATCACATATCCGGTCCACTTCCACTCATACATCATAAAGTAACATTGGATATGATCAATTCGCGTGGTCTCCGTTGTGCGATAACGCGTTTGATGCGACGATAAATCGCATAGCTGAGACTACGGCTGAAATTATAGCCGTTGAATTATGCATTAGCCGCAACACGCTAGCGGTTGTAAAAGTGCTTGTCGATGGGTTGAACCGGCCGCCTAGCAGAACACTATTTGTACACAAATAGCTCTGTTTTATGGCAGGGTTATCATTTACTATCTACTTCCGACGATACGCCTTGTATTCGCGATTTACGCTTCGATGGAAATTTATCGCATTTGTTCTTGCTCTCTTGCGTTAATTAAATATATTAGAATAAAAAATGGATCCCAATAATAATTTAGATAAACATAAACCAACTCTGATGATCTCTTCTTTGTACGGGTCTCTATATATCAGAGAGGTGAAGCTGTATCTCAGGATCCGTTTAATTAATTGAGATAAGAAGTACACCAATTTTTAAGTTGGAGTATTGGTTTCGAACAGTGATAACAAATTTAATATACATTAGTAGTTTTTGCGCCAACCCGCAACAAACAGACAAACAGACAAGTATTTTTACAAGTTTTTGGGTTCGGAGGCGTTTATATACCCTAACAAACTTGTTTGTTTTTTAAAAAATCTTCAATGTACAGACAGCTTTTTTACAATTTTATAAAAGTAGAGAAAGATTTTAAATTCGAGCACCCAACCCGTGGCACGGGAGCCGATCGCTTAGCCTCTATACCAAACATCAATAAACTTCTTAGATTTATTTTTCTACCTACTTATACAGCTGTGTTTGTGTTAGTTAAACAAATAATTTAACGAACCATTTTTATATATTCAGGCCTTGAGTATTTTAAACTGTAATTATTACAACACAAATAAATACCACATAATTCAAGTAACAATTTATTCATGAAATTGTTAGAATTATTTGCTTAACAAGTGCAATAACTCCACCAACCCTGTTTTATGGTCGACCATGTTATGCGACTACGTATTTTATAGACTTTACGACTTTTCGACACTCCTTAAAATAAGTAGAAAATTTGTCCATACGCTACGAGCTATAACTTAAAACGAGACTAGTTTTACCACATGCGATTTTCTAGCGTTTTATAATCGTTTGAGTCGACTGTTGGTTTCCGTTCCAAGATAGGTTTCACAATGGGCGACTTAGAACCGCGATTTAGTTACGTGAGCTTCCAACTATCTTGCACAGGACAGGCGCACATTTTATTTATAAATCGTAATCATTTATATATATGTAAATCGAACTTAGACGTTCCAAAGTTCCAAAAAAGTGTAAAGATTAAGAGTCTGCAGTATTGTCGCTTGTACTTCTGTATCCATAGCCTCAAATTAATGTTAAATCTTTAATGTATTTAACTTAAAACGCCTGTATTTCCCGAAGGATTAGGCAGAAGGATTACGAGTTGTCTCCACATTGCGTCGTCATCGATGTTTAGGTTGGGAGTGAACCTCAATAGGTTCATTCGGAATTCTGATTTGTGCCCAGTTAGTGGCAATCCACTAACTGGGCACAAATCAGAATTCCGAGTTTCTACTGAGAATTTCAACAAAAAAAAGCAATGAATAATTTGCTCGATCTCAGAATCGAACCCGATTCTTCATGCTCAGCAGTTAACCGACAGCAGACCCTATTGTGAATAAAACCAGCCCAGCCCACAATATTCTTTACTATTAATCACATCACAATATTAATCACTCATATTTTATTTTACCGCATTTCAAAGAAAGTTTTTTTAAATACGAGAATTACCTTGAAATGTTTAAGAGCCGGGACTGTATTTATGTCTTCATATGATTATTTATTATCAATTCGATATTTTTTATTTCATTGATATCAATGAATAATTGCCGTACTTTGATGAACGTTTTTTACATTTGTAATAACTCGAAATCTTCAAAAGATAGTATGTACTGTATTTATGTACATACATACATACATTGTGTTCTCACACAGGGGTAGACACTACAGATCGTCACTCGTCTACGATTCTTGTCATACTTAATTCTTTTGCTGCTTCCACATTCATACATTACATAATAAATACATATACATAAATACATATTCTGGGATATTTTTACACAGCACCATCTAGTCCCAAACTAAGCAGAGCTTGTACTATGGGTACTACACAATTGATATAATACTTATATACTTTTTTTTGTAAATACATACTTATAATACATAAGAAACACCCAGTCGAACACAAACACTTATATTCATCACATAATTTTTTGTGTCCTGTGGGAATCGAACCCACGACCTCATGGTCAGCAGTCCGGTATTCGAACCACTAAACCACAGAGGTCGTCTACTAGCTACATACTTACATACATTATATACCTCTTAAACGCACAGGTAGCGAGTTTTACGCACCTGACCTTTTTGAAGGACCTTACCAATAAGATATAATAAGAGCGACATCTTCCAGTGCTGCCGCTGACATTTGCCTTAAAAATTCCTTTTTTTTTCATCTTTCATTCATTATTTAAAAATGTCGAAACCATCTCAGCATATAGTTTTCAATACGTGTCACTACATCATCATACAGTCCGAAAAGTTGTCTGATTACACTGTTTCTCAATCTATCATTCCGAGTTACACCGTACATAATACAAAATTTCTATTTGTGTCTTCTTATTGTATACTAGCTGACCTGACAGACGTTGTCCTTTCCAAGTTTCAACTAACCACCTCAAAAATTTGGATTTCCATATTTCCACTTAGCACCATTGACCTCTGAATACCTTATTTCTGACCTATAAATTACTGAATTTCAAAAATTTGTTCACATAGTATTGACGTGAAGCATAGAAATATTATATAAACAGAAATACCTACGTAGATAAAAATCTCAAATAACTGTTTCGGCATCAGTAAAGATTAAAGCACGTTGCATTTTTTTAAATTATTATACATACATACATGGTATATTCTTTGGGTACATTATTTAATTATTTGATTAGATGGAAACTCTTTAGTTTCTCAAATAAAGTGTGCGCACTGTATCTACACTAAGGAGGTTTCACATTATAAAATGAGTTATTAAATGGCTGGATGCTTTAAAGAAGAATTTAAAACAATAATTGTCAAAATTGTCAACTCAAAATGACACCTGTTATGGAATCAAATTTCATTGAGGTAATAACGATGTCGTGGGAGTTTAGGCGGGAAAATGAAAAGTGCACATTGTCGATTTTATATTATTTTTCAAAACTTGAATTTCTCCGAAGTTTAATGTGTAATTATGGTGGATAATTAACCATTAAGTGTTCGTGTACGTGTGAAGGTGTAGGCAAATGATATAAAATTTAAAATCGTGACTTTTTGGGTTCACTCCTAAACTCCATCGAAGCCTCAATAAAGTTTCTACCGTTTTATTGGGGCAACTCAACAACTTATACTTGACACTGGCGAACACCAAAAGTGTGGTGCCATATTACAATCCCACGATGGGAAATATTACTTGATTACTCTAATACTTGACACTGGCAAATACACAAAAAGTGTGGCGCCATAATAAAAAAAAAAAAAAAAAACAAAACGATGTCGTGTTAGTCCGCTAGAAAATAAGTTGTCATTCTTTGTTTACTTCTTTAACCTGCTCAAATATTTAGTTTTTATACCGGCTTGTGCTGCTAGATAAATCCTATGTATGTCCCGTGATTCCCTGCATAAGTAGAGTTAGAATTACTGTACTAATAATCAATTCCTGGTCACAATAATGGTTTCTGATTGATGTGCTTTATTTTCTTGTTTTATCTTATTTAGTCCCTGTAAGTGTATTTTTTAATTTTATTACCTGATTCTGTTATTATTTTTGATTAGTGCTAGTCTAGTACAGAAATACTTGATAAAAAAATTAAAGTCAATGGCTATTTTTCAAATTCAACGTTTTAAATGGTTAAAATGTTAATAACTTTTGATAGAGAGAACCGATTTGAATTAAAAATAGCCTAAATGTTAATCCAAGAAACAGGCTATGAATTCCTGCCCACTTCCTCCAAATCTCTTCAGTAGTTATCATTTGATGCGTGGTCAAACACACAGACAAACCGACAGACAAACCGACAGACAAACAGACAGACAAAAGTTCCAAAAATAATAGAAATGGATTGTGTTACCGATTCTGAGTCCCCCAAATTAGTTTTTTTGTAAATACATTTTTTTTGTATAAGCAATGTACAGACACGGCTCACCTACATTCTTATTATATGTAAGATAAGAAGATAATAATCTATCAAAGAAAAAGTCTTCTTACTATGAAGAGTTCATAGCCAACATCTACCTACATATTCTATACATATAAAGAGACTCAAAAACTACTACAATTTCTACATTATCTCTCAACAACATAGGCTATTTTTTTTAATGTATTTATACATAGCGAGTGAAATCGCGGGAAACGACTAGATTTTTATATATTGGATAACTTGTGTCGCAAGTATGTCAATTATACACAGGCCTTAAATCAATCACACGTACCCGATACGTGTGATTGATTGCCGAGCTAGTATTGATTAGTATATACACGGCTCAAATTTCATAATTATACTGACAGTCAATAAAAAATATAAAATAAATAACTAGCTTCCGCCCGCAACTTAGTTTGCGTAGATGTGGTCATAATAAATCATAGGCTGTGTCATTCAGGGATGCTACCTTTTTGTAATTAGTGTAAATATGTTGAAATTCATCTACGAGTACGTGTCAATGTATAATTATTTTCTACACATAACAACCGAATACCGGATTTATGAAAACTCATCACTTGCAAACTGCTCGGCCGTTTTGGCTCTTTTTATTTTTTTGCAAGAAAACAGAAAAATATCAAAAATTTGGATGGGTATATTTTACGCAGGCAAAGCTGTTATTTTTACCTTTATTATAAACTAGTACACCGCACATCCAAAATCCGATATTAAATATTTGGCGTAGGCCTTATACCGTTTTTTTCCTTTTTAAAATGAAGTATTCATCTACATATCGCTTTAAGCCTACGGTGTGTTTGAGGTCCTACCGTTATTCTCTCTTTAGAACCTAAATATTATACGAGAATGTGTGAGGGCTATAAAGACAGGTATCTATTTTAGAATTTACATAAATTTGAACGACACCCCTAGGTAGTACATTTCTAAAGGGATCGATACACGCTCAGCTGTTCGTCGCTAAGTTGTTTCATTAAATTCAAATTTCGTGTTGTACTTATTAATTCAGGCGAGCATTTTCCCCGCACGACTAGGCGGTTGCTTTTTATATTCTTGTCGTCTCTAACGGCCGGAGGAAGTTTTCGAGAAATTTGAAAGCTCCCCAAAAGGGTTCCGCTATATCGTATCTCGATAATTGCCAAGTTCTGTTTCGCTTTCGTTAATCCGCACTTGTCTACAGTATGGCTTTAATTGTATTACAATATAAGCCTTTCTTATCCCTTGATGATAAAACAAGCCTTATTTTATTGCTCTTAGTTATTATTATTTTGTTGGAAACCTACTTCAGGTTCAAGCAGCAAGCCCTTTGAGAAAAACAGGGCTTATGATATGTAGATTTGAATGCATCTTTCTTGATCAACTATCATCTAATCTTGCCTAGCGTAAAGCACAAACAGGATCTAAAATGGGGTACCCAATTCTCTTTCGAGTTCTGACTCTCGCACATATGTACCACGGAACACGGTCAAATCGTTTGGCGCTGGTCTTACATGTGAGGGAAGTAGGTAGCCAGACGGATCATTTAATCCTACCAGCAACTATGCTGGTTTTTGTTGACTTTCACATGCGCGTCTTCACGCGTCTTCTTTCTAGGGTAGTGAGAGGAAAGTTTCTGTATTCTTTCGTCCTCTCAGGCGCTATTATAATGCACGCATGCGCGCATAGAGGATAAATAAATATTCTTTTTGAAATACAAGTGTATTCTCTCTCAACTTCGGAGTATCACAGTCAGATTGTACGAAAGCAAAGTTAAGAGCTAAGCCGTTTATATTAGAACAATTAAGTTTCACAAGTTCATGTAAAGCAATTCACTTAAAGTTCGCTACGTAATCACATTTCTCAAAGTTGTAACTTGGGCGTGTTTCAGCGGAAGCGCTGGGGAACTCTCGCCAAATATGATGGATAAAGATACTTGAGACACAAACAAATTTTCGGGAGATGCCTTTTAAGTAGGTGCTCATTTACGAAGGAACAATAAAGCGGCTCACGCACACCTAATGAGTTTCAACGTCTCTATTGAAATTATAAACACTTAATAACAAACGCATGGTGCAAGCATGGAAGCGTCGACATCTATAAAATATTGAATTTTATCGTTTCTCGATCGTTAAAACATTTGACAGCTCGTGTTATTTTATCGTCGAGACGAGAGAGAATTTTGTCGATCAAATCGTCAATATTTTATACCTTTGCTTAGCACGGAACTTTTTAAATATTTTACCATGCCGAATAATTTTTTTATTGCTAAAGTTCGAAATGACATGTACCTATATACGATGAAGATATCGTTTTTTTTACAATTTGGTGTTATGTTCACACCATAGTCCATTAGATCTATATGACTGTATTCAAAACTCCTTGAGGAATGTAGCTATATTTGTCTGTCGCTGTCTTATGGAACCATCAGAAAATGTCCTTTGTCCGGGAACTTTGATCTAGAAGCCGAAAGTTTAGGAACATTTCCACTTCCATTAGGCGGTGTTCTGTGATCGAATTTATTTTCAGTTCTCGTAAATGTAATTTCTTGGCCGCCGTTATCTTTTTGGCAAAGATAATATCGAAGGAAAAAATAATTAGGTATGCCTTCATTTTATAACTACTATTGTTATCGTTAAGCTTATCTAAGAACATAGTGTGTATACGTATATATATATAATTTTAGCTTCTAGTCTAAAAAGATGCGGTTGAATTGCGGTTGTATTTTATATGAAGAAATTGTCATCAGAACTTGTGGACAATATCAATAAGTCCTCGCTGTGCGGTGCCCAATGAGGCACGGAAAAGCCTCAACGGTTACCCATCTATTGATAAACCGTGACAAGCGAAGCTTAGCCTTGCAGACCGATTAGCGACTAGCAAATTTATTAACCGTACATTAATTTGCCCACTAAATAAATAAACACATACATGTGTTCAAGTAGGTATCTGGCCTCGTAAAGTGCCTTTGTTTAAACAATGTGAAATATTGGTTTGCTGTGCAATACCTTGGCGCACAGCGGTCGTAGAGGCGATGACTTACGATTACAGCACCGCTGCAACCCCCACTTAACCGTTACATATTGCCTCACTTAACTCAAAACCCGGCCGGGAAAGAATTACGTACGGAAGTGGATCGCGGGCCGCGGACATGCGCTACACAGACACAAATACATTACACTGCCGACCTTATAAATGGCGCAGAGCACTAAACGCTGACTAATGAACCAGGGGCAGGTACATACCGACGAATTGCTCTGGTGACCGATTTACTACCTGCAATGAATTTTTGAATGCGATCCAAACGAACCCTGCAGTTTCAACGTTGTTTGATTTAACAAAATGCTATTATGGACTCGATTGAACAACGTTGAAAATGTTCAAAGTGCACTAATTTGAGGTTTATGCACACACTTAATATTTTAATAGCATAATCAAATTAATCATGACCGTTATAATTTGAGGTAAAATATATACAGTACGCCAAACAAAATGTAGCGTAAATTCATGCGGAAACTGAACTGGTATTTTCAAGTGGAGCTCGTTTACAATTTAAAATTCTACGATAAACATATGTAGATAAGGGAGGTATAATAAATTCTCGGGTCGGGCAACGCCGGTCGACGTACTAGGGCAGTGGAGTTAATAAAATCACTTTTGTTAGTCAATTCCGCATTTTGCCCGCCTATAGCCGGTACCTACACAGTCAAGTTTTTAATCACTTTACTTTTTGCACAGATTTAACAACGCGTGAAATAAATTTAATAATACATTGAATAAAAACTCTCACAAAAATTAATAACACGATTAATTGGCTAAAACTACATTTCTTTCCAAAAGTAATGGAGATAGCACATCATTAATCAAGTTACTGGAATGTGAAAGTATTGAATCCTTTTGAATAGCTCTTTTGATTAGAGTTTTACGTTTCTATTAGGCTCGCGAACAAAAGCGTAAAGTTGATAACGGGGTGACTAAGCCTGCACTATTGTGGTTAGGTGACATTTGCGAATCAGAAGGTTGGAGAGAACAGTTAGATGGCGGCGGTCGTTGGCTCCCGTGTCAGCTGAAAGCGGCGCCACTCCAAACGTGATATCGCAGTACATTATTGTAATAACAGCACTGGGAGCTTCTTTGACGGGGAGGGGTCGTGTGTAACCTCTCATTTTCCTTACCAAAATTCAAAGGAGCTCTAACAAAGCTTTGTTTTGCATCGCTCGCTCGGCGAAAGCCGCTGAAAGGCTGGCTTTTTAGATAAGGTTCTCTTATAAATTTTCAGCATAGAGCAGACATTTTGCGCTAAAGTTTTTCAGTGTGGGAATGCGAACATCTGCTGCGATTTCCATTCTAGTTTCGAGGGTCGACGTTTTGTGGCCGAGTTATTTGCGAAACCGTTTCACTCGTTAGGGGGGCAATTATATTCACGGTAATTGAAAATGTTAGTTAGCTAGCTTAAGTAGTTTTTAACACGGGAAATTATTGTTTTCACTCGTACAACGAGAACGCGAATCTGATAGAAATATTTTTGATTTTACCCTAATAATTTAATTTAGTTACCGTGCTCGATTCGAGTAAAAAAATAATGCGGCCATTTCAGAAACGTCTGCTGCTGCCAACTTTATTTATATTCTAAAGTGGTTAATTTAGTTTTCGCCGGTTACAGACAACTTTGTAAAATACTTTAATTTTAAAAGCCCAGTCTTGGGGAGATGTTTGAAATTGTAAAATAAAGAGTGAACACAGCTCAATAATTGGTTTGAGCGTAGACATAAATGATGTGAAAAACGAGAGTGAAAATTTCTAAATTCATTTTTCTTAAATGAGTTGAATGAGTGTTTTTTTATGTAATTAGACACAAAACTATAACAGTAATTTGATATTTTTACCTATGTAGGTATATTATATGTCTGTTTATATTTCCATGCTTCACGTCAATACCATGTGAACGAATTTTTGAAATTAAGTAATTTATAGGTCAGAAATAAGGTATTCAGAGGTCAATTGCGCTAAGTTTGAACTGAACGCTGAGTTTGAAAGTTTAAACTTGAACTTGAACTTGAAGTGTATTAAAAATATGATAAACCAGATTTTTCGTGGTGGTTACTTGAAACTTGGAGATTACAACGTCTGTCAGGTCAGCTAGTCTTGAATATAATTAAAAAAATAAGTACAGCCGCCTGGTATTTTTGTTGTTATTCAAAAACAATAAGGCTTATTTTCTTAATCCTTCTACTTTACATATTATCTTCTATCTCTACTCACCTATTACAGAGAGGCGTATCTGAAAGTTTCTCGTAGGTGAGTTCTTGAAGTCAACGCGGCATCTGTAGACTCCCTCGTCGTCTAGTTGTACGGTGTCAAGCGTGAGCGCCGCGGGTCGTGCCACAGTAGCGAAGTAGGCGCGCGGCCCGAATGCGTTGGGGTCCGACCACTGGAGCGCCTTGTTGAACGATCGCCCACGCACATCGAAACTGGAACAATTAGCTTTATTACAATGCGGCCTTTTATATGGGATAGGGGAGCAAACGAGCAGACGGATCACCTGATGGTAAGCGATAACCGCAGTCCATGGACATCCGCAACACCAGAGGAGTCACAAGTGCGTTGCCCGCCTTTTAAAAAGGTTTGGGCTTCCGAAACACAACGCAGGCGTTGTTTCACACCGGTTTTCTGTGAGGCCGTGGTATTACTCCGGTCGAGCCGGCCCATTCGTGCCGAAGCATGGAACTTTCACACATGTATAATGCAACCTAAAATGCGCGCCTCTAAATAACGTTGTCGTCGCTTATCTCGGGCCGGAACTAGGCTTATCCGGCTGAAGATGAGATAATATGATGGCAAAATTATATCGTGCCATGCATGTTAGCTCCACAGAGGGCTGAGAAATATTTTTTAGCTGGAAGCGAGATATGTGACAACATGATTATATCATCGAACGTATGTGAGCCTCTCTGACCAAGAAATAATTATGAAAGGGTCATAAGTGCAGACTTATTAGCTATTCGGACAACGTACACAGATTTATATTTATGTATATTATAAACACATGAATTTGCCTTTTTAAAGTAAAAATGAGTAGTTATGTCTTATTATACTTTTTTTTCGTTAATTTAATTAAATCATGATGAATTAAATATTTAAATGTAATGATTTATTGGCTTTGTACCTAGATAATAAATATTAATTTTAAAGATGTCATGCAATGCAGTTTATCATTTGCTTTTTAAATTGGCATTCATTTCGGTTTTTAACTGATTATGATTTCGAAAATAAAATGATAAAATCTTGCTTTGCTATCAACCCTAGCCATCATAAACGACCACTTTAGTAGGTAAACGATATTTCAAAGGAAATTACACGCTGCACCGTATATTCTATGAAATGGCTTTGCTAATTATTATTTTATAGTTTCTCATTAGGAAGCGGAAGATGGATTGTACACGTAATTGCCAACTAATTTAATGTGATTTGATTTTTTCTGCGATATTAAACCTTTGTGTTTCTTATGTTATACTTTTTACGACTGACCTCAATGACTTACATTAAACGTAACATTTTATTTTATGCTATATCTTATATTCAGAAGCATTCCTATAAAATAATTTAATTTTAGGTAATATTAAGCTTTGAACCACCTCATTGGTCTATTGGTCCATTCCAGTGGTTGGTGGTGGCGCAACTGATACGCTAGAGGATGTGTTCGATTATGTTCGACTCCCAAGGCGAGCAATGTGTTATTGGGTTTGTCTATGAAATTCTCAGTACCTAGCAGGCCGGAGTTTATAGGCTCGCCCCCTGATAAATATGACCGAAAAATACCGGCTAACTTTGAGTGAAAAATAGTATCTACTCCTCTGCCTTACCCCTCTGGGAATAAGAGGTGATGATATGATAAGCTATGAGTAATATCTGATACACAAATATTGCTAGGTGTAGAATGAAAGAAAGAAGGAAAAAGGAGTTACTGACACGGTCTCGGACACTGCCTAGAATAACTGGAGAAAAACTAATCTATACTAATATATAAAGCTGAAGAGTTTGTTTGTTTGTTTGTTTGTTTACTTGAACGCGCTATTCTCAGGAACTACTGGTCTGATTTGAAAAATTCTTTCAGTGTTAGATAGCCCATTTATTGACGACGGCTATAGGCTATATATAATCACGCTACACGGACAAAGTCGCGGGCAGAAGCTAGTAATATATAAAGCTGAAGAGTTTGTTTGTTTGTTTGCTTGAACGCGCTAATCTCAGGAACTACTGGTCCGATTTGAAAAATTGTTTCATTATTAGATAGCCCATTTATTGAGGAAGGCTATAGGCTATATATCATCACGCCACGCGGACGAAGTCGCTGGCAGAAGCTAGTATAAAATAAATCTAAACTAAAAATAAAAGAAATATTGCGTACCCCACAGCCATGCCAGATAGGTCCAGTTCAGTTAAATGCCCGAGCGCTCCGATGAGCTGTCTGGCGCTGGTTTTCAACCGGACCTTAAAAAGTAGTTTCAAGCGTAGCTATGTGCCATAAGGCCTATGAAATAAAATTCCATAGTTGCTGTCTGATTAATGGTTGTCACCATAATATGCAAAAGATTTTCTAATATAATACCGTAATACATTATAATTGATTCAAGTATCCGAATGTTCATTTAATACAGTTTGTAAACTTTATTTAACTTAAGCTGTTTCTAAACTTTGTTACGTGTAAGTTTGTGGGTGACTTTTGCGCCATTGAATTATTATATCAAAGATTTCTGTACCCTTGCCACTCAACCCCAAAAGTCAATGGACGACAAAAAAAGTGTTGTATTAAGTATGGCATTAGTTTAAAGTTTTATGAGCTTGACGTGATTGTAAAGTTAGATGAAAGATTGCCTCATTTGTCTAGTGGTCCTAAGCGCGACTGCTACACTAGATGTTCTGGGTTAGATTCCCAGAACGAGCAATGTTGTTGAGTTTTTCGTTGGGTTGGCTCGGAGTTTGGATTAGTGCCCGGGTAATAGTAGCAGGTTCGCCCTTTTTACGTGCCAATACAGGCGTATCAGCTAACTGTGAAGTAGTCTGTACACCTTTACTAAATCCTTCGGGGAATACTGGCGTGATGGTATGTTATGTTATGATTAAATGGTTTAAAATGGCCTGGACGCTTCACAGAGCTGCTGTGGAGCTGATATTATTAGGACATCTCCGCGATTGTCTTTTTGTCTGTTATATCTTTACAACAAAACTGCTGAGCCAATTCAGAGAAGTGCCGAGTGATTGCGGAAGAGGAGTAGAACTAGGTGTCTATTAATTGTTGCATACCTACTCAGCTACATAAACCATATTTTTTTTGTAATTTTAGGTAATTGAATAGGTATGTTAAGTATGTATATAGTACAAACGCTTGTAGTCTTTCAAGAGAGTTGTACCTACTAATGAAATGATCAAATACATCTTTTTTTTATTCCTTATCAGGAATATCCTATCGGCTTACGCTTGAACGCTAGTTGGCCTGATGTTAAACGATACTGCGATCTACGAGATCACTGGTGATTTAAAGACACCCAGATTGTATCTATCGGGGAAGATCCACCCACTTCTTTTCTTGCACCCAACCCAAGAAAGCTAATGGAATGGCACCAAGTAGTGCACAAACACTGCAGTAACTTGGTACACTTGTCACAACGACCAAGTTTGAAATGCTAAAGCGAACGAAATGCATATTTAAACATTTGTAAGTTCAGCTAATGAATAATTAAACTTATTACTTAGGTCATTATTGTCCTGTCCCTGTTAGAACGCGTGTTTGTAAGTAATGGATTTCGTGACGGGTGTTATGAGTGCACTTTGTGTATTAGACGTTGGGGCTATAAACACCAAATAACATGAGAGTTTCGTTTCTTTGGACGAAACTATACCAACATTTTAAACGCGAAAGTCTTCTGTCTGTCCTTGTATTCGTTTGTTACGTCTTTGTACCTAAACCGGCGATCCAAGTTTGATTAATTTTGATATAGGGTTCGATTGGGTCTTGAAGAAGGTTTATTGGCTACATTTCGCTCAAAAGTCATATTAGGATGCGAGTGAACCCATCAACATATAGGTACTCATAATTTGTTAAGATTTTCAAACTGGCCAATGCTTAGTTTTCAAAATTATTTAAATAATTTTATAATATTTTTTAGAGACTGCTCGAAGAATATTATAGGAATCTGTTATTTTCAAATATATACGAATTAAGTATATCTTTTATTGTATTTACCAAAACCTTTGAATCCTTTCTGCCCGCCGAGAAAAAGACAGTGTATCTGTCTTTCTTGTCTTTTCGCTTGTAATCCACCGCCGAATTCAAAGCCGCAGCCTAAATGGACACGGTGATTATGCCAATCACCTGTCGTTATGCAGATAACTAGAGTGGCGCCCTCTGGCGAACGGCTTCAGGATGTTACTTAACTTTCACAATACTTGCAATTTATCCGCTATCCGCTCACCACTACCGTCGTTAAGTTAAAAGGTTAGGTTTGGTCTCTGTACGAGCGATTGCGGAGGAAGGGTACAAATAGGTTGTCTATTTATTGTTGCATACCTACTCAATTACATAAAATATCAGGCCTGTAGTCTCTCAAAGGTAAAGCAGAGATGTACCAAAAAAAAATTTTTTGTTGTAAGTATATTACATTGTTTTCCACTTACCATGTATCTCCTAATGAATAGACTGCTTATATCATAAACGTTACAACTTCATAAATGTTATTCAATTATGATTGTACTTAGTTAATGCTCTTGTTATTCCGTTGGGGGGGACCTGGTGATACAGATCACCAGGTCCATACAGGCATTTTTTGCCTAACTCAGACACCAGCTCCTCACATATAGTAGACTAAAATAAACATGCACTTAAATAGATATAAGTTTCATAGTACATAGTTACCTTAAGTCTGTTCTTTGTGAGGAGAAATAAATAAATATATTATATATTAAAAAAAAAACAAGTGGTTACGAACCTCCGATTTTGAAACTTCGAACTCAAGACATATGACTTGACGCTTCATGCCATATCTTGGCAAATAAAACCGTTTTTGATTCAACGTTTATTTACTAATATTTTCTGACTCGTCACTTTACGGATATGAATTCTCATTCGCCAATTACCATGCCTATTAATATCCTATACAAGAACCAAACCACTCACGATAATAAATTAGAGTATAATAAAGAAGCCCCATTCAATCACTGTATAGCATCTTGTGGAAGCAGGGAACTCCTTGACCTGCCGTTGAGGCAAGGTCAACCGCGGGCCCTCTACACGGCTAAAGAAAGGTTCTAATATTTACATACAGTGATGAATGGGCTGCTTTAATCGATACAGCTTTTTTACAGTAGTATGCTACTGAATAATGCCGGGGCTCCATATAAAAAAATATTATAATGTGCGGGCAGGGCATTTTATATTCGTATTTTTTTGTGATTACGTATATTGCTTACTTCGTCACCCTTATCATTAAGTATTAAGAAATATTCAAGCATCATTCTTCATCATTAGAAAGTCACTGTATTCGTCATTGTGATTATTAAACAATAGAACTTTTACTTTGTTTAATAATCTAGAATTAAGAAAGAAGCATTTTTAAAGCATAATCAAGCGCTATGATAAAACGCTGCTTGTGATCAAATGTTATAAAATTTAAATTATTTGGCCAACACTGCTTACACTGTTATAATTTCCATAGGAAAATTAAAGAAGTGAACATTATTGTTCGTAGCCTCTCTAACGGTGTGCCTTGTCCATGGTCAGATGATCGATGCCAACGATTAAATCCACCGTCCCATCACTAACATCTTTGATGAACCTCTTGTATATAAATGGAGCGAGGGAAGTAATTCTCTAGACGAGGGCCAGCTCGTTGCGCCAATGTGTAGTGAGGGCACAATAAAATAACAGCGTAGTGTTCCATTTTCAAATTTTTGAATTTAGAATTTTATTTTTTGTTTTTAAAACGGAGTATATTTTATAATCATCTTAAAAATATTTCAACATCAACTTCCCCGTTTAATTTTTTAAAAAGCTTACTAGCAATGCGGATCGCACATTACTAGTATTCTTGTTAACTCCTCGTGCTAAGCTAAATGCTTGTGTTACGAGTGGGTTCACGTCGGTAGTGTAATGGGTGGGGTTCGAACCGGCAACCACATGATCGCAAGTCCGACGCCCTAGCCATTAGGCTACCGACGCTTCAAAATTGCATAAAAAGCTAACTGATGTCTATTTCTGTAAGATCGAGGTAGTATCAAATATGTGAATCACAATGCACAGGCCAGACCTAGCTGATAGCCTGCCTGTATCAGTCATTTTGTAGTTTATCCATAATTGAGGGAACTTAACAACTCATTGGTGATCAGGGCCAATCAATCTATTATTTTAACATTCATTTATCCACGAGCACTTCTTTTAATTAGTTTTACTACTATTTCTTGATAAAAATCAAAAAAAGTTATAGGATAAAGTGACATACTATAAAATATTAATGTCGTAAAACCAACTTCGATGCTAAACCCATTAATTTTCCCAAGACATTTTATATTTTTTATGGTCAAGGCAAAAAAAGCCGTAGTAGAATAAATATAAAATATTAAAGACATCAAACCGTTTCAATCATGGCGACAAAATTGAAACTGTCCTGACAAAATTAACTATTTGTATCATTTGTTCACTTAATTCAAAAGAAGAACGGTAGGCTTCGAAATGGTTCAATCTACGACTAGTTATCGCCTTGACACCGATGGTTTATAGTACCATGGGTGGATATTTAAAAGCCGTCGGCAGTTACCCTAATAATAGGGCTAAACGAGCGACGCGCAGTGATTAATGACCGGGACGGGCAGGGCTGGGTGTGTTGCTTAGTTTGATGTGTGTGGCTTCTGCTACTAAACTACTCTGTGGTTATTGCGAACTTTGATACATCGTGCGAGACTCACTATCGCTAGTTCATTAATAATTATATTATTATATCATATAATAGTTTAATTTATCAGGAACATGATCGGCTCTTGACATGCTATGGTAACCAGGTTTCTTTTCTTTTGGAAGGAAAGTGATCGTAGTTTATTGAATTATATTATTATCATGCACATGAAACTACATGATTGTCACATTACAAGAACTAAATTTTACAAACTATATCGTTTTTTAAAGCAGTTTTATAATCGCTGTTTAAAGCAGTATCTATGAAGTTTCTTGCCGGTTCTTCTCCAAAAGACCCACTATTTTGAATCGAGCACCTAGTTTTTGACAATTCAAAAGTACCCGTAATACTGGTCTAATTAAAATAAAACATTTGACATTGACTTTGAACATTTTATGATTTTTTACTTGGTGGTGGAATACATGTATGACCCTTTCGGATCGGTCTGGGTTTTCTTAAAATGTATGTAAGACAAACAAACAGTTTTACGTTTAGTTGTATCCAATATTTTACACGTAGCGACTGCTATACATATAGAGAGAGTCCGAAAGAGTATAAAATTTGTTTAATTGCGTGCTCAGTGCACAACTTACTTGTCTAACATAGTTTCCGTCAAGCAAGGATCCTATTAATCAACATAAAAAAGTGGCCAGTAATTATGTGGCTGAAAATTGCATTCGACTAGATTGATACCTATGTTGCAGTGATCCACAACGAGTCTTGATATTCGATACCAACGTAGATCTACACAGTGCATTGGAATAGACTTTCATATTTATGAAAGTAACTATCAGTGGACCGAGGGGTGAATGAAATGAAATTTGTGTCTGTAAGTATATTTTTGAAACACTTTTACTAGTCAATGTTTTATTCTGGCTAGATGACGTCGCCATTTTCTAACGGACAAGCTCTGAGAAGAAACTGTTTGGAGGGAGGGCAAATGGATAAAATGATAATGATTTCATCTTCAATAGTGTAATATTACAATATATTAATGTTAAATAAAATGTAATTGTTATATATAATATAATAATAAATACGGACATCTCTATAGAATATACATATATCCTCATAAAATATGAAAACTACCTGGTCCGTTTATGACGTGATCCCGATCGGATATTTCAATCCACTTCAACAGTGCTCGTTCGATAATGAACTCAAGTCCAAATAAAATATGGACGGTATTGGATTGATTCAAATTCCAATCGTATCAGTCGGTCATTCGTGTAAGTTGTAGGGGTGCCCCTTTCATGTTGCGAAATGTTTTCTTTTTGTGTTTGCGGAGATCTACTTGAAATTGTTTTGTAAGAAGAGGGGAAAGTGAAAGCTATACAAATGTAGCTTATTTTTCGATTCTGTAAATAAAATACGAAGTTTATTTATCAGTTTCGTAGATAAAATATTTTACCTCTTTTGCATGAGTAATAATAACTTATTAAATTAATTCAGAAGTTGAAAGTAACGTAAAAGTACGGAATCCATTAAATAAAAGTTGAATTTATGCTACCATACGCGAAAAATAGTAAAAATAAAATAAATATTACAATTAATTCAGTCATTAGTTCAGAGCCGATTAAAGTTCACAAACAGCGACAACTAAATATTTTATTATTTCTAGTGTCGTCTAACGTGATTGACATAAACAATACAGAAACAGGTAAATAATTTTACAGTGTTATGAATTGATTCCAATTCCTCTTTTCATTAGAATAACACGTAAGATTCAACCACAAACATTACTTACAGCCTAAAGATATGCTCC
Organism: Acronicta leporina; assembly: GCA_947256265.1. Taxonomy (NCBI): domain Eukaryota; kingdom Metazoa; phylum Arthropoda; class Insecta; order Lepidoptera; family Noctuidae; genus Acronicta; species Acronicta leporina. The sequence goes on from OX366529.1 coordinate 6,464,368, forward strand.
GTATTATTTTACGAGAGAAAGTATCTAATCAGAGGGAATCAAATAAAGTTGCGTGACAGCCCTAACATGTAACATATATCTGGAGTACGGAAGTCCCTATCTCCCCGAGATCCGGCTACCGACGGCTACGGTAAATCAATCCGCCATTTTTGTCTACCATCTCATATTTCATATTTACCTCGACATTAGTGTAAACGTGTGTTTGTAGGGGAGGCTGTAACACAATCTTAGAAATACCAACCCCTTTGTTTCCTTGTGCTTCGTTTTCCTGCCCCTTTTTATATTTATAACTTTATTGTTTGTGACGGCTTGTGTTTTTTTCAATTGATTTTAAATGAGGTTAGTTTCATAATAGGTTATTGTTTTGTTTTCTTCGTTTAAAAGGATATTTTGTTTATTTCGATCTGTCGAAGGGTTAGAAGATGATTATTACTGTTTTTGATAATACTTGTTTTGTCTGTGTTACATTTATCTTTCAGTAAAGCTAGAAGCATAAAAAATAACTTGAATATCACAAATAATAGAGTTTTATATCATTAATTAAAAACCTATTCTAGAACAAAAAAAATAATAAAAATATGGATTAAATCCCATGATTAAATCAAACGCGATAAAATCCGTTTAGTGGTTTATTTAAATATATGTATTTATTATTTTTTAAGAACGTTGCCCCAATCTAGGATTTTCGGAGGAAGTGGGTGCGTTTACAAAGACAAATTATCACATACACAAACACCCAGACCTGGAACAACTATCTGTAGATTATACAAATATTTGCTCAATGTAGGGATCGAAGCAGCAATACGTGGCGCAGAAGCCGTTCTCTCAGCCGCTACGCCAAATTAAATGTAAGTTTACCTTTATAAGATTATGAAGTACTCTACGATTACTCATATTGTATTTTTAATTACTTATTTAAAATTCATAGATCTGGTAATCCTAAGAGTTCGATTCGATTAGATTAGGTAATTCTCAGTAAGTAGCTCAGAGATTTGATCCCGATTAATGGCAGTATATCCCCTTTTTTGTCAGGTCACTGTCGAATGAAGCAAAAATAATTGAACTCGAACACGCATTATCAAACATAAAATGGGATGTTTTGGGAATATCAGAAGTACGACGCCAAGGCTACAGAATAGAAGACCGGGCTACATATGTGCTTTACTATTTTGGCGAAACAAAAGGAGTGAAAGGTGTCGGCTACCTTATTAAAAAACAAAGTCATATTACTGTTCAAGATTTTATTGGAATTTCAGAAAGAATTGCACTTCTCCATATAAAAATACAAAACATTGCCCACACATTAATCCAAGTATATGCACCCACGGAAAATGCCGATGAAACAGAAATATCGAACTTCTATGACGCTCTCAGGCAAGCTATGGAAAAATGTCAGAAAAACGTCATACTCATGGGCGATTTAAATGCCAAAGTCGGAAATCCATTACCGGACGATAGCCTTGTAATGGGAGAATATGGCTACGGGAACAGAAATAAACGAGGTGAATTGTTCATAGAATTTTGCTACCAATACAACTTAACGATAGTAAATACCCTGTTTAAAAAATCACCAAATTTGAGATGGACATGGAAATCGCCAGATGGTATAACTAAAAACGAAATAGACTATATTACCACTAATCTTCCCAGATCAAAAATTGAGAATATTAGCATCCTAAGCAGATTTCAACATTCTAGTGATCACCGGTTAGTAAGAACTACACTAAAATTGGAATGTACAGTACGCAAAAGAACTCATTACAATAACAAACGAATAAACCATATAGATCAAGAAAAATTCATAAATCTTCTGAAAACCAGCATTCCAAGCCTTAAAGATTCCAACATACCTATTCAAAAGCAATATAACGCTGTAGAAAAAATAATATTAAATAGTGCAAAGCATTAAAACGTATCAAAAAAGATAATAAAGAAAAACTATATTATAACGGAAGAGGTAAAAGAGCTTATAAACCAGAGACACTCGCTGAAAAACAAAGAAACAAAAACAAGAAGAGAGAAGGAACATTTAAGTAAATTATACAAAACCATAAATATAAAAATAACACAGAATATTCAAACCTACAGGACAAAAGTCATAGAAAAGTACATTAAAGAAGATGGAGCAGTAAAAAAAGCGTATAAACATATAAATACAGGTCGATATCTCATGACTCAACTACAACGCTCAACAGGAGACAAAGTGACGAACAGGGAAGAGTTATTGGAAGTAGCTACCAAATTTTACACGACTCTATACTCCAACGTAAACCCAAAATCTGTTTCGACCGACTCAGAAATTATAAATAATTATGACCCCATTCCACCGTTCATCAACAGTGAAGTAAAACTCTCAATTCAAAAATTAAAACCAGAGAGAAGCCCAGGGCCAGATGGCATAACAAATCAAATGTTAAAAGCTGGAAAAGATATGCTGATTGCGCCGATAACTAACTTATTTAACAAAATTATGGAAAAGAAACAAATACCTAGCCAATGGACATGCTCTGAGATAATATTGTTGTATAAAAAGGGTGACCCAACATTAATATCGAACTATAGACCAATAAGTCTAATGTCATGCCTTTACAAGGTTTTCTCTTCGACACTACTTCGACGAATAACAAATGTAATCGATGAAAATCAAGCGATAGAGCAAGCAGGATTTATGAGAAACAGATCTACAATCGACCATATTCAAACGTTAAAACTTATAATCGAAAAATATAATGAATATAATATGCCATTATACATCAGATTCATAGATTACTCAAAAGCATTTGACTCAATCTACCACAACTCTATATGGGAAGCGCTAAAAGCACAAGGTATAAATGGAAATTATATCAATATAATAAAAGAAATATACAGAAATAGTAGAGCAAAAATTAAACTAGACATCACTGGACCTTCTTTTAAAATAGAGCGGGGAGTAAGACAAGGAGATCCGTTGTCACCAAAAATTTTCATCGCTGTTCTAGAACAGATAGTTCGATCGTTACCTTGGACGGGAGTTGGTCTTAACATTCATGGAAAATATTTAACACACTTGAGATTCGCTGACGATCTTGTTGTTCTTTCTGAAAACCCAAACGAAATACAATATATGCTAGAGACACTCAATGAACGTAGCAAAAAAGCAGGTCTCGAAGTTAACCAAAGCAAAACCAAAGTAATGACAAACAGCATAGAAAGGTCGATAAAATTAAACTCTACACCACTTGAATGGGTCAGTGAATATATTTACTTAGGACACTTAATATCTACCAAAGAGTGTACTGTAAAAGAAATAGATAGAAGGATAAAAAATACATGGAGAAAGTACTGGGCTATGAAAGAAATTTTCAAAAGCAATCTTCCTACCACCATAAAAACAAAAGCTATGGAAAGTTGTTTGATGCCATGCTTAACTTACGCCTGCCAAACTTGGCCACTAACAAAAAAATCAATGGTAAAACTCAGAGTTTGTCAGAGAGCAATAGAGAGAAGTTACACGGGACAAAGACTGAAAGATAGAGTCAAAAATAGCTCAATAAGACAACAAACAAAAGCAAAAGACGTGATCAAACAAACATTTGTACTAAAGTGGAAATGGGCAGGGCACCTACAAAGAGTAACCGATGACAGATGGACAAAGACCATAACGAACTGGTATCCTATCAACAAAAACGAAGACGCGGCAGACCCAAAAAAAGGTGGAGCGACGATATAACAGGCTTGATAGGAATGACATGGTCCAGACTTGCCAGAGATAGACTCAAGTGGAGAGAGATGGAGGAGGCTTTTACCGCACTAGGCGGTCCTTATCAAGACACAAAAAAAAAAAATATCAAAACTTACAATAATTTCTAAATGTTAATATTAACAAAAGTGATACATGATGCATGCTGATTAAATAAAAACTTAATTAAATCATAACAATCACAATTACTGCAATTAGATAAATATTAAATAAAATGGAATGTAATTTGTAAGATAAGGAATCAATAAAAGCTTTATTATTATTATTATTATTATTATCCCCTTTTTTATTACCTTTAACATATAGGCGAATAGCTAGCGAACACACATAAAAAAAGTTTGCGATCACTTTGAAAAATCGAAATCTTTTACAATTACATTATGATTAATTACTCAATTTTTTTCATAAAAAAGTAGTTTTATTTTTTAATTTCAAACAGGGTATTTCTATTGAAAGATTTAAAAAGAAAACACACAACAAAGTTTTTTTCTTGATAAAGTTCAATTTAAAAAAATATATTAGCTTAAGCTAGTGATCGCAAACTTTTTTTGATGTGTGTACATTAATACTCGTCTGCCTAACCCTACTGGTACCCAGGCGTAATTAATCCATAATATACGACCTCACTTTTACATTGTAAGAGCTGGTTCGATTAATCGTCGCACAGTTCAGTGGTCGGACAAGCCTGCGCTGGGAGATAAGCCGGTACAGTCCAAGACATCAATCATCCTTTGACAAATTTATGTGATTCTGACAACAGATCTGGTACACGACCTGTACTGGTAACACGTCTATATTATCGTTAGTCTGTTGAGAATGTAGGGCTACGATACAAGGGCATATTGTTAGTAAATGTTTAAAACAATATCTCGGATTGGTGTTTAGTAGGTCGCTTTTAAGTTGCCATTAAAATTATACCTTTCTCGCTTTTCACCAAATTGGGTCGGTTTTCAGTCTCATCAGATGTGTATGAATATCAGTATTTTACACGAAGATCCAAAAAGTGACCGTGGTAAACGTAACTGAACCTAGATGATTAGTCAGTATAGTTATTATATAGGAATCACCTTGTTTTATTTTCTTTCTTTTTATGGAATACGGGGGCAAACGAGCAGACGTATTACCTGATGGTAAGCGATTACCGCCGCCCATTGACACCCGCAACCCCAGAGGTATCGCAAATGCGTTGCCTGCCTTTTAAAAAGGTTTGGGCCTCCGGTATACTCACTCACTCGGCGAAACACAACGTAAGTGTTGTTTCACACCGGTTTTCTGTGAGGCCGTGGTATGACTGCGGTCAAGCCGGCCCATTCGTGCCGAAGCATGGCTCTACCATGTTTAATTGTTGTAACAGTACAGAAAATCCTCATGATCCTCGCTGCCTAGGGAGGTGGCAGGGTATCTCGGACTAGTATAGTACAGACGATCTCTGTGGTTTAGTTGTTCGAGTACCGGACTACTGACCATGAGGTCGTGGGTTCGATTACCATAGGACACAAATATTTATGTGTTGATTATAAGTGTTTGTGTTCGTCTGGGTGTTTCTTATGTAATAAAAGTATGTATTTACAAAAAAAAGTATATAAGTATTATATCCATTGTCTAGTACCCATAGTATAAGCTCGGCTTAGTTTGGGACTAGATGGTGCTGTGTAAAAATGCCTCGAATATTTATTATTATTAATATAGACTAAATTACATGCTGTTATTTGCCCTTGTACTGGCTCAAAACTGTTCTTGCTTTTTGTTTGCCCTATAATGATAGCAATTGGATTGGTGACATTCTCGACGACAGGATATGGTAACAAATCTTTTTAAATTTAATATTATTACCGTTTTACTTTTTAACCTTATTTTCATATTGTTCCTAATGATTTTAATATACCAAAAAAAAAACACACCGTCTCGCCTGTAGTCCCGAAGGGTTAGGTAGAGGCTTACCAATGTACATCCACAGTTTTCTTGTATGTTTAGGTTCGATGTAATGAGGACGAGCCTATTGCCATTAACCGGGCACAAATCCCGACCGACCCGGCCAAATTCCGAGCAGTTACTGAGAATTTCATAGAAATATCCAATAACATTTCACGTGTAAAGTGTTATTTAAAAGATCTATTTCAGAAATAAATATCATTTGTCATTTAAAACTTTTTGTAAGCGCCTCTTTACTAAAATAAGTTTTCTATATAATTGATTGTACTGCGACTCTATAGAAATGTAAACGATAAAGACAAATTATTAAACGTTATTAAGTGTCACGCTGTTATAATGAATGAAGCCTTAAATCTAATATACGTCGCCGTAAAAATCTAGATTTTGATATTTATATTTTTAGGTTTATTGTCAAAGGATCAAATGATAGCACATTTTCACAAAAACAAGATCTTCCATGATCAGCAATTTGGCTTCACGAAAGGCAGGTCTACGTCTGATGCTGGTACAAAGCTAGTCTCTCATATTTTAGAGGCTTGGGAGGGTTCACAGGATGCTATAGGTATCTTCTGTGATCTTTCCAAAGCTTTCGATTGCGTTGATCACGATACGCTTATCCGTAAATTGAACTACTACGGTATAAGAGGGCTATCTTTGGAGCTTGTGTCTTCCTATCTTTCTAAGAGGCTGCAAAAAGTGGGCATAAATGGAGTCACATCTGTCGGGTCGAGTCGGGTCTGCAGTTAGAATTGGTGTTCCACAGGGTTCTATTTTAGGCCCTTTTCTTTTCTTAGCGTACATTAATGACCTTCCCTATATGATGTCTGAGATATCGAATATAGTATTATTTGCTGACGATACCTCACTTATATTTAAAATCGATCGAAATGATAGCAATCTCTATAATGTAAATGAGAGTCTAAAATCCTTATCCAAATGGTTTGCTGCTAATAACCTACTAATGCTAGCAAAACTAAATGTCTCAAATTTTCGTTACCAAATGTACCACAAATTGAACCTAATCTAATTCTTGAAGGCAGCAAACTCGACCTAGTTAATGAAACTGTTTTCCTAGGTGTTACGGTTGATTGTAAGTTGCAGTGGGGTGCGCACATATCGGCCCTGTCTAGCAGGTTAAGTTCCGCTGCATACGCAGTGAGAAAAATTAGGCAGATCACTGATGTAGCTACAGCCAGACTCGTGTACTTTGCCTACTTTCACAGCATTATGTCGTACGGTATTCTGCTATGGGGATCAGCTGCAGACGTAGATTCCATATTTATCTTACAGAAAAGGGCCATCCGCGCAATCTACGATATGGGCCCTCGCGATTCCCTAAGAGAAGTGTTTAAGAACATCAATATACTTACGATGCCGTCACTCTACATCCTTGAAAACATAATGTATGTGCGCAAAAACCTGCAGAAGTTCAGTGTCAATAGTGACTTTCACAACCTTAATACTAGGAATAAACATAAAATAGTGGTACCTAAATTTAGACTAACTAAAACAAATAAATCATTTCTAGGAAATTGTGTGCGTTTCTATAATAAACTCCCAAAATGTGTCACCGATCTCACTGGCAAGAAATTTAAAAGACATAAGAATGTGTGGTTGTTAGATACGGATGCATTTGCGGCCTCCCTGGCAAAATGAAACTGTTGATTATTAGAGACTAATATAAGCTTATTAATTTTCATGTTGGTCAGTTAGTAGCTATAGTAGGAACCTTATAAGTAGATGGACATAGCTTTAACAGATTCCATATTATTTACATATCGAGATGTCTTCATATGGAAAGTATTGTTTACCACAACAAAAACTGTAAATGTGTGTACGTTGTGGCTTGTCTAAGTAGACACCTAGTTTTATTTGTCGCTTTGATGGTGTGCGTTACCACATAGTTTTTTATTTAGAAATGACATCGGATTCTCAAATAACGTGAATCTTCGTTTAATATAGTCGACCTCGGTCAAACTTGGACATCCTTCAACGTCCTCACATCTTGTTATCGCAATATTGTACCAGTGAAGTTTGTAATTCATTTATTTTAAAAGAGTGTCCATGGAGTTTCTTGCCGGATTCTTCTCCATAGGATCGACCTTTTGGAACCGTGCAACTAGAATCACAACGTTTCATAAACGCTTGTAAAAGCTTATTTGAAATAAAAACATTTGAACTTGAACTTGAACTTGATATTGAACTTAGTTGAACTCCATCTTTCGAGGAGAAATAGCCTACTGATGATGACAGCTTATAACTTTTAGAAATCATATAATCACACGATCATCACATCAACCGAATATATAACGCAGAGGCGTACAAACGTACACCCATGTATAAGCTGGTACGCAAATATAAGGGGGCGACCATATCGCCATTAACCGGGCTCAATTCCAAACTTCGAAATACTACTGATAATTTAATACAAAAATTCAATAACACTGCTCGACCTACAAATTAAAGTACAGTTACATAGTTCATTTGATAAAACCCTGCCTTAATAACACAGTGGCACAAGGCGTTATATAACGGCGAAGGCTCAAATGGGACGAACTGAACACCTATTTAATAGATGGTAAAAAAGCCTTAAACTTTGTCCTACAGTAGGAGCTGATTGTCATAATAATATGAGTTGCTCAAAAACTGCCGATTTTCCCTAATTTAATTAGCAATTAGTTAGTTAATTCATAATATTTTAGCCAAAAGCATGATGTTCTAATAATCAGTTGCTAAAACCAGTAATGTAAGCGCACCATTATAATTGCAAATACAATAGTAAATATCATATTTGCATACGTTGATTAGTTTATCAATAATAATCAATATCAAACAGGGATAGTGCGTAGCTAGCTGAAGCTACGAATTACGTAGCATTTCGTAGCAGCGTAGCACCGTAGCGCTACGAAAAACAGACATTTAATATTTTTAAACTGTGGTCGGTGATTCATGGAGTGTACATTTTTAATACATAAATTAAAAAAATAATATAAAATACAAGGTGTAATTTTTGTTTGTTTGTGTTAGTCTTGGAAATGCTTGTCACAAATCGTAATTTTTATAAGAAAAGCGACATTAATTGGCCTGGATATAAGGATCTTATTTCCGTAAGCAGATGAACTAAAGGTATAGCAACGAGATTTCTTTACCTCTATGCGCGTGTGTATAGTGTAGTGCATGCTTGGGTATGTGTGATTAACAATTTGCAGCTTTGGTATAATAATGGGAACTCCGTTTTTACAATCGCTGGGAAGCACAAAAGATCCCATTGGGTCGAAGTGCACTGAGACCTTGCTGCCTCAGCCCCACACAAGATAAGATAAGATAAAACAAGAAAATGAAACAGATAAATCAGAAACCATTATTGGGACCATCTCATCATATGTGAGGGTATGAATAAAAGAAAAATAAGCAATAAATTACCTGTATATAGGTTTCCCCCCGGTCGCCTTCCCTGCTCGGAACCATAGCACCATATAGACCCTGTCTTCATTGGTGTCGGGTGTGACGTCACACGGGAGCGACGCCGTACGACCCAGCACCGCGTCCACATCCACCGTAGACACTGCAATAATAATTAAATTATTTATTTTATTATTAAATAACTGCCTCATTAGACAAGTGGTCCTAAGCGCGACTGCTACGCTAGAGGTCCTGGGTTTGACTCCCAGGTCGAGCAAAGTGTTATTGGGTTTTTCTATGAAATTCCCAGTAGCAGCACGGAGTTAGGAATTTGTGCCCGGTTAATGGCAATAGGATCGCCCCCTATTACATGGGACCTAAACATACCGGCGAACTGTGGGTGTACATTAGTACGCCTCTGCCTAACCCTTCAGGGAATACAGGCGTGATGGTATGTTATTATGTTATGTTATTATATTATTAAATAATAAATATTTATTTATATATTTTTTTTAATGAAGAGTATCCGAATGATATGTTTTGGTACCTACAGTAATTAATGACTGTTTTTGCATTAGGGTAGATAATATACACAGGATCTACGCAGGATAAACCCAGAGAGGGTTGCATATTACTCCTCTTAGGTTCTTCTCCTCATTATTTCTTTCATTATCCCTGGAACCCTCCATACCCTCGGCCACAGGCTTGCTCATGGTATGTTATAAAACGTAATAATACAGACTTAAGCCTCTCTGTACCTCAATAATCGGGCTTTCAGCGCCATAATTATACTATAAGCGCCGTAAATTACACGAAGAATTTTCTCATACATTCTACCTCTTCCGTTTGGTTAATTTAATACAAGTTACGAGCTCACGACCCCTCCACATGAGAAAGACGTAAACTTATGACGAAAATTCTTTTCATGAAAAAGATAATTTTATTCACATTTTGTTTTCTTCATCGTCGCAACGAGCGCGAAGAATACACGTCGTACGTTGGGTAATATCAGCGAAATTGTGCTCGTACAAGCTTGTCTGTATCCTACCGTGATACTCGTTAGATTAAAATGCATGCATATACCTTCTAGAGCAAACGAAAGCTAATTTCAGTTCCCGAAATTGTCGTCACAAAACAGTCATGTCTCGCGCTCCCGAGTCCCGCTCTCGGTATAACTTCGCAAGAAAACGAAATCCTTAAGTGAATATCACTGTTATTTTGTACTTACATCGTTATGATTCCTAGCTTCTCTTCTCCAAGGCGATAAAGAGACCATGAATATAAATAGAAGCAATATTAAAACGCTCCGTTTCCACACCGCATGATATAATCTTCTTTTCTTTAAGGAAAAACTGTCACAGTGTTGGGGGCAAGTAATGTACACCATCAGTCATACTTAGGAGGAATTTTCAATTTACTCAGTGTGAAGACTACCCTAATAAAGACGGATTACTTGGTCTCGCGGTACCAGTTGGGTATCAATTTGCTTGAAGACCCAAAAGGTATTATACCCCGATATAATATTACGTAACTTTTATTATTTCCTAGACAAATTATGTACAGCAAGCCCTTACCGAGGAAACTAACCTTGGAACCTTGTCGCTATTTATAATCCGGCTGTGCCAAAACCATAATATTCTTGGGTTTTTTTATCGAACAATCTTTACTACATACCTTCTCTATTTTAGTTGATCGTTACCTAAGTGATTTTCGTGGGCAAAGTGGACTATAAAACGTGAGAATTTTTGTTGTTACCTATTAAGTTTACTCGCGTTTTAATGTTACAAGGAATCTTGAAGTTGTGATTAAATTACTAAAAGAATAAGCCGCTGTATCAACGTATTAAAAGGTAATTAAACTTCAGATATAGTTGTAAATATAACTATGGATTTAAATATTCGATATTTATAAACATAAAATATAGAACAGCAATCGACGCTTAGCAGCTACGACGAGACAACACCACGTATAAAAGCCGAGAAATGAAATTCCAAATCGGCGCCGCCCCTTTATTTCGATGTCACCGCGATAGAATAATTCCACAATAAAGCTGTTCTGACAAAGCCTCAAGTTTCGACGCTGAATGTCACGCATAATGTATCGGAAATATAAATTATATTAGATTGGAGGTTCGTTGTTGTAATGGGTGGCTATAAAGCGCCAGCGAAGATTGTGTCGTGTTGTAGGGCACTAAAGAATTGCGCCACTCATTACTGCGGTGCCGAATGTGGCCAGATGAGTGGTGGCGGCATGTCACGGCACGCCACACGTGAGGGACTTGCCAATCTGTGCATGTTTAATGCTCAACGTGAACTGAATATTTTGGCTTGGTGACTTGACTTGGTGGAGTTGCATCAAATATCTATACCACCCCGTGACGATAATCATTATTAATATGATACATCATAGTGGCTATATTAATTGATATTATGATGTAAGCTATTATTATAAACTAGCTTCTACTCGATATTGGGGGTGTAAGTATATACAGTACAGAGTCATTTTGTTTAGCTTTGTTATTTATATAAATGGAACATATAAGGCTATAGGTAAGGGCGCAAAAAATAGAGCAGTTTACGTTTATATTTAGTGTATCTACAATAATGACCATAATATATATAATGTAAATTAATAATAAATGATACTTACTATGCTTGGTATTTAGCTTATTTCTTAGTGTCAATATGCTAACATTTTTGATTACCCTTATTTTAATATGTATAAATTTGTAGAATGCCGCGCAGCCTGTTATCCCGAAAAAAAAACGTGTGTGAAACGGTGGAGAAAAAGGTTTCTCATGTTTGTGTCTACCAATGGAAAATAGACGCCTGGAAGGCTATTGAATAGGCATAGTGAAAATATTGATTTTAATATCAAGGTTTTATGCAACAAAAAAGGTACAGTCATAGACGTTCCTTCATAACCCGTGTCAGCAGACTAAAATGTGCCATACAGCCCTCGTCGTTTGGATGTAATCTACGAATATACTCCCTACAAGTATATTCAACATAAAGCAATATTGGGTCTTTGATCAATTCCTGTCGCGCCGGTGTAGGTAGGATACATAAAGCAAAAGCCACGACGAAAATATGCAGGACTTTTTTGACATTTAAACATTTGCTATTTCTGTATGAATGAAAATGTTTTCACACGAACTCAAGGCTAAGTTATTTTAAAAATTAAAATAACTGAGCCTTGAGTTCTTGTGAATTAAAAAGAATTAAAAAGAAAACTGTGAGAAAACCGGATAGAAAAGCTATTAATTTTATTTCAAGAAACTCACTTCACATTGCGAGGTTGTAAAACCTTACAACCTACTCAAGTACACTAAAAAGACGCTAAACTCCGTAAAGGGAAGCTAAGGAAAGCTCTTACGTCTCTCGTTCTCTCAATATATCATATTTTTTCGCAGACTCTGAAGATATACGAGCGGTTGTTTCGCGCGTGACAGGCTTCCGGGGGTAATATTAATAAAATTATTGTGGAGACACGTCGCGAGCCTCAGGCCTGACCTACTCGTCTCGCGCGCGAACTACTCCGCCGTCGTCGACAGTACACATACGAAAACATTATTGTTCTGCACTGTACACATTTGACACAACTTAGACTACAGTTACTTCAATGGTAGGTACATCGAGTCATTATGACTTGGAGAAGTTGAAAGTTCTTGGTAATAGTGACAGTAGATACAATATGTTCGACTTTATGTAAATATTTGATGATTTCTAAAATTGAAGTAAAATCTATTCCAAATAGGTATTAATGATGATAATTTTGCAGCCATTTTAAATACTTTATGTAACATGATTGATTTAAAATTATTAATTTCCAGATTAGTATAACGAGATCATAGGCATAAGTATTCAACGTGGTTCAATATTACGCGGGGGTAAAAAAGGTCAACATACATTATGTTTTCTACGAATCTCTCATTAGTTAGCGGTATAAGTTTACTGCACGATGTACTGTTACCAACACAGGCGCATCACTAATAACAACAGCACTAGTGTGCGCGAGTATACCGCAGACTGAACTCGCGGGTATGACGCTAACAAATAATTTGCACTTTCATTAACGAGCATGTGCTGTGTTTTCTTGTACTTCAACTCACTTTTCTAATGATTTATTACCTAATAAGGTTTTATACTCATACAAATTACTTTAGTTCTACGAGTTATGTAGTCGCAAAACATGGTAATCTAGCTAATGTTACATAATATGTAGTAAAACCTATTTTTTAACGGCTCTAATGACGCAGTGGTCCAGTCGGCGACTACACTTGAAGCAGATTCGAACCGAATTTTCTAGCAATTTTAACAGATGCAGTATGTTCAGTAGTATGAAATGATTTTAACGTTTTTTTTATTAACAAAATCTACGATATACACACTTGCCCAGAGTAATCAAAATAGGTATCGTATTTATGCCAAAATACTTCGAGTAAGGAAAATGTAATAAACCACCGCGGGCGAAGCAATATACCTAGTGGCGGATATTATTAATGTCGTACATAGCGGCACCGGCCGCGCTCGATCATCGCCGATATCCAATTACATTAAAATTTCAATTCATTCATCACGCCACAATGAGAGGGTGGCCGACATTTTTTTCGGCTGTGTGCCCTTTGATTAGATTCGACGGTGAACAAACCCATCCATTGCGCGACCACAAAAAGATCGCTGAAGCCACCTCGGCTGACTCTCGTATTCCATTCGTTCCACTTCCGCTGTCCAGAAATTTTCGCAATAAAATTAATCGTTCCAATAAAATTGGAGCCGAATAGAGCCACCCATGCATGAACACTTTTTAATTGGGTCGCTCTTTTTGCTCCTTTCGCAGGCATCCAAACGAGAAATCGAACTTGAGCAAGTCTCTCGTTTACATTTTAGACGTATCTCGTCGGCTAAGGTACATAATATACGTACGAGTATTATTCGTACCGAATACGGCTCCTTCTCGAAAACTTCTTCAAGACCTACCTAGAGTTTACGAACAGTTAGCGAAGTTAGTGTGGTCTCAAAACTATGTACTTATTATAAAACTTAGGAGTTCACTTTGATTAAATAATCGGTCGAATAAGGTTGTCGAAAAGTTTAGTTTGTAAACATTACGTACGCTTGAAAAACGACACGCTACGTTCGGAGCGCTCTCAATCAAATATCAAAGTGAGCAATTTGTTGCGTGTAAACGCAGCTCCCGACGGATTGCATAAAAATCAGACAAAAAACATGGAACAGCGATCCGTCGAACAAACGAAAATATATTTCCCCATTTTCATTTTCGACAAGCAATCGCGTTTAATGGGTTGAGCGCGATTCCCACTTGAGTTTGTTCGATTTTGTATCATTTGATCGCTTCAGCGATTCACGGTGAGGTGTGGCATGGAACAATGATAAAATAAACATTTTATTATTTGTTAATTTGTATGAATAAAAACTTTTTCGTGACTAAAACTTTGTTTTTTCAAATTGTACACGTGTCGCAAAGTCGTTATTATGTAAAGTACCGGTTTGTTGATATTAATTAGTCTAATTTTTAATGGACTGCTTCACGCGGCACGGAATTGTCGTGATATTAGTTTGGATTTTGTATTGTGGAAAGTTATTTAATTATTTATTCGTGTACTGCTCATCATTCTTATTACGTTGATCGAAAATAAATCGATTTTGTTTATTTTTATCCTATTGTACTTTTTATCTTTGAACCTTGTAGCGTTGTAAATCATTATAATTTCAATACTGATGATTTATTGGATACGGTAATATTAGTTCCAGCGTTTTAGAGTTCTTACCGACCGGAAACCGGAACCGACCCGGATTTGTAGTTTGGATCTATTAAAATATGTAATGTATAATTATGCGTTCATTAAAAATAAACATAATATACTTATCTGATGCTGGAAGTCTATTATGAAAATGTCATGTAAGGAAGAAAAAAAACCATTCCGTAATACTTTATGGATTGGTTGAAAAGTTCTAATAGGTTCAATGTACTAATAGGTTCCTTTTATATAATATACCATTACGCCTGTATTCCCGGAAGGGTTAGGCAGAGGCATACTAATGTACTAATGTACACCCACAGTTCGCCGGTATGTTTTAGGTCCCATGTAATAGGGGGCGAGCCTATTGCCATTAACCGGGAACAAATTCCTAACTCCGAGCTGCTACTGGGAATTTCATAGAAAAACCCAATAACACTTTGCTCCACCTGGGTATCGAACCTAGGACCTCTAGCGTATTCCTTTCATATTCTAAAAAATCTGAAATATTGGATATAGGATGGTATCATACCCAAGTCTTCAGCGTCTTCACTCCATTCCCCCTCCTGCGCCCAGCACGCTGCCAACATCACCAGCAGCCGCAGCCACATCACTGAACACATCGCGACTAAACTCCTTTACATGGCACCATAGACAATCACTAAACAAAACACGTTACTTTTTAAATTACACTTTATTGCCTTTATTGACACGTCGTCTGGCATTCTGCCAGTGTTTTACTTTTTTTACTTTCATTAATGTCATTTCTTTTGTCTTCACCATTTTATATAAACCTTTTTACATTAAGATTCAGTTTATCGGTTGTTCTTTTTTGTTTTGCTTTATACTTCCATTGATTGTTGGTGACAGCAAACTAAAAGAAAGAGAAAAAATATACTTAGTGACTACTTTAAATATTATAAATCTATAGTATTATATGTTTTACATTTTTTCCATTTAAAGTTAATTATTTACTAATGTTTTATCTATCAAACTCGATTGATCATAGAGTCATCTGAAGGGCACGGTCGTTTCTAGTTGTCTAAGTGGGTGGTAACAATATTTATCAGAATATAGTGAGCATAATTTACTAAATTAGCTTAACTTTTTTTTTATAAAGAGACTTTGTCTGGATAAAAACATGTGGTATAGTAGATAATTATAATTCTGTAGTTGCAAGGATTTTGTATTGGTGACTGGTTATGAGTTAGGCTCGCACACTAGCCTAGTGTGTTTCAGCAGTATACATTATCGTTTTTTTTTAATTAACTACTTTTAGACATAAAAATATTAAGTACCTACTTAGGTAGATTAAAGTAAGTCGTTAAGTGATTTATGTTTTATATTTGAAACACAATATTTGTAAGATGACTGCGCTAGCAACATAGCACTCAATGACAACGCGTGGGTTGACAAATAAAAAATGAAATATGAAAATACCGGTAATTGCAAATGACGTCGAAAGCTCAAAGGTCAAGCGGTGAAGGAACTGTGTGACGAAGGGAACGCGTTAATAATAAAGTATATTGTGTACTTGTGTGTTGCCTAATCAATAATGAGGTAGGTCGATAGGCGTCATCAACATTGATGTTTGACATTTCCAAGTTTCTTTAAATCACTTACAGTCAACAACCTATATTTGTTTCGGAGAAATTTACTACGATATAAAATTTATCAATCATACTGGGTATTTTAAATTTCTGAGTATTGGTCAGGCTGCACCCTGATATTTACAACATTATTTCTTGATGTTGCCATTATAAAATTAATTAATGGTCGCTTAAAAATTAGGAGTGTATATGTGTGATGAGTGTGATTATTTAATAAACACAATCACTGAAAGGATGCCAAATTGTTAATTTTAATGAATAACTTATGTTCTACAACTTGCTCACGCGTGCACACATACACAATCACACGCGTGCTAGACTTGGTCACAGGCAGTCTAAATTTAAGTATCAAGTCTACCACGCTAAATATGTATATAAAACCTCAAACTCCCCATTTGAGTCTAGCGGACTATTTTTAGAAGTAGATCTTTGCCAAAACCACAGTGCAAGCCCTGCACGTACACAGCGAGCCGAATAGTCAGCCTGTCTCGGCAGAATTCAGCTGTCATTCCTCGCCTAATAATGTTCGGAACAAAACGTCGGACATCATTCCCTACAGGAAATTGACTTTCATTGGATTTTTGGTGTTCTAAAAACGAACTTGTGCGCACACAATATTGTAAATCTTTTGTTTTGAAGCGTGAAAAGCTTTTGTCTGTCGATAATAAACTGTTTTGTTCGCAATCTTTTTCTTTATTTATTGTTAGAAATTGTAAGACCGAATTGTATTTATATCGACAAGTAGTAATTTGAAGCAATTACTTTTAATTTAAACTTCCCGTAGGGACAAACTAGCAGCACTACACAGTACCACAATTAAAAACAGTCTTGTGTATTTTTTATTGGTTTTTAGGGAAGTGGTTATTAGTTTTAAGGTCATACTTGACATATTACTTCAATGTTGTTCGTTAAATATATATTTAAGCTACCATAAAAGTTGTTAATGAAAAAAAAAAAATGAAGCCAAGGCGTTGTTGGTAAGTATACCGTATATGTAGTTTATAGGCATAAAATGTTGAAGTTTATAGAAAGTGCTAGGTTTAATCTATTAAAGTTCTTTGCCATAATAAGAAATAGCTTCGACCATGATTACAGTCATCACCAACGAAGCAAGAACACATCAACGAAACCCAATAATATTCGACGTGGGAATCAAACCTAGTAACACAAGCAGTCACGTTTTTCCAATGAGGAAGTTCAGTAACAATAAATAATAATAATAAAGGTTCGTTTCAAGGGTCCATTTTCAGTCCTTTGACAAAAATATAAATTTGTAATGCTTAGTTACATATACATGGGTAAATAATGTCTTTTAATCTGCGTAGAATCTGACCCTTGTTCTGAAATAAAAACTTTCTATAGAAGTTGGAAACAGTCACGTAACGTTTATTTTTCGATTATGTTGTGTGTCACTCAGGAAAATTGAAGGGGTGGGCTTAGCGGCTCAAAGTCGGACTTATTATAAGATAGACTGAATGTTCTTGGAGGATAAAACGGACACTGGCGATGAATCATAATATGATTCATGTTACAAAATTGCTAAGGAATTCTATTCATTAATTAATTTAGAGAAATAGATGTATTTAAGCATTTTAGCTTACATATAGCAATTCCATATCTTGAAACATAATATGATTCATCGCAACTGTCCGTGAAATATGGAATGGAATTGCTAAGGAATTCTATTCATTAATTAATTTAGAGAAATTGATGCATTTAAACATTTTAGTCTATATATAGGTATATAGCAATTCCATAACTTGAATCATAAAGATTCAAAAGTAATTTAGCTATTTTAAACTTTTGCGCGTGGAAGTCAGTTCCCCCTCGGTTGCTGTGGCTCCGGTAGTTTATAGTCCGTGGGGTCTTGTCTTGTGCCTAAACACCAATAAAAATACCCTCTTAGTGCGGACACAGATTCTGATGTTAATATGGTCTTACGAATTATTAGTACCTAATTTTTTTGGTCTAACAGCCTCATAATTATAACGATATTGCTCTTAACATTTCAGTTTAATATTGTTACAGTAATGGAATGCTTTTGAGAACATACTGTATTCCAATTCTTTATTATCTCATAGATAGCTTAAATTTTTTGATAGACTTCGATGAACGGAATCCATGTCAAAAACGGATCGTCTCCAATGACCTCGACATAAACGCACAGATTCCACAAGTGTTACACCCGCATACTAAAAGGGACATCCATACTCTGATAACTTTTTAATAAACATGAATATTGTTCCTCCCATAAATCTCGTAGGCGACTGTATCGCAAGACAATTTAGTTCATCTCATTTTTTATTGAATATAAAATGGCTGAGTTTGTACCTTCTCTTATCCGATCTGGTTATTTATAGCAGAAGTTTGTTTTTGACCGCCTCACGTACTTTATAGGGCGAACCTTTCGATCCCGAATTGCCAATTGCTATTTGATATATATACTTTATGTTGTAACTTTCCAAACTCATATTTCTTTCTATTTTTTTGATGTTTTACATGATTGCATTTGTTCTATGATAGATTTGCAATTTTTTTTCACAAAATTACACATGTTTATTTATTTTTCTGTTGTCTTGTTCAAATATTATTTGAATTTTTTTCTGTAGGTATATATATTTTAATGAGTACCCTTTATTTTGATAAAAAACAGCCCTACTGGAATCCAGCGGAAGTAATTAAAAGAACATAAACACGATTAGAAATGTCTAAAACACAGCAAATAAACGCTATCTTTGTTTTAATTACTCTTTATAAAACACATTATAAAGGTAAGTATATTCAATCCAAAGCAATGAACAGCTTCGGAACCCCATTTACACGTTGTAGATAAAGCAATATACATGACAATTCTAATTCCCACCCAATATGACAAAAACCACCAATACAAAAGGGTGCTCTAAAAAAAGAAATAACGCGAGAGATTACAGCCGTGTTCTAAACCATATCCAGCGATAATGACGCCCAAGGTCGGGTATGAGCCGTACACGACGCGGAATGGGCGTCATGGTTTAGAAGGACCCTCTTTCACCCAAACGACAATGCTGAATCTTTTATTAGTTTCGTGAATGGACGGCCAGTTGACATAACCGTCGTCGACATCTGTTGTGATATTACGCCATCTTTTCCAGGGCGTAGTTCCATCGATCCCGGCCGGGAGCCGAATCGACTATTTTTGTGCACGTGGAATATCTGAGAGGCCAGAATTGAATTCGGCCGAATACGTGGAGGTGAAGTAGAGGGCAGAAAATTGCTGGAATCGGCAGATATACGCACATATGGAGTGTCATCAGTTTATTTGTAATAGATGGTGGCTGGAACAACTTTTATGCGATAGTTTGTTGCTGCATATGACGTTGGATGTAGTTTTATTAGTTTTCCCACTCTATTGGAGCTAAAGTTCTAATATCGGAACATAGTCGACAGGTTTGCATTCAAAATATGGAGTTGCGAGTTTTTAAAAGCTTTTGCGAATGATACAGTTTTTTATGTAAAGTTAACTGTAAATATCTTTGTTTTTGGCATGTAACCCTATATTTAAGTAAAGAATATTTTACTTATCTAGTAAAATATTCTTTAAGGAACACCAAAAAAGTTGAAAGTTGAAGACAAGTTGAGTTTTAAATCATAGGTTTATGCAATAAATGTTCACAAAGAACTATGTATAGTTAATTTGTTCGGCACAATCTTACGTGGATCTAATGATCCGCTTACCGGGTGGTAGTTTGTAACATAGAATAAGTCTTCAAAAGGCAGGTCTAAATGTCATAACTTTGTGAATGGAACAAGTGTCCCCTGCGGCTACAAATCCAACGTTTCCCATCCAGTCCTTTGAGTGCGGTCCCTCTGAGTTTGTCCCCTAAGGACTAATTAGAATAAAAGAGTGTTAAACTTGCTTAACTGATGGCCGCTTTTGGGCAGCGCTTTTGCTACGCTCCGGTCCCTAGAGTGCCTTCACTGGTACTCGTGTGGGCATGAATATATTATTGTTTATAAATTGATTGCATTCGGGTAAACGGACACGTGTTGAGATTTTAAACACCATATTAATAAGAAGTTGTTTGTAAGGAGGTCAGTTCTGGAACTACTGATCCGATTCTGATATCCGTAAGTGATATATGAGTGTGGACCACATTTTTTTTTTAAAAAAAAGCTTACTAGCAATGTGGGTCGCAAATTACTAGTATTCTTGTTAACCCCTCGTGCTAAGCTAAATGCTTGTGTTACGAGTGGGTTCACGTCGGTAGTGCAATGGGTGGGTTTCGAACCGGCAACCACATGATCGCAAGTCCGACGCCCTAGCCATTAGGCTACCGCCGCTTCCAAACAGACATTTAGTAAATAATACACCTAATCTTTTAAATTAACATTTTGCAATTGTGCCTCGTCTGAATAAGCATTATTTATGAGCATAGTTAGGTACTAATATTAAGCCAACAGTTTTTTTAAGCTAAACTTCTCTTTATTATTCGCAGTTAGGTAATTTGAATGATTGATGACTTCTTCATCGCTCAAAAATCTAAATGTTGAAGTATAGTGTAAATTGATCTGTATATTTATAAACTTTATTTGGCAGGGGATAAAAAAGCTTAAAGGTCTTTAATTTATATTTCATAAGCAAACTATTCCGTGAGGCGAAAGCTTTTAACGTTTCTGGACGCCAATAAAATATTTATCGCCAAGAAAACAGTCCGACACCATATCTCCGAACGGAACATTTTATATTCGACCAAAGGGAAATTCGACAGTCGTAAAATAAGCCGCTAAGCAAATCTGTCATGACGTCATTAAACGGCTGGCCACGAGGATTATTTTTATTTCTTGCCCAAGATTTATTTTCCTTAGATTAGCATTCCTCTTATTTATGCTAATGTAATTTTAATGGCGCCGCCTTTTTCGGCTAATTTCATTTTACGAAAAACTCCCTGGATTTGTTTTAAACCTTGGCTTATTAAGATGGTTTTGGTGACGATTCTACTTTCATAAAATTTGAATTATCGGTTTAATTAAGCTTGAGACAACTAATTTTCCTTATCTTTCCATATTACTTTCGTAAGGGGAATGGGTCATTAAGTCCAGAAACTCTTAATTGTAAATGATGTAGCCATATCTTTATAATTGAATTTTATATTTTATGAGTATAGGTACGTGGAATTTCGTGGAATTTCGTGGAGTATAGGTACGTGGACACGGCGCTGTCGACTGAGTCACGAAAGTTGTATCGGGAAATTCGGATTGAAAGAAATTCCGTGTAGAAGCGTGTAGCCGGCTGACACGAACAAACCGTAGCGTGCCAGCGCGCTCGCTCTACGTAATTGTCTTCATCTTGTACCACGAGAATTTGTTTACAACTCGAAACGTTAAGTGACGGACTCAAACGACCGGGATGCACGACACATCACTAACTCACAATGGACGGACCGAACGCTTTGTATGACAACATTACTCGATATACACGATATACACTAACCCTCGTTTCTGAATTGTAAAGCTTATAGACAGACAATTTAATAGAAACATAAAGTATCAAGTCGTTAATGTGAGTTTTGTCACAAGTTTCAGATTTAAAAGATTATTATAAATTCGAGACACAATTTAATTTTGAAATTGATTTATATTTTACTCAAAGCAGTCACGTATTCAAGTCATTATCGATATTGTTAACTACTTAAGTTTTTTTAGCGCTCCAGGGCAAAAGACGAACGTATTAAAATAATTTTTGACTTCATTTATATTTACTTTATACGCATGAATATGAGTATGACATACTAATATAATCTACGACATTCTGAGTAACAGATCGGATTTTGGGATTTGTGGCAACGGTTAATGGCAATAAGCTCGCCCCCTATTACATGTTACCTAAACACCACCTATGCCTAACCTTCCGGGGCAAAACATGCGTGATGGCATGTATGTATGTATGCATGTATGTAGGTACCTTTGACAGGTCACGGCATGACGAATCTGTATTTTTTTAATTTCATTGAGCGCAGCTTAACCTTACAGATCAGTTGATCACCTTAGTTTTTACTAAGCAAAAGCTCCTCGTAGAACATAACATAATATATGTGCCATCACGCCTGTATCCGAAGGATTAGGCAGAGGCGTAATAATCCACAGTTTGCATATATTTAGATCCTATATAATAGGGGGCGAGCCTATTGCCATTAACCAGGCTTAAATTCAAAACTTCAAGATGTTAAATGAGATGAGATGCGAATGAGATTTTCATAGAAAAACACTTTGCTCAACCTGGGAATCGAATAGGATTTCTAGTGTAGAAGTTGCGCTCAGACTCATTATACTAATGAAATAGCTTTTTTAACTTGTACTCATTCTAATAATTTTCTGGTTATAACATAATTATGTAAATAATACTAGACTAATGAGGCAGCTCGCCCGTCGTAGGAATTCGTTTGAATTATTATTAATATTACTGAAACACAAAAGTATTCACTGCTTATTGAACATACTCATGATCGGAATAAGTAGCCGGTTGAGAGATCATCAAAACATTCTATGTAATAAATAAATATTGTTTTTGCTAGAGAGATTGGCAGCTATTCTTCAACAAATCAAACAAAATAAAATCCATTAGTCTTAGGCGCAACTCTTTGGGGAACTATCAAATGACAGTGGGTTTATGATTGACCAAATAATCGGAGAGAATCAATAAAAATCTAGCAACTTTCATAGCAAGTTTAGACTTTTTGTAGGACACATTGAGATTTCGTAGGAAATCTTAATTTTATTTATTTATTTCCAAATTATTGCTTTTCATGAAAAAATATTGTATAAAGTAAACTATGTGGTATTACGTGGCTGTCATTTACCAATGTCTTCTGATTAGGGTCAAAGGGGTCTCTTTTTCTAACAAAAGAATAAAATGTCTGGAGAGAGTGGAAGATTTTTGTTCCATATAAAATAAACATTTAGCTTTTCGTGTTCATCCATCTTTTAAATATAAATTAAATAAAACTGATGTTATTCTTCTTTTTAATATTTTTGACAATTTATGTAGACATTCTATTTATATTTATAATTAAAAAAAGAAATTTTTGGGCTTGGTAGTTTATTCTGCTTTTTTAGTGTATACTAATTGTCATAATAATTACAATTTAATTATATAAAATTGTAATAGTATTCCAACATACCTTGATTCAATCGACCCAAAATTTTTACTTATACTAAAAGTATTTAGTATAACTAAAAACTTTCAGTATTATAAAATCTGATATTAACAGACTAATATCGAGTTACAAAATGGCGGACGTGAAGGCGGGAAACGCCAATAACGTATTGAATGCGATTTGTACGAATCCAGTTTGAAATTTTCCACAGTTTCTTAAGTTAAAAAGTAAGTAAAGATTGAGAAATATTACGGCAGTAGAGTGGCTTCTGAAAAACAAAGAACCTATCAGTAATAAAAGGTTTTTATACTTCAACTTTTTGCTTTTTTTTTGACGTACCTATCTATTTATAGACGGGAGTCGAGTTCTTTCGGTACACTTACAGTTATTTGTATTGTTATCGGGAAACTATCATCATAAAATAAAGTAATACTTTTTAGCAATTAAATATATCAAAAACTACTAGGATGCGTACTTTATTCTTTCATAAGCGTATCCATCTGTATAGATCATACAATTTAAATGTTGTACGGTGAGCGCGTTTCTTGAGAATGGGTGAACCAATTTGCCAAATTTATATTTTAATATTTGTGATATTCCGAATAGGGCCAAAGTTTTGGAAAATAAAATAATTGGAAAGGTTTGTAAAAAAAGAATTTAGAAAATTCTGATAATTAATGCTTTGCTCCATGGGATTTATTTATGATCTTCAAATTTTGACAAGCGCACCTTCGGTAAAACAAGGGCCTTGCAGTTACTACTAATACTATTTTTTATTTATTATATATTATGGTTATATATTATATATTGTTAAGCTGCCTCATTAGCCTAGTGGTCCTAGGCGCGACTGCTATACACTAGAGGTTTTGATTCCCAGATCAAGCAAAGCGGTAGGTATTGGTATTTTCTATAAAATTGTTATATCATGGGACCTAGAAACACCGGCAAACTATGGGTGAACATTAGTATAACTCTGCCTAATCCTTCAGAGAATACAGGCGTGGTAGTTTGGTTAAATCAGCATGATCAAAAAAGCTAAAATTTCAATCCAATCCAGAATTCTAAGGTAGATACAGCTATCTACATTACTGTGCCTACAGGGAAAATGGGATAGGTACATGATTGAGCCAATAACAGGTAAATCTCGTTGGTATACCGGTTTGGGCAAAATGGGATGAATCGGCTTTCAGTTTCGGAGAAGCGTCGATTTTAGGTAAATACATTAATCAAAGAAAAATACGGTTATTGAAATAAGAAAGAATATCCAATATTATATTTACAAGTATTCAGATTCTAGACCCGATACGGATTGTAATTAATTACCTAATACCTACTAATCGCTTTTAAATTACTTTCTGAAATATTAAGAAAATTTGACTATTTCGTAGAGAGAATTAATGGTTTTGATTGTCCATATCGGCTGCTTGTGGTCAATAAAATTATGGCCTAGTTTTCAGGGAAGGGGAATTAAAAGCCTTAGGGAGGACATAATCTTCAGAATAAAAAAAAATCACAGCCTGTCATGATCGTATTAAATATATGAATCTCATAGACGGGACTATAGGCAAGGGAAGACACTTTTTTGTCATTGTCATCTGTGTCTTGAGGGTTAAATTAAATCACCGTTATATTAATATACCCCATCACGTCTGTACCCCATCATGGGTACGGCAGAGGCATACCTACTGCTGTACATCCAAAAATTGCCGGTATATATTAGGTCCCGTTTAGTCAGAGGGCGAGCTCTTTGCCATAAATTGATTACAAATTCGAACTCTGCCACTGAAGATTTAGAACTTTGCTCGACCTGAGACCTGAGGCAGTTGTCTAAAAAATAATCTCTTAGTAAATTAGATGGTACTAAGCTACGTCTGCAAGCAGGTATGAATTAAAGGCATTTAACTAAAATAAACACATTTTTTTTTGTGTTTCAATTTCAAGCAAGTAGCAAAATATTCACAAGGCGCTCCCTATATATTCATATCGCAGATAGTTAATACTTGAAGTGTTAACGCTTTGCACTTTCCATAATTTTTCTATTTAGCAGAATAGAAGCCCGCGTTGCCAAACTCTCTCCAAAATACAAAAAAAGTTTATTAGATTTCCTTCCTCATAATTATTCTAATTTTCTTTGCTACACATAGTTTTTTTATGAGATAGCAGGCAAAGGAGTAGACGGATCGCCTGATGGTAAGCGATCACCACCGCCCATGGACACCCGCAACACCAGAGTCGTCGCAAGTGCGTTGCCCGCTTTTTAAAAGGGTTTGGGCCTCCGGTAACGTGACTCACTCGGCGAAACACAACGCAACCGTTGTTTCACGCCGGTTTTCTGTGAGGCCGTGGTATCATCAACGACCTCTGTGGCTAAGTGGTTTAAGTACCGGACTGCTGACCATGAGGCCGTAGGTTCGATTCCCACAGGACACAAAAAATTATGTGATGAATATAAGTCGTGTTTGTGTTCGTCTGGGTGTTTCTTATGTATTATAAGTATGTATTTACAAAAAAAAGTATATAAGTATTATATATCCATTGTCTAGTACCCATAGTAGCTACAAGCTCTGCTTAGTTTGGGACTAGATGGTGCTGTGTAAAAATGACCCAGAATATTTATTATTATTTATTTATTATTATCACTCCGGTTGAGCCGGCCCATTCGTGCCGAAGCATGGCTCTTCCACGTGTTAAAAGCCTTGAATTTTTGAGACCAAAAAGTTTAGGACGCAGCTTGAGCCTACACTACATAAAATATGACATAGCTTTCTTTGAATTTTATAATGAAATTCTGCTACTCATTTTAAAAGACAAAAACCACGTACCTCATCTATCCATAGAACAGTTACTGCCATTTTCCTTTAAGTTTTATTAATAACCTCGTCATTCTAACGTTGGAATATTTCAATAAAAATGCGAATATTGTCGATGTTCTACGAAGCTTAATTTAATGTTTTTTTTAATACTGTCAGCGACAGTACAGCACGGGACTTAAGAAACTTGAGTCTTAAGGCTATAACTAATAAGATTTCTTTTAGCGATGAAATTCGAGTCGATATTGGATGAAAACTATCGTATTATCTTTTATATTTACTTTACCAACTGTGAGAACAGAAAAATACAATTGGAGTAATCTCCGAAAATGTTCAATCGGTTGAATAGGCCAGACACCTATTATTTTTTTTGTTTTTTCGAATAAATAGAGACAAAAGGATAAGAAAAAGCAAAAAGATTTTATTTTTTTAAAAAGGTTGTATTCATCTATTACGTTTTTACCCAATTAAGGGGCTTTAAATCATATATTATATTTACCTACCTACAAAAAATCATATTTGTAATTTTATAATGACAAGAAGGCGAATCGAAATACGAGAGACAAACAATCATTGTATTAATTATTTTAACAAGCATTGAATTCATTATTACCGTTTTAGAAGCAGAGTTAATTAAAAACGTTACTCAAAATTAATCATATTTTCTTCATTAATTGACAGGTCTCTATTTATTAACTATTGTTTTTTTGTTATTACAAAATAAACATAAACGTGCCATCACGCCTGTACTCCCTGAGAATTAGGCAGAGACGTGCTAATATACATCCACAGTGCGCCGATATGTTCAGATCCCATGTAATAGGAGCGAGCCTATTGCCCCTCTTCTAAAACTCCGAGCTGCAACTGAGTATTTCCTGGAAAACTCTAATAACATTTTGGTTGATCCAGGAATCGAACCCAGGTCATTTAGCGTAGCAGACGCGCTTGGGACCAGTAGAATAATGAAGTACCTTATTGCTGGTAATAATAATATGGTGGCTGGATAAATAACTATTAACAATAATTTTGATCAAACGAGATAAAGCTGTAAGAAGTTGTGACAGACGATGAATTGGTGCTTCTATCATAATTATACTAAAACTAACAACTGTTTGCGGTTTTACTCGCTTTCTAAAAAAGAATTTACTGTTACCCGGCTTCTAGACGTATCAAGATGAAATATACATCTTCATCATCAAATCTTTAGTTAGACCTGCAGCAATACGATTGTAGGAACGTACAAACGTACAGAGTGACACACAATAATTATAAAAATAGTTGTTTTGGCTTCTGTTGCTCTAATAAAGACCCCATATTCGTTTTTCTTCATTCTTTGTAATGCATAGCCATATTTTGAATTTTACTAAAATCTATATCTATACTTTACTTTTTAATAAATAAATCTGAAGAGTTTGTTTGTTTGTTTGCTTGAACGCGCTAATCTCAGGAACTACTGTCTGATTTGAAAAATTCTTTCAGTGTTAGATAGCCCATTTATTGAGGAAGGCTATAGGCTATATATCATCACGCTAAGATTAAGTAACTACGAACGAACTAAGTCCACGTTCCACGCGGACGAAGTCGCGGGTGGAAGCTGGTATACTAATATTTATATGTAAGTTCAGCAATATTGCTCCCATTTTGGTCATCCATCTATTAAATATGATTTAATTAAGGAGCATTCGTTGACGAGGTAACATACTATGGCACATCACAAGTAAGTTGATTCTTAAATAAAAAATAATATAAAGCATGTTTTAATTTTAAATTGAATTCAATAGAACAGAAGTATATCGATTTGTTAGTATATATAATTATATAGTATATTTATTTCGTGTGTTCACACCTTAGTCTTTTATAAAATCATATTGTGCTATATCCAAGCTACTCCCATAATAAGAATTGGTTGGTGCCTATCTGATTCTGATGAAACAATACTGGTATAGTTTTTTTTCCAGAAGTTATGTAGGATAAAGTAAAACAAGTAACCTGCAAGGTTTGAGGTAGGTCAATGGACGACAAAACAGTAGTTAAACGCAGTTTGCATAATTAAAATATTTGAGAAGAACTTGGGTAAGTAAAATTCTATTATAAAGATTTTTAGGGTTCTAATGTTTTGTATAGCAAACTTCCGTGCTGTTCGCTTCGTACCTTACCGTCACGCCTGCATTCCCCGACGGTTTAGGCAGAGGTGTACTAAATGTAAACCTACAGTTCGCCGGTATATTTAGGTCCCATGTAATAGAGGCCTAGATTATTGTCAGTGCTGTTGACTTCGGGAGAACTAAAAGATTGCCTAATTTACTAACCTTACCTACATCTGTAATAATAATAAAATTGTCGCCTTGTCATTCTCATTTTATATGATAATAGTTTTAATCCTAGAATTTAACCTGAATTAAACATTAATCTTTTGATTTGCATTATGTACTAAAAGGGTCACATTTATCAGGAGAATAAACTTTAATTAATATTTGAAACTGTCCATTAATATAATTATAAAATATGGTTAACAAATGTTATATATTTTTTACACTAGCAACTCTTATAAGTTATTTCTTTTAGTTTAAAATAACATTATTGGTCATCGTCTTAAACTGATCATTAATATATTACTTTGGATTAGATATTATCTAATTTAATTCTATTAATTTATTTACTTTCACATCTATAAAATTAATACATACCTAGTTGTATTGACAAGCACGTTCCATTCCTTTTAGTATTTTATAGTAATTCTATTAAAATAAATATTTGTTTCAGTTATTATTGAAAGATCAAGAAGTAAACTCAACTTTCCAAATTGAAATAATACGTAATCACAATAATAATTTAACAATAAAAATTTGATAGATTCTGTTCAACAGGTGAAGAATATTTACGTCACAGAACACAGATTAAATAGTCGATTATTTTATTGTGTCAAAACGCGGATAGCTGCGAGTGGGCTAGTGAGCCCACAGCCATTCGCGACGAACTGCGAACGAGCACTGATTCGGCATTGGACGATGCTTTCCAAAGGTGAGTATATCGCGCACCCTCGGCCACTTTCGGCTGCGTTCGGGTAACTATCTCGATTCGATTGTGTTGAAAGAAATTTTATATTTCGAATTATCACGTTTGAAATTCGAATACTGGTTTTTGTAGATTATGTTTGAGCCTCTTGTGCCAAATACTCCCATTTTTCTAGTATCAGTGCTTGGAGAATAACATTACAAGGAAAAAAATTGTACACTTTGAATTAGGTACACCTTACCGTAATTTACGAAGAAGTCTGAACGTAAAAGCATTCACTTTCCTGAAAGTAGACTTAATAAGAATAAAGACAAGAAAGGTTTATCTATATTACAAATATTATATTGGTATCGCCAGTTGCAGATAATTTGACCAAATAATAGTAATAGGCATGCCCCCTATTACTTGGGAAACAAAACTATCGGCTAACTGTGGGTTACATTAGTACACCTCTGCCTTACCCTTCAGGAAATATAGCCTTAATGGTATTTTTATATAATTTAAGATATAATAAAAGGTATCTATCTAAAAGCCTTTTAATTCAAATAAAAAATATTTGTAACCTATAAAAAAGTTTTGAAGTTACTGAGTTACTGATGCGTTGCCAAGCATTTTATAATAGCAGCCGCAGCAACCGAGGGGAAATTGGGTTTTACGCGCAAAAGTCGAAACACACACCAAGGTGCTACGGCACACTCCGAGGGTGGTCGCCAGTCAGAACCCAAAAGGTCCTTCCACCGAGCAATTCAGATTTTTTCTCAACTGTAACGAGATGCCTGAATGGCAGTAAGGGACTGTATTCCAGCCCGTCGCCACACGGAGTATTACACCTCTTAGTCCCACCTCTTAGCACCTTGAGGCTAGTATAACTCTGATTTTACCTTTTGGGGTACAAGCGTGAAGATAGGCTGTGTTTTTTACAAAATCATCACTTTTATCCAGGGTTCTTTAACCCATAAATACTCGTACCAATCTCGCTTAAGTATCCGGTGACACTCACCAAAACCAAAACTCGCCCTGCATTGTCCCACTCACATTATTTGCATTATTTTATGTCTGGACTTTAAAAGAGACCATGATTCTCTGAGTTTGTTTCGGTGTTTCTTCTCAGAGGTCGTCAGTTAGGAAATGCCGAAGCCATCTAGCTATAAAAAAAAACAAACCATTGACTTGTAAAAGTGTCTCTAATGATCTATTTACAGAAATAAATATCATTTCATTTCATTTCAAAAAGTATCCGGTGACACTCACTTTTTTTCATTTCCTGATTTCCATTGAAAACTAAAGGAACATGTTTGGGAGTTTCTGTTTTTACCTGCAGTGACAATTAAATGTGCATTTGTGTCTTTACTTGTACTTGTACTTTTACTTTTTTAGGGTAAACACAGGGTAAACAGAGGTGTACTGATGTTAATGCACAGTTCGCCAGTATAGGACCCATCTAGGGGCCAGCTTATTGCTATTAACCGGGCAGAAATCAAAATATCGCGCTCCTACTGAGAATTGCATAGAAAAGACCATGAAGACTGCACGACCTGGGAATTGAACCCAGGACCTTTAACGTAGCAGTGACGCTGGATCTTTTAAACTGCCTCAATCTAGTCTGAGATAGTTTAAAATATTACGTCATGACTATAGCGGAAGTGCGCGAATATTTTAACGAATAGTGACGTAAAAAGTCCTCCTGTAAGTGTCACAGCTCATTACAAATTCTATCAGAACACGAAATAGGCCTACAGCCCTTTCGAAATAACACAGGCTCCGCAGTAAATAATTAAATAAGCAATTCTTCAAGTCATGGATTATTAAAAAATCCTATTCGGATTATATTAACACATTACTATTTATTTAAACTCGTGTAAACCATGCCAAAAGACAATGAACATTTCTAGAAATAGATTTAATTCTAGATATTAAGTAGATCTTATTGTTGTTTTCACGTGGGAGAGCCACGCTTCAGCGCGAATGGGCCGGCTCGACCGGAGTGATACCACGGCCTCACAGAAAACCGGTGTGAAGCAACGCTTGCGTTGTGTTTTCGAGTGAGTGAGGTTACCGGAGGCCCAAATCCTTTAAAAGGCGAGCAACGCACCTGTCTCTGGTGTTGCGGGTGTCTATGGGCGGCGGTAATCGCTTACCATCCGGTGATCCGTCTGCTGGTTTGCTCACACATCCCATAAAAAAAATCATGCAGTCACATTTTTCGAAAAAGATTCTACTTTTTAACGTTGATTTTACGGAGTCGATGATTGTATAATTTTTATTTTACTCTCTACCTTGTTTGATTTAAGCAAAACCAAAGAATATAAGATTTTGCATGTAAGTTTATTTTAGTTATATATTTGTAAGTACTATGGTAATATAAATAAATACTTAATAATAATAACCTCGTCTAATTTTATTACTTTTACCGATGAGATTTTATTACCTTTACTGTAGTCATTGTGCTGTTAGGAGAACTCACTGTAGTGTCTCCATGGAGATCTCGCATCTTGGACGGAAACAACTAGCATGTCCGGTTTTATTCGGTAGATGTCCGACATAAGCCTCCGCCTTTTATGTGGGGGAGTATCTATGAGGATTTTTAAATTATGGAGCATTTTTAAACCAATGTTATTCAAGCTTAACCTAACCTTTTTAGGATTTTTCTTACCCGGATCATTTCAATTTCTTCCTTCTGTACAGTAAACTAAATATGGTTTTATTATATCGGTATTTTCAATTCTTCGATGACATATCCACAGTTTTGATAGCCCCAATAATGTATATTTGCGTAATTGAAAATTGAAATGTTCAGTTAATACTGTCATGCGGGTCGCAATATTGTTTGATACGAATTTCAATACGGAGCAGCTACGTCCACGTGTAATTAAATTTGTTTATTTGCGCGTACGCGCCGCTGCGGCCGGCTTACGGCGGGCTTGTGATTTTTACACTCCCCTGTATACAGAAAATATTACAGGACCAAGTTTGATGAAATTTTAATCAAAATGTGTTCAAACTGGCAACATCAAAAAATCCTTTTTGACTTGTGTATTTTGGGTTTGCTTGTTTAATTTTATGTAAACAGGTTCGTTAGATAAAATACGACTAACTAAATCAAACAAAATATTATTTTCTCCATTTGGTCATACGAATAAATTTTTAACATAGCTGTCTGTTTTATTTTGTTTGGCAATGTATGAACGGTACGTGTCGCTTATGTTTACAACACACAATATTCGACAAATCGAGTTTTTCTTTTCCGTTTGTAGTGTTGTAAAATTCTGAGGAATCTCTTACACGTTCATAGTATCCTTTCTTGTTTACTAAATAAAGTTATGGCACATCCCTACAGTAGAATGTGGTTGAAAGTTTATTGCAATGTCACACTAAACCGCAAGCCCTATGATCTCAGCAGAAGCCGCGTGGTCTTCGGTTAAGAAACATATTTTGCAAGATGGGACTAGTTCAGCTAAGCCCGTGAGGACTCCCAGTGTAGAAGGTAAATAGGTTTTGTATTAGACTTGAAATGT
Source organism: Acronicta leporina (assembly GCA_947256265.1). Lineage (NCBI taxonomy): Eukaryota > Metazoa > Arthropoda > Insecta > Lepidoptera > Noctuidae > Acronicta > Acronicta leporina. The sequence continues at coordinate 6,497,288 of OX366529.1, forward strand.
TATGTGGTTATGCGATCTATAAAATAGATGGGTAAAACCACGTTACCCGCTTCACGTTTTATATATACCTACTATTTTATAACATACCTACCATCATGCCTGTTTTCCGCGAACGGTTAGGCAGGCAGGCAGGCATAGTGTAGTATGTAGTGTTACTGTCTCGTTAGTCTAGTGGTCCCAATTGCGACTGCTAAGCTAGAGGTCCTGGGTTCGATTCCCAGGTCGAGCAGTGTTAGTGGGTTTTTCTATGAAATTCTCAGTAGCAGCTCGGAGTTTGGAATTTGTGCCCGGTTAATGGCAATAAGCTCGCCCCCTATTACATGGAACCTAAACATACCGGTGAACTGTGGGTGTGGAATAGCAATTTTGTGTCGGTGTAAAGAGATAAGGTATGTCCCTAAAGCTTTTGGCAGATATTTGCCTTGAAATTATGTATATTTTAGTAGATACGCTTAATAAACTTCAGAGTTAGGATTTGTGCGGGATTAATCGCAAAAGGCTCGCTCCTATTACATGAGACCTAAAAACACGGTGTAAAACGGGTGTCATAATGTACACCACATTATGACACCCGTTGGTGTACATTAGTACACCTGTGGGTGTACATTAGTACACCTCTGCCAAACCATTTGGGGAATATAGACGTGATGGTATGTTTAGGCGTCGGTATGTGAAACACATAAGTCCTAGAATAATAATAAATCTACTATTGAGTTAAAATCTACCCATAAATAAACATCCCTAAACGAAGTTCTAATGCCGCGCCCCCACTTCCGAGAATATATGAACCGAATTATAGTTAACGACTATAATGAACATTGGGCAAGTTAAGCCGCGTCTACACATCTGTGTATGCCGCGCTCAGTGGCGTCGCGTCGCGCGAGTGAGATATGGTCCCCGCACGCCATCCTGGCAGGACCCCCGATTTTTCTTGGGGAATAGGCCCGCGTATATCTTATGAGAGAGATAACGTCGGGATACGCTGAGACAGCTGTTTGGTATACAGATAACAGGGTAGGAATGCATGTAATTATATTAGGTATTTTGGGTGTAAGTGAGTTATTACGAACCTAATATAAAATTACACACATACCATCACGCTTGTATTCTCCGAAGGGTTAGGCAGATGCGTAGGTACAATGTATATATGTCCACAGTGCACCGGTATGTTAAGATCCCATGTTATAGGGGTTAAGCCTATTATTTTTGCCATTAAATAACATAACATAATCAACCCATTATTCTGTCCTACTGCTGGGTTCGGGTCTCCTCTCAGAAGGAGAGGGCTATAGTCACTGTGCTAGCCTAATGCGGGTTGGCAGACTTCAAACCCCGTCGAGAAAGGCTTAGGCAAGCAATTTTCCACACGATGTTTCCTTCGCCGTGAGTGATAATAAATTATTATTGCTATTAACCAGGAATCTTAAATTCCACACTCTGAGCTGATACTGAGAGTTTCATAGAAAACCCCAATGACATTATGCTCGACTTGAAAATTGAACCCAGGAACTCTAACGTAGCAGTCGTGCTCAGGAGCATTAAGCTCATGTAAATATCAAAATAACATTCCAAAACGTGTCTAAACATAAAAACACACTACACACCATTACGAATGTATCCCTCGAAAAGTCAGGCAGAGGTGTACATTAGTACACCCACGGTTTATCGAATTAATTGAGATAAAATTTTATTTTCCTAATATTTTCGGATCATTTGGAACAGCTTGTACGTCCAGATATATCTGATGCTGGCTGTACAGCGTCTGATCTTGAAGTATCTCAAAAGAAGGACCAATGAGGTCGTTGTATGCCTTTAAAGAAAAAATAAATAAAATCTCATTAATAAAGTAATTAGAACACGCCTGCTAACGACTGCTAATCATCTGGGGACACCCTATAAGTAACAAATTAAATAATTAAATTTTAATTGAGATAAATAATAATTTAGTTAGTATTAATCTTAAATAAGTTAGTAATAGTAAGTACGAAGGATTTTTTTATTTTAAAAATACTTTGTACATTTGTACCTAAACTTGTACGATTAAATTTATGGCTCACGTTAAAAACCTTATAAGTGCAACGATTTGACTTCACAATAAAAACATTTTATTGTAGACTTTGTTAGTATCCTTCAAAAGTGATCTAAAATCCAAATATATCATGCAACAGTACCTAAAGATACATTTTTGTAAAAAAAAGTCAAGTGAATCATTCCGAATGTTATGTATAATATGATATGTTCTTATAATTCACATTTATAGAAAAAAACGCTCGAATAAAACGGACACATAAAATAATGAATTATTAATAATGTTGACAACCCCGTCAGTAATGTTATCAGTATAACTTTATTCGATTTTTAAATTGTAATATGTTGAAAGATGTAAATTTTATTGGCTTGAACAATAAAATTATGTAAAATGAAATGTTAAACCTAACTTAAATATTGTATTATCGCAGAACGGTTTCAGATAAATCTAAAACTCTCTTTCTCCAATCGAAAGGATATTTTATTCTCTAAATTTTAAGATAGTACCTAGACCAATTATATTTACAGTGAAACCTTGATAAGTCTATTTTCTTGTAAGTCAATCATAAAATTCTATCATCATTTGATTAAAATGAACTGAAAACGATTAAACTGGAAAAAGTTACGTCCATAAACTCATAAAAATATTCGTCAAAATATTTAATAAAATATCTAATATATTAATAAGATTAACATACTGATTTGTAATGTCACGGGTAGTATTATTTATAAGTGTAACATTTCCGGCTCAAAGTTTCATAAGATTTATTGGATTATATTAAAACTTGAAAACATTTATAATGAAATTCCTGCCTCTAATTCATTTTATTACATGTATATGAAGCTCCCTCACTTGACCATTTTAATGTTCTGCCTAGAAGAATCAATGCATTTCAGATGTTTTTGCCAGTCTAGACACAGCGAATTTTAAATTTCGAACGGTTTTGAACGAGGCGTTCATTGGATTTGAATTAATTGCCGAACGAATTATCTTTCCAATCGAATGTTAGTTATTTTTTTTCACATGAGTACGTGACAGTCTGTTATCAGGTTTTGGCGGCGATTCGATTTTTGAAAATCTTGCTATGGCTTATCAAGTAATGGACATCTCTAAGTTAATTATTCGTTGGACGAATCTTGTTAATTTGAAAACGCATTAAAGCGTGATTTTCAATGTAATACGTGAATGCTTTCGGTGTTAGAAAAAAGAAAAAGCAATTTTATCTAAAACTTAGTAATACATAAAATATCTAAACTTGAAGGGACACATTTTTCTTGGTAGGTAATACTATTGAGTTTTGATCTAAGAATCACGTAACTGAATTATAGTTCAAAAATAATCTGCGCTAACTTTTTATCTTTTGAAAAAACATCGTAAATATGAGCTTAGAATACAAATTACAGCTTAGGTACTATTACTAACATCAGTATTAAAAAAGAGAACAAAAGTATCGCATTTGTTTGCAATACAAAGTATAATAAAACCTCGCTATTGTATTCTGAGATAAAAAATTAAGTGAGCCAATCCGCATAACATGCCATGTTGGAATAAAGCGGGCTAGTAAAATGCGCACTGAATCTCCCGTTGAATACACAAAAATATTATTGAATTTTAAAATTTTAAATTGTTCTAGGCGCGTCTGGTGCCATAGATTCGATTCTTAGGTTGCGCAAAAATGTTATTGAGTGTTTCTATTAAATTTTTAGTATCAGCTCGGAGTTTTGTGCAGAGGCTCGCGCCCTGTTATATCGAACCAAATATATTGGCAAAATGTGATCGTATATGAATATACCTCTGCCTACCCTACCTTTGGGGGAATATAGCATGATAGTATGTTATGTTCAAATTGATCATCCGCCCGAAGCTCACAACCTATTCTTCAACGTTCTCCAGTTTAAGTTAAAAGGTTATAATAAACAAAAATTTAGTTGACGCAAAATTAATCATGAATTTCTGCAACAAAACCCTTAAAATATTTGGTTTCTATGACGTTATTAGAAGCTATAAGTTTCAATAGAGAATTCAATTCAAACCGTCTATTTTGACAGGTAACAAAATACGCAAATATTTAAGCTATTTTGCTAACGTAATTGCAATCTTAAAATATTATTACATAGAATTTAAAACGGTTATGTAATTCAACACAATCTGGGGAGGCATTTGCGAAATCTCGTCATAAAATTTATAATTGTTAACAGATTTCGGTGTCTGAGATTCAACCCTTTAGAGCTGAGGCTTTGTTTTGAGAATAACTTAGTCAAACTCAAATATTTGGAAAAACATCGGACAGAGCAATGTTCAACTTATACTGCCAATTTGTTATGTTGCCAATTAGTGAAAGTTTCTCTCAAGCCTTGCTGGAAAACGGACTAAATTTATTTACAGTACAGGAAATAGGAGGGACTTCTCATTTTGAATTTTTAATACGGATGTTCTACGGGTAATTAAAGAACAAGGCAGGTACAGATGAGAAGAGCAAATTACTTAAGAGAAACTTGTCCCTCACTTCTGAACGTAATTTGATCAAGATTCAGGATGTCTACGTAAAATGAGTTGTCTATTTCGTATATTGTTTTTGTTGTCCAATAATTAACGTTTTATCTTGCTCAAAATTAAAGTTTGTTTTATTTTATTTATCTCAAAGTTTAGCTTGTCTGTAATATAAATAAATATTAAAATATATAGGTACTTATTAGGTATACAAAATATGTTCTAATTTCATGTTTATTTTTAAAATTTCCTATTTGATTGATAACTCTTGTATGTGTTGGTTTATGTGGATATCAATTAAAAACATCCTTATTTTATTTTATAATGACGGCACACCTCTAAAGAATATGCTAAGTGCAGTGATATTCGTCAGAAACATCCATCTTCCTTAACGGAGCGTCATAGTGCAGGCGCGGCCAGAGTCGTGCCGTATCGCTCGGCCATCTGACCCGGTTCAAGTGCCTCCATCCAGGCTGGACGAGTGACTAAGGGCCCGCCACGATTGTACGGAATCAACTACAATGGGGCGTGTTAACGATTGTTGTGATGTGCCAATATGTGCTTTGCGAACGGCAAATGTCTGTAAGGAATTCGTATTGTCCGCAGATATTGCTAGGGTTAAGTGCAAAGTGCGCGTACCACACGAGTTTCCTCCTCATCGATAAAATAAACATTTTATATTTTGAAATTTATTTCTCGTGTGTCGCATGGTATGTAAATTACAAAATATCACATGAACCTTTGTCGTAGCTTTAGACCAAAATATGTACAATATAATCCGCGTAAATCCGGCGCATGTCCCAGAATTAATACAATACGGTTGACTTTCGAACAAATACTTCAGATTTGCCGAAATAACTCTGCAACTTTAGATAAAGGGCGGCTTCTGTAGTTAGCTGTATCAACCCTGTGAGCTCGTAATTTAATTAGAATTTCTGAAATGGAATCTCACGAATGACTTTTGTTTCTGATGTATTCACTTGTTACGTAAAGCAAGCAACAAAATATTTGAATTTAACTGCTTTGTGGGAAGTTTGTCTAGAACAATTTATCGAACTGTTCGCTCCCTTGGCTCTACATATGCGCTGACCCTGTACTTTATTATTTGTTCGACTATTGAGAGGAATTAAATAAACGTCAGCGAAATGCTTCAACTTTTAATTACTTCTCCGTCTATGTCGGCTGGTTAAACTCGGGCTTAATTTTAAAATTTTTGATTAAATTTCGTTCCTACCCGTTTTAAATTTCGTTTATGTCACTTTGGGCGCTGAAGGATTTAAAATTTTGAGAATATCACATCGACTTTAAATTAAGCATTTTAATGTGTTATTAATTAAATCACGAAATCATATTACGGTCCCGTGTCCCACAATTATAAATAGTATTTTTTTGCGATTATAATTTTTGTTCCTATATTTTCTTCCTTTCTTTCTTTTATTTTTTTAAATAATCGTTGCCCCACACTAACATTTTACAAACACAAATCGTTCGGTCTGGGTGTTTGTGTATGTGCGATACACAAACACCCAGACCCGGAGAAATTTACCTGTAGATCATACAAATATTTGCTCCGTGTGAGGATCAAACTCACAACAGCTTTTCGTCTAAACTCAGTACGCTCGGAGTTTCGATTTGTATTCGCTTAATAGCAATAGGCCCGCCCTCTATTAGATAGGACCTAAAACATACAGGCGGAGTTTGGGTGTACATCATGTTATGACAAAAGTTACGGACTATTTTCTATGTTATAAAATTTTAAAAAACTACCTAGTGATCCTGAGCGCGACTGCTACGCTAGAGGTCCTAGGTTCGATTCCTAGGTCGAGCAGTGTTATCGTGTTTTTCTTAGAAATTCCCAGCATTAGCTCGGAGTATTGCCAGTATAGGGTCGCCCGCTATTACATTGGACCTAAACATACCGGCGAACTGTGGATGTATAGTACATATGTACATTAAGTACTCTACGTACAGTCGTGATAGTATGTCATGTTATTTTTTAAATAGCTTTCAATTGTTTAGAAGCTGTACCATAAAAAAAATCAGTTTGACCTAATCTTTGCCCAATTGTGTTACAGCAAAAAAAAATAACTCCCATCCAATGAGTCCACAGATAAAGCTTATATCTTCACAATGCATAATTAAGGTCGTATTTTGTTGAGTTTCTAAACGAATAGCTCGGCTCTCAGACGAGCACGTAAAGCGAAGTTGTAAAAATAGTGAATAGTCCAGGAGTCTGCGCGTGCTTCAGTGAATTCATACTTTACGTGATTCTGAGCTAAGAGCTCGCTACTAGAGAAAAATTACTTGTTGCGGCGTGTGCACACTGGCGCACATTTGTATCACTGATGTTCCAGCTTGTGTTATGCAACATCACTTGTAACGTGTAGCGTAACTCCATTTGTACGTTGAGATTTCAAGCAGATATAGGTTTGTTGGATTTCATAAGATTATTGCACCATTCTGAAATTATACAATTATATACTGGATTCGAACATCTGTTCTCCGGTCTGGTGCCAAGGACGCTTGAGCCAATTTTTTTAATGCCAATTATTCTTTATACTACGAGAAACTTCTATAACACAATTGGATAATCCCGTAGCGTTAACATTAACTTAAATAATGATGATTAGATGACCATCTAGTGCAGTGGATGAGCAATGGTCTTTCGTGAGTTCGATTCCTGACAGAAAAAAAAGGGGTTAATTACTAACCATTAGCCTAGCGGTCCTGATCGCGACTTTTACGATAGAGGTCCTGGGTTTGATTCCTAGGTCGAGCATGTCATGGTAATAAGTAGACTTGCCCCCTATTACATGGGGACCTAAACATACTGGCGAACTGTGGGTGTAGGTACATTAGTACGCCTGTGCCTAAACCTTCGGGGAATACAGGCATGATGGTATATTATGTAAAATTAATACTAAATAAATCGTACCGTAACCATAAACCGTTAAAATATCACACTGACTTTAATACCTCATTATGAACACCCTTTTTTAACAAAAAATATTCCAGACACTGCATTACCGCCTACATTTGATAATGCAATGCAGTATTTGACACAAATACCTATTTAATGGGAAACCGACCTTACACATTCAAAGTGCCCTCGATTCCTGATAGTGACCGCAATACTGGTGCAGGAATGTCACATCTCGACCTCACAGGCGTGATTGTCACAATCCAAACATTGACCGTCTTGTGTCCTGTGTGACCAAGCCTTTATGTAACTTCCCAAGACAATGCACAATGACATTGTCACAAGTTAGCTTAATTAAAAAAAAGTGGAGGTTTCGCTACAAGTTGCTGTGTTATAATTTTTTTGTTGTGTGGCAATACTTTTGTACTTAGTGTGAGTCAACCTAATATTTGACATTTCTTTTGTTACAGGTTCGGGGTGAGTGACCTATAAATGAGCAGACTTATTGGTGGTGGGTTTGTAGAATCTGTAATTTTTTTTGCCGACGAATGATTAAGAGGAAAGTGAAAAAACAAAAACTTGTAGGCAGTATTTTAATTTTGTACGAAGTGTGTGTTCATATTTCATTAACTTTTGTTGGCCTGTCTGATTTCTTTTTGAAAAGATTATTAAACTTGCATATCTTATGCTTTATTTTGATGATTTTAGGTACATATATCTAAAACTGATAAAATAAATAAAAAAAATGATTTTAGGCGCCGATTTCAAAGCTCTGGAAAAGATAAATTTATTAGGTTTCTAAAAAAGTATTTAAACCATCTTAAACATATATCCATCCAGTTATATACGAGTAAAGTAGTTCAATAAACGAAATGAATTCATAAAAAAAACACGAAAGAATCTTGGAAAATCTAAGTAATATTCTCAGAATTTGGAAGCTCACAAAATCTTCCCAAGAAAAACACTGCTACATAATACAAGCCCAAGTTTGAGTGTCGACATTGGGCGGTAAAAAGTGCCTATTGTCATAATACACCTAAAACAGCCCGAGCTGAATAAAGCCAACCGCTCGGTTGCCACTTTCATGAGACACTTCCACCATAAGAAATCCAATTTAACTTTGTCGCCGAACAAAATGTTCCAATAGAAATAATTTCGTCAAGGACTTCCAACAGCTGTACAATTCAATCAGTGTGGAGTCTTCTATTTTTTATCTTCCAAGTGTTTTTCTTTCAGAGTCGTAAAGTTGGTTAACGTTGTCAATACTCTTCACACTTGCGGTTAGTTAAAAAAGGCAATGAATCAAAATTAAAGTGATCATTCCAAATTATTTAAAAATCAGTCAAAAAACAAAATATGGACTACTAAGTATTAGCACGGTAGTTTTTAGATTGTTAGAACAGGACGCCACTATAAGGGCTAAAGCTATCACTCTCACACAAACTAAAAAAATATATATGATATGTTATAATATTATGAGTTCACTCATTACTGATGACATGCTAATGACAAGAAGTGATTCTTGTCGTTAGCATCCCGCTATAATAATAATGCATTTTACATTTATGACCGACTTTTTGAAGCTTATACGTTTTTGCTACGTTACGATTTGTGTGGACTTGTGGTCTTCTCGTTGCCGATTACGTAACATTTAAGAAATAAATACAAAGTACAGTGAGGTTTAAGTACAGTAGTACATTATTTTGTACTGAATAACAGAAGATGGTATTTCACTATTTCTTATAAGACATCTCTTCGATATTATGTATAAGATATCTCTTATTCAATGGACGGCTAATGAATAGCTATATGCTTCAAAGTAACCAGAAAAAGAAACAAATATTGGCCAACAACAATGAGCCTATTAAATTGATGTAATCAAAGCAAACAAATTATATTATTTAAATTAAAAAAATATCGAACATAATATGGAGTGCTTGAACGTGCCTCTCAACTACATTTCCAAATCACCACGAAGTAAGGCACGATTAAGTACTATTATTTCTCGTTATAAAATCATAGGATAATTCTCACGTGGGAGAGCCATGCTTCGGCACGAATGGGCCGGCTCGACTGGAGTGATACCACGGCCTCACAGAAAACCGGTGTGAAACAACGCTTGCGTTGTGTTTCGCCGAGTGAAGGAGGTTACCGGAGGCCCAAACCCTTTTAAAAGGCGGGCAACGCACTTGCGACTCCTCTGGTGTTGCGGGTGTCCATGGGCGGCGGTTATCGCTTACCATCAGGTGATCCGTTTGCTCGTTTGCCCTCCTATCTCATTAAAAAAAATAGGAATAACTTAGAGCAGTCCCTTCCTTCGGTAGATTGTTGCCACAGACAAAAAATAAAAAAATATAACAACCTTTTAAAAAAGGAATCTATCCGTTACCTACACGTTATATTTTCTAAGTTAAAATAAATTGCTTCTGCATTTTTTCCCGGGAATCGTTATCGCGGTCGGGATTGTGTGACGTGACTCCGTAGCGCATTTCACTTGCAGGTGTACCGTAACCAGCCGGTGTACTCGGAGCATTCCGGGACACGTTCGACAAAATCATATTTTACGTGATTCTATTTTACTGTTACGAAAGACTTTGTAACTTTTATCTTGTATGACTATTTTTAAATGGAATTGAGAGAATAACGTTAAGGGAGTCCAGCTTAAAGGTAATACGAGGGACGAGTTTTACTCCTACCGAATTTGTATGTCAATAATATAAATTAAAAAACCCCCGTGGCATAAACTCATGGTTATTAACATAACATACCATCACGCCTGTATTCCCCGAAGGGTTAGGCAGAGGCGTACTAATGTACACCCACAGTTCGCCGGTATGTTTAGATCCCATGTAATAGGTGGCGAGCCTATTGCCATTAACCGGGCACAAATTCCTAACTCCGAGCTGCTACTGGGAATTTCATAGAAAAACCCAATAACACTTTGCTCGAGAATATTTTTAAGGAACAACTAGGGTTCTAAATATAAATTAATTCTAGAGCAATTGCTTAAGATGGCCTTCTTAGGCGCACAAGCAATATTCACCTTTACTGATTCTCTTAATTTAAGCTACCTTTTTGGTTACGACAGGTTGGCAACTTGGCAATATTACCGTTACCCAGTAGATACATTTTCGCCTGAATATAGTTTAAATTACAGCAAATTTGATTTATTCAAATTAAGCTCACGGTTCGTCGACGGCAAACGTTATCAAAGCGTCTCTTTGACTTGGTCAACCGCCCGGCTCTGCCCGAGATTTGATGAGAACTTCCTAAACTGTTTCGCTCCGTTGACTTTTACAGTGACCTTGCTGGGTCTAGAGTTCTTACCATTGGTTATACCATGGCAAATGTAAAGTGAAAGTGACAACTTTTCTTAAAGGTACATCTTCAGTCCAATGTTATATGGTGTGAACACAGAACTAGCTTCAAAGTGCTACTGACAATTTTATAGAAAGACCCTATAGTTGATTTTGGTTGACCTAGAAATTAAACTCAAAAGCTGTTGTTGGTTTAAAGAAAGTCTAAAAGCTGCAGGTAACAGAGTTGTGATTCAGTACACGGCGCATATCTAGAATCACACGAGTTATTATTATTGCTGCAGTACTTTTATGAGGCGCTTGCATGACAGTGTCATCTACATTGAAATAGATTTTCATAATAAAACATAACGTTTAATCACGCTTGAATTCTCCGAAGAGTTAGACTGAGGCTTAGTCACTAATGTACACCCACAGTTCGCCGATATGTTCAGGTCCCATGTAATAGGGGCCGAGCCTATTGCCAATAATCGGGCACAAATCCCAAAATATGATAGATCTTGTGTACTACAACAAGGTAAAAAGGCAGGATAGCCTCTTAATATGACCGTTGGACGGTCAAATCGTAGGTCTCAAGTTCAAATCCACGTACCTCTGTCTTGTCGTAATCATGTGCGTATTTAATATATTTATAGTAATTAATTATCACTTGCATGTCTGAGAGATTTTCTCGACGGCGTGTGAAGTCCACTAACCTCCACTAAGCCCGCGAGTTGGACTTTAACCTAATCCTAATCTCATGCTGAAAGAAGACCCATGCCCAGCAGAGGGACGCATATGATGATGACAATAAGGTACCTAAGTTTAAGTTCTTATGAAAATGTCAATGATTATGATTTAATATTTCATTTTGTTACTAATAATATAGTTGTAGTCTGACACTTGAGAAGCCAACAGTAAGGGCTGTACTACATTCGTCACGGTTTCATTAGTTCAATTTGTATGAAATAATATCTACTACCACATTTGCAAGGAGTAACGGTAATTTAACCGTTCACATGACAAAGACAATTATTGGGGAACGCGGTTACAAGTACATATGTGTAAGTAAATAGATAATTTGAATGCTAAGATTAGACATACCATCACGCTTATATTCTATGAAGGGTTAGGCAGCGGTGTACTAATGTACACCCACACTTCACGGGTATCTTTGTCCTATGTAATAAAAAGGTAATATGAATTTGCAAAATTTGTGACTGATAGAAACAAGATAAAAATAGGTACTGGATCTTTATCTAGTTTGTAGCTGTTTCTCTATTCTTTCTTTATTTACTTACTAGGTGTCATATCATCATATCAAGAAATGATATAATACTATATTTATAATGTCATTGATATCAAGACAGAACATAATATACCAAATCTTAAGTTAGATCTCAGTAACATACCGACAGACAGATAGCAATTTTATGTAAATTATTTTGCTAATAAATATTACGTATTTACACACATTGGTTAGTTACAATTTTATCATATTATTATTCTCATTTATTATCTTAACTTACATATTAAATACATTTTTAAATATTTTTATAAAAAATTGAAAAACATTTAAAAATATAAAAAATAGTAGCCCACCGGTATCGGGAGCAGGGTCCAAGCTACCGGTGGTCAGGGCCCCAGAGAGAGGAACCTCCTAACAATGCGGGTCGTGTCCAGAAGTACTGCCTTCTGCATCAAGCCCTTGATCCAGCCATCCAATGAGAGCTTCCTTAGGTGTTGGTCGAGGCTCTTGGCTATTAAGCCATTGGCTGACACAACGATTGGAACAATGATTGCTGAATCCACCTCCCACATGTCGACAACCTCGTGTGCCAAATCTAGATACTTTATTTCTTTTTCTTTTTCGGCTCTCACGAGGTTCTCGTCATGCGGGACGGTGATGTCAACAATCACTGCTCGACGCCCTAAGCGATCTATAACCACGATATCGGGCTTATTTGCAAGAATAGTCCTATCAGTGATGATATAGATCGGTCCCAATACAATGTAGTAGAACCATTTTCGAGAACTGGGTCGGGCACATACTTGTAGTACGGTACCTCCGATTCCACAAGATTGTATCTCAAGGCAAGTTGCTGATGGATAATCCTGGCTACCAGGTTATGTCTGTGCAAGTACTCGCCGTTAGCTAGACGCGAACAACCAGAGATAATATGTCGGATAGATTCTCCCGGGCGGTGGCATACCCGACATATGTCAACCGTACCATATTACCGTACTAAATAGTTCATTAAAGAAGGATGGAGTACAAAGAGTTTTTAACGTTGTCTAGGTATGTGGCCCCTGGCTAAGACTAGTCCGTGTCTGATTCTACTACAACTACTTAGTCTATGTCTTTATGGAAATTTTATGCGCTCGTTCTGTTTTTTTTTTCTTATCTTCGCCGCGGAGACTTTCTGACCGAGATGTTAACGGAGGTAATTAAATAAATTAAATATAAATGAGTTGAGTTTTTATCTTTTTATTTTGTTTCCTTTGGAATGGACAGTGGTTTTTTAGGTTATTTTTAATAAAATATAAATTCTATAGTAAAAAATCTTTCATGATATAAATGACATTTGTGTTCCTGCAGTATCAAACCAAAAAATCATTTCCTTCTCCCATAAGATTATTTAAAAAGTAATTATTCGCTTATAAATCGAGATAACGTCGAGTTTAATTAGTAACTTATAAAATTTCGTTATCAAATCGAATTACCGAAATTGGTTAATTAAATTATAAAGGATTTCAGTGTTTACAGCGGGAAATGCTCGTTCGGTTCCGGCAAAGAAGTAGCCAGCCCTTTCTCCTCTTGGGGATGTAAAAGGTTTCCCTAATGTTGTGACTGAATCTATAATGATTTAACGTCATTATTTGAGACGGTCTCTTGGCTCTGATGCTCACAAGTCGGTTCTGGGTTCAATTCCCTAGTGGAGTAAAGTGTCATCGACATTTTCGTTAGAAAATTCTTAGTTATCAAACCAAATCCAAATCAAGGAGTAACCAGGGGCAGGCTCGCTGCTTATTACACCGTACTGAATTACATGGCTGAATTTTAGGTAAACACATCTGCCTACAGCCGAAATGATTTCGTTTACCGAAATGTCTAAATTGTCTTAACTTAAAATGTTCCACTGAAACATTATCTTCAGAACCTACAAAGTAAACGTAATACTTGTCAAAGGTACAGCGATAGTTTGTACAAGTTAATTCGTTCCCTATAACTTAGTTTAATTTGAACTAGTCAAACGCAGTTTCCTCACTTAGCTGGCAGCGTTTAATTATTGCTGCAAGACTTCGCTAATTTGATACTATGAGGCATCTCTATATTGTGCTCGGCGAACTGTGAATTGATGTTGAAATTCAACTTAAGAGTATTGAAATTAAAGTTGCTTGGCGTTTTGGGGGTGATAATATTTGTATTGTCTGCCATTTACCTTGATTGTAAAAAGTCTATTTACCGGAGCCCATATTGATTTCTTAAAATTAAGATTTGAGAATTATTTCATATTTTATAAAATATACGGTGAATTGTGAATTGGTGTTGAAATTCAACTTAGGAGTATTAAAATAAAACTTGTTTGGCGATTTGGGTGGTGATAATATTTGTATTGTCTGCCATATAGCTTGAAAATATTCTGTAAAATCTCTTCTTATTAACAAAAAATATTCTTTTATTTTAAAGGAAGGTTTAGGGATTATTTTAAATATTATTATTTTAAAAGAAGTGTTCTGCGTGAATTGGTTCTGAAATTTAATATATGAGTAGGTATTGATATAGTTGGTTGACATAAGTATCTACATTTATTATACATAGAAGTAATGTTTTTCTTTGGCATGAAAATATGTTGTGGAGACACTTTAAGTGGTATTTAAGTAATTTTATTTTTCAGTTATTGAAAGATTTGATAGCCTAGTGATATGACCATTGGACTGCCAAGTCAAAGGTTTCGAGTTCAAATCCAAGGCACGCACCTCTGACTTTTCGAAGTTATGTGCGTTTAATAGTTAATTATCACGCGCTTAAACGGTGAAGGAAAACATCGTGAGGAAACCTGCACGTCTGAGGGATTTTCTCGACCGCGTGTGAAGTCTGCCAAGCCGCATTAGGCTAGCGTGGTGGACTATAGCCTAATCCCTCTCATTGTGAGAGGAGACCCTTGCCCAGCAGTGGGACATATAATGGGTTGATTATGTTATGAAAGATTTATTTAGTAGCTTTTAGAAGATACTTGTCCACATGATTCTTCTAGATAATTGTGCTTTGTTAAGATGCATATGGTTAAGCAATAAATATCCTGATATATTATAATACCGGTCAAACATATACCATAAATAATATAAAAAAGCTGCAGGAAATGTTTATTATGGCTTAAAAAAAATCTCAGCCTATGTAGCAATTTTTTGATGAAATAATTATAATATAAAAGGTGTTTCTTATTTAATTTATATTTCTAAAATAAATATTTTTAGGTTCTAGGTAATAGTGTGTTTTGCTAATGCAAAATAGCAATTTAAGCCATCGTAGCAAGAGTTACGGAATTCGTAGCAAGCTCGTAGCACCCTCGTAGCAGTTATACTGTAGCCGGAATATTACTTGGCGTATTTCAATATTGTAGTACAGATAGTTCAACTCAGTTGTGCGCGCGGCCCTATGTGTGCGTGGGCTTGTAAATATACAACTTTCATTCGTGTGGCAGTGACGCGGCAGTGGACGACGACTGCCGCACAACTGAGTTGAACTATCTGTAACTAACTGTAGTTTAGTCTTACATTTCATAAGCAAATAGGTATGAATTCTTCGACATTAGTGATGGGATATTACTATTACTGATAAGAGCAATCTTTAGGTACGAATAGCTTATGTTGTGTTCCGATTTTGAGCAATGGAGGCTGAACAACGGTAACTGCTTACCATCAGGCGGGCTGTAATTTGTTTGCCACTTCAGTGGTTAAAAAAAGAATATCCATTAGTGGCTCATATGTATATTAAAACCATAGGATTTGTTTTGTTACCTCGTCTTTATGTGGCCATATAAACCAGGGAGGCCAGTTTAACGACAGCAGATGTGCTCGAGATGGCTAATTAGTGTTTTATGGATAATTACATCCGGATAGCGAGTGAAGTACCATTACATAATATCACTCCTGCTTTCTTTTATGGGTGAGGCAGAGGTGAACCAGACAATTATCCGGTATTTAAGATACTTATAAATTCGATTTCAAATTTGAACTTGCATACTTCCATTGTAATGCACTCAGGCAATGTTCTAATTTGACATATTTAAGGCTGATCGTTTCGCTGAGCCCGCTAAATTCAAATTACAATTGGTTTTTCGCAATTTGTAGGTCTATAACACATTCTAGATTCCTAGCTGTAGTAATAGCGCCCTTAGCTATACAATATTCACAACTGAGAATTAAAACCTTTGCTTGTAAATCGTTATTGTAGCTAAAAGTAGTGTCAATCGTAAATTTTGGCTAAAATTGACGATTGACCCTACTTTTAGCTTCTGTAACGTTTATTAAGCAAAGTTTTTAATGCTCCGTTGTGAATATTGTATAGCGAAAGTAACTGTATTAGTCTATAAAACTATTTTTCCGTATTCGAGAAATCTTCAGAAACAGTATAAAGTGACGTCACGAAATACGCTATTTACTGATAGTGTATCGATACGCAGACATAAAACACATAACCGTACAGAGAGTCAACAATAATAAATAAAAACTCTCATATCGAAAAGACAGTGCGCGGTATGGTCACGAGATATGCGTTTATTGTGTAACTTTCGGTATTTTTTCGACCTCATCACTATTCATTCGTAATATATAGTTTACAGTTTAGTTTTTTTTATGGGATAGGGGGGCAAACGAGCAGACGGATCACCTGATGGTAAGCGATAACCACCGCCCATGGACAGCCGCAACACCAGAGGAGTCACAAGTGCGTTGACCGCCTTTTAAAAGGGTTTGGGCCTCTGTGTTTCTTAGTGATTTACCTTTTAGTGATGAGGGTCTATTTATAAAAAAAAATGTCTTATCATAGACCAGAAACTGTTTGGCAGTAATGCGGCACTTGAGGCATCACGCGTCGCAATCAACTCATCGTCATTTTACGTATTTATTAATTTAATATGACCATGTGACTAAAATAGTTGTTGACCTCCCTAAGTAATGGTTGAGCTACACAATAACTGATGTAAGCGTGAATCCCCAAATGTCCAAATTCAGGATAGTTAACTCAAAGCTTCTATGGCTCTTTCTTCACAAGGCTAATTCAGATATAACATTGTAAAACTCAGATATCTAATAATACTAATACTCTCTGGAAGTGGAAGAAAAGTACCCATGATTCTCTGAGTTCTTTGAACGGTATCGTGAGCTAGGAAAAACTGGAGCCATCTATTTAAAAAAATTAAAACATTGCTATAAAAGTTTCCATAATAGATCTTTTTACATAAATAAATATCATAAATGTAATTTTAGGTCATAATTATAATTTTACAGTGAAAGGTTTATCATTGTGGAAACTAATATGAGTAATCTTGCAGTATGTGGGTGTACTATACATAAATTATTATTTATGCATTACAGGTAATTTGAACCTCGTTAATAATAATGTCACAATATATTCGTCATAGTAAAATTAGTCATACAACTTAATATATATAATTCCTTCTATATACGTACGAGTATTTCTACGATAGTTATCTATGTAGGTAATTATCGAAAGACTATAATAGCGGTACCTGCATCATTAACTATGTCGCATAATTACAATTATTTTGTAACAAGTATACATATACCATCACGCCCGTATTCCCCGAAGGATAAGGCAGAGGCGTACTAATGTACATCAACAGTTCGCCGGTATGTTTAGGTCCCGTGTAATAGGGGATTATCTATCTAGGATTATCTATCCCAGCCTATTGCAATTAACCGGACACAAATTCTAAACTCCGAGCTGCTGCTGAGAATTTCATTGAAAAACCCAATAACGGGACCTATAGCGTAGCAGTCGCGCTCAGGACACGAAAGACAAAAAATAGAAAGAAAACCGAAAGTAGGAAAGTCTAGTCCAAGATGATGGAAAAAAAATCTATAAATTTCCGAGATCTGTTTACAAACATACCGTGAAAAACCACTGCATACGGTGAAACGCAGCTTTACCATGTAGATCTTTTGATTAGGTAGCGTTATGATATAAAAGACTCTTACTCCACAACGCATTCATAATTAACATAAAAAGAGTCGTTGCCTCAGCCTTAGTTTTTGATGTACGTATTCTACTTAGAAAACTAAAAGCTTTTATATAGGTATATTAGACGAGAATTTGTGTTTGTATAAGTCCATGATTCAGGAAAATTTCTAGTATCGGAGTCAATAGATATTGACGCCGACACTAGAAATTGATGATATATTGATTATATTACCTGCGAGTTGTCATTTAAGCTTTAAAGTTGTTAACTCATTTGCCCAGTAATTTCTGGTTACATTTCCCTTCAAATTGGAACACAATAATATTAGCACTTTATTCCTTAACGGCAGAATATTTGACTGAGGTACCAAACCACACGAACTTAGCAGAGTAATATAATAAAAATAATAAATTTGTATAACGGCATAAATAGTGTTACACTGAACATTATTGAAGCTCTAGGCTGACTCCTGAGCTAGGTGATAACCTGTGTTACTTGAGTACTACAAATACATTTTCCTCGAAACCCGTGGATTTCCCAGCCCCAAGTTACGATGATGTTTGGATGACATTACCTAGCGACAGGCCCGCTGATAGCGGGACGGCACTCTCATCATTTCCTTCGGGCCATATTCATCCGATCGAACGGGCGAGAGAGGGCCGCGGGCGAGCGGGGGAGGGGCGGCAATAACCTCTGAGTGCGTGCTTCCTCGAGAGGTATTGCATTTGTTGCTCTTAATACAAACATTATACGACGGTATCTGTTCCGCATAAAAAAGATTAAAATGCGATTGTTTATGGCTTTATAGGGTACCATATCGGTTATGGATCGTTCTAGAACAAAGCCTGGGTAGGTACATTTTCAGTAAAGAGTTTTGCATAAAAACTTTTAGATCATATTTGTTTCAAGTCTTGTTTATGTTAACGCGGCATTTGTTTTTCAGAGTTGATTTAAACTTTATGTATCTTTTGCCAAAATAAGAGAGGAATAGGATTTTCAACTGTATCTATTATATTTTGTAGTAAAGTCGCAGCGACTTAACTACGATAAATAACTCCAAACCGACAAATTATGACTGGCGACAAAACCTGCCTCATATATTATGCTATAATTAAACAAGCGTTAATAAAAACAATGTCACTACACTTGTAACGGATAAAATGAAGCCTACGCGGAAATAAATCATACCCGCCTGTTCCAACGAAGGAACAAAAAAAAACATTAAAAAAACGCCACCGAGAGCCGACGTGTCGAAAATATTAAAACTTCAACATTTGAATTCTTTATGATCGGTAAAAAGAAAGATTTGAATCACAAATGCGTTCGAATTTTAATCAAACAAGCAGTCAAATGGTTGCAGATTTAGACTTATTGTTATGTTTTACAATATTTTACGCTTCGCTTACTCTGGAAGGCAGGTTTAGCGAAGATGATTGGAAAATTGTAGGAGTATAAATAATATATAAATATAAATGTTTATGAATATGTAAACGGAATTGTTGCCATATAGGTATAAGGCTTTTCCTCTATGTAGTTAATACACAGAAATCATGCACAAACAAGTTGTAGCAGCCACTAGTAGCAATTACTCGGGCCGCTTATGATAAGTAAATATTGCATAAATATATTTTTTTATGCTTATCGTGCGGTGAAATCCAACCAATCCATGAAACCTTTGTGGGATATTCAGAATAACTTACCAAATATTGACTGCGATCATACATTTATTGAGACTGTTATAAATAGAAAAAAGCATACTTTATTTTCTTTTAAAATAGAGTTGCGGTGCCGTGCTGGTGGATCGAACAAAAATTTTCTTAAAATTAAAATCTTTCATACCTCGTCTTTACATTAACAAACACAACAATCAAAGAATTATATGATTTGGTGCAATCGTTCCAAAGTTATGCGGGTACATACATTTTGGTGATTCATTTTTATTTTTATACATACATACATATCATCACAGCTGTATTCCCCGAAGGGCCAGGCAGAGGTGTACTACGGTACACATACAGTTCGCCGGTATGTTTAGGTCCAATGTAAAGTGGGCGAACCTATTGCTATTAACCTCCTGAAAATTTCATAGAAAAGCCCAATAACACTTTGCTCTACTTGGGAATCAAATCCAGGACCTCTAGCGTAGCAGTCGCACTTGGGACTAACGAGGCAGTATTTATATAGATACATAAAAAATATGAAAGGTTTTCACATTAAATGAAATTGTAATAAGTAACGTCAAACATTGCTTCATTAAAACTGCTTCATTAGCCAAGTGGTCCTGAGCGTGACTGCTACGCTAGAGGTCCTGGGTTCGATTCCCAGGTCGAGCAAAGTGTTATTGGGTTTTTCTATGAAATTCCCAGTAGCAGCTCGGAGTTAGGAATTTGTGCCCGGTTAATGGCAATAGGCTCGCCCCCTATTACATGGGACCTAAACATACCGGCGAACTGTGGGTGTACATTAGTACGCCTCTGCCTAACCCTTCGGGGAATACAGGCGTGATGGTATGTTATGTTAACGTCAAACAAAATGATTCGAAATCGACTAAGAAAAATATTCAAAGTATTTATATAGTATTAAAGGGGTTTACTCCAAGTTCCACCTATACAAACAAGCCCAACCAACAAGGTTCTTGTAAGAAATACAATTTAACTTCCTCGTGAACACAAAATGTTTCATTTGAAAGCATTTCCTGAAGGATTGTAACAAATTGAATCTCACGCCGGCTCAATCCTTTATTTCATCGCCTGCCTTTAATGCAAAGAAAAGATTATTAATCGAAAATTTTCCATCTTACTTGAGGTGTTTAGTACCATCTGTTTGGATTTGTCAAAGCCGAGGCTTACGGGCGTTAAATGATTTGTTTGTTTGTTATTTTCTTGTGATTGACGTAAGGTAACTGCAAGGGCGTAGCTAGAGGAGTGGGTAGTATTCACTCTAGAAATAAACATAACATGCCATTACACGTGTATTTCCGGTAGGGTTAGGGCATATGTCTACAAATGTACACCAACAATTCGCCTGTATGTTTAGGTCCTATGTAATAGGGGACGAGCCTATTGCCATTAACCAGGCAAAACTACATACTTTGATGAGCTATTGAGTTTTTTTTATAGGCTTACGCTTGATCGGTAGTTCGCCTGATGATAAGCGATACCGTGATCTACGACGGAGCGCGCTTGCCTAGAAGAAACCGATTCACTTGTGATTTAAAGACACCCAGATTATATCTATCGGACAAGACCCACTCAAAAACGCATTCCACATTTCGGCGGCATTTTATAGAAAAACCCAAGGACACTTTGATCGATTGGGGAATCGAACACAGGACCACTAGCGTAGCAGTCTCGTTTGGGACTAACGAGGCAGTTTAGAAATGTCTTTAGAAAAATCGACATTTTTGACGAATTAATTACGAAATCCTCTCATTAAATTACTTTGGTTAGTTCAACTCTTGGACTATGAAACAATCCACGTAACGCAGGGACTTCGAAAAAATACTGTTAACAGACACAAAGGACACCCAGACTCGAAATAAATATCCGTAGAACACACAAATATTTGCTTCGGGTGGTAATCGAACCCATAACACCAACTGCTATACCAAGTGTGTAGTCAAGTTCTAATACAAGTACATTAGTGAACCAGTTGCAAAATTCAGTTCAACAACATTTCATACAGTTCAGGCAATTCAGATTACCGACTACAACAAATATGCCCGGACTGGGATGATATAAATGGGCAAACAAAGCAGACTGCCCAAGGGCCCTATACAGTTGTAAACACATAAAATCAAACGCGATAATTTAGATGAACGAGTTATTTTGACAGCGGACCTATTTCCCGAAGAGTTATGAACGTACGACTCAGCTGATTCGTTTCTGGGTAAGGTCTTCAGGGATTTAGCGTGACGATTATTTTGTTTAATAAACTTGTCTTTGAATTTGCAGGAACGAAGTTTTTTGGTAATGTGGAATATTGTTTCTAAGAATTACGGAGTTGTTTAAAGTGAAAAGTTGGCCATGAGAATCTCCGCAGATTACGAAGCAGATTATGAAGCGTCGGTAGCCTAATGGCTAGGGCGTTGGACTTGCGATCATGTGGTTGCCGGTTCGATACCCACCCATTGCACTACCAACGTGAACCCACTCGTAACACAAGCATTTTAGCTTAGCACGAGGGTTTAACAAGAATACTAGTAATGTGCGACCGAAATTGCTAGTAAGCTTGTTAAAAAAAAATTACTTCAACCCTTTTATTCGATTGAAAAACATTAAAAGAGAATGAAGTTTTCAATGTGTATGCAGTTTTTGCCTAGGTATTTTTTTAATATATTATTATTGATATTTTATAAAACATTCCTTTATAAATTTATAAAATGTTTACTTCGTCGATTAATTAAGATTAATTACCACCTTATTCATAAAAAATATAAACGTTTTATAAAGCTTCCATAGCTATAATGTGTGATTTTCTGTGACAGGAAAATGAAGATAAAAGATATTATAACTATAAGATCTAATAGATTTGGGGGTACAAATAACAATTGGTTGAACGCTCTGATTGTCAATTATTATTCGCGTCAACTCAACTAATAATGAATTCTGAATTAGATTAGTTTACCAGATATCACACCGCCGCACTTGTTCCGCGTGACACAGGTTGGAATTCCTTATTGCAAATAACTAAATACCAGGGGCATGTTATATTTCGCAATTCCCCACAACGGCCAAACTACGTAATAATATTGTGCTCGGCCCGCATTCGGGGTAGAATCATCGATAGTCATTATCGGAAAAGCGGGTTTAAGAGCCGTCCCAGCCCCAGCGGGACCTTTACGGAGGTCTCATCCCGACGCGTTCGATAACTATGCTAATGTTATTTGCGCCAGTGGGTTTGAAAACGACGGCATCCACTAACTTGGCATTCCCAAGAACACAGGGCTGCCTAAAGGTAAGGTTTCAGAATGAAACATCTTACTTTATGACCGGTAATACCATATTGAGAAAAGATTTGCTATTTACCCAGCGTAGAGGAGCCCTGCGGCCATATTAGCAATAGTTACCGATCACTACGACTAATCCACGAACGTAAGTTCTGATAGCATCGCTTAGTGTCCCAGGGCGAGTATCAGGATGGCTCATTTACATTACGCTGTCCCACACGTGTGAGATTTCGCTAACGACTTTCATGAGTCTGAGAATCGTTTGGAATATTCGAACTACTCGTAGAGCTGCAACATTTTAATTTTAAATATTTCAGCAACTGTATTGGTGAATTGTAAGATTATATCGATTCTAGTTGTCTCAAGAGAGACAAGGTGAGATGGAGGTGTCTATGTAAAGCTCCATTAGATCAATACTGGGAACAAGGTGAATGTATAAATCTGTTTGTGATTGGTTAAACGAGCGGTCGTTTACATGAGTCGTTTGTGAATTCGTAGGTGTAATCGCGAGCGGCGCGTGGTGGGCGTTTAAGCGTATAATGTAAATGAGCCATTACATCGGCGTCCGTGCAATTGAAGGCATCGGCAAATGAAGCACGCTTAATGACGTGCACGTGTCGGACACCTGACGTGCCTGTAACAACATCGCTTATTATAATACATTAAGTATTAAGTACATTTTGCATAGCCGTACCATCAAGATTTGCGTATTAATACTTAATTGTTCGTATGAATAAATAAAATTAATAAAGCTTACATATTACGAGATGCAAGCATTATATTCATAACAATGTAATGCATAAAAGAAAAGTAACTTTAGACATTTTTGAACCAAACTTAGACAAACGTACATGCGTGCCTTGAATTCATACTCGAAATTTTTGACTTGGGAGTCCAACGGTCATATGACTCCACGTGTTTCTATGGTAATGCTACTAAAACATAGTAACGGGTTTTTGAAAACAACATTGTATTCCTTTTTCAGTGGCCAACAAACAACATACATAAAGAAAATGCTGTGTAGTAATAAAACACGAACATTAACTGTATCAGGAACAATAGTAATCAATTTAAATGTATCAAAGCGAAACAATAAAACAGTTCAGCATGCCTAAGCATTGTGTGTGGAATAATAAAAGAGTGCCCATCTGTACCGTTTATGTCCCACGTACCGCGCACTATTCAGTAGATCGAAAAAGTTTTCCAATAGCTGAGTCTGATGATAGAAAATAGTTGGCTACGGGTACCTGCGATGTTATTTTATTGCAGTCACCACACATAGACTATGGACTCCTGGTACTGCAGCAATTATTTTATCTGTATTAGTTAAAAGTTAGTTAGTAAGTGTTGGCAATACAGTTGATACGCATGCTATAAATATATTTATAGCATAACTAGCTTCTGCCCGCGGCTTCACTCGCATGAAGCTCAAAAACCAACAGTGATGATCTCTTCTTAGTATGGGTCTCTATACATTTGAAATGTCAAGCTGTATCTCAGGTTCCGTTTAATTATATGAGATAAGAAGTACCTATACCAGTTTTTAACTAGGAGCACATACTTTCTAACAATGATAACAAAATTAATATCTATTCAGTAGTTTTTAGCGCCAACCCGTAACAAACAGACAAACAAACAAGAATTTTAAAAATCACATTTTTGGGTTCGGAAACGTTTATAGATATACCCTAACCCACTTGTTTTATTTAAATATCTTCAATGTACAGACACAGCTTTTTTACAATTTTATAATAGTAGAGATAACAGACTATTACGTAATCGCCTGTATTCCCCGAAGTGTTGGTCATTTGGTATAGTCAGCTCTTACTTGCTGTGGCAATTCCTTTTTTTATTTAAAAGTAATGAATAGATCTTGACAACAAACTGCATCATTTTCAGCAACTATTTAAAACAAAGTTGTAAAATATTGTAATCTGATTTGATATATTTTTTAATAATACTATCTATGGAGTTAGTTGCCGGCTCTTCTCCATAAGACCCACTTTTTGGAACCGTGCAACTAGTTTGACTTTTCAAAAGTCTATTTTAATGGTCTATATATATTGAGACAAAACATTTTGACTTTGACTTTACGATTACGATTAGCCTATTGTGTCCCACTGCTGGGCAAAGGCCTCCCCCTCATGTCTCCATCTATCACGATCTTGTGCTATTAGGACCCAATCTGCACTTTGACTTTGTTAAAGAAAATTTCAATAACACTTTCCTTAAGCTGGGAATTGAATCAGGATTTCTAGACAGACCTATATTATCTTTTTTTTAAATAACATTAAAGAAGAACACTATTTTAGGTAAGCACTTTTAAATAGTTACCCACCTAAGTACCTTTATAATTATAATATTTTTCTAATTATACCTAAAAATAATCGCATGTATGAGAGCTGACCACTTGTTAGAGCAAGTCTCGACTAATTTGGCTGATGTTTCTTGCTATGATCGTAATTGTCAGGACAAGATTTGTATGAAAAGTTGTATTATTTTGGAAATCCGCTAGAAATCTCGAATCTCTTCGGAAATTTCGATGGAACAAATTAGTTATTACTTAATAATTATTCGAGGATGTGCACGGGTCGCTAGTTTTTTATAAATGGGTCTAAATAATTTTAATCACATCAAACATCATGGCTAGGAGACAATCTTAAATGGTAGTCAGAGGCCTAAAAAAATCGGACATTCAGTGATCATTCTTCGAATATCGGTATTGCCCAGGAATTGGGTTGCGGAGGTCTGATGGCAGTCGCTTCGTGTAAAATACTGATATTTAGGCGCAACTGGTAAGACTAGAAAAAACGACACAGAGGATGGTGATCTGTAAGGTTAATATTTTCTGATATTTTTTTCTCAAAAATAATTAGCAAGCCCGAATATATAAATTTCATAATTATACCGCTTGAAAAAACTTTTATCAAAGTTAATGTAATGTTAATGAGGTTATGGTCCTTCTAAATACTTCAACTCGCCTGGTGTCTGTTACTCGTTAGAGGGACTTGAAAGAACCAGGCGTTGACAACCCTATTAGATTACGTTTTTCAAACTTTTGTATGGGTTTAAAAGTAAACGATGTTAGGGTTGGCGCTTCGTGTGATCTTTTAAAATATTATTAAATTTTGTGGCAAGTCAACAATAGGGTTGGTCTGAAGTCATAAAATGACGGAGGAGTTCTTTGTTTCAGTGGCTTGAGGAGGCCCAACAAATGCAAATTCTCATTTTAATTTAATGAATGGTTTAGATACAATGCATTATTTATTTTATTAAAGAGCATGACGGTTGAAAATTACTAAACACGATTTGATCGCTGAGAATTTTGAATACTCATTTACAATTTTATTTAGGTAGTTATTTTAATTGTCCCAAATTTTAAGGCGCTGCACAGAAACATCTTTGGTATTAGTCCTTTGGATTATTTCCAGAATCTCGGAACATCAACCACACCACAGTATACTTGTGATCTCGCTCCAGAGGGAATACTCGGTTCCCTCCGCCAATATTACGTGCCACGTATGAATGGAATATTTATCAATGTGGGATATAGATGGGTAAGATTTTATAAGATTTCGGGGTAACGTGTAAACCCTCTTCAATTGCTTGGGGAAATGGAAAGTAATGGGGTATTTTTATGAATTGATCTTTATTAATGTATCATTCATAAATGTATTTAAAACTTATTGGAGAATATAGGTTTATAAACGATCATATTTTACAGCCTCATTCTTCTCGTGGCCACCCAAGGGGCTATTAAACGTGAGATCCTGGGTTCGATACACGGATCATGTGTGCTATTTATGTTTTAAAATTTTCAGCAGCTATATACCTTTAAAGACTACATTTATTCTTGTGAAGGGTGGATATCGTTCAATATAAGTTTGCCACCTCTGTGGGGAATACAGGCGTGACGGTATGGTAAGATTTTATTTGAATGCTTTTTTACAGTAGCAATGCTGTAGTTATGTTTGATTTTATATATAAGTGACAAAATACATAATATTAAGTATTGGAATTATTATAATAAATTATTCTAAAAGTACAACAAGGAGCTTTAAGAAAATAATACGGAGCTTTAAACTCCCAACATGTTTAGCAAAATCATCAAGTAAAAATTAAGATTTCCAGATAGGATTTTGTCTACCAAGCTTAAAACTAAACAAAAGGCGGTCAGTTGATTAGCAGAAATAACATTGGTCGAAAAACATTAGCAGTATAGACCACGTTACCATTTAGATCGGATCACCCCAATCGGCTTGTTCAGCACGCTGTGCTATGCATACAAAGGAAGCTGAGGCATTGCCCTATATACGCATACCTCGCCCTAACCTTATGGCTTCGCACTATTGAACTTTCTACCTCTTTTTACCCGACTGCCAAGGAAGAGTTAGGTTTTTCGTGCTCCTTATCTTGTATGTACACACATCAAAAAAAGTTTGCGTAAGCTGATATAATTTTTTAAATTGAACTTTATCAAGAAAAAATATTTGTTGTGTGTTTTCTTTAAATAGAAATGCCCTGTTTGAAAATAAAAAGTTTTATTTTTTAATTTCAAACAGGGTTTCAAACACTATGAAAAAAATTGAGTAATTAATCATTATGTAATTGTAGAATATTTCGATTTTTCAAAGTGATCGCAAACTTTTTTGATGTGTGTATGTTTTTCTATGCAGCAGCATAGAGGAACGACAAACAAGTTCTTGTACTTGAAAGTTAAAATTATGACCTGTAGGAGATGGTTATTATCGATTATATAATCGGTCGTTTCCCACAGGACACAATATTTGTGTTTGTGTTTGTCTGGGGGTTTCTTAGGTAATAAAATTATATATTTACAAAAAAATGTATAAAAGTATTATATCCATTGTCTAGTACCCATAGTACAAGCTCAGCTTAGTTTGGGAC
Organism: Acronicta leporina; assembly: GCA_947256265.1. Taxonomy (NCBI): domain Eukaryota; kingdom Metazoa; phylum Arthropoda; class Insecta; order Lepidoptera; family Noctuidae; genus Acronicta; species Acronicta leporina. The sequence continues at coordinate 6,525,084 of OX366529.1, forward strand.
TAGATGGTGCTGTGTAAAATGTCGCAGAATATTTATTTATTTATTTATCAATAGATGCTCAATTTATATTAAAATGTGAACTAAGGAGGTGGCCAGATGTATAGGTACGTAACTATCGACAAAGCTGGACACGGTCGACTGGATTCGAACATTGCGGACTGCGGATTAGCCAATACGGTGTGCAACCTGTGCAGTATGTACATTGTAGTGAACAGGTATTCATGATTACACCCTCTCTGTTGTGTGTAAGGGTGTGTAAGGAACTAACGACGAATGACGTAGCTTAGGTGCACAGCTTTAAATGAATATAGTCTTTTCATTAATTTGAATCAATTATACTATATAGGTACTAGCGACCAGTGCGCGTCTTAGTATGTTATCTGTGGATTAAAAAAAAACATAATAATCTATAAATCTTGCCCACTCGTGACCGATAAATGATAAATGATATTTATTTCTGTAAATAGCATTTCTGTAAATCGCAACTAGATTCCGCGGCGCAGAAACCGATTTCCCGCCCACAATGACAAACCTAGTCAACTTCATATTTTAAAATCCAACCCATTATTATAATAATAATAATTTAAAAAGATTATGTGTTTCTTTCAAACAGTGTTGCTGTGAACTGCAAAAGAAGTTAAGAAAAACGAAGCTCAGAAACTTTAATATGCAAAAACCGTCAGTCAAAGTCAAAAGCTTGACCTTAAAAAAAACTCGTCCCTTATTATCCCTGTCAAAATGATTCCCAACATTCATTTCTGAAGCACTAACCCCTTCCAAAACATTCCCGTAGATTGGTATCCGTAATAACGTAGTTCTTCTCATAAGGGAAAAACACATCAGCGGCATCGAACGGCGGACCTCATCAGAAAACTTCTTACATAACACTATTCACAATCAGGTACAACGCAAAAGTACGTAAAGCTCTCACGGCTCGTACATTACTGGGTAACACGTTACGTCCCACAAGGGGCCGGCGATAAACGGCCTCCTTTCTTGCACTTTCCAAACATCCAGCCGTAAAACCGAAAAAAAAACAAAAATATTTCACCCTTACGAACCATTTCACTCTTATATTGTGGAGATAAGGTTTAATTTTGAACGATATTGTAAAATGAATTGTAAGATTATTTGTGTTGTGTTATACGACTATTACAGAAGAGTAGTGTCCGCTTGAAGATAATATAGAATTACATACATACGGGTCGAGTTAATAACCTCCTTTTTTAAGTCTAAGAATCCTACTTATTAATATTATAAATGCGAAACTTTGTGAGGATGGATGGATGTATGTTTGTTACTCTTTTACGCCATATCGGCTAATCGGATCTGTATAAAATTTGGCACTGAAATAGATTATAGTCTGGAATAACACACTTGTCTTTATCTAGGTCAGACCCAATTCTAAAGGTCTCTCAGACGAAGTCACGGGCAGAAGCTGTATAGCATATATTTTTTAAAATTGATTTTAACGATTATGTCTTAACGAATACTGAACAAGAATTATGCCTAATTGTAAAATTAATTATAAAGCAATTTAAGCAAACGTGCGATCTTAACTATAATTGAATAAAAAGTGCTAACTAGAATCACATTTCATACACATGTATAAGCTTAAATGTATACATATTAATTTAAATTATAGCAGGACGATGTCCGTACTATTGAAATAAATTAGGGTGTAGGGGGCGCAAAATACTACATGAAATTGAATGCAGTTGTAATTATGTTTTTTTTAACAAACAATCCCCATGATATTTTGTCCCACTTGAAATTAGGTATTACTTAATTTTAACTGTCATCATCAAACATATTTGAGGAGATATCACGCTAATCGGTATTGAAAACGAATCAATGAAAAAATCAATATAAAAAAATATGATTTTGTAATATCTGTATTTTTATGGCATAGGGGTGCAAACAATCTAACGATGATCAGCTGATAGTAGCGATTACCACCTCCCATGGACACCCGCAACACCAGAGGAGTCTCAAAGTGGGCGAATCACAACGGTCAAGCCGTTCGTGTAGAAAAATAAAATAATTTTAATTTTTTGGAAAACAATTTTATAAAAATGTATTTAATAGAATAGAAAAAGTGAAATCAAAGAGGGATAAAAACTTTTTGCGTTTGATGTTTTAATTATGAAACCTCTAAGGTGGAAATATTGCATATTTTTAATACATTAAAAATGATTACTGAACCTGCAAACAGTTTTGTGAAACACGGCTTTGAAGCTTTAACAATAGACTTGTACGTGTATATTTTGGATCGAACGAGTTTTTTGGAAATTTCAATGCATTTTTATTGGTGTATCCAATATAGCGATATTCTTTTTGATCCTCAAATGTAGTCGATTAGTTGAAGAAAAAAAGTCACTTTGTTAAAAAAGATAATATTTGAAATAATATAGAGATCTAAATTTAAAAGATATCTACATATATATTTTATTTGAATTTGATTTGAAACGTACTCTCGTACATTGTAGACTATAAATTGAATGGATAACTTATATATTATATTATAGAATGTTTATTCTGGAATTTAGTTGATCAAAAACATAGAGAAAATTAAGGTTTTTAATAAAAATATATTTAAGAAACAAGAAAGAGCTGTTCACGTCTCGAAAGACTTTTCGAGACAAAAGGTATACCCTCATATCCTTTCCTTATGATCCAATCTAAGTCTACACCAAAATTCATCAAAATTGTTTCAGCGGTTTTTCCGTGAAAAAGTGACAAATAAAACAGACAGACCCACCGACAAAATTACTTTCGCACATATAATATTAATAGAGATTAGTAGTACTACAGATCTGCCTCAAAGTTTTAATCTGCAATTAATTTAGCGTCCAATAAATTTTCAATAAGCGCCAAAGTTCATAGAAAACTGTCAACTTACCCCGTACGTTTGCCCGAATAAGGATGAATTTGGTTAATAAAAAGCAAACAAAAGCGTCGGTGGCAGTGTTTTGTATATGTTTGCTGATGCCCTCCTCATCGCTTACAATTAGCTGTTTTGTGTACTTGCTCGCAGTTGCCATACTTGCCCACCAACGAGGGTGTTACATAGATAAATTGTCACTAGATATGTCATCATGTTTTTTCTATGCTGCAAGGTCGACCGATGAATATCAGACACGTATCGACTAAAAATCATATAATAATATAGCTTATTTGCGTGGGTGTGACGCATGTCTTCCTTATACTTATTTTATTTTCATTGTGTTGTTATTTTTTCTATGTGATAGAGGCAAGTGCCCGTGGACACCCGCAACATCAGAGTGGTCTCGCGTGCGTTGCACGCCTTTTAAAAAGGTTAGGGTCTCCGGTACCCTCACTCACTAAGCTAACTTAAGTTGTTTCACGCCGGTTTTCTGCGACGCCGTGGTATCACTCCGGTGGAGCCGGCCCATTCGTGTCGAAGCATGGATCTTCCACGCAATCAATTATTAATAATATAATAATGTTTATTGATCTCCAAATACACAAAAAATAAAAATAAAAAACTTGTGGGTAGAACAAGAATTACATCTACGTAGCAAACAGAATGGTAAAGTAGGACCACTAAAACGAAGAACATTTTTCTTCAAACAATTTGTAAACTTAATACATTTCACATGTTATTTTAATTTTCCGTGCGTCATGTCGACGCAAATAAAAGTATTTTTCTTTCTTTCTTTTCCTTGCTCTATAGTCAGCGCCATTGGACATTTACCACGATCATATCAACATCTTAATTTTAAACTTTACTCAACTATGTTTGGGTTGGCTTGTGTTGAAGAATATCAGTATTTTACTCGAAGCAACTGGCAATGTACGGGTTGTACCGATGTCGTAAAGATAATCATTAGCTTAAGCATTTCGACTACCACTAATGATTTAATTGGTGTCCGTACAACATCGATACCAATAGTGATGTATTTTCGCTGTTCTAGAAGAGATATATAGTCAGTCATTTCATCGATCCAAGATAGCTTTTACTGATTCATTAACCAGAAATACTTTTCTCTGACCTGAGATTTCATCCATCGTAGGTTTTAGTCCTTATCAATTCACAGTATATCATTAAATTAATGAGTTTATTTTAAGAAACTTAACTCATAGGTATACATAATGTAATTAATGAAATACTATATTAAAATATATACTAGTAATTAGTACCTATATATCGAAAAACTTAAATTAACTCACTGAATTATATTAAATTCATATTGCAATATATATACAAAATTACTGATAGTAGGTGCCTACTTCTGTTTATCAGGTGTTATCTGTTGAAACGGAGATAGAACCTATCGAAATGTCAATCTTGACGAGCACTTAGCACTCAATGCTTCCACATTACGCCGGAATTATACGGACAATAGAACAGGCTGTATCTGATCGCTCTAAGCACATTATAAACTATAACAAGTATTAATTAGATGTCTTCCTGAAGTTTACAAACACAACATTAGTTATAATATGTTTTGTCTTCTAATAAAATATGGTAAGCACCTACAAATGTTGCTGGTATTTTGCTATTAACATAACATACCATCAAGCCTGTACTCCTCGAAAGGTTAGGCAGAGGTGTACTAATGTTCACTCACAGTTCGCGCTTTATGTTTAGGTCCCATGTAATAGGGGCGAGCTTATTGCCATTAACTGGGCACAAATTCCAAATTTCGAGCTAATACTGGAAATTTCATAGGAAAATCTATCACTTTGCTCGACCCGGGAATCGAACCCAGGACCTCTAGCATAGTAGTCATGCTCAGGGCCACTAGGCTAATGAGGCAGTTTCAATTTTGCTATTAAATTACAGTAGGTATACCTACCATTAAGCAGATATTTACAGTTCGTCACTGTGTTTTAGGTTCTATGAAACATAAAAGGTGAAAAGATAAAATCCAAAATCAGATCAAATCTCCGAGATATTTTCACTAGCTTTGAGAATTTTTGTCAGCAGCAGCGTTTGCGTCTACCATTACGTAGTATGGGGGTATTAAAATTATAATTGACAAATCGCCAATCGATTGAAGAAGCATCGAGAAGGTTTTTCGTAACGTATGTATATTAATATATTCATACTAAACCGGAAGGTTGCTTAAACCTACCAACGAAAACGTATTAAGATTGACGTAGCGTTGTTCTTTATACGCCCCTTCGGAGTTTGTTTAAATATATAACTTTTCAAACTTAAGTAATCTCGTGGTAATAAACCCAATAAACAAAGGTTTATGATTAAAATTTCAACAAGTTCAATATCAGCAGGATGTTGGCGAGTTACAGCGCTCTTCTAGATGTTGTATATCTTTGTTTTATGATAACATACTGTGTAATAAGCTATTAATATTTTTGTTTACTTAGGTCGCCATCATTTACGGCGTTGCTCTGAAAGCGGCCGAGACATGGCTGTAATTGCTAGTTTAATTTGCAATTAACTTGATTATCAAACTAAATGAAGTTTAATTATTGTTGAAACAAAAGTCAAAGGAGAGACAAGAAAATTAATTATGTTTTAGCTGCTCGTCTTCGTCTGCACGTGACGTTAGCAAGAACAGATGAACCATGTTGTATTTTTGAGAAATTTGGCTGCTCATTAAAATTTATGAATTCATTTTTGTCTTTAAATAAATATTTATTCAGTTTAATGGAGTTAGTCCATTATACCATTCCAATAAATTGTTATCAAAACATGCTGTAATGTATGTGGACAAATATTGCGGTATTTTGGTTATCTAACGTGGGAGAGCCATGTTTCGGCACGAATGGGCCAGCTCGACCGAATTGATACCACGGCCTCACAGAAAAACGGTGGGAACAACGCTTACGTTGTGTTTAACCAAGTGAGTGAGGATACCGGAGGCCCAAACCATTTCAAAAGGCGGGCACCACACTTGTGCCTCCGCGGTGCGTGACTGCGGGTACCATAAGCGGCGGTAATCGCTTACCATCCACTTAAATCCAAAACAAGGAATCAAAATTGTCGTAGAAAAAATATGCTCTGACCTAACACGTGAGTGGCCACTGTTTCACTCAATCAGCCTGTAATTATCCATTACCCGACGTAGGTATGACATAATGTTATGTTATAACACCATGATGGCACGTACCATCACACCTTTATTCTTGGAGGGGTCATCAGTGTATACTGTGTATAATGATATAATATTAGGTCATAAGTGATGCGAGCATATCGCTTTTAATCGAACACCAATCCGCACTGAACTCATAGAAAAATCTAATGACACTTTGCTCGACCTAGTAATCGAACCTATGATTTCACACGCAGTAGCCAGGCTTGTGATCTGACTTACAATGATGTAGTTCCACTCTGTCCATATCTGTTTATTGGCGGTTGGAATAAATTCATGCATGTTCCTGCTATACTTGTGGTACGATACACTGGACAGGGTCCCTTAATATAAAATTACACACTGCTAGTACCAATGCCTATGTTTATCTAAGCCTAAGTGGGGACTCTACATTTAGCTAATAGGTTTAATTGCTAGAATAAATAGGTACTAACATAATTTTTAATTTGTGTTAATTACACAATGATAAAATGAGTTTAAACAAAACCTAGACAAACATTGTTAAGTTTAGAAGTGCGAAATTAATTAAATAGATTTTTAACACAAGACCTATACAAATACAAACTTAAAGTTTAAAATAGGTCGTCATGGTAATATACTCATAAATTGGTCTGTTCGTTTTTTTTATATTATGTAACTCTTTTAGAGTTTCTCTATAAAGCGGAATGTTTGACGGGACGACTATGAAGTCCGCTTTTTTACATTATATTTTTAAATAGACTTTTTTATTTAGACTGTATAGTATAACCTATACCATCTGTTTGCTGTTTCCATCAAAGTTTAATAGAAAATATTTTAGGGATTGTTAGAGTAATTTTTAAGCAGGAGGGATACCCAATTTAAGCTTTTGTCTTTATATTTAGATAAGAACAAAATAATATGGTAGATAAAAATATAAAAGTAAATATTTTGATTTAAATAGTTTCACTGTATACCTATGTAGTGATGTAGGTATGTATAGTATCCAATTCAAAATAAATATTTTAGTGAAACTATGAAAATGGCATTTGCTACTGTTAATAAAACAAATCAAGGGCCAAGAGAACATCAATATAATTAACAATTAACCTTAATATGTTTTTTATCTCATCAAATAAATACTATAATTTAGTAAATTCTAAAAATGCGGCGAAATGGTTCCAGTAAAGGATGGTACGGCAGTGTTTGCTTCACGCTCGTCTTGGCGGGGGCACTACCGTGCCCCCAGATAGTTAATAATCCTATGTACCTACTATAATTAAGTAAGTCTTTTTTGGTGATGAATCTATCATTACCAAAAAAGGCTTACACTGTGTCTTCTTAAGACAGTACAGTTGTTAAGCTAACAAAAACCAAATATTTATGCAATTCATTAACTAAAATACTTAAGAACTAAGTAGGTACAAAGTAGATAACAAACTATATAGGTACGTACTAGCTTTCTGTCATACTCAAACACGAATAGTTTGTATGTTATAGCGGAATTAATTAAATTTAGTATGTACACTAAAGATTACACGCTGTGTTTGCATGGAGGTTAATCTATTATTAAAATGCAGCTGTATCTACCATGATCGCATTAAACCTCCATTGTTAAGTTAAAATGGTGCCATGTTTACAGCAACAACCATTTTTATTTGCACAAGTAATATGAATCGTGTATGTGATGTATGTTTCTTTTCGCTGGAATTTGTTGACGGGGAGTGAAAATTAATGAGAAAGTAATTGTTGTTTTTAAACGAACTAAAGAAATATAATGATTTTCCGCAATGATTGACATTGCGGAAAATTGCTAGCATCAACTTCGAATTTTAAATGTGAAGATGGCACTTTTAGTTCCCCTGAATTTGTCAATCGATATAATTGTCATCAAATTGGTCTTATTACTATGGGAAACAATAATCATTGTTTTCATCATAGATATATTTTTTTTATGTGATAGCAGGCAAACGAGCAGACGGATCGCCTGATGGTAAGCGATCACCGCCGCCCATGGACACCTGCAACACCAGAGGAGTCACAAGTGCGCTGCCGGCCTTAATATTTAAACATTACTAGCAATAACCTACTAATATGACCGTTAGACTCCTCAGTTGATCTCCTCTCTCCTGAGTTCAAGCCTTGAGTTTGAAGCCAAGGCATGTAGGTACTTCTGACTTTTCTGACGAGACATCAGGAACAAAATCATAATCAATTACTTTATTTCAGATGAAAATAAATCACTATGTCTCTGTCATAATACGTCAGCCTGACAAAGAGAGGAAATAAATCAAAATGTTGTATTAAAGTGTTCTATATGTCCAATATATAACCCTTTTAAATCTCATTGGTCTTTTCGTTTTGGTAGTACATAAAATATTCCAAAAGACATTCATGCGTAGGTATATGCTGTTAGCATGATGAATGACGGCCCCCACATGCTGCCGACACGCTTACTACATGACAGGTAGGGCAATAACTATCACCAACCCCACAGACTGTTGCAGGCAATCTGAAAAATAAAATAACTTTACATACAACACAATTTATTTGACGCGGTTTTAAGAAATTGTGGGTGAAAACTTGATCAAAACTCAAAATTTTAGTTGATCGATTTAGCAGCTTAAACCGCAATTAGATAGTCGATGTATTTGATTTATTACAAATAACAGTCCTGTTACCTACGTGTTCTATAATAAAACCAGTATGTTAATATATTTAATTCGTATACTGAACACATAATTGTAATCAACTAATTAAACCCTAAGATATTTGGTGGGGATGCACTATTTTCACACCTTTCCAGCAAAATGATTGTCAATATTGAATGTTTATGGGGCAGGTATGATTTGACGTCACAACCTGTCCTAGTGTATCTAATCAAAATCTAACGCTTGTACTTCCTTATTTAACAATCGATTTTATTTTTATTGTGATGCTCAATTTATGATGCAATAAAAATATATTATCTATACTAATATATGAAGCTGAAGAGTTTGTTTGTTTGTTTACTTGAACGCACTAATCTCAGGAACTACTGGTCCAATTTGAAAAATTCTTACAGTGTTAGATAGCCCATTTACTGAGGAAGGCCATAGGCTATATATCATCACGCTACGCGGACGAAGTCACGGGCAGAAGCTAGTTAGTAATATAGCCTATAGCCAGGGTAATCAAATTCTGAGAATATTTTTAGTCGTTTTTAGTTGTTCTATTTCAAATAAGTGCGAAATGACTATGACGAATAGAATTGCGTTATTCAAATGCAAACATACAAGAGCCTATGGAGCTACATATAGTACACATTCATGATGTGGTTAACAGCTATTTGTGTACAATATTGTTCCCGTTAGAGCAGTTTGTGGAACTTCTCGATCGTGTATAGTGTGTGTAGTGTGTCTGTGCCGTGTTTCGGTGGAGTTCAACTAGTACTCTAACGACCGCTGCTTGGCGCTAAGTTTTAATAGCCCTGCCGCACTTTTAGGTCAGAATGAGGTCAGAAACATGAATATAAGTTCTAAATCTCTACCTTGATATTTCGACTCGATTTTAATATATTAATATCCTAGAGCTCTTATTGTTATTTGTGAAATAAAATTTTTGCATGATTGAAATGGTTATGATTTTATAGTATAGTTAAGAAGTGGAATATCACTAGCTTATAAATAAAGTTATAAGAAACGGTATATTTTGTCCTCCGCAAAAATAGTGTCGTAAGTCAAAAAAAAAATCAAACTGTTAAGTCAAGAGTCAAGGCGTTTGAAATATATTCTGGCTGTTTATTTCACAATTCAAGAACTAATGAAATTTGCGAAATAGATTTTTGGTAAGTTACAATGGTTTTTGAAGCATGACAAAATGGTGCAAAATGGGTTTTTTAATATATTTTTTTCTGCCTAAGTACCACAGTTTATTTTGTACACTATGCTAACATTATTTACAATTTGAAATACAAATGGCCAATGACTTAAATAACACAACGCGAAAGCTCAACGTATTAAATTTAAAAAAATATACAAAACTGGCTAATTGTGAGTCGGACTCGCGCACGAAGGGTTCCATGCCATTATCAAGTCCGAATCGCACTTGGCTGGTTTTTTAGTATATATGTTGTTATAGCGGCAATAAAAAGACATCATCTGTGAAAATTTCAACTATCTAACTATCACGGTTCATGAGATACAGCCTTATAACAGTCCGTCTGTTGTATATTTTCTGTAGCCGCTGAAAAATACTAAAAAACCGGACGGACGGACGGATGGACAGCGGTGTCTTAGTAATAGGGTGCTGTTTAACCCTTTGGGTACGTAACCCTAAAAATAACACAGTCCAGAGACGGTCTGCGTATTCAATAAAAAAAAACACAACGCAAGCTAGACAAGTAGGTACATAGTATTTTTAACGTGGGAGAGCCATGCTTCGCCACGAATGGGCTGGCTCGACCGGAATGATACCATGGCCTCACAGAAAAGCGCTAGTGTTGTATTTCGCTAGGTGAGTGAGGTTACCGGATGCCCAAACCTTTAAAAGGCGGGCAACGCACTCGTGTCTCCTCTGGTGTTGCAGGTGTCCATGGGCAGCGGTTATCGCTTACCATCAGGTGATCCATCTGCTCTTTTGCCCCACTATCCCATAAAAAAAGGTATATCAATTTATTACAAATGCATTTTTTTAAGAAAAGAAACTGGAAAGAGTTTAAGCTCTATAATTAGCCGCCTGAGCCATGCCGAATAAAAACATAAAACTTAACAAGCGAATCATTTAAACAAGAAGCTTGTTGGCTTGAAACCAAAAACGTGGTGGCATCGAGTGGGCCGATGTAACCGCTACATCTGATCCCGGTTTAATTAGAGACAGCGCCTCGTGACTTGTGCCAAATTCGCGAAACACATTGTGTTTGTAACTAGCGTGCTAGCAGACACTATCCGTGTAGAATCAGACTATTGTCGTGCACTCCAAGGCTTCAATCCGATATTTTATCATGTCAAAATTGTAATTCGATGGTTTCAGAATTGTTGACTTACGACAGTTTTATCTACGAAATCCTCCAGTCCTTATGTTAAATAGTGACCATTCTGACACTTGAAATAGTGGGCCCCACATCTATGCGAAAACATTATTTTTGTCATAGTAGGTACTTATAACTTATGGTAACTGCCTCATTAGCCAAGTGATCCTGAGCGCGACTGCTAAGCTAGAGGTCCTGCGTTCGATTCCCAGGTCGAGCAAACTGTTATTGGGATTTTCTATGAAATTCCCAGTAGCAGCTCGGAGTTAGGAATATGTGCTCGGTTAATGGCAATAGGGTCGCCCCCTATTACATGGGACCTAAACATACCGGCGAACTGTGGGTGTACATTAGTACGCCTCTGCCTAACCCTTCGGGGAATACTGGCGTGATGGTATGATGGTATGTAATAGGTACTTTAGAACCAACAGGATGAATGGGATAAAACTCCGCTGCCGGAATTCGTGTGGGGTGGTGCCACTGCATTGCTAAGCAATGTGCAAACATTGTCATATTCCGGATTGAAGGGTCAAGCTCGAACCAGTAAAATTACTATAGTCATCATCATCATCATATCAGCCTATTGCCGTCCACTGCTGAACGTAGGCCTCCACTAAAGAGCGCCAACCATCCCGGTTTTGGGCAGCTCGCATCCATCCGCTGCCAGCCACCTTCTTCAAATCGTCGGTCCATCGTGTCGCAGGGCGTCCCACACTACGCTTGCCTAAAAAATATATATATTACTACTAGCTTCCGCCCGCGACTTCGTTCGCGTGGAATAGTATCTTAGTCTTAGCGTAATGATATATAGCTTATAGCCTTCCTCAATAAATGGGCTATCTAAGACTGAAAGAATTTTTCAAATCGGACCAGTAGTTCCTGAGATTATCGCGTTCAAGCAAACAAACTCTTCAGTTTTACCTATATATTAAAAGTAGGTAAAATAGATAATATAAATTACTATATTGGTATACTATAAAAATAATAATCAATTCGTTTATTGCACTATACTCTACAAACTATACTTACTTGCTTAAGAGACTTATCAACTCCGGTCTCAAGATGATAATGCGCCAGTTATGCTACTTGTGAACTTGCTGGCGTCTATCATCATTATCATCAGCCTATAAAAGTCCACTGCTGAACGTATGTAGGCTCTGTGTCGCAGTCCTCGGCTTGTCGCATCCAGCTTCCACCAGCAATCTTCAGCAAATGGCATCTGGCGTCTATTGGCAAAATAAAAATGTTTCTGTCTTTGCCATTTTAACGTTTTGAATAAATATTTTTACTTAATATTATTAACTAACTCATTAGCCAAGTGGTCCTGAGCGCGACTGCTAAGTTAGAGGTCCTGGGTTCGATTCCCAGGTCGAGCAAAGTGTTATTGGGTTTTTCTATGAAATTCCCAATAGCAGCTCGGAGTTAGGAATTTGTGGCCAGTTAATGGCAATAGGCTCGCCCCCTATTACATGGGACCTAAACATACCGGCGAACTGTGGGTGTACATTAGTACGCCTCTGCCTAACCCTTCGGGGAATACAGGCGTGATGGTATGTTATGTTAATATTATTTACCATTCTTAAACAGAATCAACATTAAAATAAACTATCAAGGCTGTACAAGTAATTATCTAAACTATCTATTTTACCGCATTATTAAAGGGGTTTCCAGAGCGCGATACCTTCGCCTTGCATCAGTTTCGTGCCCACAAGTAACGGCACGGGCTGGCGATGTAAACAAATCTATCTGTCAACTTGTTTACAACTCCGTGCTAGTCCTATATAAATTCCTGCTGATGTGTTGTTTACACTATGACAACTTTAATGCAAGTTGCTCATACGTGTCTTTGTATTAAATTGCATTTTGTGGGTAAACAGGAAAAACTACATCGAATTTTGTGTTGAACATTATGTACAGACATACTAATTTATGTTGTATGGAGACCATGGAGACTAGATCTCACAGTCAAATTGACAGGGGAATATTTGTGAGAACAAATTAATATAGGTCTTAAAGATAATTTTTTTCTTCGTTTTGAAGTCATATAAGCACTCATTCAGTACTGCTATCATAAGCTCACATAATTCGTTGACTGAATTCAATACTAACACAAGTCAAAACTATTAAGAACCAACAAATTTATTCTATAAAGTGAGTACGTAGTTAGATAGAGAATCTTAAGGTGCCAATATTTTGACTTGCGTCACTATTGAATTCAGTAAACGAAGGTGTAACCATCCCAAGACCCGTGGAAGTTCCCGTGAAGTGAGATCCACCAAGTTGTTAGCACATCGGCTAATCTGTGTTTAATAATGTGCTAAGAGAATCTGGCTGTAGGACATCTTTAGATAAACATTTATACGGGGTTATTCGTTTACTTTTTTATATCGTGAAAAAAGAAGAAAAAAATCTTTTGTGTAACATCACTACATATTATAAAACAAAGTCGCTTCCCGCTGTCTGTCCCTATGTATGCTTAGATCTTTAAAACTACGCAACGGATTTTGATGCGGTTTTTTTTAATAGATAGATTGATTCAAGAGGGAAGGTTTTAAGCTATTTAACATTACGCTACGACTCTTAGGGACGGGGCAGCGCGGGTTAAACCACGGGCGGGTCGCTAGTTATTAATAAATTTACTTTACCTATGAACATTTCCCCATGTGGGGACGGCTTAGAATACTATTCCTCATTGGCACTTAGATAGGCAATGTTGTAAGAGGCGGGAAAATATCTGACCTTCTTGGTGGTATGACCTCTCTTGTGGTCTGACTGGCTGGCGACCACCCTTACGTCAGAATCTGTCGTAAAGCACCTTGGTGTGCCAGTTCCGTCTCGGTAGGTGCGGCTCTAGAAATCTGCAGTCCATAGGGGCTCTGAAGGCTCGACAAAGCATCAACAACTCAACGTGGTGTCTATGGGCTACGATGACTACCTACTACTACCTTGTTTGCCGACATAATCGTATAAAAACCGCCCAAGTGGTAGTCGTACTGGCGCACAAAGGGTTCCATGCCATTATCTAGTCAGACTCGCACTTGGCTGGTGTTTTAGTATTTGTTGTTATAGCGAATATATCATCTATGAAAATTTCAACTGTATAGCTATCGCGGTTCTTGACAGACAGACGGACGGACAAACAGCGAAGTCTTAGTAATAGGGTCCTGTGTTTACCCTTTGGGTACGGAGCCCTAAAAAGAACAGTTAATAATAATAGCGAATTATAAATCAATAGAGAACTGTTTACTGTAAACAAGTTGGTACAATATAATAATAAGTACAGTACAATAACAACTGAAACATTACTGTATTTAAGTTGTTGCAATCTTGTGTAAGTTTAGCGTGAAGTACATAGAAACGTTAAATGTGCTCAAGTCAGTTCCAGTCAGGTTTGAAAGTGTAAGCGTGTGTGCCTGTAAGCATTAGGTCGGTAAACCGGAGTAATCCGGAGCGTGATAACTTTATATTGGATTTAAGTGAAATGAAACTAGCGAGACGCTCTTCAATTCTTTTAAAATAAACGTAGAATCAAATAGATGACTCAAAATGTTAACAGATTGAAATAAAAATGTGTAATAAGTACAGTATATATATACCTATCTATATTTTAAATATGGCAATTATGGCGTCATTGTCGAACTTATGGCAACTTACTGCTAAGTTGAATCCTCTGTCATTTATTATTTTAATTAGACTTTTAAAATGGAAGAACGTACAAAAATTGTTTAATCAAATCACTGTCTTAAATCTTATCTAAAATAAATTGATGTAATTTAATTGATTCCAATTAAGCTGTATCTGAATCTGCTAACTGAAATAATATATTTAAATGAAAATAAAATCATTAAATATTTACTTTTACTATAATCATAATTATTTAGAAAATCGATTGTATTCCCCGAAGGGTAGATTTGTTCTTATGTACGCCCACCTTTCGCCAGTATGTTTAGGTCTATAAGCCGGGCATAGATCTAGACTTCGAGCTGCTACTGGGAATATCGCTTGACTTGGGAATCGAACCCTCTAGCGTATCAGTTGCGCTTGAGACCACTTAAATAATAATAATTATTCGGTAACAATAGAGTATTTATTGGTAAAAGTAAAGTATCCGTTGATATTTTAATATAATTAATAATGATATTGGTTAATTAATTCTCATCAACCAAGATCATTACAATATAGAATAACACATACCATCACGCCTGTATTCCCCGAAGGGTTAGGCAGAGGCGTACTAATGTACACCCACAGTTCGCCGGTATGTTTAGGTCCCATGTAATAGGGGGCGAGCCTATTGCCATTAACCGGGCACAGATTCCTAACTCCGAGCTGCTACTGGGAATTTCATCTTAAAACCCAATAACACTTTGCTCGACCTGGGAATCGAACCCAGGACCTCTAGCGTAGCAGTCGCGCTCAGGACCACTTAGCTAATGAGGCAGTTACAATATAGAATAAGGTGGCGTAGATCACAGCATTTAGCACCCTTGATTAATCTTCAACTAAAATATATTAATCCACATCTCCCTTAAGCTTCACCAAACTTGTTACGTCTTAAACAAACGACCCAACTTAATGACTTCATATTGATGCGTGGTTTTGACATTTCCTTGCCAAGTGACCCCTTTGATCCGTTTCAGGACTCCCTGACTCATGGAACTAACGCTTCCACTACTTCTCAACTTTGAATGGCGAAGGTAAAGGCTCGTTTATATGGAGAGAGCTTCTCAGGTAGGCCATAATCTTTACAGGATATCCGTGGACCTTGTTTAGTCTTCTATAAGACCTAATTTTCAATTGGTATGGCTAGTTTGGAAGTCCGACTTTACCATTTATTAGAATAGCGAAGATAAAAATGATGGATATTAATCATTCATCCTGCAATAATTGACATGATAATCAACCCATTGTAATGTCACTGCTGATCATTGGCTTTCTGATTGAGAAGGATTAGGCTATAGTCCACCACCAGTAGCCTAATGTAGGTTGGCAGAATTCACAAGCTGTCGAGAAAATCTTTCAGGCATGCAGGTTTCCTTACGATAATTTCCTTCAACGTTCGTGCCGCGAGGTGAATTTGAACTCGAGACTTTGGACTTAGCACTCATATGGCCATATCACTAGGTTATCACTGCTCACTTCCTTATTCTTCTTGTTTTTAAAATTGCAATAGTTAAACGGCCTTCACGAGTTAGAATGTTGAACTCTCTCCATATAAATGAGCCTTAATTTAGTACAAGTTGATACGTGTCATTAATAATTTCTCCAAGGAATTACTCGTGCATTGGTTAATAAGTTTTTAGCCAGTCACTAACTGTACTGACCCGGGGGCTTAACCGTCTTTAGTTTGCGGCACAAGTGACCATCTGGCCCACTAACATTTTAATTATATTTGAGGTAGTTAAGAAACAAGTTAAAATATCTTTGAGGTGCAGAAGTTTATCCCACAGTTATAAATTGTATTGAGAGTGGTCACTGATTTTGATACAGATGTGTGTAATTTAAACATACAATCACGACTGTATTTCACGAAAGGTTAGGCAGCGGTGTACTACTGTACACCCATAGTTTGCTTGTAATAGAAATACGAGCTCATTGTCAGTAAACGCTGCTACTGAGAATTTAACGTAAACATTTAATGTCACAGCGGGTCTTGGGAAGCGAACTCAGGGGCTTACACTCGGGACCGCAATGGAAACCAGTGCTGTCTATAGCCAATAATGAACAAGCAAGATAATGAAATAACATAAAAAAATGATCGAAATATAGCATACACATGGATTACACCAATAGGGTATTTTACACCATGTAAGAAAAAATATAAAAATGCATGTTTATGATAGATTTTTAAAAAAGTAAACGAGAAACGTTAGTTTTTATTTATACAAATGCAATGTAAATTTTATAATTCAATTTAATAATCGTCTTTTTTAATCTGTTTATTAAATGTCTAAAACGCCATCCACCATATTGGATTCCGACATGACGTCACTCCGATAGTTACTTGACGTTACTTGGTCTTTTGCAGTTATATTGTTTACTAACGAAGTGACGTCACGATCCGAAGTATCATGGCGGCTAGCGTTTCCGCGCGAAAATTCAAAACCATAAATTATAAATAGTTTTTTGTAGTTATATATTAATAGGTTTTATAAAACTGAAATAAAAATTATGTTGGTTCATTACGGATTAATTTAAAACAGTTTTCAAAAAAAGGTGTAATACCCTATTGTAACGGGTATTTTTAGGCCTCATGTTCAGAAGTGCATGTGAATAGGCCCTTTAGAAAATTGCTAAGGATTTGAATATAGTGAAGGAATTGCTCAATGTATTGTAATGGCTTTTTGCCCCCTCACCTTTTGAGAATTATAGTGACGAAAAGTAAAAATAGTTGTATATAATTGTAGAAAAGTATATAATTTTCTTTACGATGGCTTGCTAACTGGTAGTTGATTTTATGTCGATTCATCAATATATATTTTCAAACAGCGCCAGGCCCTGTCAAATGTTATGATATTTTTATTGCGAGCCCATAAAACGCGGCTCCATATAATTGAGCTCATAACCGTTACTATTTATATAAAGTAGACTTATAAATACAAATCTATGTTTACATAAAAATATATATAGCATGTTTACTTATTTATTCATTGGAATAAGAATTGTTTTTTTTTAAAACGTTGCCCCACACTAGGATTTTCTCCTGTATCGTGGGTGCGTTAACAAACACAAATTCTCACATACACAAACATCCAGACCCGGAACAACTACCTGTAGATCATTCAAATATTTGCTCCGTGTGGGGATCGAACCCACAAAACGTGGCGCTGAAGCCGATCGCTTCTGCGCCGCTTAAGCCAGCCACTATTAGGCATAGTGGCTGAGCGATAAATAGAGGCTTAAGTATTTTTTTTGCATTAATGATAAAAAACCACATAAGTCCTGGTTTAAGTTTTTCTTCTGAATTAAAAGAGAAATATTACTTTTATATTGAAATAAAACAACTTTACGGATTATATCGTATTGTATTGTATTTGTCGTCGTCGTCGTCGGGATTTGTATTGTATTTGATATATTTGATATATAATCCGTAAAGTTGTTTTATTTCAATATGTCTGATATTCGCGTAAGCTTCAGAAATCAATATATTACTTTTATTTCAAAACATCTTTACCTGAAAATTGCTAGTCTCAGAATTCTAGAAATACCATTATTTCCGAGTACGTAACATAGCCATGTCTAAAGTTACATCAGTATATGGATTTAAATTTATGTCTCCGGAAACTCGATATTCCCGATTGAGGTAATTGGAAGCTTAAAGGAATTTATTTCCAATTTCCTATCATATGAGGTTTTTCCGTCTATGAAATACACCGCGTGCGTCGATGTTAAATTTATGTCATGTCTCTTTTTAATTCCGATTTTAACTTAATTGGAGCTTTGTTAAGCTGAAAGCATAGAATGCTTGACACGAAGTCCGTTGTTTTAAATAAATGTTCTAATGGCTGTGGCATGTGATTTGTTTTTAATTAATGTTTGCGATACTCATTGCCTCTTTCTTCAAACATTGTCTTGCATTATTTGCTACTGAGTACTGTCTGGACTAAAAAATGATTATCTGAGTTTATTTCGGTGTTTCTTCTCAGAGGTCTTCGGTAAGAAAATGCAAGCCCCATCTAATTACAAAAAAACAATGACTTGTAAAAGTGTCTTTAAAAGATCTTTTTACAGCAATAAATATAATTTATTCATCATTGAATCGTATAATCGATTCATTTTTTGATGATAGAAAAACTTGACCACTGAAATGGGTTTTTTGGTTTGATATACTATTGGCACGACGACGAATAGGCGTGGCATGACGTCATAGAATACTGAATGTTATCATGATCTTAACTGAATTATTAATATCAAATACTTGATGGGACTAATTTCTAAAGTTCTAGAGAAGATTGTTAACAAACGCTTAACTGCTTATTTAGATACATATAAATTTATCTCTGACAATCAATTTGGCTTCCGATCTGGCAGATCTACGGAGGATGCAATTAGTCTACTTACAAATACTGTCTCTTCCCACCTAGATAATAATGAGAGCTGTATAGGTGTTTTCTTAGACTTGGCAAAAGCATTTGACACTGTTTCAATTTCCATACTCTTAAAAAAGTTAGAATCAATAGGTATCCGTGGCCTACCACTCAACTGGTTTGAAAGTTACCTACAAAACCGGTATCAACGTGTGAGAGTTGGGAATTGCAACAGTAGTCGTTTGCCCATTGATTTTGGAGTTCCACAGGGCAGTGTGCTTGGTCCTACACTGTTCATTATCTATATGAATGATATCCATGACATCCCAATTGACAATTCTAAAATTATCTGTTACGCCGATGACACTGTGGTTCTTTTTCACAACAATTCATGGAAAACAGCTTTTGAAACAACACAGAATGGTATGAATAGTATCAAACTCTGGTTAAATTCGAATCTTCTATCTCTAAATTCAGAAAAAACCAACTACATTTGCTTTCACAAAACTCAGGCATCAGCGCCAATACCAACACTTTCTCTCAAGATTCATTCAGCTTCTTGCTTTCTTTCGTCTTCTTGCATCTGCAACACCATCCAAAAACTTGACAAAATTAAATACCTAGGTTTAATAATTGACAATAGACTCTGTTTTAAACCTTATACTACATTAATCGCAAAAAGAATTAGGAAGCTTATCTACACAATGAAACTTCTACGTAATGTTGCTAACCAAAGGATTTTGATGCTTGTCTACGTCGCATTATGCGAATCCATACTTAGTTATTGTATATCTATTTGGGGTGGAGTCGGCATCACAGTCATGTTACAAGTTGAACGTGCACAACGCTCTGTCCTGAAGGTTATGCTTAGGAAGCCTTTTCGTTATCCAACCATTCAACTATATAATGAAGCTGCAGTACTAAATGTACGCCAGCTATACATTTTAAAGTCAGTTCTTAAAAAGCATGCAGCAGTGCTCCAGTCAACTGAATATGCAGTATTACTCAAAAGTCGCGTGTTCAAAATACAACAAACAAGAGTTAAAACGTCGTTTGCGCAACACATGCAAACATTCATGCAACCGTTTATATATAATAAAATAGTAAGATATTGCAACATTAAAGAAAGTACCACTAAAAAAGCTAAAAAAATTGTCCATAAATGGCTTCTAACGCTCTCTTACGCTGAAACAGAAAACATTGTTAGAGTGATGTAGTTCATCTAAACACCGTACCTCACAGTTACTCACAGTATACACAATCGTAATCTCACAGTTATACACACAAACACACACACACACTCACACACACACACACACACACACACACACTCACACACATACATACACAAACCCAACACAGAACTTACCTACTTTACACAATAATTAATATTGTATTCTGAAAATAGTTTTAAGTTTATTTTTAAGTACCAAATTTACCCTTTTATAGTCAAAGAATTTACCTGATAAAAAGATTTGGCCTCCACGAGACAGGCTTGACCTAGTGTGGAGGTCATAGGAAACATTATTTCTCCATACAACATGTCATCCTCAATAAAATGTAACACATACCTACGTATGGAAATGTAATACTTATTTTTGGCAATAAATTTTTCTTATTCTTATTCTTATTCTTACTTCTAGGTATGTTTCAACAAATTTTTTCTTGATAATTTCACGATAAACATTTTCTACTTTACCTATATTATCTCTTAATTTAATCTCAGAGACACAATAAGCCCAAATATTTTATACAAATTGAAATTCAGGTGATAATTCTCTATAATATGCACCTAAGCAAATAGTTTTATTACCTACGTCTAGACTGTGGTTTTATTTAATGAACAGAGAGTCCAAAATTTAATAAGCTGAATGCAGCTGCTTTGACTCAAACTACTAAGAAGAAAAACGTAATATCTGTTCATTCGTTTGTTTTTCATAAAGACGAAAACCATAGAGTGTAGTCTTGACTGAGTCTGTTCAAGTTTAAAATTAGAATAATAACTCATACTTCCATATTTTTTATATTATAAATGCGAAAGTGTTTGTTTGTTTATTTCTTACGTTTTCACGCCTAAACCAATAAAAACATTTTAATCATTCTTTCACCAATAGAAACAGAGAGTAAGGCTGTATTCTTATTTACAGTGTGAATCAGTATCAGCAATCAGTGGAATCCGTTTATAATGACATCGAAGGGAATCGACAAACACGTCATAATAAGCGGACGTCATATAAAGCGTTTAGTGAAAAAATAACTTTTTTTAGCTATAAATTTGCTTATAAAATCAAAATAAGGAGGCTCAAACCCTTTTGAAAGGTGGGCAACGCACTTGTGACTCCTCTGATGTTGCGGGTGTCAATGGGCGGCGGTTATCGCTTACCATCAGGTGATCCGTCTGCACGTTTGCCCCCCTATTCCATAAAAAAAATTGCACGTAATAAGTATGATTCGGTTTTAAAACATTTGAATTAAACGAGAAGAGAGCTTTACGGCATTGAGATGACATTTTTTTCACAGGATATCATTAAAAGTAATACGTAACCTTAAAGCAGCGGTAGCCTAATTTCTAGGGCGTCGGACTTGCGATCATGTGGTTGCCGGTTCGAAACCCCCCAATTGCACTACCGACGTGAACCCACTCGTGGTTAACAAGAATACTAGTAATGTGTAACCCACATATAAAAGAAATATTAGAAATAGCATAAAAAAAAAAAAGATAAAAAAAACGATCCACGTGGTGGACGTCGTCGTCGGGAATCAACGAACATTGCAGAAGAACCATGTCGGTCACTTTAACCGGACATAATTTATTAAAAATGGGTCATACTAAGCGACATGTCACTGTAAGCGAAGTCATTATATCAGACTACTTTTACGAGAATTTTATATGAAAACCAAACTTCGTTGTGTGATTACGTCATAATAAGCGGTTGGTCAATATAGGCGGAGTCATAATAAACGGATTCTACTTAGCGATCCGTACAAAAATTACAATAATGAAAGAAAGAAAGAAAAAACTTTTATTTTGTAGGTACCCCTCACAAAATAACATAAAAATAAAATAATAAAACAAAAAAACATTAAAAGCGTGTGAGGCCAAAATACGGTGCATTCTCAGCTGATGCTACAGCCGGATAATTGCTAATGCAATGCAAAGGCATCAAAAATTTGCCTACAAAAGTCATTCTATGACGTGCGCTGCTATTTTGTTATTTGTTATTTGTTATAATTTTTTTTTTATTTTTTATTTTTTTTTACTATGGAGATCCCTGTGACATGATGATCTGATATGTATGTGTGTGTGTTTGAAATCTGTATCTATAGCTCAGATCTACAGTTTTTTTCTTTGGCGCCACATTTTTTGTGTATTTGCCAGTGTCAGTATTAGAGTAATCAAGTAATATTTCCCATCGTGGGATTATAATTATGGCACCACACTTTTTGTGTTCGCCAGTGTCAAGTAGAACTTGTTTAGTTGTTCAGTTGCCCCAATAAAACGGTAGAAACTTTATTGAGGCTTTCATGGAGTTTAGGAGTGAACCCAAAAAGTCACGATTTTCAATTTTATATCATTTGCCTACACTCTCACACGTTCACGAACACTTAATGGTTAATTATCCACAATAATTACACATCAAACTTCGGAGAAATTCAAGTTTTGAAGAATAATATAAAGTCGACAACGTGCACTTTACATTTTCCCGCCTAAACTCAGAGATCTATAGTTAATGGCAACTGTCAATAGGCTCGCTCCATAATACATGTAAACTTAAAGCATATTGGCGAATTGAATGAAGTAAATAATATTTAAAAAACATTCGTTTCGCTTAAAACAAAGACAAAAAAAACAGAATCAAGAATGGAAGAGGTTTTTAATATCACTGTTTTTTTTAAATATGATCTTTACAATCGCGCAAAATGTACCTATCGTAAGTAGGTACATGCCGTACCATCTGAAAACAAGGGATGATGCCAAGTTATCACGTAAGGCATGAATTAAAGACGCAACGTCATGTATCCATAATTACTCTATCTAATAGATGTGCTTGCGGCTCACACCAACAATGACTAACATTTTTTATATTGGTTCTTAGAAAATGAATCGTGAATGTATCTTGGAGATGCGTCTCTTAAGAAATCTCTCGAGTAGCCAAAATTATTTTAGAATGAATCGATTCATAAGACCTTTTTGCACTCAAAGATCTAGAAATTGATTAGTGTTATGGATACCTTGTTGGATATTTAAACTAGATTCTTGCAACACCAACAAAAAAAATTTAATGTTGTATCTGTGGCTACACGGCCCCTCCCTACTGTGACACTGGTCCAATATACACGTAAAATTTATCCTCCGCCGTTTTATTTCTTTAACGTCGGCACCAGCGTACCAGCACCTTCCAGCACTCACCACCTCCACACATGCTTCATTAGTCTTGTTGTCCCAAGAGCGGCTACTACGCTAGAGGTCCTGGGTTCAATTCCCAGGTCGATCAGTGTTATGGGTTTTTCTATGAAATTCTCTGTAGCAGCTCGAAGTTTGGGATCTGGGCCAAGTTAATGGCAATTCATTAAAATGGGGTTTAAATTAGAACGCCTCTGCCTAAAATTTCGAGGAACACAAGGTATGTGTTGTGTTAATTTGGCAAAATTTCCAGAAATATTCAAATACAGTTATCATAATTCCATATTATCTTTTAGTGACAATAAATATAAATGCTAACTTGACTTGTATAACATTCTTATCGAACATTGAAAATAAAAATTCTAATTTACCCCTATCGCGCCTCTATTCCCCGAAGTCTTAGGTAGGCTCTTCTACATACTATTCCTGGGCAGAAAATTATACGACTAGTATAGAAACAAAAGGACCACCTCGCTATATTTGAGACTGGCAGGTTACGACTCGAAACCAGCTGTGTGCGGAGTTCACACGTCGTCGAAGAAATACAACCAACCTTATTAGTCTGTACTGCTTGGATTTCGTTCCGCGTTGCCAATATACTAAGCTGAACTTTAGCACACGTCATTATGTTGGCTAATAACTGTGAATGTATGTATATTGTTATTGTTTTTTTTATAGGGCTCTTATATTTTTATATGCCGAGCAGAGTGTAAGTACAGCTCAGTTCCATGGCCATTTCATGCGTAAAAACTAGATATTGTGACGAATTGTTCTAAGCCAGGTATCTTCTCTATCTCTATCTATACTATACTAATATGTAAAGCTGAAGAGTTTGCTTGTTTTTTTGCTTGAAAGCGCTAATCTCAGGAACTACTGGTCCGATTTGAAAAATACTTTCATTGTTAGATAGCCCATTTATTGAGGAAGGCTATAGGCTATATATCATCACGCTACGCGGACGAAGTCACGGGCAGAAGCTAGTACTATTATAAAATTGTAAAAAAGCTGTGTCTGTACATTGAAGATATTTGAAAAAAAAAACAAGTGGGTTAGGGTATATAAACACCTTCGAACCCAAAAATGTGATTCTTAAAATTCTTGTCTGTTTGTCTGTTTGTTACGGGTTGGCGCAAAAACTACTGAATATAATTTAATTTTTTTTTCACTGTTAGAAAGTATGTGCTCCAAATTAAAACCTGGTATACTTCTTATCTCATTATAATTATTCGGAACCTGATACAAAGAAGAGATTATCACTGTTGGTTTTTGAGCTTCATGCGAGTGAAGCCGCAGGCAGAAGCTAGTTAAAAATATAATATTTTTTACTATAACTTTCATATAATGATAACCTGATGCATAACAATGGAATTTATTTATTAAATTTCTTCCCTTTAGTCTTTAAATTTCTTCAAATTTCAAAGCATTAAAACGTTACTAGGTACTGTATTCCGTTGGGCCCATAAAAAAAGATAAAAATGAGGATAGCACGGAATGTAACACTTAAAAAATTTAAAGCTGTTTTCTATCTAATTAACAGCCTGAAAGTTGGCTTTGCCGTACGAGAAAAAATTGGCTTGTTGCCTAGTGATGTAAAGGCGAGGACAGAGGCAGTTACACAGCGCGATAACGAGATCGCTCTTGCGTTGTGTGAGAGAGACAGCTCTATTTAAGCTGTATATGTAGCTGCGTGCGCATGCGCTCGCACGCTCCCGCACGCGAGGCCGTGGTATCACTCCGGTCGAACCGGCCAATTCGTGCCGAAACATGGCTCTCCCACGATCAAAATAAAGGCTGGCCTAATGCGGGTTCCCAGACTTTACACGCCGCGCCGCGCCGTCGAGAAAATGTAATAGGCATGCAGGCTTCCTCATGATGTTTTCCTTCACCGTTTAAGAGCGTAACTTAATACGCACATGACTTCGAAACGTCCGAGTTCACCTTGGTTTTGAACTTGAGACTTTTGACTTGGCAGTCCGATGGTCACATCACTAGGCTGTCACGTTCGTATCGTATCGACTAAACAGACTAAAAAAACACATTTCTATCCCTTACCCTAATTATCCTACCCTAAGTAAATCCTTAGAGAATAGATCTTTAGCCTATTCAATGGTTTTGTTTCTTTTTATTTCCGAAATGACACGAGACGAAACAATGACACAAACTTAGAGAATCATAGACTCTTTTAAAGTCTAGACATAATAAAACACTACTGTGTGACTGGCGCAATCTAGGGTAGGTAATATCTGACATGACTTTCTGAGTAAAAAAACCCTAGCGGATTTAAACATTTTTAATAGGTAAAATAAAATATATCTTCAGAGGACTCCCGAATATAATAATTTTCATTTGCACAGAATTTATTTGTTCTCTAAATGCATTCTCTCAAACGCACTGCAATAGACAGGCGGTTGATGTTATCATGAGATACTTACCTTCTAACAATTCCCTTCAAGGAAATATTCTGGAAAAGGACCAAAATTCACAGCAAGGAGATACATCTAACCAGATAAGTTCTTTACCGGGTCAATGTACCGGCGTGACGATTCTCGTTAGTGATACAGATAAACAGAAGTAGTCTCATTTGAAACGGCCTTCATGATAACATAGGTTATTTATTATATTTTATAACCATTTTTTCGCATTCAATCATAAATAATGAATGAGAATTATACAGTAGGTATAAGAAGTTAATGGCTCTTTATTATAGAATAATAAAAAAAAAAACAGAATGAAAAATAGGCTATATTCTTATCGCTTCTCTCTGTGGCAAAATTGTTCAAAATTGGTTGGGGAATTTAGGCGTGACAAGGTCTTAAATAGACAGACAGTCGGAAAAACAGACTAACTCTCGCATTTGTAATATTAGTATGGATAATATTGAAGTATGGATCCCCAAACTTTAGTGAGTGCTTATGTAGAGACTATAAACTTAGTAATAATTTTAAGTTGTTTGTTTTCAATAAGATAATCAATAACAAGCAATGTGCGACTCTTCATCCAGCCAAAAGACTTCTACTGCTGAACAAATCTTACTTTAATAACGTCATGTCAAAATTATTCATGCCTTTTTTTACGGAAAAGCCTGTGAGTTTCGGTGGTTGGGAAATGTGAATAAAACACATACGATCAGGTTGAAGGTGCAATCGATACTAATAATCTATTTAAATAAAAGAAAATCGTGTTAGTTACACTATTTATAACTTAAGAACGGCTGAACCGATTTCCGAGGTAGCTTAGAACCAGGAGACGGACATAGGATACTTTTTATCCCGTTCCCGTGGGATGTGATAACAGACCGAATTCCACGGGGACAAAGCCGCGGGCAGAAGCTAGTTTATTATAAAATCAATGTGCATGATTGATGATTACATATACATATCTACAGCTATATCTCAAGGTACTTATATCTAATGCAGTAATGGGGCTGAATAATTTCAAACTCGTACCAACTTAAATCCATACCATTGCCTTCCTTTGCCCTATATAAACACGGCAATGCGAATCGTGATATTCACCACGACAAAAAAAAACTGACTATAGTTAACTGCCTCATTAGCCTAGTGGTACTGAGTGCGACTGCTACGCTTGAGGTCCTGGGTTCCATTCCCAGGTCGAGCAAACTGTTATTGGGTTTTTCTATGAAATTCCCAGTAACAGCTCGGAGTTTGGAATTTGTGCCTGGTTAATGGCAATAGGTTCGCCCCCTATTACATGGGACCTAAACATACCGGCGAACTGTGGGTGTACTTTAGTACGCCTCTGCCAAACCCTTCGGGGGAAAAACAGGCGTGATAGTATGAATGAATATAGTTAAACTTCTGTCCGATTTTTGTCTTGTGGTTGCGGTGAAGCCAGTAAACACAGCTACTTTAGGTTCAACAATAACGTAGCAAGTTGACTCGTTTCCGCTCTCACAAAACTTTTCCGAGTTACTGGTGGCAACATTACCCACCTTGGATTCGAACTTGGTGCTTTTTATTTTGTTTTGTTTGGTACGCTACCTAAAATAAACGTTACTAACTTTGTTGTCTGCACACTGAACACTTTTGCTAATTACTTTTAACTACACCACAGAAATAAAATAAAAAATTGTGACTTTATTCAACACAGTGTTCCTAACAGTAGATTTACAACAAATCACACTAACAAACACAAAGTGTACTAACGGTTACGTACTACCGGTTATGGGAGGAAAAGATTTTCTTGGTATCATAGGAAAAGAGATTGTTCTAGAAGAGGGAATAAGAAATAAAATTGCCTTAATTTGTGTATATAATATCATTGCAGCGATACGTATAGGAAATATTATGAATTCTACACGGCTAAAATAACGAAACTAGGCATCTATCTACATCCCTCTAAATTCTTATAGCGACATCTATTGCGTTACATAAGAAACTCTATGAAATAAGAATTAAAGAATTAACCTAAACGCGACTACTACGCTACGGCTTGCTACGATCCTGAGTTTGATTCCCAGGTCGACAAAAGTGTTATTCGGTTTTTCTATAAAAATCTCAATACGCATCCGCGTATTGCGTACATGCGTTTACGAATTGTGCCTGATAAATGGCAATGGTTCAATTAGTCCGCCTAATCCTTCAGTCATCATCCTTCGGGAATATAGGTGTGATGGTATAGGTATACTTGAGCAATATTTTCAGTACTCAATCAGTATTTTCCCACGGCATTGAGGATAAAGTTAGTTAAATTATAAACATCAAAATATGTACTACAATTTTCTCTATAACACTGCTAAAAAATGCGAGAGCCATGTGTTTTGTCTCAAAAGTTGTAAACGTCAGTGGAGAAAATTGGTGTGTTGTAACCCTTGGTTACGATCCTTCTTGTAATTTATTTTGTTCCGTTGACTCCTATACATTACATAAGATATATTGCTATACATAGTGTATTATTCACAGGTCACAAGCACAAAAAGGGCTCTGAAAAATAGACGAATTTATTTGGGATTTGAAACCCTGTTACGCCATAAAACAAGGGTATTTATCATCACCAACTGATTTATTGTCACGCTGATGTGCACGGGTGTCCTCTCAAAATTTGAAGGGTTTGGCAAGTCCACTACGTTGGCCTAGTATGGATTGACCAACTTCATAACATAACAGGCCATCATGCCTAAATTAATAACAAATCCCGCGATATTGCGTTCTACGCTCGCGAATCAACACTCATTCTAATTTTGAATTTTTCAATCCCTTAATGCTTCACCTGACAGCAAACCATGAAGGTTTGTTATCATATCTAATAACAACAAAAATACTTATACAGTATTCTTAGGTATTCTTTGCTTATTTTATATCTGTTAAAATAAATCAGAGCATAATGAAATGTATGGATTTTCATACAATTTTCGAGCCCTAAGGCGAAAAGTTCTACTTTCTACCCTGGTATTAGAGTATTAATGGGTATCTTTCAATAAACATATTTATTTTCTTTCCTTCCTTCTTACATTCTATCACTGGTCCATAAATAATTTAATTAAAAGGCTTTTAATCAAAACATTTGAATTCGCAGATTTTTGTAAATACGATCTTATTTAAAATTTCGATTACGTACTAGTCAAAACAATTTACGGTTATGACAGAATGATTAAAACAATCATAATTAATTAAATAATAATATAATTATGAATATTTTTATTTTTAAATTGCTCTACGTAAATAGGTTATTCTACGTACAGACACAAATATTATCGATTATTTGTAACACCAATGGGCCTGAATGAAAGTAGAGACTCACAATCCGAATATCGTTTTACATCTGAAATACACTGGCATCCGAAACAATTCACAGATCCTTCTTTTATCTTCACACTGATAAGATTGGACAGGTAGCCGACAAGTTTTAGGTGTTCTGAAATACGAGTCGAGGAAATAATATAATATTTCGTGGGAGAGCCATGCTTCGGCACGAATAGGCTGGGAAATGGGCCCGCTCGACCGGTGATACCACGGCCTCATAGAACACTGGCGTGAAACAATGCTTACGTTGTGTTTCACCGAGTGAGTGGGGATACCGGAGGCCCAAACCCTTTTAAGAGGCCGGCAACGTACTTGCGGGTATTGCGGGTGTTCATTGGTGGCGGTAATCGCTTACCATCAGGAGATCCGAAAGCTCGCCCCCCTGTGCCCCCCTATCCCATAAAAATAAACTTACTAATTTAATGTACAAATGTATTTGTATATCTCGTACATAATACGAATTTTGTATCATATCTACGTAAGAGTCGCCCTACACTTATAAACGCGGGTCGTCTAGGCCAGTGAGGTGGAAAAAATATTGATATTGACGACTAGCCAAGAGAAGTTGATTAGACCCTTATTTGGAAAGGTTTTTTTTCTTGTTACGTTTACTCTTGACCGCCAGATTTGTACTAGCGATCAAAGTGTACACAGTTATAGGCATTTTCTAATTGTGCATATGCCACAGTCACAAGGTCCTAGCTATTTATATGATCTAGCTTGAACATTCAATTTATTGTCTAGTTTACTGTTTTATTAGGATTGTCAGCCCCTGACCGAAAAGCAAGCAAAAAGGTTGACGGCCCCTAGCACTTTGTCTTCAAATAATTAACGCAATTATTAGTGCAAGTCACAGTGATCTACCTAAAACCATGTTCTTTTCGCAGTATTATCCAAGAGACTTCGCCATGAGTTAGCGTTTATTAGGAAATATCTGAGTATCTTTGGAAAGAACATTAGTAAAACAATTATATGAAAATCATCACGCCTCTATTCCCCAAAAGAGTATACAGAGATATCTGTTTATGGACCATATTTTGCTTTCGCCATCATTGGTATCGCAAGGCTAAAGAGGTAAAAAAAACTTATACACTTTTACAAGCTTTTTTGGATTGCCCGTATTCCGATGCAATAAGGGTAATTTTTGCATTGCAACAGCACAGTTTGACTTAAATAAGTAAGAAACATGATTCTTGCATATTTAATAAAAAATCGAAGTATTTAGAGGTCGGGATCTGTTTAAAGTTAAAACTACAATAAAATGGGTTTGTTATCATAAAATATGAGAGTATTAATGTAAAACTTTTGAAAATAATATCAAAAGTATTAGTCTGGCTTTCTACTGAGACAGATCAATTATTAAGTTTCAGATAAATTTTATCTTATTTTCGTCTAATGGAAAGTACTAACAAAGTCCAAGATAAAGCATGTAATTGGTGTAAATAATTATTATTCTTTGGATATTTTTGCTCTTACATCAGACTCAAGACAGATATCAGTAAAATCTTTTGGAGTCTATATCGAAGTTCTAAAAAATTTCATGAATATAAACATAATCTTATGATTGAATATTTCAGTGAAGTCACCAATAATTTTCGGGATTTTTAGTAACTATTTATACAATTAAATGACTTCCACGGATTCAATACCACTAGTTAATTTACTCTATTTGCTAAAAAACTATACGCTACAGTAATATACTCATATCGTGAATTAAGTCCGCACATGCGCCCACAAAAGATCCCCACGTGACATTTAAACAGTCACATTCCAATTTCAAACCGCATAGCAGCCAGGAACAGTGCGGTTCCAACACAAAGTAACTGTTCATAACAGTCACTGGTCTCGCGGTTGGCACTGCTACAAGGAACAGGGAATAATTTTTGTACGTCAATTGCAAAACTCCGGTCGTCGGCATCGTCGTAAAGGCGACGGTGAGCTGCTACCAAGTTTATTAGCGTTAATAAATGCACTCGTTATTTACTTAGGAATTTATTGCCTTGCTCCACCTGCGGCGTCCGTATACTTTGTTATTTCAAGGGTTGAGTGCGCAGTGAATTTTGTATTGGAACGGTTTAGGAACAGTGATGTGAAAAATGATTGATTGTTTATAATTTTTTAACTTTTGTTTATGTTTTTCCTTATTGTTACCATGATTGTTGTACCAGTTACATAATATATTACCTAACTATCTACAAAAAAGCGCATACGTGACTGTTGAGCGTGAGGTTCTGTGTCCGATTCCCAAGTCGAGCAAATTGGTATTAAGTTATTAACGAAAAAATTTAGTCGTACTTAGAGTCTTGAGTCTGAATTTGTGACTGGTAATGACGTTATGATTGGATATACTTGTAGATACATGGGACCATGTTTAACCTTTCAGGAGTAAAGGCGTAATTATACCTACTATAATATTATTGCGGTAAAAAACAGGTATATTACAAATTTAGTGTATAATTTTTTGAGAAATGTCGGTATGCGATTGGTCATTATACGGTGAAATTACCCTCTAGGTCCCAACAGTCACAAGTTAGAACCAACCTAACATTTTAGACTAATGAGAGGTCTAGCTAGGTTCTTCGGTACAACTTGCCCAATCCCGCC
The DNA here is from genome assembly GCA_947256265.1 of Acronicta leporina. Taxonomy (NCBI): domain Eukaryota; kingdom Metazoa; phylum Arthropoda; class Insecta; order Lepidoptera; family Noctuidae; genus Acronicta; species Acronicta leporina. Next base: position 6,556,931 of record OX366529.1, read on the forward strand.
CCAGGCCACAGTAAGGTACGTATGGACTTATTTCGAAGCAATTAAAACTTCTACTGGGGCTTAGGTTGTTAGGGAATTTCGGACCTTTTTGTATTGTTCCACTCACAATTGTAAAGTAAACAAAGAGTGCCAAGACAAAGGAACTTTACTTGAAAACAGTATTTAGTGCAGATTTCCAGTGGACTTCGTTTCTTTGGAGAGCTGCAAAATACATCCGGTGCGCTGAATAAAAACTAACTTTAGTCGAAATAGTTTTATTTTGTTCGGTTCATAGCTTTGTTCGAATTGTTTGACTCCCCAGCTATCTTCATTCGCCAACATTGTAAACAAATTCATTTATACGTTTTAGCTCCGTCCTAGAGTTGCGCGCGCCATGTTTCGCGAGAACCACGCTGACATTTAAATAATGTCAAAAGATAGTTACTTTTTCTCCCACGCTGCACTTTATTTATGTAATCCAAAAAGTTAAAAGGCCTTGGTTTAATTACTAAAATAGTGTTTAACAAATGAGTAAATTAATTATCCTTTCAAGGGTCAGCTTTAAATAGGAGTATCTAAAATAACAATGCTCATGATTGTCGTTGTAATCCGTCCAATTAGCCGGGTGACGCATCCACACGCTGGCAATTAGCACAATTATTGAATGTGTGGCCACCGCATTACATTAGGGCTTGTGTTCGTTCAATATTCAGTAACCGACGTGAGATGAACTCTCGCTCGAGAGTTTATCATCGCCCTGTCACTCCACAGTTATTTATGGACCAGTAAACTTGGAAATATATTTTCCTCGGCGGCGGCCGCGCGTCCATTTCAGGTTAAGCCCCTTGGGCCAGGGCACTAGACAAGTCGAGTGTCATAAATTTGAAAACTGTTTCGTGAAAACGAAAAAATGAAACAAATATTTGACGTTCACTCTGGACCGATCTTTGATATAGGCGCGCCTACAGCCCGCCGTGAATTTACGACTATTTACTAGAGAAACGAGTTAAACGCGATCATAAAGCTGGAAAATTACCTATGAACATCACTACTGGAATACGTATGTATAGTACGTGGATGAAATATCAAGAAGAGGTAAAAGATTTATTAGATTGAGTACCTATATTTATTTATTATTAACAAGAGATTCTAATCATTAATTCTTTTTCTTGGGATGCATTAAACATTCTCCACGAATAGCGATGTAAGTATTAGTAGTATTATTAATCTATTCAGTAGTTCTTACGCCAATCCGTAACAAATAGACAAACAGACAAGAATTTTATTAATCACATTTTCATCAAGTTTACACCCTAGTTTTTTTAAATATCTTGAATGTACTGACACAGCTTTTTAAAATTTTATAATAGTTGAGATGTAATTTAGAACGACATGCCAATATTTTGACATGTACCACTTTTAAATTGAGACAACAAGGATTTGTCAGAGTAATAGTAATTAAATACAAATTGACTTATCAGTTAACCTATGAACGCTGCTCAGTAAATATAGTTTATCTTGTACTCATCGGATATAAACTGAACGAATATAGGGTTTGTTCCCAATGATGGGATACTAAAATAATTTTAACGACACTTTGATTACTTTTATCGCAAGTTCTCGCTTGAGTTGTCGCGTTTACAAACCATTGGTTTTATGCGAATTATTGCTAAGAAATTGCTTATTTATTATCATCGGTAGGGTAAAGCGGTATTTATTGTGACCTACTTTGGGTAACTGGGGGGAAAATTGGTGCGTTATCAGCTTTAGGACATCTGTTGGTCAACGTTTGGTGTTGTTAAATTTCGTTTTTATATCTAAAGATTCACTCAAACGCCGCTAATTGGAGTGACTCTTTACATATAAAAACGAAATATCACTCACTTTGCCCCAGGTTTATCTATACTTACATACATACATACATACATAAGGTCACGCCTCTTTCCCGTAGGGGTAGGCAGAGACCATAGATTTCCACTTGCTACGATTCTGACATACCTCTTTAGCTTCATCCACACTCATCAATCTTTTCATACATGAACGTCGGTTTAGGGTACTCTTGACCGAGCCATTTTTCAGAACGTCCTCAATCTGATTTCGGAACGTTCGCCTAGGCCTTCCCCTTCCTACATTCCCATTCACTTGACTCTCGTATATCTGTTTAGTCAGTCTCATTCAGTTATCTACTTATATACATAGTAGTCCGCAAAAGAAACTCAGGGAGATTTCAATTTTCATACATAACATTACATACCATCACGCCTGTATTTTCCGAAGGGTTAGGCGGAGGAGTACTTATGAACACCCACATTTTAACGGTATAATTAGGTCCCATGTAACAGGGGGTGAGCCGGGCTTAAATCCTAAACTCCGAGCGGCTGCTGAGAATTTTATTGAAAAACTTAATAACACTTTTGCTCGACCCGGGAATCGAACCCAGGACCCCTATCCTAGCAGTCGCGCTTGGGACTACTACACTAATGAGGCATTTTGAGATACCTACCTATATTATGCATATTTTTGGATAATTATTTAATTGTATTTCTTACATACATCCTGTAATAACTTCAAATATATTTTAGTACACGACACTTCTATAGTATGTGCCAAAAACATTTTCTCAGAAAAAAAAACCGTCTTTACGCTGTCAGGCTAAAGAGATAACCTTTCAAAGAGTATAACTATGTATGATGTAGTGATAATACAAACTGTGGACGTGATCAGCCTTGTTATAGTTGCGTGGTTACGAAACATGGACGAAGGAAATGTCCCTTTCTTACCGTTTATTAGTTTTTGTTGGCGAAATAAACTCATTGTCATTGGCCAATGGATGTCCGGCAAATGAGGTTTTTCCTTTTAATCTAGTTTTTGGGGAAGCTTTCACGGGAAATGATTAGTTTGCAGCTTCTGGGTCGGTATTGGTTAGTTTGTTGAATTTGTTACTATTTCCTTGTAAATTAAATTACTGTACCTGTATTTCTAAAAAGGTGCAGGTGTACTGATACTGATCATTTGTTTGCTTATATGTTTAACTCCCATGTAGGAATCTTATTGCTATTAATTCGGTATTTTTGGACATCGAACCTAGAGCCTCTCCCTGAGCAACCGTCCTTGGGACCACTAGATCAATGAAGATCTTAGATTAATTAAAATACTCGCATAGCTAGGCATAAAGAGAGCTATGCTTGAAGTCTCTCTGACGAATAGAATATAAATTGAATTGTTATCAAATTTATTTACAATTTTGTAAAAAATTAAGAGCGTGATAAATAAAAGTGTTCACACGTGTCCATACATTCGGGTTCAAGTGTCAATGCGTTCATCGACAGAGCGCGTGCGCGTGAGGTGGGTAGTGAAAAATATCACTTATTATAGTGCAAAGGTTTTCTGAAAATAGAAATTGAAATACCAAACTGAGAATTCGGTAATTAAAGAAATAAACCGTTTTTGCAAAGCATGGATCATCTGCCGTATGCGGAGGCAGGGTATTACATTCACCACGACTATCATAGGGTACTTTGCTTGAGTATATAATGGGCGGTCTTATCGCTAACAGCGATCTATTACAGGCAACCTTTGGATTTGGATCTTATTGTGTGTTTAAATTTTTGCGCGTAAGAGTCAATTACCCCTCGGTTGCTGCAGGTCTGGCAAGCTGCAGTCCGTAGGGCTTTTAAGGCTCGACAACACATCAGCAACTCCTCAGGTGTTGTACGTGTCCGTAGGTGATGTTGACTACGTACTTACTATCATTATCAACAAAAAAGTATTTGGTGTGACGTAAAGAAGCTATTCTAAATCAAAAGATTTAATTTTAAAAATGTCCGTAATATTAATTCTTACCATCCATTCTAACAATACAAGGATTTTATTATCTTACTAGCTGTTACCCGCTACTTGTACTTGTCCGCGTGGCATTAAAAAAAGTAGCCTAAATTACTCCTTGTTACATCAGCTATCTGCCAGTGAAAGTCCCGTCAAAACCGGTCCAGCCATTTCAGAGACTAGCATGAACAAACAGACAGACAGACCGACAGATAGACAAAAATTGAAAACAATGTTGTTTTGGTATAAAGTTCTGTATACATCCAAATGCACTTTAAAGTTAAAAAACTGTTAATTTAATATTACAAACAGACACTCCAATTTTATTTATTTGTATAATACAGTTTTTAAATACGAGCTTGTGTTAGATCCAATGCAACCGGCAGACAATGCGGGTGGTTGAATGAGATAACTATGATAAATGACTGTATCGACGCACGTCCCGGCTGAACGGGGCCGATTGTTTCGATAAAAATACATTTACTTCATAAATCATGAACGTAGTTTAGATTTCTTATACATAATATGTAATGTATGTAGCCAGCATGGTATAATAATATTTAGAAATTCTCTTCACGGGATAGTTTGAGCACGTGAAAACTGTATTTTCCCGAAGGGTTACACAGATGTGTGCTTATAATATTGTTTGTGACTGATGCATGACACTAATAGTGTTAGGTAATCAATTAATTTGAAAAAAAAAAGCCTAACAGTTACACACATCAGAAAAACAATTCTGAAAATCAATAATACAAACTGATTTTATTAGCCTTTTCAAAATGTTGGCACAATCATTTTGTTTTTAAAGATTTCGTATTTTAATTCTATAAAATTAAGAAAGGAATAGAGCCTTTTGAGATTCCCCATAAAATGTTTGGTCTTAAACAGACAGTTTTTTTAATAAACGTTCTTAGTTAATTTCGAATTAAATTATCCCTAGACTTTGTTGATTATGTACACACACCCATAATCCTCCGGACCACTAGGTCCAATGTAACAGGGGGTGAGCCTATTAACCAGGCACAAATCCAAACTCCGAGCTGCTACTGAGAACTTCATGAAGTCCAATAACTCTTTGCTCGACCTGGGAGTCCAATCCAGGACGTCGCGTCACGCTTGAGACTACTTGACTAACGAAGCAATCAAAAATTGAAAATAAATGATCCAAACAACATATATTTTGTTATTTGCTTGCTTCTACAATGAAACCATTTTGAATTCGTTATTTAAATCAATAATAGAACATTAAAATAGAGTACGGCTAGTATTATTTAAGTATTCGATATCCATCATCAATAAAAAATGTTCTTAATATTATATTGATACTGTCAATCAATGGCAACACTGATCGTGATGTAGTCGTGGGACATCGTGGGAATAAAACACTTGGCGTAGACATATATCTTGGTAGCAAGTTAAAAATAAAATAAAAAAAGGATCCCACAATTTGTAAGGAAGTAGAACTCAATTGTTAAGTTCGTCTTATCTATACTAATATATAAAGCTGAAGAGTATGTTTGTTTGTTTACTTGAACGCGCTAATCTCAGGAACTACTGGTCCGATTTGAAAAATTCTTTTAGCGTTAGATAGCCCATTTATTAAGGAAGGCTATAGGCTATATATCATCACGCTACGCGGACGAAGTCGCGGGCAGAAGCTAGTGTCAAATATTCTGTCAATAAGCAATACCTACTTAATGTGCTATTATATTATTATGATTTGAATTTTTCCATTTACCTGTATTGTATCACTCACATATTGCTACTACTATGTCTTGGCTTTAAAAGAGACCATGATTCTTGGCGTTTCTCACAGGTGGTGAGTTAGGAAATATGTAACGTAATAGGCGCCATATAGTTCAAAAAATTTAAACGATTAATTTTTAAAAGTGTCTTAAAATATTTTTTGTAGAAATAAAAATATCATTTAACATTTATAATCTTTGATTTTTAATGAAACACTCTTTTATAAACTGTTGTTCAGGGAAGGTTAAAAGCTATTATTCTTAAATTCTTATTTAGTCAGTCAATGAACTTTGCAGTAAATGCTTGCGATCTTTTTATTTGTCTCAAGAGTTGAAAGATTTGATCTGTCTTTTACAGTTTGCTGCCGAAATTGGAAATAGCTTCCAGTTCGGATACCAAAGTAATGTCTTTGCATTCCCCTGCAGTTTTTACGTTTGCAGGATAACGTCTATACATAACATAAAATGTATTTTAAAATATAATTGTAAAAGTACAATTACACGAGTATCATTTTTGTGGAGCGTCGTTAAATATTGTAGGTGTCTGTCATTTTGGTGGATACTCCTAGTTATATTTTTTCATTGAGTAATATACTATATTTTTGGGAGGAATATTAACCAACCTATTAATATGTTTTACATGAAACAAATGTTGCTGTTGACCTTTATACTTTACTAAGCTCTCATATTAAAAATTAAATCATAATAAGTATAATTTAGTAGATACACTATAAAAATCGACGAATAAAGGTAAAGCAAATGGCCTTGCAAAGAAAAAAAAGATCTATAAAAATACGCTAAAATCAAACCAAAATCAAGTATAAATGACATTCACTCTAAATTCTCATGCGGTTTCATATTGTTAAATGTCAAATCAATATCTGTAGGCAGGCAAAAAATTCGTCTTGTTTTTGCGCTCAAGACAAAATATTCAGCCTAATACACTTAAGGATTTAGGCGGCAACATAGAGTAGTTACTCCCAAATCAACAGTAGCCGCAGAATGATGCAGGTTGGCTATAAACGTCGAATCAGCTTGATATAAGACCGACAAACGACTTCAGTACTCGATTTAGTAAGAACAAAGAAACCATTTTCGCCTACTTTTCTTTTGTGGGGAGACGACGACAGTTCGAAGTCTATTACGGAGCCATTCATTCGCTCAAATGAGCCGCTTAATTTATCGCTCCTTTATAACAAATAATCTGTTTTAAAGTTACAAAGCTTTTTCGAATGCAGTGCAGATTCGTGGGAGCCGGGCTTTAGAATTTTTTGTTTAATGTGTTTGTAAATTAATATGATTTATGTAGTGTTTTGTTGAAATGGTTAATAACTTAGCGAATAAATGTTCCATGTTTGTTTATTTTAATTAAAAATGATGCAAAAGATTTATTTTTTATATAAATATTTATTTAACTAAGGCATATATTTAATTACGATCGAATATTGCTTTAGACGAGGTAGGCAATTTTGATTGTACATTGAATGCGTAAGGTATTTTATGTTTCATTTTTCCGTATCAACTGCCAACGGAATACATTTTTTTATGGGATAGGTAGGGGGTCAAACTAGTAGACGGATCACCTGATGGTAAGCGATTACTGCCGCCCATGGACACCCGTAACACTAGAGGAGTCGCAAGTGCTTTGCCGGCCTTCTAAAAGGGTTTGGGCCTACGGTATGCTCACTCACTCAGCGAAACAAAACGTAAGTGTTGTTTCACGCCGGTTTTCAGTGAGGTCGTGGTAGCACTCCGGTCGAGCCGGCCCATTCGTGCCGAAGCATGGCCCTCCAACTCACCTTGTTTATAAAAATCAAGCCTGTAATTTATGTAATTATTTGCCTACATATTTTATGGAGATGACTTTTATAACCTCGCATTCCCTTTGAGGGAAACGGAATGCAAAATTATAAGATTAATTAAATAAATCTCAGTAACTCAATTCTTGTAAGCGGATAATTACGTATATGAAACACTTCGAATACGTACGTCTCAGTCTTTATCACGGTTCACGTCCCTTGTGTCAGTAATCAGATTTGCAGTATTTAATGTTCTTAATGACTATGTCTTAAAACTTCGCTTCAACGGAATTAACTTAATTTGAAGGCGCGTTCCTATGTCTGATATTTTGTACTTATGCCTGTTAATTTTGATCGTTGGAATGTTAAACGGATTTATTTTATTTGTTCTCAGCGATTTCTTTATTATGAGATAGCTTTTATACATGGTAGACGGTAATGGCATAGACGTTAGAAAACTAGAAAAAGTACGATTTTTATTGTTTAGCCATGGCAAAAATTTTACCCAGCCTGATTTCTCAACATTTCTATACCATCCATATGTCAGAGACTCGGTTGGGGTTTATTTATACTCGAGTCTGACTCGGGATGAAATGCGTCCCCGACCGGGTTCAGGCACGGAATGTGCGCTGCCGCAGCTCGGCTTCACCGATGCAGTCGTTCCGCTTCCAACCGTCGGTCGCAATTGATACCATTTAGCACCACCAGGTGGCGCCGTCGTCGCAACAGGGCAACAGACCATCCGCAATCATGTCTCGCTCCGACACATAATATATTAATTTTACACAAGCAGCCAAATTTCTGGATAATACTGATATCGTGAAATGATAATCTAGTTTTTATTTTTTAGGTATTCTACTTATACCAATAACGATTCTCGTACATGTTTTTTGACGGTCTCCTCCAACAATCATCATCATCACAAGAATGATCATTGAATAGCATTGGTTGTAGATACAACTAAATATATATAACAATTATATATCTTATTTTGAAGACGAATTGAATTGATTCATAAGAAAAATATTAAATTTATAACAAATGCAATCAATTTTCGCTGAAGATATTGTCTCGCAAGTCGTGAGATTCACAATAGCTGTCAATCTACCATACACCAATGGGCTCTGCCGACAAGCTGTCAGATATCAGTACTGCTTTAAACAAATTAAATAAAAAATACTTTTACATAAAAATCAAAACAAAAAAAAACATTTCCATTCGATTCGATTAGAAGCGAAGGTAGCCTAATGGCTAGAGCGACGGACTTGCGATCACGTGGTCGCGGGCAGAAGCTAGATTTTCAAGACTAGTATATTTCTACGTATCAAGATTTTTGGTATGATATCATTCAGCCAGGCCACACTATTGTATCTACTATCCTCCTTATTCTGAGAGGAGATGCTGGGCGATGGGACACTTAATGTGTTGATAATATTGTGCGGTCACGATATACTGGGTGGATACCTTTAGATACACATTTGTAGAACAATTCTTTGAAATCAAATCTTCATCCATACCTTCGCAAACTTAAGAACAGTAATGGAACTCTGCAAAGATTTACAGACTTGCAACGGTAAGTATTTCAACAATAGTATTGAATTGGACATATTCAACTAATGTTATTTATTGCACAAGTTAGTCAAGCGGTAACTAGTTGATATAGTTGGGGGCGTGTGTGGGACTTTGCTCTGAGTATTGCAAAGCATTGTTCGATTTTGTGGCTATGCCAGAAATGTTAGTTGGTTTGTAACAATGTCGTGTGACCATTGCTACAGTGGTCGATCGCCTTTTATATTTCGGAGTTTGGAATTTGTGCCCGGCTAATGGCAATAGACTCACCCCCTATTACATGGGACCTACAGTGAACTGTGGGTGTACATTAGTACACCTCTGCCTCATCCTTCGGGGAATACAATATACGCCTGTATTCTCTGAAGAGTTAAACAGAGGTGTACTAATGTACACCCACAGTTCACCGGTAGGTTCAGGTCCATGTAACATGGGGTGAATCTATTGCCTTTAATCAGACACAAGTCAAAACTCTATAAAATATATACTGTTATAAAATCCCTATAACACTTTGCTCGACTTAAAAAGAGAACCCAGGACCTCTAGCGAGCAATCGCACTTGGAACCACTAGGCTAACGAAGTAATCACAATTATTATTAGTTTTTTAATAAGCGTCTTATTAATGAGGACCTTAAGCATTGCAAATATTGATCGAAAGTGATGTTCATGGAACAAAAACAAGTATATTTTCAAGATTAATAAAATTTCCTTCCCTTACATACTTCACAAATATTATTATATGAAATGGGAATAAAAAAAACTTCAAACTCAAAGATCAAAGTTTACCTTCGGCAAAGATAAGACGATCAAAATAATTTAGATATCGCTTTGATGTCGCCGGTGGGTTTACACAAAATTTTCGCTAAAAAGATAAGCGCTGTGTTTTCCAATGGTTGACTTCCGATAAAGTAGCAGGTACCTAATAAATTATAGATTTTTTTATAAAAGGTAATACTGTTTTCTCTCGACTTATTTATTACATGGGACTGGGGCTTATACATGGGTAACTCCATAGAAAATTCGTATAACTATCATATACTTAGTGTGTGTCCGTGCTTTGAAAACACGCTTAGCGTAATGATTGAGCGATTGTATTTTAAGTCACGTGCCACGAATTCGAACCACATTTATTGGGAACTATTTAACGTATAAACCTATTTTACGAACATTTTCGGTTACAAAATTTTCAAATACAGATTATATATTATAGAAATATATAATCTGTATTTGAAATTAAATTTTTGATTATATTATAGAAAATAGATAGCTAGACAGCTAGCTATTTTCAAGTAATCCATTTACCAACGAACAGCATGTGTCTTAACATATATAAATAAATAACTAGCTTTGCCCGACCTGGGAATCGAACCCAAGACCTCTAGCAGTCGCACTTGGGACAACTAGACAACTAGGCAGTTACCTAAACACTGCACAGCTACTTAAGTTTCATTAACATCCATACAGTGGTTTTTGAGTGAATGAATAACAAACATCCTTATGCTCAAACATTTTCACGTTTATAATATTAGTAGGATATGCTACGGGACCGTAGCGCTACGTTAGCTACGTCGTAGCAAGTATTGTTCTTCGTAGTAACTAGCAACGATAATAATTATTAAGTCGCAACAAACTATTGGTTGTCTACTGGTTGTGTACTATGTTTTAACTAAACATCCTAGTTAAAACATAACCAAACGATAATTACGTTTTTACAAAGTTCAATTCAACACGGAACGCTGCAAATCCGAACTCGCACTGAATCGTAAAGCGAAAAGTTTTAAAACCACTAACTTTTATCATCAGGATTCTGTTAATTACTTCATAGTAAACAAAACTAAAAATGCTCGGTATTAAACTAAACACGACTAATATTTAACTACTTATTTTATTTCTAATAAATAGAACTATTAACTGATCCAAATAAAATTATGTGGATAAATGTGTTTTCTTATGAAATTCTTACTAACAGCTCGGAGATAGGATTCGTGCCTAGTTAATAGCAAGGGAGCAATTGGTAGTTAGGATTTGGTCAACTGCAATCATCAGAATACCTCTACCTAACTATTTAAAAGCATAGATAGCATTTCTATTTGAGTTTAACGTTTTCCTATACCTACCTACTTATAACTCAATTCAGTTGCCAAACTTGTTGACAACTGTCAAAGTGGTGATTAGCGGATTAAGTTTTAATTAACAAGTAACTGTACTCTAGTTTATAGAGTATTGTATGTAGTAACTATCTATAATATACTTATAATATCGCTTGTCCTGACTGGCTGACCTATCAACGTACAGTCAAGGCCACAAAGTCAAGAAAGCTGTTTGGAACATAGGTTTATTTTATAACATAGGTAGGTAAACATCCGCTAAGAAAGGAGTTTCGGAAATATCAGCTTTAAAAAGTTTAAATAGGTATTCTTTGTATGGAAGTCATTGTTCTTTAAAGTTAGGTTAGTTTAAAAAAAAAACAAAGTATAAAATACAAAAAAAAATGTAATCATCTAATTAGATGATTTTAGTTTGGCTATAAACCCAATAATTCGGCAGTTAAATTCCAAATTTAACGTTTGGTACTTAGATGATGGTACCCTGGGAGGTGACGCGGACACAGTTTTAAATGATCTAAAATTTTTGAATGAGAAATTACAGTTAATTGGCTTGGAACTTAATTTTTCAAAATGCGAAATTTATTTACCTCACACAACTGACCGACAACTGACCATATCCAAATTTAATGCAATAGCCCCAGGTATTAAAATCACGGAGAAGAGCAATCTTCACCTCCTAGGGTCTCCAATCTTTGACGAATCATTTGCATCTTTCATCGATGAAAAAATACAAAATTTTTGTGATACATCGGAAAAACTCCTCAAAGTCAATATTCATTCGGCTCTTACTATTATCCGTTACTGTTGTTTTGGCCCTAAATTCATTTATAACTTGCGTTCTTCCCACTTGTGGAAGCACCCACAACTTTTAGACAAAGTTGACAAAATTATTAGGAATTTCTTAACATCTATTTTAAACGTGGCTTTGGACGACCGAGCTTGGCTTCAAGCCACTCTCCCCATTCGGCTGGGTGGTCTCGGCGTCCGTAAAATTTCCAGTCTTAGTTTACCAGCGTTTCTGGCCTCAGCTCACGGCACTGAAATTTTAACGAAGAAAATTTTAGCTCCTTCTCTCGTTGATTTTGAGGTGCCGTGTTTGACGGATGCTGTGAACGCTTGGAAAATGGCTTGTCCCAATACGGTCTTGCCCGTCATCCCATCTTCCCAAAAACAGTGGGACTGGCCGCTCTGCAGTTTGACACGGAAATATCTGATAAATACGTCAGTCAATACTGCTGAGCGTGCTCGTTTGCTGGCCTTGGGTGAGTGGGAGTCGGGCCTTTGGCTTCAGGCACTTCCATCACCTAATATAGGTAGCTTGTTGGATGACACTACTTTTCGGTGTGCTATTTGCTTACGTCTGGGCGCTCCTTGTGTTGCTCCGCATCGGTGTCACTGCGGTGAAGCTGTCGACAGCCTCGGACACCACGGCTTGTCTTGCTGCAAGAGTGCGGGGCGAATAGCACGGCACGCCAATATTAATGACATTATTCGTCGTGCTCTTGTCACCGTCGGTGTGCCAGCTGTATTAGAGCCTAATGGCTTGGCACGTGACGATGGAAAGAGACCAGACGGTATGTCACTATTGCCATGGAAATTGGGTAGGCCTTTGGTGTGGGATGCAACTTGCGTCGATACCCTTGCTCCATCCCATCTTCCAAGCTCGGCGGGTTGTGCTGGCGCTGCCGCTGCTGGTGCAGAGACCCTCAAACGGCGCAAATATAGCAACCTCAATGGGAACTATAATTTTGAGCCGTTTGGAGTGGAAACGCTCGGGCCGTGGGGTCCGAGTGCGCGCCATCTCTTCAAAGATATTTCTAAGAGACTTGTCGACTCTTCGCGGGATCAGAGGGCTGGTTTATTCTTTGGTCAAAGGATTAGCATTGCCATTCAACGTGGCAATGCAGCCAGTCTTCTGGGTACGTTACCCGATGACAGTGATGTGGAGGAGTACTTTGACGCCTAGGCGTGTCTATTTTTCTTTGTTTTTTTTTTTTAGGTTATTAGATTAAATAATTAATGGTTTTTGGATTTTCACATTTTACTAGGGGCAACGGAGGATGGATATTTTTAAGTTAATAATGGGTGTTTTTAAAGATAGGAACCTGAAAATTGGTATTTGAATATTCACATTTTGAATTGTAAGTTTAATATTGCTAGGTCGCAAGTGAGACCGCGTGGAACAGCTAGTATGTTGTATAAACACCACTAATTAGATTCCTTGTTTGGCTGTCTGCCTTTGTAAATTTTTTTATGAACTGTATGTATTATGTTTTATTACTATAAGTATCTAGATAGCTTATTTACCTTCAAAGAATACCTTACCTAGTACCTTATTTTCTACAAATTTATTTTAAATTATTCTCTGAGAAATTTTAGATATGATATTCTTTACTTTGCTTTTAAGATTTGAACTTGTTTTTTTATGAATATGAACTCAGAACCTCTGGTATAGCAGTCACACTTGTATTTACTAGACTAACGAGGCTGTCAAATGTTTACAATTGTCCAATAAAAAAACTAAAACCAATTTTCGAAGTAAAATACCTTGATGGAATAAAGTCAAACAAAATCACGCTAAATATATAAGCTTGTAAATGCGATCTGACGTCTATCAACCCCTATTTAATAACAGCAAACGCAAAAATCATGGTGGCTTCGACGCCTCACTCGGATTTATCACTCGCTTACAAGATTACCCAAAACGACATTGACGGATTGACTCTTCGGAGCTCCCTGTCTTATTCTAACACACGAGTATGCATATCTCTATCCCTGTCCCCCTGTCGGTAATTAGGTGGCACCTGCATTTGTTCAGGTCGCTAGGGATAGTGGGAGCCTATCTAGACACCATGTTAATGCCTCAAGATTGATGAAGAATATCACAGGTAAAAGATCACCTATATTAATTGCAGGATTGTTGATGAATTTTACGTTAAGTCGGGTGTCCGTTGGAGACATAATTGTCACATATTTTCAATCACGGTTTTCTTTGAATTGGAAGGTGTAGGATTAAGAGTTTGGAAAAAATTACCGTCGGTTATTTATTATGTGATAGGATTATTTTTGTTAGTCTTTCTGTTTGGTATTTTTTATTATTTTAGCAGCTTCGCCTGTTAAAATTTCCCATTTTCATTTCCGACCTTGCCATTGAATTATTTTTCTTTCATACACACAAACAACAGAAAAATAATTATCCAATTTGGTGCAGCTGTTTGGAAGTAATGCGCGTTTATACATTTTTACGCAAAACCACTGAACCAGTTGAATCTTGCAGACGGACACGGGCTAACTCTTGTCTCAAAATGTACTTTGGAATGGGAGAGTAATCTCGGTCAACAATTAGTATCTAAAATCTGAAAAGTACAAACTTTATTATTTAATTTTATCGATCATTGCCTACGTGAACGCTAAACTTCTTTAAACCAACTTCATGAAGGAGGTTTCCAACGCAACGTTGCAAAGTTGTCTTATCACGCTGTCCCTCAATCTATCATGGTGGCGGTCTAGGAGTATAATTTCGGCCTACCTCTGTGGGAGAAAGGTGTGAGTGTATGTATTGTATATTTTATGACGTAGACCATTTTGCTCCTGCGAATTGCTAAATAAACATAACTTATTATTTGCCTATATTTATGAAGGGTGAAAAGACGTTTAACATTCGGCCCAGGGCTGTCACAAAGGCCCCTTTTGCCAGTAGGGCTGGCACAATGTTTGCGCTATGTCTCAACCAATTGACCGCTACTCAATAATTTGATTAGATCCGTATATATTAGGGTTCGGTTTGTTTTGCTTCGCTAGTTAAATTTGATTCAGCTTATTGTTTTAAGAGATAATTCACCAATCTCTCAAAACGTCGTTATTATTGAATACACGAAATCAGTCTCCGGCTTATTGTTTTGCGTCAAACGTGAAATGTTTTTGTTATTCAAAAGAAGATGAGGAATTAAAGAATGATCCAAGTGAAGTTCAAACAATATTTTTCCCATGTATAAGCTTTGTATAGCGAGAGATTTTAAAAACATAAATTATGAGGAATAAAGTATACTCCGGGATTTTTAACTTTAGAATTTTCTCCTGTATCATGAGTGCTTATAGAAACACAAATTCTGACAAACACAAAAACCCAGATCAGAAACAACTACCTGTAGGTCATATACATTTTTATTCCCTGTGGGGATCGAACCCACAAAACTAGGATTGACAAACATTACACAAGTATTTGTCTTCGATAAGAATCGAACCCACGACACTTAGCGCAGTGGTGAGAATAACCACTTCACCACCCTAGCAATCAAATCCTTATATTTTTTCATACCTATTAATTATATTACCTACTCATACATTCGGTGGCTTAACAGGTAATTGAATGAGATCAGGAACTAATCAGTGAAACGTAGAATTTTGAGCAAAAAGCCGTAGAAGTAAATTAGAAGGAAATTGAATTAGTAATAGGTATTTATAAGTACCTTTCTTTACATACTATGATTGACTCTCAATGTTAAAAGATCTGATATTAAATACATACCACCATCACGCCTGTATATGCCGAAGGATTAGGGTAATTGTGCCCAGATAATGGCAATAGCCTAATCTTGTATTTTATGGGACTTAAACATACCAGCTAAATATGGGTGATCATAATTTAAGTATATCTTATTGGGTATTTGTGCCCCAGACGATGGCAATAGCCTCATCTTTTATTATAAGGGACTTAACCATACCGGCTAAATGTGGGTGTAGTTCATCTCTGCTTGGATTAGGCATTCGGCATTTGTGCCCAGATTATTTATTTATTGCAAAATGTATACAACGTAACAAGCTTGGCTTAAAGCTAATGCATACATGACCCTGTTAGGGCGCATCAAAATAACTTAAAACTAGAACATAATATATTATATTATTCACAAAATATAAAATGTTATTTTCTATTAATTAGCTTTTCTTAATTAATCGTTAATCTTATAGTCTCTTATTATGACTATTATGGCAATAGGCTCGTCTTGTATTACATGGGACTTAGACATACAGGTACAATGTAGGTGTACAAGTAGTTTATCTCTGCCTGGGTTAGGCATTGGGCACTTGTGCCCAGATAATGGCAATCTGCCTGGGTTAGGCATTGGGCAATTGGAACTTGTGCCGAGATAATTACAATAGGCTCGTCTTGTATTACATGGGACTTAGACATACCGGCGAAATGTAGGTGTACATTAGTAGTAAATCTCTGCCTATCCCTCCAGGAAACACAGGCGTGATGGCGTAACTAATTTTTAAACTCTATACAAACCGTCTGTATGTCGGTTTTTGTAACGTTAAAGCATAGTTCAACACGAGAGGGGTGGTTTACGTAATACTATTTTGTCGAACGTTGCAAGAATTCCAAATGAGCAAGTATCGACTATTTGATCGCCGAATTATGAAGAGCGGCCCACTGTTAATATTATTTGGGCTATTATTTACAACATATAGAACTATTTACGAATTATGTTATGAACTGTAATACTGTGTTTTGTTTTTTGTATCGATTTTAACAATTTTTAAACTAAGAGAACGTTACGTTATAACTGAGTAGCACAGGCTATATAGTGAATCGATTTAAACATATCGCCACTTTCGGATGCGAGTGAAACTGCGGGAAACTGATAGTCGAACACAATAAAATTAAGACAACAATAAAAAATCGTCGTTTTTGATTCAGTATAAAAAAAGTAATCTCAAATCAAAGTAATCTCTAAGTAAGAATAGCATATAGTCTAAAGGTTTTAAAATAATTTACAACACTATCCGTACTAATATTGCGAATGTAACTCCGTCTGTCTTTCTGTCAAGTTTTCAAGTCTAAACCACTGAACTAATTTTGATGAATTTTGGTATACCTAGAGATAGATTGGATCTTGGAGAACGCTACCTTTAGTCTCAGAAAACTTTAATGTAAATGAAACAACTAGTATATAATATATTTATTTTAACCTGATACATTACCATGGCTCGACAAGTGCTAGGTTTCAGTTTGATTCCTAGGTTGAACATATGAGTTCAACTATGAAATTCTCAGTACACCATTTAGGATTCTTGATTTGTGTTCTGTTACTGGCAATATGGTCTTTAAAGGAATTAATATTGTACATATATGTTGTATAGTGTATTATCTTTCAGGAACACAGGTGTGATGGTATATAATGTTATGTTATTTAGTAAAAAAAATAACAGCCAGTCCGTTTTTATGAAACGGGACATTGAAACAGTTATCGCAAAATGGCCGAGCTTTCCGAAAAAAATATATTATACGACGCAATCGTTTAGGTCCGCGGACAATACCGATAATTGTCTGTATTATACCATCGCTACCCGACCCGTTACCGACAAATTATTTTCAATACCGCCATATATCACGGGACAACTGCCGGAAAAAATGAGAGAGCCCGCCCCAAAAAAGGCAATCAATGGAAAAAGTAAGTGGCCGAGATAACCGGCGTTGAGGATTGAAGTCACGTTCCCGCTGCGTCCCGCTGCGTCCCCGCTGCGTCCACGGCACGACACACACATAAATAACCCTAATGATATCCGATTGTGTTCAGTTTGCGATGCGACAAAAAATCGCACGGCATACTCGCGTGGGACGTTATACCTAAATATAATGTTAATAAAAAAATATTGTGGTGTACAGGCATTTGCGCTCCCCGGGTTTTGTAAGCGTTCTTGCTTTCTCGTTAATATTTTATCGTGTACTCGATATGTTTGCGGATTGAATAAAAAGTATGTGTCATCACGAAATACAATCATGAATATTTTAGATAATATCGATATGTAACCAAACCGGTTTTGTGAGTGAAGCTAGCGTCTGCGTCTGTTAAAAATTGCTTACATTAATTATATTTCAAATCTGGCTATAAAATAGTATGAACACTGATATTTTGATGTACCTTGTAATATAGGGCTAGCAAATTTTTATTAATAAGGCATCTTTATTAATAAGGCATAAATCCAAACTCCCATCTTTTAGAGAATATAATAGAAAATCCCAGTTACACTATATTCAACATGGGAATCGAATCTGGAACCTTTATCGCTTATGATCACTAGTCTAAGGACGCAGTCAAATTCCGGTAATATTACATAGTTTTTTTTTTCTCTGAGCGATAAGAACAAAGCCATGACACGCGAACGTGACAATCTACTTTTTTTAATATTTTGAACTAGACACCAAGACTCCAAGTTCTACGCGCCACGTGCTGCGGTGAGTCCCATACTCCCATCTTTCTTCTACCACCACGCCTTGTAGTGAACACGAACCGCCCAGCATACCTAATATATTTTTCACGCTACAGTCCGCTAAACTGTTGGTCCTTCGATTATTTTACACTCCCGCATCCATAACAAGGACATAGATATTGAAAACAACTCTTTAAAATGAAAATTACCTATCATAATAATAAAATTTGTTGCATTCTCGTTACTTTTTACATCAAAGGAAAAGAAACATTTTTCAAAATTAAATTAACAAACAGAAATAGCTTACTATTCTCGCAACACAAAAAACCTACCTGGTGCTGACATTTTAAAATTTCAGCTTATATTTTCTTTATAAACTGTAAAAATCCGAGGCACAGTTCCTTCCTGAAGCTTCTTGTGGCACTATAAATTCATGGAGGATACCCCAGCATTCAGTGGTTGCTTGGATTTCTGCTTAAAACCACTCCTTCAGTGGAAAAGGTATTCGTAATAAAGTTTTTCTTCACTTAATTTTACTGCTTGCTGTACTTCTTTATAAATTTCAGTCCTGAAATGAGTGCTCCTTCTTTAATAATAGATTGTCAATTATGTTCCGAGGCGAAAGTGCTCATTTAGAACTTTCTCATATTTTCTGCAGCAGATGGCAAAACTCGTATAGGTTACGTCTATAGGCACGTGTGTTAGTTTGTCATCTTAATAAAACCCGATTGGTTGCCTAAAATCAGTTCTTTTCATTTTATTCTCAAGCGTATATTGTCAAGTGATATGCATGAATATTATCAAAATTATTTAGCTTAAACATCATTACATTGTTAATGAAATTGTACCCCCGACTCATATGGTTCTCGTAATTTTAATATTGTTATTTGATATACTGCAAATATATTTAAGTATATAATATATATCTAAGAATGTCATTAAATTTATAATTTTCGTTGCTGTCTTTACTTCGTTTATAAGATTTGTTATTTAGGGACAAAGAACAGTTATATGTTACAGTTTACATATCAGAGCTTAAAATAAGAATACATAAACATATGAGTCGTCGGTAGTCTGAAGCGTCGGTAGCCTAATGGCTAGGGCGTCGGACTTGCGATCATGTGGTTGCCGGTTCGAACCCCACCTATTGCACTACTGACGTGAACCCACTCGTAACACAAGCAATCTAGCTTAGCACGAGGGGTTAACAAGAATACTAGTAATGTGTGACCCGCATTACTAGTAAGCTTTTATAAAAAAAATATATATATATATAACCCACACTATTATCCACGGGTAAAAATCAAAGCTATATTAATAATGACGAAAGGACGGACGGTCGAACATCCACTACTTTTAAATTAGAAATATTACTGAAGATTCCTGTCAGTAAGAAGTGATAAAACCATTTTTTTTAAATTTAGCTTGTGAAAACGCAAAGATATCGATATCAATGAAGTGTGTGTTATAGATATATAAGGCGGCGGAGAGGTGCCCTCTCCCCGGCGTTTGTTTTGCACTTCTCAGTGTGAAATAGACGGGGAACGCGCACCTCTCGCCGGATAACTGTTCTAGGTACTACATAACATAATCTATTGGTAAGATAACTAATATCAAATTTATGATTACAAATGCCATGCAACATCATAACCATAAGGAATGTACGCCTAGACTCCAAGCTCAATAGGTTAAAGTGTTTTAACAGTTCAAGATAAGCAATTCTAGAGTGACAGTATTTGTAATACACATTGCGTAGGAACTTCTTTTGCACTTGCTCTAATATATAGTTACGAGCTGGGGTTCGGGATAGATTAATTAACGCAAATTTTACCGAAATAAACAAGACTTTAATAAACTTGACAACACACAACAGAAATCACAAATAAAATCACTACACTATTACTTGTCGCACTGTACTGTCACACTGAGAATCACTTGTCTTCACGTTGATGTTCACTTCACCTTGTCCAAAACTAAAACTGCCCTAGCCGACCCTCACGACGGCTATTTATATCAGTCATGAAGATTCTGGAATCGAACAATCGCGAAATGCCTACAAAATTAGGTACCTGATCGTCTATTGTTTACGGGTATTGACCTTTGAACCTGACCTTGATCTATTGTTATTACGTGAGTACGTATTCGAGTACTTTCTTTCGAATATTCTACATGCTTCTACGATTTATCCAGAACCTTCGTGACCCATCCACGTCATTCTAATAGCTTCGCGGCGTAACAATATTTACATACTTGTCATAGAAAGGACTCCAAATAGGAACTGCAAATTCCAGCTGAGAGCGAATTAGGGTCTTGTATAAGAATACCAAAGTGGAAGGTTTCTGAAAGTCCCTTGAAGACCTCATGACGAAACCATACATCCGAAAGGCCTTATTAGTAACACTGTCGATATGAGTGTTAAAGTGTAATTTCGAATCCAGGAATACCCCAAGGTCGCGTGTGGTCTCAACTTTCTTCAAAGCAGTGTTATGTAAGGTGTATATACGTAAAAAAAAAATTGTGTTTGTTTTTTTTTTTTTTTTATGTTATAGCAGGCAAACGAGCAGACGGATCGTCTGATGGTAAGCGATCACCGCCGCCCATGGACACCCGCAACACCAGTGGAGTCACAAGTGCGCTGCCGGCCTTTTAAAAAGTTTGTTTTTTGTAAATAAGATAAAATTACATTTAGGTAAGCTGAGTTGTAGTTTATTATCTATGCAGTATTGAGAGAGTCGATAGAGGTCATCTTGTAGTAGTTGGCAGTCCTGAAAGTTTGAACAAGCTTTAAAAATCTTTATATCATCTGCGTACATTAAGAAATTAGAATTAATAAAACAAGTTTTAATATCATTAATGAAGAAAATGAAAAGCAGAGGGCTTAAAACTGATCCTTGAGGTACTCCAGACTCAACGAAAACACTGTCTGACTCGTAGCCGTGTATTACAACTTTTTGTGTCCTATTGTATATATAAGACGCAAACCACCTTAGTAAGCTACCTCTGATGCCGTTGAAGGCAATTTTGTCCAACAGTAGTTTATGGTCCACTTTGTCAAAAGCCTTCCGAAAGTCAGTGTACACAGTATCAACTTGGATGTGGTTGTCCATATTCTCAAATATATAGTTTATAAAAATCAAAAGATTGGTGGCGGTTGATCGACATTTAACAAAACCATGCTGTTCTGGTATAATAAGATTACGTAGTTGAGGAAAAAGGGAGCTGTGTACATGACTCTCGAAAAGCTTAGACAAAGCGGATAATATCGAGATAGGATGATAGTTCTCGTTGTATAACGTTAAACATGTGATTATAATCGTGATAACAGACAACTTTCCCAAAGAAATATTTATTATATAAACACCAATACTTGAATGATATTGAAACGCTGTCTAACTGAGATCGATAATACCTTAGCGTTTTCTATCTCAGTTTTTGTATGCATTTTCCATGCTTAGATTTTAAAGTTATTTTAGAAAAATCATTCGACTGTGCCCAGGATTCGAATCTCCGTCCGTAAAGCTTATTGCAACCAAGGCGAGTGGGACTCACGGTGGCTAACTAAGCGACTGCGAGTCCCACCCGCCTTGTTGGTATTAGTATGTTGTGAATTGAAACAGAAGACGCAGGTTCGAATCCTACCCGCAATTGATTTTTTTCTTCACTAAAAGAACGAAATTCAGGATTTCACACACAATCGTAGCTCTTACAAACATTATAAGGCAAATTTTGTTATATTTCTGTTACCCTTTTGGTTATCGCATCAAGTTCACTGTGGCCATGCAATATTCGCCTCTATCTCCCCCCAACAGATCCCCCACGGAGATTGCGGGCGACGATTATGTTTATTATTTATTTTGCTGCCTTCATGATAGAATGAATAATAAAATCTCCCATGGTTTGGAATCTACTATAATATAGACATGAGAAAATATATGTCATAATAATATCAGATTATCTGACTAAAATCTGCCTCATTAAGCATCGGTCTTAAGCACAACTGCTACGCTAGACGTCTTGGGTTCGATTCCCAGGTCCAGCAGTATTTTGGAGCTTTTCGATAAAATTCCCAATAGCACTTAGAGTTTGTATTTGTCGGAACTAAATATACTGTGGGTGTACAATAATACACCTCAGTCTAATTCTTCGGAACATGAATAAACCTCCGTACTACCGAGCGACACTAAGGGCCACTGGCACCAACTTCTTAAATGTGTTTAAATCATATTTAAACACAAATGTACTATGAAAAAATGTGTTTAAATAAAATTTAAACATATTTAAGAAGTTGGTGCAAGTGGGCCTAAGTATATTAACGCAATCATACGCGCACAATAGAAGTCACGGCAGGTCATAGCGGTAGGCCCACTACGTGGGCGCACAGCGGCACGATGGTACTAAGATGTGATGACCATGTTTTTGTTCGGACAACCAGGTAACATAACAAGCTTATAACTTTGTGATTTTACATGATACAGTTTTGAAAATTTGTACATAGATTGTTTACATAAATAATACGACCTCTGTGGTTTAGTGGTTCGAGTACCGGACTGCTGACCATGAGGTCGTGGGTTCGATTCCCACAGGACACAAAAATTTATGTGATGAATATAAATGTTTGTGTTCGTCTGGGTGTTTCTTATGTATTATAAGTATGTATTTACCAAAAAAAAAGTATATAAGTATTATATCCATTGTCTTGTACCCATCGTACAAGCTCTGCTTAGTTTGGGACTAGATGGTGCTGGAAAAAATAAATTACACGACACGTCTCAGGTCTCGCATATAATATTCATTCTAAATTAAAACTGCAATATTTAGGGCCACTTGCACCAACTTCATAAATATGTTTAAATTGTATTTAAATACGGTTTTTCATAGAAATTTTCTGTTTAAATACAATTTAAACACATTTAAGAAGTTGGTGCAAGTGGCCCTTAATCCATTATATTGTACATAATACATGATGACTTTATTATATAAATTTGAATGAACAAGGGCATCCAATAAAAAATCATGGTTAATATATTCGTAATATTGTAATATATTGGTGATCAACGATCAAGGACGCGTGGCACGTCTGTCCACTTATAATTTACCTCCGGCACATATATATATAATTGGTATTCAGACCGAATCATCGCGGACGTCATTACCGGGCTTAATTCCAAACGATTCATAAAATACAAATAAATAAATTTTCATATCACGTTGAAGGTTTGAAATTATAGTCATCAATATCATGACAGTATACTGTTCTGCAATTATAAAATAAAAGGATCTTTTCAGTACGTTTTGCGGGTTGATAAAAAATACTAATAATGAATCAAATTACTCCTACATTAGCGTAACTTGGTGTTATTTAAAAACATGTTTAGTGAAAAATTTAAATAAATACAATTCATATTCCGAAAAAATCATTTGAATCGGCTACTAACATTCCAAGCATTTATTTATTTATTTATTTAAATAGTACAGCCACATCAAATACATCAACACTTACTCTAAATACACTTATAATAACTGGGACTGATGCATCTGACAATTAGGGCGTACATAACACTTACTGCATCATAATATGTAATACAACAACTAGTGAATTAAAGTAAAATAAAATAATACCATCTATAATATAACCAAAACTATATAATATTTAGGATTTAATACTGCGAGAATTGCAAAATCTTTTTCTTAAAACAGGGCAACCTTTTATAGAATATGTCTAATTCTGAATTTTTTGTGGCAAGATCATTGTACTCATTCATAATTCTAAGCATTTAAAGTTTTTGGTGCAAGGAGAGGGGATGCTTTGTTCCTTTCCCGCAAAATGAGCATAAAATTAAAAAGGCTTACAACTTCCTCATTCTTGAACCGATTTTAAAATTATATTTGTTGATGGACTCTATTTATGGTAAACATTTTGATGCGGCTATAAACAACAATTAAATTAACAATTAATTGATCATAATATTGTAGCAATTGGTAGGGCAGTAATTTGCTACGATGCGGCTACGGGCTACGAAATTGTAGCACTTACGTGATCGAATGCTACGGCGTAGCATTTCTCTCACGTACATATTATCATTATGTACTGTTTGTAATATTACATCATCTAAAGGTATTACTGTGAAAATTAGTTTTTTTTCTTTTAATCTGACAATTCCTATTCAGAATTTGGAACATAATCACATAAACATCGTTAATCTGACTTGTGAGCATTGCAGTGCGAAGATGAGAACAGTGCTTTGAAATAACTTTTTATCATAATATATCTTTAATAATTAACTGTGTAATATAATAAAACTATTAAAATCACTGTCAAAACAAATTATAAAAAAAAATATTCTACATATTATGAATTTAAGGCGCCCTGAGCCACCGGTTGGATATTTAGATATTTTAACATAACACACATAACATACCATCACGCCTGTATTCCCCGAAGGGTTAGGCAGAGGCGTACTAATGTACACCCACAGTTCGCCGGTATGTTTAGGTCCCATGTAATAGGGGGCGAGCCTATTGCCATTAACCGGGCACAAATTCCTAACTCCGAGCTGCTACTGGGAATTTCATAGAAAAACCCAATAACACTTTGCTCGAGCTGGGAATCGAACCCAGGACCTCTAGCGTAGCAGTCGCGGTCAGGACCACTTGGCTATTGAGGCAGTTAGATATTTTAATTACGATGTAAGCTGAAAATTGTAAATATTAATCGCCTTATCTAATATCATTAACATAAATATTTCAAAGAAATATGAATCAAAAGCGTTACCAACTGCCAAGTTAATAAGGTCTATAATTAACAAAAAAAAACTCACTTCACCGTAAGATAATAAGCATATTCTGACAGCCAAGTTATTGTATCGTCACAACTCATTACGCAAACGTAATCACTGTTATCCCTCTTGGTAATCTGCAGCCGGATGTTTGCGCACATGTTGGTACAAGATAACGCATGATAAATGTTTATAAGTGTCGAAAAAATGTCGTGTGCGACAAACGCGTAGCAGAGCGGTAATGACGGGGTTGAGAAATGAACGAATGAAGTTTCTGTTTTGTTTTGCTTTTTTAATAATTCTTGTCCTTCACTAGGAATTTCTCCTAATGGCCTTTGTGTTTATGTTCCATAATTTCCCAAACTCGGAATGTCATAAAAATATTGGTTTTGTGATTAGATGGAACTTACCACTCGGTGCACTGAAGCCGATCGCTCGACCAATGTACCAATCGAGTAATCTAAAGAATGAAGTAAGTTTCGACTCGGACCAAAGATTTTTGATTCCGTTCCAACCTTGGGAAATGTAATCACCACCCCATAAATGAGGATTAAAGGAGTCACCACAGTGTGATTATGGAGTACCTAACTAGACCGTTTCCCTTGCGGTAAAAGATTCGAATGGCTAGTTAGCTTTTGGCTAAAAACATCAATATAGAAATTTGATCCACGGAAGAATGCCATTATGCAATAATGATGAGGAATGATATTTGTACCAGCACGATAAAACCTACACTAAGAGCTAAGCTATTAGTGTGAAACGATACAAATATGAAAAATAATTATCTTATATCAAAAATAAAATAATTATAATAGGTAAACCCACTTTAATAATTCCATTTTTATTACGGAATACAGTAATAAAGACTCTTTTGAAATTTTTGTATCAACATTTTGACTCAATAAATTAAAACTCAATTCATACCAAAAACCATAACCTATGTTAATTTATTTCTTCTCTGTCGCATCAATTTTTCATTTAAAACTGCAAACACGGATAAATTCGATCCGGCGAGGTTTCGTGCGTGCTTTATATGGAGGCAATTTCAATCCTTCGCGTCGGGCGCGCTAACTATTTGTCGCGAAATATGAAGCCACAAAAATTCATGAAATCGAGGTGGCTCGCCGACTTTCATGCTATTTATATCACTATGAGGAAGGAAGACCAACCGGCGGCAATTTTGCCGTGTGAAAAATAAATTCAAGTACTCCTCTCTTGGCGATTTTTAATCCGAATTTTCCTTTGAATTATGCGCCGTACCTGCAGTGGCGTTAAAGGATTTCATCGACGGTTCTTAAACTTTGTATTTTTTTGTTATAGTTGAGCTGTTATTAATTATTTATATTTAAAAATTATGATAGGCTATATACATTTCCAATATTTGTTATGGTGCGTAATTTGACCAATGATAAACCTAAATAAACCCATACTCATCCTATCGTGATTTTTTTTGCATTTTTCATGCTAAGATTATAAAGTCATTTTAGTAAAGAAAAATTCGACTCGCATGCAGGATTCGAACCTGCGACTTCTGGTTAGGTTAGTCCCGGGAGTCCCGCCTGCCATTTCAACATGTAGGCGGGACTCGCGGTGGCTTAGTGGTCATAGCGTCTGGTGTACCTAACCACCCATATTCATAAAACCACAATAACCCATACTCATAATTACCTAAATAAGTAAAACCCTTGGCAACATCTGATTAAATGATGATATTTTTATCTTTTTGAAAGTAGCACGGAGATGAATTAATAAACAAGTAGGTATATATTAAAGCGATTTTTTAAAATTAAAAAACTCCCTAATTAGTAAATGTAGGTATTGGTTATAAATGCATCTGCTGTGCTAAAGATCCAAGGTTGGATTCCCAGGTCGAGTAGTGTTACTGGAATTTTCTATCAAATTCTCAGTAGCTGCTTGGAATTTGGCCTGGTTAATAGCTATTGGACCGCGCTCTATTATATATGAGACTCCCTGCCTAATTTCATGAGAACCTCTGTCAAATCCTTTGGTGCCACCTTCTTCTTTAAATCATGAACATCACTCTTCCCACAAAAACATAAGATGACATTTACAAACTACATATAAATCCACCATACTAAATCAAGAGTAACATTTACATAAAACACTCGCATCTTTTCCTTGAACAGTTCAACCCGCATTGAAACGCAGGTACTCAGGTAGGTATTAAGGCAACACGTGTCAACAATGGCCCTGGCTTAGTCTATGGGCGAATGGTTTTTTTTCAGGTGCACAACTTACCTATATATTTTTTTTCATTCTTGATAGGTTAACGCTTGCTCGCCAGTCCGCCTGATGTCAAGCGACACGTATTAATTAAATCTGAACATGTATATTACGTTACTAGCTTTTGCCCGCAGCTTCGCTCACCTGAAGCTTTATTAGGATTAGAAATGGATTCCAAAAATAATTTATCTAAAACGAAAAATTATGATCTCTTCTTTGTATGGGCCTCTATACATCAGAGAGGTCATCTCAAGCTGCATCTCAAGGTTCGTTAAATTAATTGAAATAAGAAGTTCACCAGTTTTTAACTTGGAGCATATACTTTCTAACAGTGATAACAAAATTAAAATCTATTCAGTAGTTTTTGCTCCAACCCGTAACAAACAGACAAGGATTCGGACATCACATTTTTGAATTTAGAGACGTTTATATATCCTAGCCCACTTTTTATTTTTTATCTATCTTCAATATGCAGATACAGCTTGTTTACAATTTTATAATAGTAGAGATTTTAACCCCCAATGCAAGTAGAGACTGCCGCATTAGTCTAGTCCTTTAGTGGTTTTAAGAACAACTGCAACGCTTGAGGTCCTGGGTTGGATACCAAGGTCGACCTAATTATTAGTACCAAGTAGTTCGCCTTCAAAATCGCAAATTCAAACTACGGGCTGTAATTTGAATTTGCGACTTTGCAGGCAAACTGCCTATCTCTTCGAGATATACCGGCGTGATGGTATGTTATAATTTTATTTACATACATACATACATAAAGTCACGCCTCTTTCCCGTAGGGGTAGGCAGAGACCACAGACTTCGACTTGCTACGATTCTGGCATACCTCATTAGCTTCATCCACACTCATTAATCTTTTCATACATGAACGTCGGTTTAGGGTACTCTTGACCAAGCCATTTTTCAAAACGTCCTCAATCTGATTTCGGAACGTTCGCCTAGGCCTTCCCCTTCCTACATTCCCATTCACTTGACTCTCGGGTATCTGTTTAGTCAGTCTCCTAATTTTAATTTTATTTAAAGTTTAAAAAAATGGTTATTCCCCGAAGGGTTAGGCGGAGGTTAGTTCTCCGGTATGTTTAGGTCCCATGTAATAGGAAAGCGATCCTATAAAAGCGTCGGTAGCCTAATGGCTAGGGCGTCGGACTTGCGATCATGTGGTTGCCGGTTCGAACCCCACCCATTGCACTATCGACGTGAACCCACTCGTAACACAAGCATATAGCTTAGCACGAGGGGTTGACAAGAATACTAGTAATGTGCGATCCGCATTGCTAGTAAGCTTTTAAAAAAAATATATAAAAAAAAAACAATAATATTTACCTTGATTTATATCGAAATTTCCTCATGTATCTACCTATCGCAGGTGCACACAAATTATAAATACACACACCTAAACCCGAAACAATGTATGTACATGACTGTAGTCAATACAAACATTTATTCTTTTCGGTGACTAAACTTGCGACCTCTAATACAAAAGACAATCCTTCAGCCACTGCGCTATTTATGCCTTCATATAGGTATTTAGTTCCACGAACCACATGAATCCATAAACGTAATTGGATTTGTTCATTTCTCTAATAACATAATGAATGACGTATATACAGGTTTATATACTTTCTCTGAATAACACTCAAGACTAGAAATAGTAAGGTATTGAGAAACTACGAACACGTGCCGATAATTGCCGGAGAGAACTACCTACGCGGTGTAAGAACTTTTATACCATTTCTGTATACCTGCCAAGACATTTTCCACCTTGATGCAGAATGGTAAGGTTTCAATTCGTTTGTGTAGTACCGTCAAATAGTTATAAGCTGAGTATAATAGTTGGTATTGCTGTGTGTACAGAAATAAGGGATGGGTCTGATTATACGCGACTGTAATTAGGTACTTATTATTTTTAGTAGTTTATAAACATAACATACCATCACGCCTGTATTCCCCGAAGGGTTAGGCAGAGGCGTACTAATGTACACCCACAGTTCGCCGGTATGTTTAGGTCCCATGTAATAGGGGGCGAGCCTATTGCCATTAACCGGGCACAAATTCCTAACTCCGAGCTGCTACTGGGAATTTCATAGAAAAACCCAATAACACTTTGCTCGACCTGGGAATCGAACCTAGGACCTCTAGCATAGCAGTCGCGCTCGGGACCACTTGGCTAATGAGGCAGTTAGTTAAGTAGTTTATTGTGTCGTGCAAAATAATTCTGCGCGTTGTAAATATAAATTGATGTAGAGGATTGCTAAATGGGCCCTAGGGTCTACATTCATCAAATAGTCTTAATCAATTCATATTAAAATTCCATAGAATTCTTGTAATTTTGTATTAGATTTGGCGTATCGGCTTTGCGATCTGCTTCTGAGACACGTGATGTCGTTTCGATCTCCACACGGAGCAGGCAGCAGGCAAGACGTTCCTGCCTGTTTATCTAACTCTTTTATTGTCTGTACATCATTATTTACAGAAGATAAACGAATTAGGGTAAGTAAACCTTAACTCTTTTATCTTAGGTTTACTGTTGTTTTGTTGAATAAATATTTTGAACTAGCTGACCTGGCGAACTACGTACCGCATCAGAAAAACTCGGCTCAGCCGTTCTTGAGTTTTAGCGAGACTAACGAACAGCAATTGATTTTTATATATATAGATAGATAAAACACTAGACAAACTTTAGTTGTAATGAATTACGGTCTTATTTTTATTCACATAGCCGCTTTTTTATAGTGGAACTAAACGTTTATCGTGACCACTTGCACCACACTCTAAGCCAAGCGCTTAAGCAGTGTTTCTTAGAATTAGCTTCTGTAAAGTTGAATACCAAAAAGTTGTTTTGAAAAGTTTTTTATAGTGTTTTTGCTCTTTATATTTTTATGGCTTTAGTTTTAAAGAATCTAAGACCTTTATATATTCGTGTTATCTTCGTACTATCGTGCCTGTATACTAGTTTGCTGGTTAAAGGTCCCATGTATTAGGACCATTATTATTATTACTAGCCCGGTTTGTCCTACTATAGAACCAGGCCTCCTTACCTTCCTATCACTCCACATTTTCTCAAATAGGAGTTCAATTCGTCCCACCATCTTCATCTTGAAATTGACCTTACAGAAATCAAAACATCTAGCTGCTACTGACTGCTAAATTTCCTAAGAAAAACCCAACAACATTTACTCGAACTGGGAATCGAATATATATACAGTTTATACTGTACACTGTATACTGTGATATACTGTAGATTTTAAGTGGGAAAGTCATACTTCGGCACAAACCGGCGTGAAACAACACTTACGTTGTGTTACGCCGAGTGAGTGAGGATACCGGAGGACCAAATCCTTTTAAAAGGTGGGCAACGCACTTGCCACTCCTGTGGTATTGCAGGTGTCCATGGGCGGCGGTAATCGCTTACCATCAGGTGATCCGCCTGCTCGTTTGCCCCCCTATCCCAAAAAAATACGTTCATACTTAATATCTATTACATGAAGACATCTCCATAAATACCTCCTATTACATTACACAAAAGTTTAATCTCTTTCAACAGAACTCACAGATCATTAGGGAAATTCAATTTGATTTTATGAATGCGCAAATTAGGACTATAATTTAATTTTTCACTTACGAATGTAGGTAAAATGGACGCTGCTATCTGTCGAACACTAGGAGGTACGAATTGTTCAACGTATTAGAAGGGCGAATGGATCTCACAAAGAGTCGTTTCGTTCAAAGAATTTTGTGCCTAAAGAAAAAAATTATACATTTAGCTGCGTCTGTGAAAACCTTTTTTTACAAAAGCTCTATAGCCCGTTCACTATGAAACCGATAGATAAGAGTAAGGCGCACGGAGTTCGGGATTAACACCCTTAAGATAAAGTGGTGGCGGCGATCCTTACACCCATCACTTCTACTGAAAGATGTTTAGGATTGAATAAAGCTTTCGCCTTTGAAAAAAATACCTATTGAAGTAACGAACCATTGATCCGCTATTTGAATAGCGTTGAACTCGTCTTTTGTAAATCTGAAAATTATGTTCATATTTATTTAGCCGTATAGCTTACTAAACATGTATCGTTTATATAACCACTTGTTTGGTAGGATTACATTTTAGTTCTACGAAAACTGATATGGCTAAAAAGTCCTCAACTAAAGCCATTTAATAAGGGACCAACTTTGTGCACACTTTTTAATCAAGCCTATACTCCCCCCAATTTTATCACTCATAAAAAAATAATAAATTAATACCTATATAAATTCTAATGAAATAAAAATCTTTCTTAGAATTTAAACGTCGTCTTTACGGTTCAATATCTAGTCATGAGGTAACATTATAACAAAAATACACATGTATTGAGAATTTCCTCCAATATTTGAAAAGAAAGCCCATCCTTATGCCTTTATTAAAATTGAATGTTTCGTTGTTTGTTCTGTATGCGTTTCTAAACCTTTTATCCGATTGCGATGAAACTTTGGTGTGTTGTTCTTTGCGACAAAAAGAGGCATTCCAACGCATAGCGGCGACATAGGTAGTTTAAAATAAATCTTTCCTCCAGAAGTCCAATTTCAATGTCCCTAATTCGGTGCTTAAACTTGAAGCAGTAATGTACCTTGAGCGTAGGTGTAAATTTACATGAGACACTTTCATTGGGGCTGTAATTCTTTACTTTAATTTACCAGTTGGATGGTTCGATCCGTTTTGTCCTTCAAAAGAGGCACACTTAGAATAATAGCGTCTTTTTGCCGCGTCGAAATCTTTATAGATAGTCAATACCTATGTCAGCATGATATAAAGAGTTGAAATGGCAATGGGAGCCATCCTGTGCATGACATATGACCTCATTATTTTCGCTTCTAGCAGTAATTAGGCTTTCCATAAAAAGAAACGGAATCGTTAGCATCTTTCGCTTATTTAAGTTCACGTTACGTTATTTTGACGAATTTGATATTTATGGGTTAGTGACTATGCTTCATGATCATATCATATTTAACGTATTATTAGTACATATTTTATTATTGGATTAAATATAAATAACTATAGTTATTTCCAGTTAATCCCCAGAAATATTGTAGAATAAGATAGTTACTAAATCCTTTAAGAAACTTTTCTTATAATTTCTAGGCCTTATATTAGGCGTGATTAATCCGTAACTGGTATTTATTGTAGATTATTTTAAGGAGGCGGACATATTTCTCGACTACATTTATAATCTGTTTCGTAATACTAGCCTGCTAACGAAGTTAGTTCCAAGGTAAAGTTTTAATTGCTCTCTGGCAAATCTCAGTTTATCTTTTCGCGGTCGCTAGGAAACAGCTTTGTTGACTATAAATTCAATTTGAGCGAGGCGGAAAAGATTACCGGTTTATTTATAGCGGAGAGACAGGTTGGAAGGAACAATACTTGAAATAGTTCAGGGTACCGTCATTGTTATGTGGCACGCTACTGTGTTGTGTTAAGTACTTAAACTGTGTGTTAGTAAAAACAGTAAGAGCTATATAAGTATTTTTTTATCTAGACCAGGCTTTCTAAAAGACAGCAATAACGCCCTCTTATATCCATCAGTAGAAAACTCAGAATTTTAATTATTCTCATTGAATTCTTGTTTAATTTCAGAAATAGAAAATCCTATCCATAAAAATATTACATGTTAAAAAAATAGCTATATCTATTTTTAATACGCAGATGGCAAGTTAATAAAACAATGAAGTACTAACAAGACGTATTTACTTGTCGCTTAGCAAAAACTACGCTCATGAATCGATGTGCAAAGTTAAGTTGCGCATGGTGCAGTCAGTCCATTGATTGGGTGCATTCTTGATGTCAAGCCCTGGTTGTCAGCGTTTGGACGTTTGACTTCCACTAACGATTGTTTTTGTTATGACAACCCGAGCCTTGAGGCATAGAGGGATCTGTGTGTTAAGAATAACCCATCCGTCATAATTACAGCTCAATTCATCCCTGTAGACCTTCACTCAGCTCCTTACTAGGATAGTTTCCACTTTTTAAACCTATTTCTACATTGTCAAGTGGAAACTGTCACAAGTGCCTCATTTTCAATCTCATAAAAAGCAAAATGGAAAATTTCGTTTAATAATTTAAGGTCACGACAGGCCCTTAAACGCCGTGTTCCAGTTTTATCACCTGGGAGTCACGTACCGTCGGAACGGGGCCTCCTTCGGCGGCTAATGAATTCTTACCTTGTTTACAATAAACCAAAAAAGCTTTTATGAAGCTCATTCATTAAAGGAATCTGTGGATTATGCGTGAAGCCTCGCTAAGAACGTGACTTTCAAGATTTTCGACAAATTGATTCTGTCGTCTTTCGATAAAACCTTACAAGGGTTAGAACTGTTTTATGCGTGCTGTAAAATTATAGAGCGATGTTTACCCGCTTTGTTAAAGCTCGGACAAATTGCTTGTAGTAAACGTATGCAAATTTTTATTTTATGTTTTTTACATTCTGTGTTAGTTCCTTTTAAAGTTTTATGCCCTCACGCTTCCAATATTCACGTTCTCTGCCTTGGAAGCAGATCAAATTCAATGTTTTTAATGTCGATATAAATACGACTGCGGAACACAGACTGAGGAGAAAGATAAAACTATAAACCGATTCCTAGTTTGTTTTCTTAGTATTAGACAGAGGCGTACTAATGTATACCCACAGTTTTCCGGGATGTATAGGTCCCATGTATTAGGGGGCGAGCCTATTGTTAACCGGGCATGAATTCCAAACTCCTAGCTGCTACTGAGAATTTCATAGAACACTTTACTCGACCTGGCAATCATACCTAGGTTCTCTAGCGCAGCAGTCACGCTCAGGACCACTAGGATAATGAGGCAGATCTGACATTTTTATTACAATAAAAACCAATAAATGTACTTACGCTCCCAAATATCCAAGACAAACGTAACGTATGTTAGCACAAACAGTGACCCAAAAAAGATCCAAATGTTTTATTGTACTGGAATAAAACGTGTTTCATAATAAAATAAGATAAATTTATCCGGTAGAGGTACAGCATCGGGACGGGCATTCGCCGGAGGGCTACCGTCGGCCACTGTCAAGAGAGACCTTATCTAAACTCACACTGAAAACATGAGCTACATACATAAAAATGGAGTGGGTATTCTGACGTAGCTTATACTCTATATATTCAACGTACTTCAAAAACAACATTAAATTATATGCGAAACCGCAGACACGTGTCTAGTATTTTTATATAAAGAATCTATGAACAGAATTTCAAATTGTATCACGAACAATCACAAAGTTACCAGCTTGTTATGTTACTTGGTTGTCCATACAAAAACATATGCTCCCCACGTGCCGCTATGACCTGCCGTGACTTGTGTTGGACGCGTATGATTTCAGAAAGATAGTGTCGCTCGGGGTCCCACTTGTAATCTTTTTTAAATATTTTTGGGACAAAATATAACATGGTATCTCACTAACTGCCTCATTAGCCGAGTGGTCCTGAGCGCGACTGCTACGCTAGAGGTCCTGGGTTCGATTCCCAGGTCGAGCAAAGTGTTATTGGGTTTTTCTATGAAATTCCCAGTAGCAGCTCGGAGTTAGGAATTTGTGCCCGGTTAATGGCAATAGGCTCGCCCCCTATTACATGGGACCTAAACATACAGGCGAACTGTGGGTTTACATTAGTACGCCTCTGCCTAACCCTTCGGGAAATACAGGCGTGATGGTATGTTATGTTTTGGGACAAAATATAACATGGTGTAAAACTTTGTGGAATTGATTCAGTTACTTATTCTGAATAAACTATATTCAGGTTTCACACTATACCTAAAATTAATTTTGTATAACCCAAACATTGATAAATTACAATAGAAAGATAAATAGAGTAATTTTTAAAACCCTGAATGACGAGAAGGATATGACCAGAAGAATACGCTTGGGCTGGGTGGCATCGGGAAGCTGCGTGATATCTTTGAATAGTCGATCCCACAGTCCCTGAAGACCTCCCCGTGATGACTTACGGAGCCGAAACGTGGACACTCACCGTAGGACTAGTCTAAAAATTCGGGGTTACTCAGCGTGCAATGGAGAGAGCAATGCTTTGAGTTTCTTTGGTGGATAGAATTCGCAATGAAGTCGTTTAAAGAAAGGAAAAAACCTGAAAGCTGAAATTTGTAGTTAGATCACAAAAAAATATTTATCTTCTTCTTCTCTTCTTCTCTACTATAATAAAATTGTAAAAAAGCTGTGTCTGTACATTGAAGATATTTAAAAAACATTAAGTGGGTTAGGGTATATTAACGTCTCCGAACCCAAAAATGTGATTTTTAAAATTCTTGTCTGATTGTCTGTTTGTTACGGGTTGGCGCAAAAACTACTAAATAGATTTTAATTTTATAATCACTGTTAGAAAGTATGTACTCCAAATTAAAAACTGGAATACCTCTTATCTCAAATAATTAAACAGAACCTTAGATACAGTTTGACCTCTCTAATGTATAGAGACCCATATAAAGAAGAGATCATCACTGTTGGTTTTTCAAGTTCGATTCCAGTTCGTTTCAAGTTGGGTTGAGCTTCAAGCGAGCGAAGCCGCGAGCAGAAGCTAGTATATAATAAAATTCAAAGTGCACGATTAATCATAAAGTTGCATTAAATTATTTTTTTTTAAATGTCTAGAGTACATCATTGACTCTAACTTGACAGAGTTTTTTAATAGGAGGGATAGTTTTAAACTTTGTAGTGTTCCTTAGGGTAGGCCAAATTTCCATGAATCTAGAATAAAGTGACAAAATAAGGCGGATATTAAATTTTGCTGTGACACCCAAAGGACCTTTGTTATACATGAACAGATAAATCCGGAATACATTAAAATTTTGCCGTACTTCTGCATTATTCATAGCTCGGGGTTGTTCTGTCTGTAGGTAAGGAGAGCTTGCTGAATAAAATGTTAAGCTCAATTAACTGGAGAAGTTTTCTATAATTTTTAGGTACCACATTTATATACTAATTCTATACTTTAATATATAAAGCTGAAGAGTTTTTTTTTAAAAGCTTACTAGCTATGTCGATCGCACATTACTAGTATTCTTGTTAACCCCTCGTGCTAAGCTAAATGCTTGTGTTACGAGTGGGTTTACGTCGGTAGTGCAATGGGTGGGTTTCGAACCGGCAACCACATGATTGCAAGTCCGGCGCCCTAGCCATTAGGCTACCGCCGCTTAGTATATTAGTTTATTAGTTTGTTAGTATATTCGTATATTATTTTGTTAGCATATTAGTTTGTTTGTTTGTTTGCTTGAACGCGCTAATCTCAGAAACTACTGGTCCGATTTGAAAAATTCTTCGTTGTTAGATAGCCCACTTATTGAGGAAGGCTATAGGCGGACGATATCACACTACGCAGACGAAGTTGCGCGCAGAAGCTAGTAATAACATAAAATACGATCATCTTATACTTACGAGGTACACGGCGTGTTTGTATATAACATACTGTCACGCCTGTATTCCCCGAAGGGTTAGGCAGAGGCTTACTAATGTCCACTCACAGTTCGCCGGTAGATATTTTTAGGTCCCATGTAATAGGGGGTGAGCCTATTGCCATTTACCGGGCACAAATTCCAAAATCCGAGCTGCTACTGGGAATTTCATAGAAAAACCCAATAACACTTTGCTCGACCTGGGAATCGAACCCAAGACCTCTAGCGTAGCAGTCGTACTCAGGACCACTACGCTAATGAGGCTATGTTATTAAATTATGTAATATGGTAAATATTGCTTTTTATTTCGCACTGACATTTAAAGCTAATTACTACGCGATTTTAGTAGATAGGTAATGAAAGAGAAAATATTTTATCCAATATATTCAATACATAATGTCCCCTACCAATTTTTCCCAATGGGGTCGTAATTACGGTTTAAGACATTTATTTCTCAAAACAGAATACAATAATTCACTTACATTGAGAAACACTAGATTATTAAAGATTAAGTGATCGGTGCGCAGCGAGAACATACGACCAGATCATAATTTATATATTGTATTGTTAGTAATTATTTTAGTTAGACTATATTAGTAATACATTCGTAATCTTGAGTAGGTGGGTAAATACTTAATTTTTTCTTACTTGTAATGTAGGTAGTCTAAGAATAGAATAAAGGTGTGTGCGTTGCGGCCAGTAACAAAAGGGGGTCTGCATCACGTATCGCAATGCAGTTCCTATAACAGTTTTATATGATAGCAATTGATGGCAATTATAAACTATTTTTAGTGATGTAGAATTTTAATTTTTTTTTAAATAGAAGAAGTGATTGGATATCTTTGATATCTTTTGGTAAACTGTTATAAATTTTTGCGCCCTCATATCTGATATTCTTGGTTCCGTGATTGGTTCGTGGTTTGAGTAAACAGATATTATTAGCATTTCTCATTAATCGGGTTTGGGTTTGCGCTTTTTTAATGAAAATAATTTGGGAACGTATATTTTTTGTTAATATTTTTCTAATCAATAGACACGTATGGAATTTGTACTTTTGGTTTAGTGTCATTAATTTAGTTTTATGGTAGACTGTGGTTGTTGGTGTCAAGTAGTTTAGATGGAAAAGTAGTTTTATAATTTTATTTTGGGTCGTTTGTAATTGCATCAAATTGCTTTTAGCGGCGGAGCCCCACACCTCAATTAAATAAGTAAGGTGAGATTTAATAAGGGAGTTATATATTATATATCTTACCGATTTAGGAAAACAACGCACTGAGCCTCGTAGTATTCCCATCAGTGATGAAAGTTTAGAGCGTAGTTTATCCAAATGTGGTTTCCATGTTAGGTGGCTGTCTAGTATAAGACCAAGATATTTTTCCGATTCAACTTTAGCTAGGGTTTCATTATTTATACGTAGTGGTTGAAAGATTGGAATATTTTTGTTTTTCGCACTAAAAATCATAAAGTTGGTCTTAGCCACATTGACCGTTAACAAGTTATGTTGGAACCAGGTATGCAGAGTATTAAGGTCCTTTTGAGCTTCGTCCACTATCGTTTGGATTTCATGCCCAAAGTAAAAAAGGCAAGTGTCATCGGCATATATGGTAACATCTGCAGAAAGGCTTAGGTCCTTTATATTATTTATATAAATAAGGAAGAGTAAAGGTCCAAGGATGGAGCCTTGGGGCACTCCATAGGTCACCAGTTCGGGAGTACTTTTAGTATTGCCTATTCTAACTATCTGATATCGATCAGAAAGATACGATTGTATAATTTTGTGTGCAGATTTAGTAATACCAATTTCCTGTAATTTTTTAAGAAGGAGTTTGTGACTAATTGTGTCGAATGCTTTTTTCAAATCTATAAATATTCCAAGAGCTATTTGTTTATTATCTATTTTACATTTAACATTAGTTACAAGGTCTATGCAGGCAGATAGTGTGTTTGATTTAGAACGAAAGCCATATTGCTTTTCATATAGGATGTTATTATCGTTAAGAAATTTGTCCAAACGGTTGAAGATAATTTTTTCGAAAATTTTTGATATTACCGGCAGTACTGAGATGGGGCGGTAGTTCCCCGGGTCAGTTTTTTTACAAGATTTGAAAATGGGGCTGACTTTAGCTAGTTTCAGAGAGTCAGGAAAATAGCCAGATTCAAGGCAATTGTTGATACAATTTGTAAGTTTAACGAGTATTAGTTTTTTGACACCCTTAAGAACTTTGCATGATATTTCATCAAGACCGGTTGTTGTATTTGAATTTAAGTTATCTATAATCTTACTGACTTCATCAACAGCTGCTGGCGAGAATGTAGATAGTTCTGTTTGATTTGATTTGTATTTGTTGCCATAAAATTGACTGTATGTTTCAATATCATGATATTGTGCAGGTATTTGGTTCGCTAGTAATGCACCTATATTAGCAAAGAAAGAGTTGAAACAGTTACATATATCAGATATTTCAGTGAAACAGCCAGATTGCGTTTCGAGTTTTGATGGAGCAGTAGATTTTTTTGTTTTATTATTGCTTAATGAGTTAATTAGTTGCCACATTTTTAGTGGTTTTTTATCACAGCTCTTAAAAGCCTTCTGGTAATAACTAGATTTAGCATCTTGTATTAGTTTATATACTTCTTTTCTTGATCTTGAAAGTTCTATCTCAATATGTGCTTTTTGTTCTTCTGCTTCTTTGTTATGTGTTGAGTCGATACGTCCTCTTAATAAACTATTTCTTTTGCCTATTGCATCAATAATTTTTTTGTTGATCCAATCCGAATTTGGTGAATTTTGTATTTTAGTCTTGTAAATTCTGTTTTCCTTGATGGCAGCTATCAGTTTTTCATGAAATTCTTCAAATTTTAGATCGTTGTTCAGAGAAAAATTTTGTTTGATTGTCTTGTACAAGTTTTGGTAGTTAATGGTAGCGTAGGTGATATTTTTTTTCTTTTGTGGCTTGTAATTGTTGATTTCCAGGTATATGTGTTTATGGTCCGACATCGCTGAATTTACAATGGCTAGATGAAACTTATTATTCTTGAGATTGGAGGTGACATGATCAAGGATGGTTTTTGTAGTCGATGTCTCCCTAGTGCAGTATTTAGTGTTTATTTTATTCAGTATATTAAATCCATTTTCTTGTATAGTTATCTTATAGTCTTTAGTTGCTTGGTTTTTGTTCAATAAGTTATAGTTAAAGTCTCCAAATATGACAGCACGTTTTCGTTTTTGTAACTGCAGTGAGTAGGATTCAAGAAATTTTTTGTTGTTAGTTCGCTCTGGTTTGTATATAGCTCCAATATCTAAGGAGAATTTGTTTAGATGGATCCATAGAAAATGATTGTCATCTTCATATAGATCGTCGATAAAATTGTGTTGGAGACTGGTATGCACATAAATTGATACGCCACCTCCACGTCCATTATTTCGATAGTTATAGTAGTGTGTGTAGTTTAATATAGTTAGACTTTCAGCTTCAAATTCGTTTTTGATCCATGTTTCAGTCAATATTATTAAATGTATAGTGCTCTTAACAGATTGGATTATGCATCTTAATTCATCCAGCTTGCCCGGTCTTACTATACTGCGTGTGTTGGCGTATAAGCATTTCAAGGATTTATTATTATTGACAGCATTAGTATGTGAATCTGATAAATTGTATGTGACATTGTTATTCTGAGATGTATCGTAGTTGTCATGTTCTGCGTGGCTCAGTTTTTTGGAGTGGTGTTAACGATTTTGGGCACACCTTTTATATATTTGATAGTCAGGTCTTTTTCTCCCTCTTCTGTCCTTTTACTTAGTTCAGTCCGTAGTTTTAATAGTTCTTCCTTCTGGTAGGGTGTTTGATCTGAGTAACATTTGATGTTCTTAAATTCATTAGAAATACGATTTTTGTTTAGCAGTATCAC
Source organism: Acronicta leporina (assembly GCA_947256265.1). Lineage (NCBI taxonomy): Eukaryota > Metazoa > Arthropoda > Insecta > Lepidoptera > Noctuidae > Acronicta > Acronicta leporina. The sequence continues at coordinate 6,597,561 of OX366529.1, forward strand.
TTTTGCCGTGTCTGCGGAAGCAAAGCAAACTTTAATAGGACGTAATTTATTACTGTCATATTTGCCCAGACGAAAGCATTTCATAGGCTCAGGGCAGCCCGGATCGGCCAGCTTGATAATTTGAATAACTTCTTGTTTATCATGTTTAATTCTCTCGGCCGAATCTTTGGAGTTGATTTCTTGCAAGCCACTTATGATTATGTTTTTCTCCCTTAACATGCGTTCGTGAATTTCAGCGATAATATTATCGTTTATAAAGATTTCAGTGGGCGATTTATTGCAAGGGGTAGAAGCTTTAAAACTTACAAACTCGGTTTTGAGATTATCGATTTTTTGCTCCAGATCTGTTTTTGCTATTTCTATCTTTGCCAATTCTTCTTTAACCTTTGTTTGTTCTGCAGAAAGTTGGTCCGTAGTGGATTTAATTTGGGAAATCTGGTCGGTTAAAGTGGATACTTGTTGAGATATTTTATTCAATGTATCGGTTTGTGATTCACCCATACTAGTTATTATCGACAGAATTTTACTCTCGAACTTATCAAATCTGTCGACGAGGTCATCGTCTGGTGTTTTCCTTTTACGAAATGTAATTTTATTGATCTCCGAGTCCGACTGCATCAACTGCCTTAGGTCCGGTTGTGATTCGGAACGAGTTGCTATCGACTCATTGCTATCATCACACTTAATAGGCGCCTTAGTTGGTGATCGACGCACGGCCATTATTATTAGGTTGTTATAGTCCGTAAACCAATAAATGTGTATAGTTACGTGCTTTGGTGTTGGCTGGTAGCAGCGGCGCGGGAGCGAGATGAATTATCGTAACTTCGGAGCTCGTTTCTTTTACTCGAGGTGAAGCGCGGTGCTTCTGGGGGTTATGCACACACTCTTTTGGTATTAAAGTGTTGTTTGTCGCACTTAATTTGTAATTAAGAATGTAATACAAGGAATAGTTTACAAAGTTTATTTTACACTGTCTGGGTATATGATTATCAAAATGAAATTTAGTGACACGTCTGTCCTGTATGCCTGCTACGACCGAATCCATTATCCATAATTACATACGTATTATAATTTTATTTTGTCCACACTCTAAATCTTCATTATTTCGTCACATCAGACCTTTTTGAAAAGCCAATTTTATTCATATTTATCCAACTACTTACGAAAAGGAGGTTCCTTATTTGATGATTTTTCGTGTATATTACGAGACTAGCTTCTACCCGCGACTTCGTCCGCGTAGCGTGATAATATATAGCCTATAGCCTTCCTCAATAAATGGGCTATCTAACACTGAAATAATTTTTAAAATCGGACCAGTAGTTCCTGAGATTAGCACGTTCAAGCAAACAAACAAACTCAACCGCTTTATATATTAGTATAGAGTATAGATATTTTCGCCGATCATAAACCGATTCCGATGTTACTTTTATATCTGAAATCGTCCTTTTAAGGTTTTCGCAAAGATCAAATTTAATTACCGTTTCACCTTCTACTGACTTTTACTCGATTTTTTCCGCATCGAATGGAAAAAGACGATTTTTTACTTTTTTAAACTTGTTTTAATTTGGCTGTGATTGCTCGATTCTCTTTAAAGTGCTCCATCTAACTGGATTGCCCATGTTCATAAGAAAATGCTATTATTGATATTTTAACATTACGCCTGTGTATCTGAAGGGATAGGCTGAGGTGTACTGATGTAATCCAAATTTTTAACGTTTTTACCTGAGACCTGCTCCACCCGGGAATGAAACCCAGGACTTCATGCTGAGCAGCCACGCATAATAATAAGACCAATGACTATTCTAATTTCTAAAACCAGTCATTATTATAATAATTATGTTGTCTAATTATTACGTATTCATGTTGGTTCGTGTTACATTTTGACAAGAACATTCTAAAAAAAAAATACTATCAGAGACTAAAATAACGTTACAATCATATTCTAAAAAAACAATAAAATATGTTCTATTAATGAACATAGTTTTCGCGTTTAGTCTTCTACTCGCAATCGTAAATCTACGACCGTATCGATTGTCCCAATAAAATAGTGATGGGACACGCTACCGCAGCGTGTGATAGACCCCATTTAATTTAGTGACAGCGCACGGTGTAAACACGGGCATACTATGTAATTTTGTTTTACTCCCAACCACTGATAAATTGGGTGTGGAGGAGCGCCGTGGCGTACAGGCGACCAATATTTTTCATTACTATGCTAATTTCATTGTACCAATAAACGCGACGCCCCCACTCACCCGCAAAGAGGTTGGCTGTTTCACGAGCGTTTTTACTGTGTCCACTGAAAAATTTGAATTCGCTTTCGAAAGGTCGGGCCGGGTTAATTTGAAATGCAACTGGGCATTTTTAGTTTTTCGCCGCGCCGACGCCGCTCGCTTTTAAATGGCGGGCAATAAAATTGTGTATTAGTGCTTTAGTTAAACGTTTCACGATTCGATAGCTCTGGTAGTAACATTTTAAATCATATTTCTATTTGGTAGTTTTACACTCGCTACAATCTCGTTAGCACAGTTTTTATAATGACGATTTTATCTAAAAATGGAAGCGAATTTCCACTACATATTTTAATGCACGAATACGTGTTGATTGTGTCAATAATAGTACCTATTCATACCATCAGTATCTAAGCTATTTGCAATTGAATGCACATGGACTTAGGACCTGGAGAGACAATCAGTATAAACGATGGTCATACACGAACAGTAGTGGTGTAATATCGCGTACACAATCGTTGGAATGATTCAATAGATCAGAGTCGTAGGTGTCGAGGGCGCATTCCGCAGTAGCGTCACGTATTGCCCCGAGAGGTCCAGACCCCGAGGTATGCGCAGAAACACGTGTCATATTGCCCTTCCTTGGACGACAATACTTAATTCAATAGCTATTGAACTTTTCCGACACCGACCGCTATGTGTTTGTCCGAAAATTTTATCGGTTTATTTGGTTTTAGTGTTCCTTTTCCTTGTGTGGGAGAGAAAAATAAAATTGTTCTCTCACATCACCGTGAACCGTAGTTCAAATATACGTATGCAATAAAAAATTTCATTTTTCATTTATTTATACTTTACATAACATACCATCACGCCTGTATTCCCCGAAGGGTTAGGCAGAGGCGTACTAATGTACACCCACAGTTCGCCGGTATGTTTAGGTCCCATGTAATAGGGGGCGAGCCTATTGCCATTAACCGGGCACAAATTCCTAACTCCGAGCTGCTACTGGGAATTTCATAGAAAAACCCAATAACACTGCTAAACCTGGAAATCGAATCCAGGACCTCTAGCGTAGCAGTCGCGGTAAGGACCAATTGGCTATTGAGGCAGTTTATGCGTCTGTATTAATATTGTAAAAAGGGTCATCCTCATTCTCAACCTTAAGAATATAAGAGTATCACCAATTATCGTCACACACCCTAAGACTAACTTAGCAATCTCTATGGAGCTCACCATAAACGCTTGAACAAAAAGCCCACAAAATCCGTCAATAGCTAAAATAACTGTTTGTTTGTCTTTTACCTGTTCACGCCGTTAGGAAATATTTATGTATCCTGAGTAAGGACATAGAGGTATCTTTTACTTAAAAAAGTAGGTACTTTATAGTAACGTGCAACCGCGGGCAAAGGCTTCTATTGAATAAGCCATTGATTTACATGTCTATAATCATAACAATGAACGAAACAGCGTACAATACACCTGTTTCATTAAAAAAAAAATGTTTAACAATTTTCATTTCATCGGTACAATTTAGTTTTGCAAAACCATTGCTGTTAACATGCTCGAACGGCCACCAGTATATTTTGCAACAATTTTATATTTCACTTTAGTGTTTTTAATACTCCTACAACCTAAATCTGAATTATTTGGTTAATATTTTTTTTAATTTGTATGAATTATGCCCTTATAATATGATCACTGGACTGCTCAGTCATAGTCTTGAATTCCTATGTAACTATATCTGTCTATCTTTTTTTATGGGTAAGGGGAAAACGAGCTAACAGATCACCTGATGGTAAGCGATAACCGCCGAAAGAGGAGTTGAGTTTGGGCCTCCGGTATCATCACCCACCCAGCGAAACACAACGAATGTGTTGTTTCACGTCGGTTAACTGCATAGTAAGTTTCTCAGACACGCTTCTGAGAGAATTTCTGGACGGCTTGTGAAGTCCAAGACCAGCGTTAAAGAGTATAGCCTAACCCTCACATCGCATCACACTAAATTGGTTAAAGAACATGTATAAATTATCTAGTTATGGACTTATAAGGAGATTTGGGAATGATTTTTAATTGTTAAGTTATATTGATATCGTATGGGTTCGTGTATTCATTTTTATAAATATACTCGTACAAAAAGAACAAAAAATACACCCCCGTAAAAGTAATGTTATAGATAATATAGATTAAGGCCCACTTACACCAACTTCTTAAATATATTTAAATTGTATTTAAACACAATTTTTCATAGTAATTTTGTGTTTAAATACGATTTAAATATATTTAAGAAGTTGGTGCAAGTGGGCCTAAGTCGATCTTCATATTTTTTTCTAATAATGTAAATATGTTTTTAAAAGAAAAAAGTAACGCTTAATCATGGACGTTTTTTACGTCCATGCGCTTAATAATGGTTTTTGATAGTCGAATTGCACCACATAAATAAATATAATAATATCATACGTATTTCAACATATGTTTTTTTTTTATAAACGAATATATTATATACCTACCTATTATTTATTATTCTAAACACAGAACGTCGTGATTAATTTAAGTATAGGGAATATACAGAAAAAAAAAATCCATAAACTAGTCTAAACATATCGTTCACATATGAAGGAATTTAATTAATTATTCAGTTTACGGTATAAGATTGTGTATTTAGTCGAAACGTTTTATAATACAATATTTATTTTTCCAAGCATACATGTAATCACTTGAATTTTATTTCACCTATAAATGATGTCAGAAAGTCAACTGAAAACTCATGTCTTGTTGTACTCTAGTACTATTGCCATGTGTAGTAATATCTCAGAGTGACGCTCTTGTTGCTATTCCTTAGAAACTTCGAACTGGATGCTTGAAAAGTAGCCTGCTATATTCAAAACTAGCTTCTGCCCGCGGCTTCGCCCCCGTGGAATTCAGTTTGTCATCACATCCCACGGAAACGGGATAAAAAGTGTGTCCGTCTCCTGGCTCTAAGCTACCTCTCCACCAATTTTCAGCCAAATCGGTTCAACCGTTCTTAAGTTATAAATAGTGTAATTAACACGACTTTCTTTTATATATATTTATATAATAGTATAATCATTTGGATAGTAAATTAAAAAGTAAATAAATCAGATTCAGTATTTATAGCACAGCAGTTACAATAAGAAAAATAAATTTACAAATTTATTAGATTTCAGTGTTTTGTATATTTTATTCATTTATATTTTGATCTCGAATTGTGTCGAGAACACAGTGCTGTGAATAAAATAACAACAGCATGGATACCTTTCATTTCTATATGTATGGACCTCGTATAGCAAATATATATGCAAGCCCATGCTTTTTTGTATACATGCTGACCCAAACCTAGCTGCGGCTTAGTTCGGTTGACAAAATATTGGCTGTCAGCGATGACGACCTGAGACTGACACGGCGCCATTTTATTTTACACTGTTGGTCGCGTTTTAGTAGCTTTTATTTTTTGGCTATACAATACCATGGCAAAAAAACATTGTATTGTAACATTTGACTGACAAAATGTGTTTCTTGTCAGTTTTTTTTTTTTTTCACTTCAAAAAGGTTCTTAATTTATTTATACAATTATTTTATTATTTTATTTTTATTTTTTTTATTTATGTCAGTCAAGTCAAGGGTTGGCGGAAAAACATCTGAATAGATTAATTTAGTTATCACGGTTGAAAAGTATATGCTCCAACTTAAAACTGGTGAATTTCTTAGCTCAATTAATGGAACGGATCCTGAGATACAGCCTGAACTCTCTGATGTATACAGAGCCATACAAAGAAGAGACAGCCTGAACTCTCTGATGTATACAGAGCCATACAAAGAAGAGATCATCATTGTTGGTTTTTGATTAAATTATTTTTGGGATCCATTTTAATCTTATTATAGCTTCATGTGTGCGAAGCCGCGGGCAAAAGCTAGTAATTATTTATAGATGATAAAGCTATATCTAAATAATTTATGATAAGATTATTGTCATAATGTCAATTAAATAACATTCTTGTCGAGGAGTTTAGGCGGGAAAATGAAAAGTGCACATTGTCGATTTTATATTATTTTTCAAAACTTGAATTTCTCCGAAGTTTAATGTGTAATTATGGTGGATAATTAACCATTAAGTGTTCGTGAACGTGTGAGAGTGTAGGCAAATGATATAAAATTGAAAATCGCGACTTTTTGGGTTCACACCTAAACTCCATCGAAGCCTCAATAAAGTTTCTACCGTTTTATTGGGGCAACTGAACATTATACTTGACACTGGCGAACACAAAAAGTGTGGTGCCATAATACAATCCCATGATGGGAAATAATTATTACCTACTTGATTATTCTAATACTTGACACTGGCAAATACACAAAAAGTGTGATGCCATAATAAAAAAAAAAAAAAAAAACATTCTTGTCAGAATGACAGTCGTCGAAAATTCAATCTAAAATACATCGTATGCCATTGAGATATAATGTTATTTTCTGTACATTATATAATATTACACGACACTGACTACTATTCACTCGTAATTATTACGCGCTTTAATCACTTAAACGCTCCACCATGTAGGTACTTAATTTCTAAACATCCTTGTTGAGATATCGTGTTCATGTATCGTATTTAACTTGCTCGCTTAGTTCTCTACCTTACTAATTGAATTAGCTTTGACAAATTATAACAGGCACCCAAACACAGTTGGTAATAAACAAAATTACAACAGTACAAGCTTTCTTTGTTAAACTCAATTATGCCTAGATTGATTGAAAGTGCGAGCGCTGAGTGAAAACAAATGTTTATAAGGTTTAATTTTAAATAATTATATTATGATTAGGTACACCGGTTACGTCAGCAATTTTCGTAGGGATGAATAATAGATGTTTGTTTTTACAAAAGATATAAAGAAATTCTTCAAATCGTAGAGAAAATTGTAGACGTTAGATAATGAAAAAAAATGACGATATTTAAGCAAAGAGTGGGAAAGTGGTGCCAGCCATTCTTCTGAGAGAAACGATTCTGAGTTAAAATAATGTATGGTGTTTCATAATAGTTCGACACCTTAGTACTAAACCATCAAAATTATGCTTATCCTTCTGGCCTTTTTTCGCCAAACTTGTCGGAGTGTGCTTCCAGCTTAAACAGGTGCAACTGAATATTAGTATTTTACTTAAAGAGACTGCCAAGTCCTCCACGAATTAATTTCTGCGTAATATTACTTAATATTATTACGGCCTTTAAGGATACTGACTACCCTAACAAGAAGAAGGTGTTCGAATGACTACCGGGGCCGGCTTCACGTGCTCTCCAAGCGAATGATGGGTCTCTATGTGTTAAGAACCGTCACCCGTCCACAGACTGACCGCGGTAGGTGCAGTTTATCCAGTCAATCGGTTAATGAACGTAGTTATTACTTACATAGCTGCAAGCCCTTCAATCCAACAAAAATATTCGTCAACGTACATACATTTTACTATGCAGTTTACTGGACTTGTATAATATCTGATCGGTTCCAAGACCTCACGGTTTGCAGTAACGCTTGAGCTGACCAATCAGGCTACCATATAGGTATATTATCACATTGCAGCCAATAAATAAACGTACTGACAACCATTTCCATTTATTACCTTTCCTACACCTTTAAGAATATTTACTGAGGTGCAGGTTTCGGGATATTTTCTGCCGTTTTAAACGGGTGTTAGATTCAAATTTAGAAATATAAATTTAAATGTATTTGTGGGAAACACATTCGTTATGTTTGAAGTGCCGCTCTTGCCAATACCGTATTGAAAACCTGATTATTATCGTGGTACAAAACTGCAGTAAATAACAAACTTCATTATGGAGTATTAATGGTATCATCTGATAATAACGAGTCAACCAAATTGAGTTGTAGATAGGAAATATTTTTATATAAAAAAATCAGCCTATAAAACTGCAATACCAAAGGAGACGGTGTTCATTCAGCGTGAATCATATTATGAATAATTATTAATTGGGGAAATAATGGACGGAAGCTGTTCATAAATTTGACACTAAGACAATAGTCTGAAATATCAGGAATTCATCATATAAATTATGATGCGATAAAACCCGTAATGTGGTTTTATTGCAATACAATATATGGCTGACCTAAGACAACATACAGAGCGATTTGTTATCTATTATGGGTAACAAACAGTAGGTACATTCCGATTTATTTTCCTGGCCTGTCGTAATATTTAAATTTCTTGGATAATAATAAGACCCAATTAAAAAAACATAGGTATATACTGCGATGATTGACAGAATGAATATACCTAAGAAGATTAACAAAAAAGATTTATATGTTTGCCATAAGTATAAATCTTTTTTGTTAATCTTTGTCAAACGAGGCGCCCGCCGCGCCGCCGGGACGGTCGCCCTAGAACTGACCTTATTAGTGAGGGTCTCTAAAAAATCAGTTGAGTAGTACTCGTACAGTGAACTGTTTTTTTTTATGGCATTAGGGGGCAAACGAGCAAACTGATTACCTGATGGTAAGCGATTACGACTGCCCATGGGCACTCGCAATACCTGAGGAGTCGCAAGTGCATTGCCCACCTTTTAAAAGGGTTTGGGCCTCCGGTATTGTCACTCACTCGGCGAAACACAACGTGTGGTTTCACGTCAGTTTTCTGTTAAGCCGTGGTATCTCTCCGGTCGAGCCAGCACATTTGTGCCGAAATATGACTCTCCCACGGTTTTCTGCCTTAGTCTAAGGAAAAAAGGCATAAGTATGTCCAAACCGTATAGTGTGGGACGACCTCCGGCCTCCGACAGACAACTTAGTGAAAGTCGCTTGGAGTCATTGGATGCAGGTAGAATATAAACGGGCATGTGGAAGTCTTTGGAGGAGCACTTTATTCAGCAGTGGACGACTTCTGGCTGGTATGATGTACGTCGAAAAGAACATACTAAAAGCGCTAGGAGAAGCTAGTTTTTTTAGCATGGTAACGCTACTAACAGTCGTTCTCAATTAGATGTGAATTATTTTTAGAATGAGTTATTTTAATGGGAATGTTACAAATAACATGACATACTATCACGCCAGTGTTCACTGAAAGGTTTGGCAGAGGCATACTAATGTAGGTACACCTACAGTTCGCCAGTATGTTTAGGTCCCATGTGATAGGGGGGAGGAGCCTATTGCCATTAACCAAGCATAAATCTCAAATCCCAAGCTTCTACTGATCATTTCATAGAAAAACCCAATAACACTACTCAACCTGGAAATTGAACTAGACTAATGGGGAAGGCTGGGAATGTTGAAGATTATGTACCTATAGTATTTTTTCAACGAATAGCTCTCTGTAACTATGAAATATATCTGTAACGCACTGTATAAACAGACTGCGCGTGGATACGTTGATCAAGATCATCACTTTTCAAAACCCCTCGCAAGTGTTTTCGTCTCAAACCAGAATATTAGAAAAGTTTTTCGATCCCTGAATAGTGCCGGGTACGTGAGACACAAATATTGCAGTCGAGCTTCGGATAATCTGCTGGCTGCGAGCCAGTTCACAATACGTAAGTGCAGTTTTCAATAGAGCCGTTTAGATATCTAGCGGTGGCAACCAAGCGACAATTAGGTAGGAAGCGTGACTCTATGATTACTATTATTAACACTCACTATGCCGTACTAGCTACGGAGATATATACATTATATACTATAAATTTGCGTGGAGATACCATACCATTGTACGCAACCAATTCTGATATCTTGTGTAATCCATACTTATTATTCTAATGAAAGTAATTCCGTCTATTGATCTGTATCCTTTCACGCTTGACAGATTTTTATACAATTTACCAAAGACATAGATTGCAGCCCTGAGAAGGACATAGGGTATCAAATATATCGTTTATGTTATCAGTTTTATTAGAATCTATACAATTAAGTCGTCATCAATAATGAAGCTAATGTTATTCATGACGTAATTGTGTCGAACTTTGTTGATAAATACAAAAATATAAATTTATTGACATTCGTTTTTTTTAACTTTAATTTTGCTTGTACACTCTCACGTAATCAATTATACTCATCATGAAGTAGATAGCAGATAATCATTGTTAAATCGTTAATTTTGTTTAGTTTCAAAATATATCAAAATTATTTACGGTTTTTATCGCATTTTATTGATATTATCTAATACTTGACGTTTCAGATCCTCAAGAGAATTCATGTTCACGGTTAGACTGAGGTTGTGCACCAGAAATCTTAATGTCAAAATAACTAACAGCTACTTTACATATTTGTTAATTATAATATTCGAATAAGTACTCGTATTAACGTGGGAGAGCCATGCTTCGGCACGAATGGGCCGGCTCGATCGGAGTGATATCACGGCCTCACACAAAACCGGCGTGAAACAATGCTTGCGTTGTGTTTCGCCGAGTGAGTGAGGTTACCGGAGGCCCAAACCCTTTTAAAAGGCGGGCAACGCACTTGTGACTCCTCTGGTGTTGCGGGTGGCCATGGGCGGCGGTTATCGCTTACCATGAGGTGATCCGTCTGCTCGTTTGCCCCCTTATCACTTGAAATAATATCAGAAACAAATAGATCTTAAGACTTTCAATTCCCAACGATGGCAATAACAAAGTGTCTGGCAACGCTCAAGCAGACAACTGTGAAGAAAGTCATGAATCATTGGCAAACACACAAGGTGCTGGGCAGGAAGCATGGGGAAAGTGTTCCATCACCCGGGCAGGGGGCTTCCGCACCCGGATATGAACCCTGTATCGTCGCGACTGCCCTCGTCACTTTAATGATCCCCGCTCAATAAGGTTTTTACCTTATTGCCCCGACCAGCAATACTCGTAAACGTTAGCGGAGAAAATGTTCGGTCATTGTTTTTGTTGAAATTACATCACAATATGTTTTCGTCAAAAATGAAAAATAATTTTGATTTTCATATAAACCATATAGAGTCCATGTATACAAATATTATAAAGAGAAACGATTTGTATCTTTATATTTAAATAAACTGCCTGATTAGTCTAGTACTCCTTAGCGCGACTGCTACGCTTGAGGTCGTGGTTTCGATTCCCAGGTCGAGCAAAGTGTTATTGGGTTTTCTATGAAATTACCAGTAACAGCTCAAAATTTGGAATTTGTGCCCGGTTAATGGCAATAGGCTCGCCCCATATTACATGGGACCTAAACATACCAGCGAACTGTGGGTGTACATTACGGCTCTGCCTAACCCTCAGGGGAAAACAGGCGTGATGGTATGTTATATACTAAGTTATGTTATATAAAAAAATCGAGTGAAACCTCGGACAATAGCTAGTGGTATAAAATCATAATAGCAAATGAACATACATAAATATACAAATAGTACCTACATGCATTTATGTATAACTTACATATCATTCGTACAGTTTTAAATCCATTCATAGGTAATTAGATCTATAAAATTACATAACATAGCATCATGCCTGCCTTCAATTTTAAAATTATTGGCCCATTATATTATATAAAAATTATAGAAACTAAAATTCAATAAAATACTCGTTAATCAACCAATCAAATAATATTTAAAACTTGTAAGTTTTATGAAATGTGTACACGTTCGTAAGTAAAATTAAAATTCTTATAACTTTGATGTTTCATTAGTTTTTTAACTAATTTCAAAGTGATTTAATATTAGATTTAAGTATTAAGGTGTAAAAAACTAAATTTATGATTTTAAAGAACGTTTAATTAGTCTTACTCGTAAGTTGACTTAAATGTAATAGTTACCTACAGAAATAATTATTTAACTTGTATTCTAGATATTGAATAGCTTTCTAAAATAAATACAATATGCCCTTTATTAATCTTTTAGAATTTAATTAAAACTAGTCTAGTAAACATTTATTTATACAAACTCGTTGTAAATAAATAATAATCGTCATAATATCTGAAGAAATTTATCGCGACTTAATACGTATACGTATTACTAGTATTAGCTTTTGCCCGCGGCTTCGCTCACCTGAAGCTATATTAGGTTTAGAAATGGATCCCAAAAATAATTTAATCATAATCAAAAGTGATCATCTCTTCTTTGTAGGGGTCTTTATACATCTGAGTTGTCAAGCTGTATCTCAGGACCCGTTATGGATAAGATGTTCACCAGTTTTTAAATTGGAGCAATATATTATATACTTTCTAATCCCATTTTTGGATTTGGAGATGTTTACCCTAGCCAATTTGTTTTTTATTTATTTATCTTCAATGTATGGACACAGCTTTTTTACGATTTTATAAGCTAGTACAGGTTCTGCCCGCGGCTTCGCTCGCTTGAAGCTCAAAAACCAATAGTCATAATCTCTTCTTTGTATGGGTCTCTATACATTAGAGAGGTCAAGCTGTATCTCAGGCCCCGTTTAATTTTTAGATAAGAAGTATACCAGTTTTTAAGTTAGAGCACATACTTTCTAACAGTGATAACAAAATTAAAATATATTCATTAGTTTTTGCGCAAACCCGTAACAAACAGACAAACAGACAAGAATTTTAAAAATCACATTTTCGGATTCGGAGACGTTTATATACCCTAGCCCACTTGTTTTTTTTAAATATCTTCAATGTACAGACACAGTTTTTTTACAATTTTATAATAGTAGAGAAGAGAAAAGAATAGAAGAGAACATAAGATAAGAAAAAAGCAAAAAGGCGGGCAACGCACTTGTGACTCCTCTGGTGTTGCGGGTGTCGATGGGCGGCGGTAATTACTTAACATCAGATGATCCGTCGGCTCGTTTGCCCCCCTATCCCATAAAAAGAGTAGTGCTTAAAAATCCTTATACCTATCCGCTACCGATGTCGGTAGGCAATAAAAAATTCCTTCATTTTCTTGATAATTATAAGATACGGTTACTTTAACATCCTTGACATGTTCGTTATGTATAATTGACACTTGGCGTACCTATCTGAGAAAATTGATGTTTATCATTACATGTTTATAATGTTCTTGTATAAATTATTATTAATCACCTTATATCATCAATTAACTCAATATATTATTATACTATCAAACGCGACCATGTTTTATTGCCATAGTAATAGGTACTTACCATCAACAAAAACAAAGATGGCCGCTTATTTTTCAACGTCATCGTATTCGTGTAGCTAAATCGGTCAGGGCATAATATCCGGCCGGATGTGCTGTCTTGAGCGATGGAGATGACCGTGTCGCCGCCGTCCCGTCGAGCCGTCGTCACGTGCCCCTCTCGTATGTCTTGTCTTGAGATGTCCCGACCTTATTCTTCACACCTACTTGCATTGTGATTAATGTTAGGAGCATATTTAACAACGCGTCATGATTTTAGAATTAATCGTTTTTGTGAAAAGATTTTGATATTCATTGTTTCTTAAAGAATGTCTTAATAGGGTAGGTAACAAAATAGTATTTTCGAGTAATTGACGTAAATACTTCGTAAGTACTTCGTTAAAACTGCCTCATTAGCCAAGTGGTCCTGAGCGTGACTGCTACGCTAGAGGTCCTGGGTTCGATTCCCAGGTCGAGCAAAGTGTTATTGGGTTTTTCTATGAAATTCCCAGTAGCAGGAGTTCGGAATTTGTGCCCGGTTAATGGAAATAGGCTCGCCCCCTATTACATGGGACCTAAACATACCGGCGAACTGTGAGTGTACATTAGTACGCCTCTTCCTAACCTTTCGGGGAATACAGGCGTGATGGTATGTTATGATGGTATACTTCGTTAACTCATTTAGTGTCCCACTGCTTCGTACGACAGTTCACTAGACCGCAGCCTGTCATGGTCGTGGAGAATTTTAACAAATCCCATGGCCGTGAATTGAGAGGAAAAGACTATGTACAGTTTTAGTAAGATTTGAGGATATTCTGTCCTGTAAAAAAGGTTACCTACAGTCCTCTACGCTGGCCTACGAATATATTTTGAAAATGCATTCATGTAATGTTCAGAGGGTGGCAAAAATGTCTAAAGATGCCAGTATATGGTGACCTTTAAGTGTGATAGAAGTCCATTAACTGCGAAGTCTTCTGCTTATCCTAGACTAATAAGGCACGATATGTAGCCGATATGTAGAGTAAAAAGTTGCAATTTTAGCTCCCCCAAAAAAATAGTTTTCTGAAAGCACATACCTTTTGAATTCAAATTTACACAGATATTTAATCAACATGTCGAATATGAGTACAGGTATCCGCTACTATGAATGGAAAAAATATTAAAACATTTCTTTATGTTTGTGAAGCGAGAAATTCATCTAAGAAAGTGTTTACCCCGACGTGAAATAAAACTGCGAGCATGTTCAAAACGTGTTTACTCGACGTGACTGAATATGTCTCGGCAAATATATTTTTTCCGTTGGCAAATTCGAAAATCACCTACAAAAGTGTTCGGGGCAAAGGAGGAAGGTGTTGTCCGACGGCAAAGAAAAATTGTCGCTGGCGTATTATTCACATTCTACGCCCATACGTGTCTTACTAAGCCGATTTTTATTACTTTTCAAAGCAGATGCTTAGAAAAGTACAGATTAATGTACACAAAAGACCAAAGCAATGACTGTCGGAATATTCAATACGTTTACTTGTGTTACACGTTTTAAAGGGAATTCTAAAAAAAGTACTTACGGTTGTTTTGTATCTTTTATGCGAATCAAAGGCGCTTTGATACCTCTTGATAAGGTAATATAAAAGGTGCTAATGATATTTTTTTAGAAGCCAGGTAACATTAAAGAGATAATTTTTGAAATAAGTTTATTGAATACCAATTTTTTTTATTTGTATTTGTATTTTATGTAGGTATAAGTTCAATTTAAATTATATTCCATTTTTTAGGCTATAAAACAGGGCTAGACTACATTCAATCCTACTAGCCTAGTGCAGATTCAAATGCTGTCGTCACCGCACAGCGGTGAAGAAAATCTCTTTGAATGCATAAGTTAGTCATAATTTGGAATTATGTGTGTCTTAAATTTACTAGGATATCACTGTAAATAGTAATAAAAATATTAAACAATCTGTTACAAGAATTGTTTTATATATTACAATATACTTACTACATATTTATTTTCGAAGTCTATTAACAACAAACCATTCCAATAGGCCTACCATCATAAATTTATGACTGCCAAAGAGGTTGCCAAACAGCGGTCCTTTGTTAGCTCTAAACACGATACATAGGCCACATTTACATACATACTAACAATATAAATCATACTATATAAACATTTCCCAATCATAAATCCTGAGAACGGTCCACTAAAGAAAACAATACAGCACTGATAGGAAAAATAAATTCATAAAGTACGCGGACCGCACCCGAGATTGCCGGCGCTCATTGGCCAAATTCCATTAGCATAGAAATGGAAAACATTGCTCATTGGCGATCGTTACCCCTTCACGGTTACTTACATGTATGGCCAGAGGGCATGATCCATGTATGTCTGTTACAAAATCATAATCCAAAAATGTATCTGAAAAATGACCTATTTATTTGCATTAAAAGAAATTAATAAATCGGTCACAATTTTTTTTATGTTATTGAGGGGCAAAATAGTAGATTGATCATCTCATGGTAAGCAATTACCTACCGCCGCCCATGGACACCCGCAACACGAGAGGAGGCACAAGTGCGTTGCCCGCCTTTTAAAATAGTAGGCTTCCGGTATGCTTTCTCACTCGACGAAAATTTTATTGTTTTCCATAAACACAACACTGGTATTTGAGGCATTACTGTTGAAGTTATCAAATATTTTGATAAATTAATAATTTCATTTATTTCGCTTATCATTTTATTTATATTGACATTTTTTATTTTACTAGCGTCTGCCCGCGGCTTCGCTCACGTGAAGCTATATCAGGAGTAAAAATTGAATAACCAACATTGATGATCTCTTCTTTGTATGGGCCTCTATACATCAAGGAGGTCAAGCTGTATCTCAGGATTCGTTTAATTAATTGAGATAAGAAGTTCACCAGTTTTTAAGTTGGAGCATATACTTTTTATCAGTGATAATAAAATTAAAGTTTTTGCTCCAACCCGTAACAAACAGACAAGAATTTTAAAAATCACATTTTCGGATTCGGAGACGTTTATATGTATATAAACCATAACCCACGTGTTTTTTTTTTAAATATCTTCAATGTACAGACAGCTTTTTTACAATTTTATAATAGGAGAGACTAGCTGTTGAGGCCGTATAAGGTCGAAACGTCACTGACCTTTTTTGAATTTAACATTGTTTTTTTTATCGTTGTTGTCGTGGCCGTGCCGGCGAATACAAGTTTTTTCTTATCTATTTTGTAAAACTCTAAAATACTACTAAAAGTAAACAATAACTACAATCAAGAAACCGGCATTTTATTTTCAAGAAGCCACTAGGAACAACAACATTGAAAACTGCATCCAATTTTGTGTAGTATTTTGCATGATACGTGTTTTGTATTCACACAGACAGACTGAAAGTCTAAAAATTGTTGTTCCGGCTTCGGTTGCTCTAATAAAGTCCCTCCAAATATTATTTTTCTTCATTATCTATAGGTAATGTACAGACATCGACCTGTTACAACCAAATTTTATTACATGTATGTATAGATAATGATAATATATAGAAGCATGGTTAACCTATATATATTACCTGCCTACCTATCTGGATTAACTAGTTAAATAATATAAATATTGTGAATACTTTTCAAATTACATTATTTATATCTAATTACATTCAAAATCCAAACCTAATTGAAAACTGTACCTACAATAGATTTCCCATAGCCCACAAGTTAAAACAAAAACAACACCATATTTCGGAACCCAAATAAAATTGCAATCAACACACAATACTTTACACATTTATTAGGTAACCTTCGTTAGGTACATAAACCGCGGTATTCCACGGTAACTGAAAAGGTGACCACGTCGGAAATCCGAACGCGTTACAGTGGGCCAGTTAACTAATTGGGAGGGGCGGGTCGGATGTGAGAACGCGGCAAATGAAGATTTATCATCTGGCAGGTCCTTTGGGCATGGCTGCCGATTATCTGCCCAGGGTTTTTGACTGGGTATCGTTTGGGCTCGGGTTTTTTGGATATTATATAACTCACTAACTCTTGCCTGCAAGGAACATTTCTATATTTTGTTACCGTGGGAAAACCATGCTTCGAGACGTATGGGCTGGCTTGACCGGAGTGATACCACGACCTCAAAAACTGGCATGAAGCAACGCTGACGTTGTGTTTCGCCGAGTGAGTGAGGATATAGGACGCCTAAACTATTTTAAAAGACTGGAAACGTACTTTCGACTGCTCTGGTATTGCGGGTGTTCATGGGTGGTGGTATCGCTTACTATCAGGCATCCGTGTACTCCTTTGCGCCCCTTTACCATAAAAAAATAGTCAGAATTACCTCTGACTATTGGCTGACTGACTGATTATGGCTGACTGACTGATTTATGGGTGACTGTTTGATTAAAAGTTACAGTTACTTTTGCATTAATAATTAATATTAGTAGCAATTTTGGCGTGTAGAAAATAGAGAACTGACCAAATTTTAGTATGTATCTTTAGAGTCGATCATCAGACATACCTAGTTTACGATTGCGTTAAGTGGTACCTACTCGGTGGCTAGTATTGTTCATCTGTCCACACATCTGTCACATGCGGTTGACGTGGCCATCCCAGTGCTAATCCAAACTCACTAATTCAAATTTTTATTTTTTTTGTTACAGAAAATCCTCATATCCCCTCTGCCACTTGTAGAGTTAGCAGGATAATATGTTGGACTGGTACCGAATAAACAATGCACTTACCTTACCTTGCCCTGCAGTCAAGGTCTTGGGATTTGAGATGTTCGCCACAACCATGAAAGACTTCAGCATTCGCAAGATCGTTCCAAAATCCCTTTGAATGTATAGACCTTAGCAGAATTTCAGGAACAGAGGTAGTAGTAGGTAATAGAAACGTAGTTCAATAGATCCCCAAACATAATGTTAACGCAAAAATCTTGGCCAATCCTTTCCTACTAACTGCTAAGTATTATAGACCACTATTAATACATACTCCACATATAATGTATGTTTCGGGACCGTCCTCATGTCTACTTTTTTGCTCGTCTATCGTGCACGTCAAAGGTAATAAATCTTTTTCTTCTGCCTAAATAGAACTATCCCGAACAAAGACTAAATCCAGCCCCACGCCGGAGTACGTAGGCAACCTATCAAGATGTCCTTGTGCTAAATCTTCAATAGCTCTCTTTTGTGTTTTGTATTTCAGTTTAAATTTATGCGAAATACACGTACCTATTTTGAGCAGAATTTTGTGTTTGTTTGATTGTTTTTTTTTTGCAATATATTTAAAATTAAAACCGTGATAGGCAAAGGTCTCAAAAAGAAATGTTTGCGACGGCGGCAGCGCGTCAAGTGTGCCAACACACATTAGACCAGCGTAGAGGACAATAGCCTAATGGCTCTTATGCTGAGAGGAGACCCGTACCTAGCAGTGGGATAGTATAATTACATAGTTGATTGTGTTATGTTTTTATGGATAAAAAGTTATTTAAATGGGCCATAATGTGCTTAGAGGCAAAGGGCCAGCTACTCAGGATTCACGTCAACCCGCCACGATATTGCCCGGGGCCATTTCAACTCACATCAGAGAAAACATACAATAAACACATAAAACAAACGATTATCTCATTATGAGCGAGCATTAAGAACAATTATATTATAGGTCCATTACATAACGTAGTGCAGTTAATTACCAGGCCGAAAAACAACAGCGCGTAAATAGCAGGATGCAGTATGAATAGCAGCTGATTTCATAGCCATTAAAGTGAGGGATTATTAGCCGGCAGCCGATGATCGACGACCGGCGTTCGGCCGTCGGCCGTCGGCCTCGGCTTCGGCCCCGCTGGAATTAATTTAATCACTGTTTACTCCGCTTCGGGGTATGTATCCGACGAATTACATGGCTCCATGTAAATGTTACGAGAACACATAGTTTGTTTATATTTAGGATCTGACATGAATTACTTGTAATGTAATGGATTAATTGTGATCGATAGTTAAAATGTTTAATTTTAAAAGATTATATTTTTGTGAAAGAAAAAATTGACATCAGGCCGAATTCGAACGTCACAATTCTACCTCTAGTAAGCAAGTCTACCGACAGATTTGATATTAAAACTGACGGTAAGTATATGAAAAGCATATAGGTACAATTCTGTGTAAAAATAGCAATTTAATTCCCCAGAGTATGCGCAAATAACCTCCTTTTTCATCTTAACGTAACAAGTTCAGGGCAACAGAATGTCACTGAAAATCATAATTCGTTTGCCATTGTATCTTTAATTGCACGATAATATGGTACAATTTCCTTTAACAGATTGATAAATGCTACAACACAATTTGATAGACTCTATAAACATACCGATTTTAATTATAGTTCTCAATTATCATCTTAACTAATTATTCGTGGGTTGATTTGAAGTCTCGTCTCTACAGAGTTAAGGCTTACTTAAAGTTCAATGTCACTTATAATCTGACTTCGAAGTCACAAATTTATGCTAGAGTATGTAGTTACTGGGGACAAAGAGTGTACAGTTACTTTTAAGGATAAAATTCTGTTACACGCGTGGGCAGTCCCTTTGATATTGTAGCATAAAGGCTGAAGGTGAGAACAATTAATGGCATCTAACCGAGGAATGTCAAGTGTCTCCTGAGAGAAACATTCAGTAAGAAAATGAGTGCGGAAGAGCATTTCACGGGCCACAAATTTCCCCGTGAAAACAATCGTAAAACGCTTTTATTACTCAAACATTCGCCATTGATTCACGGGCCGAAACAATAAAAATACTGACTCAATCAACCTACCAAATTTTACGAGCATTGTAGGTGAATGGATTTATGGTCAGAACGCCAATAATCTTTCATTTACACCTACACCTAAGAATCGAATTAGCCAGCCTTATATTTTATGACCCTTTCCACACTCGGGGAGAGAAGAATAACCGCTCGGACGGACAAAAGTAATTCATTTAGCGTGGCAATATTTTTTTAATTACTCTCATTTTAATCTAGGTAAGTGTGGGCGTTTATACTGAGCGCTAGTTTATTGTTATGAGTTTTCGCCTATTCCTATGGCTTGCATATGAAACATAAACATAAGTCTCGTCCACAAATTATAAGTTTAACAAAGTGCAATATAAGGTAAAAAATACACCTGCAGAGTAAGCATTTGATTTATGACATAAAATAAAAAGAAACATTGCTAGCGCAAACGGAAAAAGTCGTCGCAATGAAATATAACGTTTTTATGACGACGCTATTTGAATGTAAACTAAAATATCAAGCTACTTAAAAAGGTGCAATTTACTAGAAATATATTGTAAAACAAAAACGCTCGTGCGTCCGGAAAAGATCATTTGACATCATAGGGAGCCGGCGGCGGCGCGCGGCGGGCCGACTGTCCTTCGCCTCTGTTGTTCATTTTTCTTCCCCTTTTTCCGGGGCCAAACGGTAAAGAGAAACTTAATTGGAGGCTTTCCCGCCGACTCTCAGGCTCAATGAAAAATTACGAGCTAAACGAGCACACGCTTGGGAATTTTGCGCTCATTCTCGACGGCACACCAGCAGAAAGAAATGCTGCGACTTTACGCAAGCCTCTTAAACTTAGATAAATGTAAGCTGACGAACGTAATTTCAATGAAATATACGACTCATTACAGGAATTAATTTAATTCTGCTCATTTAGAGAATTGTCTGATGACGTCACGGTTCGTGTAGGTGCCTTGATGAGTCTCTTACGTGTCTTTACAGTATTTCTTTTGATTCTACTTTGCGTTAGTCTTTGTTCGATAAATATCCAGAAATTCTGGGTAACAACTCAGAGATTACATTAACGCGTACGTAGGTGAGCAGTTAATGGCAATACACTTGCTCCTATTCAATGGAACCCCAAAAATACCTAACTGTGTACACTACATTAGTATACTGCCTAACCCTTCGGGAATTCAGGCGCGATCATAGTATGGTACCTGTAATTTCTTTATACGTTCCGTATTCACAAAGACAGATTTCCAACCGATCGACGATCGGGCGGTCATGTAAGTTACAAAACACTCCTAATTGGCTGACCAGTCCAGTGCAATGCTGGATTACGTCGGATGTTCATTATTGCGCTTTCGGGATTCCCCTTAGAGCTACATAATTCACGATGCCACGATTAACCTAAATGCATATGCTGGTACGCGGCTTAAACGTCTTGCATTTACAATAAATGTATGATTTTAAGAATTTGGTGTAAATGATAAATTTATGTTTGGATGAAATATAGTGTTGGTACTGTGACAATAAATTTGAAAAGTTGATTAGAATAATTGAATCAATTTTTATTATATTTTAGTAAGTAAAGCCAATAATGCCGAAAATAAATTCAACCAAGGTGATGGCATTGCTTGGACCACCGAATTCAAATTTCAATTGGTATTTCCCAAATTGTGGATATAGAACCACAATTTGGGAAATAATAATTGAAACGAACACGTTCTAAATTCAAGGTAATAGTAATAGAGGTATTAATTACACAGTATTCATAATTGAGCACTAAAAATGTTTCTTAAAAAATCGTTATTATAGCAAGAAGTTGTCTAAATTGTTAGTTTTAGCAGTTGGTATAGGTTTTGGAAAGGATTTGGCTTTGATAAGGATTTTTAAGTGCGTCTTGGATATTGTCGCTATTACTACTGTCCTGTGCCTAGAATGTGTTGAAGGGATTGTGAAAAGATAAAAAAAATGAATTTGGCGAACTAAGTTGAACGACCATCCATAATAAAATCATAGTTTTCTCAAAAATAGGTCACAACCAAAGCGGTTTCCTTTCCAAATTCAGCTGCAACAACCATTATATCCAAGAGAATCCGTTTTAAATTTAGACACGTAGGAAAACTGTGAGAGTTTTATATCTGCGGTCAAGCTCCGGATGAGGCTCGGATGACAGGCCGCAGACATTTTAATTAAAGGCCACGGTAGCTGGAATCCCGGTGAAAGAGATCAACTTGATTAAAGCAACGCTCGCTTCGATACACGAGATATTAATAAAAATGTAGAGTGACACGCCTGTGTACCACGGGGGGTTTGGGTTTCTACGCATGGCTACACATCAAGCTATGTAGTTCCAATATAAGCTGGCCTCTCTTTGTACCGATGGCCTATTCAATGAGAGGTCGGTATATATTGAAAATGTATAGCTAAATGGTACGCATTTAGCTATCCGATACCCGATGACATTTTCAATATCAGCTACATCATTTCCAGTTTAAGTTGATCTCCAGTTGCATAGCCTTTCCCTAAAATGAGAGGTCAGTATTTATTGGAAATGTATACCTAATAGCTTGCTTTTTAGCCGTGCATTATGTTGCATAGATAAAGTTCACTACAGAGATAACACGAAATTATTTTATCAGAACGTATCAATATTTAATTTTAGTTGTGCATCTTGAAAATATATATATAGTGTTGACTGCACGTTTGACGTAATGGTTAAGATAGTAAGTCACCTTGCCACTACCGTATCATCAAGCATTTTGAGTCCTATTTCCACTAGAGGCAAATATTTGAAGGTTCTACAGCCATTTGTTTATGTTTCTCAAAGTGTCCCGCGACACACGGGTTTCTTAATGTGGGCGTTGTCTTTTATAAGTTCTGTAGCACAAGCACGAACCACTTGCAAAAACGTATTCGTATCGAAATCGAGAATCATTTGTATAAAAAGGGGGTTAATGAACGTAGATTAAGCGAAAGTGGTGTGCCAAGATCGTAGCAAGTGGAAATTTATAGTCTCTGCCTACCCCCAATGAGAGACAGGTGTGAAAATATGTATGTATGTATGAGATTTGTAGCAGAAAAAGACTCGACACGTTTACGTGCTTAGGCTACTGTTTATTGGAACGAAATCGACCTATAATTGTCGTCATCCATAGTTTGCGCACCGCTTAATGTATTTCAGAACCCATGACCCTCTGGAGCTAACTGCCTCCATACTAACTTCCTCGTTAGCCTAGTGCTCCTGAGTGTGACTACTACGCTAGAGATCTTGGGTTATATTCCTAGTTGTAGTGTTTGTGTTTCTATATCTATTTCATAGATATAATGACACTATCTCACATACACAAGTATTAGCGGACAACTTGTCTTGACAGCTGACAGTTACGAAATTGGCAGTGAGACCATGCCTTTATAATTATGTGCCGAGAGACATACCCGGCGGTAGTCTGGGACGGGACGAAGGCTGTGCTTGGTGTATTGGTGAGCCAGTGTAATAAACATATTATATGCGGACCCTACACTAGTTCTAGCAAACTGAGTTTTTCTATGAAATTATCATAACATCACGGAGTTTGGGATTTGTGCCCGTTTAATGGCAATAGGCTCACCCCCTATTATAAGGGACCTAAATATACCGGCAATCTGTGCCCGGCCTACTCTGCTTAATACTTCGAGGAATACCGTCCCTGTGGAGTTATTACTCCACAGGGACGCTAATTTTTTTTCTATTGTGTTCATTTGATCCTTGAAAGGTTAATAGAAAAACTCAAGTTCCAAATTGGCTTTAACCAATCTTAATCAATTTTATTAAAATTGATTGAAGTGAAATTGGACCTAGAAAACTTCTTATAGATGCTTTATTTGCCCATTTTAAACAAAATTTACCTTGTAAAAGTATTGTGAATTTGAAAATACACCGTATGACAAATGTATGCAAAATTAAATGGTTGTTATGCTAATCTCCGCTATAAAGTTCTTCAAAACTAATGTGTGTGTAGTTTTAAAATATTGTCTGATATCACGCAATTGAAATGGGTTTTACCCTACTTCTTATTAATATATTAAACTTTAAAGTTTGTAAGGATCTAGGGATGTTTGTTACTCTTTCACGCTTTAACGGGTGAAGGGATTTGGATAAAATTTGGCACAGAGATAGATTATAGTCTTGAATAACACATAGGCTACTTTTACCAAGGTCAGACTCAATCCTGAAGTCCACAACGACGAACTCCAGAGCAGAAGCTAGTTACTACTTAAATATTTTAAGATGTAAAAACGACTCTGCCTATAGAATTGGTCACAAATGTAGTTTAATGTAGTATGTAAGTTTAATAGTTCCCATACTATAATAATTATACCTATCATCGATACTATCATGCCTCTATTTCTTACCTTTCGTTTATACTTTGAACTTTGAAGTAGGATCAAAACTGAAATTCAAAACTGGATCTCAAAATCAAACAACTAAACACTTAACATAGTTTATTTCCTTATATTTTAAAATTTTCAATTTATATTATGTACAAATTATTTATCACAATTTCACAGTCAATACATAAAAAGTTATTTACAAAATTTTATTTTACAATTTATACTACTTAATTGTACACTGCGGGACAACTTTAATTGAACCTTTGGATAGAGAAAAATAATAGTAGTAATTATAAATGACTAAATTAAGATATAATAATTGGTTAAAACCTGCCTATTAGGTTTAATTCTTTCGTTTTAGTAGCATTTATGAGAATAAACGTCTCCAACAGGCAATTAGTATTCTACAGGTCACACGTTGGTCTTAGGCTGGAGCTTACAAGTCTGGTTTTAATGGCCGCTCCACTAAGCTATCGAAGTTAACGTTTTCGAAAAAATAATTCTAATAGTAAGATGTTTTAAGAAATGTTCGGTATTAATCCAAATCCTATTCATATTTTAAGTGAATAATATGTAAGTAAATTATTTATTGTACTTTTAGGTTCCACTAAACATGTCCTGTAGTGTATTAACAAAAAAATGGAAACGGTTTGTCGAAATTCTATTCGCCTTTCAACTACTCGCGTACAACGTTTTGCCAAAAAGGTTTTTAACTACGGTAGGTAGTATATTTCGGAATAAACCTTTTACAAAATATTCTACTAACTTGTTCACAATTACTGCCGATTATAATATGGACATTCAAATAATAGATACTTTTAGCTACAACAAGATTCACCGTTTCTATAAGAGAAAATTAGAAATGTTCATTTTATTAAATTCGATGCATGACAGCGGTTAATATATTATTTGGTAAATACGAAATTAATAGAATTCAACTAAAAACTATGTTCCGCTAAATTAATATTATTATAAATACTGCAAAATGTCTTCGAATTGTATCAGCGGACTTACCCAGAATACATATATATATTTTGGAACTTTATTTTTCATATTTTTTCGTAAATAATGCTAAAATACAGGGACTGAATATATTGTAAATTTAGAGAAATGTAAAAAAAATATTTATAACTCCCTTTTCGTTGTACATACAAACCTTTTGTAATTACCGAATGTTCTTTTTCAGTAGCTATAATATTGTGGGGTTCCTTATGCATTCGAAAAATGAAACATTTATATGATAAATTGAAATTGAACCACTTTACGGATTTCATCCCGGGAATAATCCACTTTACGGATTATATTTAAATTATTAAATTAATCTGTATTGAGATTCCCTGCAGATAGATTTCCTGCAGTAACTCCTTTGAGAAGAAAGGCCGAATCAGCCTAAAACAATCAAATTTTTTAGGGGCGAATTTAAAGCTACAGCCTCGCTGGTGAGGTCGGTAGTTTGGACGGCCATCCAGACAGAAAAGGCAAACATATATTTTAATCAGCAATTGTTTAGCTCAACCATATTGTTTGGAGCTCAACATCTAAACACACTAATATTAAGTGATACTAAAAATAAAACAATTATCAAGTAACACATCTCACAGCTTTATGTTTGATCACATTACATTGTATTACAAGTTTATGGCAATAATCAATATGTGAACAATAATCACAATTTCAACAAACCGTTAACAAACTTAAGACATTACTCATTTTGTTGTGTTCTGATTATATAACAAGTGAAATTTGTACACCAAACTGACCAAACTAACTAAAAATACAGAAATCTTTGGACCAATAATGGACCAGTATTGAACCAAAGATACTTTCTCTTTCACTGTTTTCTGATGTTACACAATTTTATTTCTAAACTTAAAGGTAAAAGGCAGCTTAGATCGGATATTAATTTTAATGACTCATTAAAAAAGAACTGACATATTTATGGTAAACTCATGGTAGAGCATCATAAAATTCATTTAATATATGTAGGTATATAAAAAAATCAACGTAGATACAAGAATGAATCTAAGAATAGCACGGTTGTCTTCAGTTCACAAACAATTTCTTTTTCCCTGTTGCTCTATACTTATTTCCACTTATGGCGAAGATTGTCTAAAGAAATTCCTATTTACATAAACACTATTTTATATACATTTATACACAACTCTCTGGTCCTGGTATTTCTTCAGCTATGAGATGTTCTCTCCTACTTAAAGTCATAGTGCCTAAAGGTATTGGTTGCTTACTTAACACCGCCTTTGGTGGGGACAGTATCTGCGGAAAGAAAGAATGGATTTAGTAACATGTTCTCTAAGTATAGTTAAAAGAAGTTTGACAAATGAGCAAATACTGCTCCAAATAATATAAAGTTAATATAAGCCAATAAAAATAAAAAGTAGGTACTGCTTCGTGTCTTTGAATTTTGATAATAAATATTCGAGAAACTTCCAACAAAAATTAATTTCCGACAAATAGAGGTTAGTAATTAGTTTCAGTACTTTAAAAAGCGCTGTGAGCAGACAGTAAAAATTTAATGGATTCCATTAAATTTTATTATTAATTTACACCTAATGCTTCAAAACTACTTCGCAGTTTTCCACAGACATGAATGGACTTTTTCCAAAGTACCCACTATAATTATGTGCCGAGTGTCTAGTCTATGACATAATTAAACCTACGTTTTAATGAGTTGGATTTTTACATCGGGTTAGCGCGCGGTTTTAGTTTAATAACATGTCTAGGTTTACAAATATGAGTATGTAGGTCATTTTCGCGCTAAAAACCTCGTGTTTAACAGCGTTTTGTATTTTCAGGAGGATAATGAAATTGGATTTTAACGGTTTTATACATACTTTTTTTTCATTTAACTAAAATAAAAAACCTTTCTATTAAACATTAAACTTTCATCGTAACAATACAAGATGATTATTAAGGTTCGTGATTAATAATTATTTACCACCAAATAATCACTAGATTTCATCCTATCTACACCTATTTAATTGTCATTCTACCATCCTATCTCACAAAGGCAAACAAAACACTTATTGAAATTTGGAAATGAAATAATATGAAGAAAATATATATTCTGAGGAGGTCGTCAAAATTATAAGTTTATACCTAACTCAACATACGCTGTCCTGTCTGAAAATAAAATAAAAACCTTAATCAAGCCCAATCGCAGCGCCACCTGCTGTATTCAGTTGTGATTCTAAACCGTCCAGCGACCCACTCAAATACACATAAAAAACATCATGATCTGTCCAACCGTTTAAAATACCACGACATACTTACAGGTCGGTGGTCGTCGGTCTCTTCTCCCTCTCGTCTCCACTCTTCGGTCGGATGAAGCGCGCCATTTATCGTGGCTGCCTCTGTAGCACCTTTTGTGATCGGCGCGCCTCCGTCTGCGTACAAACCACTCGATTATTTTACCTGAAGACTAATATGCTTACCTCGAAATAATATTGTTATTGCTTATCTCATCATCATATCAGACCGATGACACATTTTTGTAAACTCAGGGCTTTTACACATGGAAACAATAACTACACGTTGAAATACAAACATACATACACCCACGCCTTTCTCCCACAGCGGCAGGCAAAAACTATAGACCGCCACTTGCTACGATTCTTGCATACTTCTTTTCCTTCTGCCACATTTATGCATCTTCTCATACATACGCGCCGGTTGAAACAAAACATTTTTTTTACTTTTTATCACCTTGTATTATGATAACAAAGATCCGTAATTTCAATTCGCGTAAATGTCAAAAACCACAAAATAACTAACTAAGCGGTTAGCAAAAATACTAAAGTAAAATTGGGAAAACATTATAAATTTTATAACTAGTAAAATTTCATATCAAAGTTAGGCATAACAATTTACTAGACGAAGATTGCAAAACAAAAAATGAATAAGTAGGTGGGTACCTGGCTACTTCTAACTTTAGGCGTAAAATCCGTTTTAATCTTCATAAAAATGTGTTTAAAACTATATTACGACCTTAAAATGGGATATTAATTTCAAACTTTCCTCATAAATCTACACAGTTTTATCAAAAATATTATATAATTTTTACGACGACGGGACGTAAAAAGTGTCTCATTCAATATACTTAATGCATTTTTAAGATAGGGCGATATTGATAATTTATGTTCTTGCACGCCTTTGTGTAAAATTTATAGAATATGGCGCATGACCGTGCCCATTTGATGGGGTCTGCCAATTACGCTAAACCACAGCCTGTCGGGGTCAGGGTCAAAGAAAAAAAAAGACATTTTTTTTTTTGGGACAGGGCAGCAAACTAGAAGACGGATCACCTGATGGTAAGCGAAAACCGCCGCCCATGGACATCCGCAATACCAGACAAGTCGCAAGTGTGTTCAAGTCCGCCTTTTAAAAGGGTTTGGGCCTACGGTGTCCTGACTCACTCGGCTAAACACAATGTAAGGTTCACGCCGGTTTTCTATGAGGCCATTGTATACATGTAACTCTGGTCGAGCCGGCTCATTCGTGCCGAAGCCTGGCTCTCTCACGGTAAATCTCCTATTCAATTATTTTTTATTTAGAACTGGCCGTGTTCTCTGCGTTAATTTTGTTTCTCTCCATCTAATGGGTACTTACTACTACGTACTAGCACCTAGCTGCTATATTTCAAGTTTCTAAATCGTGTAGATCAGCCAGATCAGTTGTAATATAATTCTTTTTTGTAAAAATTATCAGGGGTCCATAATTCTCTACTATTTCAATTGTATGAGAATGGTCGAACGGTATACATGACATAAAAACTGATATACGAAACTATTAATTGACGATTTTGACACAATAAAATGGCAGAGTTGGGGCCCGGGATCTCCTTACATTTACAACGTCAATTGTACTTGAATCTAATGTAATATGTACAATTGGTACTTCGACTACCATCGAATTCTCCAAAGCAAATTTACTAAGTGGCATCCCAGTAGCAAGTGGAGTATAAAACACGAGCTCTCATAGCAAGAGTACTAAGCGACCGTGCGGTCGTCATTTGTAGTTGAAGTGCGACCATACTGATGGTAAATGTCTATTTATATTAACAAAGCTTCAATGTTGTATTACCTCAATGGTTTTTAATATTGGTTTTTGACACTTACGCGAATATATATTAGACATTTAAAAAACTACTTTTTACGCATATTATTATATCTCATTGCTCATAATTAACAAAAATGTAAGATATCTGTTAGTAATTTTAACATAAAGACGTCAAATAACTAAGTTTTCCCGTGACCAGGGAGGCTGTATCGGGTTCGATATGTTGGGAAATAAATAATATACTTAAAGAATTTAGATAATCGCAGTTTAGTTTTAGACAATAGTTTTTGAAGATAGTTTTATTTCTAAAGCTGATGTGATTCTAACTCCAATTTTATTTGCTACGAACGCACACTAATCTTCACCTATCAACACTGTCTGTGTCTTCAACACACAAACCAAAACCCGTGATCCTTTGGTAATCTTGCAAAGCTTTACCTGGTGGGGGATTCAATATGTCCGGCTGCGCTTGCTTTGGCGGCTTTAGCGTGTACGCCACTACGTACTGGCCATCGCCTGCGTTCAGCTGGAGCTCGGACGACTGCTGCTTCGTCGGCGGATTACTTCTGACACAAAATATTTACTTAATGTAAACCCTATAATAATATTCTTAAGAAAAAAAGGCCTGTTACCCCTTACTACAGGTTAATACCTAACCTATGGGTGACTCGTCCACTAGATTGTTGTTTATTTAAAAACTGCAACACCTAGTAGCATGTTATAGCACCTGTAACTACAATCATTTATTTTATCAAATAAAATCATTTATCAATATGGTTGAGCTGCGCGACGAATGACGCAAGCTTATCGTCGCGTCGCTCGGCTGGTCTACTCAAAGCCGTTGTGGCTCTTTCTTCAAAAGGGCATCTCAGACATTTCCCTGTGCAATTGTGTCGCTCAATAATATTTTTTTATAATATTACCTATGTGTGGACTTTAAGAGACCAATTTCCTCTGAGTTTGTATCGGCTTTTCTTCTCAAATTGAAAACATTGACTTGTACAAGTGTCTTTCAAAGATCTATTTACAGAATTAAATATATTTTGAGGTGGCGCTGCAGTAGTGTTCTAGAACTTTATTTATTTTCAGGGTAGACAACGTCTGCTGGGCCTGCTAGTATTCTTTAATAATCAAGTAATGCAAGTTTTAATTCAATTTTAAATTCAAAACCAATTAATTACCGTTATCAATCAATCTGATTCTCCCAGTACCTATTGGTAAATATCGAGTGAGTAGGTAAAACCATTCACGTATTGGCAGGGAGCCGATAGGTAAATATAGTCATATTTTCCACGAATTACTTTCATGTGAAATATTGGTGAAGTAACTCGTTATTCGTAGTTTACTTTGATGATCCATCGGAAATTAATAACTGCTAAAGGAGGATGTTTACTAGAAAAGTTTTTTCATATAATGAAAGGCAAAGGTGTTCCTGTGTATCTTTCCTAGTAGAAAAATGAGTTAGAAATTAATTTAATTTTCGAAACGATTTGGTTTTTGCGTAATTTAAAGTGTTATTTGGTTCTTCATAATATTAGAGTACCTATATTTAAACTGACTCATTAGTCTGTGGTCCTAAGCGCGACGTTAGAGGTCCTGGGTTTGATTTCCAAGTCAAGAGTAGGTATTATTGCATTTTTCTATGAAATTCTCAGTAGTTGCAACTCAAAGTTTGGATTTGTGCTCGCCTCCTATTACGTGGGACCTAAATGAAATGTGAGTGTACATTAGTACACCTCTGCCTAATCCATCGAGCAATACATGCGTAATGGTATATTTGTTTTATTTGATATAATAACTAATTGTTTTAGTTCTCGTGGAAAAGGGACTAGCCTTTTATTATCACAAGCCCAGAAAAATTGAGAGGAAGAACAGAAAATTTATTTTCTATCCCAAAAAATCATTATGCTACCTTAGTATTGAGCCCAACCATACGATCAACACCCATGTTTGTCACTACAAGACACACAGACACAGATATAATAACTATGGATGTTATGAGATGATTATAATATGATGCGTTTATGAATCTAACCCACGATACACGATATTATCGTAGTAGCAAACCTTAACTTTTACCTCAAAATAAGTATAAAAAATATACACCAGCACCGGTGGCGTAAGCATCGTGCATTCATACAGTATTAATGGGAACCGAAATCAATTCCCTTTGATGTAATCACAACCTTAAATATCAAATTTATCCATTGCCAGTTGAGTGCCTGCCTGTTACATGACAATTATATCTACTTACGTTGCAAGGTTTCATTAAATTGATTTGTATCAAATTATTGCATGAGGTCGTGGGTTCGATTCCCACAGGACACAAATATTTATGTGATGAATATAAGTGTTTGTGTTCGTCTGGGTGTTTCTTATGTATTATAAGTATGTATTTACAAAAAAAAGTATATAAGTATTATATCCATTGTCTAGTATCCATAGTACAAGCTCTGCTTAGTTTGGGACTAGATGGTGCTGTGTAAAATGTTTCAGAATATTTATTTATTTATTATTATTTTATTTGGTTTTTGAGATAGGGTCAAACTACTAGACGGATCAGTTGGACACCCGCAATACTAGAGGATTCAAAGTCAAAGACAAGAGCGTTGTCCGCTTTTTAAAAGGCTATGGGTAATCACTCGGCGAAACAACGTAAGCGTTATTTCACGCCGGTTTTCTGTGAGGCCGTGGTATGGCCCCGGTCGAGCCGGCCCATTCGTGCCGAAGCATGGCTCTCCCACGGTATTATTTATTGCTTGCGTAGCTGCTGAATGTGCGGTGCTGATTTCGATTCCCAGTTATTTGGTTCTCTATGAAGTTGTCTGTGGCAGCTAGAAGGTTGAAAATCTGACCGGATAAAATGAATATATACTCGTACATACTTGTAATCTATCAAAGAAACTGTTAACCTCTCGAGGGTCGAAATATTTTTAATATTGTGTCTGCTAATTGATCCAGTAACACAACAAATCATGACGCCTGTAATACCCAAGGGGTTATGCAGAGGTGTACTAATGTGCACCCACAGTTCGCCGGTATGTTTTGGTACCATTTAAAAGGGGGCGAGTTATTAACCGGGCACAATTTCAAACAATACTCAATAACACTTCGCTCGTTCTGGGAATTGATCCCACGACCTCCGTAGCAGCAATACTCGGGACCACTAGACTTATGTATAAGACAGTTTAACATTATAGAAATAGATTTTTAATTTATTACCAAATTCTTACCTTTTTCTTCGTAAGAAATAGCCGGTGAAAATGGCCGCGAATCCACAAATTATCACAGTGAAGACGATAGACCAGAAGGCCGCCTTGGAGACACCAGCTACCAGACTGTTCCCACCATCTAATAAACAATAAAAAATAATAAACTTTTGTGTCGACACTAGACTAACAATGTGTGTGTGTGTGTATGTGTGTGTGCGTGCGTGTGTGGTTTATGAGTCTTGCGTAAGTATATAAATATACTCGTATATAATTGTATGGTTACAAATATTCTATGTTGGGTGTGTGAGTGTGTGTAGTGTTTTTTTCTTTTTCTTTTCTTGCAAACCGCTTTATTGCTATTTAGACTATAGTACAACGGACGGGCGTTGGTACTGGGTAAGATTCTATGGTCAAACAGTGTTATTGTGCGTTTATATAAGAAAATTCGCAGTAACAGCTCTGCAAGCAGTAGCAGGAGCAGCTCAAATAGCAATAGGCATTACATTGAAACTTAAACATATCGGTAATATGGGTATGCATAAGTATACCTCTGCTTTCGGGGATACAGGAGTGATGGTAGGTATGTTATTTTATATTTTTTAAGTTCTTTCTTCATAACATTAAAATAACATCCCATCATGCCTGTATTCCCTGAAGCGTTAGGCAGAGGCGTATTAATGTACACCGATATGTAGAGCCTATTGCCATTAACCGGGCAGAAATCCCAAACCCCGAGCTGCTACTGAGAATTTCATAGAAAAACTCAATAACACTTTGCTCGACCTGGGAATTGAACCCGAAACAGCGTAGCAGTCGCGCTGAGGACCGCTAGGCTAATGAGGCATTTTTTTCCATTGAAATTAAGACTCGGTTTAAAAATTCATAACTCATATTATGGTTTTAAATTCAACCCTTTGTGCGCCAAAGGATTTTTAAAGCCATGTTTTAAGCAAACCCGCATCATTATTCCCATGTTACGTAAACATACATGCAGTGTATTTCTTTGCCTGTTCTCAAAATAATAAAATTCCGGTATATATATAAAATATTTAACCAGTTAATATAAAATAAATAAATATTCTGGGACATTTTATACAGCACCTTCTAGTCCCAAACTAAGCAAAGCTTGTACTATAGGTACTAGACAATGGATATAATACTTATATATATTTTTTTAAATACATACATATATTACATAAGAAACACCCAGACGAACACAAACACTTATATTCATCACATCATTTTTTGTGACCTGTGGGAATCGAACCCACGACCTCATGGTCAGCAGTCCGGTACTCGAACCACTAAACCACCGAGGTCGTCATATCCAATTGTTGTTGTCCACCCGGTGCTCAAACTTGGTCTTTGACGGAATGTCAGAGGTCCCGCTCGGAGTTTGCCAGCGAGTCATGATGGAGCGTAGCAGACCGCATCCGTAATAGCATACGGCGCTCCAAAACTCAAATCACTGACGTTGGTCATAGAGCTGCTACTCTAAAGTGGAACAGGGCCGTTCATGTATGCCGCATGTCTGACGAATTGTGGGCTAAACAAACAACAAAGTGGAGTCTAAAAGGCATAAGACGACATGAGAGGCCCAGGCGGAGATGGCGGGACGAACTGGACTCCTATGTGGGAAATTGGGCCGAAAAACCACTGAACCGACAGGAGTGCAAGGAGGGAAGGTAGGCCTTTGCCCTGGTAACATGCTTATGACGTTTATGATACAGGCAACTTTGCAACTATATTTTGAACATCTTTAAATTAACAGAATCACGATGTGGTTTCTATTAGAGATTAATACCGTGCCTATCTATAAATATATAATTCATCTGTACGTGTGTTGACAGTGAACTCCTCCTAAACGGCTGGACCGATTTGAATGAATTTTTTTGTGTGTGTTAAAGTGGATTCGAGGATGGTTTAAATTGACAAATAAGTCTGGCAGATGGCGTTGCAGTCGGTATCTAGGTTATGTATTATTAATTACTTTGTTAAATATCCTAATCGTTTGGTATTGTCATGCAGGACAACGTCTGTCGGGTCCGCTAGTAAAATTATAAATATCTTTAATATACATAATATCCCTATCCAGTATTGACTATAATTAATTTACTAAAGACATTACGTTCTATAAAGGAAACGTAAAATAATCGGCTTTAAATTTCCCTGATGCTTCTAAATTTATATTTGAGTAACATAATTATTGATAACCCATTATCGATAGTTCCATTACAAAATAATTGAACTAACGTTGTAATATAAACAAAATACGTTTTAGGGACTTCAAAATTAACCACAACAGATGCCTGTTAGCTTATTATCAGTACAGAATATTACGATAAATTGGATGTCAACCAGTGAATTAGCGTAATTACAATATCGACTCTCTCATTCTAGCGTTACTGTAAATGTATGGGTGCGAGCGAGATGGAATACTCGTGTTAGGTAGTAAACAGGTTCGAATTTACGTCTAGCTATCCAGCAGATTGCTTGCTTATTGTCTTCCTATCGACGGCAAATTACTCAGCCGGCAATTTGGCTTCGTATTAGTTCGTCGACGGTCTAACTCACACTCACATAGACATTGATTAACAAACATTACCTAATTATTAGTATATAGGGTTGCAGATACTTTGCAGGCATTTTGTCTGGATATATATTTCTATTATTAGAACTAAACGATATACACGATATGAAACCGAACACACTGGCGTAATAACAATTTAGTAACTCGCTAGTAACATGTATAACTTATTTTAAAAATTTAGTCCTAATAATAGCAATATTTATGAACTGCGGATGTGCATTGGTGCACCTTTTCTTAATCCTTCGAGTAATAAAGGCGAAACGGTATGTTAGGTGTCATATTCAAAATTAAGGATCAAACTTGGAAAGTTTTCATGAGATTTTTGGCAGTAGCAACAGTTGTTGCTAGAAACCGCATATTTTTTACATACTGATGCATGTCTCGAAGTCTTAGGCAGAAGTAAACCCGCAGTTCGCTGATATTCTTTGAATTTAATTGCCATTAAATCAGGTGCAAAGACAAACTTTGAACTGCTACTAAGAGTTTAATGGGAAATTTTGGGTTTTCTATTAAATTCTAAGTGCGCACTGTTTGTAAAATACTCATTAGCCACGTGGTCCTGAGCGCGACTAGACGCGACGCTAGAGGTCGAGCAGTGTTATTAGGTTTTTCTATAAAATTTCCAGTAGCGGCTCGGAGTTAGGAATTTCTGCCCGGTTAATGGCAATATTCTCGCCCCCTATTATATGGGATCTAAACATCATACCGGTGAACTGTGGGTGTACATTAGTACGCCTCTGCCTAACCCTTCGGGGAATACAGGCGTGATGGTATGTTATGTTATAAAAATTAAATATACGTACCAGTTCTTCGTTCTGGATCTTGATATGCAAGAGCATGCAGCATGATGCGATCAGAAGCACCTTTATCATTTCTCGAGTGCACGGTTAATCGAAGCGCGTTTCCGCTCGACCATAGGACCCCGGCCGGCACCAGGAATATGGCCACCCCGTCTACAGTTGCAATATAATTGAACTAGTTAATTGCCTGGAAAATGGTTCAACCCGAAGGCTTTAGTTGGGCTTGCTAAACGTTTGTAAATTCTATGACGGTGGCAAGATAAATGGAGTAAATGATTTTTTTATTTTATGAGTCGACATGGTAAATATTTTAGAAGAGGTTAAGTATGGGACGGTTATCATTATTTTCATCGAGATTTATAATCTGGGTGCCTTGAAATCATGAGTAATTCGATTTCTTCTAGGCAAGCGGTCTCCATCGTATATCGCAGTGTCGCTTAACATCAGGTAAACTTGCTTATCAGGAATAAAAAAAAGAATAAACACAGCAGCACGCTTGGTGTCACCAAGATTGTTGGCGCTGCTAATTCTTTTGAACACAATATACCTTACTAGGTACTTAGCACTATTAGTTATACTTAACTAATACTTAGTGCTAAGTACAGAACTGGTACTCTCCATCTAGCCATATATTTGGCACAACTGCCACCGCCCTTCGCTATAGCGGTTGTTGCAAGTTTATTATATAACGAACACATTTGCGTGTATACGAAATTTGTAGTTATAGATCGGAATCAGAGAATTTCTGTGGATTATCCAAGACGAAGTTTTGTTAACTTTAAAACACACTTTTTTACCATTGTACATAGGTATAGGAAGTTTTAAATTTCGTTCGTTCATAAACGCACTCTAGTTCGTGTTAAAATACTGACACATCAAAAACAATATTAAGTAAATTTCTGACACTTACGCGAATACTTTACAAGGAAATGGATGCTGTAAAGGATCCGAAACGTCGGGAATTAAATAATATCATTAAGCCGCGATAAAATCAGTAAAAAGTAGTTTCATTTCAATATTTGGCAAAATAAACAATTAATCACTTACCCGTCTCATTAGCAGTAACATTAAACTTAATCTTCCCGTTGTCAGAGTCCAATGCTTCCAACACCACCAGTTGAGGCAGCCCTCCATCATACCCAGTAACACAGCGCACCACCAAAGGCTCTCCGAAGTCCTCTCTGGTGTCTTCAATCCAGTTCGACCCATTGCCCGAAGATACCGTGCAGTTCCGCGGAGGGGATGGACGGGCTATTGAAACCAATAACAATTGTTTATGGTTACGAAAAATTTCTTCACGCCTGCATCATTCAAGGGCAGGCAGAGGTATGTTTATAATGTGGACTTGCATTTTACCGGTATTTAGGTTATATGTAATGGGTCGATCCTACTGCTGTTAATATGAATAATACATCCAAACTCTAAACTGCTACTCATAATAAAGCTATGACCAATGTCTTTCTTCTATACTATTTATACTCTATACTAATAAATAAAGCTGAAGAGTTT
Organism: Acronicta leporina; assembly: GCA_947256265.1. Classification (NCBI taxonomy): domain Eukaryota; kingdom Metazoa; phylum Arthropoda; class Insecta; order Lepidoptera; family Noctuidae; genus Acronicta; species Acronicta leporina. Next base: position 6,635,150 of record OX366529.1, read on the forward strand.
GTTTGTTTGCTTGCTTGAACGCGCTAATCTCAGGAACTACTTACTGGTCCGATTTGAAAAATTCTTTCAGTGTTAGATAGCCCATTTATTGAGGAAAGCTATAGGCTATATATTATCATCACGCTACGCGAACGAAGTCACGGGCAGAAGCTAGTAATATATTTAATTTATGTAGAAACTCCTCGTGGATTTCCATTCCTTACAAAATGTATAGTATAAAACTCTAGACCTCCGACCAGTCTTGGCATTAGAGACTCCACGAAAACTGAGGTTTCAAAATGACAACGCGCGAGTGACAGTACTGGTGTTGCTGGTGTCTATGGGCTACCATTACTGCTTACCGTCAGGCGGACCATGTGCTTGGTTGTCATCTTATAACCATACCCTGTGACACTAGTGTAAGATACACGATTTGATATGAAACTGATAGCCTTGTTATGTAAGACTTTATATTATACTAGCTTCTGCCCGCGATTTCGTCCGCGTAGCGTGATGATATATAGCCTATAGCCTTCCTCAATAAATGGGCTATCTAACACTGGAAGAATTTTTGAAATCGGACCAGTTGTTCCTGCGATTAGCGCGTTCAAGCAAACAAACAAACTCTTCAGCTTTATATATTAGTATATATTAGAAATAAATCTCCAATCGCAGAACTTGAGCTCAACTCAAACTTAAGACAAAATTGGTAGATAATTGCCAAATATTGACCAACCAAACTCCGTCTTCAAATCTATCAGTGTTTTTAATATAATTCGACGAACTTCGTCAGTTGGGAACAAGGTTCAACTTTAAACTAGTTTGGGACCTAAGCGGATAATTTTGTCTCCAGGCAAAAATAGTTCGCGAACTTCGTCTTACGTTATCTTATTGACTTTGTTCTTTTACCAAAGTTTTAGAGTATTTAATGTGATTGTTCTTTATTGTCTATTACGTAATTTGAAACTTATAGATACCGAAGATAAAAAGATTAGTTTCTATTAAGAACATTAGTTTTCTTATTTCGTTTAAATAATTTCATACCAATATTGTTTAGGTACATAAACTCATACAAACCATCTAGAAAGACAAAAACTCTGAAACCATCAAAGAAAAATAGAAAAATAAACATAGTTGACCTATTTTTTTTTATATATTACTAGCAGTGTGGGTCGTACATTACTAGTATTCTTGTTAACCCCTCGTGCTAAGCTAAACGCTTGTGTTACGGGTTCAAGTCAGTCGTGCATTAGGTGAGTTTCGAACCGGCAACCATATGATCGCAAGTCCGACGCCCTAGCCATTAGGCTACCGCTGATTGATATAATTTTGATCCTGGATAAATAAAAAAGTACCTACCTAAAAAGTATCTTAATTTTTAAAATAAAATAAAAAAAAATTCTAAAGAAAATTCTTACGTTATTTTCAATATCCTTACCTGATTTTAAATCCTTGTTTCTAAATAATGTCAGAACTGAGCATGTAGGTAAGAGAAAATAATCAACGCATTTACTCACCAGCGGGAACTATTTGGAAGATACAGGGCTGCGCCTGCCGCCCTACTGTGTTAGTGCCGCGGCAAGTGAGCGCGCCGTAGTCTCGCTCACTCGCTGGCGTATAGCGCAGCTCACTTATACTGCCGTTCACAGTCCCTACACAGAATGAATGAATATAACTGAGCTGTAGGATATTAAAACAATGTTCAACGTCACTGGCTGCCTTATAGGGTTGCCGCGTGTACAGCTGTAAACTTCGAGTTTTAACAACATATGGGGTATCTTTATTGTATTTTTTTGCATAGTGAAAGAAAAATTCGACTTGCGGACGTCACCTTTAAAACATAAATTCAGAATATGAAGTCTAATTTCGACATGGCGGGTGGGACTTGCGGTGGCTTAGTGGTCAGAAGACGCAGGTTCGAATCCTGCCCACTATTCGAATTTACTTCACCAAATTAACATAGGGTTACAACACTTTCACGTCGTTCCCATTTATAATAATGTTTTCATTATCATTATCATCATATCAGCCTATTGCCGTCCACTGCTGAACGGAAGCCTCCCCCAAAGGGCGCCAACCATCCAATAATGTTTAAGTTATATAAATTTGCGTTTTAGGAACGGAGAAGTGTTTTTCTCTGTGATCATGGGAAGCTATTTGTAAATTTCACCGTGCGCATTTTTATGTTCGATCAAGTTGCCGAGATTTAATAGAAGGGTTAGGCTTAGGTGCTGTGCTTAGGTGTACCAATGTACACCCACCGTCCGCCGGTATATTATAGATCTCATATACGTCCGTTCGCTACATTAAACGTGTGCCCGCGACGGGTGGCCGAAGCATGCGCCTGCTCCAGGCAAAAATCGCACGCGTCCGCGCCAATTAGCGCTCCTCATACTAGGTATCCTTCAAATACACATATGCGAGGCGGGCACCTGCCAAATGCGTCCGTTTAACATAGCAATGACCCAAGGGGGGCGAGTCTTTTGCCAATAAGCGGGCACAAATTCAAACTCTAAGCTGCCACTGACAATTTTATATAAAAACCCAATAACACTTTGCTTGGCCCGGGATCGAACTCAAGATCTCTAACGTAGCAGTCGCGCTTAGGACCACTAGGCTTATGAGGCAGTTACTATACAATCTTATTAAAATCTAGCCTGTAATATGACGTCATTTTCGAAGAGATACTTATCTAATCAACACTCAATTGCAACTAAAAGGCCATTCACAGGTTTGGCTGAATGAAGCAATTTTCACTTAATACACGGTCGAGTAATCCAACTGTCCCACGCTGTGGTTGAGTGTTTGCAGCGAGCAAACGAGACAGTTCAATTTCAACAGTTCCGTACTTACTAAATGTGCCAAATCAGAGTGCCTAAAAAGGTAACTTACATCTTTAAACGAAGGCGCGATACGTGGCATACTACTAACACATATTTTTTCTGTATTCTTTGGCCTAATTGAATGCTTAATATTTTAAAAGCCAGTGTACCCACAATATGTGTACTCTGTGAAGGGGTGAGGAGTGTTGCCCCTCCAACCAAAGGGAGGATCTTCCGACCAGGCGGGTGATTTGCCTGGCGGGTGTCCATACAAAATAGAGGGATAAGGCCATAGCCTTATCCCTCTGTCTGTCTGCCATCCCGCCTGTTATCTGCCGCGGGATGGCAGACTTCACACGCCATCTAAAAAATCTCTCAGACATGCGAGTTTTCTCACGATGTTTTCCATCACCGTTTAAGCTCTTAATGATTAACTAATAGAATAGCTAAACTACCTTGCATATTTGTTCGCACAGAATGGAAACCAAAAGAACAGTCAAGTAATTTGGTGAATAAAGTAATTATGTTCATTTATACACAGTCGAGTGATTCTACTGTCCCGCGCCTCGGTCGAGTGTTTGCAGCAAGTACTCGAGACAGTACAATCACGGCCTCATGTTCGCCGCCTCTGTCCTGAATATGTAACGAACCGAACGTAAACGGAATTTCTTTCTAAAGACGGGGACAAATACAATGTTCTTTTATTTCTATGCTGTATTTGATAGAAAAAATCTAATCTGAAATAAGGATCTTCATATATTTTTAATAAATATATTGCTTTTTATACTGTTACTATTTTCTTTTTGGGTAATATGATGTTCATAATAGTTGTAGGTACATTACTGTGCCTGTATAAATTTGAAAGCATTTCGTATTGGATAGTAGAGTATCAATAACTAATGTGGATAGAGTGATAGGTTTTTAGGACATTTTTAACGAATTAATATCTATTGTTTCCTTTCTCTCTAAGCTTTGTTAGGTTATTAATTAGATTATTTAATTATATAGTTAGTTTAAAAAATCACTATTCATAGATCGTAGAATTGATGGCCGCCAGGGCAGGAATGATCTCGAGGTGAGACCATGTACCGGGAAACGCATTATGGGACGACCAACGAGATAAAGATGACCTGGAAAGGTTTACTGGCAGTCATTGGATACAGGCGGCAAATAAACAACCCTTGTGGAAGTCTTTGGGAGAGCCCTTTGTTCAGCAGTCTTTTGGCTGATTTGATGATTATTGTTTATACTGTGCCCACTTACCATATCTAGCAGGAGACACGTTGAAGCTCTCGCCGCTGTTATTAAACTGCCACAGGAACGTGACGTCAGCAGGGTCAGCGTGCACAGAGCAGCGCACGCGCAAGGCCTCGTCCAAGGCCGCTCCCACCACTTGAGGTGATGTCTCCCCACATACTGGTGCATCTGCATTTGAATTCTTAGTTTATTAAATTTCTTGTACCAACATACCTTTTCGAAGTTTTGTAGGAGACTGTTCCTGTCTTAAAACTTATTTTTTGAAGATTTCAGGAAACCTGGAGTTTGTCAACCAGATTTGTTTGAATTTTCTTTATTAATAAAGTAAAATATAAATTAAAATAGATTGAGCTGGGAATCAAAACGTTTAATATTTACAATAAAATCTTAGGGCCACTTGCACCAACTTCTTAGATATGTTTTAATTGTATTTAAACACAATTTTTCATAAAAATTTAAACACATTTAAGAAGTTGGTGCAAGTGGGCCACTTCGTGTAGCAGATTCGTAGTTACTGCTACGGCGTAGTCAGTGTAGCGGCTACGATGCTACGCAGTTTGTAAAGGACACAATAGTTCTATACCGACTACACAGTAACTTATTTCTTGCCATAGCCAATATAACATATTTATTATTATTTACTACGAGATTCGACAAACGTTTAGTCGTGTGCATTTTTTAAATAAATCACGCAAAAATCCTTTCTCAAATTTCCAAACTTTTAAAATAACATTTTGTTTCCATAAAAGGGTAATTCAGAACAAAAAATAGCTAAATTGGCCCGGCCACTCTCAAATTAGGTATACGTTTACCAACTACAAGTATTAAGCACTGATCTTTGTTAGGCCTTTGGCCAGCAGAGGGACAGAAAAGAGGATACATAAAAAAAAAATAAGCACATCAAAATGGTTTTTCTCGTCTTCAATTATACAAACAATTGTTCTAACAGACAAGCCTAACAGGGCTACACGATGAGAACACAAAAACAAGATGCCAAATAAAGCCAAACATTTTTGTTCTATTTACTCAGTTAATAAAATTAGGTATCACATTGTTAGTACAGTCTGTGCCGTTTTTTGTGTAACGATATCCGTCTGATGTTAAACATTTTGTTAATAAAATAAAACAAATATTCATGTGTGTTCTCCTTGCTATTTCGTTTTACATATATTTAAGATCAGAATAACGATAAAGAGAATATCGGGCGAATATTCGCCAACAAAATATCGTGGTTGGAAAATGCCCGGATGTGATGGGTAGGTATACTACAATTTGGGAACATTTGCATACTAGGCAAATACCCGTAACTTCGCCCTAAATAACAAGCATAAAATATCCATAAATTTAAAAACTCCAACGACCAGTTTTCCTGTCGTAAAGCGATAAATATAAATCAAGTGAGCAATTATTTCGACAGTTAGGAATTATTTCGTCTTCGCTCTCATGTCGGCAATTAATGTCGGCCAGTGGAGCAAGGAAGGAAGCACCTCAATGCGCCAATATACAATTGCGTAATAAATCATAGCGCGGACGCTGTTCTTGATTTACGTACGGCCAAGTGTAATCAGCATACAGTGCGTGGAGCGCGTGTTTGCCCGACTCGCATGTTTAGTAGAAGTGAGTTGCGGTCCCGTCGTTTGTCCTGTATTCTGAACTGGCACAGCCTATCATGGTCATGACGAATCTCACGAATCCATGTTTCTTTTTGTATAGATCTTGTATTATACCTATTTTTATAAGTCATTTTATTTACAACTAGATGACCCCAGAATTTCCTGACTGACGAGAGGAACACCGGAACAAACAGATAATCCTGGTCTCTTTTATGTCCAGATAGTAGTAATATCTGGCCTTTTGAAGAAAAAGCTATATACATTTTGAGTTTTTTATTATTTTCTTGATAAAAACGTTTTCCCACACATTCTCCTGTATCGTGAGTGATTTATACAAACACAAATTCTCACCACAAACGCCCAGACCCGAAAAAAAATACCTGTAGATTACATATTACATATAAATATTTGCTCCGTGTGGGGATCGAAGCACAACGCGTGGCGCAGAACTCGATCGCTCGGCCGCTACACCAAACGTGTTGACGGCACGCAATATCAACCATCGTGTAAATCTACTATTTTTTAAATAGGGTAGTAAGCGAAGTCATGTGCGGTTTTAGTCAGTACGAGGCCGTCTCTGCTGACTCCCCAGACAGATAATCCATGAGAATCTCCCTCATTCATGATCCCACTAATAATAGTATTAGTACCAGTGTGATGAATATGCTCGTAAAGTTTTTAATTAATTACATTAGCCAAACCGCTTCCAACTGCCTGCTCAGAATTTAATCCCGAAATGTAAAAATAATTTCACCTTCCATTATCCAATACAAATACGATGGAACTTTCAAATTCGCAGTAACATTTTTGTTGTTTTAAATTTATTTAACTTTAGCAATTAGGAAAATTGATTTGAGCCTCAACAAGTTGAAATTTTATTAATCGCCCTTCGTTGGTTCAAGAAATAGGTCAAAATATTCATTTGTACAAATATTTTACAGTAAAGAGCGAAATCAAATAAGGAGGTTTATCATTAAAAGTAATGGCCTAAATTGCCTTTCATCTTGTTTTATGCGAGTTATTTAAAAAAACATTTACTCTAGGATACTCTACTACATCACGTGTAACAATACCTACCCTATGTATATCTAGATCAGCAATTTACAATATACCTACACACATTATTGTCACAAGAGGTATAGGATTTACTACAACTATTCCTTTAGCTTTGCCTATGAATTACACAGTGATGGTCTGTTTACTCTATGTGATTAGAGAGACTATGTCAGAAACCAGTATGTTGATATCCTCCCTCAAAAGAGGATCCAATTTTTGCAGGAAAAACGAAACAGAACTAACTTTGTGTGTACGCCAAAACTTCAATTTATATCAAGAAATAATTTCAACGAACATACACAGCCACAAATTACAGTAGAAACAAATGTATCCTTAGTATTTGAATTAAATTTATTCGTTCCAACAACTGAAACAAAGCTACGAATTAAAATGAATCCACGAAACAACAGATTGAGGAGGTTCGGCTAGAATCGTAGTAATATCAGACAATAATTTTGATGATTTACCGCCGTTGCCGCGTTCCCCCGTGCCAATTACTATGCGGACGGTCGGCCAGGAAGGAAGTTGGTACGTCGATCCCAACCGCAATCATTTGAATACTATTCGCAGACACGTCGGTATTTATAGGCCAGTAATTCATACTAGGCTCGGTGACATTTTATGGGATGCCCATGTATATTACAGGGGATTAGGGATATGCAAATGATGTGTCAGTGTGTTATACCCGTTATAATTTGATGTCACTACCTTCTCTCGCAGTGAGTTACTGTTTGTAGGGGTGAAATTAAAATGTAAATAGACTTAAGCGTAACGAGAAAGAATGTTACCAGTGGAGGGAATAGAGACGAATGGCTAATTAAAAGTTTCTGTCAACACGATTAAAAGTTAATGCTGTATGCAAACAAACGCCGTAGGAATTATAAACAGATGGTAATTGAAATTTTATATAATTAAAATTTATTTGGGTACATTTTCGGTTGGTAATCTCTGCCGTACAAATTCGTCTTCAGAAGCCGCGTTTGGTGATGTAGTTTAAAGAAATGACAATCCAATCCAAAACGATTAATCCTTTTAACTATTTCCCATCTACGTTAGGGTCGGCTGTCAGTCATTCTGTCTAGCCAGATTGCCAGAATTTCACATGCGCTGAATATAATTTTTTTATGGGGTAGGGGGGAAATGAGCAAACGGATCACCAGATGGTAAGTGATTAACGCCGCCAATAGAACACCAGACCAGATCTTTGTCATTGGCGTATTGCATAGATTTACTTAACTTTGTAATTGTTCCTGTAAGCTGTGAAGTTACCTTCCATAAATAAATAAATTCAATATATAACTTTTTCACACTGTCCTCACACGCTTTATGACGCTATAATTGTTTTGTAATTCTTCCCTTTCACATCTTCAATCATTCATCTTGCGTTCCATACTCAGATGAATAACAAAATACATTATCTATGGTTCCATACATCTGGCATTTTTTTTAATTCCTATATTTAATACCGGAAAAGAGCTTCAAAAGTTCAACGAAAAAGAAAATTAAGGAAACATCTCTTCCTTGTACCCTACTAACTTGAAATGTCGCTGCCCTAAGGGCAAGTAAAAAGTATAAAGAGTCCGCGCGCAAATTCGTATTTGTCTGCTGAAGTCACAGTTCAAACGTCACAAAAACTATATAAAGTTGAAGATTCTTACTTTTGAACTTCACGATATTAAATGCAATTCCTCTCGTCAACAAATAAACTATGTTGTAACAAAAATATATAAAATGAATATAAGACATTCTAAGACGACTTTCAAGATAAAATTGTTTGAGTACTTTTACCGGGCTCAATCTGATAGACTTCATTAACATCTAATGTTACACAATCAAATAACATCGAAATAACTATAGTTATTATGTTAAATTATTGACAATCATTTCATTAATAATTGTCATTTTATTGATTACATTTAGGTGTTTATAAATGGTAAATATTAGTAGCAATTTAAATATATAGATACCTTTGTAATAGGATAGTAAAATTGAAGGGAACATCTTAAACACTTATCTCGAAATAATGACGGTATTTATGTAATAGTTATAATAAACGGTGTATAAGGTACATCCAAATTCCTGTTTAATTTATTTGAGAATATACACATACATAATTAGTAGATGCGTATAGGCTTGCCCGACCTCTTGGTTTTAAGGTGTGACATGCATATTAATCAAGTATTCCATTATTTAAGAGGTTCAAGTACTTACATACTTCATTCGATTTGAAGCAAATAGTCAAACGGACATGTATAAGTACTATTGATCAATATTTTAGTGCTCTAACACTAGGTATAGTAAATTTCTCGCGTAAGAGGAGTGTGTACGTCTTTCATACACCTTAATATATGATACTGTATACAATATGTGAACAATTTTAAAGACTGGAGAGGCATTTTTTGAGTTTGCAATACTACAGTTACGTTCGTTGAGGTTGGTACCACTGCATAGACTAATTAATTATCACTATTTTAACGCTAAACAATAATATGCTTAAGTTATTGTGTTCCGTTTTGTAGCCAATGAGATTAGGCAAATAAAACTTAACAATAATTTCTTGTATAGTACGGAAACTGCCAGCTGGTACCGAGTATCTTTGTGTTATAAACCGTCAGGCTATGGGAATCGTGACAATCGCTACGACTAAGCTCTCAAGATCACACACGTATCTATCAATTTACGAACAGTTGTCGCTTTTTTTATGGAATAGGTGAGCAAACGAGCAGACGGATCACCTGATGGTAAGCGATAACTATCAATCTACGAACAGTTGTCGCTTTTTTTATGGAATAGGTGAGCAAACGAGCAGACGGATCACCTGATGGTAAGCGATAACCGCCGCCCATGGACACCCACCACAGCAGTCACAAGTGCGTTGCCCGCCTTTTAAAAGGGGTTGGGCCTCCGATAACCTCACTCACCATTTTACCATTACGCACACCGCATATTTTTTTGCCATCTTCGTAAAGAAAGGAGACCCTGATTTCATAAATGTACAGTAACTGTACTTACATTGCACTCTTAATGTGACTACTTTACTGGAAGTCTCCCCCCTTGCATTGGCAGCCTTGCAGGAGTAACTGCCTGCTTCTCTACGCGTCACCTTCTGCAGCACTAGGGATCGGGTGCTCACAATGATGCCTGATGTCATGTTCTGACTCACTGGCCTGTCCTGCAAGAGATCACACTTATGTATTATACAGTACCGTATTTGACTTAATATAATTTTGTAGGCTCATTCACGATAATATACACAAATGAACATTGTGAAGCTAATATTTATTTATGTTGTAAATCTAATTTAATTCTTATTAAACCTCAGCTATAATATGTTTTCTTTTACTGAATAAAATATCACGTGATAAAACAAGGGACATTTGTAAAACATTTTATATTATTATCAATAAGTGCATTTTTTTCCAATTGCTTGAAATGTGCAGTAAAAAAAGAAGTAGCATTCAAATGGTGACCGAATTTTTGAAATCGGCCCCCTTAGTTTTTGAATTTATTCTTTCTTTTTCAACATATATATATACAAATCTTTCCTCTTTATAATATTAGTATAGATATGCTCTTTCAATGCAATTCTGAAATAAATGTGTTTCTTTTTTTCTTAATTGATCGATTTAAGGTGTTATGATATGATCGAATTTGTACCAAGACATAATAATTTTACTAGTGCAGGGTGCCGAGTCTACTATTCAGTTGTGTCAGAATTGTGATTCAGTGACTTCTTTGGTTGATTTTTGACAGTTTTCTCTACGAAATCTGTCATTTCTTATGTCATTTAGTGCCATTGGACGGTCATTCTGAGGCAATTGAATTAGCAGACTTGGGCCCCAGGTGCTGGGAAACGACACTGGCAGTGTTTGGCAGTAAAACGTTCCGCATTGCACCATTTATGAACCGTTTATCGTTATTTTTCTGTATATATCCATATTTCTCACTGTTTCATAGGTAGGTATAACTCGTATACTTACATTTTTAGACATATTTTTTAGCTATAGAGAAATGTTATATTTAGCTGGATTCGAACCTGCGTCCGTTCGGCTACATACGCCGAACGCTTTCACAAATTAAATAAACAATAAAAGTATACTTCTGTAAATAAAACTATAAATATAAATTTTACTAAATAAATCATATTTTCGCTTTATCTGTTTTTAATTTCTTGAAAATAATATGCTAACGTTTCTCAAAATGACCTCAGAGTGTCGTTATTATAATTTTAACTTGATATTCTAATTTACGTAATAGAGCTTTTGCGCTTATTCGGTTACGTTGTAAAGTCTTTAAAAAATCTAATAAACAAAAATAAGTACTATTAAAATTTATCATAGATACCTAGATGACACCCCTATTTTGGTAATATTTCCTTCTACTATATACTGGGAGTCACTCAACAATTTTAGCGCTGAAGCACTAATATAGCGCTACACGAAATAATTAATATCTTACGTTGTGGAACCATGAGATGCGGTGCTCCCTAGGGTTGGCGCGCACGTTGCACTCAAAGTATACGTCGTCGCCTTCCTTGATGTCGTGAGGGTTGAGTGTGCTGCCTAGCGTCAGCGACACAAGGGGACTGTCTGGAGACAATAATTATTATAATATTAGCCGCCACAGTAATATTAGTAGATACTAGCTTCTGCCCGCGACTTCGTCTGTGTGGACTTCAGATAAAAAGTAGCCCATGTGTTATTAGAGACTATAATCTATCTCTGTGCTAAATTTCATCCAGATCCGTTCAGCCGCTCTGGCGTGAAAGAGTAACAAACTTCCATCCATCCTCACAAACTTTCACATTTATAATATAATAGGATTTATTTTAAGATTATAAAGTTATTTTAATGAAGTACGATTTGAAAGAAGAACCTGCGTACACCAGACCAGACATCGACATGGCAGGTGGGACTCGCGGTGGCTTAGAGGTAATAGCGTCTGGTGTACCGAACCAGAAGACGCAGGTTCAAATCCTGCCTGTGATACGGTTTCAAGTTATGAAATATGATTTTATGTATTATTTTGTTTTCATGCGCGTAATAATAAACTTAAAAAGTAAACGAATACGATATATTATTTCAGGTAAGGTCCTGAAGTAAGTTAGTCTCTTCAGTGGTGCCATGTGATGAGCTTAAAAACGATAGCCCTCATTATATTACTAAGGAACCTTTAATTAAGTATCCATCATCCTTGTCCGATATTTTATGACAATCTTATCAAAGACAAATTCCTGGAACAGTTTATTAATAAATTCACTGGAAAACGTTCCAAAGGGTTATGAGAAATTAAATCAATATTGAACAAACTACTTTAATATTAAGATCATGATAAATACTTACGAAGTTTGCCTTTATGGCTGTATTATTATTAATTTGTAACATTAAATGTGAAAGCGCATCTGTCTGTTCATATACTCAAATAGACAAGTTTGTGAACTACGTAAACTAATTGTTTTCGTAACCTGGTTAAAATACCTTTGTTAATCTGTAATGTAAGTACTACAGTAGAGACATTACAAATTGATCAAGCAATGTTATATTGATTTTTCCTATGAAATTCTTAGTAGCAACACACCGCATAGGTAATTTATTTTATTATCTAGAAATGACATCGGGTTCTCAAATAATGTGAATCCTCGTTTAATATTGTCGACTTTGGTCAAACTTGGACATCTTTCAACGTCCATACATCTTGATAACGCAATATTGTACCAGTGAAGATTGTAATATAGGTAATTAATTTTAAAAGAGTATCCATGAAGTTTCTTGCCTGATTCTTCTCCATAGGATCAACCTTTTGGAACCGTGCAACTAGAATTATAACGTTTCATAAACGCTTGTAAAAGCTTATTTGAATTACAAGTTTTGCATTTGAAAAAGCAGCTTGAAGATTTGCGCGCGGTTAACGGTAACTAGCTCAATACTCAATATTTATTGCATTTCACAATGTAGTTTCCATACATATCTGCCCATTATTCTGTCCCACTCTTTGACTAATAGTCAAAGGTCCCACTGTTAGAACACGGGTCTCCTCTCAGAGTGAGAAGATGTTAGGCTGTACTCCACCACGCTGGCCTAATACGGGATGGCAGACTTCACATGCCGTCGAGAAAATCTCTCAGGCATGCAGTTTTCCTCACGATGTTTTCCTTCACCGTTTAAGCGTGTGGTACTTAACTATTATTACGCACATGGCTTCGAAAAGTCAGAGGTGCATGCGTTGCATTCGAACTCGAGACCTTTGACTTGATAGCACAAAGGTGCCACTAGACTATCACGGCTTTAGTTTACATGATTAGTTAGAAAATTGAAGGGTTAGGCAGAGACACCTCTGCCTAACCCTTCAATTAATATAGTATAGTAATGAATACTCACAGTTTGCTGGTATATTTATATCCCATGTAATAGGGGGCGAGCTTATTGTCACGAACCGGGCACAAATCCAAACTCCGAGCTGCTACTGAGAATTTCATATAAAACCAAATAACACTTTGCTCGACCTGGGAATCGAACCCAGGACCTCCAGCGTTCGCAAGTCGCGCTCAGGACCACCAGGCTATCATTAGCCTAGTGGTCCTGAGCAGCAGTTAGTTTCAAAGCTTGTCTTGATAATATAGTTATCATACATACCATCACGCCTATGTCTAAGGCTTCGGCTTCGGCATGTTGATGTATGTTTTCACGTGTAATAAGGAACACGTGACCAGAAAAATAAAGAGAAATATTAAAAAGAAATATCCGCGAACTACATCTCATCAATGTATCTCTGCCGAAGCCTTAAAGACATAGGCGTGATTGTATATATATGGTAATTATTATGACGATTGATTTCCGCTCGAGCGAAGATGTATGCAAAAGCTAAAGCAGTAACAAAATTAAACTGTTCGTTGCTACACAATTTAATAAAGCCTTCCTTGTTACGAGTTTTGTATATACCAGTATATAAGTATACCTAGTTACAAAGTAAGTTGGGTGAAAGGAGTATTTATTTATATAAATATGTACATAAACAATGAGATCTTAGTTTAACATAAGCTCAGAAGTTAACTTAGTACAACTTAGATAAGAAATAGAGTAGCTGACTGGTATTTCATTTATTCATGATAACTTATAAAAAAATCACTAAATTTAATTTATATAGGTGCTCAAAAAATAATTTAAATCGACGCTTAAATTTCTAAGATATAAGCGTATTGAGTTTCTAGGGGATTTAGAGGAGATGCTCTATCTCTTTCCCGCAAAACGAGTATTAGTATAGAATTTGTGTGAACACTCAGAGTAATAATGACAGCAGAAAATTTTAAGTGACATGTTCTTATAGCGTTCGCTCAGGGTATTACACCTTTTTTTGAAAACTGTTTTAAATTAATCCTTAGATCGTAATGAACCAGTAGAATTTTTATTTCAATTATATACAACCAAAAAATGCCTTAAAAACGATTTTTAATTTATGATTTTGAATTTACTCGCGAAAACGCTAGCCGCCATGCTACTTCGGCTCGTGACGTCACTTCATTTTTATCCAATACAACTGCCAAAGACCAAGTAACACGATTTGTGAAAATAATGAGTTATAATGTTTATCATTGGTGTCTTGTGCCTGAATGCAATAATACAAGTGTAAAAACGCCACAAAAATTGTGGATTCAATTGCCAAGTGGTATTAAAATGAGAAACACTTGGTTGAAACTGGCAAGAAGAGATCCAAAATTATTGTCCACAAAGACTATAAGTACTGTATTTCTGTGAAGACCACTTTGATGTAAGTATGCGTTATAAATAGTATGTTAAATAATAAACAAAATAAAACTTCGTTAATATTACAATTTCATAATTTATACCTAATGTATTTATAGGTTATATTATGTACCTATATTAAGTAGTGAGTTTACCTTCTTTAACGTTTATTAAGCAAAGTTTTTAATGCTCAGTTGTTAATATTCTATAGCTAATGCCGCAATTACTACAGCTAGGAATCTAGAATGTGTTATAGACCTACAAATTGCGAAAAAACAATTAAATTTCAATTGGTTTTTCGCAATTTTTGGCGGGAATTTGGCGGGCTCAGGTGAACGACGAAGCCTTAACAGCTTTGTTAATTTGAAATGCTGATTAGTTAATGCCTTGTTACATAGAAATTGGTGAAACTGGGTCTTATTGTTAGACAAAACTTGATACGATAGTTAGGTAGGCACTTACATTACTGTTTTAATATTTCTCAACTCGGCAGAACAGAAATCGGGATTGGATGCAAAAAAATTTGCCACCATCAACGTATTGATCATTGGTAGATTTGTACTTTCTGCTTTCACAAAACCGTCTTCCATGATGCGATTTTAATCAAACTAACACAGCACGACAAACAATTATTGTTGAATTGTTACTCTGAGACGACAAACGTCTAGATTCTATGTGAGTGACGTCACGTCGATATCCAATATGGCGGATGGCGTTTTAAAACAGATTAAAAAAGACGATTTTTGAAATTGAATTATAAAATTTACATTGCATTTTTATTAATAAATACTAACATTTCTCGTTTACTTTTTTCAAAATCTATCATAAAAATGCATTTTCATATTTTTTTTTACATGGTGTAATATACCCTATTCCTTATTTTTTAACACATTTTAATATTGTCTAAATTGAGTCGGTTCTATTTAAAGTCAAAGTCGGGTTCCCATAAAAACAGTCATTTGCATTGGAATAATAATAATAATGTCTAGACATCATCAACCCATTTATCCTCCCACTGATAGTCACGGGTCTCCTCTCAGAGTGAGGCGGGTTAGGCTAGTCCAGCATGCTAGTTTAATGCGATTAGGGTTGCCAGGTCGCCAATCCTAATAGCCGGACAGATCAGCCAGCTTGGCCGGACATTTGGGTAGAAAGGCCGGACACTCTACATTATTGAGAATAAGTCGGCGCGAGGGGGCGGGCGGCTGCGGGAGCGACCGCCTGCGCTTGGCCACGCTCGGCGCTCGCTCGTTTGCGAAATGTAAAAAGCCCAATAAAAGCCGGACACCATTTATTTTGACCGGACACGCAATCAAAAAGCCTACCTATGTCCGGAGTTATCCGCCGGACACCTGGCAACCCTAAATGCGATGGACATGGATAATGAGATGGACGGAGGATCTAGTGAAGATCGCTGGGAGTCTTTCGATGGCGGCGGCATAACCAACTCTTTTGGAAGGCTTTAGTGGAGGCTTATAGTCAGCGGTGACCGTCTTTTGGCTGATATGATGCAATAAGATAAAGAAATTAATAGGAATATAATACTTACATACAACGTTGAGTTGCAGTTGATCATCTATAGTCTTGGAAGGTAGACTGGGATTGGCCGCCACACACTTGACCATCGCGCCATTGTCTAAGGGACTCGGGCTGAACACCAGCGTACTAATTGACCACGTCTCGTTAGAGTGATCTGTTACCTATGGAATAAGTTATATTTTAGAATTTATTCGCTCGAAACCTGGGAAAAAGCACCATATATTTTCATGTTTTTTTTATCGCATCGGCCGTGACGTAATTGTCGCACGCAACTGTCGTACATTACATCATTTGCAAAGATTTACATTGACGTATATCCTTACTACATTAAACATGCATTTGCATGGATTAATGCTTCACTTTGATTGTGACAATAATCAAATCATTAGTTTTATGAATATAGGTACTACTTTTAGACTATAGACTCATGAGAATTGTAAGAAACGTACACGAATAGAAACTCACCCACGATACAGGAGAAAATCCTACTGAGGGGAAACGTGTGGCAAAGAGAGATTAGGTATATACATATAGGCATATCATTTATGAAATATATATACTAGGAGAATGTTAATTACTTTATGTCATCATCTGTACCAGCAGGACTCAAAGACTTCGTTAAAAACATGAACGATTCATACTTCGTATTTCTTGAAACCAATTCGGATGTTATTAAATCCGTACAAATCAGTGTGGGACACGTATAAAGCTGCAATTAACCTGAACATTTTACTTCAGCTGAGCTTTATTCGATTCGTATTCGCTGAGACTTACGAATAACATTTCAGTAAATCGGACGATTGCATAGAACGTGTACTTTATAGTAGGTACTCAATAAAAAAGTCACAAACGGACTATTTGAAATGGTCGCATGTCTGTTGGCTATTGTATAAGCTGAAACGCTCGCTCCGCAATTAGTCGGGCGCTAAATCAAAGTCCATCAATGACCGAATCCGACTATAAAACGCGACAATCGATTTAAAAGCCACAGTGCGTGCTTAGCTTTAGAATGGAAGTTAATTGAGGGATTACCTGCCGCGCTGAGCTAAAATAAGACCAATGGACGTTGAACAAATTACAAGTAACCGTACAATTTGTGGGGAGCGAAATTTTCTACATTCGTTGCTGAAAGATTTGTCGTTTTAAGCGTTTTAATATATTATATAGTTCTTTTAGCCAGCTCATCGGAGATGCGACAGACATGTTCGAACTAACCTCAAAGATGCAGCATTCAGCCCAACTTCACGTGAGTTTAGGAACTTTTAGAACAATATCCATGACTTTTTGGTTACATCGCGGCAGATCATGGTTAAGATAGAGGGAACAGTTTGGTTCCGTCCGCACTGGCCCTTATTAGCTATGAATAGAGGTGTGTTGAAAAGGAAGAGGAAGTCCTTTGCCCTGCAGTGGAACAATACAGACTAGAGAGATAAATGTATAGGTTGAATATTGATGGGGAATATACATACGATGGTACTGTAATACTGCCCAAGGATGTGTAGCAACTCCAGGGACTTACCCAATAAGT
Organism: Acronicta leporina; assembly: GCA_947256265.1. Taxonomy (NCBI): domain Eukaryota; kingdom Metazoa; phylum Arthropoda; class Insecta; order Lepidoptera; family Noctuidae; genus Acronicta; species Acronicta leporina. The sequence goes on from OX366529.1 coordinate 6,652,683, forward strand.
AGAACTTTCACTAGCAGGCGTTATACAGGGGAGGTTCTGGTGTGGTCTTTTAAGAGGACACTGCACATATGTGGCCATCGAAATTATTTTAATGGGTAAGAATCCCAATAATCCCCGTTATAATCCCCGAAGGCCAGTCCCTTTTTGAAGACATAACTTTGGTTTATTTTTGTTTTTGTTGCTACAAGCAGTATATTCGAAATTTTTACTTAACTTAGCTTTTGTCATATCGGTGGGCGCCAGGCCTTAGCCATCTCCACTACGGGCGAAGAAGACCATATAAAATACTCGTAGTTACCATATTCCTGTCGAAGATCCTGTTGTCTTTGTACCAGGTGATCTGTGCAGGGGGGCGGCTACCTTCGGATGCACAGCGCAGGGTTGCAGCAGCGGCTGACAGCAACTGCTGTGGCCGATCCAGCAGTGACACTGACTGTGGTACCACTAAAGAAAAAAAAAGAAATACATTATGAGCTACCGTATAAAGCGTCATGGGGTGATGGCTTATTAATCGATCTGCAAGGTTTGCTTGCCGCGGTCAATCTATAGATGGGTGACCATTCCCGGCCATACATGCCTCGGAGATTTGTCTGAATACCTATGATAATCGTTAATGGTTGTCAGGACCTCAATATACTGATAATAAATCTGTCCTTGGGATATCGGTTTTGCCCAAAAATTGGGTCGCAGAGGTCATTTAAAGTAATTAGTAACGAGGGTCAAATAAAAACAAATAGTAATAGAAAAGACCATGGCTGGAAGATAGGTAGTGACGCTTGGTTAATACCGCCATCTATCTCATAATTACTCCAATAAATAAATACAGAGTAGAGATTGTTTTAATTCTTTCAGGCATATTTTTTTTTACATTTGTTTTGCTCGAGTAAAAAGATTCAAATAATCATCTATCTAACAAATATCTCGATTAGTCTACCTCCACGAACTAACAGATATTAATTCAAATTACAGTCTACCAAAAAAGGATTAATAAAAATATCTTAAAAAGGTCCGATTCAATCAAGGTACACACATTTGTTTATGGTATTAAAAGTTACAGCGAAATGAAAAAGAATATTCGATTAATACATGTAGGTAAGTATTATTTTATGATATGATACAATGTTTTTGTTGAAAACAAGTATTTGCCGACTTGTGGCCGCGGCTCGGCATGAATGTCAATTATTTCGATTATTTATTACTGTTTTAAATTATGGGGCGATAAAGTATTGAACAAAATCAATTTCATCTATATCTATATCTATACTAATATATAAAGCTGAAGAGTTTGTTTGTTTGTTTGCTTGAACGCGCTAATCTCAGGAACTACTGGTCCGATTTGAAAAACTCTTTCAGTGTTAGATAGCCCATTTATTGAGGAACGCTATAGGCTATATATAATCACGCTACGCGGACGAAGTCGCGGGCAGAAGCTAGTACTAATATATAAAGCTGAAGAGTTAGTTTGTTTGATTGTTTGTTTGCTTGAACGCGCTAATCTCAGGAACTACTGGTCCGATTTGAAAAATTATTTCTGTGTAGTTTTACATAAATTCTATCTCAGGCAAGATTGAAGAACGCAGAACCTGCGACGCAAAATCTATTTAATATTTCTAAAGAGCTGACCCAAAACATCAGAAACAGTGGTTGAGACCACAGGGCATTATACGTTACTTGAAAAATTACGAATTATCTTTCAGTCTATGCTCTAAAGCCAAGTTATGAAAAAAAACTATCACGATTGAAACCCGTAATTAAGATATCCATTTCATTGTTTTAATTAGGGTTTAGTTAGATAATCGCTTTATTTCATTAAGTTAGGATAGATTTAATTACTATACAGGGTTACATTATAATGTCTAGACTGAATTTAAGCTATATTAGCAGTAAGTAACTTAAGTCGTCTTCAGTACCTACCGAAAATTACTCAAAATTAAAAATGAATTTGGCTCATTAGACTACTGTGATTCTGTGCGTGACCAATTCGTTAGAGGTCCTGAGTTCAATTTCCATTTCGAGCAGTGTTATTGGGTTTTGTACGAAATTCACTGGAGCAGCTCGGAGCTTAAGATTTGTGGCCAGTTAATGGCAATAGACTATGGTTGCACATTAGGACGCCTCTGTATAAAACCTTAGGGGAATACAGGCGTGGTGCTATGTAGGTATATATCTTAAAATGAATTTGTAAAAAAAATGTGATTTTTAAAATTCTTGTCTTGTTACAGGTTGGCGCAAAAATAGATTTTAATTTTGTTATCACTATTAGAAAGTATGTGCTCCAACTTAAAAACTGGTATACTTCTTATCTCAAATAATTAAATGGAACCGGAGATATAGCTTGACCTCTCTAAAGTTTAAATATATAATCATAATCGACTATGAGTTTTGGTGCTTAGTCACGGATCTTATGTCCGTTACCATAGGCCTCTCTAGCCCTATTGTAACTGGCCCAAGGTACCTAATGCGCTTTTAATCGGCATGACTCCAACATACCCTTTCACCTCCCTAGACAGCAGACGACCGGCTAGGCGAGTCCGTTAACAGTAACTGTCAAAAGTCCAAATTCTGAGCCGTTACTGAGAATTTAAATACCTAACATAACTTTTCTCAACTTAGGCATCGAACCTAGAAGCTTACGTTTAGCAACCGCTTACTACTACTAGAACGTTTTCATACAAGTTATTTACATCACGTTTCTGTTAGTGCAATCCTGTTTAAGTAACTCTTAAAGGAGCAAACATCATTATACAGTGCGTTTGACTTCTTTGTTAAATGTAGACTTTAATATAACAATCTTGATACAAAGGTCAGAGGCCTGACATCACAAGGTAACTCTAAACAATTATTCTTAGAAATTCATAAACGTTTGTACCTTTTGATAAGTAAGGTACTATAATTATTTACCCCTGGGCATATTCATGAGACGAAATAGCTGACAGCCAGACTTTCAGCTATAGTTAGTTATTTGAAAACGATTATATCACTGTCCAATCTCTGAGGAAGGTGTAGACAGATACGGTAAAAGGCAAAGACCAATCTGGGAATATCGATTTTTTTCTAGCTATCTCAGCAACTGCCTCAATAGCCAACTGGTCCGGACCGCGACTGCTACGCTAGAGGACCTGGGTTCGATTCCCAGGTCGAGCAAAGTGTTATTGGGTTTTTGTATGAAATTCCCAGTAGCAGCTCGGAGTTAGGAATTTGTGCCCGGTTAATGGCAATAGGCTCGCCCCTATTACATGGGACCTATACATACCGGCGAACTCTGGGTGTAGATTACAGTACGCCTCTGCCTAACCCTTCGGGGAATACAGGCGTGATGGTATGTTATGTTATGTTATATCACTGTCCAATGGAAAGAAGGCTCTGAGGAAGGTATATACAGATACGTTAAAAGGCAAAGACCAATCTGAGTAGATCGTTCTTTTTCTAGCTACGTATCGGATAGTTTTTTCGTAGCCCCATCATCATCAGCCTATACTAGTCCACTGGTGGACGTAGGCCTCCCCCAATGTGCGCCATTTCGCCCTGTCTTCGGCTTGTCGCATCCAGCTTCCAGTAGCCCCATACGAATACTGTATCCTCGATGATCCTCAGACGGACTGATCCCTGGCAGCATTAGAAAGAGAGAAGTGGAAGAAGAATGGAGAGGCCTTTGCCCTGCAGTGGGACACGACGGGCTTTTAATAATGTATCCTCGGTGCATTAACAAAGACAAGTTCTTACAAGTTCTGTATGGGGATCGAACTTACGATCAGTGAATCCCTCGGCCTTGCGATAGAACGAAGATTCAGGGACTTATGCATTGAATCCTGGATCTGGGCGTTTTTATATGTGAATTTTTTTATTTGAAAAAGCACCCACGATACAGAAGAAAATTCTAGAAACATTATCCCTGTTTTATAAAAAAAGAATCTAAGACTACTTGCTCAGCAGCCAATCTTATACCACTACAAAATGAGTATTTTTATTTCAATGTCTAATATTCTTGTTGTAAGTGTCAGAAATCTGGATGAGTAGCTTTTAAAATAATAAGTATTAATTGGTATCTTACAGTTCAGCTCTAGCCTGACGATCTTTTCCTGAGGCGGTACCAGATTAGTGTTCGAAGCTCTGCACTTGAAGGTGGTGTTCAGGTCTTCTCTCTTCAGATGCTGCAGCTCCAAGCGGTTGACGATGACGTGAGTGTCGGTCTTGACTCCTATGTACTGAGAGGCTGGCGTCCCGTCAATCCACCACGACACTGTTGGCTCCGGACGACCTGGTGAAGAAGACCAGAGCTAAATACATCTTACTTTATATCTTTCTAATTACATTAAAAGAATATATCGCAAATATAACAATTGTTTATTGTACAGTTCGCTCGCGGTTCGGTCGCCTATAGTAAAGATCATCTATGTCCTTTTCCGGTTCAACGGTATGATCGGAAAAAGTGGGTAACGAACGGACGGGCAGACAGAGTTAGGTACTTTCGCTTTTCTCTACTATTATAAAAAAAGCAAGTTAGTGTCTCCAAACCGTGAATGAAACCAAAAAATATGATTTTTAAAATTCTTATTGTTTGTCAGTTTGTTAGGTACGGGTTGGCGCAAAAACTACTGAATACATTTTAAAATTGTTATCACTGTTAGAAAGTATGTGCTCCAACTAAAAAACTGGTGAACTTCTTATCTCAATTTATTAAATGGATTCCTAGATACACCTAGGTGTATGTAGATGGGTCTAGACCCATACAAAAAAGAGATCATCACTGTTGGTTTATGATTAAACTATTTTATTATGATTATAACGGGATCCATTTCTAATATTAACATAGCTTCAGGTGAGCGAAGCTGCGGGCAGAAGCTAGTACAATATATATTAGTATGTAAAATCGGTTTTGAACTCGTTATACCATTATTATCACTAGCGAAGATTATACCTTTTTAAAAAATATACATAAAAAGGACATGATATCATTATCCCGCTTCATAATACTTGTGAAGAAACCACCAAAGGGTAACACGTAATTTATTCGGTTAATCGCGCATTTCTACCACATAATTAAGTATGGATGTGATAACAGGGTCAAAACCTAACCCCCCTGTCCAGCCCACTGCATCATCACAATTGGTGGGCGCACGGCCGAAGATAATCCGCTGCGAGCACTGGCTCGAAGCCAGGCGGCCATACTGCGGACTTTTCAATGAACCCATTCGAATGGAATATCTCTTCCAATGTTTCCATAAAAGAAATCAGGCAATAGAAAAAAAATAAGCTTCCCACTGTTCAATATTTTTGCGACGGCTTAAATAAAGCTTTGAAACATCTGTGTTAAAAGAGCCGTTTTTCATTAATCATAATTTATGATTCCAAAGACGTTTAATTATGACTAGCGATAGACGGGACATCCCGAACAAAATCGTAATCCATTAGATACTTCTTAAATGATAATTGAATATGATAATAAAGTATAGTCTATTATGTATTACTGTTGTCACATTAATTTATACAATATCGATTAGAAATAAATATGAATTTTGTATAAGTCTGGATTAAATGATTTATTAAAATTATATTATGCTAACCTAACAAAAAAAACATAATTTAAAAAAAATCTCTAAACCAAAGATTCACATTACATAGAAAAAGCAACTGTAGGTTCTAAATTTGAATTCGATCAATTCAAATTTAGAACCTACAGTAGTTGCTTTTTCTAATGTACTACAAATGAATGAATTTTATCATCCTTGAATTGACTTAACGTTTAAGATTACATAAATTTTATTGTTGTGTTTATAGCATACCATCACCCGACGTCTGTATTCCCAGAAAGGTTAGGCAGAGATATGTATTAATATACACCTTCAGTTTGTTTATTTAGGTCCCATGTAATAGGTGACGAGCCTATTGTAACGCTCTAATCCAAACTCCGAGCTGCTACTAAGAATGCCGTAGTAAAACCCAATAACATTGAAAATCGAACCTGGGATCAATAACGTAGCAGTCATGCGCACTAATGAAACAGTTAATTGTCATAGGTATGATTTAAGAACTGTACTTTTTGAAAATCAGTTATTAAACAAAGTACCACGTATGTGTGGTGTAACTCGGAATGATAGATAGAGGAATAGTGTGATAACACAACGTTGCGGACTGAAAGATGATGGAGTGACACGTATTGAAATGAATAATTATGCTGACATGGTTTGGACATGTTAAGAGGATGAATGAAAGACGATTAACGAAAGGAATTTATAAGGCAAATGTCAGCAGCAGCGTGAGAAGAGGTCTTCCTGGAAGGATATATGCCGATCTCATTGGTGAGGTCCTTCAAAAAGGTCGGATGCGCAGTGCTCACAAAAGGCGCGTATGTATGAGAAGATGTATGAATGTGGCAGAAGCAAAACAAGTATGTAAGAATCGTAGTAAGTGGCAGTCTATAGTTTCTGCCTACCCCTGTGGAGAAAAGCACGAGTGTATGAATGAATGTATGTACCACGAGACGAGAGTTATAATGAAGGCAGATAAAAGGCAACCAAACAATTCTTATAATTTATATGTGTATTCACATTCAAATCATAAAACATTTTCAAATTTAAAAAACTTTTCGCCAATAAAACATGTCTGGATTCTTTGGTATATTTGTGTGAACGCGTTTATATTGCGATATTAACCTTTTGAGCGGTGACCCGAGTTTTGTAGAATGCCAATATGAGGTTGATAGCTGTTCAGTTAAGCATATATCTATATATGCAACTACTATAACGTGGTTTTTCACTGAAAGTTTCAATAAATGAATCCAAAAAAGTATTTCAATAGCAAGAATCACTCTACTGAAAGCAATTTATGTTTATTTTATTTCAGAATTTTTGTTTGATATTTTTACGCTGTTTGTAAAAATAGAAAATAATATACCATCACGCCTGTACTTATTCCTTGAACTGTTAGGCAGAGGCGTAGTAATACTATATAATTATACACATTGTATAAACCCATTGTACGTGGTTGTTTAGGTCCCACGAAATAAAGGGAGGGCCCGGGCACAAATCGCAAATTTAAAAATGCTACTAAGGATTTCATAGAAAAACCCAATAAGATTTTGCTCCACTAGGGAATCGAATCCAGGATGTCAACCTCTTACAATTTGGAATAACATAACATAATCTACCACACCTGTATTCCCCGAAGAGTTAGGCAGAGGTACTAATGTACATATACCCCCAGTCCGCCGGTATGTTTTGGTCCCATATAATAGGGGGTGAGCCCGGTGAAATTATTCCAAACTTACAACTTACAACCACTTGACAGTCAGTTCGAGGTTTTGGAATAAGGATAATGTAATTGAGTTTATACTTACCACCCCGGACTTCGCACACTAGCACCAGAGCTGAACCTTCCTCCAGAGGTCCCACCACCCCTGATACATCAGCTCCAGACTTGTCATACAACAGCATTTGATGTGGAGGCACTATAAAAAAAACACCATATAAAATAGGGCTGGCCATATCTGTAGAAGACCCAACAACTGCTGGGGTAGACGTGTTTTTTTTTGAGTGGAGACCGCGACTCTACAAACGTAGCGTAGGACTCACCAGCCAGATGGAGTACCTAATGATTTGCGAAAGGTTGCTGGCGGAAGCTGGTTGCAAAAAGCCGAGGGTATGGTGACGCACATTGGAAGAGGCCTACTTCCAGAAGTGAACTAATTAAGGGTGATGATGATTGGATGGATTTGTGTTTTAATAGCAATAGGCTCACCCCTTATTAAATGGCACTTAGATATACTTTTTTTTACCGTGGGAGAGCCAAATTTCGACACGAATGGGCCAGCTCGAGTGGCGTGATACTACGAATTCACAGAAAACCGGTAGCTTTTGCTTGCTTATGTTGCGGGTGTCCATGGGCGGCGGTATCACTTACCATCTGGCGAGCCTTCTACTCGTTTGCCCAACTGTGCCATAAAAAATCATACCGGGGAACTATATCAGTACACCCCTGCCTAACACTTCAGGGAAATAAACTTGATGGTATGTGACGAGTATATTACGTAGGACACCACCACGTTTCATCTGAGGTTTGTCAAAAAGTTATATAAAAAGCTTTGCTTATTTAATTTATGCTGTTTATTCTTCACGATAATCTATGTGTATGAAAACCGAGGGTGCGATCGTCTCCAATATTAACCGAGAGCTTTGACTATTATTTGACGCCATGAACACGTTCGATGGTAATTGGATATTTTATACTGTTACGAATATTCCTGATTATATTAGTAAGAGTTCTTTGTGTGTCGGTCCCTTTGCTAACAAAAGCTCCTTGCAAATTACCTCTCGGCGCGAGTAGACTAATGGATTTCAATGGAGTTGCATATATGCGATGTAGGCTTACTTTTAAATGCTTTGTTCTGCACAGAAAGAAATTCACTTCCCTCATCTCCTTTGCCTGCGTCTTTCGTCGCCTTGAATAGGGTAATTTCTTTGAAAAGCTCAACGGTAGTTTGCACGGCGTTTTATAGGCTCTTATTTATATTTTTATGCTCTTTGTCAGGTAATATTTCTTAAGAACACTGTTCTGGCTGCCACTGAATAAGCTTATTATAGTATAGTGGGACGTACTAGCAAGTAAATTAATTAAATCCATTAGGCGAATATAGAAATGTGTATATAAAGTAAAGAATATATAATGTATGTTATGTTATGTTTAACCTTTATGAAATGACAATAATTCATATTGATATGGATTTTGGAAGTGGTAAATAAACCTTACAAAAATACACCGCTATTATATATTAATAATGTCATAATTCATACAAGATCGAATACAAAAGTGCTCATAACTCATTTCATAATTTAGTGAGCCGTTCTTTGGCTTGAAATGATTTTAATAAGCAAATAAAGGGATCTGATAACGTTCAGACAATTTGATCTACTCAAATCTAATTTCCTTTTAAATTTAACCTGTCTCCTGCAGATTGTATCTGTGTCGTCGTTGGCGGGCATCGTTTTTATCAGTAAGCTCGCCGATCCCGGGTCGACAGTTCATAATTAAAATGTCTCCGTGTTGTCATCACGCGGCGACCGCGGGGTTCCCGATTCATCGTAATGACTAAATTGATTCCTAGTCGTCTCTTTATAGAATTTGTATGCGAAAGTTAATTGATTTTTCTGTAATAATATTGTCAAGCTCGCGACAGCGTGAGGACATAAAAGGACTGGTGGACATAAGTATTTGCCCAGCATGGAGACAGAAATGGCTAATAGAAAAATATAGTCCAGCTATTAGATTGAAGCTCTACTATCTAATTGTAGCCAATTCCGTGTCATAAATCATAATTAAAATGTTATTATGTTTGAATTTTTAAAATGAGTTCCCTATAATTATAATAAAAATAATTGAATGTTTACATAAAACGAACAGCCGAAGGTTAATTATTGTTTACAATGAAAAACACATGTCTAGCCAGGTAGAAGTGTTTGTTTTTAAAACTTTGACTCGGTTTGGAACGGTTACGTGGTTCTAGTATTTTTGTTTTGTTCTAATTCTGTTTACTTCGATTCGTTAACCGATCTTCGCTTGAGTTTATTGCTTTTTATTTACGTATACAGTCAGACACAAAAAGGTCGTAATATAAGTGTAACCTTTAGATGTAGTTACCTACATATGAATGATTATTTTATTTCAAGTACAGAGATCAGTATTTATCCCTAAACGTCATACAAAAGTTACATTGATACGGCACTTTTATATGTAACATTAAACACCAAAATCCACCTGTATTTCCGGACTAAGCAGAAACCTACAACTTTACATGCACAGTTCGAAGGTATGTTTAGGTCCCATGTAATAAGGGGGAGCCTCATAAACATGATGTAACGAATTAATTAAATATCAAATTATTTATTGATTTTTGAAAGAACTTATCAATTGCTAAAAAAAATCTTGTAGCATTACATTTTTGAGGATCTATTATGAACGTACCTAGTATCTCCACTTAAGTCTCAACCCTAGGGTGAATATTTTTTCTTCCTTCCTACATTGATTTAGGTAGGTACCAATATTTTTTTTTTAAAACATACCATTACACCTACATATCGCTAAGGGTTAGGCAGCGGTGTACTAATATGCACCTACAATTAAACCGATATATTTTGGGCCATTTAATAGGGGGTGAGCCTAAACCCAAACTTTGGGCTGCTACTGAGGATTTCATTGAAAAATCCAATAACATTTTGCTCCACCTGGGAATCAAACCCAGGACCTCTAGCATATTCGCGCAATAGTCGCGTTAAGCACCACTAGACTTATGAGGCAGCTAATTTTGTTGGTGTGCAAAAAAAAATATTTTAGACGGCCTATTTTACCATGTCTGCTACTCAACGAATAAATTTAAAAATAGAATATAGCTGTATAAATGAACTGTAGAGTTTATCGGAAACTTTTCGGAATAAGCCCTAACCATTTTCGAACTTACCTATAACAGTGAGTCGTATTTGGAAGTTTCTTGTGGGGGAGTTCTTGAAGTCTACCCTACATCTATAGACTCCTTCGTCATCTAATTGCACGGAGCTGAGAGTGAGTGCTGCAGGCCGGGCCACTGTTGCGAAGTATGCCCTGGGTCCGAAAGCACCTGGATCTGACCACTGGAGCGCCTTGTTGAACGAACGACCGCGCACGTCGAAACTAGAAAAAAAAAAGTTTAATATTAACTAGCTACTAATAATACGCACGCATTAAAAAACAAAAAAAAAACATTCTGGAACAAATTTTCTATATTGTAGTGAAAACTCTATCAAAATCGGTTGAGTACTTTAGCTAAACGCAAACAGACGCGGATGGCAAATTTAATTTACTATTTACATATCGTAACATACCATCACGCCTTTATTCTTTAAAGTACTAGGCCGAAGTGTACCTTATGATTAGGTCGTGATTAGCTCCTATGTGATAAAGGCTGAACTTATTACCGACTGAGCACAAACTGAACTTCCAAGCTGGTATTGAGAATTTCATAGTAAAATCTAACACGCATCTCTCTGAATAGTGGATTGTTGATGCAGCTATATGTAAATAAGTTAAAATAGTGATAAATAATTTCGCTCTATTATGGTCCTCATGCTTTCTGTTGTGTTGTCCAACCTCATTGAGTGTTGTTTAACCACCACATTGACCTATAAAAAAACTTGATAAGTACTAAAGATTCTAACATATTTTTGGTCTAATACGATCACTCATCCGCCCACTTCAATAAGAGCGAGTAAATTGCCGCACTGGGCTACGTCTTAAATTTATTTTCTTGTAAAAATACTGTCAAATTCTAGAATAAAATGGGCCGGCGCGGTGAAGTTTTTCAATTTCCGGCCTGGCAACATTTTCTTAATGTACCTAACCTTTATACTAATTTATAAAGCCAGAAGCTTTGAGAGGGATGATTTGATCGTACACCCTGCTGTTCCCAGGTATATTTAACAATTTAATCGCGTATTTTATGATGATATTATCTCCGCAAGATATTCCTTCCTACGCTGTTATAAAGTAGCAATTACAAACAATTCTAAGGTAATGGGGTTTTTATCTGTAGGTTTATCTTCCACGAAAATGTTTTTATTATGTAAACAGATGGTTACTCAGAAATCTGGTTGGTATATATTAAGTTTGTTCCGTTTTTGCTTGGAATACGGAGAATCCAAGTATAAGAATTAGAATTAATAATTTACTAATGAATACACAGAACTTTGCTTGAAGTGGAGCCCATCAAATTAACATTTAATTTGGTTATTCACAATTAATGATATGTTTGTAAACACTTATAAATTACGATAGAAACGATACGAGTTATTTATATGGGTTTTAAAATTGATTCTGATGAGAAGATAAATTGGATCTTTGTTACATATTCTATGCTAATATAAAATCTAAGAAACCTCAATCTGCACATTGCATTGGAGATGTGAAAAAATAGGTGGGTGAGACTAAATTAACATCTAAGAAACCAAAAAAATGATATTAGAAATTATTGTACATAATACAGGACTATCGAAAATGTAGGTTAAGAAACCTATAACCTCGACTATACTTCAATAACCCTCGAGTGAATGTCCTACAATTCCACACCCTACACTCAGGAATCAATGACAATACCCAGCTCATAGTGTAAGGACATTGATGGAAAGTCCTCGGACCTCAAGCGTCAAGTGTGATTCCGTTAACGAATGCCATGACGTCATCTCCTTAACGAGTACCGTGCCACCTTAAGTGTATTTTGCTGTACGTGTGTTTCTTACGCTAATTGGATTGGTTGCGCTCGGCTTCCGCTCATCCGTTTAAGGTGGCACCGAACGGTTCATTAGGCCAGACTTTATGCCATAAATTAAATACGTATTTACAACATTTTTTTAAGAGACCACCTCAATGGTTTTGTAGTTAAAGCACGAACACTTTCGAAAACGTATTCGTATCGAATAGGAGGGCCATCGATGCGTTCATTAGAGACCTCGAAGCCCTGAACAATGTGCTATAGCTAGTCGTGCGTTTTTAGTGAGTAGGAGTCCGATATAACCCTCCGTTTTTCCTTCCGAGAAACGGACAACATCCATAACGCAAACATATCAGCTCTTACTTGCTGTGGCATTTCCTTTTTATACAATGAATAAGACCCGCATGCTAAACCGATTCCATCTCAAATGTATACGTAAAATATTAAGAATTCGACGGTCTAACCGTGTGAACACTGAAGTGCTGCGCCGAGCCAATGTAGGTGGTATTGAGGCTGATATTATGCGTCGTCAACTTCAGTGGTGCGGTCACGTGTCCAGGATGTCAGAAGAGAGAGTAGTGAAGCGCATATTCTACTCCGAACTTGAGGAAGGCAAGCGAAAGCACGGCGGACAACTCCTTAGGTTCAAAGATGTTCTCAAACGGCATATGAAAAGGCGCGAGATTGAACTGTGTCGCTGGGAGCAGCAGGCTGCTAAACGACCCGAGTGGCGAACTCTAGTGCAAACTAAAGTCCGTGAATTCGAAATAAAACGGAGTTCTGAGAGTCGGTCGGGCTTTTAATTCTTGACGCCAAGCGCAATGAATTAAAAGCCCGTCCACCTCACATGCAGCTCGCCACATGCACTAGCTTAACTTTTACTAAGAAAAAATTGACTACATAAGCCACATGACAGCTCACCAACGGCAGCAGAGTCCATAAAGCCGGTCTAAAAATCGGTTTAGTGGTCTAAATTTAATAGAAAAAAAATTGACTATGACTTTGATTTTTGCACGAAATAAAAGTATTAAGGCTCAACTTTCATAATGCCTCTAAAAGATTAAATACAGAACATTCTCAGCGGAAGCTGAATAATACTGACGCTTGACGCTTAATAAGCTGAAAGTTAAGAGGGCGCATAAAGCTAAAATGCCTACTTTATATTTGATTTTACATGAAAAACTCTGGACTATAGTTAATTAAAAAATCAGCATGAGTAACTACATTATATTTTCGAGGGTTGCATCTAAACAAAAACATAAACTAATTAATTTTATTCGATAAAAAAATCACGAAGTAACCTCTAATTATCTCATTTTTTCGATTTATATTCAATATGGCAAATACTATTAAGATAAAAAAAATTCTACGAAATTCTTCAATTTTTTCCAGGATAATAAGTTATGCATGAGCTTTTAACTTAATTCGCTACCCTACGTTCTCCCAAGAATGAAACGGATAACAGTTTAGATATTTACTTATAATTAATTTCCCATGTATTTATGCCCATAGGTACATTTATGTAATTTATTGATTCATTAGCTTTGTGGTGCCAGTGGTTCTGAGCATGACTGGTATATGCTAGAGGTCCTGGGTTCGATCTCCAGGTCCAGCAAAGCGTTATTAGGTTTTTCTATGAAATTCTCAGTAGTAGCTCGGAGTTTGGGATTTGTGCCCGGTTTATGGCAATAGGCTCGTTCACTATTATTATGATGGGACATAAAACATACCGGCGAACTGTAGGCGTGAGTTAGTATACCTCTGCCTTACCCTTCAGGGTAGGTATAATGGCGTGGTTATATGTAATGCATTTATTAATTGTATGCTAAAATTGCTTAAATAATAAATAAATAAAAATAAATATTCTGGGACATTTTTACACAGCACCATCTAGTCCCAAACTAAGCAGAGCTTGTACCATGGGTACTAGACAATGGATACTATACTTATATACTTTTTTTTGTTGTAAATACATACTTATAATACATAAGAAACACCCAGACGAACACAAACACTATATTCATCACATAATTTTTGTGTCCTGTGGGAATCGAACCCACGACCTCATGATCAGCAGTCCGGTACTCGAACCACTAAACCACAGAGGTCGTCAAACTTTACGGGTTTCTTACTTAGATTAAGGATCGTCATTTTATCCTATAATGTAACTAAGCTCTTAATTTTTAGTAGTAACAATAAAGAAATCAAGACATGGACTGAATGATCTAATAACTTGTATTTTATTATTAACGACGTTTATTTGAATTGATTAGAAGCAGAGATATCAAGAATCTTATAAACTTTTTACCTATAGCAATAATATGTTTTGACACGTGATATTCTGTGACAAGGAAAAGAAGACAATACATAGTATATCAAATAAATAATGGCATTGATTCAAATTATAAGCGTCTCCGAACCCAAAATGTGATTTCTAGAATTCTTGCGTGTTTGTTGATTATTTGGTACGGGTAAAAACTAGTAAATAGATTTTAAATTTGTTATCACTGTTAGAAAGTATGTGCTCCAACTTAAAAACTGGTGAACTTATCACAAATTATTAAACAAATCATGAGTTACAGCTTGACCTCTCTGATCTATACAGACCTATACAAAGAAGAGATCATTACTGTTGGTTAATTAATAAATTATTTTTGGGATCCATTTCTAATCCTAATATAGCCTCATGTGAGCGAAGCCGCGGGCAAATGCTGGTTATATAAAAATGCCTTACCTATAAATAGGTTTTCCCCCGCTCTTCCTGAACCACAGCACCATGTAGACCCTGTCCTCATTGCTGTCGGGTGTGACGTCACACGGGAGCGACGCCGTACGACCCAGCACTGCGTCCACTTCCACCGTTGACACTGCAACAATAAACGTTACATTATGGTACAATACGATAAAGACTTGCTTGTCAAGATGTCTTTTGAAGCCATATCTTACAAATGCATACCGCTAAGTTTCTTCTCTAAGGTTAATTCAAAATGTAACAAACAAACACATTATTTTTGTAGTATGAAGACTGAGGATGCTAACTCATCTTAATTTAATATAATACATATGCGCATTTTATATTGACTTGAATAAAACAGTTAGGAATCTGTGATTAATCATTTAAATAACATCACATTTAGGGCCACTTGCACCAACTTCTTAAATTTATTTAAATTGTATTTAAATACAAATTTAGTATGAAAAATTGTGTTTAAATGCAATTTAAACATATTTAAAAAAAAAGTTGGTGCAAGTGGGCCTAAATAACCTATTGCAAAAAACTGCAAAAAGTGCAATAATAATTTCAATTTACTCAATGTAATTAAATGATAAAAAAAACAATTGAGACACAATAAAAGCCTTTATTATTATTTTAGCCTTTATTTATTAAACCAAAAAATTAAAATATTTTGTAATTGTGATTTCATCCACTTCATTATACGAATGAAAAAAAGAAAGAAAAGAATGACAGCGGCCAGTGACAGCTCATTTGCATTTAGAAATAATCCAAAAAGGGCATAAAATAAAATCCATTACACCCTTGATAAAAAAAATAACTCGTAGTATAAGACACAACAGCTTATAATAAAAAAATACAAAAATTCAAGAATAGTATCCCCTGTGTAATATACCTATACCTACATATAATCTCTACTATTATAAAATTGAAAAAAGCTATGTCTGTACATTGAATTTATTTAAAAGAAAAACAAGTGAAAAGAAAAACAGGTGTTGAAAAATTAGATTTTTAAAATTCTTGTCTGTTTGTCTGTTTGTTACGGGTTGGCGCAAAACATACTGAATAAATTTTAATTTTGATATCACTGTTAGAAAGTACCTATGTGCTCCAACTTAAAAACTGGTATACTTCTTATCTCAAATAATCAAACGGAACCGGAGATACAGCTTGACCTCTCTAATGTATAGAGAGAGACCCATACAAAAAAGAGATCATCACTGTTGGTTTTTGAGCTTCAAGTGAGCGAAGCCGCGGGCAGAAGCTAGTACCTATTTTATAAGAACGTATGTATAAACCTCGATCAGGCAGGTCGCGTTTCTAATATTTTTATCTGCACCTATTATAAAATGTACTTAAGTTTTAGTTATTAAGACACTAATCATATTTATATAAAACATACCTTATTTTTAAAATTTGTTTATTGAAGAAATATACACCTTTTTTTGAAAGAAATTAAAAAGATTTTATTTATTTATATTATTTTTTATGTGCAACCGGCGCGTCTGTATGAGAAGATGTATGAATGTGGCAGAAGCAAAAGAATTATATGCAAGAATCGTAGCAAGTGACGGTCTATATATACTTTCTGCCTACCCCTGTGGGAGAAAGGCGTGAGTGCATGTATGTATTTTTTATTTATTCATTACGAAAGTTAATTCATACGAAAAGTCAGTTTGAGAGTGACCTGTGTGATACTTATTTTGTTGTATTCCACACAATTAAGGTTTTGAAAGGGACAGAACACCTTTTTGCGGCACTGGAAATGAAACGCCTGGGATTTGTTGAGTGGAACCCTTAAGCTGGGCTTAAACAAACGTTTGACTGATGTTTATTTGCTAACTCAAAGCTACGTCTCCCTGGAAATTAAGTGTGAATTCTACAAAGAAAACTGCACGTTACTCTAGCGATCTCGCGACTCTAATTTCCTTCTTCCAAAAGGTAAAAACCTTTTGGAAGAAGGAAATTAACCTATAAGCTTAACGAGGAAACATCACGCCTATATTCGCCCAAGATAGGCTTAGTGGTCCAATAGTTATTGGTCATATCATAGCTTTTTACCGGTATCCTATTACGTGCGGTATGCCATTTACCAACTTCAGAATAAAGGATACATATTGTAATTAGTAAAGATCTATGAAATAATGTAGTTGTAAGTAGATGTTGACCTACTATGTAAGACGGTTTTTATTTAAGCTGACTATTTTTATGTCTCTGTCAAAGATTTTATTGTTGAATACATTTGAATGAGTTCAACAAAAAGAAACAAGTTGTCTATTATATAAGTAATATATCATCATCATCAGCCTATACCTACTGGTCCACTGCTGGTCGAAGGTCTCCCCCAATATGCGCCATTTCGACATGTCGCATCCAGCTTCCGCCTTTCGCAATAATCATCACTCCTTCTTGCCGGAGAGCGTCTTACACTACGTTTAAATATATATATATATAGTTGTATATAGAGTATATAGGGTCAACCCTATTATAATCTAATGGAAAGCACAAACAAGTTCATAATAATTACGTAGTACACAATACCAGTTAATACCTATTCGGACTCTGCCTTCCACATACAGACGATAAAACAGGGTAAAACTTTTTAGGGCTGGTCTTAAATGAGATGGTTGTAGCTAGCTAGGCGGATCGTTAGATCTTACTACCAGGCAACAAACTCAAATTATATGACAAATGGTCCCGTATAAGTATTCAGTTGTCTCGTTCTAGGATCACTAAAAACGTAACTATAAGACTGAATAGTCCGAGTATTTCGTCTCAACCGCAACGAATACTGTTTAGGACCTACATTTATCTCAGCCAAGTTAACTGGGGCTGAGTTTTTTCCTGTACACATTTATACATGTCTACACACTATTTGGTATACGGAATTTCTTTTAGCAATTTAGTTACATGTAAATATACAATGTATGTTTTTGTTTCGGGAATCAATCTCATAAGGTAAGGCTAAACTCGATTTTTAGGCACAAAAAGCTTCTCTTTATCGCGACAATATTTAGAAGAATGGTGTTGCCCGCATTTTAGCGGGAACGTACCAACCGATCGTACCAATCAATTTGCTTATACGCGTTTGCCTTTTTTCATAAAACGATAAGTGCTTGTGTGTTTTTCTAGCCAAAAGTACAGGTCAGAAATTATAGAATCTTTAAAAACTCCAATTGGCGGTGTTATCGCTAAAAGCCATTTCTTGCAAAAAACCATTGAATGGACAAAAATCGAGAAATATAATATATATAGGTACTTGGATGATTTGTGTCCTAAGTGCGACTGCTATGCTATAAGTTCTGGGTTTGATTCCCTGGTCAAGTAGTGCTATTGGATTTTTCTCTAAAATTCTCAGTACCAGCTCGGAGTTTGGCTTGTGCCCGGTTAATTGCGATAAGCTTTCCCTATTACATGGGACCTATTACATTAAACATATCGGTGAACTGTGGGTGTACAATACATTTGTCTACATCTCCCTAATATAATATGTTATGTATGACTATGGAGCCATTGTGATATTAACTAAACAATTTATGTTATTGTATTCCTCCTTGAACTAAGCCTAATGTACTTGGCTAGGATGTAACAAGCATAATAACTTACGAAGTTAAAGTTACTCATGACTCGAGTTGTGTATACATTGTTTATACCCCACTTTTAATTGGAATGTAGAACACTTGTATTAAGAGGGAAACTTGCTTGTTTGTCGCCTTTAGGCACTGTAGAGGCCACAGTTACTCATAGGAATTGATAATGTTTTAGTTTAAAATGCACAATCTATTACATAAAAATTTAATGTTATTTTTTGTTATAGTCATCACTTGAAGTCGGCCAATATTTTTTTCAATGTTCGTAATAATTCAAATAAAGCAATTAGTGAATTAAAATTGGAAAGGAAGCCCGGAAAATTAAAAAAAAACAGAATGGATTTTTCAAAATTGTACAAGACAACAATGTGTCGAGTCAACTAGTTAAAAATAAAATAAATAATTCGCTATTAAGTACAAAAATTATGTAATCCTTTAAGTAATACACGCCTTGTTATGTTATGTGTATTAAAATCAAATATTCTTTACATACAACACATAACATACTATCTAGCCTATATTCCCCGAAGGCTTAGATAGAGGTATCTATATCCACAGTTGACCTGTACGTTTAAATCCAAGATCCGAGGTGCTACTGAGAATTTCATAAATACAACCAATAACACACCAATAACACTTTGCCCAACCTGAACAGCCAACTGAAACCAATCGGACCTTAAGACTTCTAAACGAATGTATCTTCTTTTTCAAGTTATTACAAATCGTCACGTGAAGCAATGAATACATCTTCATAAATCGCGTTCCCCAAGTTTCCGTTTATTGCGTGAAGCTTCAATGAAGACGACGCATGCAATATGACAATAGCCGGCGTTCCCAACGGAAGAGTACGCCACGTAACGCGGCGCGGCACCTGACGAAACGCACACAAAATAAATTCATACTAAACTTATATTCCTTTATTTTCTATGGTGTAATAGAGACAGAAGTACACACCCTCGTTTTCTTCGTAAGAGTTTTATGACCAAGCCACTCGAATGCAATATTAAATTAAAAAGTACAGTACATTTTGGAGCCTCCTCTACAATTTGAAGCGGCGGTAGCCTAATGGCTAGGGCGCAGGACTTGCGATCATGTGGTTGCCGGTTCGAAACCCACCCATTGCACTACCTACTTGAACCTACTCGTAACACAAGCATTTAGCTTAGCACGAGGGGTTAACAAGAATACTAGTAATGTGCGACCCACATAGCTAGTAAGATTTCTTAAGAAAAAAAATGGGTGGCCGTGTGTGAAGTCGGCAGGAGTCCGATATAACCATCAAGCTTTCTTTTCGAGTGATGGTGGTCATCCATGAGGATTTTCAGATGGAAAAAAAGGTATAGGAAGCAATTGGAGTGCGAAATTCCATGCCCGCTATTTTGAGTTGCGAGTCGTTTATAGACCTTAACCCTACTTGTTATTTTTTACCCGACTGCATTAGTATACAGTATGTATATTTCTTTTTGAAACAGCTTGATTGATTTTAGCTTAAATGGCGTTGTTAGAATCGTCTCGATTGTGGGAGTGATACTAGGTGGATATATAATACGTATTAAAAGATAAAAGATGTACCTAAAATAAAAAAATATAAATTTACTAAACCCAACTGTCATAATATAAGGTCCAATCTCATGTTTTTATCATATAAGTCTTCATCTTTTTTGGCAGTCGGTGTCTTTAATAGGTATCTTTAATGTACAATAAACTGGTCATTTGTAGTATATGGATATTGATGTACCTGATTAAACCTATTTTCTTGCATGGAGTCATATGGTTGCTTAATGCGAGGATATTGACATGATAAAAAAAACGGTAAACGATGTTCTCGTCTGAAAACAACATTCATTTCGCCTATATTTACTTCATATATGTACAACCTCGCGTTTAATACCGGCGTTTACTGTTATCCGAGGATAAAACACCAACAAAATACTTGTAAAAAACCTCTTAGATGTTTTATATGCTCGAAATTAAATGGCTAAATTTCTTTCAAGAGATCTTGCTTTCTTCTGTAAACCATTTTGAATTTGTAGCGGAACATTGTAACATTTCATTGCTTTGTATACAATGTGATAAGAAAACTCTGTCCAACCCGTGGCGGTACCGAGATCCGTTTCTATTGGTATAATCATTTTGACTTTATAGTAAAAAAACATAACATACCATCACGCCTGTATTCCCCGAAGGGTTAGGCAGAGGCGTACTAATGTACACCCACGGTTCGCGGTATGTTTAGGTGCCATGTAATAGAGGGCGAGCCTATTGCCATTAACCGGGTACAAATTCCTAGCTGCTACTGGGAATTTCATAGAAAAACCCAATAACACTTTCCTCGACCTAGGAATCGAACTCAGGACCTCAAGCGTAGCAGTCGCGCTCAGGACCACTTGGCCACTTATTTACGGCGGCAGCGATACCTACTGCCAAACATACTAAGATTGATGATGATTTCATCACATTAAAAACAAATGCTAGATTTTAGTGTAATTGCGACAATTAATAACAGTCGTGAATTTTAAACTACATCAATATATATTTATTATAGTAATTTATTTGACGATATTAATACTATGTTACTTATTACGGTTTTCATAGAATAGTGTATAAAAAAGAAATTTTTTATTTTTTTTTATTTATTTATTTAAATCAGGCTACAAGGCCCATATCATATTAAATACTATAAAGCAATACATATAACTTAAACTAATAACAATTAAAATACCATACATATATACACAATAAAAATAAACACTAATTCACACGAAGAGTCGGCGTCGTGTGTCGCGCGGTGTCCGGTAGCCGTTATATACATTATACATGTATATTAATGTGATACGTTGATCAACCGACAAAAATTAAATTAAGAATTTCTTACTCCTTACGTACCTAAGTTTTTTTTTTATTTTGAGGAAAAATAACAAGACTTTTGATACGGTGCTGTTATTCCTAGATACTTGAAGTGTACTGGTGTACGAAATAATACAGTTCACTGACATGTTTCAGGTCCCATACAAAAGTATCTAGATTACTAGGACGCCATTGACCTATCCGAGGTGCTTATTACGTAGCTGTATAAAAATAGCTCGGCACATGTACCTATAGCGGCGGCGCGCCGAATAAAACGATTTCCATCACGCAATCCCTTCGATTCATCCACTGAAAACTTGAAAGAATAACCCAATACCTGTAAAACGGCATGGTTTATTCACGAAAATGCAATATCCGATTCCATTTCGAAGTATATTATACGTTTACGTCAATACATAAAATGAAAATTGTATGAAATTCAGTGGTTGCGAAATTAAATCGGTAGATATTTAAAACAGTGAATACAGTCCATAAACAGTCGTTTTAAACTAAAAGTTTACGATTTGAAACAATAAAGTGTAAATTATCTTTGTATTAAAACGCATTTTATCTGTGTGGAATGAGAATCGTTTGGTACCTACTTGAGATTTTAGGTGGCAATCAAAGATTTGCGAAGATTTTGAAACAGCTTTCATGTTGAAAATTCGTATTGAAGTACTCGTACACTTAAATAAACAGTGTCTCCCTATTCTTAAAATAACATAACATACCATCACGCCTGTACTCCCCGAAGGGTTAGGCAGAGACGTACTAATGTACACCCACAGTTTGCCGGTATGTTTAGGTCCCATGTAATAGGGGGCGAGCCTATTGCCATTAACCGGGCACGAATTCCTAACTCCGAGCTGCTACTAGGAATTTCATAGAAAACCCCAATAACACTCTGCTCGACCTGGGAATCGAACCCAGGACCTCTAGCGTAGCAGTCGCGCTCAGGACCACTTGGCTAATGAGGCAGTTAAAAGTTGAGTTCTTAAAATAATGACTAAATTGTTGCAAATTGTAAAGAGTGCAATGATTAAAGGAAAGATTTCTCCATGATATATTCACGCTTGTAATCTCCGGAGGGTTTGGCAGAGATGTACGATGTTCACAATACATGTCCCATGTAATTGGAGCCTATTGCCATTAACTATGAACTGCCTATTTAGTTATAAATCTAACTTAACTTTTCACGTGGGAGAGCCATGCTTCGGCACGAATGAGCCGGCTCGACCGGAGTGATACCGCAGCCTCACAGAAAACCGGCGTGAAGCAACGCTTGCGTTGTGTTTCGCCGAGTGAATGAGGTTACCGGAGGCCCAAACCCTTTTCAAAGGCGGGCAACGCACTTGTGACTCCTCTGGTGTTGCAGGTGTCCATGGGCGGCGGTTATCGCTTACCATCAGGTGATCCGTCTGCTAGTTTGCTCCCCTATCCCATAAATAAAAACCTACAAACTTTCCTCGACGGCATGTGAAGTCTGCCAACCCGTTAGGCTAGCGTGGTGGACTATAGCCTAATCCCTCTCATTGTGAGAGGAGACCTGTGCCCAGCAGAGGGACATATAATTTCAAAAGATTACATTCATACATGGAATTCCCTAAATCCCATACTAGGATTCGATGTGTCGTGGGATCTAGTCTCTTTCAATCCGACATAATAGCAGACAATAAAGATCACTATAAATCATTAGTATGAAAAGAGATATACCTATTGGGTAGTGTGTGTGGATCAGTGGGTGTGTGTCTGATCGAATACATCTCTCTTTCTTAAATATTCCTGCAATACGATAGACTTCGCAAACCCAGATAGTAGGTTTGAATCGATTTGAAATATCACGTTTTGCTCGGTGTCTCGAATCGATTATTCAATTCGGGTGAGTTTCACGTGAGGAGTCGAAGTCGGTCAGCGGTGCCGCAAGGGACCTCGCAATCCCGGAGGTGGAAGTCCACGTGACCAGACTTTATAATAACTTACAATCTGGATAGATAATACGATTTAGAAGTTACAGTCGTTCTATATAGATTGGTTTTATTGTCTTATGTAAGTTTAGAGTAAAAGAGGTACAACAATACTATTATTTAGATCTAACAATTAGCCTTGTCTCAACACTAACGCCTAGAACAGATGCTTTCACTCTTTATGACATCTGCACATCGCAATTAGTCAGTAAAATATACCTGTAGTGCAGTAGGTATATACCTGCATAAATCACACTACCTTCCGATCCATGTTGATAACCCAATTACATCTTAACAGAATCAGCATTTCCAAAGTTCTAATTAAACGAAATACAGGGCCAAAATAAATTACGATCCGGTCCGAACATACCTATACACAGTAAATTTGGTACGTAACAAAATGTAAATCCGTTCATCGACTCGGTATGCCGACAAAATAACACATTTAGTCCAGTGACCGCCAAAGCTCATTTAATAAATGTTATATCACTGCAGAATAAATAATTACGAATAGTTCCTATTTTCAATGCAAATTAATATGCGGATCAGGTGGCACAATAATAAGGCCCATGCACACGATACTCCTTTCTATACGTGATTTCCCAGAAACGGTATACAATGCGACAGGTAATTGAAATATAATTTGCTGTGCCCTACAGTCACCATAACCATACATGCTAAATTGTAAAATTAAATTATTTTTTTAAATTACGAATATTTAAAATGGCTTCAGGTATATATAATAATGAACAACATTAAAATTTGTTCAACAGCATTGGCAAAATAATAAATAAAACATCTTCACATTACAAACAGGATCAACTATTAAATCTCTTTGTAATATTATGGCACAGGTAAGCGATTATTGCTTACGTATCGCCTTTCAGTTGTCGTATGTCGTTCGTATAAAAAATGCCGTGTGCACAGGTCTTTAAAGCCAATCCCTGCTTGTAAAGTTTTCGCGTGACTCCATTTTGTTACAAGCGTAACATTATACCTTCCGTCCTAATTGCACTAATGATTCAAATTAATAACGTGGAAAGATAATGAGATGTGTTAAACCCGTAATGTAATTAATTACAGCCAGATTTTATCATGGAATCCGTTTAAAACGTACATTTATTAAATTTGTATAAAATACATCCGAAAAAGGTCTGCCTTTTTATCCATCATTTTATTTTTACACACTATCGCCATTTTGTGTTTATTTAAAAAGCCTTTTTACTAAATAAACAAGCAAGCCTTCGTGTAATCAACTTACTGTCTCATCCGGCTCGCAGCCCTTTTTGGCAACCGCTCAACTTTAAATGATTAGCTAGCTTTTTACATTAATTTTCTCTAAAGCTAATAAATATAATGTATTAGTCTGCTGAATAGTGGGTAGGGGGAAGTCCAATAGTAGGTCAGTGTGAAATAAATAGATAAACAAAGGATTAGCCTCAATTATGAACACAAAAATTTATGTGATGAATATATAGTGTTTGTGTTCGTCTGGGTGTTTCTTATGTATTATAAGTATGGATTTACAAAAAAAAAAGTATATAAGTATTATATCTATTGTCTAGTACCCATAGTACAAGCTCTGCTTAGTTTGGGACTAGATGGTGCTGTATAAAATGTCCCAGAATATTTATTATTTATTTATTTATTTAATTGTTCTTAAAGTGGGCGTAAGTTGTAGTTCTAATAATTGTGGTAATACGACTGAGAAGTTTTAAGTTGAAAGCGAAATTTCCATTTTATTATTATGACGAGGTGGTCTCTCGATAGAGAGATACCTCGAGATGCTACGCGACATACAGACGCGATTTTCTCACGAAGCAACGTGAACATTGCCTCTCGACCAGCCTCGCAATGTCGCTGCCCGGCTTGGCTGCCAGATTGAAACTTGTCTACATGCACTTCTCTGCCTAATCTTTGACGTTTATTACCTGAAAATTTTGATGATGCGTAATATGACAGCTTCTTATAAGTGTTTATGTTCCTAAATATTTCTATTGTTAAGAGTTACTTGTATATTCCATTTATTCAAATATAATCATATTATTTACATTTTTAAATAATTTTATAAAAAAACATGAGAAATAAAAACATTTAAAAATATAAAAATAGTTGTCCACCGGCATGGGGAGCAGGGTCCAAGCTACCGGTGGTTAGGGCCCCAGAGACAGGAACCTCCTCACAATAGGCGCCGTATCAAGGAGTATACTGCCTTCTGAATCAGGCCCTTAACCCAGCCATCCAACTCGAGCCTCCTGAGGTGTTGGTCGAGGCTCTTGGCGATAAGTCCATTGACCGTGACGACTATCGGTACAATGATGGCCGAGTCCACATCCCACATGGCGACCACCTCGTGGGCTAAGTCGAGATATTTTAATTGTTAGAGTTACTTTATTATTACTTATAAAACTACTATTGTTTACTTATAAAAAAAAAAACTTCATTATAAAATATGTAAATGCTAATTCATGAATCACGGTAAATACAAAATGAATCACGGTATATTCAAGGACATTTTTGTTTACAAACTTTAAGTAATTACAGTTTGTAAACAATTTGTTAAAATTCCTTTAATAGGCAACATGCGGTAACTGTATTAAAACTATGGTGTTCTAACAAACGAGAATTAATCACGCAAGTCGAAGAGGATTGTTTATTGTTTACTTGTGTTAATTTTTTTCTAGTACGGAAAATCATCATGGATCGTCCGCCACTTGGGGGGCGGCGGGGTATATCAGACTCGTACCAACTACCGTACCGTACCGTACCGTACTAAAAACCGTACTTGCCATCTCTTGCCCCATATCCCCGGTCATGGGATCCGTGACATGCACCACGACCGTGACAAGTTTACTTGTGGTCCTAAGGTACACTATCCAATAGGCTTATAGTTATTATAGGAAAGGTTAGGTCGTGGGAGAGGTGTGTAAAATTACTACTGTTGGTAAATTACAACATGATTTACTGTATAACGGCCAGCATAAACTGACCACATATTGTACGAAAATCCTGTAAAATGTGAGGTCAGAGGCCGTACTATGACGTTTTATAGCCATCATTTTCCGATTGAAAGAGAGGGATGCCACTCTACAGATTAAATAGCGCCATCCCATTCTCACAACTCTCTTCTAGCTCAACATTTGCGAGTATGAATAGTACCTAGACTAATAACGCAACGAATACAAAAAATAGAAATAATAAGAAATAAGATAATTATATTTTATATTTTAAGGGAACTCCTTTCACAGTTACGTCAATTCTAAAAAACACTTTACAAACTAATTTTAGCAAGTCTACCCAACAGTCTAAGCCTGATAGCTTACAAAGGGACTCCGTGAAATCCTCATTTAACTTGAGACAATACACAGCTATATTATTACCAATGTTTGTCACATTCAAACTTGGAAGCTTCCAAGTATTTTAATAAAAAGAGTTTTCTAAAAAGGAACTTGCAAAGAGTTTTTCATGCTCATAGTGAAGGTGTGTATTTGCATGATTTTAATTAAACTCTACTCTCTGTATACAGTGAATGCTAGGAGAAAAAAAGCAATTTTACAATAACTAGGATGAGGGGAAGTATTAAAGTTTCTCAAGACATAATACTGATAAGTAAGATGAAAACTGTTGAAGTGACTTGTGATTAAAAATATAGGGCTTATAAGAGCACAGTTATGGACTTTTCTCTATTCAAGACTTCAGATTTTTTTACGCGAGACATGAAACTTGTCTATGTCTTGTCATGAAAGGTTTTAAGTACTTAGGTAGGTGAATTTAAGTACATGTGATTTAAAACATACCGGAACTTTCTGTCGGTTCTACCGAATGAATTAAAACTATATCTATACTAATAAATAAAGCTGAAGAGTTTGTTTGTTTGTTTGTTTGTTTGTTTGTTTGCTTGAACGCGCTAATCTCAGGAACTACTGGTCCGATTTGAAAAATTATTTCAGTGTTAGATAGCCCATTTATTGAGGAAGGCTATAGGCTATATATCATTACGCTACGCGGACGAAGTCGCGGGCAGAAGCTAGTTTAGAAATATTTTTGAGGAACATTTATCTAAAATTACTAAAGTATAAACGTATAGGAGGAGGTACATGACCTTATGATACTCTAAATTCGTTCCCTTCGAATCAGATCATCAATTTGTAACTCAATTTTCTTTTAGAGTTATAAATTAATGATCATAGATCCAAAACTTGTCTGTCCAAAGAGAATAACTTTGAATTAAAGTTATTAGGAATTTTGATAATTTCCATAAAACTATTTACAATGGGAAAGTTGTAAGAAAATGTTATATTGTCAACAAAATTTCAAAAGTAGTGTTCTCTAAAATAAACTTTTTTACCACTCGTCAAAGGCAAAAAAATAAATTTGAAAGCAAATAACTATAACTGCAACTATAACTATAACTGCCTCATTAGCCAAGTGGTCCTAAGCGCGACTGCTACGCTAGAGGTCCTGGGTTCGATTCCCAGGTCGAGCAAAGTGTTATTGGGTTTTTCTATGAAATTCCCAGTAGCAGCTCGGAGTTAGGAACTTGTGCCCGTTTAATGGCAATAGGCTCGCCCTATTACATGGGACCTAAACATACCGGCGAACTGTGGGTGTGCAGGAGTATGCATCTGCCTAACCCTTCGGGGAATACAGGTTTGATGGTATGTTAAGAAAGCAAATAAAAACACACAGATTTCGTTATTCTTTTTTTCCTAAATCATAAAGTATTATGTTAAAAGTACATACCTAATTATTTTCATTTGAAAATAAACATATTTTTCCAATACTCACGTGAATAAAAATTACTCTTTAGGGCTGACATTTTTAATCACAAGCTCTATTTAGGTTATTTCATACTGTAGATTTATTCCAATACACACATTCTATTAGTCTAAGCAATCTTGGTCAAAAGAAATATGTGAATACATACATAGCTACAGCATAGCTAACAGAGGTCGACGACCGCGCCAGTCATTAACTTAACGGTCATTTGATATAGTAGGGCAGGAAAACACCGGACGGGATTAACGGAGGTCAGGAAAAACCCTCGTGCAAATAACAAGATCCTTGTAAAGTAGTACTTTTACTTATAAATACCTACGTCTTTATTTATTTAAAAACACACTCGAATTGATTTAGGAAATCATTTTTTATACACACAAAGTCAAAGTCAAAATGATTTATTTAAATTAGACCACTAGAATAGGTATATTTGAAAAGTCTAATCTAGGTACATGATTCCAAAAAAACGGTCTTATGGAGAAGAGCCGGCAAGAAACTCCATATATACCTACTCCTTTGAAAACACACACCGATCCGGAAAAACTTCCCATACGAGAAGAAGCGTAAAAAATGATCACTCAGCTACAGTTACTTTTAAATAAATAAATTAACATTCATTACAGTTAATATTCATTATAACTGGGAGATTCAATCTATACTTAATATATAAAGCTGAAGAGTTTGTTTTTTTGTTTGTTTGCTTGAACGCGCTAATCTCAGGAACTACTGGACCGATTTGAAAAAATCTTTCAGTGTTAGATAGCCCATTTATTGCGGAAGGCTATAGGCTATATGTCATCACGCTAAGACTAAGTCCTATTCCACGCCGACGAAGTTGCGGGCGGAAGCTAGTGTTACTATAAAATTGTTTCAATAAACAAAACTCATACAAAAATTCCATGTTAAAAATCATATTCCGTTTTTCCAGTTTTTTTACAATTTTCCGGGCAAATATTTTTCAATTTACATCTCATGTTTCGTTCAGTTATTTAAACTATGACGAATATTTAAATAAATAAAATAGCACTTATCACCAATAAGCATAATTATCTAATATAATACTAATAACTGCCTCATTAGCCAAGTGATCCAGAGCGCGACTGCTACGCTAGAGGTCCTGGGTTCGATTCCCAGGTCGAGCAGTGTTATTGGGTTTTAGAGATTTTAATTTTGTTATCACTGTTATATAGTATATGCTCCAACTTAAAAACTGGTAGGTATACAAGAAGTATACCTAATAATTAAAAGGATCCTGAGATACAGCTTGACCAATGTATAGAGACCCATACAAAGAAGAGGTTAGTTACACATAACATAACATAACATACCATCACGCCTGTATTTCCCGAAGGGTTAGGCAGAGGCGTACTAATGTACACCCACAGTTCGCCGGTATGTTTCGGTCCCATGTAATAGGGGGCGAGCCTATTGCCATTAACCGGGCACAAATTCCTAACTCCGAGCTGCTACTGGGAATTTCATAGAAAAACCCAATAACACTTTGCTCGACCTGGGAATCGAACCCAGGACCTCTAGCGTAGCAGTCACGCTCAGGACCACTTGGCTAATGAGGCAGCTTTAGTTACACATAATATTATTATTATGATGAAATACTTTACATATTTCTAAAAAAAATCTTATTTGTAATTTATTTGTGAAACCATGCAGGTTGGAAACGCTGACGACTGTGACACAGTTCATACTAGTACAGTCGTCAACGCTAACTCTTCAATTTAATCTAAATATTAATGAGCTTATTTTTTTCTAGATTAAGAGAAAATTTTACATTTCTGATGATTAAATCAAATATAATAAATAACAATCTATATATTTTGTAATACATTTATGTGTTGTCGTTTTTGCCGATGTTCGCTAACATTTGACAGTAACATATAGGAAGTAATACAGAGTGGTGGCTCGTTAGGAGCCGACGTACGAAAGTGTACGGTTCGTTAGTTATGTGACGCAAGTCTTCGTCTCGTTGCCACATCAATCCTGTATTGATGTATGACAGTAATGTTGAGCTACGACACCGAGGATATGTGGAGTATACGCTTGTTAATATAATTATATTAACTGCCACATTAGCCAAGCGGTCCTGAGCGCGACTGCTACGCTAGAGGTCCTGGGTTCGATTCCCAGGCCGAGCAGTGTTATTGGGTTTTTCTATGAAATTCCCAGTGGCAGCTCGGAGTTTGGAATTTGTGCCCGTTTAATGGCAATAGGCTCGCCCCCTATTACATGGGACCTAAACATACCGGTGAACTGTGGGTATACATTAGTACGCCTCTGCCTAACCCTTCGGGGAATACTGGCGTGATGGTATGTAAATATAATTATTCTATACTCTTTGTGATACTGCATTTTAGAATTAATTAATTTCCATGCGACGAGGTTTCATACACCGTTTCTGGTTTTTCCTTTTTTCCCTTTGCTTGGCTGTTATAAATAGCTCATAACTTTCCTCAAGCATTTTAAAATAAAAAAGCTCTATTACATACATTATAACTGGAAATGATTTCCCTAAGTCCTGCACTAGTGAAAACTATGTTGCAGGAGATAGTGTCCTCTCTTTTAGTTTTTTTTTTATATTTTTCCTTTTAGAATACATTATTTTTATTTTTCAATTTTTTATAATAGGTATTAAATCGCTTAACAAATATATATGAGACCAAGATTATATTTTCTGTGTGCCTGTGAGTGGTGTTGGTGAGTGTGTTTGGGAAATTAAACCATCAAATGTAATTCTACAAGATTTTCTAAATCCACTGGTCAGATTTTTTAATTCCACTGGTAGTTCTATGGATTAAGAAAAGAGCTAAGAGAGCTAAGAAACATCAGAGAGTACTGGCAAAACTTCAATATTTTTTCTGATAATCGTATTAGGTTTTGAGAAAAGTCATAGAACAAAAGTTGTTCCCATATGCGTTTTACGATTGATTATCCATAACCCTATATTTCTATATATATTTACTATTGTACTTATATTTTTATATTTACTAAATGTACCTACATAAATTTAATAAAAAAAACAAAAATATACATTTACTATTTTGATTTTTCACAATCGCAAACATAGTACTAAACATTACTGAAACAAGTCGATAGCGAACAGTCACCAGTGAATAAAGGCCTTAATCCCCTCATGCGTGTTTAACAGTTGGATTACTCGATTAGCCACCCTCAACATTTCTAACGACGAAATTCAGAATTCAGCGCTCTTTTAATTGACCGAAAAGGCTTGTCGCAAAACGTACCCGAAAACTTTGAAGTGATTACTTTCATTCGTTTTTGTTCCACAAAGAGAATTATTATGTTAAGTAGCTGTACCGTTTCATGGATATTTTTGAATACTCATACATACATTACACCACGCCTGTATTCTCCGAAGGGTAAGACAGAGGTATACTAACCTACACTTCGCCGATATGCTTAAGTCGTATGTAATATGGGATGAGCCTATCGCCATTAACTGGGCACAAATACAAACTCCGAGCTGCTACTGAGAAGACCCCAATAACACTTTTCTCGACCTGTGCATTAAACATAGGATCTCTACCATAGCACTCGAGCTTAGCATAACTGGGTGTGTAATGAATAAAATATCAATTCTATTCAAAACAAAACTCAAAATATAGAAGCGCCTTAACCCTAAATTGAGCGATAAATTCACAACAAAAATTTATTCGAAAAGAGGCGTCACGAAGTTCCATACCAAAAAAGCACAAATACCGTAGTCTTTATTCAAAACCTTTGTGAAACTTGACGCTGACTCGTCGGGGCAAAGTGGAGCGGCCAAACTGCGAGTGTGAAAATGAAAAGCGTTCTTGTTTAGGCTTAAATGCAGACTTGAGACGAAAAGTCAGTATTAACTTTGCAAAACTAACAAACAACACTATAAGTCGTGAAATTTTCGATTCAACTAACTTGTCAACGTTAAACATCAATATAAAACATCTTTCATCATGACACATTTTCCGTATAGAATTTGTATAAAGACATCAATAAGCCTTATTAAATTTTATGAAACGTAAAGTTATTTAATTACGTACAGTTCGGTTTTCAAAAATACAGAGACATGAGAGGTTAAACACGGTTACACGAACATAAAATTGTAATCTACATAACATGACATATCATCACGCCAGTATTCCCCGAAGGGTTAAAATGGTATGTTTTGTTACATCTATACTTAAAATTCATTATCATTAATGTAACAAATTATACCAGGTTGTGTGATGGCTTTTAAAGTGTTAACCAAGATACAGCTCATTTTGATCCATGGATTTAAAAGTGATATACGATCAGACCATTTCTGCAATTGAGCAATTTATTTCACAAAGACAGCAAGCAATCATCTCGGCGATATATCGTCGATAACACCTGAGAATCGACTTACTCGAATTTTAAATTCGTTGAAAAATTTTATTCGAAATTATAACAATGTGTCATTCGAGGGTTGAAATACATTTATCAATTTGAATTATCGAATCAAAATAAATTGGATCAACACTTTGTTTTATTGCTTTAGCTTAAACTAGCTTCTGCCCGCGACTTCGTCGGCGTGGACTTCAGAATTGAGTCGGACCGAAATAAAATGTAGCCCATGTGTCATTCCAGACTACAATCTATCCCTGTGCCAAATTTTATCCAGATCCGTTCAGCCGTTCTGGCGTGAAATACTAACATCCATCCATCAATCCATCCTCACAAACTTTCACATTTATAATATTAGTAGGATAATTCTGTCTGTCTATTTTTTGTTTGATACGTTTTCACGCCTAAATTGCTGAACCATTGTTGATGAATTTCGATATGGCGATAGAATTAAACCGCGTGGGCTAGAACTAGTAAGATTACGAGCAAATATAGCTTAAGGGCAAGCAAAGGTCAAATAGAGGATTTCAAAGTTGTTGGCAAGGGATTATTACACTGGAAAAAGTTACATCGTTAATTTCAGGTAAGTAACACTTGATTAAAGTGTTTTTAGAGGAGTGACCGAGTGCGGCTTTCAAAGTTGAACTAGCAGAAGCAATTAACTTGCGCTCAGAGGACGAGCAACGTTTTAATTGTAATCAAAACATCACAAAATAGTTACAACAACCCTAACATCTCGTTGCGCAACTCTACCTACATCAAATTACGACAACCCTAATTTTGCAAACACTCAAATTTATGGGTGGACGCATTTTTTGTAATAACATACCATCACGCCTACATTCCCCGAAGGGTTAGGCAGAGGCGTACTAATATACAACAGCAGTTCGGTATGCTTAGGCCCCACATAATAGGGAGCGAGCCTATTGCTATTAATCCTGAGAATTTCATAGAAAAACCCAATAACACGTTGCTTGCACTGGGAATCGAATACCTTACCTTACCGTAGCAGCCTAGACTAATTAGACAGTGAAGACTTTAAGCGGCGGTAGTCTAATGGCTGGGGCGTCGGATTTACGATCATGTGGTTGCCGGTTCGAAACCCACCCATTGCACTACTGACGTGAACCCACTCGTAACAAAAGCATTTAGCTTAGCACGAGGGGTTAACAAGACTACTAGTAATGTGC
This sequence comes from Acronicta leporina, assembly GCA_947256265.1. Classification (NCBI taxonomy): domain Eukaryota; kingdom Metazoa; phylum Arthropoda; class Insecta; order Lepidoptera; family Noctuidae; genus Acronicta; species Acronicta leporina. The sequence continues at coordinate 6,686,396 of OX366529.1, forward strand.
GACCTACATTGCTAGTAAGCTTTTTTAAAAAAAGACTAATATTATTTTTCTGAAATTCAGCCATGTGCGTTAGTATATCAGAATTTTACAGAAAGCGGCTACTTTCAGACTTTCAGAATCCAAATTCCGGGCAATACCAATATCCTAAGTTAAATTCAATAATCGCTGTTAGGCTTTTTGGGTTTCTGACTATCATGAACGATTGTCAAAGTTCTTAAGTCTACCAGGGCCAACAACTTTACCTGTTATCTAAAGCACCGCTGTCTCGATGTGTTAACAATGAACTATACCCAGCTTGCACTACAATAAATAAAAGGGATAATATCTAAGAACAAAATTAAATAAATATATTGAAAGGTTCCTTAATGGAATCCATCTCTTATAAACATTATCCCGGCTTCATAACTTACCTACCTATGATCAGAACTTATAAGACCGAAACTGATCTCAATTTAGCCAACAAAGTAACTAAACTAGAATCAATTCGAGTTAATGTTACCTAATATCATATTGCAGTATATACGGACAGAAATTGGGCCAACTTGGTCCGACCCACCTGCTCAGTAAATTCATTCGGGTAGGCAAATCCAGAAAACCACATATGGCTTGTGAAGTTTCCCGGCGTGAACCAATTAACCTCTAGAGGGAACGCCCCTTGGGTATTAAACAAAATTGACTCCAATATAATTTTACATTCGCTAGGTAGCCGAAAATGAGATTTAAGCTAGGATAGGCTGTCATAAAAGTAAACCCACAATCGGGCCTTGATACCTACGTATGAAAATTTAATGAGAAACTATGTACCTTCATATATTTTGTTAAGAGTGGCGTGTATTTTAATGGTATTTATAGAAAATTTACATTTATTATTCATAGAAAACAGGCGTTGGTCACTTTATACGACACAAGTTCTTTAGGACAATAATTCTAGAAAAAAAGAAAGTGAGGAAGCGGGAGACTTAAACGAAGTTTTATATAACAAGTACCAAAAGGAAAAAGTGGGAACCTAGTTATATTAAAGAGATCAAACAGAAGCCAGAGAACAGTGACTATAGCTCCACCGACAAAATTACAAAACAGTAGTCGTTCGCAAAGTAAAAAAATGTTAAATATATTTTTAAGGAATACGGTAATTGTAGTATTTATTAAGAATGCATTATAGGCCATCAGATGCTCTGGCTTCTCGCAATCATAATGGATTGATTAATAAAAGCCATTTTGAAGGAAAATAGGAAAAAATACAGACTTCTTCAAGGCGTGAGAAGTCTACCAACCCGCACTTAGCCAGCCTTACCGAAATAGTACCCCGCAACGCTGCAGCGCAAAATTCAATTACTCAGTCGCGGTATCAATTGTATACCAAAGAAAATTCCTCTCTATTTAAAGTATAGATTTCAAACATACAGAATCAGCCTTAGAAACTATACACAATATCCCTTCACGACCTAAATAATTTAAATACATATATACAATGTACACCCGTCTTAAGTTCAACCGCGAGTCACTGAATCTCCACTTACAATAGAGTTATTGGAATTGAAATAGTTATTGAAACTATTGCCAAGAAGATAAATAATATGCTTAGTTAGAGTAAGACAAATGCTATCAATTATAGTCGCTGAAAACGGAGCAACAATACTCCTAGATTCTTGTGTAACATAAATATACCATGACGCCTGTATTCCTCTAAGGGTTAGGCACAGGAGTATCAATATACACCGGTAGGTCACCGGTATGTTATGGTTCGATACACTAGGCAGACAATCCATTGGTGCGCCAATTGCTATTAACCGGGCATAAATCCAAACTCCTTTTCTGGCTTTTTTTATTAAAGCTACTACTGAGAATTTAATAGAAAAAGCCAGAAATACTTTGATTGACCTTCAAGTTCAAGTTCAAATGTTTTTATTTCAAATAACCTTTTACAAGCGTTTATAAAACGTTATGATTCTAGTTGCACGGTTCCAAAAGGTCGATCCTATGGAGAAGAATCTGGGAAGAAACTCCATGGACAGTCTTTTAAAATAAATTACAATCTTCACTGGTACAATATTGTGATAACAAGATATGTGGACGTTGCCTTCAACGTCCACACATCTGTCCAAGTTTGACCGAGGTCGACGTCGTGCTTAGGAATACCAGGTGAATGATGTAGTTATTCTTGTGTAAGCTTCTGACAAATCGACTGTTAAAATGTCATTTTACTAAAGATTTATTTAGATTCGACCGTTAGATTACTACTTGTCCCCCAGATTCTTTCATACAATGCCGTAATGGTTGAATTCGATATTAATGTTGTGTAACAATGTTATTTTAATTGCCAATACCAAAATATCAATTTTTGTTCCGCTAGGACATGTAGGTATTTATAGCCGAAAAATAAATTATTAAAAAAATTGACACCTGTCAAATGACACCTCAGTCGCGCTATTACTATGAACATAATTAACCAAAGGCGACACGTCTGGCGAAGTGGCTGAGCGATGGGCTCCCACTCCACGAGTTGTAGGTTCAATCCCCGTAGGTTTGGAAATAATAGGTATTTGTGGGACTGCAGTTATTTCAAGTCTGGATATTTGTATTTAAGGTCTTTGTAAACGCACCCTTATTTCCATATAAAATTCCTAGTGTGGGGCATTTTTTAAAGAAAAAATATCGATGTATTAATATCGTCGTCGGTTAGGACGAAAATACGACAAAATCACATTCAATGCAAGACGGCATTACTACCAACGACCGCGTTATATAATTTACTTATATTTGTAGATCTAGTTCAGTCGGTCGTTCAGTCACGCACGGGCTGCAATCACCCGGAAATCTATGAATTTGCCCTATTACCCCAACTTCGAATCCCGACCCGACTTCGTACGTTTGTGCCGAAATTACGGGCTACAAAACATCCAGATAGCATTTATTGACAACGTGATAACATGTTTTAATATATTCAACAACAAAAATGTTTTTTTATTACGTTGGCAACATTTTATTTTGACGTTTTTAGTGGCATCGTAAAATAGAACGTGGTATTCACAAATACGAGAACAATGCAATCCAATGTTTAATACGAATATCGACATATTTAATGTAAAATGTTTTCGTTTGATATATTTTGGTTTTTTGCATCACTTATAATTTATTTGGTCGTTTGTTTATTATTTATAATATGTTAATTCTGCACACAAGTCGGATAGTAGCTTCCATTCCAATTAAAACCAATGCCTGCCTGACTATGAGGTGTCATGCCACTGTGATATTATAATGACAATTAATAAATAATAATAATATTAGGTAAAAATAAGAAATTTCGTCTTTCTATTTGTTTGTAGCGTTTTCACTCCTTAACAGCTAGACCAAATTTGATAAAAATGACAAACAAATATAAAGGAAATAACTTAACATAAATTCAACAACATAATGAATATCGTAAATCAATAAATACTTATTATTACTATTTTCGTCTAAGTATATGACGCACAACAAATTATAAATGTTGGATATGAATTATTTGGCTATTGCAAAGATTACATAAGTACGGCCATTGGTAACACTGCCAGCTACTAAACCTTAAGGGCTACCAACATTATAAATTATGCAACCAATAAGGTACTGAAGATGTACTCAATGAAGATTGTAACTTATTTTATTTTAAAAGAGTGTCCATGGAGTTTCTTGCCGGATTCTTCTCCATAGGATCAACCTTTTGGAACCGTGCAACTAGAATCATAACCAACCAACGTTTCATAAACGCTTGTAAAAGCTTATTTGAAATAAAAAACATTTGATTTGACTAAAACCAACTAATAATATAGCAATATAATATAAACTATGTATATATCGCAATTTGTTTTTTAAAGCTTACTAGCAATGTGGGTCGCAGATTACTAGTATTCTTGTTAATTAACCCCTCGTGATAAGCTAAAATGCTTGTGTTACCAGTGGGTTCACGTTAGTAGTGCAATGGGTGGGTATCGAACCGGCAACCTCACGATCGCAAGTCCAACGCCCTAGCCATTACGCTACCGACGCTTCAGATTCATCACAATAAAAACATTATAAATTGTAATGTCATAACTTATTCAGTGGCGCTATCAACACAAAATCTACTCGAAATATTTGTTACTCAAATGAATTGTGAAAGCACCTTAATGCCACTTTATAGGCTTAATTTCAGACTTCAAAAAGTTTATCTACAAACTTTAACTTTTTAATACCAAGCTTAGAATATGAAAGTAGTAAAACAGCATAGATTTCAGCTGAAAATTCATTAATGTCTTTGTAAAATTGTATTAAAACTAATGCAGTGCAGTAAATATGAGATGTAAAGCCACTTTATGATGTCAAACTTGAATAATATAAAACTATTTTTGGTTAATGGACGCAAAAGTTTTAGACATGATCTAGGGTAGACTTATTTGAAACTATTTACGATTACTGAAGAACTGCCTCATTAGCCTAGAGGTTCTGAGCGCAACTGTTAAGCTAGAGGTTCTGGGTTTGATTCCAAGGTCGAGCAAAGTGTTATTGGATTTTTCTATAAAATTCTCAGTAGCAGCTCGGAGTTTGGAATTTGTGCCCGGTTAATGGCAGTATAGCGAGCTCCCATTACATGGGACCGAAACATACCGGCAAGCTGTGAGTGTAAATTAGTATCTACGCCTCTGCCTAACCCTTTAGGGAATACAGGCGTGATGGTATGTTATGTTATTTAGGATTAAAGAATTTTGCTACGCAGTGGTGTATCAAATTTTAGGTACCGTGTGGAGCCTATTGCTAACCTATAATCCGAACGGCAATGCTTCGTAAGTTGAGTTTATTGGAAACACGATAAAATGTTCGTTCATTAGATTGGAATACGTAAAGTAAAGAAATTCTGAACAAGCTTGAGCTGCTTGATACTAAGCGGCAACAGAAGCCTGTAGATACCAGGCAGCTCCAGTACTATTAATAGCACGTTGACATCTGGACGTCTCTGTTCAAAGGTTTGTTAAAACGAATGCATTTTATGCCTCATTATCCTAGTGGTCCTGACAGCGACTGCTAAACTAAAAGTGCTGGGTTCGATTCCCAGGTCGAGATAAGTGTTATTGGGTTCTTCTATGTAATTCCCAGTAGCGGCTTGGAGTTTGGAATTTCTACACGGTTAATGGCAATATGGCGAGCTCACATTACATGAGACCTAAACATACCGGCGAACTGTGGGTATACATTAGTACGCCTCTGTCTAACCCTTCGGGGAATATGAATATTTTGACGTGGGAGAGCCATACATCGGCACGAATGGGCCGGCTCGACCGGAGTGATACCACGGCCTCTCAGAAAACCGGTGTGAAACAACGCTTGCGTTGTGTTTCGCCGAGTGAATGAGGTTACCGGAGGCTCAAACCCTTTTAAAAGGCGGGCAACGCACTTGTGACTCCTCTGGTGTTGCGGGTGTCCATGGGCGGTGGTTATCGTTTACCATCAGGTGAACCGTCTGCTAGTGTCATATGTACCTTATCCCATAAAAAAAAATATAGGGGTGATGGTAAAACTAATGCAAAGTCATAAATATATGATGTGAAATCACTCCGAAGTATCAAATTTGAGGACTGTGAAGCTATTTTCCGTTAATAGTATACGCAAAAGTTTTAGACATGAACTACGTTCTAAAGTCCTTATGTTTATGAGCGAATAGGTCGCTTTCTGTGTAAAATACAGTATTTTCATGCCACCTGAGCCTCTAAAATTATGATTCGACTACGGTATACTGTATTTTCATAAACCTACAATATTGAAACCTCCTTGATGCGGTGTAATTGATAATGTATCGTACGTATTTCGATAATAGTCTAAGAGCCCGTTAACGCCAGACCTTCGTTATTTTATAAAAGCTGAATGTTTGCCAGCGCATGCTCCCAACACAGGTAAGAACGATGGACCAGAAGTTTGGGTTACCGTGGCTTTGGCAGGTAAACGGTACTAAAGGTGTGTAAATACTGATTTACTTTCGACAAATAATTAAGTGTGATTTTTTGGTATTATCTTCAGAATATTATTAAAAATCACGTCATTCATTGCCAGACACTTAACATTGTGGCAACCCCTTCCCAGACACTCTTAATGGTCATGAAATTATAATAATTATACTTCGTTATAGTATAAATGCTGCTTTTTATTATATGTTTTGTATTATAATGGGTAATAATTAGATTATGTTTCCTCACGAGCCAGATATTTCCCCCTTTCGTCTGGGGTTCACGGGCTCTTGCTCTATAATAGTTGTGTTGCGATTCTAAATCGATAATAATGTTGAGACTTGTTTCAATAAATTTATTGCTACCTCTTGTGTCTCATAGGTCTAGTAGTCGAAGGAGCGGCCGCTAAGCGTGAGGTCCTAAGTTCGAGTCCCAGGTCAAGCAATTGTTATAGTGTTTTGCTATGAAATTATAAGTTGGGAGTTTAATTTGTGTTGCATTTATGGTAATAGGCTTGCTTTTTAAAACGTGTTACCCAAAAGACACCTGTGGTCGTAAATACATCGTTTATTTATTTATTTATTTAAGGGACAAGAAAACAGTTACATGTTAAGGTTTAAGTAAAAACTATGAGTAAAAGTAACGAGTTGGTAAACATGTAACCCACACCATTGTCCACGGATTAGTATATGCAGAATAAGAAACGGAAGAGTTGTCGAGATAGTTCATCGCGTTAGTATTTCTTTGATTATTGTGATAAAGTTTTTATAGCTAGATATTTAAATTTTCTACTAGAGAGAGAGAAGATATCTATATCCATGAAGTGTGTGTTATAGGTTTCCACAAGCTGTCGAAGAGGCACTCGCGCCCCGGCGTTGGTCCTACAGGAATCCACATGGAACAACCGGGGCACGCGGACCGCCCGTCTTATAACATTTCGGGGTACTGTGTAGCGTAACTTGTTCGTGATTTCAATACAATCAAATCTATTGTTACACAGCCCATGGAGCATCATGGCTACCAGAAGTAAGCGTCGAGACTCTAAACTTAAACTTAACTTTCGTTACACTGACTAAGCCCTTGAAGCATACAAGCGTGATGGCATGATATGGTGTAAATAAAACTCAAAATTAAAAAAAATCCGAAAACCCTCGACGAATGTACTTAGTTGTAAAACATTTAAATAACATTTGCAAAACTATTCACTTGCGTACAAGAAAATACGTTGGGGCTGATATTCACATTTTAGTTTTGAATTTCAATTAAAATGTAGTAAAGAAATGCTATGTGTCTTGTAGAACTAATACAAACTATTACAAATTGAATAAATAAAATAACGATACAGACGATACAGAAATTTCTGTATCGTCTAGTTACTTCAAAGGCATATAAACCCTGCCTAATTATAATTTCTGTCACGATGTTTGAGAAATTAGATTTATTTACAAAGCAATCTTTAAAGGGGCTTAAAAATTAACGTTAAGGGCTTTAAAGCGTCAGAAATTACGTTTTGTTTTTAGATCTACAGAAATAGGCACGAAAATTTATTTTTAAAAGTCAGACTTCTTTCTCAAACTTGAGGCCTCTCTTCACACTCCATGGGCATATGGTATCACAAGGCTATCACCACTCTTTGTAAAGTACCACAATTAGTTAATGCTAAAAGTAAATTCACAATTGATGACGTCATAAGCTGCGCGATATCTTGTACGTCGGATTAGCAAACTGCTACTGTCGTAAACACTCGTTTGCACCGTGATTGATAAAGTTAGCGCTATGTAAACAAACAAGTACAATGATTTATGTCGCGCTCAGTCCAAACGCTTGTCGCGAAATTACAAAGTTTGTCGCGAAATTTCTAAAATTCTAAAGTGTGCCGGATCCCGTCGCGTTACCTACTGTTGTCTGTAACACAGGGGAGTTTTCGAGCCGGGCTTAACTTAGCTGCGCCTTAAATATAAATTTCACAAGTTCGCTTCACGAATGAAGTTACGGTGTTATGTCGTAGCTCAACAAGTTAGCGCGAAAATTTTAACTTTCGTATACTGGAAATAATGGCCTTGTAAGCAGTTATGAAGGGTTCACTTTAATAATGTGTAATATTAAAAACGTAAACTTTCTGAACTGTCGGTTTATAAAAATGTTTCCTTATTTCCATTAACAAATATTTTTACAATAATATACCGTTAAAAGTTCAAAGGCGAGCCAGCCTTTAAATTTCATCCATGGGTGGCGGTCTGCTTGTCCTATTAAAAAAAATGCATTACAACATCCATTTTTTTTATATAAAAAGCTTACTAGCAATGTGGGTTGCACCCCACCCCCAATGTTTGGTGGGGTTTTTCTATGAAATTTTCAATTGCAGCTTGGACTATGGATTTGTGGGCATAACATAACATACCATCAAGCCTGTATTCCCCGAAGGGATAGGCAGAGGTGTACTTACTTATGTACACCCATAGTTCGCTGGTATGTTTGGGTCCCGGAGGCGAGCCTATTGCCATTTGTGCCCAGTTAATAGCAATAGGCTCACCCCCTATCACATGGGACATAAATATGCAAACAGGAAGGGTTAGGCAGATGCGTACCAACTATTAAGTAGGGGAAGGGGGGCATGATGGGGACGCGAGGTAAGACGGGTCATGCGCACATACAAGAAACTAGACTCTTGCGAACAGAAAGCAATAAGCCAATAGGAAGCCATACTCGATCAACCGTCAGCGCGACAGAAACAGTGAGTGGTAGTGCACTCGTTTTTTGTTTACAAACGAAAATCACGTTGAGTGTCTCGTCGATCTAATTTTACGCAGTTAAAAACGTCTTTACTGTAAGGTTATTATGACTACCCAATTTATGTCTTTTCTCGTATATGGTTGTTAGTGTTGTTCACTTTGTTGTGGTATGGTTAGACAAAAGTTCAGTTAATATTTATTTTTTGAGAAATTATTTTTTTCTAAATCAGCCTTTGGGGTAAGACGGGGTATTGGGTTTTCTGAAATCATCCGAAGGTTGGGTAGGCTGCCAGCTTTGTGGACGTTGGGCTCACAATGGTTGTGCTGGTGTGGATGATGAAAACACCGAAGAAATTCATATTTGTATTTATTGTGATAATAATTAGCTTACCCCATCTTGCCCCATTTTCATTACCCCATCTTACCCCATGGTAAGGGGTAAGATGGTTTTTCGAAAGTTCCTATCAAATCATTTATTTTAAAAAAATGCTATAAGTTCATCTTCCAAAGACTATGCCAAATTGTAGTTAGATTAATAAGGCATTGTGCCATAAATAAATAAGCATAATAAACGCAATGATTATACTGTATTTTTGGTATTTTCTTAGATACCCCATCATGCCCCCCCTTCCCCTACGCATCTGCCAAAACCTTCCAGAAATACGTGGCAAGGCGTGATAGTATATTTCTGAAACGTCGGGTTATAAAAATGGTTCGACATTTACAAAATTATTTTTACAATAATATAATGTAACGAAGTAAATAAGTTTTACAATAAGTAGTAGCAACAAAGAAAAAATGAGCAAATATTGCCTAAACAAACATACCCCATATAATATTGTTGTAATCTATATCTCGATGCACACAATGTAAGTCAACAGGATATAGCAAATAGTTTCATTATGACATAAATGTATTATCATACGGTGTTTGCAGAGGTCTCCCGGGTGTCTCGGCGATCCGTCGAACATCCCTGCTATATTTCCCGGGTGTAATGCCGAACTTAGGAACAAAGCAACCCTTGTACCGTCTAATGCCGAACATGGGTTGGTGCGTCGCCAGCCGGTTTGAGGCTTTCAAGCCGTCACCGCTAGATACCCATCAACTAATTGTATGTCAAGTTAAATTTGAAAACGCTTTTGTATTGAATTGTCCATGTCCATTAAATGATTATAAAATTCTAAGATTCTATTTTAGAGTTTAAATTTGTTTAGAGATCATAAATAGATTACATTCCTTAGTATTACCGTACCTATACAGCAACTGCCTTATTAGCCTAGGGGTCCTAAGTAGACCGCTACGCTAGAGGTCCTGGGTTCGATTCCCAGGTCGTACAAAGTGTTAAGTATTGGGTAACAAAATACCAATTTGTAAATCCAACTATTCTACCTTAGCGTTGTCGCTTCCTAGTTTGTCTAACACTAATCGGTTTCAGTCTATTGTTGCATAGTTTTGCTATATCTTGAGTTCTATCCGCGTTGTAACACCGCTACAATGCGAAGTCAATACAACAGCCAAATTCACAACAGTGCTAAGTGAAATTTCTCTACCTGCAATATTGAATGCGGTTACCGAAATTAATTTAAAGTTATGTCTTATCGCAAGCATCGAAAGTTCGACAATAAACATTAAATATTATGAGGTTAGGTGCGTAGTACCTACTCGTAAGTGTATGAAGAGATGTATGTGGATGAAGCAAAAGAGGTATGCAAGACTCGTAGCAAGTAGCATTCTGTTTTTCTGCCTACCCCTATGAGAAAAGGACATGTTGTAAGCAATTAGACAAGGCTTAAATGTGTTCTCGCTGGATTATTTGAATTCTAATAACACGGAACTGAACTAAATGTCTAATGAGACATTGGCTAGGCTATAGGCTATAGGCTAATGAGCCTAGTTGTCTTGAGCGCGACAGCGACACTAAATGTCCCGGGCCTGATTCCGTAGTCGACCAAAGTGTTATTGGGTTTTTCTATGAAATTGTCAGTTATAGTTCGTGGTTTGATATTTGTGCCCGGTTAATGGTAATAGGCTCACCCCCAGTAGATGAGACCTAAACATACCGGCCCGACACCTACAGTTAGGTGTACTTTAGTAAGTATATCTCTGTCTAACCCTTAGGGGAATTCAGGCGTGATGGTATGTGTTAATGTATAGAAGTACAGTTGGAGTGCCAAGTTAACGAATCGGAACCGGACGCCATCGTGTTAAAGCCAGCCGGACACTTGTCCATTAATGCGTTCCTATACGTCGTAGACAAACCGCATTCCTGTTCATGTCCAAGTTAACACCTAATAGTTAGGCACCGGTGCGACCGCACGGAATTGACTCGCCCGACTCGCTGGACTCGAACGGACATCATTGCATTACGCACCTCTCTAGGACAGCTTGCCGTCGGCAAAATCCGTCTGGAATGTTAGAAATGTTGCGTATATCTCTTAGTAAACCTATCTACAAGCCAAGTCTGATTTTCAATTGTATCAGAATGATAGTCTTATCTAACTAAATGACTGATGAACTGACCGATTTAGAGGGCAAAAATAAATTCAACAGTTCTGAAGACTTTAATGATGATTTTGAAATAATAAAATAGTAGGACTTGAGCCCAGGCCAATTTATATTTCCAGTATAAGCTGACCCCACATTCCATAGGATTTTCGTACAATAAGAGTTCAGTAGAAACAGAAAATCTAAGCTCAATGTACACAAATGTATATTATTTTACAATTATTTATTTAGAAAGGCAGTGGTGGCGCTTGGCGTTTTATTTTAATTAGTGATTTTTCACGTAATGTTTGTCTACATTTGATTAGCCATAATATGTTTGTGCATCAATCTCATTGTATTTATCGCTTTCTTTCTGACTAGGAAATGAAAGAGACCTCGCAAGTTTCATGTTGCCGATGTCTACAATTGGTCTCGACCAGCCACTGTTATAAATGGAGGTTACAAATCCGAGCTATGGTTTGATCTGTCCATTTTAGCTGCACATTGAGTCATTACATAATTATGTACTAAGACAGACTACCTATTACCTAAATATATAGCGCCTTTTCAGGCGCAGCAAGGCTATGGGCTCTTAGGCTATTGGAATATATTGTATACTAATTATTAAATTATTGCTACATAGGTACAGGTAGGTACTTAATAATTATCTTAATCTCAATATCTAATACTTACGCACATAAACATTATTACTAATCTTCAAACTTCTACTGAATTAGGGGAGGCCTTTGGCCATCAGAGGGACAATAATAAGACTACTACATAAAACTTCAATGTAAAATAAACAATGTAAATGTAGTACTATAGAGTATGGTTTTCATATAATAATATATGACTGGTACGAATAATAAATTATCAAAAAAAACACAACTCCGTCCCCAATTAAAAAATATTTTACACAACACGGCACCACAATAATTGTTATTAAAATAGCGACAGCAGCGAAGAGGACTTAAACATAACTGATGACGTCACCGTTGGCTTAAAATCCCGCACTATAACAGAAACATACAGTGAGGTTTTATTATTCATGTACTAGCTGTCGCCTACGACTTCACTCACGTCCCAAAAGGATTTAGTTACTAGGCGATGTATCAAGATGTAACACACCAAAAAATGTTAGGCCTGTAACAATACAACTGTGAAAACCCACATCCAATTTCATTTAGTTCTTGAGCGATGTGCGTAAAAAAATATAGACGGACAAACATAAATTCTAAATATCAGTTAGCTTTAGGTTAATTGTTATAATCTTACCTAGATTTTGACAATTCAAAAGTACCTGTATCACTGGTCTAATTGAAATAAAATATTTGACTTTGACTTCCCATACAAACGTAATATCAACATAAATCGTAATTAAAAAAAATATATAGTCTTTTTATGGCTTAGGGGGCAAACGATCAGATGGATCGCTTGATGGTAGGTAAGCAATCACCACCACCCATGGACACCCGCAAGAAGTCACAAATGCGTCGCCGGCCTTTTAGAAGAGAGTAGGTACGCTAAAGATATTATCAGTCGTAAATGATCTAGCCTCTTTAGGTCATACTAATTATCTTCTTCCTTACATACGTGCTTTAGTATTGCATGAAACTGGCACAATAATCATTATCACAAAAAACCTGATCCCAATTAAAAACGCTTTACACAACGCGCCAACACAATTGTTGAAATTGCGCCGAAAATACCTACCGGAAAAAGGTACCGTCGGGTAAAAACGCCCGGCACTATTACAGCAGTAAGTGTTGCTCTAACCTAAAACTAGGCTCCGCTGCAATAACATCGCACGGTTTAGGGGAAAGGGAAATCGTTTAAGCCTCCACCCCAGTGTTATGCCACCTGAGTCTCACGGGTATTAGTTGCCCGGACGGTAATTTTCGGTGGTGCCAACTATTACCGTAACCTGGCCACGACAGCGTTGCTCGCTAATTTCGGCCTTTTTACTCTTTACTTGGCTGTATTGTAATCAGGTATACTCGTGTTTGTTGAGTGAAATATACTATATACTAGATTTGTAAAATTGAAGCTATTAGGTAAGCTTTCCTCAATGAAAACCTCATTACTATATTTTATAGAATAGAGAATAGATACATCTTAGTAACTTAAAATAAATTTAACATAAAGAAAAATTGTTACGTGCCTATTAGGGGGAGGCCTTTGCCCAAGAGTGGGACATAACAGGCTAATCATAATCATAATCTATTATTAAGTTTTCCGCACAGTAAGTTCGTTTTGTAGTTGCATATTTCTGACAAAAAAAGGTAAATTTTTAGTTTTCTTTTGATTGTATTCACTAATACAATAAAATCAATTCATAATAACTATTACAGATCCTAATTTTGTTAATAATTAATTTAATAAATGACACCACGTTTGGCGAAGCGGCTGTGCGATCGGCTTCTACAACACGTGTTGTAGGTTCGATCACCACACGGAGCAAATATTTATGATCTACAGGTCTGGGTGTCTGAGTACCTATGTGAGAATTTGTGCTTGTAAATGCACCCACGATGCAGGAGAAAATACTAGTGTGGGTCAACGTTTAAAAAAATATATAATAATTAAGATCTACATATTATATTAATTATTTGGACTTTATTAACCTTTAAATTAAGTTCAAAAGCTACCTTATTATTCTTATTCTTAATTCTAATTCTTATTATTCTAAGCGCCTATTTAATTATGCCTGAGTAGCTATTACTCAAAGAATACGCAATTTCTTTTCACACATAATTAATTATTCGATTATTGATTTTATATGTCTAGACATTGCTTGTAATCTAGTACCTAGCACTATAATCAAGAATAGATTAATGGTAGGTAAGTACTAGTTCTATCTCAGGACATCGTTTTTACATTTGTTTTATTGAAAATTAATCATACAGAATACAATTCTTTTGTCATAACCATTCTACACCAAATAAAAATACATTACCTAAATTCCATCACGCCTATATTCCATATGCATTGGGTAGGGACACTCCTGCTGAGCCTTCCGGCGCGCCGATTAGCTTTAAATGATCAATTATGATAAATTATATTTATTTCTGTAAATAGATCTTATAAAGACACTTTTGCAAGTCAATGTTTTACATTTTTTTATAACTATTTTTATAACTGCGCACAAATCCAAACACCAAACCATTACTGTGAATTTCATATGCTCAACCTGGGAATCAAACCGGGAACCTCGCACTGAGAAGCTGCGCTTGCGACTAATGAACGGAAACGCAGCACTTTTTACCCGACTACTGCAAAGGGTTATGTTTTAGCAATCTTTGTGATTATATATTTAAACCCACAATTTATCATTGACTCATATAAAACCTTGACAATGCAACAAAACCTTGAACATGACACTAATTAAGGTCAGGCCATAAGTTTGAGCCGCATTCCGTGCTGCGGGACAAATGGGTGTGGGTTCGTAAAAACCGTTTTGGAAAGAATGAGGGTATTAAGAAAAATCCTCTATTAGAGCAGGTGATAAACGACCAGGGTCTTTGCACTTACATGGCGATTACTTATAGACCTAACGAATACCCTAGAGAGTCTAACTAGGGTAACAATGTATTACCTAAGCAGCTCAGGTTAAGTGTTGATTATTTTTATTACCTCCTGGCGTAATTACGTAGACTGAATTTAAGACTGACCTCAAGATTATAAGCATGTTCTAAATAATATAGTTTTTAAGTTGTCATAGACTAATTTCTGTCATTTTACAGTTTCACATCAAATTGCATTAGAATAGAATAGAATACTTTTTATTTCAGACCGGAGTCCATAGGGTTAGTAACAATTTAACTTAAATTATAGTGTTAGTAAGTTACAGACACATAAAAATATACAATTAAATTTTGGCGTGGAGCCGCATCCACCTCCGCAACATCGGGGAATCCTACCGATCTACGAATAGGATTGAGAATACTGTAAGTTTGGCATTGTCACGATCGTTACGAGTATAAAAAATATTTATCGTTCATTTTAAAACTTGTCAAAGCTTAATTTCTGACATGACTACAGTTTCACATAAAATTTCACTGTCACGACCTTTAAAAAAAATATTTATTGTGTATTATTCTTTAATCATTGTCATTTTAGTAAGCTTCCAGTCTGCTTAAGTGCGGCTGAATATCAGTATTTTACACAAAGCGACTGCTAGCAGACCACCACAACAGAATTTCTGGGTAACTCTAATATTGATTAAAATTTATTAATTACCGTTCTCGTGGAGGCACGAAGAATTCTCAAGCTGTTAAGAATTATATGATTCCATAGAATCACTGCATAAAACGCAGCTAGTGTGGTCTGCGCAGTTACCATACCTATTATTTTTTTCATTTATTTATATATACTTTATTGTACACAAATAGACAGGACACAACAGTTTTACAAATATACAATGGGCGGCCAACAGAATTAAAAAATACCTATTGGTATTTTTTAATTCTCGTGTATTAAGGAGCCAGCCGTATGGTTATAGCTGTGGGAAATCTATACTCACAGCTGCTATTGAAACATCCAAACAAAAAAACAATAACACTTTGCTCAACCTGGGAATAGAATCAAGCACCTCACACTGAGCAGCTGTATTTGTAACCGCTAGACTAATGAGGCAGTTACACCAATAAGTTACCGACTTCGATACTAAGTAGCTAGCAAAGTGGACTTCTATTTACCAATCTTAACGTTTTCTACAAACTTACCACTAAAGTATACTAACTTCGGTATAGTGCAAACTGATGTAGAAAACGTTACTTTGTTCTAAACAATGCCAAACTATCATTCTTCATTTCTCTATAGTTAGTTAAACTTTCTAAGATGTTGGTAAACGATTCCCCATCCGTAAACACCGTGACATAGCAAGCAAGCTCGAACATGATAGAAACGCGTAATCTTTGCGGTCCCTACTCCGAAACTGTCGTTAATAAAACTCCCCTGTGAACTTATCTTCCCCT
This sequence comes from Acronicta leporina, assembly GCA_947256265.1. Taxonomy (NCBI): domain Eukaryota; kingdom Metazoa; phylum Arthropoda; class Insecta; order Lepidoptera; family Noctuidae; genus Acronicta; species Acronicta leporina. The sequence goes on from OX366529.1 coordinate 6,702,542, forward strand.
GGGGAAGATAAAATATCTTCTGTGCAAAAAAACAAACGCTTGTGTGGGGTAAATTTCAGCACAATCACGAGTTAAGCCAGGAGATGAGCCTGTACATACTGTAGACTAATGATGCAGGGTAGATAAAAAGTTTTTTTTTAATGTCTCAGTACTTGATAGTGTTTTTCGCATAAAACAGTTTTTATGTGAAATCAGTACATGTCGTTATGTTGCTATTGGGATATTAAAGTCGTTTGCTACGAGTATGTTAAGATTGGCGTAATGTAATGACATTTTAGAGATAAATAGCCCGAGATAGTTTCGATTCCCAGGTCGAACAAAGTGTTATTGGGTTTTCTATGCCATTCCCAGTTCCATGGAGTTTGGAATTTGTGCCCGGTTAATGACAATAGGCTCGCCCCCTATTACATGGGACCTAAACATACCGGCGAAATGTGGGTGTACATTAGTATGCCTCTTCCTAACCCTTCGAGGGATACCCACCACTAATCCAGGATCCGAGCTTCTACTGAAGATTTAATAGAAGAACCCAATAACACGTTGCTCGACCTGGGAATCAAACCCAGGACCTCTAGCTTAGTAGTCGCGCTTTACCACTAGACTAATGAGGCAGTCACGTTATGGATGTCATGTCTTATCATGTCCCATGTCAATCAATCTAAATATAAATGCTCCAATTAGTATCTAGGAGTAACAAAAGCAATTTATATACTTAACTAGGTATATAACGTACTAGCTTTTGCCCACAGCTTCTCTCATCAATATGACGGTTAGAAAAGGATCCCAAATAATTTAATAAAAGCCAACAATGATCATCTCTTCTTTGTATGGGCCTCTATACATCAGGGAGGTCAAGCTGTATCTCAAGATTCGTTTAATTAGAAGTTCACCAATTTTTAAATTGGAGAATGTACTTTCTAACAGTGATTACAAAATTAAAATCTATTCAGTAGTTTTTTCTCCACAGACAAAAATAAAAAAATAACATTTTTGGATTCGGAGACGTTTAAGTACCCTAACCCACTTGTTTTTTTTAAATATCTTCAATGTACCGACACAGCTTTTTTCAATTTTATAATAGTAGAGATTTAACTATATAATCTAAGTACCCACTATAACCTATAGGTACCTACGTCCTAGACATAATTAAGGTAGATCGTGGGCCTGGGACAGAATTTTATTGAACTGAGCGACCCTTGAATCTCATGGTAAACCATATTAAAGGTGGATTCGATTCTAATTAAGTGGCGTTATTAGGGTCTTATCTCAGGCTCATATGCCCCATGAATCAATTACTCTGTTGAGGCAGGGCGGCAATTTTAGCAGACTTAGGCCCGGCACCCATTGGCGGCGCGGCATGGCAAGGTATTTTTAGGCGAAGAAAAAAAATATAACTTAATAGTATGGTAATAAAGTTGATAGCATGTTGTTAAGCATACCGCGGTTTTGTTTTTGTACTTACAACCGTTATCATTGGAATTTCAACTTTATTTCCATACTGCTAAGTTATATTTTTATCTATCTTCTAAAAATACTTTGCTATGCCGTGCTGCCCGTGAGCGCCGGGCCTTAGGTTCAGCGCGCCACAACGTTACCAGAAACTGTACATTTTCCCCAAAGGATAATCAACTGTATTATTAGGAGATAAAAAAAACGATTGACGAAATTTGACAGTTGGCGACCGTACAAAATATTGTTGAACAGGGCATTATACGTGTTGAGTAGACGGACGAAGGCGGTGATCCGAGAAACATATCCCAGGGATTTGGTCGAGGAGAAAAAAGAGGGTGAAATTTAAGTAACTAATAAAAAAAAAGAAAAAAAATATTCAATATCATCAATAATATTGACGTGGGAGAGCCATGCTTCGGCACGAATGGGCCGGCTCGACCGTGATACCACGGCCTCACAGAAAACCGGCGTGAAACAACGCTTGCGTTGTGTTTCGCCGAGTGAGTTGAGGTTACCGGAGGCCCAAACCCTTTTAAAGGCGGGCAACGCACTTGCGACTCCTCTGGTGTTGCGGGTGTCCATGGGCGGTGGTTATCGCTTACCATCAGGTGATCCGTTTGCTCGTTTGCCTGTCCCTATTATAAAAAAAAATATATATATATTCACTCGGCTATAATATTTTGCGAGCTACTACAACAAAATCTTTTTTATAATATTACTACATACATAGCTTCTGCCTGCGACTTCGTCTACGTGGACTTCAGAGTTAGGTCCAATATTATGTGCATATATAATTGAATAGAGAGCTGACCGCCGATATTTACTAAATTTCTCATATTAGTACGATAACATACCATCACGCCTGTATTCCCCGAAGAGGCAGAGGCGTACTGATGTACACCCACAGTTCGCCGGTATGTTTAGGTCCCATGTAATAGGGGGCGAGCCTATTGCCATTAACTGGGCACAAATTCCTAACTCCGAGCTGCTACTGGAAATTTCATAGAAAAACCCAATAACACTTTGCTCGACCTGGGAATCGAACCCAGGACCTCTAGCAAAGCAGTCGCGCACAGGACCACTCAGCGTTGTACGATAAAAAATCACATAAATGTCACATAATTTATTTCAACACATTTCACATAAGTTATTCAACTTACCACCAAACGGCAACAACACGCATCAATACATATAGATATTCCATTCGACTGTGTTTACAATCGGTAAAATTTCGATTTCCTCAGCGAATGAACAAACAAGCGATTCCGTAGACATCAAGTTAACTGATGGTAATTTAACGCTTTTCTGTTTGTACTTGCGTAAACGTAAACACGATTCCACTGTGTTACCAAATAAAACCTTACATCGTGTTGACAAAGGTTTCATAATCGAACGATTTATTATGTAGTTTGCTTGATGTACAATGTAAACAATTCAAATAACTGCCTCATTAGCCTAGTGCAGGACCACTAGGCTGCTAGTGCGACCGCTACGCTAGAGGTCTTGGGTTCGATTCCCAGGTCGAGCCAAGTGTTATAGGGTTTTTCTATGAAATTCTCAGTAGCAGCTCGGAGTTTGGAATATGTGCCCGGTTAATGGCAATAGGCTCACCCCCGATTACATGGGACCTAAACATACCGGCGAACTGTGGGTGTACCTTAGTACACCTCTACCTAACCCTTAGGGGAATACAGGCGTGATGGTATGTTATGTTCTGTCATCATCAGCATTATCCTCCTGGCTCGAGAGAAATTTCGTCGAGAAAAATTATAGTAGTGTCTACAATAGTCTGAAACTTTCTTTTAAAAAGGGACTTCACAAACAAACAGTAATTGATAGATAAAAAGCACAACCAGACTCGAAACAAATATCGATGATAAATTTGCATACGGTAGAAATCGAACCCTGATAACCTTAACCGCTATAATTTAATTTTACTTTTTCCTGTAATTTTTTATGGTTTTTATTTCCATGTCCGTACCATGTGTGAGAGAATGAGGTATTAAGTACCTCGTACAATACTAAGCGGTCTTAACAAACAAGTGAAACTTAATATACTGTCAGCCATTGTATGCCGAGCTTTCATAATCGCTTCCGCATCACGCGGGAAAAAGGTACAGTCGCTGACAAAAGCGATTAACTTTCAAGATAAAATATCCAATTGCTATTACAAACACAATCATTACGTTTGTTTCTTTTTAATGATAATAGATAATAAACGCCCAATTTGAGAAATTGAGCCGAAAAAACTATAAGCGGTGAAGAGTGGAAGAAAGTTAGGGATGCCATTGCCCTGTAATGGGATAAACCGGACTGATAATAAAATAGGGCTGTTACAAATTCAAATGTCAAAATGCAATTGCCAGAACCAATGAGGTACCTAGTACCTAGTTGTATTTAGAAAGTTTTTTAGTTTTTTTTAGAAAGTTAATACTAAATATAATTCTAGTAATATAAAATTATTTTTATCATGCCCTAGAAAGACATACAACGACCTTATGAGCGATATTCTTCAATAAGGTCTGCTGCTTGTACTTGCAATCGACAGGCGTGTATGATAAGTTGTATGAACTTGGATGAAGCAAAAGAGTTATGTTTGGGTTTGGGCCTCTGGTAACCTCACTCACTCGGCGAAACACAACGTAGTGGTTTCACGCCGGTTTTCTGTGAGGCCATGGTATCACTCCTGTCGAGCCGGCCCATTCATGCCGAAGCATGGCTCTTCCGTGTATATTCGTTTAATAGACTTATCCCATAGAGTTGTTTTGAAGTTAGCTTTACATATTTTCGTCTTCCGTAAAACTCTTTACATAAAAATCGTATTATCAGAGTTAACTTCATAAACAAAGAGATGTAGGTACCTACTTTCGTGATGTACGGACAAGCTTTAAAGCAGTACAATTACAGTTTGTGTAACCGGCAGTACCTACTCCATGTTACAAAAGCTTGGAAAATATATTGCTTAATGCGTTGTTTGAGGGTGGTTATTTATATTCCCACAATGGAAAATAAATTTTGATGTGGACTGTACATACGGGTGGACAATTCCAAATTTAAATTCTTTTACTTACGAGTTACGAATAATTTAGTAAGCGCATAAGTACATAACTGCATAAATATTTGGGGAATAAAAATGATGGTTTGAATTTTAATTTAGGGCGCTTGCTCACTAAATATAATTAAACCTTAACGTAACTTAAATGAGACAGACGAGCTGGAATCCTTGCCTGCTAAGCTTGTACATACTCGTAGGTAGCATTCTATTTTTTTTTTGTCAAAACGTATACGTAAAGCATTAGAACTAGGTAATTATAGAACATTTCTGAGTTTCCAAGAATGACACATATGCTTAGGTTAGCTTTTATTTCTCTTGTTCTCTTCTCTCTTCATTAGACTTCAAACTGTTTCAAAGTTAAAAAAACTTTTTGTTTTACTAATGAAAACCCTAATTTCCATCTAGTTAGGTTTTTATAATTCAATTCCTATAAACGACCGCAGGATAAATTTTATACCTCTACAATATTACGATTTTTCTGTTTATATTAGAATTTGTTTTTATTATTAGATATAACCCGACCCTCTGTCGTTTTTTCCAAACGGACGACCGACCCAAAATTAATTGGGGGAAAAGAAGAAAAAATTATAATGGAATTTTTATATTACCTACCCACCTGCAATATCAGAAATATTTAAAATTCCATCGGAATACGAATCCAATGTTTGAACGAGATCGGCATATTAAAATATATGTAAGAAAAAAATATTTACAAAATTATGTTAGTCGAAATCCATAAATGTATGTATAAATTATTAATCTAAATTGATACAAAACTTAGTCGGGTGAGAGTTTAAGGTTACTTTCAAAATATATTTTTGATTAAGTCGCAGATAAAAGTCTCACTGTTATCACTCAATCACTCACTGATTATTCACGAATCCTCAGGAACTATAAACACAATGAAAAGATGGGAAATATAAAGAAAGAGAAAAAGTTTTCATTTCCATCCCTAACAACACAAAAAAAACCAAAACTATATAAATTAGACCACAATATACAATTGTAGAGGTTGTACAAAGAATGGCAGCTGGCAACACAGCTAATTTCTTTTGAAGATTTTAACATGATCTGAACAAAAGAGCCAGAGTACCAACAAAGATGCCACTTAATTTTAGCAAACATAATATCCATGAGTTTGGGTAAAACGACATCAACTCAAGTGCTTCACACCTACATTTAATCTGAGAAAACGCTTAACATACTTTAAAAATTAATGTATTTACATTAACACTATCCAGAGATTACATATGCTATGTATTATGTAGTAAAAGTAGAGTCGTTAAGTGGTCCTCACCTGCGTCGCCGGCGACTTAAGCGGGTCGTAAGAGCCCTTATAAAGGGCGTCGTGATGACAGCCCAACTCAATATAAGGCTCACACCTGCGCCCATTACATGTCGCGATGGAAATCACGTTCTTGCGATGGAAAGAGTGATAAGGGGAACGCATAACGTTGTGCCTCTGTTATGATTATTTGTTAAAGATCGCTTATGAAATATTGTGACGTCAAACGTGTAATACGATATGTAACTAACAATGTTCATAGAAAGGCTAGTAGCCCGCAATAGGCCCGTGTAGTGGACTACAGCCTACTCCGTCGCATTTTGAGAGGAGACCCAGTATTGGGACTATATAATGGGTTGATTCTAATATTGTTAAGATTACAGGACAATGATTTAGACATTTGAAAGCTGAAGAGTTTGTTTGTTTGTTTGCTTGAACGCGCTAATCTCAGGAACTACTACTCCGATTTGTAAAATTATTTCAGTGTTAGATAGCCCATTTATTGGGGAAGGCTATAGGCTATATATTATATCACTAGGACTATAAATCTATAACTTTGCGAGTCATCAGCTGATAGTTGGAGCTCTTTCTTCAAAGACTATTCCAGACATACGTACAATATAACCTTCGCTTCTCTTCTTAACTTCTACCATCCTGACTTCATAAAAGCATGACCGTTGAGTCTTTTTCAGTGTTTTTTTACCTGACAGATGTTCAGTTAGAAAATAAACTCAAACTATTTTTTTCTATTCTAATTAAACCACAGGTACTATTGCAATGTCAAAATTAGAAAGAGCCAGCAGCAGAATATAGATACTTCTTTAATTAGGTAATTGTTATTTAGTATTTTTCTTCTGTTTACAATGTTTATTCTACCAATAGAAGATTATGGTGTTTGATGTGTGCGATAAGACTAAATCAGCACCATTTCTTAACCTCGAGGCACGGTGTTTGTGGTCGCACTCTGACCGATCCGACCGACCGATGAGAATAGGTCGTAAAGTATATTTCATACCGCTAGGTGATTAGGGTTCCCCTATCCAGCAGAACAACTTTTACCGTGTCAGATAATATATGTATATTTTTTAATTTTATCCGATACTGCAAATAGTGAAGCTCTCTTATACGTCGCCCTGCTCCACCTAACAAGCTTACAGTTTTATATTATTATCTACTGACAGTCTTGGTTAAGCGGCGACGAGTAAGCGCGATACTTGAGAGGCTTCGCGAAGGAAACAACCTTATTAAAAGGCTACATACGGCGACCGGGCTCGTAAACATTTAATCAACAATATGACGCCGTACCATTGATGTTTAGCATTTTCGTACGAGAGCTAACAAACACGTCAGAGAAGCACGTGACTTATTCTTATGGTGATCTTTGATCATACAATTTTCGAGTAATATGTGGCCATCTGAATGACGTTAAATTAGGTAATAACAAACCTGATGAGGCGGAAAAATGAAAAATGCATGTTGTCGATTTCATATTATTTTCCAAATCTTGGATTTCCCCGTAGTATAATGTGTAATTATGGTGTATAATTAAGCATTAAGGGCCACTTGCACTAACTTCTTAAATGTGTTTAAATTGTATCTAAACACGTAATTATGACGACCTCTGTGGTTTAGTGGTTCGAGTACCGGACTGCTGACCATGAGGTCGTGGGTTCAATTCCCACAGGACACAAAAATTTATGTGATGAATATAAGTGTTTGTGTTCGTCTGGGTGTTTCTTATGTATTATAAGTATGTATTAACAAAAAAAAAGTATATAAGTATTATATCCATTGTCTAGTACCCATAAGTACAAGCTCTGCTTAGTTTGGGACTAGATGGTGCTGTGTAAAAATGTCCCAAAATATTTATTTATTTATTTAATTTCTATGAAAAATTGTGTTTAAATACAATTTAAACATATTTAAGAAGTTGGTGCAAGTGGCCCTAAGTGTTCGTGTACGTGTGCAAGTGTAGGCAAATGATATAAAATAGAAAATCGTGACTTTTGTGTTCACTCCTAAGCTCCATCAGCTTCAGCAGCATCAGCTCAAGCAGCCTTATTAAAGTTTCCACCGTTTTAAAAACTTGACACTGGCGAACACAAAAGTGTGGCGCCATAATACATTCCCATGATGGGAACTATTATTAATAGAAACTGACAAACACACAGATAGTGTGGCACAATATAAAAAAACTAACCTGATCAACCGTTCCGCAAAGTTAAGCTTCTCTTGCCTCGATACGTAGATGGGTGACCATTCTTAACCGAGACCCCTCTGTGCTTTTGAAGAGCAATTAAAACTGTCAGTCGCAGTTGTCATTCACGACCACATTATGACAATCGTTTGTGGTAGTCATAAACACAAAAAGTTTGATTACCAGTTTATCCACAGGACATCAGCAGCGTCATTTTGTGTCATGGCCCGGGTCAAGGATGATATTTTTTTATTTTATGAAGGATGCTTTAGGCCTGTTCCTCTTGTGTGCTCTCTAAAGGAAAAGTCGGAACTGGATATCAGTATTGCCACTATTGAAATTGTGTTGCAGTGATCCGATGGCCAATGGTCTGATTTCGTGTCTGACGCTTCGGGTAAAATATTGATAATAGATGTTGTCCTGTCATCTTAACTATGAATATTGAATTCGACTTGATATAAATAATAAAAAAAAATCTAGTGTTCTTTTTTAGTTTTTCTTTCTTATAAACCTTGTCTTTACAATAACAAATTTAAAAAAAATATTAGCGAAATTGGTCCAGCCGTTCACGCGTGATGCTGTAACGAAGTGAAATATGGATTATTTTTGTATATAATAATAATTATATAAATAGGATAATAATCTAATAAACAGCTATCATTCAAGAATAATAAAACCACCCTTTGTATCAAAATATGACTAATAAAACTCCTACTTTGTCTTCGTATTTGATGTACGATAAAAGAATATACCATCTCTCTACAAAATTTGTTATCTAAAAATGTGTTTACAAAAAGTCGAATCTTTATATATATTACTAGCTTCTGCCCGCGGCTTCGCTCACATGAAGCTATATCAGGAATAAAAATGGACCAACCAACATTGATGATCTCCTTTTTGTGATGTTTATGAAAAATGCAAAAAAATCACAAAAAGATAGTTAATAGGTATGGTAGCATCGTACGACATAGAACTAACCGTAAGATAAGTCATGTCGGTTGAGAGGCAAAGTAACTTGCCTTTCAATAGATGTTACTGACGTCACCTTTAAGACGTAAGTTCAGAATGTGAAGGCAGGTGGGACTTGCGGTGGCTTAGAGGTCATAGCATCTGGCGTACCTAGCCAGAAGACGCAGGTTCGAATCCTGCCTGCGAGTCGATTTTTTCCTTCACTAAAATAACTTTATAATCTTAGCATGAAAAATGCAAAAAAAATCACAAAAAGATAACAAGGAATACTGAATAAATGACTCGGTTTGCTTAAATTTTTTAGTCAAAACTGTTAAGTTTTAAATGCCTTCATATTATTACCGTTTTGTATTTTTTATTCAACCATAAACATACTCAGGACCCATGTATTTGCAATTGTGAGAGTAGATGGTTGACTTTTATACGGCAAAGGCGTGTATCATTGAACGAATATGCGTGAATTATCTTAAATTTAAACGTAGGCTAAGGTGAAGGTACTTTTGTACAGTCACCATCAAAGTCAAAGTCAAAATGTTTTATTTCAATTAGACTATTAAAATAGGTGCTTTTGAAAAGCAACACAATCTACAGTTAATTATTTGGGGGTCAAATGATTTTGCACCAGAGGCCATATTCAGCAGTGGATAGTGAAATAAATAATTTAATTCACATAATATCCATATTTTTTTTGTGGCAAACGAACAGATGGATCACCTGATGGTAAGCGATAACCACCGCCCATTCGACACCCGCAACACCAGAGGAGTTACAAGTGCGTTGCCCGCCTTTTAAAAGGGTTTGAGCCTCCGGTAAATAAAATAATGCCTGAAAATATATTTTTGTTCTCATGACAATCCAAGACGGCTTCTCAGAAATAATTTTGAGTTAGAAGCCATAAAACCGCAATACAATATAATTAAGTCTAATTAAGGAGGCTAAGTAAAGACATACTGACGACAAGTGGCTTAAGAGGATACTTAATACGGAACATGTTGTACCACTTTATTAAAAAACATGACATACCCTCAGGGGGCTCGTGGCTAAGTAATAACTAAGCTGATCAACCTGATCTGCAAGGTTAGGCGGCACTCGCTGCGGTCAGTGTGTAGATGGGTGGCCATTTAAGAAATGGCCACCCATCTACACGCACTACACGTCATGACCCCTCCGTAGGTACCCCGGAGAGCACGTAAAGCCGTCGGTCCGCCCTTACGCGCAAAAGTCGAAACAAACACCAAGGTACTTTAGGCGACAGACTTCGACGTAAGGGTGGTCGGCAGCCAATAAGACCCGAAGAGGTCATACCACCGAGCTAGTCAAATATTTTCTCGCTTCATACATATTACGACCTCTGTGGTTTAGTGGTTCGAGTACCGGACTGCTGACCATGAGGTCGTGGGTTCGATTCCCGCAGGACACAAAAATTAATGTGATGAATATAAGTGTTTGTGTTCGTCTGGGTGTTTCTTATGTATTATAAGTATGTATTTACAAAAAAAAAAAAGTATCTAAGTATTATATCCATTGTCTAGTACCCATAGTACAAGCTCTGCTTAGTTTGGGACTAGATGGTGCTGTGTAAAAATGTCCCAGAATATTTATTTATTTTATTTATTATACTGTTCTCGAAATTTCCAACAATAAATTTCTTATTTTAATCTTAAGCTATCTAATTCAGTCAAGCATTGTCGAGAGGCTTCATTGTCGCACAGTATTTTACTGTCTAGACCTATCGAAAGCCAAATAAACTAAAGAAGAAATACTGTACTTTTTGCGTAACACTGTAATCGGGTAAAATGTTCACCGTCCGTAAAGAAGTCCAATAAATTGAAGAGAATATCGAGAAATACAGCGGCAACGTCGACGATCTGCTAGTTAGGCATCCATAAAACGGGGACCGCCAGTCAAATAAGTAAATATTTTTCAAAAGTAAAGCCTCAGGAGTCACGAGAAATAGTTTTATTGATGTCTTCGCGAGAGGAATTTACTTTTCATTACGGTTGAAGTTTGTTCGCAAACACTCGAAGTCGTCGGTTAACGCAAAAAATACGGAGCTAGTTACGTGTGTGCTTGTGTTACGTAGCGCTTGAGTTGATAAACATGAGTGACTGAGGAGCTCGCGTGGGCCAACATGCTGTACAACAGATATTGAGCGTTAAGTTGTTGGAAATAAACTAACCATTTACCGTCTTAATTACTGTAATTGTAGTGTTGGGGTATTTGGTTCGCTTTGAGTACAACGATAAGTTATTGACTTCTAAAGTATTTTTTCCATATAGATTATGGAAACTTATTCCTGCAAATATATATCACAATATATATTTGCAAATATATATCCTAGATTGCGAATCGTATTCAAAGTATCAAATTGTATGCAATGAGGGAACACGCAGTGTGGGGTTATGCCACGCGATGGACGGGCTACCTAGTGAAGGTCGCTGGGAGTCGTTGGATGCATGCGGCATACAACCGGTCCTTTTGGAAGTCTTTGGGAGAGGCCTTTGTTCAGCAGTGGACTTTTTTTGGCTGACTTAATGTCGCACTGTGCGATGCTAAGCATTTTCTAAAATTCAGAACTAAATTAAATTTTTCTCTTTCAAATTTTTATTTATTAAGAACCGTAACCCTGTAGAGTTCCAGACTGTTCCAGATGCTCAAACAATTATTTTTCTATTTTAACTGCACATTATTTCTGGACAGTTTATTTTAGATATGTTGTCGTGAACCAAATCCATACAATAAATGTTGGTCCTAAAAAAAGAAACCTTAATTTTGTGAAGTAGATACATTTACGAAATATCTCCGCGCAAATTGCCTTATGGCTAATGGCAACGCTATATCACGAGTCCTGAAGGCGAAATAAAATTATACAGGTTTTTATAGCGTTTGGAGGCTGTCGCCCCGGGGGTGTTAAAAAGGCGCTTTACGGCGGAGCTCCCACCAACACACGCACTAAGTCCGCTTCTGTCCTGGTCCACTACATATAAATTGATTTGTGATGCGAATTTGTAATATTTTATGGAGATAATAAACTAAAGAAATAAACCCTCGACGTTCCCCACGGCAGTGTATCTCAAGATTTACGTTGACTGTTTTGAATTACATACTTATTATAGTACTTAGACTTGCGCTATTTCAGTTAATTTTTTCATCGGGATGTGAAATTTGACGCACGCACGAGGTTTAAAAAAACGTTGCGTGAAAAGGTTGGAGGTAATCATACCGCTTTGCTCTTTGTATCAAAAATTATAGCGTACCATTTAAATAAAGTATAAAATAGAGCACGGTGGCTATCGACTGTCGACCTAAAGAAACCACCATCGTGAAAACAGGGTATTTAAATAATTAAAAATAACTTGTGATACATTGTTGAAAAACCTCGAAATAAAAATTATATTTATTTTTTATGTTTATATTCACGTAAGTATCTAAAGTCGTCCATTTAGATTTTTGATATCGGTTAAAGTTGACACAATGTAAATAAAGTATTAATAATTCACCGACCGAAATCAGGATGGCAAACAGTCGGCTATCCTTTAAATACAACCTACGTAAATTTGCAGATTCATCATCTTCATTATGACCTGTCTGATACCTATATAAATTTATGTATATATATTTAGATATATAGGATATAAATTATTAGTATTTATTGTATATACGTCATCTATGGTGTAAATTTATATTTTTTTTTATGTATACTTAAGTATAGTCATTCAGTATCTCTCTATTTTCTAGTACATCTACTGTTTTTATTATTTTATCTCTGCATCACCCTAAGGTTGTCTGGCAGAAAATGCCTAATGGCATTAAAACCGCATTTGTACCAACGGTAGCTAAAGTATTATAAATAAAATAAATAAATAATTATCATGCGCTTAAACGGTTAAGTAAAACATCGTGAGGCCTGCACATCTGAGAGATTTTCTCGATGGCGTGTGAAGTCTGTCAACCCGCATTAGGCTAGCGTGGTGGACTACAGCCTAATCCCTCTCATTGTTACAGTAGACCCGTGCCCGGCAGTGGGACATAATTATAATGCCCAGCAGTGGGACAAATAATGGTTTGATTATGCTATGCTAAAGGCTTTTTACATCTTAAAGGCGAAGTGGTAGCTTAGGTAAAGTATTAATAAAAACCTTTTTTGTAAACTAATGCAAAATATTTTTCACGCTGAGTATGAAACTCGAAAAATATACGAACTTGTCATGTGTACGTTGAACTTAGAGTAGAACTTTTTAAATAAATCATTTTTATTAGACCCTTACGGCAACTCGCGATAAAATGGCCAGGCCTCAAGAGTGTACTGTCCTATTAAGAGCTAAGGAAGAAGCCATTCTTATTAAACTTACCGGTGACTAAGCTACAAATGGATAATAAGATCAGAATTTCGTTCGTTATTCTATGTCTGGACTTTAAAAGAGACCATGATTCTCTGAGTTTGTTTCGGTGTTTATTCTCAGAGGTAAAAAAACCAAACCAGTGACTTGTGTCTCTAAAGATCTACTTACAAAAATAAATATCGTTTCATTTTATCATTTCATTTCAATTTAGTAACCGAAATTGCTACCACTGGACCAATTAATAAAATGAATAATTTAATAAAACGAACAAAATGAAACATGCTTGTCTTATACAATTTACACTAATATTATAAAGATGAAATATTAGATTGTTCCAAATGGATAAAATCAAAATCCCCTCAGCTCAATATCTTTTTTTTTACCTATGGTAAGCTCGAAATTGATAAAATCAAAATCTACACAGCCGGGTTTTTTTATTTTAATTTTTTTTTTTAAAAAAAAGCTTACTAGCAATGTGGATCGCACATTACTAGTATTCTTGTTAACCCCTCGTGCTAAGCTAAATGCTTGTGTTACGAGTGGGTTCACGTCGGTAGTGCAATGGGTGGGTTTCGAACCGGCAACCACATGATCACAAGTCCGATGCCCTAGCCATTAGGCTCCGCCGCTTCAACCTTGAGTAAGCTACATTCTATTGTTAATCGAGTTAAATACATATCAAGAGTAAAACCGCGGGAAACAACTAGTAACTTTTACTCGCATCCCAAAAGGCTTATTGAAACAAACCTAGTAGAACACCTATTCCTAGACCCTCTAAGCAAGTGGCATGAAAGCTAATAGAATAGAATTCTCAATATATGCATATGACATAAGCTTTCGACAAATCAAGCGCGCACAAATGTCATCTCCATATATTTTGTTTCTATTAGTTTGTATATTCAAACTTCAGATTGCCACTTGTCTACAGGTGGAGAAAAGTGTTGTTAGATTTTTCTATGAAATTTTTTGTGTGCCCGGTCAATGGCAATAGGCTCACCCCCTGTTCCTACATAAGTATACCTCTGCCTTACCCTTCAGGGAAAACAGGCGTGATGATATGTATAAATAAGTAATTTTACATAACCCAAGAAGAGTATAATGTTTTGGCAACAAAATCAAATTTCACCCAACAGATTAAAAAGGTTAGAATAATTGCAAAATCAAATATTAATATTACAATAAAAGGACAAATACCCAGACATTATTTTTAAAGAAAAAACCCTCTGCAATAAAGGACAATAGGAGAAAATGACCACAAATTCTCGTCACAAACTAGAGTGGATACAGTGTGGTTATAATAAAAAAAATCCCTTTAGACAATTTTCCATTATCTGGGCGTCCATTGTTAGTACCCAGTGGTCAGCATTTTATGGGTGGTCGCTGCGTCGTCGTAACTTCTTATTAAACCGCTAGGGACGCACCGACTTGCCTCTAATTGATTTAGAGACCACGGTCATGACACTACGGTTTTCTTTGTTTACTTTACACTACCAAAAGGTTTACTTTAAGTTTGAAACTTGACGTAATGTAAATTGACGTCTAGTCGGCTGTTACAGGTTAGAAAGTCACACAAGAGAATCTAATTTATAGCTCCTGAGATTTAAGGAGAGATTTACCGAAGCATTCTCCGAAGGGCACGGCAAAGGTGAACCTCTTCTTCGCTTGTAATATTTGAATTTCATGTAATAGGGTAGTTATTTCCAGTAACCGAGCACAAATCTAAACTCCAAGGTACAACAAGGTACGCAGATAATTTCATAAAAAATCCCAATAGCACATTGCTCGGCCTAGGGTTAGAGTAAGTAGTATACAAATTGTAATTGTTGATATATATACCAGTATGTCTGTTATTTCAGCATAATAAAACACCGGTCAATTACTCTATTCCAATAAACAATTTGACTTTGACTTTGACTTTGAACTATATACGTATTCTATTTTTAGAATACGTATATAATTCCTACTAAAGTAAATTATTTTTTTACTTTTCTTCATTGAAATATTTCATTTGATTATCAAAAGCAATTCAGCATGTTACTGTATAATTTTACAACCAACCAACATTCTGTATACGCACGTAACAATCGAATAAAGTGAAAATAAAGCAATTAAAATGTAATGTCGTTCAACACGCCACAACACTATACGTTTTAATATTTTGCAGAATTTTAAGTAGTATATTAAAAAAACTAACTTTACGTTCTCCACGTCACAAGTTAAGTCAACTTTACTTCAAGAACTAGTTTTATTAAAGCTTTTAAGACGTCCCCAAGCTTTACTAATTGATTTAACAGCAACGACGCAAAGAATTTTAGGCCAGCTAAACACGCGACTCTCGTCATTAAATTACAAGAATTAGTGACGTGAACAGCCGACCCTTACGCTCATGCATAAAGGTTAGCCCAATAAATAAACGCCGAAAAACTTAAGGTGAGTTAATTTGATAAAAAGAGTTTACCACGGCAACAAAAGGCATTTAAACGCAAAGGAAGCAGAAAACGACGGAAGAAAAATGAATGATTACAGCAAAAAGGGCCATCAAAACGAATGATAAACGAGCTTAATCCGAGCCCCATCCTTGTTTTATTACCACTGGACGATTGTAAAAACGTATTAGTGGGCGGCGCCGCAGAGCTGTGGGTCCCAGCGACGATCTATGACACTTTAGTTGACCTTTTTATATCCAATAGACGACGTTGGCGGTAATTTATTGATCCTTTATCACCCTTAAATACAATCAATTGTCATTAGTTGACAATAAAATTAGCTGTCGGATTAAATTAGCCTGTCTTTTATTTTTATAAACATAAAGGATACAGTTGTTATACGAGAAATATATTATTTTATTTGAATTACTGTACAACATTGTAAACCAGAAATGTTCCTTTGATTTAAAACCGGTATAAACGTAATATAATTATATTCTTAGTAATATAATAATTATTGTGGTCAAGAGCCTACAAAGTTTAACAATGCATACAATAGGTACTAGATATTCAAAGATTTATAGAAAAAATGTAATTTTTAGGTACACAACCTTATCGGTTAATTAAAAGCGCATATACCGTCTCCGTTCCGTCGTGGGTAAAAATAGTTTGCACTTACACAAGACACCTTATCTTGTGTAAGTATTATTCCACCAAAACATTTTGTTGCCAATGTTGCTACAATACTTACAAAATTACCAACTGAAGTAATTCAAGGATTTCAGTATAATTTTCAGTGGATTTAAGGACTGTCAATGAAACGGTCAATTAAATTCACTTATTGGTTTAATTTGTACAAAGGAGTCAGACGCCATCTTTATTTTTCTTTTTTTCGAAACGTAAAATTACATTGTCAGAGGTCAGCGCATGCGAAGTTTTTTAGAATATTGGTATCTAGAATATTTCATTTGTTATCTGCACTTAAATTATCAAACTTGTACATTAATAAAGAATTTATATTGACGTAATATAGAGCACCAATATTTAAAATAATATAGGAATAGCCATTGTGCATTCTGAAAGACCGAATGATAGGTATTTGAAATATTTTTTTATATTGGCAAAACTGATCTTTTTTATGAATGTATATTATATGTTTAATAGAATGTATAGTATATTTCATACCATCATACCATCACGCCTGTATTCCCCGAAGGGTTAGGCAGAGGCGTACTAATGTACACCCACAGTTCGCCGGTATGTTTAGGTCCCATGTAATAGGGGGCGAGCCTATTGCCATTAACCGGGCACAAATTCCTAACTCTGAGCTGCTACCGGGAATTTGATAGAAAAACCCAATAACACTTTGCTCGTCCTGGGAATCGAACCCAGGACCTCTAGCGTAGCAGTCGCGCTCAGGACCACTTAGCTAATGAGGCAGTTGATGAAGATGTATAGTATATGATTGTATGTAATATACATTTATTTTTAAACCATATTTCACCCAATAATCCATAGTACCTATACATTTATTTTTGCATTTGTTAGGTTTATAGATTTTTATTTATTCATATAAATCGTTTTGATAATTAGAAGCATGATCATTGTGATGCGTAGATAAATATATAATTCAACGAGCATAACTCGTTTATTTTCTGTCCTTTTTCAATAATAATTGTAAGAAGGAGATAGTGTTATAACAATTAATAGATCAAAATAATATTAAATTGATATCTACAATAATTTTAAAATATAAAAATAGAGCGACATAAAACATATTCAGTGTCATAAATTTCTTTTTTGTGTATTTCAACAGATTTCAACTAACATGGCGGACTATAAATGTACAGCCAATCCTGGGATTGTGTTATAGCTTGAATGTCACAATATTATGTTGAATGATGGGAACAATTACTCCTTGGACTTGACACCCGCAAAAACACAAAAAGTGTGGCGCCAAAATAAAATAAGAAAAAAAAGATGCGTGTCTTTTTTCTTAAAATAAGTGAAATTATGGAAATTCATTTCATTTAAGAAAAAAGAAATTAATTACCATTTATTATTGTCTTAATAATATAAATAAAAATATGGCTACAAAAATAATTGTAAAGGCTGTTAACTATTTTATTGCAATGAAGATTCTTAAAATGAAATATGCGTAAACGTAGGCGGAACGATAAAATCGTCCGAGTTAAAATATTGTTCTCGGAAGCCATAAAGAAAATTTTATTTAATGAAGATAAGATTTCTGGAAATAAGTCGGAGTTTCTTGGTTGTTGAATTAAATCTTATTAATTTTGAGTAAACCCAAATTGTTACTTAGTAAATGAGACGTTTTATAACTTTGGGTAATTAGAAAATGTTTGAGACAATTAAAGTATTGCTGTATTTACTGCCCACAACATTTTCATAAACCCACAAAGGACATTGGAAGCCATTTTAAAATAAACTGTTGTGAAATGAAAGCACCTAAATCATGGGGCACACTTCTGTCCACATGCCACGGGCGTACGGACGCGTAACTGCGTGTTCGCCCGATCATAAAACATTCCGGGCCAATCTGACGGCCGGCCCGGTTGCTCCGAAATATTGTCCGGGTTATATATCGGCCCCTAACTCCGTGATTTCATTGTTTGTAAATATTTTTATATCTTGTATGAATTGTTCGTTTATTTTTGAGTTGGATAATGTTGCTAGTATAATTAGTGGGGAAAGTTGCGGGTAATTAATGGCACGTTTGGCGTAGCTTCTGAGCGATCGGCTTCTATGCCACGGGTTGTTCGTTCGAAACTCGCGCAGAACAAATTTTTTTTCTATAACGTACAGACTTTGGGTCAGGGAACATGAGAAAATTCTAGTGTTAGGCACAGATGTAGATACTCCCACGGTTCAACGATATGCTTAGCTGCTACTGGGAACTTCATAGAATAACCCTAATAACAGTTTTCCCGGCCTTGGTAACGAACGCAGGACCTCTAGCGTAGCACGTATGAGTTAATTTTCTGAGCAGTGAGTCTTTAGATCTATATTTATATTTCTAGACCTGTGGGTACCTACGGTTCAAATGTAATCTCAGTTAGTGGAGTGTCTAATAATGTGAAATACAACACATACTCACACTATCCTGCTTAGTAGATCATTTCTTCTTCTTCTTCTCTACTATTACAAATTTGAAGATATTAAAAAAATACAAGTGGGTTAGAGTATATAAGTCTTCCAACCCAAATGAGATTTTTAAAATTCTTGTCTGTTACGGGTTGGCGCAAAAAGCTTTGAATAGCTTTTGATTTTGTATAACTGTTAGAAATTATATGCTCCAACTTAAAAACTGGTGAACTGCTTATCCAATTAAATGAACGGATCTTGAAATACAGCTTGACCTCTCTACTGTATAGAGACCCATACAAAGAAGATATCATCGCTTTTGGTTTATGATTAAATTATGTTTGGGATCCATTCCTAATCCTAATATAGCTTCAGGTGAGCGAAGCCGTGGGTTAAAGCTAGTGTAATATATTTGAGTAACAACCCGTCTACATTGAAAATCGATACTCCTAACCCTTAACTATCCTTGATAGTCAGCATCAATTACAACCCCCTTTTGATACTCGAAAGCTTTTTAAAAAAGTACCTACAGTAAATCACGAAGCACCGTTTTTCGGTTCTATCCAATTTAATTGAGTCTTTTTGAGAAAAAATCTCTAGAAAACTCTTTCGCTAAAGCTCCTATTTAAATACGCCTTCAAGAATCCTAATCCTGAAAAATCTATTTAAAAACCTCAATGTAGATCTTTTTAGTGGGAATGCAACGTTATGTTTAAATTGGTTTCTGCAATATGGAGATTTTATTAACATATTTTTTTATTAATTGCCTCAATAGTTTATTCATTGTAAGGGTTATTATTAGTTCATCGAAGCGTGTCTAGCAAAAATTCAAACTTCGCTGAAAATTTATAGAAAAACCCAGTAACACTTTGACAAATCGAACCCAGCAACATTATCTCCAGCGTAACAATTGGGTTTAGGACCAGTAGACTAAGTTTATTTCTGAAAAATACATACAATCATACATTAAATAAAATTCTATCTATGCCTTTACATGTAATTACAAAAATGTTAAACATTAAGATATACCTACTGCCTCATTAGCTTAATGGTCTTGAGCGCTACTGCAACGCTAGAGGTCCTGGGTTCGATTCCCAGGTCAAGCAGTGTTATTGCGATTATTCTTTCAAACTCCCAGTAGCAGCTCGGAGTTTGAGATTTGTGCTCGGATAATGGCAATAGACTCACCCCCTATTATATGGGACCTAAACATTTCAGCGAACTGTGGGTGTACATTAGTACGGGTCTGCCTAACCCTTCGAGGAACACAGGCGTGATGGTACACTATGTTATGTAAAATATAAGCAATACATACATTAATTTTTCAGACGAAATGGGTTAAAAATACTACAATTTTCTCCGCATTCCATTATAGGAAGCAATACACAAAACAACAGTGTACCTTACCCTAATGAGCCACAATTTATAGCAGCCATTCCTAAACTCATAAATATGTTCGCAAAAATAACTGCCTTCCCCTAATTTATGTCACCTTACAAACGAAAATAATATTTTCCAAAACAAAATTGTTTGACGTTGATTTCTTTAACGCCGGACGAGCTCTAATGAACTCAACAAAATTCTCGAATTAGTCCGTCCAAATTATATTTTAGCTGATTCCTTCAATAACGAGAAATGAGACAAAATGAACAGAAAATATGAACCTTAATATTTTATCTTTTTTGACTTCAGATAGATTCTAAGCTAATCAACGATCGCTGCGCTTACTGCGGTTAGTATATAGATGAATCGATATGTTAAGAATGGTAATCTTAACATATCGAGTTGTTTCGGGTCTGGGTGATAATAATTGATGTTTATAGACGCACACATGAAATTCTAGTAAGTATGAGGCAAAATCCTACAAAAGAAATAGTAGGCCTTCTGTTTCATGCACTATAAACCAGCCGCAATACTTAGCGAACCAATAATTTAAATAACTCAAATTCTAAACGCAAGGCACATTCATTTCAACTTTAAAGTCTCTCACTTTTAAAACCAGAATATTTAAAAATCTACACGTTTAAGTCAAAGAATATTTAAAAGCTTAATTTATAACAATATTTGATGTCAACTACATTCTATTGCTTAAGTCAGTGACTTTTAAACATGCATATAATTAAACATAATATTATTTAAAATTACATATTTTAGCGTCAATTGCCACATAAGTTTAGTATCCCCAAGCGCGACTGCTACGCTAGAGGTCCTGGCTTCGATGTCCAGGTCGAGCAATGTATTCGATACCAATTCGTCAAAGCACTAAAACTCACATTACCTACTTGTTTTTTATCAAACTGTCTCATATATCTACCAATGTATACGCCCTGAACGCGAAGTCCTAGATTCGATTCCCACATCGAGCAATGAGCCGCTTGAAATTTAGACTAGCCTCCTATAACATGCGACCTAATACTTAATCGGCGTAGCTGATATCGCATTAAAAGGTACGTAACCCGGATAGCCCTAGCTCTAACCAATTAATCAATTGTCGGTACCATAGTAGGTAATCAATCAATATGGATGCATGCATGCACGGAATTTGATTAGCCATGACGCACCAGCAATAGATTCATCATAATTTACACATTACAAGTATTTGAGTGTAGTGTTACTGATACGAAGATAGTTGAAAGAATGCAGCATGCAGGTGAGATAATTATGTACTTACCTGGGTAATAAGATTGGTCTACTAAGATCGTCTCGAAGTTATTCGAAGTCGTGATAGTTACACCATTTATAACACGAGAACGGCAGTAATCAAAACATTATTTATTCCAGTTGACATCTATAAAATGTGTCGCCTGATACACGTCACTAACTACAAACAATTATCTAATAACATCGTGGATTTGACCCAAAAAAAAACAAAAGATAAACACTAAGGAAAATAGCAACGTGGGAGAGCCATGCTTCGGCACGAATGAGCCGGCTCGACCGGAGTGATACCACGGCCTCACAGAAAACCGGCGTAAAGCAGCTCTTGCGTTGTGTTTCGCTGAGTGAGTGAGGTACCGGAGGCCCAAATCCTTTTAAAAGGCGGGCAACGCATTCGTGACTCCTCTGGTGTTGCGGGTGTCCATGGGCGGCGGTTATCGCTTACCATCAGGTGATCCGTATGCTCGTTTGCCCCCTATCCCATAAAAAAGAGCAATTTAAATAAGGTCCCTCGCCTGAGAAATAAGAAAACGATTGTAAACATGTTATTTAACGTTGTAAATCGGCAACGTTATCAGTTCCGTTATCTGCTTTGCTTAAATCATCGCCCGCGCTATCACCACAATAAATAACGCCGGGCGTATTATCAGCGAACATAATCGGTGATGTTTCGCCCGCCTTATTTCCTTCTGCGGTTAAATACACTTCCCCTAAAAAAATATTTATTCTAGCAGGCCGTGCAAACAATTGTGGAATTCTTTCGGCTTGTTGATTTTCGGTATACTTAGTGAATGGAAGAGAATTGTAACTGCTGATCCATTTGCTAGGATTATGTCGGTACCTAGTTGTTTTGTTTTAATAATCTCATTGGATTGGATAAATAGAAGAATAACCGTTTTTTGCTCTCTATAATTATAGTGGTTAACTTTACGGAGAACTTACTGGCGCTCTCGGACACTATTTCAGCAACCAAACAGTTGTTTAAAGTCGGAAAGTTTGCCTCATAAGACAAATCAGACATTCATGTATTTATTGGGTTTCGATTATTTGTTACTTGATTATTGAAATTGTAAATAGTATTCACTTCCAAAACAACAGTTTCGCTATCAGTATCAGTCATATATCCTCATGGATTGTCTGCCACTTGGAAAGCCAGTAGAGTAATAAATCGAGGTCAACGTTTTTGGATAAAAATATTCCCAATGCCTGCTCTATTTTTTTAAATCTTTCTCTTATTTTCTCTTTTCAATCTATTTCTATGTAAAACTTAAAAAAAAAGCTTACTAGCAATGTGGGTCGCACATTACTAGTATTCTTGATAACCCGTGCTAAGCTAAATGCTTGTGTTACGAGTGGGTTCACGTCAGTAGTGCAATGGGTAGGTTTCGAACCAGCAACCACATGATCGCAAGTCCGACGCTCTAGCTATGAGGCTACTGCCGCTTAAAACTTATAAAACAGAAACATATAGAAAAAAAAATACCCCAGCATTTCTTGCCTTTATATTTTTAGAAATCTTGGAGATAAAAATCTGTGAACAATATACCTATAGATAGGTACATAGACCGTCGCTCAGCGATGTGAAGAGATAACAAAATCTATTTTTTCTAGGCTTTCATGTAATTCAAGAGAATGCCAAAGAATAAAAAAAAATATACATTCATTGTTCATTTTCTCTCGCGTTCCGCCGCAAAATGTTGAAAAGTTTTATTTATCGTGGCGGACATGTTTGTCGCACTGTTCGGGTGACCTCGTTACGACGTGAATAATTTATGGAGAATAAGTTGTTATAAAAATAATAAGCATGGTGACATTGTGTGATATGGAGACAGGGTCATTATAGGTCCACACGTACAATTTTAACTTCAATTGACATTTTCGACGGCGTCCAAAACTAATCTAAACAACGTAATGCTAGTAATAATAACCACCTGTTATGGTAGATTTCGTTTTTAATTTGGAGATTTATTTATAACAGTTTTTTATGTGTGTGTATATTATCCATCATATCAGTGTTTTAGTTTTACTTTCGCTCGTAAGCGATAGCGAATTCATCCAACGCAGAGCAGATATTTTTTAAAAATAATACATACATACCATCACGGCTGTATTCCCCGAAGGGTTAGGCAGAGGCGTACCAATGTACACCCACAGTTCGCTGGTATGTTTAGGTCCCATGTTATAGGGGGCGAGGCTATTGCCATTAACCGGGCACAAATTCCTAACCCAATAACACTTTGCTCGACCGATCGAAGCTTAGCAGTCGCGCTCAGGACCACTTGGCTAATGAGGCAGTTAAAGTTATATTTTTTATATAATATTTTTTTTGCACGTACATATAGTTGAAATTTTAATGTTAATCCAAATAATATATTATTACGCAATTAAGTTAGAGTGTTAGACTTTTATCTCATTTCATATAATTAAAGAAGCATACAGTAAAATATTTAATTGTACGATGATAAAAAAAAATATATTATTAAGTGGGTAATTTGCGCTAATATTGTGGAGCAGACAACAAACGCTACTATGTAAAACGGGCAGCAGTATCGGTCTTAGGGAGGGAGAGAGGGAGAGGCCTTAACATACCAGCTAAATATGGATGTACATTAGTACATAATCAACCCATATACTATCCCACTGCTGGGCACGGCTCTCCTCTCAGAATGAGAGGCTATAGTCCACCACGCTTGCCTAATGCGGGTTGGCAGACTTCACACGTCGTCGATAAAATTTCTCAGGCGTGCAGCTTCCCTTATGATGTTTTCATTCACCGTTGTAAGCGAGTGATAATTAATTATATTAATACGCACATGTTTACGAAAAGTCAGAGGTGCGTGCCTTGGGTTTGAACTCGAGACCTACGACATGGCAGTCCAGTGGTCATACTTTGACTACCTCTGTGGCTTAGTGGTTCGTGTACCGGACTGCTGACCATGAGGTCGTGGGTTTGATTCCCACAGGATACAAAAAATTATGCGATGAATATAAGTGTTTGTTGTTAGTCTGGGTG
The DNA here is from genome assembly GCA_947256265.1 of Acronicta leporina. Lineage (NCBI taxonomy): Eukaryota > Metazoa > Arthropoda > Insecta > Lepidoptera > Noctuidae > Acronicta > Acronicta leporina. The sequence goes on from OX366529.1 coordinate 6,727,045, forward strand.
TTTCTTATGTATTATAAGTATGTATTTACAAAAAAAAATATATAAGTATTATATCCATTGTCTAGTACCCATAGTACAAGCTCTGCTTAGTTTGGGACTAGATGGTGCTGTGTAAAAATGTCCCAGAATATTTATTTATTTATTATTTTATATATACTCTGCATAATTCTTCGGGGATTACAGGCGTGACGGTATGTTATTTTTATATTAAATTCCAAAGAGCATATTGTACATAACAAGAAATCAATCATACTGACATTGGTTGCGGGATGTTCTCCTTTCGTGATTATGTAACGGCTGCGAGTTCCCAGGGAGATATCCCGGGATAACAGACCGCGGTTCTGTTCTCATTTGTAACTCGGCTTTAATGGTACTTTTTTCAGAGCCCTTCACTTTTTCTACGTCAGTTTTTCGACGCCTTATTTTAATTGTCTTTGCTTCGTTGAACTAAGTTTTTCTACAGTTATAACGTTAAAGGAATGCTACTCTGTGATGTCATATACGGTCAATGTATGGCAGAGGAATTCGATACTACGGGCAAAGACTTAAGTACTAAAATTAAATGTATTTTTTTATGATTGTACTTATTTTCACACGTATTTTTTTATGTATTTTTTTATTTAACAGCTTCGCCCGCGTGTATTCTTTCATCCAAATTTGATTTTTATCATCAGCCTATATTAGTCCACTGCTGGACGTAGGCCTCCCCCAATTTGATTTTATCCCGTGGATGTTAAAAAAAACTTTCTTACAAACCTTGTACTGACATTATATACGAACGTCACAAAAAAACAGCTAAATTGGTCGAACCGTTCTCAAAGTCGTAATCTTTCAAATATGCGGCAATCGACTTTTATTCATATAACTACATAGATATATAGTTAACAATAGCCACTTAAAATAATCATTTATACGTAAAATTTCCCCTGCTACGCTAGAGGTTCTGGGTTTGATACCCAGCTCGAACAGTGTTAAATGGGTATTGAGTTTTTCTATGAAATGCGCAGTAACAGCTCAGTTATGATTTGTGCCCGGTTGATGGATGGTCAATAGGATCGCTACCTATTACATGGCCCCTAATCATACCGGCGAACTGTGTTTAAGAGTTCTAAATGTACGAATTGTGGGTTGCATTAGAACAACTCTGCCAACCCTTCGGGAAATACACGTGTGATGTAATGTTTAAGTATAGTTATATAATCTAACCAAACTTAAGTTTCATTGTTAAGGAAATAAAATCACATGGCACGTCTCGTTCTTAGTAATCTATACATTACTAGCTTCTGCCCGCGAGTTCGTCCTCGTAGCGTGATGATATATAGCCTATTAGCCTTCCTCAATAAATGGGCTATCTAACACAAAGAATTTTTCAAATCGGACCAGTAGTTCCCGAGATTAGGGCGTTCAAGCAAACAAACAAACTCTTCAGCTTTATATATTAGTATAGATTAGTATAGATAATCCGACCTAAATATAAGTTTCATTATTAAGAAGCTAATGTTACATAGCATCTGCCCGTCCTTCAATGAAGCTAAAAACTGTTTAGAAACAATATTAGCAATTCCATTGAAATTTCCTCAACTAGTTTACAATAAGTTTCCATCGTAAACAAGTCCTTAAAATTCCTCATCGCGCTGCCAACTTGCCGAGTTTGACACAAAAACGAAATATATTTTTTTTTATATAACCTACGCGATGTAGAAGGTCGTTGGAATTTTTTATTGTCACTGAATGATGCACGTTCAGAAACACGTACAGGGCCAATAAAAGCGAATGACTGAATCATAAAAAGGGTTGAATTTATTGATTCGCATTGCCGATGACAATTGAGTTCAAAACAGTGATGGGGGCGACCCCCAAACTCGCACTACGACCTCCTTGTCGCGGCTTCGCGTCTTTTATTTCTCCTTGTGGAATTCCTCATGATACTCATTGCCTGCTTCGTTAGCCTAGTGGTCCTGAGCGTGACTAGAGTCCCTGGGTTCGATTCCCAGGTCGAGCAAAGTTTTGGATTTTTCTATGAAATTCCCAGTAGCAGCTCGGAGTTTGGAATTTGTGCCCGGTTAATGGTTAATAGGCTCGCCCCCTATTAAATGTGACCTTAACATACCAGCGAACTGTATGTGTACATTAGTATGCCTCTGCCTAACCTTTCTGGGATAACAGGCGTGATAGGATGTATGTTATGATACTCCTCGCCACAAAGAACGAAAGGTTATGTAGTGACCCTCTACTGACTAAAAACATTTCAAGATCTTTGAAGGAACTCAAATCCATGACCTCAAATCTCTGTCTCTCGTCGTCCTCCAGGCCATTGTATGACCTCTTTTTTGGCTTCCCTAGTGTTATACCCATCATCATCATCAGCCAAAGGAAATCTACAGCTGGACCAAACCTTCTCCCATAGATTTCTACATTAACCAGTTATATTTAAAAGCGGCGGTAGCCTAATTTTACTACCGACCATATTACTAGAAACCTTTAAAAAAAAGACGCTGCTGCAACCAATGATTTTCGATGACCTTTACCAAGTCGTCTGTACATTGTTTGAGGCCTTCCTGCATGAGTTTTTCTATACATGGCCCGCATTAGAGATCCTTTTCGTTCCAGCGGCCATCAGTTCTACGAGTTATGTACCCCACCCGCTATTTAAGCTTGCTAAGTCTTTCAGCAATGTCGGCAACTTTTGTGCGCCGCATCGCGCCTAAACAATTTACATAATATGATATTATCATAACCTACTATGATATTTGCTACGGCGCTATTTTCACTCACTACGATATCGTCTAAGAAATTTATTGCTACCAAGGGAGGAAACGAGCCAATTTCTTATATCGTGTGTATTGAATTATTTTTTATTTTTTTCGCATAGATACTGTATAAATTTGTCATTTTATCGCTATCGGTGATCTTTGTGAACCATAACGTATATTGAACTTATTACGTATTCGTTTTTCATGTAAACATTTTGCGGGAATTCGTACCTATACGCATAGACTGATCGTGATAAAACTATTTTACGCAAAGATGACAATAAGACCTTACGAACTGTTAAAACGTAATATCTTTAGTAAGTACGAGTTGTCGCCATAGTATAATCAGTCAATTCTCTTCTTAGTCGTACACTCCTGGCGGATTGTCGTGGTTATGGATCGTCTTATGGTATGGTTGTTACGGCTTTTGCAATACTTCTCCATTTCTCTCTATTTGTGGCAAATCAATCAATTATGCATCCTAAAAGGATTAGGCAGATGTATATGTGTACATAGTTACCAAGTTTGTTTTTGTGGAGTGATTTCATATGGAGCGAGCGTTTAACCAGACATAAATCCATTCGGAGTTTTGGTCTGCGCCCGGTTGATGGCGTTTCGGGGCGCTACTCAGATTTTTATGGATTTTTATCAGGGATATTTTTTATTATTATTTTCTTGCGGCTATAATATCACTGCGACCGCAATCGGTCTATTGTGATCGCCATTTATAATCTCAGGCCAGCTACATAAAGCGACTTGCAATGAGTTTTACATATTTTTGAAGTGAAAACTTCTTTAGCACCGCTGTGCACTTTTTGCGATGGGGGAAAAATATTAAACTCGCCACAGATCATATCGTGACAGATAAGACCGTAACAAAAGTGAAAACAAATGTTTTCTTAGACAGTAAAACTGAACATTATCATTTATTGAAGTGAAATCTTCGTTAGTATTCAAGTATTCACTTCTGCCGGCACTCCCGGAGTGCAACCCATTGTTAGTTTTTTTTTTTTTGCTTGATCTATGTTCACATTCATGTCATATAATTATGGGGAGTTTAAGAATTAATCACAAAATAAATGTACGCGTGATAACCATAGCCGTTTTTGGCATTCTGTTAAAAAGTGTAAACGAGTTTCGCATTCGATGGTGGCGAGTGATTGTGGCAGTAGTCGTCAGGGCTGACGCGTAACCGCGCCGCCATTAAAACGGAATAATGAAACACCTGCGGTTTTCGACGTCTCTCGATACACGCGGCGGGCTACATACCATCACGCCTGTATTCCCCGAAAGGTTACGCAGAGGTGAGAATTTCATAGAAATAACTCAATAACTGTTTGCTCAATACACATACATACACACATTCTCCCACACTTAAGTACTGTTACGAGCTGGGGTTCGGGATAAATTAATTAACGCTAATTTTACCGAAATAAACAAATACTTTAATAAACTTGACAACACACAACAGAAATCACAAATAAAGTCACTACACTATTACTTGTCGCACTGTACTGTCACACTGAGAATCACTTGTCTTCACTTTGATGTTCACTTCACCTTGTCCAAAACTAAACTGCCCTAGCCGACCCTCACGACGGCTATTTATATCAGTCACGAAGATTCTGGAATCGAACAATCGCGAAAAGCCTACAAAATGCGAGTAGGTACTCGCATTACAGGTAGGTACATAGATCGTCTATTGTTTACGGACATTGACCTTTGAACCCGACCTTGAGCTATTGTTATTACGTGAGTACGTATTCGAGTACTTTCTTTCGAGTATTCTACATGCTTCTACGATTTGTCCAGAACCTTCGTGACCCATCCACGTCATTCTAATAGCTTCTCGGCGTAACACTGCCCCCTCCTAAGACATGCTCGTCCCGAGCATCATTTGATCCGTAATAACGCGCTAAACGATCCACATGAACGATCTTCGGTGCACCTCTTGTTCCTTTATGTATCCTGTAGGTGACATCGTTGATCTTAGTCACGACTCGATAGGGGCCGTCCCATTTGGCCTGCAATTTGGGTGACTTTCCTTTACTACGCACCGGGTTATGTAGCCACACTAGTGAGCCCTCATCGAAGCCTCTGTTGTTCATCTTTCGGTCATAACGCGTCTTCATTTTCTCAGAAGTTTGTTGGCCCGACTGTCTGACATGCTCATATATGTCATTCATTCTGGTTCGCAAGTCGTTCGCATAATCAGTCACACATTGGGGAGTATCTGGGGGTATACCGGTGATGAGATCTGCAGGCAACCGTAGCTCTCTTCCAAAGTTCGCGAAGGCTGGTGTCACCGTCGTACTTTCATGAACTGCACTCCGATACGATAGAAGGAATGGCTGAATGTGCTTATCCCAATCTCTCTGCCTACTTCCCACAACTTTTGCTAGATATCTCTCTAAGGTCTGATTAAACCGTTCGACCATTCCATCAGACTGGGGGTGGTAAGAGGTGGTTCTGGTTTTATGAGTACCCATTACTCGACACGTCTCCTGGAATATTTGAGATTCGAAATTCCTTCCTTGGTCACTGTGAATCTCCAAGGGTACTCCAAAACGACAGAAGACTTCATGAACCAATTTATCTGCGACCGTCGAAGCCTCTTGGTTAGGAATGGCGAACACTTCCGGCCACTTTGTGAAGTAATCCATCACAACTATGAAATATTTGTTCCCGCCTTCACTCTCCGGAAATGGTCCTGCTACATCAAGAGCTATTCGTTCCCAGGGCGCACCAACATTATAGACTTTCAATGCACCTCTGCTGCGCGTATGGGGCCCTTTTACAGCTGCACAGCTAGTGCATTTACGACACCAGTCTTCAACATCGTCCCGACAGTGGATCCAATAGAAACGCTCTCTAATCTTCAATAAAGTCCTTTTTACTCCTAGATGACCTCCTGAACATCCGTCATGGTATAGTCGTAGGATATCTGGCACCTTAGCTTTAGGGACTACCATTTGCAGATGACTCTTATCTCCCTTAGCATTTTCCCATTTCCGGCACAAGACACCGTTATGCATCAACAGACTGTCCCACTGTGCCCAATAACTTTTTGAGACTGTGCTCAATGCCGCAACATCACTCCATTTCGGCTTGGAGGCACCAGCTTTCATCCAGTCGAGAATCGGTTTAACATCTGAGTCAGTCTCTTGTGCCTGCTGCAGGGTTTCTTGCCATTCGTCACTAAGGTCAGTTTTCAGCATTCTCACGGGAACCGCTTCCTTAGCCTCTTGTCTGGAACAGTGCTTGCATATTTCCGGACAAGGTCTTCGTGACAACGCATCTGCGTTACCGTGAGATCTGCCACTGCGGTGTTCAATTACGAAATCGAATTCCTGTAGAAGCTCAATCCACCTCGCTACTTGTCCTTCCGGGTTCTTAAACTGCAATAACCACTTTAGTGCAGCATGATCTGTTCGCAGGTGAAACTTCCGTCCCAATAAATACTTGCTAAAATGTTGCAACGTCTTAACTATAGCGAGCAGTTCTCTCCTCGTGACGCAATAGTTTCTTTCCGGTTTTGACAATGATTTACTGAAGTAGGCTATGACAACTTCCTGATCTCCTTTTCGCTGTGACAAAACTCCACCAATTCCAGTATTACTTGCGTCAGTGTCCACGATAAATTCATTTTCAGTGTCAGGGTAGCCTAAAATAGGTGTATTGCACAAACGTGTCTTTAGCTCTTGAAACGCACTTTCGCAGTTTGCGTCCCAGCAGAACTGTGTCTTTTCCTCTGTCAGTTTGTGTAAAGGCTTCGCAATGTCCGAAAAATTCTTCACAAACCGTCGATAGTACGAGCACAAACCCAAAAATGCTCTGACTTGCGTCTTGTCCTTCGGAACTGGCCAGTCTTTCACAGCAACAATCTTCTCTGGATCCGTTTCAACACCTTTTTCCGACACTACGTGCCCCAGAAAACTTACTTGACGTTTGAAGAATGAACACTTCTTCGGACTTAACTTTAAATTGGCTCCTCGGATTTTTGATAAAACACGTTCGAGGTTTTGAACGTGGTCATCAAACGTACGGCCCACGATGATAATGTCATCCAAGTAGACCAGACAGGCGTCTCCAATCAGACCAGTGAGCACTAGTTCCATAAGTCTTTCAAACGTAGCAGGAGCATTGCATAAACCAAACGGCATGACTTTAAACTGCCACAGACCCTTTCCCGTAGAGAAAGCAGTCTTCTCTTTGTCATTGGGGTCAATTTCCACTTGCCAGTAACCACTTTTTAGGTCTAGGGTTGTAAACCACTTCATACCCGTCAGGGTATCCAGCGTGTCATCGATCCTTGGCAATGGGTAACTGTCTTTCTTCGTAACGTCGTTCAATCTTCGATAGTCCACGCAAAAGCGCATACTGCCATCTTTCTTTTTCACCAGGACCACCGGAGAACACCATGGGCTAGATGAAGGCTCTATCACACCATCCTTCACCATTCCCTCAATCATGGTCTCAACTTCTTTCTCTCGCGCAACTGGCAATCTTCTAGGTCGCTGACGTATTGGTGACTCGTTGCCAGTATTAATTTTGTGCTGCACCAGTCCTGTCTTTCCAATGTCGGCATCATTTGTAGAGAAAATACCAGCATACTGGAGCAATATCTTCTTAGCCTTGATCGCTTCTTCATCAGACAGATCATTTTGACAGTCTTTTAAAAGAGTTTCAACGTTAAACTTTGGATTTCGAACGTTATTATCAGTATACTGATCACTGCAACGTCGCATCCAAGCTACGTCTTCACAAGTACCCATCAATGTGCCCTTCTTGATAACTTTCTCTTTATCGCCTGGATTGAGTATGCGTACTGCTGATACATTGCTAGCTCTCACCAACGTTCGTGCCATCTTCCACGGTAAGTCATCGTCCATCCTCTCTATGAGAACACATCGATTTTTCTGCCCGGCATTCTGTGGCAGAGCGACTGGGACGATTGTTTCCGACTTAGGAGGAAGAACTATTTTCTTCAGACAGTACACCTTCCCTGTTGTTGCACCTTCCATGAAAATTTCTTCCGAACCGCACTTCAACACTCCTTGATTAACGTCGATCTCACAACAATGCTTTCGCATAAAGTCCAATCCCAGAATGCAATCATCTACTATATCGGCAACGATGACATTATGCCGATATATTCTGTTACCAAACTTCAATTCCACCTCCTTCTCGCCTCGGACGGATATGTGCTGGCCAGTAGCTGTTACCAATTGTATGCACTCGCGATCACTGATGCAGTCCCCAAGGACCCGACGTGCCAGCTGGGTATTAACTACCGTGCGAGAAGCTCCAGTATCTAATGTCAGCTTACAGGGTGTTCTGTTGACTTCGCCTCTGATGATCAGGCTGTTCCCGTCATGGGCTTGTGAGATCGAAATCCTTGGGGCTCCTTTCACACTAGCCAGCACCCGCCCCGCAGTCCTGGCTTTTACTCGTTTCCCTGCTGCTCCTCGGTGGTGACGTTCATAACCTTTACTTTATCACCTTGAGTCTTTTCTCGCCACGAGGTTCCCTTTGGACAATTAGCTCGGAGGTGGCCCTTCTCTCCACAAATGTAGCATCTAGGTGATGCTGCACCAACCCTATGACCCTCGCTGCGCTTCGGGCAACCCGCCTGGAAGTGGCCCTTCTCCCCACAGAGGTGACATGTCGGTAAAACGACCTCACGAATGCGGTGAGCCCGATGATCTTGTCTCACTGCCTCCACTTCTAAGGCATGGGCTAAAGCATCTTTCAACGTCTTGTGATGTCCCAGCCTGACAGCAGCTCTGACTTCTAGGTCACGAACTCCATCAACGAACGCCTGAACCAGGTTACCATCTATAAGCGCAGGCGTAGATTGGTATGCCTTCCGGACTAGCTTTTCAACTTCAACGGCCCACTGCTGTAGGGTCTCTGAACCACGCTGTACCCGGTCCTTTAGCTGGGCACGAAATACGTATTCTAGATGGGCGTCGCCGTATCTAGAGTCCAACGCTTCAATCAACTGCTCATAGTTCATCTCCTTGCCGAGAGCCTCCAGTACTGTTAAAGCTTGATCGCGGAGGCATAGGGTGAGTGCCGTCTTAGCCTGGCCCTTGTCCCACCCATTTGACTCCATAAAGGCTTCAAACTGCATTTTGTATGCCGACCATGAGGAGGTCCCGTCATAAGGTGGCACTTTAAATCCACGTAGCGAGGATGTTATGGGAGCAGCAACCGCGGAAGCCACAAGTCCGTTTCCTGCCTTTAGATCACCTAACGCTTTTGTCACGTTAGCAATCTGTTCCTCAGTTTTAGAAATACGGTTCTCGTGCTGTTCCACCTGTTGCTTCATAACACCAAGCTGTTTGCCGAGAGTCCCATGAAGGTCTTTCATGAGGAGCATCTGTTCGTCTTGACGGCGGGCTTGCTCCTCTTTGTCCTGCTGCATCTGCTCCCGCAGCAAGCGTGCCTGCTCCTCCTGACGGCGAGTCTGCTCCTCTTTGTCCTGCTGCATCTGCACCCGCAGCAAGCGTGCCTGCTCCTCCTGACGGCGGGCCTGCTCCTCCTGACGGCGGGCCTGCTCTTCTTCTCGGTGTGCCTGGTCTGCCTTATCTTGTTGCCTCTGCTCCTCCTGACGTCGAGCCTGATCCTGTATTATCGCCATTAAGGCCGCCAGATCAACAGCTGGCGCTGGAGAAGTTCCAGATGGACCAGCAACTGGGTCTATTGTTGGTTGTTGATGACCCGCAGGAAGTGCCGGAGAATCTCCAAATCGTCTCTGGTCCATCTCTTGCTGCCGCTGACTTCTGGTACGGATACCATCCGTATCATCCTTCGGCAAAACCGGCATAATTTATCCCACTTCTGACACCAAATGTTACGAGCTGGGGTTCGGGATAAATTAATTAACGCTAATTTTACCGAAATAAACAAATACTTTAATAAACTTGACAACACACAACAGAAATCACAAATAAAGTCACTACACTATTACTTGTCGCACTGTACTGTCACACTGAGAATCACTTGTCTTCACTTTGATGTTCACTTCACCTTGTCCAAAACTAAACTGCCCTAGCCGACCCTCACGACGGCTATTTATATCAGTCACGAAGATTCTGGAATCGAACAATCGCGAAAAGCCTACAAAATGCGAGTAGGTACTCGCATTACAGGTAGGTACATAGATCGTCTATTGTTTACGGACATTGACCTTTGAACCCGACCTTGAGCTATTGTTATTACGTGAGTACGTATTCGAGTACTTTCTTTCGAGTATTCTACATGCTTCTACGATTTGTCCAGAACCTTCGTGACCCATCCACGTCATTCTAATAGCTTCTCGGCGTAACAGTACCTACGTTGATATCATGTTACATGACCTTGTTGAATGCATGTCATTATAAAAAAGTATGTACATTTTTAGACAGCGGTGGTAGCCTAATGGTTACGGCATCGGACTTGCGAACATGTGGTTGCCGGTTCGAAACCCACCCATTGCACTACCGACGTGAACCCACTCGTAACACAAGCATTTAGCTTAGCACGAGGGGTTAACAAGAATACTAGTAATGTGCGACCCAAATTGATAGTAAGCTTTTAAAAAAAGAAAATATAAGATCTATCGTTCTATTTACAGCTTATAGACACAAAATAGAAATGGAATACATTAGTGACCAAATGGTTCTTCTTATAGACTCAAATGTTAAGCATATTTAAATGTTTTACGCTGGTTTCTAAACCCTTTCTCAATATAATAGAAGTAAGTAACTTCTGCCTGGCAGATAAAATATAATTTGACCCCTACAAAAACCAAGTTAAGAGTTATCTCCAAGAATATTATGTTCTGAGAATTTATATACCAGGCCTAATAATATTTTCAAGTATTTACTAGAATGTCTTAATATCAGAGTATTGTAAATTATTTTACAAATGAGACAAAGTAACTTAAGATTCTTACTTCCACGAAACCGAATTAGATTTATTTACTTTCAGTCAGTAAATATAATATTTAGTTTAGATGAATTAGGTTTTAGGTAGCAGTACTTTATCATAATTAACCCATTATTCTGTCCCATTGCTGGGCACTGATCTCCTTCCAGCATGAGAGGAACTAGATTATAGACCACCACGCTGGCCTAATGCGGGTTGGCAGATTTCACACGCCGTCGAGAAAATCATGCAGCACGATTTGTTTTCCTTCACCATTTAAGCGCGTGATAATTAACTTCGAAAAGTCAGAGGTGCGGCCTTGGATTCGATCTCGAGACCTTTGATTGGGCCCAATGATCATATAGCCTATACTTTTTTTTTTAAACATTTCCCCACACTAGGATTTTCTCCTGTATCGTGGGTGCGTTTACAAACACAAATTCTCACATACACAAACGCCCAGACCCGGAACAACTACCTGTAGATCATACAAATATTGGCTCCCTGTGGGGATCGAACCCACAACACGTGTCGCAGAAGCCGATCGCTCAGCCGCTACGCCAAACGTGTCGTCAACTAACTAATACTAGACTACTTATAACTGCTGTTAAAGCCTATAGGAAGCGATAATTAAAAATTTAAAATTTGTCGTTTCTAGAAGTTCGATAGTGAGGATTCCTCGCATCTCGGCTCTCTTTGTTCCCGGCCGTCCGCACAAAGCAAACGTTGCACAAATAATTATGTGCATACAATTATTTCTTATATGTACAAAATCTTATATGTAATATATATACAAATGTTCGTTCATAGTTTCAGCTCTCCTTTGCAACTTCGTAGCGTGTACTACGCCGTAGCGTCTACGCCGTAGACCGTGCTACGACCTAGTGACGTATGCTAATTTTTATTGATTCAATCAACATTTAGTCGACTTAATTCTTATTCTGAACAGTAAAATAACCTACAGGGCTTTTTATTGTGTCAGTGCACAGTGTTATGACATAACGTATCTGATGGATTAAAACACTGATAAGGTGAATGTTAAAAGGAAATTCATAAATGCGAATTAATAAATACTGTTTTGTATCCGATACTGTTTGAAAACAAATTTTAAATTTTAAAAGCGCGGTGTCCCATTAAATTAATATGTAATTTATAGATTCTTACTAAATTAAAGGAATATTTTTATTTGTGCGTGGAGGGATATTTACGACTGCTTTTTTTAATTCAACAAATTACACATAATATTACATAGAGTAGTATTATACATATTTTTTTAAAACATGAATAATTTGGTACCTGGTAGATCGACATATATTTAGATTTATTTAGATTAGATTACCGATTAGATAAAGAGCTCATCAACTAAAATATAAGTGTATAATTAAGTGTGTGGTACTGTCGTAGTGCCATCTCACTTTATTGATATCAAAACGACAAAGAAAGGAATATATTTTTAGGTGCCATTGATTAATTAAACTGATTTTTAGCTGACGACGACAAACTTAGGGTAGTTTTAAGATTTTAGTATTGTTCTCAAGTAAGTGACATATTGTTTTATTGAGAATAAAGTTCTTTTAACCTAACAAACCTAATTAGCGGTTAAAGAAACGATATGGAATAAGAGAATAATAATAATTACATAGAGTCATTACAGAGAATCACTTATACACGCAAAATTATTTAACAGTCGTGAATAGGTAAAGGTTCCTGTATGGGAATGATTTGTTGAAACTCTGTCCGGTTGTACCCTGCTACGGTTTTGACGTTGACATAGACCACAATTAACTATACCCTCACACTTCGTCTCTTTGGATATGTAAGCTAGCTATCACACCGAAGCGAAAGATACATGCAAATGTTTTGATACTTAGAGCCACTTGCACCAACTTCATAATTGTGTTTAAATACAATTTAAACACATTTAAGAAGTTGGTGCAAGTGGCGCTTAATGTTGGTTGATGCTGAAATTGTTCATTACTGTATTTTATAAAAAAAACTGACGTCATTAGAACACCATTAAAAACCAAATTCAATGTAGGATTTTATTTAATTGATAGGCGAAACCTGAGTTCTGGTGAAAAAGTCAAATTATTAGACCACCGCCTAGTAAATAATATAATCTTAATCTTATTATAATATTCACAAGCAAACTGTTTTGAAAAATTATAAATAACTAGCTTCTGCCCGCGACTTCGTCTGCGTGGACTTCAGATAAAAAGTAGCCCATGTGTTATTCCTATAATCTATCTCTGTGCCAAATTTTATCGAGATCCGTTCAGCCGTTCTGGCGTGAAAGAGTAACAAACATCCATCCATCCATCCTCACAAACTTTCGCATTTATAATATTAGTAGAATTTACTCACTATATTTTTATACCAACATAAATAACTGTTAATTAGTAAACTACGTTTTATTTTAGGTTTATTTTTAAATTAAATAGAAATTAGAACTATTAATTACCATTTTTATTAGTTTCTAGAAGCTTAGCTAATAAATATTACGTCTTGAGCAATGTTTAAGATCAAAACCAAGTCTATTGTAACAGACTAAAGCTGTGCAAACAAGATTTTTATAAAACATGCTTTGTTAATCGCTCAAATTCAAATATCATACAAATTTATAATATTCGTTAATACGTAAACAAAATGAAGATGAATTGTTAAGATAGAAGGCATTTATCTTTATTGTAAAGACTTTCAATGTGTATACTGGTATAAAGACTTTTTTGTCCCTGAATAAATTATCATCAATATAAGGTAAATATTTTAACTCTTTATGAATGAATTATTAGTGTATGTATAGCTTTTGCCGATATTATAAAAAAAACAGGTCCCAGGTCGAGCAAAGTGTTATTGGGTTTTTCTATGAAATTCCCAGTAGCAGCTCGGAGTTTGGAAGTTGTGCCCGGTTAAGGGCAATAGGTGCGACTAAACATATCGGCGAATTGTGAGTGTACATTAAGTACGCCTCTGCCAAAACCCTTTGGGGAATACAGGCGTGATGGTATGTTGTATTATGTTATAAAAATATATATATATATAAAACAATTGATAAGATTAAACAACGATATACAATACATCTTACTTCTTTCTTTAGTTCATGATAATAAGACTGTTCAATTTTGTTCCGAAACAGACCAGTAGGCTTTCGGCACCGGTGTGACGAGCGGCCTCCTTAAGTCGGGCGTAACTCCAGAGAGCTGTCGGGGGCGCATTGTGTTCGCGTATTAACGACGAACGCACAAAAGACCACGCTCGTATATCAAACTAACGTCACTCCAATGTCTTCCTTCCTCACTGTTACAGTTCCCGGGCCGCAAGAAATGGCCCTTCTTTTTTTATTGAGCATTTAGTAGACTGAAATTATGGCACGTAAAATTCATGCCGTGCGGCAGTTGACTGAACCGAACGCTCCAATTTTGTCTCTATAAAAAAGCCTTCAGTTACAAATGATATATTTCTTTTGCAATTGTTCTGAATAGCTTTTATGCGCTATCGAGCCATATCTTCTCATTCTAGCTCCCATACAAGTTCATTGATATTGTTAACATTAAGATAATCAGACGACCTCTGTGGCTCTCTCTGGCGACTCTCTGTGACCAGATTGACGACCTCTGTGGTTTAGTGGTTCGAGTACCGGACTGCTGACCATGAGGTCGTGGGTTCGATTCCCACAGGACACAAATATTTATGTGATGAATATAAGTTTTTGTGTTCGTCTAGGTGTTTCTTATGTATTATAAGTATGTATTTACAAAAAAAAAGTATATAAGTATTATATCCATTGTCTAGTACCCATAGTACAAGCTCTGCTTAGTTTGGGACTAGATGGTGCTGTGTAAAAATATCCCAGAATATTTATTTATATTTATTTTAATCAGCCCTTGATTGTTTAACGCAAATATTTCTTACATTTTAGCTAAAAGGATTTTGATGAATGATCAGTAAGATGATCTGAATAATAAATCACATTACAGCGTAGCAGAAGGTGCCTATAAGTTAAACAATTTTGTCAAAAAGACAACAAAAGCGCAATTGTTATCCGTTGAGTCTGGAAATATTTATTTTCCCCGGGGCAAGAAACTTCGTTTTAACAACGCTAATGACTTCTTTCTGAAGTTCAAACTTTCCTGGTAACTCCTTGAAAGGTTTTTGCTATCTGTTTAAACAATAGTCGGGTCCTTTATTATCGCCAAATTTTCCGGTGGGCCTTAATTGTTATTATCAGCGTTCTAGCTCAAACAATTCAAACATTATAGAAGCAACAACCAATTTTACCAGAAAATTGTTATGTAATCTTATAGAACATTGCCTACAAAGTTAATTAGTTATCTTAAAGGAATCTCTTATAAATGATATCAATAGGCTTATATAGTAAATGTGGGTTTCATTGAACCAATTTGTGAGATAATAAACAGAGGTCCATGGTACCTACCAGAAATTTTATTTTATTTTTATTTTATTTAATTGATGCACAAAACAAGTTACAATCCTTGAAGTATCAAAGTTACAAAACAAAACACTATTCTAGAGCTAGATTGCAACTCAAAAAATGTGCATACATCAAAAATAGCTATTAAAAATAACATGCGAGCTAATAATCTACGTAGTTGTTAATGTGTTTGAATATAATACTAAAGAAAAAAGAAAAAGATACAATAAACATGCAGATAAACCTAATCATACACCTGTACAGTGTATACTACCAGTCAAGCAAAGACCTAATTGACACGCCCTGAATGGACGTCGTCTAATGGTTTGGGACAGAGGATATCCTTCACAATATATTTGTATGCTACAAATCTTGAATTAAAAATGTCCAACTGTAAGTTACCTGTTACCAATTCATTATATTATCGTGCCATCCTTACTAGTGGGTTAAAGTAAGATATATTGTTTTTGTAAGTTTTTAAAGCAAAGAGGTTAACACTACTAAATAATATAACATACTAAGAAATAAATAATAATAATTGAAAGTGCTGAAATTAATAACTACATAAATACCATTAGGTATATATACCTACTTAGAATTACATGTAATAATACTGATTTCTGACACTTACGCGAATATTAGACATTGAAATGAAACTACTTTTTACGGATTTTATCGCGGTATATTGATATTATTTAGTTCCCGACGTTTCGGATCCTTTACACTAGAACCATGAAAATATGCATTTTCCGTGCTATATCGGACGATCAGCCTTAAGTTCAAATGTAGAAAAGAAAAACTCAGTCTGTATACGGGTTTAGGTTTGTGCCATTGTGCACGAGATTATCGGCATAACTCACAAAGGCACAAAAGGCAGTTTATCAAGCCACGTCTCAGTAGATATCTCGAATACAACTTAGACTACAGGCCCGGCCCGTATCCATACTACTGTACAACCTGTATTTGTTTGAATAGAATTAACTTAAATGAAGTTTTACTTGAGTTTCGACCATGATTGTAAGTTACCTGTGAAGATAAGGTATTATAATAATAAGTATTTCAACTAAATGGTCTCTGTGATAGTTTTGTCTGCTTATATATATTGTCCCCTTCGTTCACAAGACAGATTTACCTATCAAAATATTGACTGTTCACTTCTAAGATTGCCATCACGCATTTATTCCCCAAAGGGTTCTGCAAAATATCTGTAATAAACGTACTTCCACAATTCGCCGATATACACAATGACGTAGGAGGTGAGCCTATTGCCATTAACACGGCACATATTCAAAATCAGAGCTGATACTGAGAGTTTCATAAAAAACTCAATGTCGCTTTATTTGACCTGGGAATCAAACCCAAGACCTCTAACAAAGCAGTCGGGTTTAAAATCATTAGACCAATGAGGTATATGTACCAGTAAAATTAATTTATAGATGAACGATCAAATGAGCGGCGCCTCATAATAATAAAACAAACCTATAATTTAAAAAGTATATTTTTGTTGTTTTATTTTACCAAAGGATATGCGTTTTATATTTCATTTTCTGTTTAAATTAACTATTGATTGTGGTTAAGATACGGTTCACCGTATTGAAGATCTTTTAATTTTGAATAAAGATAACATAACATACTATCACGCCTGTATTCCCCGAAAGGTTAGGCAGAGGTGTATTAAGGTTCGCTGGTATGTTTAAGATGGGAGCTAAACATACTAGCGAACTGGGAATTATGGGGGGGGGGGCATAATGGCATTATCCGGGCACAAATTCTAAACTCCGTGCTGCTATTTATAATTTCATAGAAAAACCCAATAACACTTTGCTATTGGATGGAAACCAGGACCTCTAGCATAGCAGTCGCATTTGGAACTACTAGACCAACGAGGCAATTTAATTATTTATTTAAATAAAATCATCCAATAAGCCAAGGTTTCCCATTTTTTAAATATAAGTACTTCTAAACATGACCTTGAAGAAAGTTTTCGTAGATTTTATAAAGCATAGCTACCAAGTCTTTGACGATACACAACAATTGTTGCGATAAATTAAATTACAGTTATTGATTCCCTTTCAATTAATTTAATACTTGATTGGTTTCCTTGGAGAGGGCTGAGCCTTATGGAGATGGAGGTATCTGCTTCTGCTTGTATTTAAAAATTGATATTCTACAAACATGTAAATAAAATAATTTCTACTATTATAAAATTGTAAAAACACTGTCTGTACATTGAAGATATTTATAAAAAAACAAGTGGTTAGGGTATAAGTATAACTGCATCCGAATAAAAAAAAGTGATTTTAAAAATTCTTGTCTGTTTGTTACGGGTTGGAGCAAAAACTACTGAATAAATTGTAATTTTGTTATCACTGTTAGAAAGTACTGTAGAGACCACTCCAACTTATTTTTGGGATCCATTTCAAATCCTAATATGGCTTTAGGTGAGCGAAGCCGCGGGCAAAAGCTAGTTAAACTACAAAAGCTAATCATCCAAATATTATTATTATTCATCAGCTATCCAGCAAAGTAATGATATGGATAGCGCCAACAAATGGATTTAAAGAACAACCAAATAAATACCAATCTGTGCTTCTCTCGGACAGAAAGGCGCTGTATACAGTACGAAAGAGATCACATGAGATCGACAGTTATTTCATAAATCCATTCTTAATACAAATTTAAGTAGCCTTGTGATTGTTGATTGTAAGAATATAAATATGTTTTCAATTAAAATATTTTAAACAGCTGATAATAATCTCATACGTTTGTGAAACTACATATAACAATTACAGCAGTGTATCGAAAATATATATACTGTATACGTCAATACATTCTCCCTAAGAATTTGTTCAAACTGAATGACTGATATTACATCGATACAAGCAGCTCTTTGACATTCAATCCTTTGGATATTGCATTAAATTCCTTACCTATGCATCTGCTACTGACACTAACTTTAATATCCGAATATTATAAAATGCTATTTATATACTCTAAAACACCTTAATAAGGTAAAACTTTCGTTCAATATTCTACATTTATGAGAATTGACAGCACTTTAGAAATATCACGTCAAGATATCTAAAAACTTTTGCATAAAATACTTCATGCATTAGGTATTTATTACTGATTATTTCTTTGTTGTAGTATACAGCACCGAATAGAGATGTATCTACGGTCAGCATGTTTGCCACATCACTTGCACAAAATAGTACATTATTTTTCCTCAAGCTTGTAGACCTAGACCTAGGCTTTCACTCAAATATCAAAGGCTATCGTCAACTGAGCATCATTCCTACACCTGCTTCTTAGAAGATGTAGGAAATTGACTTGAACAACAGCGAAGAAAACTTCGCTGTTGATCTACCTACCTACCCTGTCAAAGGTCTTAAATTCGAGGTACGCACCTCTGATGTTTCATAATCATGTGCGTTTATTGCATTAATTATCACTCGCTTAAACCGTAAAGGAAAACATCTTGAGGAAATCTGCAAGTTTGAGAGATTTTCTCAGGTCATCTCTCGCTAGCTGGCAGCTAGTGGACTATTTATAACCCCTCTCACTCTGGGAGAGACCCTTGCCCAGCAATGAGCCAGAATAGGGGAATGATGATATTGCTACCTTTAGCAAAGATTACAAATTAATAACTTTCTTTGAAGGATAAAAGCGGAAACTTTTTCTTTTAGGATAAGTTACACTTAATTAAGCTTTTTAATTGTTTTGCAAGTTTGATGTTGAAGTCTAATTGTATTGCATAATTAAGATGCAGAGCTGACTTTGGAAGGCGACGAAATCGCACTGTGAATACTTCAAACAGTGCTTAATTAGCGTTTCAAGAAGAAGTTAATGAGCTGAATCGACAAGTCACACCACGGCGCGCGGGCGTCCCTATTCTATATTCAAACGTTATTCCAGTTTAAAAAATAAATTGAGTTCTTTTATGACGTACGAAATGGTTTTATTGGAATATGTAGTTTGTATCTGTCATTTCGTTAGGTGACAGTTTTTATTTGTATTCTTTTTTTCCTTTTTCAAATATATTTGTTAGTTGTATATTTTTATGACAGCTTTTTGTGATTTATTAAATAACTCAACATGCAAATCAGAAGTATTACACTTGTTATTATATTCTTTTCTTTATGGGTTAAGACAAAGTAGTAGACAAGTTGTATGGTTACAAGTACAAATAATTTAATTAGACAGTGTGAATACCCAATTGAGACATCAATATAATTATATCTAGTAATTGTACGGTAGCAACACTGTGTTTTTGTTGTTTGTTTTTTTTATACGGAAAATCCACACGGTTCGTCTGTCACCTGGGGAGGCGGCAGGGTATTCGGACTTGAACTGACTAAAATCATTCCCCACGACCATGACAAGCTATAGTTTAGCGTCTGCTGGACCCTTCCAAAGGACTTCGAACGTTATTCGAAAACACAGGTAGAATTAATTAAAATGTGCAACATTCTATTTTTATTGAAGTGAAAACTTCTTTAGCGGCGTTGACCACTTTTTGGGATGGGTAAAAAAATTTAAATTCGCGTCAGGACACGTGACCTGATCGAGAATTCGTAAGACGGTTGTAATAGTTCAGAAGTGTTAAATTTTTTAATATAAATTTACCACATAAATGTTAGCAATTTGTGCGAAATTATTCCCTAACCATTCCAAAATATCAAAAATGCACAACGTTAATGTTCAAGTTTTCACTTCTGCCGACACTCCTGGAGTGCAATCCGTTGTTTTTAATTATTTTAATACTATCACTAGGCCATCTATATAGCCTTTTCTGGAAATCTGTCAATTATTCAATCAAACCCTGCCAATATGGGGTCAAAAAGCCATCCTTACAGGAAAATATTAGAACTTCGTTCAATCTATACTTCTATACTCTATACTTAATATATAAAGCTGAAGAGTTTTTGTTTGTTTGCTTGAACGCGCTAATCTGAGAAACTACTTGTCCAATTTGAAAAATTCTTTCAGTGTTAGATAGCCCATTTATTGAGGAAGGCTATAGGCTATATATGAAGTCGCGGGTGGAAGCTAGTTAACTATAATTAACATTGTTAGCAGCACAGCCGGCAAAACTTCCAATAAATCATGGCGAACGTTAGATAATAAGAGTTAAGTCGTGCGATATCGAGCATCGATCCATCACACACCTACCAATACTCAGATTCAAATGTCGATCTAGCCCCAATTTGAATTAGCTGAACTGTTAATTACGTACGATTCTACTGTTGGCGCAGACTAACTTGAATCAGCAAGTCTAAAAATAATATATGAAGAGTGTTTTTATGTAGTAGTTGCTCAAAATTTCAATATTGAATAGTGGGACTGGGTTGGGAATTATAGGTACCATTATGGTATAGCCCATAATACTAGCTAGCTAAGGCACATTTTTCGAGAAAATCCTTCATCGCGTACCTACCTTAATGATGTTTTTCTCATCACCATATTTATCAATAACACGCAAATGATGGAAGTAAGCCTAGCCTAGATACTAGGCTACTTTACTTCTTGGCGATAATTATTTCTAATATTAGCGAAAAACAGTGATACCTGGTCTAGAGTTTTAATCATAGGCACGCACCTCTTATATTTCGGAATCAAGTGCGCAAGAATAAATATCAATTGTTTGACTGGTGAAAGAAAACAACCTGATGAAACCTGCCTCCCTGAGATTCTCGACAGTAAATGAAGTCTACCCGTCGGAACTAGGCCAGGGTAGGGGTGGACTATAGAATAAACCCTCTCAGTCTGAGTAGAAACCCATTCTTCACTGTAACTGAAGCAACCATACGAATATTTATATGCATGTTTCACTAGTACAAAGTCCAGCACGTCCAAATACGAAACAAAAGCCAGGAAAACAGCCTATATGTTCCTAACACACAATACCTTCCATTCCCTGTACATTCAAACAAACCTGTAACCTAGAAAACGGAATAGAAAAAAAGCACCAAACAAACACACGCACACGCATACCTATACCATATTTTTTTTAAAACCCCGTCAAAAAGCGCAGTTAGCTTCTACACTAGCACATTAAAGTACCAGGGTAACATAAACGAGTGGTGAATAAAAATTAATTCCCAAGGGCGGACGCACAAATAGCCCTGATAAAATTTATAACTGTGGACGTGACGGCACTCGAGTCCGTGCACAGTATAATTTTGTACACATCCCCGGGAATGTGCTCGCCAATGGATAATTATGGCCAATGGTCCATTATTCTTAGGCTGTGACACCTTGTGAACATTTTAGAAGGTAAGGAAAAGAGCAAGTTTTTATTAATTGATGACCCACACGTGGTTTTTTTTTTAAATTGATTATTGAGTGGTTATATTATATTGCCAAATTAAGTTCAGTCAAGTACATATTCTTGCCAGATTTCTAAAATAGGTAACTAACTTTAAAATAATAGTTTTTTTTTATGGTTCATAAAACTGGATACAATATAAATATAATTGTATAAAACCTTACTATTTAAACATTTCATGATTATATCCTACTAGATGTGAACACAACTTGCACTACAAGGTTAAGTT
The DNA here is from genome assembly GCA_947256265.1 of Acronicta leporina. Lineage (NCBI taxonomy): Eukaryota > Metazoa > Arthropoda > Insecta > Lepidoptera > Noctuidae > Acronicta > Acronicta leporina. Next base: position 6,748,701 of record OX366529.1, read on the forward strand.
AAAAATAAACATATCCTTGAATTTGGGGAAGGGAAAACTAAAGAGCTACTTTTGGGATACATATTTTGGGATAAAAGTCATTCGGTATATAACGGTATAGATAAAAGAAAATTACGGTATTTTTTTTAATTGCCTAAGAGTTGTAACGCCTTGAAAAACGAATCCAAAACCTCATCATGGCTTCATAAGACAAAGTACCCCATTAGCCTAGTGGCTAAGATCCGAACTGGTACGCTAGACGTTATTCGGTTGAATTCCTAGGTCAGCACAGTGTAATTGGATGTTTTTATTCAAATATAACTGCCTCATTAGCCAAGTGGTCCTGACCGCGACTGCTACGCTAGAGGTCCTGGGTTCGATTCCCAGTTCGAGCAAAGTGTTATTGGGTTTTTCTATGAAATTCCCAGTAGCAGCGCGGAGTTTGTGAATTTGTGCCCGGTCAATGGCAATAGGCTCGCCCCCTATTACATGTGACCTAAACATACCGGCGAACTGTGGGTGTACCTTAGTACACCTCTGCCTAACCCTTCGGGGAATACAGGCGTGATGGTATGTATGTATATATTCAAATATTCAGTAGCACCTCTTACTCTGTTACTTAGGGCCCAAACGTACAGATTACCTGTGAGTAAATATTAGAAGGCCTCTGCCTTACCCTTCGGTGAATACAGGCCTGATGGTACTATGTTATTTAAAGTAAAAAAAACAACACAAGATCTTTATCTCAACATATTCTTTCTTTATAAGTTGACTAGCTTCTGCCCGCGACTTCGTCCGCGTAGCGTGATGATATATATATCTTCCTCAATAAATGGGCTATCTAACACTGCAAGAATTTTTCAAATCGGACCAGAAGTTCCTGAGATTAGCGCGTTCAAGCAAACAAACAAACAAACAAACTCTTCAGCTTTATTTATATTAGTACAATTAGTACAATAATACACACGTAAACAATTGTAACTTTGTATGTACGCCTGTACGTGCCCATTAATTAAGTCGTCCACTCATCACTGATACGCTTGTTTCAATGTACATTAATTACTTGTCATGGAAATAAATACTCAGCCGTATAATTAATGAAATAGACACCTGCCTACGCGTACGGGAAACGTAAACCGATTTTGGGAAAGATAATGAAATGCTTTATAATAATACTATTAAAATTTGGTTGTTCACAGCAATAAGCATGGAAAACATACGGCACTGTGCAGTAATTGTTTCATCATCATCATCATCAGCCCATACTAGTCCACTGCTGGACGTAGGCCTCCCCCAATGTGCGCCATTTCACCCTGTCTTCGGCTTGTCGCATCCAGCTTCCGCCAGCATTATATATATATAGCATATAATTAATTTGTTCCAAACAATTACTACTGCTGGCGGAAGTAATTGTTTGGAACAAATACATTATATTTTTGTAAATTTAAGGTACTTATCTAGATAAATATAATAAATACCTGATCGTTTTTATGTTCAATTACATAAGTTGACTATCAATAAAGTCAAAAAACTAAAACTAAATTTAATCAACTCAACAATAGGGAAGTTCTAAGCATTTCAGTTTTGTGTTAGACTCTGTCTACGCTCTCGCGTACCAAGCACGTTATCACGAGAAACCGTGCGTGCGACATACACATTTTATACTGACATTAGTTGTATGGGACAGGGATAGAGCCATCCCATCTCAATCCCTAACAAATATTTTATGTCTTTTAATCCAGTCTGATAAAAAAAACAAATATCGAAACTTGCCCTGTTAGAAAAGTATTGGTAAATAAGATCAAAAGTTTTCAAGCCCCAGACTATATTGTAGTGCTCCTTGGTATAACCTAGACGTCCCCTAGGCAATACCTGTAAAGAAACGCTGACTAGGTGTTATAAAGGCTGATATCAAATCCAATAAATTGTCTAAGGCGATCAACACTATGTGAAAATCCATATGGGTTCTCCGACGTGCGCGTATGTTAAAAATGAAATTGAATAATTTTCCGTTACACAGATCAAAATTATACTGCGACTGTATTCAATAACTGTTTAAATAATACTAAAATGACAATGCCAATTTCTGAGAAAACAATGAAGTAACTTGAAAAGCGCCAATATTGAGGCCTCAGGCAGAATTCAAACCTGCGTCATTTGAATTTCTTCACTCACAAAATTCTCTCTACAAAAATCAGGTGGAACACGCTTTTGCCAGTGACTTCATCATCAGCGTAGATATTTGGGATGTTATTCCGATGTATGAGCTATATTATTGTAAAGTATAATTTAAATCCATACAATAGTTTTTGCGTGAAGAATAACACACATCCATACATCCTCACAAAGGATAGTAGGACAATCACTGTAGTAAGATGGAGTGCGCGGTCATGGCCAATTTCACGAATTTCTGCGGCTATTGTCGGTTAGAGTCCAACATACCGTGTCACCTCCTCCGATGGTAGATGAACTATGAGAATATTCTGTACCCCAACAAAAAGGCACGTGTTAAGACTGGTCAGCACCATCGATTGATCAGCGTAGTTTTACTTTACCTCGAGCCCCTATCCGGGTTTAATATAAAATCACTAATTCATTATCGGGATAGGTGGCGGGTGACGGGTGACAAAGAGCGGGTACCTGTACGCTACCGCAACGCTTTTTAGATGTCACCCCCTACATCCTCACCCACCTCCTCCCTGCGTATGGCCACTAACGTCTAGTACACCGCATACTTTTTAATCATTCTGAACGTTTTAGAAAATGTGGAGACTGACTTTTTCAATGGTAAAAATAAAAACGATGATGAAAATTACAATGCAGCTCCGCACAATTCACCAGAAGATAATTTAAAATACAAAAGAATGACTTACAACATTAATTCTTATTACGAGTTCCTACTTTGAATTTTACAAAAAAAAAACATTAGAAAGACTATTGATTTTTCTCAACTGCTCAACCTGGAAATCGAATCCAAGATCTAACGATGAGTAGAGAACTTGTTACCATTAAACCATCAATTCAAGTGAAATATTACTTTGTAACATTATCGTTATAAATTGTTATTAACGCGAACCAAAACTATTTACAAGACCGTCAGTCACAGAGTAAAAAGATTGATTATAATCAATCAAAAAAATAACAGCGCTCCAGTATTGGCATTTCAGCACTTATTTACCGGCGCGATAGGTTTCCCATCACAGCTTAAAAATTAGGTCACATTAAGTTGCATAAGTGCTACATGTAGCACTTATGCAACTTAATGTGACCTAATGTGCTGCTCTGTAGCAATCTTTCTCTCTCTGTAGCTTTTATAAGTGAGAAAGAAAGAAAGACGTGGATGCAATGGACATGATAAATTGTATGACGATTTTCTGAGAAACTATAGATTAAAATTATGTCGAATATTATCGACTACTCTAGAATTTCAAATTGCTTTGAATTTCAGTCAATATTTACACGTTTAGAACACGTGATTGTACTATAATAAACTATACTGTGAAATGGTAGACCATCACACAACCAATAGTTACCCAATTTACTTCTAACAACTTCCATTGCAACCAATTACTTTGGGGATGGCACTGCTACAAAAAGTTATGAAGGATTAATTAGGGTTCACGGTAATAAATGTCCATTTAGTTTAATGAACCCAGTTTCGGGGTGAATAGTTTTCGTACCTTTTAGGCATTCGTGGAGGATATTTAGAAATGTCATACACGATTAGTTTGGTCAGCTAAAATTTCCTGAACATAAAACCGTATGTCATGTAGACCTTCGCGCAGTCATTTATATTCTACCTCTTTCCTGACTACCTTTTTGGTTATGTGTATTCATAGACTAAGTTTCGAAGTCTTGGGTGGTTTTAAAAGTGCATTCCATATAAATCGTTCTTAATTATTTATCTAACTTTAACAAACCTTACTTCGGAAACAGATTTTGTTTACAAACCGTCATAATATTCCAACAAAATTAATTATAATTCTTAATTCAGTGAACTTTTAAACAAGTTTAATCGCCACTCCTTATATCTGCCTACTCCATGAGTTTTATTCACATGCTATGTTTATGTATAACTTTATTAGTTAATTTTTTTTTTTTTTGCTGGCATACATTTGTTTATTTCCTTTCGTCCACAATTTCACTTAAAACATACATTTTAAGTAAAACTTTGTCCTGTCATGTGAATCATCATCATCATCAGCCTATATTCGTCCACTGCTGGACGTAGGCCTCTCCTAGTGAGCGCCACAGAGCCCGATCTTCGGCTTTCCTCATCCAGTCACTGCCAGCTGCCTCCCGCAAGTCGTCACTCCACCTGGCCAGCGGGCGCCCTACACTACGTTTGCCTAGTCGCGGTCTCCACTGAAGAACTCGTTTGCTCCAACGATTGTCGGTTCTCCGACAGATGTGACCGGCCCATTGCCACTTCAACTTGCTAATCCTTTGAGCTATGTCGGTAACTTTAGTTCTCTGTCGGATAACCTCGTTTCAGATTTTATCCTTCAGAGAGACTCCGAGCATAGCTCTCTCTATAGCTCGCTGAGCGACTTTAAACTTGTGGACCAGTCTCACCGTGAGAGTCCACGTTTCGGCTCCATAGGTCATAACTGGTAGGACGCACGCATTGAAGACTTTCGTCTTAAGGCACTGTGGTATGGGTGACGAGAAGACTCGACGAAGTTTGCCGAATGCTGCCCACCCCAGCTGAATCCTCCTATCGGCCTCTCTCTCGAAGTTGTTTCTACCCAATTGCATAATTTGCCCGAGGTAGACATATTCCTGAACAACTTCGAGAGATAACCCATTTACGATAACCGGCGGTTAAATAATATTGTTGTACATAATCTTAGTTTTATCTATGTTCATCCCGAGACCGATGCGTCGAGAGGCATCAGCTAAATCGGCCAGCATCCGTAGGAGATCCTGCAGCGACTCTGCCATAAGGATTATATCATCGCAGGTGTGGGATGTACTCGCTGTTCGCGTTTATGCCCATTCCTTTCCAGTCTATCGTCTTAAACATATCTTCCAGGGCGTTGGTGAACAGTTTAGGGGATGTACCATCCCCCTGTCTCACTCCCCGGCGCAGCTGGATATGTTTAGACTGCTGGTTCTGTATTTGAACGGACATGGTCGCAGCGGCATACAAGCATCTCATCACCTCAATGTATCGCCAGTCCACTGTCATGTGAATACTTAGGTGTAAGTAACTACAATAATAAATAATAAATCATACCTAAATACGTACCTACGTATTTCCTGTCCCTTAAAGGTACTGCATGTTCAAATTCTCCCAATAGTGTCTTATAAAGTGATGCAGTGTACTCAAATATTCCCTTAATTTCGGCCAAATCCAACCGAAATTGCATCAATGCTACGAAGAACACAGATACTGAAAATAACTAGATGCGCTCCTGATTTTAAACCTCCATTTTATAAGTAAATTCGATCCCCATACGGAGCAAATATTTGTATGATCTACAGGTAGTTGTTCCGGGTCTGGGTGTTTGTGTTTGTAAACGCACCCACGATACAGGAGAAAATCCTAGTGTGGGGCAACGCTTAAAAAAAATTGTGAAGATTTTAATTCACTATTTTCGTAACAAAGTTGCCGCAATTACCCCAAAATCTAAAATTTTTTTAATAGATGATAAAATCATCATATGTCTTAGTATCTTTGGCACTCTACGGTGTCACTACCACCATTGTGTACTGCCACTTCAGATACCTCGTTATAAAAAAAATGGGTTTTTTTTACTTTTAAAGTGAAAAAGATTATATAAAAACCTCTCGATACTAACAACCTTAATGGGTCGGACAAGGTTTTCTAATCGCATTCTATTACCACGAACTGTCTTTGATACCCGTTCTCCCGTTCAAGTCCCAGCTTAAGTCTATCACACAACTCGGAGTGAGATCGGCGAAAGAGTTCAGAAGTGTCACATTCAGATTTCCATAAGCGTTGTCACTGCTGAACGGGAGATGCTGGCAGAGCGCCAAACAATTACTTTGTCTCGTCAGGAGCATTTCTTCGGCTGATGGCTCTAAAGTGTCTCCTGCCTTACACATAAGTTTAGCGTTTAACGCGGAAAAAGTGGGTTAATAGTGCATAATTTTGGAACTATTATAATTGTTTCGTTTGAACGATAGTCCTAACGTAGAACTGCAGGACTGTAGGACCACTAGACAAAATATATCTTGTGGTCCTACAGTTTGAGAAAAGTGTTATTGAATTATTTCTATTAATTTCTCAGTAGCAGCACAGTTTTGATCTGGACCCGGTTAATGGCAATATCCTCGCTACCTAATACCTATTGCCTAATCTTTCAGGGAATACAGGCGTGATGGGTTGTTATGAATTGAAAAGGAAAGGCTGTGTGTTAAAACAATCAAATAACAAATACATTAAGAAAAACGTAAGCCAATATCAATACCGGCACATAGGTAATTCTATCGGCCAAGTCATTCCTCATGGCAAAGGAAATTAAAAAAGAAAGGTGCAGGAGAACTTGAGTAGTACTGATAATTAATGTACTACGCTGTACTGGCTTGAAATAAAACATCCCGTTCGATGTTATAAGGCGGACTACATTTTTAACAGAACCACATACATAACACTTGTATTTTTAACTCAAGCATTTTTTTCTATTTGATTCATTATCTATCCTGCCAAAACTTAAGTGCACTTATCGGTGTTGCAACTTCTATTATTTTTCATGTAGTGGTATAATTCTTTTAGTTTTGTATTTTGTGTCCCTGTGTGATTTTTTTTATATTTCCTTCTTGTAGAAATTAGTTTGTCAATAGCAGTCGCTTCAAATGCTTCAAATAATCTACTGACATTCCTAAACACGAAACATGTAGTGTGATTGTAATTAAGAATTAAGTGGTTAATTATGTTCATCATGATATAGTTGTCCTTATTTACTATGTAAAGAGGATTAGACCATCCTTACATAAAAACTTATTATAAAAACCAAATCCCCGCCGCGTCTGTGTTTTTTTTTCGCGAAAACCTCAAACACTACCGAGCGGATTTTCATACGGTTTTCACTAATAGACAAAGTGATTTATGAGTATGGTTTTAAGCTAATTAACATCGCGTTACGACTCTATAGAACGGGGCAATGCGTATGAAATCGCGGCCGTGTTACTAGTTTCACATAATTGAGAATCGGATGTCATTATGTAAGATAATCTGATCTATATAATTCGGTGCTAATTTGAACTCAAGAAGCTCATTCGAACGTACTCTATTTACGAATATCAAAAAACTAAATTTCTATTCATACCTTAGTATTTAGTGCAAACATTAAATATATGATCCGAACACACGACTTATGGCGTGAAACGGATATAAAATTTCCGAGAGCAAACTTAGTTGTGAGAAAAAGTGACTTTATACTTCTACAACTTAAGACTTCTAGAAGTTCATGACGTAATTTATTTCAATAAAACAAAAATTAGTCTTCAATTCATTAAACATTCCAGTATAGACTCTACAAATGTAACTATTAACTCAGCAACCTTCGGTAGTCGTCACGTTCCGAAAGTCGAACTCATTTATTCATTTTCGGCTTATCACTAGCACTTTGTTAACTTTTTAAAGCCTCTTTAGTAGATTACACTAATACCTTAGACCACTGAATACTAATACCGAACTAAACTCTTTGTAAGTTAAAGAAGACACAATAGGCTATTTGCATAATATTTTATGGCCTCATGAAAACCATAAATAGAACCGATGAACAAAAACAAAATTGGTTAAAGAATATGGAAGTTGTATTATATTTTATGCTAGACAGAGAGCGCGCTATAGGAAAGGGATGTCAATTTTTTTTATTGGATAGGGTAGCAAACGATCAGACGGTGCACCTGATGGTAAGCGATAACCGCCGCCCATGGACGGGTGTCCATGGCAGCACCAGAGGAGTCCCAAGTGCAATACAATACAAACATGTTTTGCGAGACAAGGTCAGATCATCCTCTATCGATCCCCACCAAAACCTTTAAACGCTCTATCTTCGAATTTAATTGGTCAATTTAATTATTTGTTCAGTATACAAATTATAATTCATCATATTTTTCACTAAAGCCGGTATTTTAAATAAATTAAACACTACTCAAATAACCTATTGAAATTGGGAGAATTGGCACAAGAGTGCCAAATTTGAAACGTTGTAATAACGACACTTGCCAACGCTTCCTACGTAATTTTACCTTAAAAGCGAATGAACTTACAATTTACTTCAATGATTTTTATAAGAGATAAATATTTTCAAAGCTAATTAAATTAAGTAGAAAGCTGCTTCTGAAATATTAACTTATAAAAATGTTGCAATAAATATAAAAGAAGATTAAAAATTTCCCGCTCGCTTCAACCGCGGCCATTGCTACAAGACGTCACGAGACAAAGTTTATCTTAGATACTGAACTCACCCCAACCCCTGCAATTAGCGATATTGTTATAATAAAAACGCCAGAAGGCCACTCGAGGGTTCTGTCACCTCGGGTATTATCCCCGGCATCCCTTTGATCCTCAGTGTCGTATTCCCTTTCGTCAATCGTTCGGGTGTCTCTACTGCAAACAGCACTTGTTGGTGGAAGCAATTTGGGTTCTATTTCAAAGGCCATGGCACCCCGGGTACCAATCAAATGTGTCTGACGTCGTTCCAACAAGGAAACCATTAGTAAATTCTCTCTCATGCCACGAATGAAGACTAACAACAAGTTTACATTGCATACCTGCTTTATTTGTAACTTGTCTGTGATTGTAGTTGCGTCAAAATGGGCCTGAAACCTCTTCAGATGGTAGGTATAAAGAGACTTCAGAAGATAAAGCTGAACGAAGAGTTTATTTCTAAGTCATACAATATTGTTTTAAATGCGAAAGTAACTGAGTCTGTCTTACTACCTTCTGTCGCCTAAATTGCTGAATAAATTACGGTAAAATTTTGCAAAGGAGATAGATTCTATGAGGAAAGTAACGAAGTCTCTAACATCGCTGTGTCTCGAATTTTTTGTAGGTAAATAAAAGTAAGTAGAACTACCACCAAATTAATGAGGCTACATTTCTTTCTGAAATTATGATAATTATATAATAAATTATATGATTTCTGTTTGATGATCTTTTAAAGACACTTTTACAATACAATGTTTTAATATTTTTTTTGACTAGTTTATTGAGCATTTCATAACTGACGAAATCTGAGAAGAAAGCCGAAATAAACTCAGAGAATAAGGATCTCTTTTAAAGCCCAGACAGTAGTAGTAGTATTATAAGTTATAGCTTCTGCCCGCGACTTCGTCCGCGTAGCGTGATGATATATAGCCTATAGCCTTCCTCAGTAAATGGGCTATCTAACACTGAAAGAATTTTTGAAATCGGACCAGTAGTTCCTGAGATTAGCGCGTTTAAGTAAACAAACAAACAAACAAACTCTTCAGCTTTATATATTAGTATATAGATGTAAGTGTTACGATGTAGAGAATATCTGATCTTTCAGGCCTTTTCAAGAAAAAGCCATAGCAGCCTAGAGTTGACCTGTCCTAACGGACGGCACGCATACATCAGTCATCGTGTAGCTCAACCATTATTTAGGGAGCTCAACGATCCGTCGCACGACGGTACCAGATCAGCAAGACTTCACATAAATATTTACTTCTAAGATTTTATTGCCAAAGCTGTAATGTTAGAATACAATGACAAATTAATTAAAAATATAACAAATAAACACTGCTAAAATAAACTGAAAAACTGCATCATGGCTTCAATAATAGAAATACCTGCATCGATTATACTTGAAGGGGCCTTGACAAAGACAAAGAAATTGTTTGGCGAGCAGCCAGGTACCCCAGAGCCCACCAGCCCAGGTACGGAGACAGTACGAGGCGAGCCGATCAAAGATTGCTCGGTTTTAAAACGAGGAAAATGCAAAGATCTGTTGTTCGCAACGATAGCAGCTTCCGAAATAAAAATGTAAATTTGTTCAGCTTTCATGCGGTTTTCTGTTAGGTGGAATTTGTGCTTTTCCAATTCCAGACAAGTATTTGAACAATCAGACAATTCCAATAGTGCTCTGGTCTCTGGTTAGCCACGGTAATTTGTTGCATTGCGTTTTTCGTTTTAGAGCTACAGCTATTTAACTGCACCGTACGACAAATAAGACACGGTTGAAGGTAACTTTTTGGGTTACAATTATTATGAATTAAGGAAATAAAATTGTGTATTTTTATGTTAACAAATTAATAATTAAGTAATAATAATTCCAGAAAATAAAAGAACCTATAAATAGACAATTGAAATCAATGTATTAATATACGATCAATATTCAATTTTTAATTGAATATAATTATGACTGCAGTTGTTGTATGGGTTCTGCGTCACAGATAGTATTCATACAACTTACAACTATAAACATATTGCTATAATTTCTATTGATAAGACACGTGATATTCTTTGACAGAAGAACACTAAACACATTACAGCTATACGAGATTTTATTATTTTTAGGTATAAGTAGACAAGTATATCACAATGAGTGACCGTAGAACAGTAGCTTGCTCGATTGTAATGTTTACAAATCATAACATTATCAAGAACCCAGTGGTCTGCTCCTATTTGTATTAGACTCACGACAAAGACAGTCAATATATTTATCTATACTTCTATACTAATATATAAAGCTGAAGAGTTTGTTTGTTTGTTTACTTGAACGCGCTAATCTCAGGAACTACTGGTCCGATTTGAAAAATTATTTCAGTGTTCGATAGCCCATTTATTGAGGAAGGCTATAGGCTATATATCATCACGCTACGCGGACGAAGTCGCGGGCAGAAGCTAGTTACATATAATTACAAAAATATAATAGTCAACACATACATAAATTTATGTGTTTTTTTATTTTAGTTTCTGCCTACCAATATTTTTTTAAAGAAACGAAAAATGTACTATAGCGAACGCAAATAATTTTAACTTAGAATGAAAAGGACAGCTAGGCAGCGTAGTACGCACTGTCACACTAGCCATCTCTTTCTTTGCTCAAAATATTTGCCGGACTCTACGACGACTTACCCAAATCCTCGGCATCCTCACTCCACTCGCCGGTCCCCCGCACTAGCACCGCTGACATGCCGGCTAACACCAACACCAACATAGACTCCATCACGCACACACTCCGCCCAAACATTATATACACTTATTTAACCCCCTAACCTTACTTTGGCAACATTTAGATTAACAGTAACTGTTATATTCCATTACGAAACAATCTATTAGTTAAGCTCCCAAATGTTAATTAATTTAATATAACACTATGCATTAACGGCGCCATTCTATTAACTCAGGAGTCGTCTATTGTCAATGTCACAATTGATCAACTCTATTAAATCAGTCGCTAATCTCGTAACAGGAATAGTACATACATTTTCTTAATTAAAAATTCGTTCTTCAAATCATGGCTGATATTGTGTTCAGTTCCAATGTTCCCTTTTGTGAAAACATGTTACCGTTATGTCGGAACGATGCCAGTAATCTTTTCGACATTATAAATGGAGTCGTGTGTAGTGTGTTGTCACGCACGGCCGGCTTTCGGGACGCGGTTAAATATCCTGATGAATAATTCAGGACTCTTTTAGCAGCGGTGTGCGCTCGAGGATAGTGAGGCCACCTGCAACAAAGTACATAGTCCCTCATTTATGTCCGAACATAACTATATTTACAGAAATCGTTTTGCAAGTCTAGGGCATGTATGATCATTATGATTTTGTTTACATTTTTTTTTAATCTTACTAGCAATGTGGGTCACACATAAAAAAAATATTCTTATTAACCCCTCGTGCTAAGCTAAATGCTTGTGTTACGAGTGGGTTCACGTCGGTAGTGCAATGGGTGGGGTTCGAACCGGCAACCACATGATCGCAAGTCCGACGCCCTAGCCATTAGGCTACCGCCGCTTCAAAGGTTAAAAGCTTTTTCGAATACAATTTGCATTGCATTTAGATGGAATGTAGCCTGAATATGTATAACATTAAAACGTATGAAAATTCATAATTATAAATATTGAAAATACGCCTTATGCTTATTGCCAATAAGGCTGAATTATGCAAAGAATACAAAAGTAAATAATAATGGTTAAAAGAATAGAACTATTATTATTTACAGTATATACATACATACTTCTTTTGCTTCTTTCACATAATACATACACTTATATATTGCGAGTACAGTTGCGAGTACTACACACCTGACCTTTTGGAGCACCTTGCCAGTAAGATTGGCGTATGTCCTTCTAGGACAAGCCTTTCCGACGCTGCCGCTGACATTCGCCTTATAAATTGCTTTTGTTAATCGTCTTTCATTCATTCTCTCAACATCTCATCTCGATTAATAATGTTCATATCTAAGAGTTTAAGGTCAGAACACCAAAATTATTTATATCTCATTTTCATCATCACATTTTTCATTATTTCTTGACATAGATCATCATCATCATCAGCCTATATTCGTCCACTGCTGGACGTAGGCCTCTCCTAGTGAATGCCACAGAGCCCGATCTTCGGCTTTCCTCATCCAGACATAGATTACGTTATAAATAAATGTTAGCCAAAGGATTTGATATGAAGACAGCTGACAACATCACCGTGACACATATTACACATTCTTTGTCAAAACACAAAAGTCATTAGCTGCCTGCCTACCTAATGCTTTTGTTGACTGTACGTACCTTTATGTATAAACAGACGAATAGACAACCTCCTCTTTTTTTAACTTGGTTAGAAATGAGTAAATGTTCATAAATAAAAATATTTAACCTAGAAACATAGCAAAAATATTCCACAAAAAATTTCCGTTGCATTTTTCTGTACTACCGAGGACATTCCTCTGTTTATTTTAAAAGAGATTTCTCCGAGAAAAATTTAACAAAAGCTTTCAAGAGCAAAATCCGTCATCAAAGGCGGCTAAACGACCCGTAGCGAGTGCTGAAGCGCTAATATAGTTTAGGAAACAACGTGCCCCTATTTCCTAGACGTCAGGGTGAACTTGCCTCCTAGAAAGTTACTACGATCTACTAGATATTATAGAGAAGTGACAAGTTAAATACTGAGGCACACAAAGATTTATAATCAAATTGAATTCAAGTCAATAATGTCGTCAAATATTGTGAAGGTTTGAAGGATAATCGAATGTGTGGCCGCTCGTTCTTCACGCACATTCAAATTGTTGGAAGCGCGGCTGATTAGCACAAGTTCGCGGATTTTATACCTGGATCGAGCAAATTATTATTGAGCTTTTCTATTTTCACAGTAGCATCGTACATACAGACGCGTAATTATATAATAGCTACATACATAATCTACCGATTCTAATGTCCCACTGCTGGGCACGGGTCTCCTCTCAGAATGAGAAAGATTAAGCTATAGTCCACCACGCTAGCCAAATGCGGGTTGGCAGACTTCACACGACATCCATTGGGAATATATCGAATAGTTATACAATAATAATAATTTAATTTTTTAACTCTAAACACAAGTCACATTATGAATGTTAGTATAGGGACGCCTTCCGGCAAGATGGATTGATGATTTGCGAAAGGATGATGGTGGAAGCTGGATGCGATAGGCAATAGGGTGAAATGTCGCACATTAGGGGAGGCCTACGTCCAGAGTGGACTAATATTGGGTAATGGCCTCTGCTCAACCTTTTAGAGAATACTGGCGTGATGGTTACATGTTATGTGTACTTAATATAACTCATTACATTTTATTGGCTTCTATCGCGAACATTCCTCATATTTTTCATTACATTTCTCATTGACGTTCTTTGATTTCGTTCAGAGTTCGAAAAGGAAACTGTTTGATCTTAAAGGAAATTGCCTAAAAGCTTTATCTTTACATAAAACAAAATTGTAACTGGCCGATGTCTATACATAGGAGATATTCATGAAAATGTAATATGACGGGTCTTTGTCAGATCTATAGAAGCCAAAACAACTATTTTTGTTATTCCGTCCATCTATCTCTTTCTGTTTGTAGAAAACGTAGAAACCGAGTTATAATAATTAAATTCTTTTAGGAAGCGACTGAACCCGCGGACACCAACTAGTGTTACTAAGAGTAATTTATATTTTCTCCATACTGAAGATTTATTAGCTACCACAATCACAGAAAATGTTAATAAACAGTCAATTAGCGATTATATAATACACATATACAATGTACATAGTTATAATATATACCCACAATTCACTGGTATCTGATATACGTTCCACGCAATAGGGGCCAAGCCTTATTGCCATTAACCAGGCACAAATTCAAACTCCGAGCTGCTACTGGGAATTTTATAGAAAAACCAAATAACAGTTTACTGGACATGGGAGTTGCACACAGGGCCTAGCACTTAGAACTATTGGACTAATGTAGCAGGCAACGAGAGCCTAGGATCAAATCCCGCCCGAAAAAAATTGGGTGGTTCACAAAAAAAATATACGGTTCTGGTTTTGTGTTTAAAGCCCTCGGAAGCCACACCACAGGGCTTGTTCCTTGGCATGCCAGCTCTTTTCATTGATTAAAAAAGAAACAAATATTCCAAAAAAGGGGATAGATCCGTTGTAGTAGAGTTATAATAATGATACTAATGCAGTTCCCTAGTTATCTGAACTCTCCCTTTTAGGTTTGAAAAGATATGCTATCTTATGGCAAAGTTACTTAAAAGCCTTAATAAAGTAGGCCTGACCTCATTTTCTTTTTTTCCGTACCTAACAAATAACCCTCTGGATAAGCCGCTAATTTATTATTCGCTTGAAGTACTCACTTCACAGGTTGTAATCAATTATCTAGACTTTATACTAAAAATATTGCTAATGTAATAATGTTTATACTGCCTCATTAGCCAAGTGGTCCTGAGCGCGACTGCTACGTTAGAGGTCCTGGGTTCGATTCCCAGGTAGAGCAAAGTGTTATTGGTTTTTCTATGAAATTCCCAGTAGCAGCTCGGAGTTAGGAATTTGTGCCCGGTTAATGGCAATAGACTCGGGCGAGTCTATTGCCATTAATACGTACTAATGTACACCCACAGTTCGCCGGTATGTTTAGGTCCCATGTAATAGGGGGCCCTATTACATGGGACCTAAACATACCGGCGAACTGTGGGTGTACATTAGTACGCCTCTGCGTAACCCTTCGGGGAATACAGGCGTGATGGTATGCTATGTTATGTAATAATGTTTATTGGTGGAGACCTGGTGTCCTAAAATACAGGCTTCGGCTTAGTTTAGGCACCAGTCTTCCATAGATAAAACAAATTATAAGTAGCAAGATACTACACCTGCATTTTTGTACATGAGTTTATGTTTATTATCTTTGTAAGTTTTATATATTTCACTTTTGTTTTTGTTTGTGGAAGAGAAAATAAACAATTATATTTATTTATTTTTATTTATTCTTATTATATAAATAAAATATGACAACATAATTACTTACTTATGTATAAACTGTTCTGGCTAAAGATTATGATATAACCCGTCCCGATACCTATTTTATTGGTTTAAGAGTAGAAAACAACCGAACCCTAAAAGAACCGAACCTGTACGGGTCTGCTAATATCAATGTTATTTTAAAGGCACTCCAAAAAGCTTTAGAATCCTTCTAAGAAATATTAATTTTGTAGGTAAGCAGGTTTGATATAAAAAATGTTTGTACTTAAGGGATCTGCTAAAATTATTAAGTTCTCTCGTCAGATATTAATCGTGAGGGAAAATTACTAAGAAGAAGAGTACTCGAACTCCTGTTTTTTTAGGATTCCGTACCTCGAAGCAAAATAAGGATAAACGAAGGAACACTAGTACTGCAGTACTGCAGTGTATGCTACACTCACAATTCACCTCAAGTCTACTATTACAATAGTGTCAGAATGGTCTATCATTGATTTCATAATTGTTGATTTTGACAAGTTTCGTAATCTACTAATTTAATGGCGTCATTATGACTTTCCAATGGTCGACCACTGACACTCCATTGAAAGAAATGGCAGAATGGTAATCTCGTAAATAGTGACAAATCAATGACTAACGTATGCGGTAATCTGCTAAAATTTTGACAGTTCCTTTGATCAGTGATCTACCATTACGACATCATTGTGCAGTCATTGCATTTAATTCATTACGCGGTAATAAAGTGTTTATTCGCGGCTTGTAAAAAGTGTTTATTTATCGTGTTTGTGGAATTACGGTCATGTATTATTCACTATGAGTTAATATTCTTGAGCTAGCTAACGCAGTGGATGCTAGAGAAACAAGGATTATTATTTATTATTTTCTTCAGTGTTTTACTCTTGTACTCATTGTAGAACTAAAATAAGTGCAAAAATTACATTAATGATACATTTTATGATGCATACCTAATTATGCTGTATTCAGGTACTTACTGTGCGCCACTCTGTCGGGGTTTTATAGGGGCAGTCCACTGAAACACTACCTTTTTAAAATTTGGGCGCACTCCACCCAGTATCTTTTGGACAAACTTCGCCCTTCACTTGTACGTCACAGTAGCCAAGCGCCAGGTCTTGGTGATTTTCAAGAATAAGCGCCGAGATTTGATTTTTTTATTTTGAAAAATACACAAAAGAATATATTTTTTTAAATACACAAAATAATTCTAACTGCCTCATTAGCCAAGTGGTCCTCAGCGCGACTTCTACGCTAGAGGTCCTGGGTTCGATTCCCAGGTCGAGCAGTGTTATCGGGTTTTACATGTTAATTGCTATTTACGGTCTTCTTACTACTTCAGATTGCTTATAACACTAATAAATAATATGTATAAATATATCTTATTAAAATCTGGCATGAATAAATGTTCAAGTTTAATAGTAGTTTTTCGAAAATCATTTCTACTAACGGGTTTTATAATAATGGCAACACGACAATGTCATTCTACTACAATTCTATTACGAGACCACTGACCGACCAATGATCGACCATTATGAATTAGCAGATTACGAATTTTTGGCAAAATGACAATGGGGTCGTATTGGAATGACGAGTTTATAAAAATTAGCAGACTTGGGGCCCAGTATGGTTTATATTCCAATAGTCAAAATCAAAGTCAAAATGCTTTATTTCGATTAGACAAAAGTCAAAACTAGTTACAGGTTACAGTCA
The DNA here is from genome assembly GCA_947256265.1 of Acronicta leporina. Classification (NCBI taxonomy): domain Eukaryota; kingdom Metazoa; phylum Arthropoda; class Insecta; order Lepidoptera; family Noctuidae; genus Acronicta; species Acronicta leporina. The sequence continues at coordinate 6,765,839 of OX366529.1, forward strand.
AAACTACGATTTCTAAAAGTGGGTATTATGGAGAAGAGCCGACAATAAACTGCATAGATACTCTTTAAAAAAAATGATTACAATATTAAGCTTTACAACTTTGTATTGAATATTTGCTGATAATCATGAAGTTTTATGTATAAGATTTATTCATTACTAGCTTCTGCCCGGACTATCTAACACTGAAATAATTTTTCAAATCGGACCAGTAGTTCCTGAGATTAGCGCGTTCAAGTAAACAAACAAACAAACTCTTCAGCTTTACATATTAGTAAGTATAGATACCTGACCAACCCAGATGGAGTACCCATTGACAAGCAAGACGCAGACAAGCACGTGTGTATTGTCGTGGTTCGAGTCAACCATATTGTAGAGGGCCTATTGCCATTAACTGCCTCCAGGGAGGCGGCAAGCTATATCAGCCTCGTACCGACTATCACGAACTTGCCATCTTTTGGCCTACACTCACGGACATAGGATTCGCCTCATGGCCACGACTGTGACAGGCTGTTGTCCAGCGTTTATAAGGCCCTTCAAAGATCTACTTACAGCCTCGAGATGCTTGGTATTTTTCATTAACCCTGTGTATTTTTATCCTGTGTGTGTATAACATTAATATCAAGGCGATGCCAGCGTGTTTCATAAATACGGCAGCGAAAGCTATTCTTAAATTCTTAAAATAAAGCCTATTTTCAATAAAGCCGAGCTATTTTTATCGGGATAAATTGGTACAGGTTTATGTTGAGCCAGCTAAGAGAAGATAAGTTCAAGTTTACTTTTTAATATAGTTTTAAATAATGTTAGCAAACAATTATTCCGATAGGCTAATACAAAATATTTAGTATGTAGGTATACTACATACATACATATTTTCACGCCTGTCTCCCATTGGGGTAGGCAGAGACCATAGATTTCCACTTGCTACGATCCTGGCATACTACTTTCGCTTCATCTATGTTCATTATCCTCCTCATGCATGAACGTCGGTTTAGGGTGCTCTTAACCTGTCCTTTTTTAAGAACGGCCGCAACTTGGCTGTCGTACGTTCGTCGAGGTCGGCCCCTATCAACTCTTCCATCCATACTCATCATGTATACTCGTTTTTCTTATTGTCATTAGGGAACTCTTAGGACCTTTAGTGTAACCTTAAAAAATACATTCAATTATTAAAGAATCATACACACACACTACCATGCGTTTGACACACTGTCACTCACCTTATGAAGGTTGAAAGTATAGAGTATATTATAGCCGAATTTCGATCACCGGGCGACCACTTGTCTTAAAAAAATGTTCAGGATACAAGTAAAACCGCGGGCAACCGCCAGTCTCCTTACAAAGATCTTGGGCCCTATCATATACATTTATTCACGCATTCTCCGTAAACCAGAGTCCTGCAATCATGAGATAACTGTGTTTACTCATTCATGATTTCCTAGAGGAGTTGGCGAGATATGTAAATGTTTGCACATTATTTATTAACAATCATATCAGCCTCGTTTCTAGCTAAATAAAGCACAGAACACCTATTTATGAAAACGTCACGAATAGTGTTTTAATGTAATTAGCAAACTGCTGAATCATAATCATCAAAATAATTAATCAAGCTTTCTCAAACTAATGTTTCAAGTTCCTAAATACTGGATATAATTAATTAAATAGGGTAGATAGATTTGGTTTTTTCCAAAAAAAACATAATTGGGTACTTGTTAAAATCGGTTCTCTTATTTTCCTAATAATTATATTTACAAGCGTGTTAGAACTATACGTAGTATAAACAACTGTTAATATATTGGAACTTTGAGTTTGCTAAATACCTTATGTATTTTTAACAATAGTATCATAACATAAAAACTACATTAGATATGCAGTCACTATAACAAATTCGTCGTTAGACTTTCTTAATAGAGATAGCATTTTGACGTTACTAGTATTGAATTTATGTCAAAATTTGTTTATTTGTTATTACGACCGGACTAATAAAATATGTAATACTAAAGATACCAAGAAAGATACCTACCGGCGATCAGCTGATAACTGTCAACAACATTCATTGTTTACTCTGTGACGGTGCAATCAAAACTCGTGACAGTTTCGAATGAGACCCACAAAGTTGAGATTACAATGTCCCCCTACTTGTCATGTTCATTACACATAGTGCTAATAGGTTCACCCCAAAGTCCTACAGTCTTAATACCGACAACTTTATATTTTTTAAATGACACTTCAGTTCATCACATCCACGATAAAAGTTTTTTTGGAAACTTAGTCATGTATTTTTTGCACGTTTGTGGGTATCGTCAAAGTTTGGTAATGGAGGTTACGTGAGGTTGTCATGCGTGTTGAGGGTAGGCGCGTGTACAGGGTCGCGCGTCGCGCGGACGACTGACGAGCGTCGTGCCGCGTCGACGCGCGCCCACCTTGCTCCAGCAAGGGCGGCCGGAGTGCCTCCCGCCCTCGCAGGTAGGCGCCCGACATGAAACTCTGATTGAATGGATGAGTTTCCAAATGCTTTTTTGTTGGAGCCGAGCGACAAATCACGACGTCGGACGGAACATTTGTGTTAACTTCCCGTGGTTTATTTGAGGGACATAAATTTAAATTACGCGTTCTTGAATTTACTGTTGGGTGTTGGAATTTATTGATCATTTTTATTTGATAGTATAGTATCATATATTATTTATGGGATAAATAAGTGTTAAGAAAACTTTATCTATTTACAAAAAAAAACTGGACGTTTTCATACATACATATGTATGTATGTATGAAAACTTTATTATCAAATAAATATGTATGCAGGAATTGGTCCAGTTGGACCATAAGTGGTTAAAAGTGTTTTTATGCGACTGTCAAGGAATGGTTATGTTTTTAAAAGATCTATTTACAAAAACAAATATCATTCAACCGGCACATATCATTGAGAATTTCATAGAAAAACCCAATAACACTACTCGGCCTAGGAATCGCATAAAGCTGTAAACTACCAGCTGATCTCTCAGTGCACGGAAACCCTTAACAATACGAAATCAGTGTATGTTGGTGTTTCGCTTGTGTTTTACCCGACTTCTGCGGTGTATGAGACCATCCATAAATTTAGTCACATCTTACTGAGAAGAGGGGGAATAGAGTAGTGTGACAATGAATATAAGGGACAATTTATATCTCAAAAAGGATAATCCAATTTGTGCAGTCATTCAGAAGTTACGCACATATATACATTTCGGCGATTCATTTCTATTTAGATAGATCAGATAGATCATTTTGCCTTATCCTCCTCACTCTTTAATTCCTAGCTAAATGTACTCTGGATCCAACCACTCGCTACGTAGGTACATATTAATTACTGGGATCCAAATTAGCGCATTGACCGTACAAAACTTCTCGTTAAAACCTTGTCAAAACGCTTTGAGGAGTAAATCGTAATTTAGCGAAACGTTTGCGAGTATTTCAATTAGTTTCGACAATTTATAACTTTTTTCGTAACTCTATATTTATTCTATAGCTGGTAGTCGGGGTAAAATAATTAAACGTGTGTGAATTTTGATGTAATGTTTTAACTCGTCAAGTAAATTACAGATAGGTACAATCCTAATATTGTTCTTGTGTGCCCTATTGCGTAGTAATAAATTCAAGTATAGATTTTATTAAGTTAATATTGTTAGCCTAAAGATATCTATGTCTATTGGATAGCTACTCCTTTCTTAATAAAAATATAAAGCATCATATGGAGAATATCTTTTATTCTGTGGCAGGGAAAATAAGACAAAACATAATTAAGTATAGCAATAAGAAGTTTTATATTTTTATTATAAAGAGTTAGTCTTTAACATTTATACAATATTGCTACAATCGAATAATAGACAAGTAGATACGTAAAAAAAACAAGTAAGTAAATCCCTGGTCTATTTTTCGACTTTTCCAGACATATACTACATACGGATTCAGAATCTTTATAATTGTAAGGATTGAATAGTCCCGTAAACAATAGCAACATTTTTATTCCGAAAAGACTCAAAAAAATATGCAAGACGCTCCATTAAACCGAAAAATCGAAAGCATTTGTTATGCCCTTGGGACAGCAGGGCTGTCACGTTGAGCATGAATTATCGACTCAACGTGAATATCATTGCATTGAGCGTCAGCATTCAGTTGGCATGACATCTGAACCAGCATTTCCTCCCATCCCTAACAAAAACGATGGTGTTTGTCGGATTATTATGAGGTAATCTGACATAAGACCCGCGCTGACAATCGATTTAGCGCTTTTGTGTAGATGAAATATAACTGTAGATAATATTTGTAAATTTCTGTAACACTGTGATTCTCGAGTTTTATGATTTTCCTGAGACTCACTAGACTAATTATCTCGGCCTCTCTGTCACTGTGTGACGACATATTCCACAACTAAGCTAGGTATTTATTATTCAATCATTTCGCCCGTCTCCGATTTTTTTTGAACTGCACCTAATTTCAAATAAAAATATTATAAAAGGCAATATACAACATAACATAACATACCATCACGCCTGTATTCCCCGAAGGGTTAGGCAGAGGCGTACTAATGTACACCCACAGTTCGCCGGTATGTTTAGGTCCCATGTAATAGGGGGCGAGCCTATTGCCATTAACCGGGCACAAATTCCTAACTCCGAGCTGCTACTGGGAATTTCATAGAAAAACCCAATAACACTTTGCTCGACCTGGGAATCGAACCCAGGACCTCTAGCGTAGCAGTCGCGCTCAGGTTTCGTTCGTTCCAGGTATAAAACTACCAAATCATAAAATGATTGAATTTAAAATCCCAGTAGCCTAGTGGTCCTGAATGCGACTACTATGCTAGAGGTCCCGAGTTCGATTCCCAGGTCGAGATTCTCAATAGACTGGCAATAGGCTCGCCCCCTATTACATGTGTGTGACCTAGACATACCGGCGATTAGTACACCTCTGCCTAACTATAATGTACTCGTATGTATGTATAAAAACTCGTCCATTGCACTTTATTTTTAAGATTATTTAATTTATTTGTGAGAAGTAAACAGGAGAATTGGAATGATTACGTAGTATTATGAGATTATGGAGCTCGCCGCCCGTTTCGGAGCAGCTAAACTAATTTAAAATGAAAGAACATTTCACGCTCCAAAGACGACCTTTATAAAATGAGTTGGAAAATTGCGAAATATACAATGACAGACACTTTTTTCACGTTGAAGTGGATTCTTCTATTTTTATGGACAATTATTATTCCGGACTACATCTTTATTAAGTTAAATGATCGCGTTTTGCCTGCCATAGATAATAAAGATACTGAATCATCGTCCTGCTCTGGTTCAATTTTATTTTAACGCTAGCTTTACCGCGCGGCTTCACTCGCATTTCACCGTACCTAAGGACCAATAGAGGAAGTGATTCATTTGTAGTTGTTATAGCCCTATATACATAATAGGCCCAGGGTATAGTAAATTTCTTCAGGGTCATAGTGTGATTTTAAACATCTCATCATCGTCGTCATTATCATTGATTCGTCTCATATGATTGATTCATTGATTGAATCGTTAGTAGTGAAACTCCTGTAGAGCCTGAAAACCGTATTGTTCAGACATTAGATCGCGTGCTAATGAATAAAAAGTCACTTTCTAATAGTAAACCAAGTGGTCCTGAGCGCGACTGCTACGCTAGAGGTCCTGGGTTCGATTCCCAGGTCGAGCAAAGTGTTATTGGGTTTTTCTATGAAATTCCCAGTAGCAGCTCGGAGTTAGGAATTTGTGCCCGGTTAATGGCAATAGACTCGCCCCCTATTACATGGGACCTAAACATACCGGCGAACTGTGGGTGTGCATTAGTACCTACGCCTCTGCCTAACCCTTCGGGGAATACAGGCGTGATGGTATGTAAAGTATAAAATTCAACAACTCCGGCGTCGTGGGTCGTGATTACTAACCACAACCATTGCGCACTATCAACGTGAACACCCGCTACTAAAAGGGTTTAAAAGATCTTCACGTAAACGAAAGTTTAAAATTATATTCATTGTTTATTTACATCTTACCTGAACCGAGCTTAGTTTTGTACTTTAATCATCCGTTTAGAAATACAAACTGAGACTGAGATTAAACTGTATTAGCCTGTTGTACTACAATAACAATAATCATTGTTACAAAATACATTTAGTAGAGTATAGTGTAATAACATTGAAATCTCAACTTTAAGCCTTGTAATAATGAAGTTACAAATTGTAGTCTAAGAGTAATTAAAGTAATTTGTAGTACCAAAATAATTGCAAAATATTATAGAATAGAATATCCTTTATTTAATCAATCATAGAATAAGGTACAATGGGCGGTCTTATCGCTAAAAGCGATCTCTTACAGACAACCTTTGGATGGACTCAAAAGAAAGGAAAGGCGAAAAATAGGTAGTCTGGCGTACACAAAAGAAACTAAATACTTAAATTAAATAATACACCAATTTCTAGATAGCAAATAAACAGATAATTATACCCTTTAATATTATGACAAGGTACATACGAATTTGAGTTACCAGAACTTAAAAAATGATTTCTCTACCTAGCCCATTTCTTTCGTCTGCTGGACAATAATAATAACTAAAAAACATATTGATCGATTAAAAGCCTTCTCGGTTTTGCCTCCAAAGACACAAAAAATTCGTCGCTAAGTTAAAAACAGGTTACCTTAATAATTCCTAGGCTAGCAACACAAATCTCCTGGGCACTATGAGTTATTAAATACATTGGTACATACTTTCGATTTACTGTCAACGCCAAATGAATAAGTTCTTTTCATCCAAGTTAACGTCTTAGAGAACTCAATTAAACTTTATTAAATCAACAATTTCAAACAAATAACAAACTAGAATAGTTCATTAGGTTTTCATTCGAGCTATAAATGCGATTCAATGATCAATTCGTTTAACTGTTGATTAATCTTTGGTTAGCTGTCAAACTTGTTGACAGCCCTAGTTTTGCTCGATCAGAATCATGTTATATGGTGAAATCATAATAATATTCATTAGGGTTGGTATTCTCAGCGGGTTGGCAGCCCGGAGCACGTTTCAGTGGCGGTCATGATTAGGCGCTACCAGTAACTAGTACTAATGACGATCTATGATGATACAATTATCTTTAATAACCCACAGCTGCACACGTGCATACTAAATTACCTGTCTGTAGGTACTTGGATGTTTTGCATCGATTTTCAAAGCTAAGTGGCTTCATATTGTCTCTTTTTTATTGCGACAGGCGTTGGCTTATACTTACAATCTAGGCCATCTTAGGCCATTCCGGGACCCTTGGGCATAACTAAGTTTGGGGCCCATTTAGAAAGAAAAAGTTTATGATTGTGTGTGCTCTTTTCGATGATGATAATATCTTTTTTTTAAAAAAAAAGCTTACTAGCTATGTGGGTCACACATTACTAGTATTCTTGTTAACCCCTCGTGCTAAGCTAAATATGCTTGTGTTACGAGTGGGTTCACGTCGGTAGTGCAATGGGTGGGGTTCGAACCGGCAACCACATGATCGCAAGTCCGACGCCCTAGCCATTAGGCTACCGCCGCATTAATCTTATACGAATATATCTTTTTATATAGGAGCATAAGGCACCCTCGTGCCTTATGCTCTTGTAGAAGACGAAATGATGTAAAACACGAAACCGGAAGATTTACCGGAGGATTAATTTAATTTATTTAAGGTTTGATAAGGTAACACTGGATGTCGATGAAATAATAAATAAGACTTATGCATTTCTTTGCCTTTTTCATGGCAAGCAAAAGAGGAGTGATAGCGTGGTTACCGAGGTGCTTTCCGAGGCACGAACGTGTCTTAATGTGCTAAGTATGATCAACTAACCATAGATTAACCACGGTAAACACAACTTAACCTAGTAGATTGATTGATTAACAAGGGCATATGTTACAAAAAGTTCCAATACCCATTTATACAAATGGACTTATCGTTACAAATTTATTTAAAAAAGGGGGTGGTTCTGAAAACCCGTCCATATCGTGGAAATCGTGTTCTTACGCACGCACCCCATTCCGTACGCATTAGACGTAAATATTCATTTGATTTCGTACCTCAACTCGGTAAGTTTAATGGCGCGAATACGCCCCGCCTAATGTTATGATTACATTACTGACATTATCAAATGCCGAATGATTTTACTTAAACATACATATTTCGTTTTTTTTTTCATACATATTTCATACATATATATTTCGCGTGATGATTTTAAATGGAGTTCTGGTTTGTTTATCGTGCCGGGATGCATGAATATAAAAAAAGATAAGATAAAATTTATTCAATCCTTTGTTACATTGGGTAGGTATCATAACTTAGTGCTGACAGTAAGGTTTTCATGTAACATAACACAAACAAATCTTAAAATTATTTGGATAGTGACCCCCAAACCAGACGTTTGTCTGTATCTTGGGGGCCAGAGTTGCAACTTATTTTTTTTATGGGATAGGGGGGCAAACGAGCAGACGGATCACCTGATGGTAAGCGATAACCGCCGCCCATGGACACCTGCAACACCAGAGGAGTCACGAGTGGGTTGCATTTATAATGGTTTGGGCCTCCGGTAACCTCACTCACCCAGCGAAACACAACGCAAGCGCAGCTGTTTCACGCCGGTTTTCTGTGAGGCCGTGGTATCACTGCGGTCAAGCCGGCCCATTCGTGCCGAAACATGGCTCTCCCACATTAATCATGTATAATACATAAATAAAATGTGTGAATATGTAATTTCTGGGTTGTGTAGGTTTAAGTGCCTAATAATTAAGGATCATGAACAAAGGATGAAGACAAAATTAGTGATAATAAAATAAAATAAAGGAATAGTGTGTCAGTGCGTACGCGTGCATGTGTGTATGGATGTTTTTGTGTGCGTGTATATGTGAGGGAGTGAGTGTGTGTGTGTGTGTGTGTGTATCTTATAAGCAGCTGACCCGGCTAACGTTGCTCTGATGGATAGGGATACCCTGATTACCTAGCGGTATGAAAATATATGTACTTAAAACCTATTCTAATACCTACCAAATATTCATAAAAACATTCATAAAATTCTGCCGAGCAGTTTCGGAGGGGTGCGACCACAAACACCGTGACAAAAGATTGATTTTAATATCAGATAATCGCGGTTAAAGCCCTGTTACTATCAGACGGTAACATACATTATCAAGGTTATAAAGTGAAATAAATAAATATTTACTGTTTTTATAAGGCTCTTGCGCAATGTGCATGCGGCTGCCATGACCTGCTCAATCCTAATTCAGCCTGGCCGCTTTTTTGCCCACGCTTGTTATAGTTTTATAACCGATTTCGTAGTACGCCCATTAAAAAAAAACTTTAATTTTGTTTGTCTTATGGTGTACAATAAAGATTATATTCTATTCCATTCTATTCTACTACTGTATTTCCAGAAGAGTGAGGCAGAGGCTACTAATGTACACTGACAATTTGCCGGTATGTTTAGGTCCCTTGTATTATGGAGCGAACCAATTGAGAATTTGATAGTAAACCGCAATTTTTCGACCTGAAAATCTAACCCAAGAACTCACGCTCAGACCACAACAAAAACGTAACATTGACAGGCGCGTGCGCTGCATATGATGCAAAAAGCACTGCATACCCTAGCAGTCACGGATAATTTCGCTGATCAAAAGAGTATACAATAAGTACCTACAGTATAATTAATAAATCCGTAAATCGTGGAATTACTAGAAAACTCCTAAACGCTCCAAAATAGCAACGAATCGCAAGTACACCTAATAATCTCACAAGTCACAACGCGCTTTACTGATAGGCGCTTTACACAAATTAATGTTATAATGTACCTAATGTCAACTACTGCGGCTGCCAACGGCAGGAAATGGCGAATAAAAAACGTTCGCATGTAGTGATAGTTCGATTAGATTTTTGTGTCTGTGAACTGCACACATACATGAATTGCACGGGCGGAACGTGACCAACTCCAGCCGCATGGCCCGGGTATTTGTTTTGATGGATTTCCGACCTAATTACGTAGACAAAATGACGCATTTTTGTTTAAAAAGGTTTCATTTGTTCAAATATTAGAAATTTTTTTTTCTTCTTACGACTCCATATTGTTTTTTTCATGTGACGAGCGGTGTTTTTACTATTTTGTGTACGCGATTAATTGTTATGGTTTTCTTGCAAGTTTTTTCATTTTGAAACGTAATTTTAGTGTTAATATCGTTGTTTATTTGTTTGTTTCTATAATAATTGTAGTTCTTGCATTTACGAGTCTATTCGTTAGTTTTTAAAATGTTATTTGATTCAAAGTCAAAGTCAAAGTCAAAGTCAAATGTTTTATTTCAAATAAACCAGTAATACAGGTACTTTTGAAATGTCAAAAACTAGGTGCGCGGTTCCAAATAGTGGGTCTTATGGAGAAGAACCGGCAAGAAACTCCATAGATACTCCTTTCAACAAAGATTATAACATTGATTTATTTTACAATTTAGTTGTTATAATGTGAGGATCATGCAGCTTGATGTGCTGATAACAATTGAATTAATAAACTTCGATCAATTGCCTTCCAAAGAAAAGAAAAGTGATTACCATAGCATGTCAAGAGCCGACCAGTCCCGACAGACGGCGCCCGTTCACGAGCATGACGTGTGTGTCAGCGTCGTCTGACTCAACCATGTTGTAGGGAATAAAACGACCCGACACACAACGCCACCATCAGCAAGACTTCTTAGTGAGCATGACATGCTCTGACTACTATGCAACCAACAGGCTTGATATACGTTTAAACGACAGGTAATAAATAAATGCAACATCATAGCCTACCTGATACTCACATTTTACAGACAATTTATGATCATATAAATAATAAATAACAATAATTATATTACATGTCATATGATAAAATGTATAAAATTGCAAAGCATGTCAAATTTTTGAATTGTAATAACAAATTAGTAACAATGGCACAATATAGATAAGTAGGTATAGATAGGAATGTGTAAAAAATTATATCATATCAAGTGACTAATGAACTTGTGGAGCTGGACCAGCAGTTTTCCAGGCATTTTTATCTACAAGATAATCCTCTAATTTGTAATAAGCTTGCCTGCACAAGGTACGCTTTACAAATGTTTTGAATTTATTTTCTGGGAGTTTTAAGATTAACTCTGGAATTTTGTTATAGAAACGGACACTGTACCCCATAAAAGAGCTATGGACTTTAGCGAGACGAAACAGTGGCTGCATTAATTTCATTTTATGTCTCGTATTATACTCATGTACTTCACATTTTTTCGTATGTAGGTGTAAATTTTTTCTAACGTACATTATGTTTTCATAAATATATTGACACGGCACTGTCATGATATTTATTTCTTTAAAAAGTTGTCTAAGAGAATCACGACTACGCAAATTATAAATGGCTCTTATTGCTCTTTTTTGCAATATAAAAATTGACTCAATGTCTGCAGCGCGACCCCAAAGTAATATTCCATAAGACATTATGCTGTGGAAGTAGCTATGATAGACCAGTCTCGCGGTTTCTACATCTGTAAGTAGCCTGATTTTTCTTACTGCATAAGCAGCTGAACTCAGGCGTCCTGCTAGAGTCCTAATGTGTGGACCCCATTGAAGTTTTGAGTCAAGTTTGATTCCTAGAAATACAGTTTCCTCAATGAATTCAAGTTTCTCATTATTTAATATTACGTCATGAGTTCCACTGTTTACATTTGGCAAGGTAAATTTTATGCATTTAGTTTTCTGCCCATTTAATACTAAGTTATTAACTGTGAACCACTCATGCACCTTGAGAAGAGCGTTATTAATATCGTCGACTTTGGGTAAGCGTCTATCTAGTTTAAAGATTAATGAAGTATCATCAGCAAATAACACAATCTGAGATCCCTTCTGACACATGTAAGGTAGGTCATTTATATAGACCAAAAACAAGAACGGCCCTAAAATTGAGCCCTGTGGTACGCCTATTTTTACTTTCGAGCCAGATGATTTAACCCCATTTATCTGAACTTTCTGAATTCTATCCTGCAAATACGACTTTATTAGATTTATAGATTTTTTTTTAAATCCGTAATATTCTAATTTAAGGAGTAGAGTTTCATGATCTACGCAATCGAAAGCTTTGGACAAGTCACAGAATATGCCCACAGCATCCTGTGACCCTTCCCAAGCATCAAAAATGTGTCTTATAAGCGTCACTCCAGCGTCGGTTGTATTGCGCCCTTTGGTGAAGCCATATTGCTGATCATGAAAAAGTTTATTTACGTTGAAGTGTAACAACATTTGATTAAGCATAATTTTTTCGAAAATCTTACTAAGTACAGGCAGGATGGATACTGGCCTAAAGTTTCCTGGCTCTTTGTTATCTCCATTTTTAAACAGAGGTATTACTTTACTTTGTTTCATTAGATTCGGGAAGGTCCCCTGGTCAACGCACTTGTTAAATATTTCGGCCAGTTGGGGTGCTATAGTATTAATTATACCACTACAGACTTTTACCGACAAGCCCCACAGATCCTCGGTTATTTTAATTTTTATACTTTTAAAGGCTTTTATGACCGACTCCTGGCTAACATGCTTAAATTTAAAAGTTACAGGACAGACAACTACATTTTCTTTAATTAAAGCAATAGAAAGTAAGGGAGAAGAGCATAAACCTTCCATAGTTTTTAAAGGAATGTTTGTAAAATATGTTTCAAATTCTTGGGCTACATCAGTATCTGTGTTTATGAGACCGCGTGCCGTTTGAAGTGCATAGACTTTGTTAAGTTCTTTCGATTTATTATTTTCATTATTAATTATTTTCCAAGTCGTTTTTATCTTGTTATCAGCGCACTTAATTTTATTACTAATATAATTAGCTTTCGCCGATTGACACACCTTTCGAAAAATTTTAGAAAATTTACTAACATACTGATTGAACTCTTTACTTTTTTTATAAGCCTTTAGCTCATATAATGCCAACAAGTGTTCCCTACTTTTACGGATGCCTGCAGTCGCCCAGTCACTAAACTTAAACTTAAAGCTAATATTCCTGGTTTTAACTTTAAAAAAACTTTCAAATTCCTGTTTTATGATAGAAAATAAATGTGAATAATGTGTATCACAATTATTAAAGTTTTTATTATAAGCAATTAACCTACTATTTAAAGATTTATTGTAATTTTCCATTTTACTTTTTGTGATTTGTCTAGTTTTAATTTGTATTTTGCTTGAGATCTTACTGGTACTAAATGAGACGGTTAGTCCGCTGTGGTCGGATGCCAGGCAATTTAAAATAGCCTCTCCGGTATAATCACAGTTGCAGAAAACATTATCAATGCAAGTTGCAGATGTACTTGTTACTCTAGTTGGTTCTAAAAATACATTTATCAAATTAAATGACTTAAAAAGACACAATAATTTAATACTATTCAGATTGTTGTCTAATATATTAATATTAAAATCACCACAAATGACTACAGATTTATTTGAATTAAAAACTTGCTTGAGTACATCTTCCATTACAGACTCAAATATTGTATAATTTTGGCTATTAGGGGGTCTATAAACACACACAATAATATGCTTATCCAGCTCAACACAAGACATTTCAATACTATGTTCAACCGACATTGAGACAATGTCCTTTCGTTCTTTAGCTTTTAATGAGTTTTTAATTAATATAAGTGAACCACCATGTATCATTGATTTACGGTTGAAACAACTAGCCACACAATAGTTTTCATAACTGATTGACATTTGATAATCTTTTAACCAGTGTTCAGTTATACAAACTATGTCAAACTTATATTTTTCTAAAAAAAGTTCAATTTCTAACATTTTAGAAGAGAATCCCTGAATATTCTGGTGATACAATTTCAAACAGTTTCCCATCATAGCCGAGGGCGGTATGCTAGAAGATATGTTTTGGTTACGATTACTAATATCTTCTGTTGTCTTTTTGACTAGTTTAAATGAAAATCCGGAGCAAGATTCATAACCCCAGTGTCTAAACTAGTTGGCAAGTCTATACTTCGCGTACATCTCCCCATTTGTGAACAATAGTCCACATTATTGGTACGGGCACTAGGTGTCATGAACTCCAAAAACAGACACTCCTTCGTTTTTAAACCAATGTTATCTGTACAACTAGATACCACTGGTTTGTCATCTATAACTATGTTAATATTGTGAGCTATCAATGTAGCGATCAGACACTTGTTTTTCTTAGGCATAAACATAGCCTCCTGCGTAATTTTAAAACCACTAACAAACTTGTTTGTGTCAAAATACACTAGTTTGTCATTATAACGACATGTCAGCATGTGCAATAAATTGTTTAATTTATAGGTACAATTATTTTCATTTTCTGTCATACAATATGAATAAGGAAATGCACATAACATTATCTTTCCTATATTTAATTTTAATAAGGTGTCAATACCATCCACAATGTCCTTTTTCTTAATACCTACACTATCACCTAATAACAAAACTAAAGAGGAACAATTATTGATTTCTCTTGACACAATGTGTTTAATAATATGGTTAAATTTAAGATGATGATAACAATAATTAATTACACTATGTCTTAAGTGACTCTGTAGCAGTGATCCAAAACCTGATCCTATTTGATCACTGAACACAATTACATTATTATTAAGTTGACTGCTATCACTAATTGTTGCTGGTTCAGCCAGGACGGGTGAGAGTGTAACATGTTGAGATTCCTTTTGTTGTGAGGAGCAAGGATCATAGCAGCATAAGAGAGTTTTTGTCAAAGACTCATACCTCTCAGCATTGTACCTCACCAAGTCCACCAACTCACCTGCCTCCAGCATGCGGTTACTCAGTTCTTGTTGAGCAGCCTCATATTTATTGAAAATATCAGATAACATACTCTCTCGGACAAGTAATTCTTCCCGTAGAGCCTTGGTATCAATATCATAGATTGCCTGACTGTGTTCCAATTCAGAGTTGCATGTATTTAATTTAACTAATAAATTTAAGCGTTCCTTTCTTAGACATACATTTACTTTAAATAAATTTTGTTTCTTAATAGCCATCTTTGTCCGTTTTATTAGTTTCTTAATTTTAATATATTTTTTTAATTTATTATGACTTAATATAATAGGACATGTGGATGAAGTATCCTCACCAGTCAAATCAATAGTAACGGCCGGCTCACACATGTCTTTGTACGCACTGCAACCAACCAACTCATTATACAGACTGTGGGTGCGGGCACTATTTTCAGCGTCTTTGACTGACTCCATGGTGGTAATAGATTTATGAGCCTCGCATAATTTACGTTCTAATTCAGATATGCGCACCAGAGCTGATTCATGTGTGTCACTACAGTTTTGAAAAGTTGACACTTTTTGTTGCAGTTGATTGTATTGATCCAGTAAGTCCATGTGCTGTATGTGCAGCTCAGCCAGGTCATTTTTGAGCAGGGTGTTCTTGTCAATAATGTTCTTGACTTCCACTTCACTATCTTCCCTTTCCTGTAGAAGTTGTTGACATAGTAATTTTGAAGACTCCAGTTCTTTAAGGGTCGCTCTCAGCTTCACCTCCATATCCCTTGCAAGTGCAGTACGGGTCATCATATTCCACAAAGTATCTGTTCCAGGTAACTGAAATGTGAGAATAGATAGCTGAACAGCAAGAAATAACAAAGACAATAGTGAGATGCAGAGTGGGGGAAGAAGGAGATATACAGGATAATTAAATTAAAAATTGTAGAATGAAAATGAACTTAATTATGTTCTATGTGGAATAAAAGAATCATATAATTAATTAGCAAGACTTAGTTTGAGAGTTTAATGGTGACCTGTTGTTTATAGGGATTAACTCTGTTGTACTTAGAATATAATTACTCAATCAGACGAATTGAGGTATTAACAATAAGGTAATTTACAATAAAGGAGTCTGACTTAATTTGTTACTGTAACGTTCTAGCGGGGTAAGTTTTACGGAATGAAGCATGGTAGGTAAAAAAAAAAAAAAAAGAATAGGCTTTCGGGATTGTGATGTTTGTGTTGACAATGTGTGTTTATTAAAAATTAATTACTAATATAAAACATAATAAATATGAACGTAATCTTAGTATGTATTCTGAACCATGAAAATTTTGAAACTGAAAACCTACTGGTGGCTGGTGAGTTCTCATATAATTTGTTTCTTTTTATAAGGTATCGCTAGCATTCCCCCCGCGGAGCATAGTTTCATTCAGTTGACTAGCATTCTGACCGGAATTTCAATTTTTCGCTATGACGTCACGCGGTGTGGATATTCGAAAAATCAATAAAAAAAACTGCCTTACCTAAGATCAGACCCAGTGCACGCCACTGAACATTGAGAGTACGTCATATACTAACCATTTTTCGCGGCCATTTTTCGGTAATCACGATAAGCCTCTCAAGAGACCAATGTACGCAACATCAAACAATCACTTGTTGGGTTTTCACTGTACTGGGAAAAATCTAATCAACAAAATATATTGGGCACATTTTTAGGAATATAATTTTCCAATATTTTTTGTTCATCCGTTGAAAATGTTTTTAAATTAATCAACTGATTGATTATTTTTATTATTATTAGAAAGTCTTTTTTGCGCCGCTACCAGCCGGTCGTCGTGGTACGCATACAAATAATCCCGCCACCTCTTTCTAGGTCAGCTTTGACAGTGCCTTCCATCTTCAGGCTATTGATTGGAGACTTGCACATTGGGCAAGAGTCATTAAGTCTCAATTTTGCCTGGCCGCATTTTTCCAACGTTTATTATGGAAATGTTATACTTACATATCATTGTTTTTTTACCTTTTTTTATTTTAGTATAATATGTTCATTGTACACTGTGATTTCAGACACTTGCACGAATATTAGACATTGAAATAAAACCCGTTTACCGATTTTATCGCGTCATGTCCATGCTCACCGACAGTATGCCCGTATACTAGTGCCCCGTGCGTAGGTAAATTTCACATCAAAGTTTTCGTCTTTTCCAATACATAAAAAAAAGTTCATTTGTATGGTATTATATTTTTTTGTTTGTCTTTCTATCCTTAATCTTTTCGTTAGAGCAATGCTCGATTATTTTTATGCTTTCTTTGCGCTATTTAATGTTCGGAGTATTCAATGTTCGAAGCTTCGACGCCTCCGTTTTTTTAATACATACAGATCTCTCTATTATATTTACCTGAACCTACAGACAGATTCATAAGGTACAACACACTATATTATTATGTATATAAAAGTACTTCACAATGTTTTCAATAAGAACATAAAGCTTAAACACTGACTTCTATTGTTAAATGCAATACATTAATAACAACAGCATCTTTTAGAAAATGCTCCGCTAAGTATATTGTGGGTGTCTGCTGTGACCTAGATCCGTCTTAGGCTAGACAGTAGTACCTAGACTATAGTCAATCTATAGTATATCTCATTTGGCCTGGCTTTAATGTGTTTATTATAATAAATAGCAGTGCAAATGAAGTGATGGGTCACGGAGCAATAAACAAATGGAGTGCTTCCGTGCCAACTTCTTTCATTTAAAAACATGTTTCATGGGATAAAATAAGGAGATGATGACCGTCTTTTTATTTTAACCGTCCTTATTTTCACTCAATTTTCTGCAATAATCAAAATTGGAATACCACTCTGTTATGACCTCGCTCCAACAACCATAGTTCTTCTATCCAGGTATCGCACATTTAGTTTCGACGTTTTGTACTTTACACGGATGTTTAACAAGTTTCACAAAGCAGATTTGTATCACCTGATTGCCTCTAAGGGACCTTTGTAATTTTATTACTAATCTCAAACAGTTCCACTTATTAAAGCTGTGCTACTGTGCGTCCAAATTAAAAGCATTATCTACGCATTCAGCTACGAGCATTTAGGTAAAGACTACGTTGCGACCTACACGTGCACAAAATATATTTGGTGAGGGATTTCTTATGTACACCGCATACTGCTGCTTGTTTTTGAATCGCAATTGTACTTTTATAACCACGACAATGGACACTTGTCTCTTAATATTCACTTAAAAATGCTCGCTGTTTAGACAAACTTTGTGCAAATTTCTTGTCAATCTATCACTTCTTCATCTTCATCCATTCTTTTACTTCTCTGTACGATGACCGACTCTACCCTCTTATCGATGCCCTAAAACGTTTATGAGGAATTCGTGCCAAAGTTAATCTGGGTGCTTCCGTTATCGATAAACTAAAATTTCATGCCGCGAAGTGTTCGCCAGTAATTGTAGCGAATGATGGCGAATGTTGCTACTTATATAAATGCTATGTACGTTCAAAATGTGTAGAAGTTTATGTATGGCAGGTTAATAGCAGGAAGTTTTTATTTGCGGTAGTGACTTGAAGCATAGATAATCTCTTTCATAGTGTTTGAAGTAGTAGATTTTTTTTTAAATGAATGACCTGATATTTCTAGAAACTTAAGAGACTACCTTGACTGGTTCATTAGGGAAACCCGGGGAAACAACGGGTTTCGATTTCCGAATTTGAATTGAGAATAAAATATATGATTATAATGTCCATGATAATTATTATAAGGGTCATTTTTGCTTATAAGCTTCCGAACTGTCCCTGACCATCTATCTAAGCATTCCATATTTGAAAATAATTGCCTAGACAAACTCCGAATCTTCAGTTGTCACTACCAGAGACACCTAACAAGAATGATAAAAATAAAGGTAGGTATTCCGAGGATACTTTAAGCATCATTTTGCTCTCCTAAATGGAACGTCCTGTAGAAACAGTAATAGAGGTTTACTAGTTTTGGTATGTGCTGTAGGTAATTTATAAGAGTTGTATTAGTAGATCGAAATCATTCCAAAATGTGAGAATGTATCGTTTTATTATCGTATCCCACAAAAATAGGATAAACATAACGTAAAATACCATCACGCCTGTATTCCGCAAAGGGTTAGGCAAGGTGTACTACTGCCATTAACAGAACACAATTCCAAACTCCGAGCTACTACTGAGAACTACTTAGAAAACCCCATTAACACTGCTCAACCTGGGAATCGAACCTAGTACCTCTAGGATACCACTAGACTAATGAGGCAGTTGACCAAAATTAATATAACATAGCTCCTTTATTTCCATTAGGGTTAGGCAGCCGCTTACTGCTATATTTTTAAGTTATATGAGTAGGTCACACGAGGTTGATGCCTTTAACAATAAAAAAATATGATTAAGTATATACAATAATATAATATAGCCAAAAAATCCGGAACACTTATCAAAATATACCACAAAGATAGGACGGTTAGTTGCACAAATCGTATACGGAGGAATAATAAGGCCATATAAGATATCCGCTGCAACAACAAACACGTAATCTAACATGATAATAAATTAATATAATAAGGGTATATAATGTCGTAAGGTCTTCAACCTCAGCTGAGCGGAAAAATGCTCATTTGGCTTACATAAAATACTTCCCGACTCGTGCGGATTATCACTGATACCTCACTAGGGCTGCTACTTACATAGGACAGGTATAACCTCTGCTTTATTTAAAGTGGAGTCGGATTATTGACGTATTTCGATAACACGGTAA
The DNA here is from genome assembly GCA_947256265.1 of Acronicta leporina. NCBI lineage: Eukaryota > Metazoa > Arthropoda > Insecta > Lepidoptera > Noctuidae > Acronicta > Acronicta leporina. Next base: position 6,785,442 of record OX366529.1, read on the forward strand.
AATTTACTTACTATATAGTTATAAATTACTTCAACAATGACAAGATTGACACAACTTGACTGAAAACAAAATAAAATCGAAGAGTTCCTATAACATCTTCGATTTTATTTTTATTTTAAATCTTTGATTTTTTCAAATAGAATAGGTACTTTAATCTAGTGGTGGTATATATTTTTTTGCTATCTATCTATCTATATCTATTACTAATATATAAAGCTGAAGAGTTTGTTTGTTTACTTGAACGCGCTAATCTCAGGAACTACTGGTCCGATTTGAAAAATTATTTCAGTGTAAGATAGCCCATTTATTGAGGAAGGCTATAAGGCTATATATCATTACGCTAAGACTAAGTAACTATTCCACGCGGACGAAGTCGCGGGATATCGCGGGTGGAAGCTAGTTATATTATAATTCTTTGCTCGGACCCTTACGTCGAAGTCTGTCGTAAAGCACCTTTTCATGTGTGTTTTGCCTTTTCGCGTAAGAATCAGTTCCCCTTCGGTTGCTGCGGCTCTGGCAGTCTGCAATCCGCAGGGGCTCTTAAGGGTCGGTAATACATTAGCAACTCCTCTGGTGTTGCAGGTGTCAATAGGCGATGATGTTTAGGTACTTACCACCAGGAAGCACGTCAGCCCGTTTGCCGACTTAATCTTGAAAAAATACTGAACATCATACAGTTTAATGTGAAAGAAAAATGTACTAGACTGAGATGAATTGCCTTAAAAAATGTAGGTAATAAAACTGATTGTCATGTTTTTTAGGAGGAAAAGTCCTGTCAGACAGTAATGTTAAGAAAATAAACAATTTTCAAAAGGATTGAACAGAAAACCTGTTCTCTAGGTACACCCTGGGGAAGAAATTCGTGTCGTGAAAACCAACATAACCCAGAACACTGATGGTGGTGAGATCAAAATAATCGGCCTATCAAGAATGACACCAAAAAGTTACATTATGATCTGTCGTGTGTATGTGAGGCTCTGTCTTGTCTGAAGCAGAACCATTAATAAAAAAGTAAATATAAAATGCAACTCTTGCTTGACAGCCATCTAAACACACTTTTTTATCAATTCAGACATCCTTCTGTGGGAATCTTGCGAAACAGTGGTCGATTTTCATTTCGGAAAATAATGGGCTTATAATATTGGGCCCCGACAATATTGTTTTATCCCTCATAATTGAATTATATGAGCAACTCAATAGTACGGTTTTCAAATTGCTTTTTTTAATCTTATTTTCTTAAGAATGTCATAATTCGGACTGTAACTCTCGTCATGACGGAAAAATTTTAATTTGTCGGTCATTTGATTGAAACTTTCATGATCCTTTTCCATGAAACTTTTCCTATCTAAAAATATCAAATATTATTATGCCGGTTTTTATGACGGTTTTTGATGTAGGCTTGAATATGTTCGATCAATACTTACTTAAATGTCCTGCTGATGGTGGCGTCGTCAATAGAGTCATTGTTTTACGACATGCTGTTGAACGGATGCTGTCTGTCGGGACTGGTTAGCTCTTACTTTTTTTTTTCTCAATTTTTTTTTCACATTTAATAAATCTTACTCATCGAAGTGCAATATTCTCAGCAACTATTCAAAACAAAATTGTAAATAGTATTTATTTTATTTATTGTAATCTTTATTAAAGGAGTATTTACTCTTCATCTCCCTGTGACTTATAGTATTATTTTGTTTTTTTAAAAGTACCTCCTATAATAAAGGTTTATTTGACATTTTGACTTTTTTTCTCGTGTAAAGCACAAGCAAGTTTTTTTATAATTGGTGAGTTTGATTATACCAAAAATAAAATAGTTATTTTTGTTTCATCTAAATATATCTACAACATTTCGGCTTAAGGCCCTTCCATCATTGTAGAGGTATGTACTTACATTCAAATGTATCACAATATCAAAGACGTTGCCTTTTCAGCTTTTCGTTACAAAGGGCTAAAAAGGTTCCCGGAGAAATGTTAATATTCAATTACACAACAGGAAATACGTTGATATTATTGCCCTTTGTTATTTTTCTAAGTAAAACAAATTTTACGATGAACTCTATAATATTATTTCTTCGCTTCGAAATGGTGTACCTAAAGAGTAATAAACATCGATCCATCCATCCTCACATTTCGCATTTATAATATTAGTAGGATGAATACGGGGGATATTGTTATTTCAAGGTTAACCGTAACCATAGATGCTATAAAATATAATATAATATTTAAAATATAGTTTAATTTATAAACTGTCATAAATTACCTTAGGTAAGTGTTAATTTTAAAACATGCAAAATCAATTTTATCCCATACCCAGCAGTGGAACAAAATAATGGGTCGATTATGTTATATCGCCTTAGTATTTTAGATAAATAAATAACATTCTTTTTTTTCAGCACTGATTTCCACCGCAGACACCTAACTAAAAAGCCAGCGTAAAGAGGTTAATCCCCAAAAAGTCCGAATTAAACTAAGTAAAAAGGTTTTAAGATATTTAATCCAGTTATTAGTCATTCCGTTGTTTAGCAAGGTGATTTCGCTGGAGGCTTTATCCGCGACCAACCACATTGTTTTGCAACAGAGGGTTAGCGGGCTTAAAATCAAGGGACAAATTTAAATATTGGATACAGTTTGAATAAATATTGAAGTTTGAATCTATTTTGTTGTGATGACACATTTGTTTATTGTAAAGATATTATAAGAATCCCTGAAGTATAAAGCGGAGATGTAGATTGAGGCGTAGACCATACACGGTCATTCTACTAAACCAAAATGTGGGTATAATGCAATCTAACTTATTGTTATGTATATTGTAATAAACAGTAGTAATAGTATAACAAGTAATAGTATAGTTTCTATAATTTTAGAAATGCCAATTAATAACTACCTACTTTTTTTTTAAAAGACACAATCTGTAGGGGCGTGTGCCCCGGAGAATTTCCATTAAACAATTCACGGCAATAAGTTAAAAAATAAAATCCACCGTAGCGATCGGCTTCTGCGCCACGTGTTGTGGATTCGATCCTCACGCGGAGTAAATATTTGTATGACCTTCAGATAGCTGTTCCGGCTCTGAGCGTTTATAAATAAATAAATAGATAAATGTTTATTGTTCTAAAAAAGTTACATTTTTGATATTATGGACACTAGATCTCGCACTAGGATACCCTGTGTTGCAGGATCCAGTCTCTTTCGACAGGTGTAGGTATATACAGCATGTAACAAAAACCCTGTCCGATCCTTAAGAGTATTATTCGGCATCGTACTGCGTACACATATACCTAACCATTTAATGGATTTGAGATTATTATTTTTCCCCAGTGAATATAATTTAATTAAAATAATAAATAAAAACTGATCAACGGCAACACTGATCGCTCAACAAAGTTCACCTACAGTTTTTTGTCAAAGAAGCCGCCTGAGCGAGACGGTTTGTATGATCCCGTGTCATGAACCCGCTTTGACGCGTGCCGCCAAACAAACTTTTATCGAAAGAAACCTACGCTACGTCATACCTGCCTACGCGTAGGTATCAGCTGATATTGTTTTGTAGGCATAGTGAATCGGATTTATGTTTCAGACTAATTCTGTTTATCGAGAAACAATTAATCGAATTAAATGTAGCCCTGACAAGGGCTTTTTTTAGGTAGGTACTTACCGACTGCAGGTATCAGTTTATTAAAACGTTCACTTGTTGGTGCTGCATACCTCGGCGATCGTGCTCCACATGTCCACCTCCAACACTAATACACATTCGACACCTTTTCAGTAAATTTGCACGTACTCTTTGCAGCGCACTTGTGTCCGATTTAAGTGAGTCGAAGGCTGCCACAATTCGAGTTCTTAGTTCGATTTCCGAATCACACTCTCTTTTATAAACTATTTGTTTAACATGACCCCATAAATAAAAATCCAGAGGCGTAAGATCGGGTGATCGTGCTGGCCACGAAACTGGTCCCCCACGACCAATCCATTGCCTTGGGAACTGAGTATCTAAATACTCGCGCACCGCACGCGATAAATGTGGTGGCGCGCCGTCATGTTGAAACCACATTAAGCGATGGAAATTGAGGTCTAAATCATCCAACTCTTCACTTAGCTCTTCGCTCAAGAAAGACAGGTAGTTGGGACCATTCATGGTGGAATTAAAAAAATATGGACCAATAATTTGGTCACCGAGGATACCAGCCCACACGTTAACACGCCAACGATATTGAAAATGACTCGGTTTCATAGCGTGCGGGTTTTCGAGCGCCCACACGTGTTCGTTGTGGCAGTTGAAGACACCAGTTCTCTCAAACGAGCATTCATCGGAGAAAAGCACATGATTCAAAAAACCTTCATCTTCTTCGACTTTTCTTAAGACCCAATTACAAAATTCCATTCTTGGTTCGTAATCAGTCGGCAGAAGGGATTGAACCCGCCGGTAGTGATAAGGGTGCTGACCATCTCCCTTCAGCACTCTCCAAACCCGCATGTGGTTTGTGTCTAATTGTCGCGCAACAGAGCGTGTGCTTTGCGTGGGGTCCGCGGCAAACATATCCAGCACTTGTTCCTCAATTTCCACGTCGCGCTCTCGTGGTCTTCCAGCATCAGTGGCCTGCGACTCGTGCCCATGAACACTGCCTGTGGTGTACACACGGTTATGCAGGCGTTGGAACGCACGCTCCGAAGGAACTGTCACACCTGGTCTATTGGCGAAACGCACCTCATACGTTCTACGCGCAGCTGCATAATTACAGTCGGTCTTGCCTAAGCACATCAACATATTAAAATATTCCTGATTGGAATACGACATTGTTCGCGAAACGATAGCGCGTGATAAGTACGGACGTTCAATCGAAAGCTATCTCCACGAAAGACTGGAAACAAGTAGCGTGCCGGTAGGCAACGAGTCGGCGACGTCAAAGAGTCGGCGGCTAGTTGAAAGAGTGCCTACAACGCGGTAGTGTAGGGCGGTGTTCTTTGAAAATAAAAATAGGTAAAAATAAAAAGATTTTGCCGCCGGGTGGAGTGTTGTCAACTTATGGAAATTTGCCATATTCAGTGTTAATATTCGCATTGATTATAAAAATATAAAAATCAATATCTTTTGGTTTTTATGAGTTACATTTTTATAACCATTTTTTCTAGTACGTATGTTGAACCAGGAATACGCCCTTATTGGATCGGACAGGGTTTTTGTTACATATTGTACAAATTAATAATTATAGTAACACTAATGCCGCGTTTATGTCAGTGTTCATGAAGGAGTATAGTAAATATAAAAAAAAAACGAGCGTTACTGCGTGTGTGCATGTGCGTGCATGTGTGTATGTGTGAGTGTTTGTAAAAGCACCTACAGCATTAGAAAAAATCCTAGTATGGGTCAAAATAAAAATAGATCAGCTCCATTAAAAAGTTAAGACCATATAAACTCGCGCTATATACACAAAAAGTGAGTACACAAGAGCTAATCGAAGCTATCCACAGAGTCGCGGGCCGCAACTCGGTTGGAAACGAGATAAACTTTCAACCAGCGCTTGCGGGTTAATTTACGATGGACCATCCAACATGGCCGCATTGCGATTTTGAAACACATTGTGCGATTTAAAAAGTAACTTTAGCTAAGTTATAGCTTCGGTATTTGAAGTGTTTTTTTTTTAATTGCTTGGGAAAGACTACGGTTGTGGATGAACGATCAACTTGGGCACCACAAGACGCAAATTCGATTCCCTCACGTAACCCATGTCTGTTCGGCTTACAGGCTGAGTCCGACACTCTTATTCATATTAATATGAAACGGCTTATAAACCTCCTATATGTATAAACATGTTTTATATGAACGATCCTTTAAAATAATTAATATTTAAAAAATAATAAAACGTTTAACGTAACACAGGTATTCCTAGTACGGGCTCCAGTCTCCACAGCATAACCTATTATTATGTAAAAATGCAATATGTACTTGTAATTTTGTGACTATGTGGTGGAGAAAATAAACGAAATAAACGAATAAGTATTGTATTGTTTAAAAAAGGTTTACGTCCTGGAATTTTGCGTTTTTCCTTGAAATAAATGATAGGTGGAAATGCAGTTAGTCATTTATTAATTTGACTAGCTTCTGCACGCGACTTCGACCGCGTAGCGTGATGATATATAGTCTATAGCCTTCCTGAATAAATGGGCTATCTAACACTGAAATAATTTTTCAAATCGGACCAGTAGTTCCTGAAATTAGCGCGTTCAAGCAAACAAACAAACAAAATCTTCAGCTTTATATATTAATAAAGTATAGATTTGATGGTTATTTACATCGTCACCTACCTTTATGCTTTAAGCTTTTAGGGCCACTTGCACCAACTTCTTAAACATATTTAAATTGTATTTAAATACAATTTTACTATGAAAAATTGTGTTTAAATTGAACTTAAACACATTTAAAAAGTTGGTGCAAGTGGGCCTTAAAATAACACAGTCGTATTTTTTGGAATTTATATTTTTAGTGAGGTTTTTGGTATTTGACAGTCGCCATTTTGATTAAATTTAAACAAAACCCAGCCTATCACCATTTAACGGACCAAATGAGGCAATGTATAACCATTTTATGCTCTATAATAGACGTATGAAGGTATGAAGAATTCCATATGCATACGCGTAAATAACATTATGCATTATTTTTTAATATTGTTGACTTCAGTCAAACTTGGACATCGCTCAACGTCCGTACATCTTGTAAATGGTATTGTACCAGTGAAGATTGTAACATAATTTATTTTAAAAGAGTGTCAATGGAGCTTCTTGCCGGATTCTTCTCCATAAAATCAACCTTTTGGAACCGTGCAACTAGAATCATAACGTTTCGTAAACGCTTGTAAAAGCTTATTAAAATAAAATAAAAACATTTGAACTTTGTAATCGAAAAAAAAAGATCTCAATAATGATGAGTCATAATTTTAACAAAACATTCATTTTTAAATTACCGACTCCAAGTCTGAAAATGAGTCTCCAGGCGCAGTTTTCCACAATAACCAACGGCAAAGTTACACCACAGCCCAAGAATTGTAGTATTTACAATAAAACCAATGTTGGGAAGAACAAAAAAAGTCATTTAAGACTGGAAACGTCGTTATTAAGCCGCCTCTGTTCACTTCGAAGGCGTTTTTCTACAAAAAGATGTTTGCAACTTGGAAATGTTCGCCACCGTTGTCTTTGCCTGAATTTGTTAGGAATCTTTTTTTTTGTGGGCACGAAGTTTTGCCATACTAAGATAAACAGGTAAGTCGGGGATTGGTTAAGCGCGAGTTTGGTATTTTTTTCTTCCTTGTACCAATGCAGTGACAGCCTAGTATATATTTTAGTGATTATTTTTCATTTTTCATGCTAAGATTATTAGCCTAGTGATATGACCATTGGACTTCCAAGACAATGGTCTCGAGTTCAAATCACTTTTAGAAGTTTCGGCGTTTGATATATATAAACGGTGAAGGAAAATATCGTGAGGAAACCTGCACGTCTCAAAGATTTTCTCAGCATGTGAAGTCTGCCAACCCGCATTAGGCTAGCGTGGCTGACTATAGCCTAGTCCCTCTCATTGTGAGATGAGACCCGTACCAGCAGTGGGACATATAATGGGTTGATTATGTTATATGTACCAATTATATCGATTGCGATAGTTCATTTTAAATCCTAACCATGATTCGAGATACCAGAGTTTTTTCGGCGTTGCTTTTGCAGAAGGCGTCAGTGATGCAGAAACCGGCGCCATCTTGTAATCTTGATCTAAAGCAATGATTTATAAAATATTTGGGTCGGAAGGAGTCACACATTATCCTTACTTTTTAAATACACCATCACGCCACCATCATCACCTGAAGGGTTTGGCAGAGGTGTACTAGTTTTCACCCACAGTGCCGAATTATTTAGGTCCCATAAGATGAGAGAGCGAACCTATTGGTATATAAGCGAGCATAAATCTGAACTCCGAGCTGCTACTATAATTTCATAAAAAAACAATTACACTTTGCTTGAATCAAACCCAAGACCTCGTAACATTCGGAAAAAAAGCTCACAATTACGATTAAAACAACGCCATAACTTGGTATCGCGTATCGCTTTCCAAAACTGTCTTTAGAGAATCGTTATAAAATTAATCACATAAAACAATATTTTTAGATTATGGTTATATAAATTAGTTATTTCTCTTCTGGCATTTAATTGGAATTTTACAACCACATTATTACAAGCTTTTTCTTACATCTTTTATCAAAGACGTCGCGCTACTAATTTATTCACTCACATTCATAATGTACTTACGTTACAAAGTAGGTACACCGCACGTGTAGGTAGTCATGTACATAAATGTGTCTACATAAATAATTAACAATCCTAAATATTCACTTAACAGTACCTACCTTATGTGCGCACCTGTTTAATCCGACGCTCCCAAAATTTATTTCAAGCCGCAAACACAATTATGCTTAACGTAGTTCTTTTACGAGTTTCACTTGAATTTTAGCCTCTTTATCTTATCATTTCATCGGTCGTTGAGAGTCACCTACCAGTCACCTCATAATTTACCTAATTTTACTGCTAATATCTACTCGGTTATCGGTTTTACAGTAAATGAAACCTAGGAATACTTTTAAGTTGATTAATGCCTAAAGTGCTTGTTCACCGCGATTTAAAAGGTTAATCTAACCAAATTGGTATCTATCGATAAAAGTAATAGAGAAAGTCTGTGTATTAGAAAATATACTATCATGCAGGAGGATAATCCTGGCCCTTAGTGGTAAAAAATGCCAGTCAGTCGGGCGGGCACTGCGTCTTAGGCCATTCAATTTGTCGCAGCCACGAAAGACCCTTCTCAATACGTAATTGACACAGGCTTATCCCCAAACTTAGAGCCACAATTTGTTCACATTTCTGTAAATAGTGAGTCGCTATTTTCATTCGCAATGTCTGCTGTATTTGCGGGAAATGTATTCGTAAACAAGATTTTGTTCTAGCATCGAGTGATTTTAGCTTATCCAGGACATAAAACGGTTGTTTATCGATAAAACCCACGCACCAGGTGAAAGCTTTTATATTAATACAATTTTACTGAAAAAATCATTTTCCATATTTTAGGTAGGTACTGTAAAAAAGAGGCGATTAACACATATGTATTTCTGAACAGGTATATATGTATCGGCAGTTCACGTGTACATTTCAGGTCAGATTTTACGAAAAACTTAATAACACTTTGATTGACCTAGAAATCGAACGAATGCCTTCACGGTCCGCACTCGCAACTTCTAAACCGATGTAGTACTTAGTATTATGTCAATTTTGATTCTTAATTTTATTATAGTTATAATTATTCTTCATAGCTAAATTAATAAACCGTCATTTTTTTCTCTTTCATATCTTCTAAACAAATGAAACAAATTGTCCTAACTCGGCTAATCGCAAGAAGAAAATTGTAAGATAATAATTCACACCCTTGAAAGCTTTTAAAGTTTCTCAGCGTTCAGTGTAACTTTGTTTTATAAAGCCATTACTCATTCTTTTGTTAGCGATTGTGACGGCGAATTTTTCACGATGAGACAAATTTTGAGAATAAATTAACCAGTGTTATAATCCTGTGCAATAAAAACCAAAAAGAAGTTTCGGAGTTTGTTTTCAAGTATACCTGTACCTGCCAGTGTTGGGCAATTTAATTAATTTTGCAAAGTTTCTGAATAGAGATGCGTCCAGAATTTAAGACACTAGTGAAACTTATTCACCCTCTCGTAAGTGGAGAACTTTTGAAGTGACCTAAGCTCTATGACTTTTAAACCTCAATGGCCAACAAGGTTATCAACTCATAAGTTGTTTTTTTTGTGTAAATCTTTCTTAGACGTTGAGTACATTGAGGTATTACAACCAGTTTTGGCTGGCCTATCCGTTCTCGTTAAACTTTAACCTTTGAATTTTTCGTAGATGAACGTAATAACACTTTGCTCATACCAGGAATCGAACTCAAGACCTCTAGCATAGCAGTCGCGTTTAGGACCACCAGACTTATAAAGCTGTTATATGACACAACTACACAACCCCAGACCCCCAAAATTTGCTTCAACAAAGAAGAAAAATACTTTTTATTTCATTACAACTTGCCTAGGTTAAGCTAATTCTACAAAAAAAAATCTCTCTCCACAACCACGCATAAGATTTGATAAATTAAGTGTCCACTTAAACTTCCTTTGTTTAGAATCTTCTTAAAGTATAATAAGGCTTTCTGGAGTGTCCCTTCTTGTTAATCTACCTTCATTAGTCACGGCTTTGTTTGTCAAGGGCACCGAAGGCCTACATATACCGGTATATAAGTTTAATTGGCTTTTATTTTCTGAAATCGTACCTTTGTGATACTTTAAATCGTTGTGTAAAGGCTGCCTCGTTAGTCTAGTGGTCCCAAGTGCGACTGCTACGCTAGAGGTCCTGGGTTCGATTCCCAGGTCGAGCAAAGTGTTATTGGGTTTTTCTATGAAATTCTCAGTAGCAGCTCGGAGTTTGGAAATTGTGCCCGGTTAATGCCAATAGGCTCGCCCCCTATTACATGGGACCTAAACATACCGGCGAACTGTGGGTGTACCTTAGCATACCTCTGCCTAACCTTTCGGGGAATACAGGTGTGATGGTCTATGTTAATGTTATGTGTAAAGGTAATGACATAACCTATTTTTTTAAATAACGTACCTTCACGCCTGTATCGTTTGGTTAGGCAGAAATGTAAGTACCTACTAATGTAACTTACAGTTTTTGGAATTTTTAGGGCCCATGTAACGGTGAACTGCCTCATTAGCCAAGTGGTCCTGAGCGTAACTGCTACACTAGATGTCCTGGGTTCGACTACCAGGTCGAGAAAAGTGTTATTAGGTTTTATTATGAAATTCACAGTAGTAGCTCGGCTTTTGCAATAGGCTCGCCCCCAATTACATGGGACCCAAATGTACCGGTGAACTGTGGGGGTACATAAGTACGTCTCTGCTTAACCCTTCGGGGAATACAGGCGTGATTATAATGACTACTATATGACTACTGTATACTAATGACGGAGTTAAAAAAAATATATAAGGTAAGTTTATAAGTTTATTTTTATTATGCTCTGCACCTTGGTGTAGTCATCGCAAGCGCGGCTTCTGAACGTGAAATCCTGGGTTTGATTCTCCGGTGGAGCAGTCTTAAAAAATTCTCAGTAAAAGCTCGTTCGAATTTGTGCCAGCTTAATGGGAATAGGCTTGTCATTACATGGGACCTCTACTTAACCCATCGAGGAATATAGGCGTGATGGTGTATTTTTACCCATGACGTAACGGAAACTGTGTATGCGTTGGGGTGAGAGGGTGTTTGTTTGTTTGTGTGTGCCAACGAATGTTGCCATTTATCTCAAGAATGAGCCGCGGATTTCAGTAAAGGGGTCGTAATTCATCAGTGATTGTTCATAGATAGGTACAATAGACCTTTACAACATAAACACCATAATACCACCACTCATTTAGTCTAGGATTTGAAAATATTATTTAATCCTTTTACAAATGAATTCGTTTTGGGCTTTTCCAAATTTTTAAATTTGAGTTTTATTAGGATTATACCTTTTTTTTATGGGATAGCGGATCAAACGAGCAGACGGATCACCTGATGGTAAGCGATAACCGTCGCCCATGGACACCCGCAACAACAGAGGAGTCACGAGTGCGTTGCCCACCTTTTAAAAGGGTTTTGGCCTCCGGTAACCTCACTCACTCGGCGAAACACAACGCAAGCGTTGTTTCACGCCGGTTTTATGTGAGGCCTGTATCCGGTCGAGCCGGCCCATTCGTGCCGAAGCATGGCTCTCCCACGTGAAAATTACCTATTTACCAATCTAATAAAATAACTCTAACAATAAGGGAACGGAAAGCCACAACACAAATCATAAGATAACAGTAGGTACCCCTTGTAGTGGCACGGAAGTTTCCCGAAAATTTCAACTTTGTTTTATAAACTCATTATTCATTCTTTTGTTGGTGTCTCGCCTTCACTGCAAAATTTTATGACACGAAAAGAAATTACTTGGACAAATTAAAACGCTTTGTAATCTCGGCCGGCGTCGCTGATAAAGATTTTAAATAAATATAACAGGTGCTTGGTTCTACTTCAGAGACTAAAACTTGAAGAGAAATTTGAAATCGAGAAAGACAAACTTTTTTATCGGCTTGAGTTATAAAATGTGATCGTTATAAATTGGTAATTACCTAGTCTATATTATTAATTTGAAAGTGTATTTCCCGAATGGTTAGGCAGAGGTGTACCTACTAGTACATATTTATGTACACCCATAGTTCGCCGATATGTTTACGTCCCATGTAATAGGGGGCGAGCCTATTGCCATTATAAGGACACAAAACCAAACTTCAAACTGCTATTGAGAATTTCATGATGAAACCCACTAACACTTTGCTTGCTACAGTTCTAGATCTGATTCCCGAATCGAGCAGTGTTATTGGGAATTTCTATGAAATTCTGAGATAATTGGTTTGGATTTTTACCTGATTAATAAGCTTGTCTCCTATTACATAGGACCTAAACATACCGGCGAACTTCAGTTGTACATAAGTACTCTTCTGCCCAACCTTTCGGAAACTATAGGCGTGCTTTTTTGTAATGTTATTCAGGAATAAGTAACAAAAGCAACAAACATCAATTTAGATTAATATTAAACCTTGGTTAATCCTAGTTAAAACTATCTAGCGCTTGGATCAGCAACCTTAAGTTAAATAGAAGACAAGCGCTCAACCACCACCAATTTACACAAGCAACCGCAACCAACTCCACAATGAATATCTAAAACAACACTGAACAATTCAGAATAACCAGATATATACAATCCGGTTCATTATATCAGTACTTTAATTACAAACTTGTCCGAAGTGTTGTCGCGAAAATCAGCGTCGCATCTCAAATATTTATTCAGAACTAAAGCAAGGGTGAAAACAAACCGTACACGACTGTACGTACTAAGCGTATAGTTGAACGTCGAGTTGGAAGGTAAATGAGATGCGATGCGCTCAACGCGGACATTGTTTTAAGTCATACCTACTCCCTTGTTCGCGCTAAAGTTCACTTTTAATTTCGGTGCACGGGGAGGCCGGGCGTAGTTCATACTGTTGAGGTTATAATGAGTCGCTTTCAAATTCTATATGGGAGTTTTCTGATGGTAACACATCACTGAAGGGTTTTGTATAGTTTGAGCTCTCCTGATTTAATTATATTTATTGAAACAAAAGCAATGATAGACAAGCGATAATAATATGATCATATGTGTGTTTTTTGCCGATCCACACTATGGCTATCATGATGTGCTACTAGTACTACCCTGGGCCCATTCTGCGAGGCCGCGACTCATTGTAATTAATAGATACAATAGCCAATCTGAGCCAACAGGTTCTTAAACAATTTTTAAAAGGGCCTTGTTTTGATTATAATTTTTTACACAGCACATCCTTGGCCATTAGCGTCACTCACAAATATTATAATAACAATAGATGAATAAATACACAGTAACTGTTAACAATTTTGAAAAAAAAAAAATTTGCTTTCGCAGTCAGACAGTGTAGACGTGTTGCTGATTTACTCTGTAAAATTTAAATAATTTTTACGCAATAATAGCTTCCAAGCGTACTGTGTAAAAACTACTTTTGCATAATTATTAAGTGATTAAGTTTTGCCATTTTGTTACTGTGCCACACGCTACGACGATCCCGCAGCCCACCAAAGCGGCGGTCGCGACCCCCGCCTCACCTCGGGTAAAAGAAACAAATCACATTTTTTATCCTACTCGCACTCGACGTAACCAACATGAGTGTGCAGCGTTCGCCACAATCCATACAAAAACCAGTAGGTCAAGTAAGCTCGCACTCTGGCGTCGATGACGGAGAAAATCAAATCACTCATCGAAAAAGAAAACAGAGGGAATGTTGCGACATTTTGACCGCATTGAATAGTTTTCGCGAAGAGATTAAATCAATTCTTGAAACCAATTTAAATCCAATGCGCGATGATATCTCGACTATGAAAGACCAAATTAAAGAAATTCAAAGGTCAACTAGCGCACTTTTAGAGGAACACAAATACATAAAAGCAGAAATCGCTGTATTAAAACAAAATAGCTCTACTACTGAATCGAAGGTATCGGCACTAGAAACTAAATTTGAAAATCTTCAAAGTACGAAAACTTTGACTGGTACGCTAGATATTTTTGCCAGTGAAAAAATCATTAATGAATTCCAAGAAAGGGCTATAAGAAGCAAAAATATTGTAATTGTTGGCTTAAGCGAACAAACTCTAAGCGATACCTCTGCACGACAAGCGGAGGATGTTTTGTCTGCCAAAAAAATAATTTTGGAGATTCTGGCCTACAGTCCACTTATAATAAAAACTTGGCGACTAGGAAAATATGTTGCGGGTAAAAACCGCCCACTAAAAGTATACCTTGAAAATTCCGAAGTTGTGAAAGAAATACTGAAGAAAAACAAAACATTACAAAATGTCAAAGTCTACTCAGACCAGACACCCGCTCAAAAATATATTATGACCCAACTCAACCAAGAGTTAAATAATCGCAAAGAAAACGGCGAAAAAGACTTGATTATTAAATATATTAGAGGTACCCCTAAAATTATAACGGCATCAACATTATCAAAAAACTTAAGTCACTAATTTTTCATGACAACTCTTTAGAAGAAGTATATAATAATAATACTTACCAGCTTTGTCATACTTATCAAGATATACAAACAACGAAATCAACTTTAAATTTCTTTTACGCAAATGTGCGAAGTATATGCAAAGCAGGAAAGTTCGATGAACTAAAATGTATAGTGCAATCCATCGACTGCATAGTCCCTATCATTTTGCTAACTGAAACATGGCTAAAATCAAGCGAAGACGCCAAATTATATCAAATACCTAATTACACACATTACTATAATATAAGAACTGAATCCAGAGGGGGAGGGGTTTCAATATACGTTCATAATAATCTCAACCATTCTACAGATGAAGAAATCTACAATAACGGGATCAACTATCTCTGGATTTACATAGAAAAGTATGCACTGAATATAGGTGTCGTATACAATCCAGGAAACACAAATACGAAAGATTTTCTAGAAGTCTATTCTTCTCAGTTAGTAAAAAAGAAAAGAGCCATTGTATTCGGTGACTTCAATATAGACCTTTTAACAAAAACCTCTAATAGCAAACGGTACCAAAATACTCTCAAAGAATCCGGCTACACAGTTATCAACAAAGTCCATGAAAACTATTGCACACGTGAAACCCCTACCACAAAAACAATCCTAGACCATGTCTGTACAAACCTGAAAGATAAATTATTTCATATGACCATCATAGATTCGCCTTTAGCTGACCATAAACAGATATACCTAACAATGAAAAATTACAAAAGTCCACCGCCAAAACGCGTCACATATGATGCAATTGATTATGATAAATTAAATGAGTACGTCACAACCACTAGCTTCCATAATAACGACTGCAGCTATAAAAACTTAGAAGATTACATAAAGTGTGGTATTAAAAACAGCAAAATTCGTAAAACTAAAATATTAAATACACCTCTACAGGATTGGATATGTAAGGAAGTAATAGAGAGAATCCGAATAAGAAATGAAATATCATATAAACTGAAACTAGATCCGGATAATAAAGAGCTACAGAAACTATACAAAAGGATAAGAAATAATACAACAGTGAAAATCAGAAGCATAAAGAAGAAATACTACTACGACTCATTCGCAAAGTGCACAAAAAAACCAAAAAAAATGTGGAAACTAATAAACACGCTATCTAACAATAAAGTAAAACTTAACGTTCCTCCGCCAAAACTTTTGAGTGACTCTGGCCCTATAACGGATGGTAACGTCATTTGTGATACATTTAATACTTTCTTCTCGACAATTGGTCCGGCTCTTGCTAATGCTTTAACTAATAAACAAACACAAATCAACACTATTCCTGTGACACAATCACAAACAACTAATGAACTGACTACTTTCACACCCTGTCGACCGCAAGAAGTTGCTCAGATAATAAATAAGTTGGACTCAAACTGTGGCGCCGGGATTGATGGAATAACTACTAAAGTCATTAAAAGCATCAGTAATCAAATTATAGATAAACTTACCGACTGTTTTAATAAACATCTTGCTGAAGGTATCTTTCCAGACGCCCTGAAGATTGCCAAAGTGTTCCCAATCTATAAATCGGGAATAAAAACAGACCCTAACAATTATCGGCCTATCTCAGTTCTTCCGATCGTATCTAAAATTTTTGAAAAGGTCATATATTCACGAATAGACAAATATCTTACCACAATTAACTATATATACGAGAAACAATATGGATTCCGTTCACAGTCAAATACCTTATCTGCCACAACCGACCTAGTTACCAAAATACAAACTAACATAGATAAAAAAAACATTGCATTGGGCCTATTTATCGATCTGAAAAAAGCATTTGATACTGTGAGCCACCAAATATTACTACAAAAACTCAAAGTCTTAGGGATAACGGGGGTAGCATACAAAATGTTAGAGTCATATTTAAAAAACCGATACCAAATTGTTAAAATCGGAGAATACCAGAGTAAACCGCATAGTATCACCTACGGAGTGCCCCAGGGATCAGTGCTGGGTCCACTATTGTTCCTAATTTATATGAACTCTATACATGAGGTAACCTTAAACGGAGAAATTTCGTTATATGCAGATGATACATGCATCTTCTACTATGGCAATTCTGTCGCTAACATAATAAATCAAGCTCAAAAGGACCTTAATATATTATTTGAGTGGTTCCAACAAAACCTACTCACAATTAACACAGAAAAAACCAGTTATGTAATTTTTAAATCAAAAAATAAGAAAATACCTGCTCACCTTCCTCTTCAAATTAACAATAATAACTTACAGTCAAAATCTTCAGAAAAATACCTCGGACTAAGATTAGACAATCAATTAAACTGGAAAATACAAATAGAACATGTCAGGTCCAAACTCTGCTCCTTATTGGGTTCACTGCGCAATATAGTTCAATGCCTTCCTTATTCAGTACGTCATAATTTATATAATTCACTAGTAAAACCGCACTTGATGTATCTTGTTGAAATATGGGGTAACGCACCAAAAACCAATTTAAAAAATATCCAAATTATCCAAAATAAAATTATTAAACTGCTGTTTCATTATGATTATTTAACACCAACGTTAAAAATTTACCAGGAAACAAAAATAATGAACATCAAGCAAATGCACACATACTTTACATGCATACTCATAAGGAAAATTCTTAATAAAACCATAAAGTCACACATCTCGTTCACCAAGGTTCATCAGGTGCATAGCCGTAGCAGTCGTCGAAAAGATCACATTTTACTCCCACAAGTTCGAACTAATGTCGGTAAACGCTCCATTCTTTTTGCAGGAGTTCAGTTATACAACAAACTGCCAAAAGATGTGAAGAACGTAGACTCAATTAACATTTTTAAGTGTAAACTAAAAAAACATATTCTCAATAACCGAAATTTTATCGAATAAACTAAGTTGTACTTCGTAGTCTTGTCTATACTATGGCAAAGAACATTTAATGATTGTTCAAATCGAATCGCTTAGAGGGTAGATATTAGTTAAAATGTTTTGTCACTTTATGTATTATTTTACTTGTTTTAATCTATTTTTATATTTATACTAATTATGTGTAGAATTTTATTCATGTAAGTAGTAACGTATCATGTATTAGTGTTTTAAGTATTACAAAATCTGATTGCATTCTAATTACCTACATTTAAGATAAAATTGTTCTCATATAAGTGAAATTGTGTAAATTTCTTTTTGAGAAATAAATTCTTTAACCGTAACCGTAATTAAACTTCCATCAAAGTGTTCTCTCTTACCTCATTTTTTTACATCCCAGGTAACACTAGTCTTCCATCTTAGCGTCCTCTTACCTAGTAATTTTTGACATCCCAGAAAACTCTACTATCATGTAAGTAAAATATTAGTTTAAGTTGCTTCCGACTTCCACTTTACAGCAAGCTCACATCGCACTAATTAGGCTGATGGACAAATTATGACATGCGTTCGAAGCTTTTAGTCGCCATGTGAACTGGGTGCTAGGTTACACAGTAGGTCGAAAATAGCGCGGCATTTGCTTACGATGATGAGCCTGTAGTAAATGGAGTGCTATATTGGATATACCTTACTAATTCCGATAGTGTTTGCTAATTTGTCACCATTTAATGTAAAATATCGTCCCTTTGACATCATAATTAAACCAAAATACGATAACTTGTGTTGGCGCGAGTTATCATTACGGTCTGTTGACTAATCGAGAGGATAGCATCACCTGGTGGCACTAAATGGTATCAACGATATCACAGGTATACATACTCTATTTCAATCAAAAATGTAAGCATTATTTTTAGTTTTCTTTAATCTAAATCTATAAAGACACTGTTGATAAAATGAAATTTAGAGTCCTGCACGTTAAATAACTATAAACATGTTAATTACCAAATATAACACGCCATATTATAATTTCACTAGCTTCTGCCCGCGACTTCGTCCGCGTAGCGTGATGATATATAGCCTATAGCCTTCCTCAATAAATGGGCTATCTAACACTGAAAGAATTTTTCAAATCGGACCAGTAATTCCTGAGATTAGCGCGTTCAAGCAAACAAACTCTTCAGCTTTATGTATTAGTATAAATTTATAACTTAAAGAGACAAGTCAACATTCTTTTTGTGAGATTTTTAAATTTTTCATGCTAAAGTTATAAAATTTTGACAAAGCGTCTGCTGTATCTAACCAGAAGACGCAGGTTCAAATCATACCTGCGAGTCGATTTTTTCCTTAACTAAAATAACAAGTCAACATTGTTTAAATTTTGAACAGTTTTAATTGAAACGGTATATATAAGGGCAAGCATTGCAGCGGTGAATCCGATTCTCGAGTAGAAACATAATCGCATCCCTACAGTTCCGTTCGTTCAAACTAACATTTAATAATGCAAAGTAGCGAATTATTAACCATTGTTATCGTTCATGGGGAGACGCTTGACTCACTAACTACTCTATGGCTATAGTGTACCTACTGTAGAAGTATATTGTCGAACCGCATCCCTGCAGTTGCGCGCTCATATTTAGCGTTCTTTTCCTCTTCTAACACTCCATTTTCTATCTACTCTTTGGTTTTAGTGTAGATGCATTGTCCACTCACGCCTACCGCGCAATGTTTCGCGCGGATATTTTGCATCTCACAAAGTGTTTGAATTGTTAGAAGCGTCTGTATTGTTTCGGGGTTTATTTTACGTTGTTTTGATATCTGGAGTGTTTGTTACCGATTCTTCTATTCTTCTTATATTTCAAATAGACCAGGGATTGACAACCGATCCTGATAAAAACATTTCGCGGTTCTCTCGATGGCGATATGTTATAAATTAGTTTATTAGATAGCATTATAGCTGGTTTTTTGCTACTATCTTTTTTTTTGTAAATGATCCCTGGATACAGGAGAAAATCCTAGTGAGGCGAAAAGTTTTAAAAGAAAACTGTAAAAAACTAGAAAGTTGGAGAATGAGTTAGGTTAGTTGGGCATGAGTCCGACGTACCTAGTCAGAGGCAGAGTCACAACGATATTCTATACTACGAAAAAGTATGTCCACCCAACCAATGGGCTTAATCTTTTTTAAACCCTAAATTCAAACACATTTGATTGTACTTCTGTTTTCTCACACGCACATAACTCAAAATTTTGGCATCGTGCCTACAAATAGTTTAGTCTCCTAGCTGAGTGAATTGCGTACCATTTGCAGCTCATGTAATTGAAACGTCAACAGCCGACGTGGAGGCAACGAAGCATTCGCAGGTGAAGGGGAAGCGGGGCGGGGAGAGAGGGCTACACTAGCTGAAAGGGATCAATTAGTTAACAACTGTGCCACTTTACACGCATTTAATTAAAATTTGGTGAACCTTCATTTATTATTTGACTTCTGCTGTAAGTTTTTAGAAGAAAACCAACAAAGTAAAATTTCGACAATCGACTTTCAACAAATTCAAAAAGGAACATCTCAAAGGAATTTTTCCTATTAAATTATATGTATAAAAGATGCAGTCATCTTGTTTCTTTCTTTTATAGACAGCATTTTAGATTTTTATATTATCTTTTTTTTATTTTACGGTTTTTAGTTTTAGATATAGTCAGTATCAAACTAAAATCCACTCTACAGAGCGTGCCAAAGAAATATATCAACATCCACTCGAAAAACATAACCCTCCTTCTGGCGCAGTCGGATAGTAATAAAAACAGGACACTAAAAGAAAAAAAACAATTTTAATATTTTTATAATACTGTTGAGAAGACGATCAAGTTTGATCGAGCGTAGTAGTGATACAACTTTGAATTGATTTTCAGCTTACAGATGAATTTGATTGGTTAATATTCCTAATACTAAATTGAAATAACAAGCTGCAATATCAAATCTTGACGATGAAGATTTTAAATCTATGAAATATCTAACTATTATTTATTGAAAACATAATTAAAACGCTACGAATTCAAATTGTGTGAACTTTTTAAATCTTATCTTTACATCATGAAAAATTGTGTACTTTAAGCCATAAATATGTTACGCTAATTAATTCATGTAATTGGTATTTTACCGTTCTAATTTAAAAAAACATAAATAAATCAATTACAAAAAACTTTCGAGTTATGTAATTATACTCAAGACTTTTTTACAATATTATAATACTAGCTTCTGCCCGCGACTTCATCCGCGTAGCGTAATGATATATAGCCTATAGCCTTCCTCAATAAATGGGCTATCTAACACTGAAAGAATTGTTCGAATCGGACCAGTAGTTCCTGAGATTAGCGCGTTCAAGCAAACAATCAAACAAACAAACAAACTCTTCAGCTTTATATATTAGTATAGATAGATACTCAAAACTTTTTTGCAATATTATAATACTGGCTTCTGCCCGCGACTTCATCCGCGTAGCATAATGATATATAGCCTATAAGCCTTCCTCAATAAATGGGCTAAAACAAATAGATGTGTATGTGTAGTTCAAAGGTTAACTAAAAGAATCTCAAGGTGTATTTAAAAACAGCACATCGTGTTGCTAGTCTTTTAAAGCATACAAAGTGACTTGAATAAAAGCAACGGAAATATTACCTTCCGACTGACTGTCCCGGCTCCCGTTGCCAAGTGCAAGAGTAACAATGGCCACGCACTCGAGTGACTTGCCAGCTCGGCTTGACTTGGCGCTCTGATTAAGATAACACCTCTTTGCAAGCAAATGCTCCTTTCGTCAAAAGGGTAGCTTCAAAGAGGCGTGTTGACTTTTGAAATGTTAGACGCGCAGTATTCCACGTGAGCGATCTTACAGCCCACTTTGAGTACAGTCGCGTACAGCTATTTGTAACGTGTATTTTTTTTAAATCACAGTTTGCCTGTATTCTCCGAAGGGTTAGACAGAGGTGTACTTATACACCCAAAGTTCGCCGGTATGTTTAGGTCCCATGTATTAGGGGCAAGCCTGATGCCATTAACCAACCGGGCACAAATACTGAACTCCGCGCTGCTACTGAGAATTTCATAGAAAAACCCTATAACACTTTGCCTCTATACCCGGAGAATCGAACCCAGGACCTCTAGCGAAGCAGTCGCGGTTAGGACTACTAGACCTGTGAAGTAGTCAGACCAATAGGTAATGTTAAAGTGACCTTATATTATTATGTTAGGTATTTTCTAAAACATTCATTAAATCTCACTCATCGGTGTCACAGTATCAATTAAAAACTCTTTAATACATTAAAAACGGTACCCCTCCGGAGGATAAGTAGTAACAATTCTATTTCTGCTAATTGTTCCTTCGCAGGTTAAGGAAAAAATAATATTATACGACCTCATTAATTAGCTGTAGGTGAGCGTTATTCCTTAAAAATAAACGTTTGCAGTTCGGTCCTGTAACCGTTTATTTTCCGTTACGGTTCGATTCAATGACCTCTCTTCATGAAAATCGGAGATTTTTATCTAATTTAATTACAACAGCTTTATTTCTGAGAGTGATATTTTTGGTTCATAAATACATTTTTACGATGCCTGACTATTGCGTATGGTGGAAACGTTATCTAAATATTTTTACCTATATTACCCAGTGGTTGAGCAATTAACCTGCGCGACATAGATCGCAGCTTCTACCGCTCAAAATAATTATTAAATTATATATTTCATTAAATACATCTTTTAAATACTCTTTTACACGTCAATGTTTGTTTCTACTCAACAACCTCTTAAGGAATCGAAAGATATGAAAGAGATGATAAGATCATGATATCTTTTAATTATAGGCTTAGGTACCTAAAGTCTGAGATTTCTCATGGGTATGTGAGAATTTGTGTTTTGTGCGGTTAAGTAGTACCAGCGATACAAGAAAAATGCATATGCAAAAATACGCTCTGCATATACCTATACAGCCTGTCTAGCATTTACATGAGCGGCTAGCTAAAAGGACATACACTTGTGCCTAATACCGGCCAGTATGTTAAGCACCATAACGGGCTTTACCAAGCTCTTGGCAGTCAAAGCTGAATCTCAAAGCTTTGTGGCTCGGCAAGGCTCCGTTTGCTTATAATATTCATACACACGCAGTCCAACTTTTCTGTGAATACTCGACTTACAATAGTACTGTAGCACTGATCAAATTAATATGCTCAACTATGAGGCGTTTCCTAATTAAACACGTTTTGCAACGAAGCTTTATTTTAAGAGACCTACTACGATATCCGAACGTCGATGCTTCGGGGCGAAACAAAATAAATAGTCATCACCATCAGCCCGTATTCGTTCAGTTCTCGGCGTAGGCTTATTTTAGTGAATGTGACAGAGCCCACTTTTTATTACTCTCTTCATCACTAGCAGCTGCCATCAGCATCGCTTCATATCGCTGGCGGGCATCCCACGTCCTAAACAAAATCACGTACTGTACGAAAGAATGATTATTGACTCAAGAAAATACATAATGACAAAATAACAAAGAACTAAACTTTGAAAATGGATTTCAAGTGCAGCGACGTAAGACAAGGAGTTAAATCGTGAATATTAAATCAATTCGAAACAGGCCGAAAACGTGCGATTCGTCAACTGAAAATTGATAATGTAGTTTGGGTTACATAGTAGGCCCCCAAAACTTATTCACAATAGTAAATGCCGAAAGCAGACTCACTTCGCTTCGTTTTAAAGTAAATATTTATGGAATACATAAGACAATATAACGTTTAGGACATGACAACCCACGTCAAGTTATACCTATCTACAGTTCTACCAGAAAAATCACCACTAATGCTATGGAATACGGTTTAACATACCGTCGTATGTGCATTCAACAAAAGACTTAGATATCTCGTTATAACATTTTTTGTATCTTGGCATAGATTTTTATCACCTTATTGTGCCAGTGAAGATTTTCCATTTATTTTAAAAGAGTATCCATAAAGTTTCCTACTGGATTCTTCTTCATAGGATCAACCTTTTGGAACCTTTCAACTAGAATCATAACGTTGCATTTGCACACTAGTGTATCTGATTCAACTTGCACTTGAATCAGTTACACTAGTAAATAAACATTGTCAAAATTTAATCCCTAATTGGGATTTGATCTATAAATGGCGGTAGAATCCATAAAGTTGTTTTATTTCAACATGTCTAATAAGTATTCTAAGCTTCAAAAATCAGTATGTTGTCTAAATTTGTTAGCTGCCCGTATATCAAGCTAGCTTTTCGCGTGCTTTGTGACATACTGAGAAGATTATTGGGAGACTCTGAAGTAATCTATAATTAGGACCCAATGTTGACCAATATAGCACGTTTTATTATTACAATAACTCGGTAACTCTAACTCATAAATGGATTTAATAACATGCTATGCATAAGTGAAACTTCATCCTTACCTCTCCCCCAATAAGTTGATTTAATGTAAAATTACATAGTTGGTATGTTTTGTCAACTGTACACAAAAATCAGCTTTTAACGCAATTCTCAAAGTAATTTCCCATGAAAATTCGGTCCTTCGCCGAACACGCTGTAAGGTCACAGGCGAAGGACAATTTGTTTAACTTTTCAGCTTACATTAGCCAAGATGAGTTCCCCGGTTCTCTTATGAAAGTCGGCCGGCCACTTAGCACTACCATAAAAGTTAAATGCCCCATAAATCATAGAGGGCGGAGGCAGGACTCAGGAGCGCCCCGGCGTAATGAACTGGCTTCTTATTAATAATAACTTGTTGACGGTTGGATCCTTAAAAGCTGGATATTAACTTGGCTTAAATTAGAACACAAGACACGACAACCGGATGAATACAATATCACTAAGTATTTAATGTTTTTTTGAAAAAGGGCGCGTTAGGACTGCAGACTATCAGATCCGCAGCAATCGGGGGAGAACTGGCTATCACGCGCAAAATTCGAAACACACACGAAGGTGGTGGCAAGAGTGGTCGCCAGTCAGCCTGAGCTGAAGAGGAGGACCTGTTGTGCATTCGCGACACCAAGCAAGTCAGATATTTTCTCGCTATACGAGATGCCTATCTGAAAGGCAGTAGCTTACAGTAGATTACGATTTTGTTACTATTGTCCCGTCTATCGCTTGTAATATTTAAATATCTTCAATGGTACTCATGTTATAAGGCCCACTTGCACTAACTTCTTAAATATTTTTATATTTAAATTGTATTTAAACAAAAAAATTCATAGTATATTTTGTGTTTAAATACAATTTAAATATATTTAAGAAGTTGGTGCAAGTGGGCCTAAGACTTTGATGCTAATTAAAACTTTGTCATGCATACCAAAATTTCAATTAATGCCTTTCTACAAGGCAATTCGTCGACAAACAATGGATGGAAGCTCCCAATCAGTCAGAAACTGTTTACTGGACAAACTCTCGTCGTCCGTCCGTTACCTATCCATAGTGCGTCGCTTAGTAACTCGCTTGCTTACTGGCACTTATACTTGAACTTACCATAAGTAAAACAGGGACGGCAAACCGATGTTCGTCGAACAAAATACCATAACCCAACTATAATTAGGTAGGTATATGGGTATATATTTATATGGGTCCATTAACAAAGTGTAGATTTTAGTCTCTTGAAATCCAACTGGGTCCTGAATCTCATTATATCGACGATTTAGGCAGAGGCGTGCTAACAGTTCTATTCAGTACTAATGTTGTTGGTATGTTTAGGTCCCATATCACAGGGGGCCTTTTGCCATTAATCGGACACAAATCCCAGATTCCGAGCTGTTACTAAGAATTCCATAAAAAATCAACAACACTGCTCGAGCAAGAGAATCAAACCAGAGACGTTTGGCATAGCAGTCGTGCTTACGAATACGACACAATGAGGTAGATAATAAAGCTAACAAATGAACATAGAAGAGAAAAATGGTTCGCGACCCCTGGAATAAGGGTTCAATTAGTCTGCAGAACTCCTTGAGTAACCACTGACCTATTTGAAAACTACATTGAGTTATATAAATTAAGTAACGAGAGATTCCACGGAGGAATTGTACTAGTGTTCTACTTTTACAAAGTTGTTGAGTAGTATTTATTTGTAAGTGAATCAAGTTTTACGGGCGAAGCTGCTTAAGCTGGTTAAAGTAGATGCTTGAAATTATTATTATGTAAAATCAAAAAACTCTATCTGTCTTATAGCACTAGTTCCCTTTTTTTCTAGTTGGGAAAATTCTAGGTTCGTCTGCCACGTCTAGGGGGCAACAGGGTATGTACGTTGGGGTAAAAAATCGTAGGTACTAGCCTTCCCTTGCCCTAATGTCACTACCATGGAATTCGCCAGCTATGGTCCAGCGTTTTCTAGAACCCTTCAAAGCGTTCATCATTTACCTAGAAAGAAAGAAAGAAACATTTTATTACTATAAAAACAGCAACACGTACATATACTTACATAAAAGGCAGAAATAATTATATGTGACAATAAAAGAAAAATAATAACAAATAGGCACTTCTCCATTATATGTGAACCATTTAAGCACACTGCGTCGCTGTTGTTCATAGCAATTAGGTCTGGACTCAGCATGATGCAGCAGCGCATTAAATCGCTGCAGCGCTGATTTTTCATATTTCAGATTTTCATACCTAGATTTTTAGTGATAGCCTAATGGCAAATGTCAAATCGAAAGGCCGCTCTCGCGCGGTCGCATATTTCTGACCCTGAAACCATTATGTTCACACGATTAAAAAGGCAAAGGCGATAAGAAGTTTGCATATCCGCAATAATCCAGCATAGACAATACTTATGCCTCACCCCTCTTATTATTCTAGGAAAACAAAGCCCACCACCTACCTTACATAAATGTGTGGGTCAAAGTGTTTGTTTAAGAAATCGTTAGCGCGCGAAAATCAATTACCTAGGTTAGATGCTTTTGCCGCGCTATAATAAAAAACTTTAAACTTGGAATTTTCTGCATTCCAATTTCAAACTTAAGTTGCAACTTAGTCCACAGGCAAGAACAGAGTAATAAATTTCCTCACACAACACGCAAGTAGTAAACGATGAGAAAAGAAAATGAATAATGGACGGGACGGCATCAGCAGCGCGTTGCAGCAAGAAGCTATCACAACTTGAAACATTATTAGCATGTTTAGTTTCTACCAGTATTTTCTTAAACGACTTTGCGATATAGGTACATACTCTTGAATCTTTAAAAAACTACCAAGAAGGTTTAGGTATTATATAAAACTTGCATCTAGTTTACGTATGGTAACACTAGCTAATAGATGCAAAAGTAGGTTCCGAATTCTCGGTTATAAATTTGGACCTATGCGAGTTTCAGTTGTGGACACGATTTGTTTAATTATAATAATCATTAATTCTCAATTAACCATGATTCCCTCCTGTCTGTCCCCTGTCATGTCTTTCTACTGACTGTATATTTACATCTACTTTTATTATATATTTTGTTACTTATGTTTTTTTTTAATACTTATTAGAATAAAAATTTCAAGGAATTTTGTTCACACCCTTATTCTATGCAAGCAACATTCTCTAATAACTAAACACAGTCATGATTGCATAACATCCAACAAACTGCATAATAGTTTCAAGCCCTTAATTCAAGTAGATAGATGAATTCATAACTCAGTTGGCAAGGAGTCGCGTTGCCGCGGAGATATCGCTGAATTTAGCTGTGTCTCAGATAAACACTGCTTGCAGCCATCCGTGAAAACTGATATATTCTCCCTGGTACCTTCTATGATGTCTGGAGGGATAAAATGGCCAGTTTAGATGATACCACCCATTACCCTACTAATGTAACTAACATCTTAGGTTTTAACAGAAGAGGAAACGGGTACTATCAAGCAAAAGCCTCGCTTTCACGTAGGAAGCACTAAAAACTTCTTAAAACCAAGATAACGACTCCTAAAACAAGCTACTGCCGTGACAATGGTTGTGTCACCCGTTTACAGCTCTGCGAGGGGATAATGGAGCCCGTTTACACCTTTCTTGGTTTACACACCGGTAAATGTGTCCCCACTTAACTTACATGTGTAGAGTATAGTAAAAAATGTTTAGTTAGAACGGCAAGGGATCAATTGAATTCAATCCCAGAAGGCTAATTCTGGTTCTAAAAAATACAAAATTATCTTTTGTTGTATAATAAAAATAATAAAATCTACCTAGTATCACATATGCTATATAATAAAATTAATAAATATATTGACTTTTTAGTTTGTTTAATTTTTTTGTGTTACATTTTGTTTTGTGTGAACTTATACTTTTTTCTTTTCAACATCATCGATTATCATCAGTTTATATTAGTCCACTGCTGGACGTAGGCCTCCCTCAATGTGCACCATTTCACCCTGTCGTCGGCTTGACGCATCCAAAAACATAACATAACATCGTGTTTAAATAAAAATTGGGGAAAATTGTTTGTTGCCTTGCCCATAACAAAAAATATTGGGTAAATATTCCAACAAAATCAGAACTACATCAATAGTACAATATTATATAATAATCTGTGGTAGCACGCCAAATGTTCCATAAATATTAAATATATTTCATGGACGTCTGCTGTTCGATTTTTAAATTGTTTTGATTTGTATTCTTTGTAGTTGCACGGCGTTCTGTATTCAGCCAGCATTCAGATATTTTTCTTTGCCGTCAACAGAAGCATAGCTCACGTCTTTATCGAAAGCACAAAGACTCCGATAAAATAATTTGTTAATATAAATTGTTTTTTTAAATGTAATTTATTTAACTTTAAATTCAGGCTTACGACAAATGTATGATAGGTATTAGACATTTCGATTGTGGCTTCTTTAGTTCTCTAATGGGACCCTTTTAAAAGGCGGGCAACGCACTTGCGACTCCTCTGGTGTTGCGGGTGCCCATGGGCGGCGGTTATCGTTTACCATCAGGTGATCCGTTTGCTCGTTTGCCCCCTTATCTCATAAAAAAAAAATCCAAATGAAACCACACAACTCCCTATAAGGTCATTAAAATATTTGTTTCTTGTGGGAATCGAAGCCTCAACACGTGGTGCGGAACGAGTCGATTACACTTGGAAATTATCAAACCTAGCTGAGATGACCTTTTATAACGTAACGGGTAAAGGCACATGTAAGAGCCAGTGAGTAATAAAACAGAGTGCAGCGCTACTGTTTTAACTAACGTTAATCAAACGGTCATCAAAATCTGAGCCATTTAAGCTAACTTTAGAATGTGGATCGACCCGTAACCCGTAGTAGGTAAGTTTTGCATACGGTTTCATCAATTCTTGTATGATTTCGTAATTAGTAGTAGTTGTATTTTTTATGGGTTAGGGGGCAAACTAGCAGATGAATCACCTGATGGTAAGCGATTACCGCCGCCCATGGAAATACACAAACGCCCAGACCCGAAACAAGAATTTACTTGTAGGTCATACAAATATTTGCTCCAACACACAACACGGGGCGCAGAAGCCAATCGCTAAGCCGCTACGCCAAACGTGTCACCAATTTTAGTCGGTAAGTCCGATAAACCCTGCGGCCTCGTCAGGTGGTAGACAATATAAAGGGATTTTCCGTACTAGAAAACAAAAGGTGTCTCGGGTGTTTTTTTTTTCTCTTGAAGACTCTTTTAATGATCTACGTTTTATGCAAATATGGCAACATTGCTTTTAACTGTAAACAAAGTTACCTAAGCCGTTGCATAAAAATACAGATTCCAAACATCTAGCGCGCGTATATCTTTGTAAGCACGAGCAAATATAGCATATTCTGTATTACCACATGACGCTTCTGGCACATTATAAATAAGCGCAGAAGGTGCATAGGGCCCATAACAGGCGCGCGGACCTATAGGACCTGCAGAAATGACAACCTTTTTTATAGCATAAGGATCTTAAAAAACATCGCCTGGTGGTAAGCGATACCGCCGCCCATAGACAACACCAGAGTATTCACAAGTGCGTTGCCCGCCTTTTAGAAAGGGTTGGTCTTCCACCAACCTCGGATCAAGTCGATCAAGCGCCAGTATAGTAGCTAGATAAATGTTAATTTATTTTTGAAAATAGATCTTCTGAAGACACTTGTAAGTCAATGTATTATTATTTTTATGTTCTAGATGATTTGATGAGTATTTCCTAATTGATGACCTCTGAGAAGAAACGCCGTCGATAGATTTGCTTACTAGAGGTAGGATTGTGACGTTACTTGTATGGACCTTATGTCAAAATCCTACCTATCTAAGTCTATCGTAAGCAAATATACTGACTGATTTGTTATTGGGAACAGCCATTAGAGAACCTATGGTATCTTTTTTAAAGTCCAGATACAGTATTCCTTCTATATTTTGATGTTTGTTAGCTAATTACGCAAACATGGCAGAACGTATTTGGATGAAATTGGGCGCCCAGATTGCACTATTCTGAAACAGGCCTTCTGTACCTACAATTTATTTTGTGCTTCAGGCTCATTGTTGTATGGATTCACACGAGCGAGGAATGTAAGTAAGTCGGTTTACAAACAGGATGGGGCAGATCCGCAAATGGCTGCCAAGCTAAAGTCAACGTCGGTATTTGTTCTGTGGAACTAACAAATTACATCCTAGGAAACGCGGTTTGTTATATTAAATCTGGTTAAATTAAAGTAGATGTGTACAAAAAATACGAGATGCGAGCGAGAATTTTGGGCATGCAACCTTGTAGAGAGAGGTTGCACAGTCAAATGTTCAGGCTAGTCGAATGCCTCCATATATTATATCCTCCTTATTCATAAAAATATAAAATGTCTCAATCTCTCAATTTCCCTTTTACAGGCCCTGCAGGCTGATATCTGCGCCAGACCCCGTCTCGAAATATCCGGTCAGCACCCCATCAAAATGACGGGCCTGCAGCCTAGG
Source organism: Acronicta leporina (assembly GCA_947256265.1). NCBI lineage: Eukaryota > Metazoa > Arthropoda > Insecta > Lepidoptera > Noctuidae > Acronicta > Acronicta leporina. Next base: position 6,815,914 of record OX366529.1, read on the forward strand.
AGTTCTAAATAGCATTTTGCCATCTCAATGAGGAACCTATGAATTTCAGGCAGTGTGCAAGTCTCATGAGGCTCAACCATTCAAATTCGATACTTCACGTTCCTGGGGAATAAAGATCGCAAATACACAAGTGCACCTACTGCTCATTTAGGAAAAGACACCTTTAAGTCCGCATAAAATAAAGGAGCTCACCAAGAAAATCAGAGGTGAACTCTAAATCAACGAGTGGCGATCACAATAGACCGACTGCGGTCGCAGTGATACTACAGTCGCAAGCAATTTTTTTATTTTTATTAATTCAACAGAGAAGACGAATATTCTCTGTTCTGCTTCTCTTTATCCAATATAAACAATAAAAACAACCGTGCTTTGCTTTGTGCAGTGTTCGTTTATCAAAATACCTCGTAGTTAATAACAATGTATATTATTTGTCACCCAATAAACCCCATCATAACGATTTTATGGAATAGTAACAAACTCCTATCTTACAGCTCATCTTTATTCCGGCCGAGTGTACAACGTAAAGCACTCACAGCATCACTGTATAATAGCTGCATTCGTCGTTATGGATTGACGTCTTTATTGCATACTTCTGCAATCCACCAACTACCTTTCAACGTCTACGAACATCAAAGAACTTTAAACCTTATTTGTTGGGTGAAAAGATTGATTTCAAATGCGGCTGTTGGTAAATTTATCGTGGGCGCGCTATCTACGCGTAGAGTGTGCAGTCGGGTAGGATCTCGCCGATACGGACTGAAATATGAATATCGTCGCGCTGCCATTTGTGCAGTCCGGTCACGATTACGCTTATGTTCTACTGAGAGCGACTGAGAACGACTGTCTACAGTTGATACTAAGCTAGTAGGTGAATGGGGCGTAAACGCAATATATGGGGACATAACGGGTAAACTTTACTTTGTTAGCACAAATAATGTGTGAGTATTTGTATTAGACGATGCCCGAACAATTGCATAAGGATCAGTTAGAGATCCTTCTTCAGGTGATGGTATAACTTCCACGTTCATCATTATCATTCATAGTTTCATCATGATCCATGAACTGGACACGTCTCTTATCAGAGATTACTACAGTAAAAGGTTCTCTATAACAAATCAGTCAGTAAATTTCCTTTCCCGAGATAAAATTTTGACATAAAGCCCATACATGTCAAAATCCTACCTAATAACCAAATCTATCGATGGATTTGTTGTTGGGACCGGCCGTAGGTCTCATCATCATCATATCAGCCTATTGCCGTCCACTGCTGAACGTAGGCCTCCCCCAAAGAGCGCCAACCATCCCGGTCTTTGGCAGCCGTAAGTCTAGTTAAGTAAATAAATTAAGGCAATTTAGATTCAATTTTTTTTAAACAAAAATGGTTATGATCACTTTGGGTCGTACATTACTAATATTGTTGTCTACCCCTCGTGCTAAGCTAAAATTCTTGTGGTACGAGTGGGCTCACGTCGGTAGTGGATGGGTTTTGAACCGTCAACCACATGATCGCACTTGTCCAAAGCCTTAGTCTTAGGCTACCGCCGCTTAAACACAAGTGTTATTTAAATGTACATAGATACTTTTGAAAACCTATTAAACATAAAAATTCAACAATTTAGAGATTATTTTTTATAATTTATAATAGTTTATATTGTGTTTTGTAGACAGCCTAAGGTTATTATATTTTTAGGAATCCAAAGCATCATTATATATAATTGGCAACAATCCCTGTTCTAAATTCAAATAAGTTCTTACCTATTCTCAACTTTAAAAATAGCCGTTGTAAATCTGATTACCTCTGCACACAGAATTTAAATTTAAAGTTAGATGGTCAAAGCCAGACGTAAGAGTCTTATGTTAGTGGCCAGGTACTTAGCTAGCCGGCGAATTTGAAAAGCTTACTTGCTGAGTCTCTGCGAAGCCCCTAAGTCTATACAATGAAATATAAACGTAAACGTACCTATATATTCTGTCAAATACCAATCACTATTCCTTCGTAAATTGCTTTAAATATTGTTGCTATGCCTGATTTTATGATAAAGTTTCTTTGTTCCAGGAAAAGTATGCAGTCAAACTACACCTGAAGTATTCCTCGTAACAGCAATTTTCAATATTTTGACGCTAGCTAAAGTGAATTAGCTAATTAAAATATATACCTACTTACAAATCCAAATTATTTAAAAATCATTAAATTACAATTACATTTCATGATAGTAATATATATATATATATTAATTAATGCAGTTTATTCACGATTGTCGTACATAAATTACCGAATTTTCCCCAAACTTTAGTAAATGATAAATGATGATAATTGATAAATGATATTTATTTCTGTAAATAGATATTTTAAACACATTTTTACAAGTACCTTGCTGACGACCTCTGAGAAGACACGCCGAAACAAACTCAGAGAATCACGGTCTCTTTTCAAGTCCAGACGGTAGTAGTAGTATTACATGATATACAGTGAGTGTTACGATGTAGGGCAATATCTGAACAGAACTATTGAAGAAAGAGCCATAGCATCCTTGAGTTGACCTGTTGTAACTGATGGCATGCACACATCAGTCACCGTCTAGGTCAACCATTATTTAGGGAGCTCAACGACCCGTCGCACGACGATACCAGATCTGCAAGACATTTGTGTAGGTAGGTCAAATGAATACTCAAGGCCGTCAGAAAAACATGTTTAACGCCCGACGCAAAAACGAAGGGGTGTTATAAGTTTGACGTGTCTGTGTGTGTGTGTGTGTGTGTGTGTGTGTCTGTGGCATCGTAGCTCCCGAATGGATGAACCGATTTTGATTTTGTTTTTTTGGTGAATAAGTCAGGAGTGTTCTTAGCTATGTTTGATGAAAATCGGTCCAAGATGGCCGACGCCACAAGATGGCGGTTTACATATTTTTTCACAACTCCCACAATATTGGTATCAAATGAAAGGGCCTGACTAGTAGAATACTATACACTATGATATAAGATATCTAATAGCTATGAAATAATTGTACAAAAGTTGAATAACTAAACGAAGAAAATACCTAATTAAACACTAAATTACCTGGATCTTAAAACGCAAGAAAATAAAAGAAATTAAACAAAATAACTAAGGAGTCTCTACAAAAAGTGTGAAATCACAAATTAAATTAAAAATTAAAAAAAACCCCTGACACAAAAATAAACCTGAATCCCTATAAAAAGAAAAAAATAATCTTGAAATTATAACCCTTCGTAAGTACGCATGAAGTTTTTTGATTAAATTTTGTCGCGTCGGGGGACCGCTCTCTAGCTCTCGCGTGTCTGCCCGCTCGGGTCGCCAAACTTGAATATGTTACGCTCCGCCCACTTTACGCCCTCCCGCGCGTCGCGGCGATGTACGCGCCATCCACATCAATTCTGAATTCGCGCGATTCACGTTCGGGAAGCAAAAGGAAAGGAAAGGATTCACATAATTAAAGAGCGGTCCCCCGACGCGACAAAATTTAATCAAAAAACTTCATACGTACTTACGAAGGGTTATAATTTCAAGATTATTTTTTCTTTTTATAGGGATTCAGGTTTATTTTTGTATCGGGGGTTTTTTTAAATTTTTAATTTAATTTTTATTACGTTGTTTCACGCCAGTTTTCTGTGAGGCCGTGGTATCACTCCAGTCGAACCAGTGAATTCATACCAAAGCATGACTCTCCCATGGTGATGATGAAGTAAAATAGAAAATCCTTTGAATATGATCCTATGAATTCACAATAAAATCTAAAAGGAAAGACGGACGAAGCCAAAAAAATGCGTAGGGTTGCTTGTTTCAAAGCTGTGTTGAGTCACAAATAACCTGACATCTTTCCAAACTTTAACACCCATAGAATTGTACGTCTCAGTAAGCCGATTTCTCAGAAAATCCCACATACTACACTCCATAATACTTTTACGATAAAAGATAACAATGCGTGATTTATTCTCTTAAGAAGTTTACCTTCACTCGGCATTAATAATATAATAGTAATATTCTCAGCCACGAATGACGTCATAATTGTTACGACTAAGATGATAATTTTACCTGATTAACTCGGCGGGATTCCATACGATACTTAGATGACATAATCCAGAAGGGGGAGCGAAATAGATCACTATGAAGGGCCAACATTTCCTATGAGCAGTCAAACTCAGAGGCTGTAATCTTACTACTAATATAAAGCGAAATTTTAGGCAGAAGTATCCTAATGTAATACATAATTGTATTGTGAGAATTACCTTTTTAAACTCAATAATACTTTGTTCGTCCTGGGAATCGAACCCAGGACACAGTAGTTCGAGACTACTCCTAGTATTCGAGAACTCTTGCTTATATCGTCACAGCACGGCTCTATATTAAAGCTACAGCTATATATAAAAACAAGTCCACATGCATCAAATTCCATACGAAATTTTGAATTTCGCATAAACACGGAAATCTCAACTGAAATCCGAGTCTTCAATTTAAAAACGTCTAAACCCGGTATCTGAGTTATAAAATTTGCTGACCCATTAATATTCATCTCCACTAAAAAGTGCCGGTGGAGCGAGAGCTAGGGGTGCACCGGCGGACCCGGTACACAGAATTGCATTAAGCATCCGCGTCCCCAGCCTCAGTTAATTTGTTGGTCACCGCTCGTTACGATTTAATTCGCATCCCTCAAGCCCAGATCACGGCTCACTTTACCAGATTATCATCCAATTTAGCCCACCCGCTCGGATAAACGAAGTCACTCGATATGAAAAATGTTGGAATAAAAAATCAGGTCACCCTCCTTTCAATTTATAATAGACTTTTGGCTGGCGGCTAACGAAATTTGTTATCAATCATTATCACATTTACATAGATGGTAAGGATTTATTAATAAGGTATAAATTGAGTTTTTACGAAAACCGAATTTAAAGTTTTGTGTTGTATCTAGTTACAGAATCGAATATCAAAGCCTGGGACAACAAATATCTATATGGGACCATTTGGAAGTACCTATATTATTTCGGAAGAAAAGTCGGTTCATGATCAATAAAGAAATAGCTAATTTGAATTCGAGAACCTCCCTTTTGAAATCAGAAAAAAATAATTTGGTTTAGAAAACCTTATAGTTGATTATGCGAGTTTAAACGGACGTCAAATTCACGAGAGTACTGAGTAAACTATAAATCGTGATGCAGTTTCTAAACTACCAAACAAGTAACGATTTCCTGCCAGCAGCACCGCCATTCACCTCACGGGTCCCATTCACCGCACATCTGCTTACGACTGTCTAGATAATTCAACAAAGCGTGCTCCCCAATTTTCTTACAGCTGGAAGTCAAAGTTGTGCAGTGCGGCGCACAATGGTGGCATCCCTCCCTTAGGTAATGCGATGCCGTATGAGGGATTTCCCGACTCCGAGCCACGCGACAAAGCAGCCACTTACTGCGCGTACCGTTTCACCGTCTCGCGTCTCTGAATGCGCCAAGAAATCTTCCCGCTGAAGATTCCCGCCTGACATACGTGTTTGTGTATCCATTTGCTTGCACCGAATGCCGCGGTAATGGATTTTTTAAGGTACGATTAGTGATGGGTCGAGAGAACATTCTCTGGGGCGAGAATTTAAATTTCTAATAAATATTTTCGCTTATTTAATCTAAAAGTACCTTTCGGATTCTTTTCCATAGGATCAACCTTTTGAAACCGTGCAACTAGAATCATAACGTTTCATAAACGCTTGTAAAATCTTATTTGAAACTAGCTTCTGCCCGCGACTTCGTCCGCGTAGCGTAATGATATATAGCCTATAGCCTTCCTTAATAAATGGGTTATCTAACACTGAAAGAATTTTTCAAATCGGAGCAGTAGTTCCTGAGATTAGCGCGTTCAAGCAAACAAACAAATAAACTCTTCAGCTTTATATATTAGTAGATTGAATAATACAGTATAAATAAACATATATTTTATCTTTCCCATGAAGCCGACCCGATGAGGATCAGAACCGAGTCATGGGAGGTTTCCTGCGGTAACGCAGCGTTACTATACCAACTAGTGCGAACGATGGAAAGGCGGAGAAATACTTACCTACATGCATTAGCGCGCATGTTTACGCCAGTTAACTAACTAACACACCAGATAATTTATCGGAAAATATTCTGAATAATGGATCTGCTGAAGAGAATTTACCAAGAAACCTATATATCATCACGCTACGCGGACGAAGTCGCGGGCAGAAGCTAGTATTTTTATATTTCAGTATTTTTTATCTTTTTTCAACTGGCTTGCCTTCCGTGGGCCACTAGGGTCTGGTTGAAAATCAGTGCCAGGCATTTTGTCTGGCATACGCTGAATCAGCGCCGGTTCAGCGCAATTGAGAAACACACAATTTATATGTGGTTATTTATACATAATAATTATAATAAGAATTGTGCTGAATAAATGTTTTTTTATTAGTGTTATTTTTTTCTACACGTTTTTAAAGACATTACTATAAAATAATCAAAGTTCTCGATGAGAATTTCCCATCACTAGGTACGTTAGGTAGATTGAATGGGTGTTTACTCGGGGATGAAATCAGACTTCGGTTCAAAGGCTTTGTGTTTTATTTTTGAGTTGTATCATTGGTCGAAGTTGCATATCATGACGTGATCTTTTTTTATCTTCCTACATAATAATAGTTAAAAAGATTACAGTGATTTAGTGATGAGTAAAAATAAATAGTTAGTGGATGACTGTCCATTTTGAGCCGTTTCAACATGTAAGGTCTGTTTAAAAGTATTCCAATTTATAGAAGTGACATGGAACCAATGATTTAATTTACAATTGGCTGCAAGTAAATGTAGTTAAAGTTGTTTTCTAAAGAGAGAATGCGATGATTTATGAATATTTTATCAGGGGGGACGAACGAAAAGTAACTTTTGATGTATCATAATATGCTTCACTGTAGAAAAATGTATAACCTAATATAAAAATGTATTGAATAAGAAGAATTGCTATATGTGGCTGGGGAGTTATAAATGGTTACCTTTAAATCAATTTTGAAGCGGCGGTAGCCTAATGACTAGGGGGTCGGACTTGCAATCATGTGGTTGCCGGTTCGAACCCCACCCATTGCACTACCGACGTAGAACCCACTAGTAACACAAGCATAGCATTAGCTCAGCACGAGGGGTTAACAAGAATACTGGTAATGTGTGACCCACAATGCTAGTAAGCTTTATTTAAAAAAATAATAGTTCATATTAAGAATCCGCAGTTATTTCTTAGCCATTTTCGATTCATCATTTCCTTTATTCGTTATATCTATCTAGAGGCTTAGGTACCTATACCACAGATAATAGAATACTAGTACTTACACTATCAAAATCAAACGTAGGTATATATTTTTTAAATATCTGTATTCAATTTTAATTTAAAACAATTCACCAAAATAAATAATGTAGAAAGCCGTTCCAGTCTATATTCAAAACGTTTCAGGTGTCTGCAATACAAATTGTTCCTGCAAAGACATTAAAACGTAAATCCGTTTATGCTTAGCTATGCAATGTGCCCATGTGCACTGTCTATGTTAGATGCAAATAACATAATTTATTATACAATGTATTTCTTTAAGAATATCGTATATTTTCCATTCTATCAATGTTATAGAATAGGGTGGTTATTGTATTTGATTTTGTCCCAGAATATTTATTTATTTATTATTATTATTATTTTCTTTCTTTATTTTCCTTCTCTTTTTGGGAGAGTTTAAAATACCTCACATGCGGGCCGAAGCCAAGCGTGTAAATTTTATATTGAATATGTGTGTAGAAGATGTTAAAAACTTTCGGGTGATACGACAAGTGTTAAGAATTGTTGCTTTCTGAAGCATGTGGAGTGTGTGTGCTGGAATGTCTAAGGTGTTGAGACTTTGTGTAAGAGATTTGGGTATAATACCTGTAGATGAGAGAACTATTGGAACGATGTGTACGGTTTGTGCTTTCCACTGAGTTTTGATTTCTATAGCAAGATCCTGATATTTGCTTAGTTTTTCTGATATTGTACTTTGAACGTTGTGTGAGTTAGGTATAGCTACATCAATTAAATAGACGGTTTTGTTGGCTTTATCGTATACGGTGATGTCTGGTCTATTGTAGTGAATGGTTTTGTCGGTTATAATTGTTCTGTACCAATAAATTTTGTGGTGTTTATTTTCCAATATGATCTCGGGTTTATATTTGTAATACGGATTCATATCTGTTATCAGTTTGTGTTTATGTGCTAGATGGTGGTGTATGATTGAGGCTACTTGGTCATGGCGGTGTTTATAGTCTGTCTGGGCTAAATATTTGCACGCTCCTGTAATATGCTGAATAGTCTCAGAAGCATTGTTACAATGTCTACATAAGTCAGTCGGTAAATTATTTACACTTCCTAAAATTCGAAAGTGATTTTTTCGAGAACAGACGATTACAACCCGATATAATACCAATATAATTAAAGGTAGTTTGAAAATACTATGTTTTATAACACCATAAAATTTAAAGAAATACTTTAAAAATAACTGGTTTTTAAATTTTGCGTGGGGAAGCTAGTCTGGTATATACCTACCTTAAGTATATACCAGACTAGCTTCCCCACGCGTGTAATAGTTACTTAGTCTTAGCGTGATGATATATAGCCTATAGACTTCCTCAATAAATGGGCTATCTAAAACAGAAAGATTTTTTCACATCGGACCAGTACTTCCTAAGATTAGCGCGTTCTAGCAAACACACAAACAAACTCTTCAGTTTTATATATTAGTATAGATAGGTATATATATTTTTCAATTATTATGTTTACTTTAAGAATTAACATACAGAATTATCCTTCATATGTTGCAAATAGTTGCCTCAAATAATAGATATTACGACATATTTAGCTGCCAATATATTTATAGCTTCCAGACTACAACTGCATACAATGTGTGACGTAAAATTTGAATTTAACAGTGAGTTTACTGAAACTGAATTAGTTCTGGATTTGTCTAATGCAATCTCGCCGAGCGATACTCCCTGCGAGCGAAATAAATTGCCGTAAAATAAAACGCTGGTGGCTTGTGCGGGTACATTCGCAATTTCTCTTAATATCCATGACGCCGGAACTAATCGTATTCTGTTCAATTTAGTTGCACGTTAACAGACAGGAATAGCTACGGACGACAGAATAATAATGACTGCACGGAGTAGCGGTTTCACCTCGCCACTATCATTGATTCGATCCCCACCCGAGGCAAATATATTTCAATACGGATATTTGTTTAGAGTTTGGGTGTACTCTGCGTCTACTCATCTATATTTATTTATATATATAAAAGAAAGTCGTGTTAGTTACACTATTTATAACTTAAGAACGGCTGAACCGATTTCGCTGAAAATTGGTGGAGACGTACCTTAGAACCAGGAGACGGACATTTTGGACAGGATACTTTTTATCCGTTCCCGTGGGATGTGATGACAGACCGAATTCCACGGGGGCGAAGCCGCGGGCAGAAGCAAATAAGAAGTTATTTATATTTGTGAAGTCCCGCAGTATACGGTATGTTCTTGAGTGAGGGAGGAGTGCCTGTTAAAATAATAGTAGCAAGGGTTGGCAAAGACTTGATTGTAAAACTCATAATACTTTGCCCAACCTAGAAATTAAATTTTTTTGTTATTTTTTTATTCTCTTGATGTTAAGCGACTTTGCGATCGCGCTTGCCTAGAAGAAACCGATTCACTCGTGATTTAAAGACACCCAGATCATATCTATCGGGAAAGACCCACTCAAGAAGCGCATTCCACATTGCGCCGGATCGCATGATAAAAGCGTTTCGTTTGGGTTTTTGGAATGTCCCCCATGAATCGATGTTGCTTTTTTGTGCTTCTGGTTTCCAATAGTAGATAGGGCAAGGGGGACTAAGATCGTGGAGATCTGAAGCACACTCTCCAAAATGTATCTGATACTGCTAATAGTAATGAGGCATTTTGCAAAACTATCCAAACTAATACAGTATTTCAAATTTCTTTGAAAATTAATAATAATAATAATAAATAAGAGGAAAAACTAATAAAATATAACAGTGACATTTCACTGTCAGAATGCCACAGCATAACTGAAAAATATTGTGAAAAAAAATGTTGACGAGAGCCAAAAGTAGACAAATCGCACGCCCACCACCCCCGGACTCGTCGCTCAGCTCCGCTTCGCCGCCGCCGGAACTCGGACCACCAGTGACACCGGCAGCTGCAGCCGCGTCGAGCTCAAGCGACGAGTATTTCTCCCCACCGACGTCGCCACCACCTGTACGTCGGCCGGGAAGAGGCCGGCCACCGAACGGCATGGGATCCAGGGGCCAACCGGCCCCTAGCCGGGTCCCCGCTGCCGGTGGTTGTGTGCAGCGCATGAAATGGACTCTAAAAATTAATGAGAACGTCATGCGCGCATATTACAGGGCTACAGAGGGGGGAACTAACCTCACTGCGTACCGCGATAGGATGCTGTCTCTGTTCCAGGAACTTGAACCAGCCATCAGCGTCTCGGCCCAACGACTGTCGGATCAGGTGCGGGTTATCCAACGGAATCACAGATTGGACGACGCCGCACTTGATAGGCTACGCTCAGAGGTACTAAACAACCGTACCGTCCCTATCCCTGTCCCTGCACAGACCGCGGTACATCCGCTAGCACGCGATATTATACAACCGCGGTCAAATGTCAACGATAGGGAGGGAGACGATGGGGTTGTTACGGTAAGTAGCCAGTGGAACGACCGATTGAGGAGCGCACTGGAGGATGCGATTCGGGACTTTAGAACTGCTCCCCCCGAACTTAGGCCTCGTCTACCTCGCTTGCCTATGCACAGAAGGAATAGGGCGTTGGTGTGTGCCCTGGACTCGCTGCTTGGTAGTTACTTTGAAAGCAGCGAAGATCTCTTCGATACTCACTCGATAATGTACTGCGCGGCTGTTGCGGCGTGTCGTGTAGCTAATGTCACATTTCCAAAATGTGACAATTCTACACGACAAAAATCCGCCGTACCGGCCTGGCAGCGCAGGATCGAGCAGCGTATCGAGGGGACCAGGATGCTCATCGGCAAACTATACTGCTTTAGGGAGGGCAATACTCGACCTAGAGTGATGCGCTTTGTGAGGCGGGCATTCTCGGGGACTGGAATCAGGCCTCAAGAATATATGCCCCGTGTCGCGGAGCGCATTGACTTCCTGAAGCAGAAGGTCTGTGCATGGGCGAGCCGTATACGAAGGTATAGGCGACGGGTTGAGCGGTATACCCAGAATCGCATGTTCCAGAGCGATCAAAGGTGGGTGTATAGAGCTTGGGAGCGACCTGACCAAACTGTGGTTGATGGAAGCCGCCCAGATGATGATGCCACTAGTACATTCTGGCGCAACATCTGGTCGGTGCCCGTCTGCCACACTGAGGCTGAATGGACGCGCGATGTTGAGCGCGTGTGTGGAGCCATACCGGAGATGGAGGCAGTTGTAATCACTGCCTCAGATGTAGCCAGTGCAGCCCGTTCGGTACCGAACTGGAAATCACCGGGGCCGGACGGACTGCACAATTTCTGGCTTAAATGGCTACAAAGCTCACACGCACGCTTGGCATCGCGATTCCAGTCGGCCTTAGAGTCTGGATCGCTACCACAGTTCCTTACAACGGGAATCACCCACCTGCTCCATAAATCAGGTGATGCCGCGGAACCCAAAAATTATAGACCGATCACATGTTTACCGACGGTCTATAAACTTCTTACGTCCATTTTGAGAGCAAAAATTTATTATCACATAGAAAAAAAATCTATTATGTCAGCCTCTCAAAATGGATGTAGGAATGGGTCCCGCGGCACCAAGGAGCTTCTCCTCATCGACATGGCCATAAGCCAACAGGTCCGTCGATCCCGAAAGGATCTGTCAACATGTTGGATAGATTATAAGAAGGCCTACGACTCGGTGCCGCATACATGGCTCATGAGGGTGCTGGAGTTGTATAAAATAGATACAACTTTACGCACCTTCCTGATGTCATGTATGGGGCAGTGGAGAACTGTTCTTCGCTATCCAGGATGTAGGCAAATTCAAGGGAACAACGAACCCATTGAGATTAAGCGGGGAATATTCCAGGGCGACAGTCTGAGTCCACTGTGGTTTTGTTTAGCCCTGAACCCCCTCAGCACCCTGCTGGAGGGTACAGGGCTGGGCTATACGTTGCGGAGAGAGGGTCAGGTAATATCCCACCTGCTTTACATGGATGATTTAAAACTGTTTGCCTCCACCAAATTGCGACTGATGGAGTTACTAAAGGCAACTGAAACTTTTAGTAATTCCATTAGGATGGAGTTTGGTGTAGATAAATGTGCGGTCATGCATGTAAGGCGGGGCGGGATTGTGGAATCTGAGGAACTACAACTCTCAGATTCTATAAACTTGAGATCACTCTCCGCAACTGATACCTACAAATACCTGGGAATGTCAGAGGGGTTAGGCATTAACGGGGCTGACATGAAACAAGCGTTGCAGGAGCGCTTCTTCGGCCGCCTGAAAAAGGTACTTAATAGTTCTTTGTCGGGCGGCAACAAGGTGCGCGCCTTTAACGGTTGGGTCATGCCGGTCCTGATGTACTCCTTTGGCATACTCAAGTGGACCCAGACGGAGTTGGACGCCTTGGATAGGAGAGTCCGGTCGCTGTTGACCGCAAACCGGATGCATCACCCACGGTCGTCTGTCATGTCTGGTCGGCTGTACATCCCGCGGAAGTGCGGGGGTCGAGGTTTTTTAAATGCTAAGACCCTCCACAACCGCGAGGTGTGCAGTCTCAGAGAATATTTTCTCAAGGCTGACGTGGGTATGCACCGAGATGTGGTCGCAGTGGACAAGGGACTCACCCCGCTATCTCTGGCTAAAAAGAACTGGCGCAAACCTGTGGTGCTTAGTACCAACGACCGCAAGGAAGTATGGCAGAGCAAGGCGCTTCACGGACGCTTTTTCCGTGCCCTTCATGGGCCCGACGTAGATTTCTTAGCGTCCGTGGCCTGGCTACGCTTTGGTGACCTCTTCGGGGAAACCGAGGGTGCGGTCTGTGCAATTATGGATGAAGTTATGCTGACGAACAACTACCGGAAGTATATCATGAAAGACGGGACGATCGACATATGTCGGGCATGCCATTGTCCCGGTGAGTCTATCAGGCATATTACTTCTGGGTGTTCTCGTCTGGCTAACGGTGAGTATTTGCACAGGCATAACCAAGTGGCCAGGATTATCCACCAGCAACTTGCTTTAAAATACGGCCTTGTGGATTCTGAGGTACCGTATTACAGGTATGCGCCCGACCCAGTTCTTGAGAATGACCATGTCACGATGTACTGGGATCGATCTGTTATCACTGACAGGACTATTGTTGCCAATAAGCCTGATATAGTGGTAATAGATCGATCAGCGCGCCGCACAATGATTATCGATGTCACCGTCCCGCATGACGAGAACCTCGTGAAGGCTGAGAAAGAGAAACAATTAAAATATCTCGACTTAGCCCACGAGGTGGTCGCCGTGTGGGATGTGGACTCGGCCATCATTGTACCGATAGTCGTCATGGTCAATGGACTTATCGCCAAGAGCCTCGACCAACACCTCAGGAGGCTCGAGTTGGATGGCTGGGTTAAGGGCCTGATTCAGAAGGCAGTACTCCTTGATACGGCGCGTATTGTGAGGAGGTTCCTGTCTCTGGGGCCCTAACCACTGGTAGCTTGGACCCTGCTCCCCATGCCGGTGGACAACTATTTTATATTTTTAAATGTTTTTAATTTCCCTTGTTTTTTATAAAAATATTTAAAAATGTAAATTATATGATTTTAAAGGAATAAATGGAATAATAATAAATATTCTGGGATATTTTACACAGCACCATCTAGTCCCAAACTAAGCAGAGCTTGTAATAAGGGTACTAGACAATGGATATAATACTTATATACTTTTTTTTGTAAATACACACTTATAATACATAAGAAACACCCAGACGAACACAAACACTTATATTCAGCACATAAATATTTGTGTCCTGTGCGAATCGAACCCACGACGTCATGGTCAGCAGTCCGGTAGGTACTCGAACCACTAAACCACGGTCCTCAAATAATAGCGTGATATTACCATTTTATACTAGATTAATGTCGTAGACATAGACGAGACAATTTCATAGGCAATTCGTGTTCATCAGCAGTTTTATTAGAAAACTTTAAAATAAAAGAGTCCCGGCGGCGGCGGGATGCAGTTTATTGTTTCACGTGACTGCAAACACAAATAAACTGGACTACACGATGAGAAGCTCCTCATAAAACTCTGGGCTTCTAATTTTGTCTACCGTTATGTTATATTTTGTTCGTTATTGGATTTAAAATACGGGATGGCATTGTAATTTTTGTTAACAATTTAAACGCTTGCTTATTTTAGTGGATTTGAGAAATTAAAGACGATTAGGTACTTATATAGCAGATGCTGAAAATTTCCCTAAAGAGAAACAATCTGACTACCGCATAAAAAAAACACATACTCATCACGCCTGTCTTCCCCAAAGGGAAAGGTATACAGAGGTGTACTAATGTACTTCCACACTTTGTCGGTATTATTGTCCGACGCGGAACAACATTAACGTTTGTCATTCAACATAATCTTTCGAAGGTGTGAAGTTTGACGATATGACTGATACTCGTATCTATACTACATAATAATAATTTAATTGGAGTGTCTGTTTGTAATATTAAAATAACCGCGTTTTACTAAGTGCATTTGGATTTATACATATACGTGGTACATTATACCATAACGACGTATTTTACAATTTTAGTCTGTCTGTCAGTCTGTTTGTTCCGGCTAATCTTTGAAATGGCTGGACCAATTTTGACGGGACTTGCACTGGTATATAGTTGATGTAACAAGGAGTAACTTAGGCAATATTTTTTAAATATCACATCAAAATTATCAAAAGTCGTGCGTAACAGCTAGTTTGAAATAAGGACAAATATGAGTTAAATTTAACTCCTATGTGTGAAACTATGATAAAGGCTTTCCCACACAGGTGCAAACGGCGTGCGTTTTTGCGGTACATTACAGTAACTACATTTTCTGAAGACCACGTGTGTATAGGACTAATGTATACTACTACTAGGTGGATGAATTGTGTACAGCAAATATACTAACTCAATTTCGATGATCGTGGTAATCATACATCTTCATGTGATATCGGTGTGTAAGGCTGCTCGCAGTAGCTGGAAGCGACAAGCTGAGGACAGAGTAAAATGGCGCACATTGAGGGAGGCCCGTAGGACGTATCCAGCAGTGGACTGCTATAGGCTGATGATGATGATGATGATGTGATATCGGAAATACCTATAATCTCGAATCGGAATTCCTCCTAAATATAGATATTTTGAATTGAATGATTCCGAATAGTTAGAACTATTCGGAATCATTCATGAAAATATCGGTCAATATCCCGATAAATAATATATTTCACACCAGTGTAGACGAGCTCTTGAAAAATGCTTGAAGTTCAACAACACAGCATATCACAGCATCAACACACTGATCGTAAAAATAACTTAAGCGAAAACTACTTTCAAGAGTACTCATCAAAAGTGCATTTCATTATCTAAAGCGTTGCTTCTGACGGTCAAGTCGACTTAAGATTGAGTAAAACGGACTGCATCGCAAATATTATCTGAACTGACTTTTATATTTTTATAACTGTCTCATTCGTGACGGCAAGCTGAGCGCTGAGCGTTCTAAGTTAGATTATAGGGGTAAGAAAATTGAAGGTGAAATATATCGTCAACTCACTACACTGTCCTACAGCTGGGCACGGGTCTCCTGATCTCCTCACAGATTGAGAGGGATTAAGTTATAGTCCACTAGGCTTGTTTTTAAACTAATTTTATGCCGTAAAAGATAATCAGCCAACTAGCCTGATGGGAGCCTGGATTCTTGGTTCTATATCTACCTCTAGTCATATTGAACGTGTTAAAAAAGAAAGACACATGTAGGTACAATTGTACATACTTACACCCATGATTTTTCGTTATATATTTAGGTCCAGATTTTAAGGGTAAAATAAGGATCACTACCTATATAGTAACTGGCAATAGGCACCCTATGAAATCTAAAATGATACCCTAGCGGCGGACTACCCGTCTACCTAACCCTTCGGGAACTACAGGCGTGATGGCATATTACGTTTCACACTTTTTATAGTAATCCACTGTATTGGAAATAGTTACGCGGTTTCTTCTGAGCATTAACCCTTGTTAAACATAGACCCTTCTCAGTTTCCGAATGGCGTGATCTTATAGATGCCATGCAAATACACCATTGTGAGTTTCTACGTATACACGCTTATGGGAATCTCTTGCGGATAGCGTGAATTTTCTTTTTTGCTTTATTTGAGGATATGAGGGTGTATTTGAATAGATCTCAAGTGTTTGTATTCCGAATTCAATCTGAGTGGATTGGTTATGGTATGTTTTTGTTGGGATTAGATGTGAAATCTTAGGAACTTTATATACAAAAGGTGTGGTCGCATCGATCATTATATTCACGACACAATCGACACGTAATATAAGAAAATATCCAGTCGAAAGTCGGACGCGATTCAAAGAAAATCTGATCGTAGGTGCGAACTTGTGTTGTGTAAAGCTATATTTACATTAGGCTGACAGTTTATGACTGACTGTGAGCAATTAATTAGCACACAAAATATGAGTATTGATTCAACGCGTAGATCACATACACTTAGTTAGTCAGCGGCTGATTTGCAGCGAAACATCCATCTTGCTTAGTACGCTACACAGTTAACCGCTCATTCAATGATGCAACGCTTAGAATAACCGCCGATTTGATGTTCGGTATCTTCCGGCAGACTGTGTGCCGCTTTAAGCCTAGTGTAAACATACCCTTACTCAGCTAGTACATACAGGGGGTTGTATATTACAGTGAGGTCGCGACTTTATCTCAGTTTCCGCTCGAGCTGCGTTCACTAGCGATAGAGTGAAAATAGTAGCACAATAAAACAGGGCTCGCCAACTATCGGGCGGGAGAGCCCACTTCTTATCGGAAAACGGTTACCGTGATTCATTGCGCCTCTATTTACTTACAGATCTCTTAGTCAGTTGCAAGCTGCAACAGTTTTTAGGTATATATAAGTCCTAATTTCCCGACGGGTTAGACAGAGGTGTAGGTACTATTGTTCAGTCTTAGTTCGCCGGTATGTTTAGTTCCCATGTTATAGGGGCCAAGCTCATAGCCATTAAGGACCTTTTTAATGTTATTGCGTGCATGCCACTGCCAATACCACTCTTTTTTTCGATTATATTTAATTACATTAAAAAACATAAGTACCATCACGCCTGTATTCCCCGAAGGGTTAGGCAGAGGCGTACTAATGTACACCCACAGTTCGCCGGTATGTTTAGGCCCCATGTAATAGGGGGCGAGCCTATTGCCATTAACCGGGCACAAATTCCTAACTCCGAGCTGCTACTGGGAATTTCATAGAAAAACCCAATAACACTTTGCTCGACCTGGGAATCGAACCCAGGACCTCTAGCGTAGCAGTCGCAGTCAGGACCACTTGGCTAATGAGGCAGTTTATATTTAATTATAATTTTAGAATCTCGAAGCATTTTGAAAATCTGTCTTTTATCATTACTTTTTTCTCTAACAATCTTATTCGTAACGGTCTAATTATTTGTATTGTGTCTCCAGCATTCATGAATTTATTTATTAAATTTTCCAATTTCTAATATAAATAAACTGCCATCTTTTATACAATTTGCAAACAAAACCGACGAGGCGGTATGGTAATTTCTAAATGTAAAGTGAGTAATCAATACATCAAGAGCGACAGAAGCCAAATGAAAATGGAAATGGATTCAGGCCAGGAAATGAAAATAGATTTTGAATTGGACGTGCCTAAATCAAACAGTGCTCAATTCCAGCCGGCTTGGAGTTTCACAAGCCGAGGGAGTAGCTCGAAAATACTTGTGAACAAATAAAATTCACCATAAAATGGTATACCCAACTGCGGTTATAAACTCTTTCCTATAAAGGGAAAGTAACTAAATTGGGAGAAAAGGCTGGGATTTAAAACCCCGCCACCAACCCGATACACGAGAGCAGGACCAGCGGAATATGTTAGGGGGCATTGTTCGCTTTGATATACTGAACATTGCCTCACACACCCCGGGATTCTGAAATACAAAATATGATTCCTTCCAATTGCAGTTATTAAATACCAACACTAACCAGACTTATCTAAACAACCATCAATTATCACGCGGGAGAGCCATGCTTCGGCACGAATAGACCGACAGAAAACCGGCATGAAACAACAATAGGGTATTTTACACCATGTAAAAATAAATATGAAAATGCATTTTTATGATAGATTTTGAAAAAAGTAAACGAGAAACGTTAGTATTTATTAATAAAAATGCAATGTAAAATTTATAATTCAATTTCAAAAATCGTCTTTTTTAATCTGTTTTAAAACGCCATCCGCCATATTGGTTATCGACGTGACGTCACTCCTTCACTCGATGACGATGTTTGTCGTCTCAGAGTAACAATTCAACAATAATTGTTTGTCGTGCTGTGTTAGTTTGATTAAAATCGCATCATGGAAGACGGTTTTGTGAAAGCAGAAAGTACAAATCTACCAATGATCAATAAGTTGATGGTGGCAATTTTTTTTGCATCCAATCCCGATTTCTGTTCTGCCGAGTTGAGAAATATTAAAACAGTAATGTAAGTACCTACCTAACTATCGTATCAAGTTTTGTCTAACAATAAGACCCAGTTTCACCAATTTCTATGTAACAAGGCAATAACTAATCAGCATTTAAAATTAACAAAGCTGTTAAGGCTGATCGTTCACCTGAGCCCGCCAAAAATTGCGAAAAACCAATTGAAATTTAATTGGTTTTTCGCAATTTGTAGGTCTATAACACATTCTAGATTCCTAGCTGTAGTAATTGCGGCATTAGCTATACAATATTCACAACTGAGCATTTAAGCTAGGGATCTAGAATGTGTTATAGACCTACAAATTGCGAAAAACCAATTGAAATTTGACTTTGGCGGGCTCAGGTGAACGATCCGCCTAAAAATAGGATATGTCCCATGACGAAAATGTCGAAAATGTGCGTTACTAAAATCAAGCATTTATTGAATGATACACAAAGCAATTGAATCCACAATTTTTGTGGCGTTTTTACACTTGTATTATTGCATTCAGGCACAAGACACCAATGATAAACATTATAACTCATTATTTTCACAAATCGTGTTACTTGGTCTTTGGCAGTTGTATTGTCTACTAATGATGTGACGTCACGAGCCGAAGAAGCATGGCGGCTAGCGTTTTCGCGCGTTAATTCAAAATCATAAATTAAAAATCATTTTTAAGGCATTTTTTGGTTGTATAAAATTGAAATAAAAATTCTACTGGTTCATTACGATCTAAGGATTAATTTAAAACAGTTTTCAAAAAAAGGTGTAATACCCTATTGCGTTGTGTTTCGCCGAGTGAGTGAGGTTACCGGAGGACCAAACCCTTATAAAAGGCGGGCAACGCACTTGCGACTCCTTTGGTGTTGCGGATGTCCATGGGCGGCGGTTATCGCCTACTATCAGGTGATCCGTCGTTGCCCCCCTATCCCATAAAAAAACGTCTTATTTCCGTAAAAATAAACCACAAAACAAAGTGACAATGCAAGTTTGCCAACTTCCCACAACACTTTATGTAAACAGTGATAGTCGTTTCAGGCGCCAAGAGACTGCACTTATTAACACGTTATTATTTACCTAATACTATATAATATTTGGTCCGAATTCGGCTTAACGAACAAGTCAAGGTCCCAAGTGGCCCCACAATTGTAGCCGGTTATTGAGTCAGAGTCAATGAGGCGAACTCATCTAGTTAGCTGGACTGGAGTAAACGAACCCAGCGAAATATTCAATTTCGCGTCCCCGAGCGAGGATGCTTTTTGCATTTTATTAAAGTACTGTTTAATGCAAAGCACACCCGAGTCTCGTTCATAACCGCGGTAATGTCAACTATGTAAGCCATGAAGAGGGAAGTATCGTTCTCCTGCTCCTCACGCCTCAACCCCGCTTAAGCCAAATTTCCAATCATAAAACCCCATCCATAGGTATCGGTGAGGTATGTTGCGGGATGTATAAGCGCTGTCTGTAGGTACTTCTGAATGTATAATGCTTTTCTATAGACATTTGCCAGTGAGTTCGCACTGTTACACTATATGTAATAAGCTTCATAATGGCTTCCACTAGAATTTTCCTGCTGTTAGTTATTATGAGTTATTTGACCACCGAAGAATGTTTGTGGAAACATCTATTGACATTTGTCGATAGTCAAATAACTGGCCGAGCTCAGACCGCCGCCCGGGGCAGCAGACATCGAGAGGAGGGACAGGTTCTCACGCACAAAAGTCGGAACACAGACAAAGGTGCTCTACTTACTTCCATGTGGGTAATCACCAGCCAGTCAGACCGCAAAGCAAACAGGCTTATGTAATCTTCTACCTTCTTGCCAAAAGTGTTTTAGACGTGTAAAGATCACAGACAAACAGTTTTTTTTTTTTCAGTTTTTTTTTTATTATTAATAGGCTTACGCTTGATCTCAAGTTCGCCTGATGTTAAGCGACACTGCGATCTACGATGGAGCGCGCTTGCCTAGAAGAAACCGATTCACTTGTGATTTAAATGTGCCCAGATTATATCTATCGGGGAAGACCCACTCGGGAAGCACATTCCACACTTCAGCATGCGTAAGCATGATAAAACTGGACTTCAAGCATTTCGTTCGGTGTTTTGGAATGTCCACCATTAAATTGATGTTGCTTCTTGCGCTTCTGGTAACATTCTACCCAATTATAATCTACCCGAAATTAAAAGGTTACTTTAAATAACCACAGCCCACAATACCGCTGAATTAAAATACGGTTTTTACCCTCAATTATGAGCGTCAGAAGTGTATAATAATCAATTCAAATTAGATAATTGCAATTTAGGTGAGCCCGTATGTGCGTGCGCTCAACCACAGACCACAACCTATTTGCAAATAGCTCTGTGATCCACCAAACACTTGAATTAAACACAGAAAGCTCGCGATCCATCGATTAGATATTTTTGTAGTATGTTGGTGTAAGCGTCATAGAACCTTTACATATCATGATTATCATCATCATAAAGCCATTATTATGGTACTGCTGGGCACGGATCTCTTTAGAGTGATAAGGCTATAGTCCACCATGGCGGCCTGATGCGGGTTGGCAGACTTCGGATGCTATTAATAACATCTGTCAGGGTTGCAGGTTTTCTCACGATGTTCTCCCCGACCTGGGAATAGAACCCAAGACCTCTAGCGCAGCATTCACGCTTTCGTCCACTAGCCTAATGAGGTTCTTCTACCGCATCATCGGCTCCGCTTAAAATCAGGCGAGACAGTGCACAAACGCATGTCTATCCAATGTACCTATGTTAAAAAAGTTTTTATCTATCACTAGACTGCTAAAATAATTGCTGAAGATCAAATGCTTAAGGTGAAATTGGGAATAAAAAGATCAACGCGTATTTCACCGCGGACAAAATAAAATATTCACCGCATTCGTATCCAGTCTTTATTTACATTCCATAAAGTTCATTTCCGGAAAACACACAAGTAATCCGTCGTTTGCAATGACAAACATACGTGCATTCACTGTAACAGAAACATATAAAGCCCGTTTGCACTTGCGAATTACTAAAAATCTGAGTAAGTACATTGTTGTGTAAGGTCTTAGTTGGAATTCCACGAAGCCTTTGTTACGCCGTGCAATAAAATATTTTTATTGTGTGAAACACGCTTAGGCGCATCCCAGACTCGTTCCACGTCACACCGCACTGTACCGCACCGCGCCCACCGACTGCGGACTTTTTTTATGGACTTGCATTCTGTTGTGAGCTGGATATTAATATAAAACGTTCACTAGTTTAGTTCGGGGGTCTACACGCTTAAATGCCCACTTTTATAATTTAGCTCCACAAAAATGGGTTCAAAATGAACCCTTCAAGTAATAAATTACAAATACGATGCATAATCGTACCCAAGGTGTCTATGGGCGGCGGTGATCGCTTACCATCAGGCGATCCGTCTGCTCGTTTGCCTGCTATCACATAAAAAAAAAAAAAATAATAATCCCCTGTGCCACCACAAGTAACGACGACGTGCAAATATTTGTAGGTAGTAGGTAGGTACCCATAATACACGACAAATCGTAGTGTAGAGAACATTAAAAAAATATTCGTTCAAAAACACGCTCATTAATTTACACGCAATGACCAAGGAGTAATCTGTATGAACTAATTAAACACGCTCTCGGCAAACATAATTTCACTTGTATATCCGAGAATACGCCTGAAAACAAAGTTAAACTGACCGTCACTTAGTACATAGAAACCCTAAATTACAGAAGTGCACACTAAACATCCTGTCCTGTCAGACCCTATTCATACTTTTCCACTAAAACGCTTATGTACACAGGGCACAAAGGGAATTTCAACACGAGTGTACCTTCACTTGTGTGTATAACTGTACATGTCAGACATTCTGACAGCTGTGTACGATCGCTATACAATGGTGGTTGTCTTAGAAGTGTACTTACAAACTCACAAGTGCTTAATTGTGAGATCGCGTCTTACTTGGCGCGTCTCGGATTCACTGCACATTGGAAACTTTTCGTAACGACTCGACTAACATGTGTTGCACTAAAATAAAATGCTTTTAGTGTGTACAGTGTGTTTTGTTTTCGGGTTATGAGTACTTTGGAAACTTCAATAAACTTAGTTTCAAGTTATTTTTTATTAAATACTCTTTTGTCAGTATGCAACTACAGAAGAATGGTTCCTATTGTGGTACAAAGTTTAGCCAGTTAGTAAGTTCACCGCGAGGCGGAAGACTCATTTCAATAGTGACACAATTCAAGATATTGGCATTTTGAGTTGGTAATGAATTCTAGTACTAAATTGTCTACTTAATTTTTTGCTTTAATTAATCCACTTGTATAATATTTTCATATTCATAGACTCATAATATCAAGAAGAATCATAATATTTTGACTTGTGCCACTATACAATGCACCGATATACGATACGACGATAAAAAAACAGTTTGTCAGCTCATCAATTAATTTGTATGGATAGATTTATGTTTATAATTATAATTTCAAATTCATAATTCTTCTTTGGACTAATTATGTTTTTTCAGTGAAGGAAATAATCGACTTAGGGCAGAATTCGAACCTGCGTCATCCGGTTAGATACATCAGATGCTATGACCACC
This sequence comes from Acronicta leporina, assembly GCA_947256265.1. NCBI lineage: Eukaryota > Metazoa > Arthropoda > Insecta > Lepidoptera > Noctuidae > Acronicta > Acronicta leporina. The sequence continues at coordinate 6,839,297 of OX366529.1, forward strand.
AAGCCACCGCGAGTCCCACCTGGTAAGCCGAAATTTGCACGATTATAAATTTCCTGATCTTATAATCTGAATTGACGTCATAAAGGTCAGTCAGTAACGTCAGTAACACATAATGAAAAGAAAGTTACTTTGCTTCTTTGTCCTTCACTAAAATAACTTTATAATCTTAGAATGGAAAATAGGATAAAAATCAAAAATAGATCATAATTATGATTTTATTCAGTGTCATATTATTGCCTCTATCCTCTATCCTGTATATTTTTCACCGTCGTTATGTACACGGTGACTGTCAATTATCAACTACATATTCTGTAAGTGACAGCAACCAAGAAGGTTCAAGGGACCTTTCTCTCTCTTCAAACACTACTTGTATACCGTCTTAACCTTAATAATATAGCCAGCATTAACCTAAAAATATTCTATTTATAAGGAAATTTTGGAAGTGAATATGGGAAAGTAAATTAGTGTTGAATTTCTTATCAGCTCATTTCAATACTGCGAGCGGGAAGCGCATCAATCAATCTAATATGACGGCCCGATATTGAAACACTGAACCATCGTATTGGCGCTTATTTAAGCTGCCTCATAAAGACGAAACGAGTATACAGAATATGAAGAGTGGAGTTAGTGGCCGTAGTAGTATACCAAGCGCGTTTCCACCGTTGTGGGCACGTCTAGTAATGCCCAAAATTATACTTACTAGCTTTTAAATCTGATAAACTTTGGAGCAATAAATGTTTCATTAAAATTGGTTCGGTAGTTTAGAGTGTAGATGTGATATTGTGATGTGCAAACAAACACACATTTACTATTGTATTTATTGCAACCAGGCTGTTTCACAGGATTATTAATGAACTAGTGTTTGGCCTGCGGCTTTGCTCGCGTAGACCTGTATAAAAACTTTTGTAAGTTTAAGGTGTTGAAAATTTTATATTTTTATAGGAATGCACTTGGCCAATCTTTGGGTGGCCGTGACTACAACCTTTTGCGGGCTGGATCCACGCCTGGTGTACCTACAACTGTTCAGCGTTGTTCGTCAACACAAAGAATACGGGACTTCTTCCTGCAACCACGCTTCAAAACACGCTCAACACCGCTCCGCAATCCCGCCTTGTTATTCTCATGGCCGTAAGCGCGACTCCTATGTTAGAGGTCCTGGGTTCGATTCTAAAGTCGAGCAAAGTATTAGGTGTTTCTATAAAATTTTCTACAGCAGTTCGGAGTTGGATTTTTCTTGGCAATAGACTTGCTCCCTACTACATGGGACCTAAACATACCGGCTCACTGTGGGTGTACATTAATACACCTCTGCCTAACCTTTCGGGGAATATAGGCGTGATGGTATGTAGTATCCTAGTCTTATGCTAGTGTCCTGAACCGAACCTCACATTATCCACGTAATATGTAGTACGTATGAAGTCTAGTGACGCTGGGACGCATTCTGCCGAGAGGAGCGAGTCACATCGCTTTCGTATGATGGCATTAAAGCCTTCAATCCTCAATGACATTACCTACTGCATGGGACCTAAGCATTCCATCGAACTGTAGATCTACATTATCACACTTTTGCGTAATCCTTCGGGAAATAGTAGCATTATGGTTAAATCATTCGAGGCTTGCCCAACTGTATTTTTTTTTTTATCACTGATAGGCTTACGCTTGACCACAACTTGCCTGATGTTAAGCATCGCAGTGGTCTACGATGGAGCGCGCTTGCCTAGAAGGTACCTATTCACTCTCGTCTTGAAGACACCCAAATTGTATTGGGGTCGGCTTACAGTCTAAGCAGATGCGGCTGAATATCAGCATTTTACACGAAGCGACTGCTGCGGCTTAACGTGCTCTCCGAAGCACGGAGGGGTCTCGATGCGTTAAGAATGGTCACCCATCCACATACTGACTGCGGCGAGCACAGCTTAACCTTGCAGATCAGATTATCAGATTGGTTATTACTTAACCACGTTGAATATCATAACTAATTGAAATTCTAAAGCACGTTATGTAAGTAGGTACAAGCCTTGCTAGCTAATTTTATAATAGCACGGAACACTCGTGGAATGAGGGAGCAAAGTAGATGACAGTTGATGTGACGGAGATAGGACACGCCGCTGAACTCTGATGATAATGTGTGTAGCACTAGCTGTCTGTTTTAAAAATGCTGCAGAGAAAATAAATTTTAATAATACTTTGTTCTACTAATGTTAGTAGAACAAAGTATTATTAAAATTTATTTTAAGCAAATATTAGACATTAAAACTGCTTTTCACGAATTATATTTGATATTATTTTGTTACTTTTGTTACTACTAATGTTAGTAGAACAAAGTATTATTAAAATTTATTTTAAGCAAATATTAGACATTAAAACTGCTTTTCACGAATTATATTTGATATTATTTTGTTAATTAACAAAAAAATAAGGTAGCTGTTAGTAGTTTTATTATTAAGGCATCCAACATCTTCGTCGACCCATAAGCATGGATGCTATAAGGGATTCAAAACGTCGGGAATTAAATATTTTCATTATGACGCGATAAAATACATTATAATTAAAATTAAAGTTTTTAAATTCTTAAGGTGTGGATTTTTCATACGTGATTTTATGAATCTTGATCTCTTGATCTTCCGAAAGTTTTTCGCAGTCAAAGATAAATTCAGAAAAAGTAGTTTTATCCAAATTTTTCTACACGATTTTGGTCCACGCAGGAATAAAATCTACGAAAGAAGCACCAAGTAGAACAGAAACCATAAAGTTTTAGTAAACTAGTCGCCATATTTCTTCAATACAAAAAATATCAAATAGTTCTGGTTTCAATCAAACTTATTTTTTAACAATGAAATCCAGGCGCACCCTAATTGGATTCTAACGAAGTTCTGCAAATGATATCTCAACCCTTTCGCCGCCATTAGTCGATCGACTTAATAAGAATAATACTGTTAAAGGATCCTATTATTGTAAGCTGTAGAATGAGCTTTAAAAGGCTGTGCAGCTCAATTATAGCCATCTGAATTGAAAGCGTAGTGGATTTGATTTTAAATTCATTTTCCAATATTTACTGGCATAACGACTACCTACCTACCTAAACCTACTAATAAAATTCAAGTGACATGGGTAGCGTCAATTCAACAGATTGACGGCATAGAAATTAGAAATTTTTATTTTACAAAAATTATCGGTAACTACTAAGTACGTCAATATAATAATAATACTTTTTCTAGAAATACAGACAGGCATATATACACCCATATATAAATGAATAACCATCTAATAACATTGTCAAACTCAGGGGGATCATTTCCACAGCCATAAAGCAAGAAAATAGCAACGATGATCCGCATCTACATAATTAAACAGCATGCTCGGCAGAAGAAGGAAATTTGCCCTACAGAGTTGGAGCGAAACGAAGCAAGGATATAAAATATGCAGGTGTCGAAATCGAGGGTAGCGCTCCCCGATTTCAGAAACTTGAAATCGCGAAACCTGTTGAAGATTTACTAACTACGGATAACTATTTAAAATTTTTATAATTGCTACATTGTTTAATCTTTTGGACTGGTGATTAATGCTTGCTTCGATAGATAGAAGTACTGAATTATATTTTTAGTTAGACCAAACTGTTATTGGATATTTTTATGAAGTACTCAGTGGCAGGTCGGAGTGTGGATTTCTCTCCGGCTAATGGCAATAGGCTCATACTGGTAAGCTAGTTGTACATTACTATACCTCTGCATGACTGTTCAAGGAATACTGGCGTGATCGTATTTTATGTTGTGTAACTTCACTGTTTTTATAATTAATTAATATACACTAATTACTATAGATTAATAAATGAAAACTTAAAGAAATAAGAATTAAAGAGCTCTTCCTCTCTCCTACTTAGTTATTAATGTTGCTGTGCTACTACTACTACAGTTGCTGTAATACTTAACACCTGTATTACATTATGGATTGCAAATAAAAATATGAATATGAATATATTACCTCTGTACCTATTAATGATTTTTGAGTTTTAATGAGTTTTAATACTATTTACGCTATCTTCAACACCCACACGGAGGGACTCTTCACCGGAACAGTAGATCAATAATTTTGTTTTACAAACACTCTGTATGTCTCTACAAATATAAGCATGCGAGTCATTCGAGCTTGTCAAATCGTCCATTGGAAGAGTCAAATATTTTCGAACAATGTCCGAAGTCCGAGTAATGTCATCTCCCTCGACAAATAGCGAAAAGAACCTTTCAGAAATAGAGAAACTAGATAGAACATACAATTCTTAGAAAAGACAAAAAAAATGGCAATAAGACATTTTATTCAAACAAATATCACATACACTTTAACACATCAGATATACATTGATTCGGGCACATCGGCCAATAACAGTTTCTTGGTAGCGTATTGGTTAGTTAAACAAACGTTTTCAATTATTTCATTTCCTATAAAATTATTGCAAATACAATTTATTTATCAAATGCTTCTTAGAAAAAATGATAATATTCTTCTTAGATGTCTATAAACAGGAGCCACGTCCCTTCTGGCTAGTCTGTATTTCTCTAAAGACTATTGGCTATCTGGACATCTGTTGGCATTCTACAGTGTTTACATTTCATTTCTCGGAGCAACAAACGCCGGTAAGAAGAGGGATGCGCGCGCAGAGATCCCAATCGCGATAGCTTTGAGCAGTCCTTATCGTGATCAACACTGCGAGCACTTTCCTGTGGAATAGTTGGTTCAAGACCTGCGTATTCTTCGACTGTACTTTTAGAATTTTATATTTTACACGCTGTGCGCTGGTCATTGGCCCAAATAAAGCTGGTTATACGCGAATATTTCAAAAAGAAGCTGTGCTTAAGAGTCCCGGCGGACCAAACTTTATACATAAATCGTAATTCGAGGACAATTTAATTTGTGTTATTATTCTTATTTCGATACCGTTAATCTTGGTTCTTAATCTACCATTTTTTTTTTAAATACCTGTTCTTCTACTGGAAATAAATCTCAAAACGAATGCTATTGCGATTGCGATGCGATTTTCCGGTCGTTTATTTCCAGTGAAGTAGTATTAGACGAAATGGTACGGTAGGAACCTAGATTAACAGTATCTCAATCAGAATAACAAGACTTTACATAAAATATTGTTTGAATTACGATTTATTTTGGTAGTACCATTTTGGGGAAAATTAAATCTTCGCCGGTCTCTTAAAATTCGTAAAGCCAGTCTGGATTAAAAATACTAGTGAGCCGAAGTTTGATTTAATTTGTTATGCGGCCTAATAACATCATTCTCCAATTTATTTATGCTTGAATCTTCAGTTAATATTTCTTCATAGTAACTGATTTCGGAAGATTTGGGTATCGTAAAATTGCGTTTCGTTTCTTCTCTTAAAGATCTATCTTTTGCAATAAAAGGATTAGATTGTTTAATATTTAACCGCCGTCCACATTTACACTCAGGCTTAATAAGTAAGCCGTTGTTTGTGTGTTGTTTAGAAGAGGATTGTAAAATACAGTCGCGGTAACTGCAATCGGAATTAGAATTAGTTTTATCATTAACTGTAATTTGCTCTTCCAACGTGTCCTTCAAGTATTTGTCCAATAACTTATCTTCTTCTTGGTTATTTTCATAAATTCTATGGGTATCATCTTCGTTTATGAAGTCGCCTTCAAAGTTCACATCTTCAACTTTATGTAAAAAGTCTTTGTTTCGGAAAACGGGATGATGGTTGTATGGGCGATCGAACCCATAATTTTTCCGCATTTCGTCCTGTCGCTGAGCTGCTGGTTTTGCCATAGATAAATATGGAGTTTTCATGTTATACTTTTTTATAAAGTTATCTTTATAGGGTAACATAGTAGGCGTATTCGAAGGAAATTCATTTCGACGAATACCTTCATAATTTACTTTAGTATTCACTCGATTCACTGGTCTTAATATAGGTGGTTTCAAAAGTTCAAAATAATCTCTTCGCTCGTCCGCTCTATTTGGCGTCTGAATCTGCGTCTTTAATTTTTCAGTCTCTTTGTATTTCTTCCCGTCTTCTTTAAAATTGCACCTAAATAAATTATTCGTTGTAAAAAAAGATGGTATGTCCTGTGTTTGCTTATCGGCCAAATCAAATCCTTGGAAATAAGAGTTGGTATTACCAGAATCAAAGGGGCTTATAGGACACGGTGTCTGCGCTGCACCTGACAAAGTCTCCGTTGGAGGCCCGAGAGTGCGGGGAATAATTTCTGCTTTGTCTAAAGATATCTTAATAATTTTATTACGAGCAGGCTTTTTATACTTTTGATTTATATAGATAAATGCTCTTTCACTTTGATTATTTTGTTTCACTGTAGCATGCTCGTATAAATCATTTTCATCGATGTTATTTCTGCTTTTAGGTAGTACTGCAAATTTTGTGGGAATCGTAGATTTCAGTTTCATATCGCGAAATATGGTTTCAGCATCAGATCTTTTCTTACTTGCGTGCTAAAATAGAAGAAAAAGGAAAATTAAAATATTGTTTCGTGCATCTCAATCTTGTAGAACTTTGTTTTCTTTCATTATTCAAGAATATGGAATGAATATGAATATTCATTTTTGTAATCTGGACAGGCCCCTTAAGATGTTCCCGAATTAAGCTATGATCTTTTAATCGATATATCGTTGTTAGCTTTAAGCAAAACAGAAAGGCAGGCGATCTAGACAAATTACAATCTGCGTTCGAGTCGACAGAAATTACATTTATGAATGATCGATTTGTTGACACCTTATATCAATAAAAAAGTATTTTTGATCGTTCGTCAATTCGATTGTTACATTGAAACTTATTTCAAGTCGGGTTGTATTGACCGAAGGCAATCAGAGGCTATGTCCTTATCTTTTAATATCAGATGACAGACATACTTAATAGAAAATTTATTAAAGTCGCTTATTAAAGTTTATTTGCCGTGTACTACACGGTCATCAGATATGTATGGAACACTACAGAAACTTGTTAATTAGTACCTACTGCTGGTAAACAATATGGCGAACAAATATAATCCTTAATCTAGTGATTCACAATCTGTGTTAATACTTATATACAACTACTGTAAAAGTATAAAATTAAAACGTACATTTTACTTAAACTAGCAATGTTATTTGGGGTAAATAATATTTTACAACATAACTACTTTGGCGTCTTATAACTCACCTCCGTAACCCCCGAGGGCACAATAAATCCAATAACCAGTCCAATACATAACAAAACTAAAACAACAAATGCATTTCTCATTTTCTAAGCCCGTGATAAAATAACAGAAGGAAATGGATAGACGAAACTATATAAAAATATCGGGCGGATAGACGGAACTGTATATAATAATATCTATTTCACTAAATTGACGCGGCCGTCCGCATTGATCGACTGTGTAGATCTGAAAAAAAATTGTTGACAACTGCACGATGGTAAGTCAACATTGTGTTAACAAACAATAGACTTGGAGAATAAATGTCGATGTCTAAACAAAGTAATTGTCTAGAAATTAATCAAACATTGTTTTTGAGTTTCATTGTATTTGAAGTTTTTATTGTACTTATATTGTTTGTAGTATTGACCTCTTAATACTATGTGTATACATAGGGAGTCCATTTTTTTATATCGAACAAACTTTCTGATCTCTCTGCCCCATTGTTCAGGCTAATGACTATGACGTCACTTTTATGACATATATTCAGAATGCTGCCTCATTAGCCAAGTGGTCCTGAGCGCGACTGCTACACTAGAGGTCCTGGGTTCGATTCCCAGGTCGAGCAAAGTGTTATTGGGTTTTTCTATGAAATTCCCAGTAGCAACTCGGAGTTAGGAATTTGTGCCCGGTTGATGGCAATAGGCTCGCCCCCTATTACATGGGACCTAAACATACTGGCGAACTGTGGGTGTACATTAGTACGCCTCTGCCTAACCCTTCGGGGAATACAGGCGTGATGGTATGTTATGTTATGTTATTCAGAATGTGAAGGCAAATTTTGACCTTGCTGTCGGGACTCTTGGTGGCTTAGTGATCATAGCGTCTAGTGAATCTAACCTGAAGAAGCAGATTCGAACAATTTTTCCTTCATTAAATTAACTTCATAATGGCCATAAGCTCAATTTGTAGTTTCGATTTCCAAGTCGACCAGTTTTAGGATTTTTCCATAAAATTTCAATACCAATTCAGTCTGGATTTTTGCCCTGATAGGCTCGCACCCTCTTATATGGAACCTTAAAACAACGGCGAATTGTGAGCGTATATGTAGGTATATACATATACACCTTTGCCCAACTCTTTCCGCAATTGTTTTTGCAGTTAAACCTAATCGTAAGTGAACAATACAATTTATTTCTTCATTTTCATTAGGTAGGTATTTTGGTTTTTGGAGAATTAGATTTTGCAGGATTGGGATTTGTTTTTTAAAAAAGATATTCGTTCATCGTCAGTTCGATTGTTAGATAGTACTTAACTAGTCTAGGCTCCGAGGTAGTGTATCCAAATATTGCTAAATCTACTTACTTATAGTACTCTGGTTCCCGAAGTTCCAAATGCCTCTTATTCAATTGTTTCTTGTGAATAACCTTCACACTCGATACCTCACCAAAATAACATCGCAATAGGATGAATGGCATATGGACGCATAGATGAAAAAACAAACAATAGTTTTTATATTAGATGACTTTACTTCCCACTGATAGAATCATGTATACATACATATTTATATATCAGTACCTTCATGGCTCGCTCAAAGTTGTAGATTATAACGATGCCTTACATATGAAAACATGTGAATCCTTGGTTCACTACTGTCCAAAAATGGCAACGACTTCGTGCAGGAGTTCATGCACATCGATACCATTATCGGCGAAGGTCTGGATTTCGGCCTTGAAGACTTCGCTGTCCCACAAAGCAGTGAAGACTGCATCCCATTCTTCGCTCTGGAGGTTTTCTACGGCGACCTTGAATGCTTCATCCTCGGACATCTTTTGGTCGAAGAGAGCCGCCAGCTTCTCCTTGGGGAAGGCGTCGATGCTGTCCCTGATGAATGAGGAGAGGTCCTTGCCGCTGGTGTTGTGGCGAGCGCTCCTCCTCTTGGTGAAGGTTTCTGAAAACATTCCAGTCTTGTTATAAGTTGTGAACTAGCAGTTAGTATGAATAATTCATTAGCTAGCTTGGGTATTAAACAAATAAATTTGCCCTATCAAGATAGCGCTTTAACCTTATGTGTCACAGTGTATTTGTGTAAGACAATCAGAACCTACAGAATTTCAATACAGTAAGACTTTCAAACATATTTCGTACTAAGCATCTTTCAAATCGTTCCATTAAGTAACCAACTTCAATATAGGACGAGGTTCATAGTTCCTTTGTATTTTTTGTCTAAATCTTCGCCGATTATGACCCAATTTCAACTTTGTGTTATGGAAATCATGCTACGCGGTTTTTTCCAACTATGAAGGAGTTGTCTTCCATAATAACCAGATGCGGCAGAATATCACTATTTTACACAAAGCGACAGCCATCTAACCTCCGCAACCCAATTTCTGGGCGATACCGATATACTCGGAGGATAGACTGGTTGTCAGGCTTTGTTGAGCTTCTGACTACCATTAACAATTGTTATCTTCGTACGATAGATGAGAACTGGGACCGACTATTTTACGTGCTCTCCGAGGCACAGAATAAGTTAAGAATGGTCACCCATCCACACACTGACCGCGGCAAGCGCAGCTTAACCTTGCAGATCAGTTGGTCAGCCTGAATATTACTTACCCACGAGCCCCTTATTAGTATGATAGAACATACTTCCTAATTTAATATGTCCCATTTTAATATGGTTGGTGTTTATTTTTATAAACATAGGTACTTAACTATTTGTAGTTTAAGCAGGCGTTTTTATTTTTTTAATAGTTCTAAACATACAAAAATCACTAATGAGGTACTCACCAAGCATTTCGTTGATGCGGTCAATGAAGAAGTGGATATCAATGTTATCATTTTCCAAAAACTCGACCACCTGTAACATAAACGGAAAACATGCTATGTACAGATCATCACTGATAACATACCATCACGACGATAAGTTCCAAAAATCCCCATATCCACACCATTCGCCGATATGGTGGGCGAGCCTATAGACATTAAGCGAATATAAATCCCAAACTTTACTCCAAGGTAAAGTATAGTACCTATTTACTTACATTAATAAAATAAATTGAATAATAATAAGCAGATATTTAATAAAAAAAACTCAATAACACTTCGCCGACCTGGGAATCGAACTCAGGACCTCAAGCGTCAACTCTAACAGTCGCGGTTACAACTACTAGACTAAAGAAGCAGTTGAATATGGAAAAAATATTTGCTGAAAATACATGTGAGGCAAATCCTATTCATTATTATGAACGTGAAAGTTTGTGTAGATGGATGGATGTTTTTTACTCTTTCACGCCAGAACGGCTGGACGGATCTGGATAAAATTTAACACAGAGATAGATTATAGTCAGGATAACACATGTGCTACTTTTCATCCAGGTCAGACCCTATTCTGAAGTCCGCACAAAGTCGCAGGCAGAAACTAGAACATAATTATAATAAAACTAACCCTACTAATATTATAAATGCAAGTTTGTGCGGATGGATGGATGGATGTTTATAATTCTTTCAGCGAGAACGGCTGAACGGATCTGGATAAAATTTGGCACAGAGATAGATTTTAGTCCGGAATAACACATGGGCTTTTTATCTAGATCGGATCCTATTCTGAACTCCACACAGACAAAGTCACGGGCAGAAGCTAATTTAATATAATCAAATAAACTCACGGCAACGAATTCGGGCAACGATTCCAATTCGTAAACAAGATCCTTGAAGTTGTTAGTGGTCATGTACGCCAGAGTCTGCAAGAACTCTTCGTACTCCAGATAGTGCTCCATAAGGTGATCCAGTTCATGGCCAGCTTCGTCCTTAATGATGTCCAAGAAGTCTTCCACGTGCTCGTGGAATAGTTTCCTGGGCTGAGGAGCCGAGAAGGCAAGGGCTGCCAGGGCAAGAATAACCAAGGTCTGTTTGAACATGTCGGTATCGTCGGCCGAATTCTGTGGTACCGATCGATAGTTTGCGAGACGTTTTATAGCCAATGATTAGATAAAATATCTTAGATGAGATCGAGCTGTCATGTGATATGAATTTTATCATTTTCGGCAAGTGAAGTGTGTTTTTCCGTATTCTTTCTACGAGATACTTAATAGATGCTTAACTGTCTACATCTTAAATCTATTTACTGTGTTACAATAAGTAATAATAAACTTTATTTCAGATAACATTAAATACATACTATGTATGGATTCTTTGTGATCTATCTAAACAGAACTTAAAAACGAATGTTAATATTCTAATAATAATAACTGATTAACTCATTAGCCTAGTGGTCCTGAGCGCGACTGCTACACTAGAGGTAGGTACTGGGTTTAATTACCAGGTCGAGCCAAGTTATTGAGTTTTCTATGAAATTCTCGGTAGCAGCTCGGAGTTTGGGATTTGTGCCCGGTTAATGGCAATAGGCTCATCCCTATTACATGGGACCTAAACATACCGGCGAACTATGAGTTTACATTAGTACACCTCTGTATACCCCCTGCAACTTTTCAGGAAATTCAGGCTTGATAGTATGTTATGTCAAATTGTGTAGCGACAATACAATATTAGGTACTAAATCCAATGCATTTTTATTTAATTTTATGGAACATTCGAACTAACATTACTCAATTTAACTGTGTTTACAAAAAAAAACATTCGACCGAACGATTCAAATTTTCTTATGATAACGGCGCCAAAACAATCCGCGTTTGCTACTCTGGATCAAAATTCTTTACAACACCTTTCAACTCAATAGTTTTACAAAAAAAAAATATAATTTAATAAGAGTATCTTCAAACATATAAATACGTTCATCCCAACGCACGGACGCAGTGACATGAAAAGGCTCCTCTTTTCTACTTAGGTACCTATATCATATTTTCCATCAATATTTCAGAATTTAATTTTAGAGATCTATCTTCCAATATTTTTGCATTGAGTCTCGTATCGAATATGTCAGTGAGTATAAAATATTAATGTGGGTATACCTGATTTCATTTGTATCTATTTTGTTAACCTACCTTAAGAAATTTATTCAAATCGATTACGGACTTGCGTCACGTCACTCCGAGCTTACCAGAGAGTACAGTAATATATTAGGAAGAGCTTACCCGCCGCTTCTTTCGTACAAAGGACTCCTACGTTTTAATAGTTTCTTCTGTGTGTTATCCTATATATTCCTTCAACGAAATAATGAGTGCTAAGAAAAATAAAATATCACAATCGACGACTTTGCATTCGGAGCAAACGGACGCAAGCGCATCAGGCTTCATCGACGATTATTCTCAACTCAGGCTGTCGTATTACCAAGATCGGGGTGACATCAGCGGAATATCATGTGGAACATCTGAAGGTACGTCTCCTGATGAAACACTTGACACGATGAAAACGAACTTGAGTAAAACGTCTCCCGTCGACGCAAAAGAAGATGAACGTCGGAAACTTCGAGATTATTACATTTCTCAAATACCAGATTTACCGCATCCGTCGTGTGTCGTGGCGTCCATAATCTCATCGGCATCCCGCAAGATGGGACACATTCACCTCAGATATAATGATAGAATCGAACAAGGTAGCAGAGTTCGTGATTGGAAAAATGATTTGGAGTTTAACCCGCAACGCAGATCAACGCTAAAACCCAATCAGTTTCCCAATAAATAAACTAAGCTGAAATTTTTAGGTTATATTTTGATGTTGAACGTCTCTGATATTTTTGTGTTAATCATAATTGAATTTTGAATTTGTTTGAACTGATATTTTTGTATTGCAATGTGTTAATAATAATTGAATGATTTGGGAATGATGTTGCTCAAATAGTGATGATTCATAATAGTGCTAATATAAATAATACAAGAACGTTTTGGAACTTTGCTCTTATCCTCAATCAAAAAGAATGGTGATAAATTATTATACTTATATTTTTATGCCTTATTAAAAACAAAGTAAGTACCTACATAGTTACCTACATAAAAGCACTGCCTCCTGAACTAGGTTGTTAGCCTGTATCTAAGGAGTAACATTATTACTATAATAATATTTATATTATTTATTTACATATTTAACTAGCTGACCCGGCGAACTTCGTACCGCCTAACAGTCGATTCTGAAACTAACGTCACTCAATTGTTTTGCCTCCACTAACACTTAAACTTTATGGTATGGTATTAAAGTTCAAATTGACTTTTAAGTATTATTACGAATCATTTGTATGGGAATATAGAAAAGTGTTGTTTTGAGACTTTTTCAGGCAATTTTTCTGTCCGTAAGAACCATCCTCGTACTTCAAGGAATAATATAAAAAAAAGAATTAGCGAAATCGGGTCAGCTGCTCTCGAGATTTGCGCTTAGCAACAATTTGGCGATTCATTTTTATATTATATAAGATTTTACATAAAGCTTATTTTAGCTAATATAGTATAGTTGAGTCGTAGAAGTAGATCAGTACCCTATCTATACAGCAGAATGATAAATATACAATGAATATGGCGACTGCATAAATCTGAGGTTGTATAGTACAATAAGGTTAAAATGAAGTGAAAAGTAGAAACTATGAACTATGTAGGTACAGTGAGGTCAAAATAACGCATGCACGCACGTCGGACTTGTCTGCAAAAGATATTGCAGTATTTAGGTACCTAGTAAATCTATATAAAAATTTTGTGTCACAGTGTTTGTAGTCGCACTCCTCCTAAACGGCTCGACCTATTTTTATGAAGGTAGGTATGAAAATGGGTCGTAAAGTGTTATTTCATCGTACCGCTAGACTGAGCTACAGCGAAGCGTGGCCGGGTTTAACTAGTTATTATATAAAAACTACATAAGTGTTATGTATTCTGCTTACTAATTTCTATATTAATAGGTACACAAAAACTACCGAACACTCACATCTATTTTGACCATATTTGTACAAAACGGGGTAAAAATCTGGACACAAAAGTCCCTTATCGACACAAAGTGATATAATTGCGTCGTAAATCGATATGTCACAAGTTTAGGGACGTAGTGGCTATAAAACTGGGTAAGTACACTAGTGATGCGCCATCAAATACTGCAGAAAAAAACATAAAACATATAATTACTGTTGGCTGTGATTTCCCGAGGGGCGTCGCAGCTACGGCTGCCCATAATGGACTTTCTGCATAACTCGTTACTTCGATTTTATGTACACGTATATTGTAGAAGGAGACTGTGTTCTTGGGGACTGTGATTAATTAGAAAAAAAGCAAACTTGCAATATTGTGGAATGTCGTTCAATAGATATCTTGTCTACGGTTTTATTATAATAATTTTCTAATCTGTAAAGTTAGTAGAAATATTTTTAATATTAGCCGATATTTACATTGAGATCGTTCGTTTGCCATTTTTGATTGGTTGTAAATGATAATTTGGCAAATGTTATACCTAATTTGTTTTTTTATTATTAAGAGGCCTATAACTTACGCTTGACGACCAGTTCGCCTGATGTTATGCGACACTGCGATATATGATAAATCGCGATTGCCTAGAAGAGACCGATTTACCTACCTATTCGTGATTTAAGACCCACTCGAGAAGCGCATAACACATTTTAGTGGTACTCATAATAAAAGTGGACTTAAAGCATTTCGTTCGGGTTTTTGGAATATCTACCATGAATCGATGTTGCTTTTTATTGCTTCTAGCATTGAAAATTAATTAATTAAATCAATAAATTGATTCTTACAAAAGTTATCTATGGGACATAATGACTGTGATGTGTATGAAATGCTTTACATCGCATAGATAATTATGTATATATACATACATACCATCACACCTGTATTCCCCGAAGGGTTAGACAGAGGCGTACTAATGTACGCCCACAGTTCGCCGGTATGTTTAAGTCCCATGTAATAGGGGGCGAGCCTATTGCCATTAACCCGGACTATTAATCGAACCCAGGACCTCTAGCGTAGCAGTCGCGCTTAGGACCACTTGGCTAATGTGGCAGTTATGGCATATATATGTACATATTATTACATTGCCACTAATCGTGCATATATCTAAACAGCAAGATGCTACTGAGAAGTACCAATCTCCAGTTAAACTCGACCTGGGGATCGTTACCAGATCCCTAAACCCAGCAGCCACGCGTACTACCATTGAGGTAATAAATTTACATTTACTCGAGAGTGTTACATTTACTCTAAGAATAAACGAGTATATTAAAACTCCTTTTAACATGTCTGCGCGTGACCCAAAGAGACCGTTTACGTAAAAAACTCTGCAAAATAATGGAATCGTAGGATTTCTCCACGGGGGACACTATTTATAAGGTTTTAAGTTAAAACAAACTGTCAAACAAGTAACCCAGGGGACTGAAGTTCCGAATGGTGTTAAACTTTGCGAATGCTGTCTTTATTCCTGATTTTTATCCACTATGGAACGGTAATGTGGCCTTTTTAGAAAGAAAGAAGGATATTATTTTATTAGACATACATCGGTCCAAATCTTGAAATAAAAATTAAATCTTCGTCTTTTTCTTTATTTTGCATTTTCCATGCTACGATTATAAAGTTGTTTTAGTGAAGGAAAAAATCGACGGTAGGATTCAAACCTGTATCTTCTGGTTACACCAGACGCTATAACCACTAAGCGACTGAGAGTCCCACCCGCAATAACACTTTACTCGACTTGGGAATCGAACCCGGGTACTCTAGAGTAGCAAACGCACTTACGACCACTAGACTAATGAGGCAGTGTACAAATAAGTTTCAGTTTTTTTTATATTGTCTATTATTTTATAATAATTATTATTAATAATTGAACATTTCTTAGAGATATATCCAGAGTAAAATGGGATTGACGGCTCACGATTGAGTATACCCTCAAATCACAATTTGCATGTTCGAGTCGCGCCTGCCTCAGTTTTTTTTTTACACGATAATACGGTTTGCACCGAATTCTGCGTATCGTGTTATCATAGCGAAAAAGATGATGCATGAGATTGAGTCACCACGTAAGATAGACGTGACTGATAAGCTCTCAATTTAATCTTATCCCTAAATACGCATTACTCATGTAGCTAAGAGAAATCCTTGAACTCACAAATATAAGCGGAGGTGTATATACAACAACCTGATACAAATCCAAACTCCAAACTACTACTATAGATTTCTTTAAAAAAAAAACAATAAAACTGCTCAACCTGGGAATCGAACCGAGGAACTCTAACGTAGCACTCACGCATAATACAAATACATAATAGTTTATTTCTTTAAGAGTTTTTTTAACATTGCCCCACACTAGGATTTTCTCCTATAACGTGGGTGTGTTTACAATCACAAATTCTCACATACACAAACACTCAGACCTGGAACAACTATCTTTAGTTCATAGGTACAAATGTTTGCTTTGTGTGGGGTTCGGAGAACACGTGGCGCAGAAGTCAAGCCAAGTTATGATTTACACATACCGTGGGATACAATGGGTGTTTCGGCACGAATGGGCCGTACTTGCGACTCTTCTGGTGTTGTGGGTTTCCATGGGCGGCGGTAATCGCTTACCATTAGGCGACCGACTGCACGTTTTTTTTTTTATTTATTTACACACAAGTTAGGTAACATACAGACAGAAAATACAGTGGGAATCATAGCAATACACAAGAAGAAATAGCCGTGGGCCCCAAACTAGGCACAGCGTGTATCTTGGTGGCCCAAAATAAAGAGAATAGCAAATATAATTGAGTTGCCGAACGTTCATCGTGACACAGCACCTCCGGACAGATAGTAACAATGATTAATAATGGAAGTAGGTAGTCATTAAGAATTATAAAGTTCAAAATAATGATAAAAAAAGCATAAAAATTAAATAAGCATAACAAAACAAAACAAAATCAGAAGCTAGCCAAAAATATTTAAATACACGACTGAGAGTATAATGAACACATGGTTGTTTGCCCCCCTATCCAATAAAAAAAAGAAAAACAAACTTTACCCAGTGATTTGAGCCTCCTTTTCAGTAAATTATGCATGTGTTAGGAGGCATACCTAGTACCTAATCAATAAATATAGTTATCCTCATTGACCGCAACCTTCTTAGTTAAGTGTGCCATGGGGACGAAAAGCATTGCGACCTTTGCCTACATTCGATCACAGATTAAGCAAATTGTCCGTGGATATTTACATAATGAGACTGCATCGTTTAGGAGGCTGTAGGTACAACAATATTATTAGCATATAGATTGAGTGCGTGGAACACGACGTAATCAATCAAGACCCCTTAGTTTTAGCAATGCTAATTGAAGTTACCTTGGGGGCTTTTTTTAAGGGGACTCTTTGTAATGAATTCAATAGGACTAGAATTAAAATTCAGTTCGTGTAAGGATTTTACTTTCTGGATTGGAAAAACATTGTAGGTCATGGGTTCGATTCCCAGGTCGAGCAAAGTGTTATTGGGTTTTTCTATGAAATTCCCAGTAGCAGCTCGGAGTTAGGAATTTCTGCCTGGTTAATGGCAATAGGCTCGCCCCCTATTTCATGTGACCTAAACATACCGGCGAACATGTGGGTGTACATTTGTACGCCTCTGCCTAACCCTTCGGGGAATACAGGCGTGATGGTATGTTAAGATAATGTTAATGTTAGAGATACAAAAAATATTTAGCTTGGGCTCAGATATTTCATAATAGTGACAAATTAGGGTCCATATTGGCTCACCTAAAGTTCTTTACCCGAAATTGTTCTTCCTAATCATTTGTAATTCGAATGATCACTCTTCCTAAAATTTTTCATCCTAAAGTTTTCATTCATACTATTTGTAGTGCTACCGGTGATGTTAATAACACTCATATTTCCGAAAATTGCAATTAATAATATCATTAATGTAAATATATTTAAACTCCTATTATTTTTTATCATACTTACTTAAACACGCTTTTATCCCTGACCATACTTACCATAATATTTTCACTCATACTCAGAAAGAAACATTTACCAAGTGTAACAACGTACTTAAACCAATAACTATGGGACCAATTCGGTTCTGGCACTTCGCCCGCCGCTGCCGCGGCACGCTCGCTTCGCTCGCTCGGCTCGTGCGTTGTGGTCACAGTTCTAACCTAACCTAACCTAAACCAATATATATAGTACTGATTATTATTAATAAAAATAAATCTAAACAAAAAATATATGACCTTGAATAATAGTGTAAAAGATGGTTATGTTGAGAAAATATAGGAAAACAAATAAAAGTATAATTGATAGTTTGATGTAGGTGTAGAGCTACCAACTTTTATTGAGTGAACAGAAAGTTTTTCGAGCTTAAAAAAAATGTCTTAAATTATTGATGTAAATTATCAATTATTGTGTTTAGTTTAAGTACAAAGGCCCACTTGCACCAACTTCTTAAATGTGTTTAAATTGGATTTAAACACAAATTTACAAAAAAAATGTGTTTAAATACAATTTAAACATATTTAAGAAGTTGGTGCAAGTGGGCCTAAATATTTGGGGGTTACAGACGTGCCTACCTAATGTTATGTGACCACTTGACCAGTACAAGCCAATGCGTGGTTCCTTAAAAGCTACGAATAAGCTGTAAGATTTAAAAGTACCCTACTTATAACTAATATAGGTTACAAGGCCTTCGAGTTTATTAAAAACGGTACACGTGAAAAATTCTAATCGAGTGAACGTCTCGTAAAATTCAATATTCTCCTAATCTAGACGAAACCCTGCATCGCGATCCAATATCGCGTGTCGCCAGTTAATGTGCCTCAATTTTAAACTCGGAAATACACCGAGTATCCCGTATCAAGCGTAACTTGAGCCAACAAGTACTCAAAAGCTTGACTTTGATCTTTATTTTCAGAAAATTGTGAAGTACCTATGTACACGCAGCTTTTGTAGGAAGTACCTGCTAGGTTGCTTTATTGTTGTTGTTTACACATTATTTTATCGGAAGATGTAGGTGTGTTAAGGCCGATATGATGGGAAAGGGAGTGAATGGTGAGACGATGGCTGACAGGGATGAATTGAAGAAAAAAAGAGCCTCACTATCCTAACCTACTAACTCTTCTTAACTACTATAAAAGTAAGTATGATCGGGTAGAATACAAAGATAGAAAAGGTATATTTTATTTCTTATTTTTCTGGTATTTTTAATGTGTTGCTGTGTTCAATAAAATACTAAACAGAAAGAAATGAGCCTTCAAGGATATATAGAGCGATTTGTGCTCATTTTATACCATAGTACTTATCATAAATGCGAAAGTAACCTATGTGTTTGTCACATATTGACGCCTAAACCACTGAACCAATTTTAATGTATTTTTTTAAAGGTAGATTCGACCTTGCAGACAGATTAGGCTAATTTCAATCTCAGAAAGTCCTTTTCGATACGATGAAACCGGGGGGCAAGAGTTAGTTCTTTATAAGAATAAATTTTCATCCATTAATTGTAAATATATTTCTTTCTTTCTTTCCATTTGTCAGTCAGATAAACAGCTCATTACCTAAGAGCGGATTTTATATGGACAGCATTTTATACTGTTATAATTATTTATATCTAGTGTTTATGTGTATTTGACTCGTTATTAAGTTAAAATCGATCGCCTTAACAATTAAAATCTCAAAAATCAAACAAAGAGTCAAGACCACGAACCACAAAGTATTAAATGTCAATTTTAACGCCGCACAAAGACAAAGGGAGAATTTATCTTCACCGTTCTTCAGTCATTAGACCCTCGCCTTTCACCGAAGACAATAGAATTACCATAAGAGCGCGAAAATAGCAGCGGTTTATCCAATTAGTTCGCAGGTACTCGTCGAACTGCCGCCTAAATCTAATTAGGTAATTGAAATCATTGGACGATGCGTTGGGAGCGCGGGTGGCCTAAAATGCCAACTTTTTAGGAATTACTTACTTGGGTAAATTGTAATGTACTTACAAATTATTAACTAGCGTCTGAAGTTAGCCATTGCGAACAGAAGCGCAAGTAAAATGATCTGATGCAAAAAAATACATCGAAATAAATCAAAGATCAATATCACGAATATGAAATTTCTAATATTGCTGTCTTTAAACCGAGTTTTTATATTAAAATTTACCACACCACTCATATTGTTCCAAGATTTAACAAGATATGAATTCTTAATTATCCGAAATAAATTATTCTATTCTATTCTAAAGCTACTTTCGGATAACTTCTGATTTGTTGTTTTTGACCTACGATCGAACATAGACACATTTTTTTTATTCCGTGTGGAAATCCTCATGTATACTCGATGGTTATGTCGGACTCCTACCGACTAAAACCACACGGTGGCCATTTCCCGGTGATTTCCCGCACATTATGAGGAGGGCCTCCGGGATCTCCAAATGGAACACTACCATGAACCCTACAATCTACATACCTACATAAGTAGGTATGTAGGCGATACTATCCTACTAATATTATAAATGCAAAAGTTTGAGAGGATGATACATCCATCCATCCATCCGGACTGATGGATGGATGGATGGATAATTGTTACTCTTTAACGCCAGAATCCATCCATCCATCCTCACAAACTTTCGCATTTATAATATTAGTAGGATGTTTGTTACTCTTTCACGCCAGAACGGCTGAACGGATCTGGATAATTTCGCACAGAGATAGATTATAGTCTGGAATAACACATGGGCTACTTTTCATCTGAAGTCCACGCAGACGAAGAATGGGAATGAAGAAAGAGGCGGGCAGAAGCTACTTTAATATAAAAACTCTGTGTAAAGACAGTTAGTTGTAAAGCTAAAGTGATTATTGGCGTTACTAATTTAGGACAGAGTTAAACTCATTACCAGTCCTTATTTCGTAGTCGGGTAAACGGTTATTTTAGCCCCCCTGAGTGGTACCTGCGCGCGCTGCATAGCCAATTAGTTCTCTTCTCTCAGAGATCGTTCGCTGTGACGCTGCAGCGTTTCACGTAAGCCCCCATTTCCGAGTGACAGGATACTCAACATGTGGGTTGAGTCGATCGCGTAATTTAGCCAAATGTTACTCTGAGCCGTGTCGTCACAGGTATGTGTAGCATTTTGACAGCGTGCCTTACCTTGTGTCTAACGACTCATATTATCTTTAGAATTTTGTCAAAACATACAAATTCAATAGATATAATTATGTACTTATTTATGTTATGAACATTGATGGAAATCACTAAATAGTAGTATGTATTTGGTTCGGTACAATTCGGTCAAAATAACTGTGCCTGTGTGAAGTTGTTCGCAAGTTTAAAAACTCTATAAAAACAATGGAGGCCCTAAATGTTTATACAAATAATTGATCTGAAAAATTCGAATACCTATTGTAGGTATTATATAACATAATCTTCCAATTTGTAACAATCAAATTCCGAACTTTGTTTTTTTTTTATAAGCTTACTAGCAATGTGGGTCACACATTACTAGTATTCTTGTTAACCCCTCGTGCTAAGCTAAATGCTTGTGTTACGAGTGGGTTCACGTCGGTAGTGCAATGGGTGGGGTTCGAACCGGCAACCACATGATCGCAAGTCCGACGCCCTAGCCATTAGGCTACCGCCGCTTATTACTTATAGGATTTTGACCTCATCATCATCAGCAGCGTATATTCGTCCAATAGGCCTCTCCTAGTTCTCCTTTGTCTTGTCACTGGACTCATGTGGTCATAGGTATTTGGTGGCATTAAGAAATGTGAGCGTGCCATCCCTGCACTAAATCATTTCACCAGTTCCTAATTCAAACTACAATACCTGAATGCATCACTGCTACAGAATTTCGACACTCGGTACGTCACTAAATTGAGAAACCCAATACTCACTGAGATGTATGTATGTATTCTAAGGGGTTATATTTCAAGAACAATATCGGTACTTAAACGGTCTTGTGTTTACGAAGTAACGTTTCTATATATTATCGTCATAACTGCTATGTGCTGTTCCCTAACATATTCAGCGTAATGAGCAAATCAAACGTTATTAGTATTACGAATTATGTAGTTTATGTAATCAAATATGCAAGTAGACGCTGTCAATTTACCTTTGATATTAGTTTTGTGTGACAGTAGACAAATAAATAATAATTAAATTAAATAACAATAATTAGACATAGAAAACAGCCATGATCTTGATTGATATAATTTGTAAGCAATGTTGCAAACAAAATAACTTTTTCACCTCACAAGCTCGGAAAGATTTTGTTTGTCATTCGAAATCTGCGTGCAAAAGTGCATAATTTTAAAATTCGACCCTTTCTATTCAATAATTTTTAGGCCGCCGGGTCCACTGAAAATGCTTAAATACTTATTTCATGTCAATCCGCCAACCACATTTTTAGAATAAACGCACTGGCCACGAATATAAGAATATACGACGAATGCATGAAAAAAAAACTTAAAATTTTCTTCTCTACTTAGAAACATCATTAATTTTGGATTGTTTTTTGATAAAATCATAAGACATCTCATAATAGGAGTGAGTCTAGTAGCGACGAAGATATAAATTAAACACCTGCAGAGTTAGTGCAAGCGGTACATAGGTAAGGAGGTAATGCCGAATTGAGTTTTCTGCCGGATAAATCCTCGCTGTAGTAAGGTGAAAAGTTGTGTGTTTCGCTCGATTATTCTGTGTCTCGTACCTTTGAAACCCTTGCAACGCTCAGGATTCTATAGAATCCTTCGCTTGCTCAGGTTTCAATACAAGTACTCGCGCCAAAAAACAACTTTGCAGCCAATTATATAGATAGCCTTGCATAACAAATAACTAATTATTTGTTATGCAAGGCTATCTATCTAATTTAATGTGAAATAGTAGATGGTTTTAAATCCTCTTTGCCCGCATCGAACATTCTTCCGGATTTCCGTAGCCCTATCACAGTATCTACATAATCCAAAAGCCATGGGCAAAAATTCCAGAGTAACAGCGGTCCCGTCCGAAGTGTCACAGAAATTTCGTAACGCCCTTTACAATCCTACTCCGCCTTAAAATTCAATCCGACGCGGTACGCGCATAAACCTTTACCCTCATTTTAAACAACAAAACTTATAGGTAATAAGTAAAATGCACTAAACATACTATTAAATTTAATATAGCATCATACTCCTTACTAATATTATAAACGTGAAAGATTGTGAGTATATTTAGATGTTTGTAGTAACAAACATCTCATACAGTAGTATGAATTTTAATCAAATTTAAAAAATGTGTCGAGGCTGTAAGCATAACAGGACCTCACGCTCCTCAGGCATACCTACGCAGGCGTAATAATGATCGACCAATTCCATAATATACTTAAAGCGAACCAAAAACTAGAAATCAGTCATCATTCTGTTTTGTATATCGTTCCGATTCAGGTGAATAATGATCGGGTTCGAAACGTAACGGAATTAAAGTGCGATGTTACCTTCTACAATTAAGTAGGTGATAATTTGGAGGCGTTGGCAAACTCCTAGGGTGTCACAGACTCACAGCACTGACTGACGAACGTGTTTAGAAACACTTCAAATGAGTTAAACGATTAATTCATGTATGGTACGTGTATAATTACAGAGCTGTAGGCAGCGA
The DNA here is from genome assembly GCA_947256265.1 of Acronicta leporina. NCBI lineage: Eukaryota > Metazoa > Arthropoda > Insecta > Lepidoptera > Noctuidae > Acronicta > Acronicta leporina. The sequence continues at coordinate 6,862,972 of OX366529.1, forward strand.
GGTGTTAATTTGTGCAGTCTGGAATCGGGATACGTTGAGCCGTCGACATGTCGTTACCAAAAAGCAATGGAGCGGTTCAATGTATTGCTCGTTTTTGGGACTTGAACTCCAAATTGCAAACAAATTGGAAAATCTGCACAGAATGTTAGGCAGCTACTGTATCAATGCATCTACTATGTTGTATTTTACTTTCTTTCTGTCTTTTAGTACAACAGGATTAATTCAGCAGTGCGCTAGGGCTCCGGGCATTTCATTGTGTCTGTACTTACGAATTGTCCGTACAAACGTAATGCACAAATAAATCTTAATTCAAACAGAATTTAATCAAAATTGGTTATAATTCTGATTCGGATACCATTAATCTAGGTTCCTATCCTAACATTTCGTGCAAAATACTTCACTGAAAATAAATACCTATCCTAATAAAATTCTTGATAATTTTATGAAGGTGGTTTATTTCTAATGAAGTTATAGTAGACGAAATAATAGCGTAGGTACGAACCTATATTAACGTATCTGAATCCGAATAATAATACGACTTGTTTAATTTGTTTTGAATTACAATTTCATTTTGGTTGGCGGGATGCTCGCGATTTTTTAAATTATGTGACTAACGACACAGATGTAGTGGAAAGATTGAGGAGCTGGCAACGTCAATGACTTCGTAAATTGTTATGAAATCGGAATAACTAACTGGTCGCCTTTTGGAAATCTTGGGTTCAATTCAATACCCAGTTTGAGAACTATTGAGTTTTTTCTATGAAATTCTCACCAAGCATCAGCTCGAAGGAAGTTGCAGTTCTTTTTAGCGCATATTACCTGCATGGGACTAAAATTAGGTCGCCATGTAAGTAATATTTAATAAGTTCACCTAACCAAACATCCTACCTACCAGGAAATAAAATGCCGTATTGAGGAACCCTGATACCTTTTAGCCCCGATTCCACTTTAGTACCTTCCTAATCTCTCTTAGATCCTTATCATTATTAGCAATTTTATTTTATTTCGTGCGTAATATTTAGGTAAGTAGGTACCTACCTACCTAAGAAGCGCGTGAGTGATTGTGGCGATACCTGTCTATAACGTGATAAGAGGAATGAATATCCTACACCGTTTAATCCCCAATTGACGAACACGTAGGCTGATAATTTTTTCTAAGAGTTTTGTAGCAATGTTAAGCGGCGGTAGCCTAATGGCTAGGGCGTCGGACTTGCGATCATTTGGTTGCCGGTTCGAATCCCACCCATTGCACTACCGACGTGAACCCACTCGTAACACAGCAATTAGCTTAGCACGAGGGGTTAACAAGAATACTAGTAGGTAATGTGCGACCCACATTGCTAGAACCTAAGCTTGTGATGTACCTAATGTTGTGATGCAATAACATTACAATATCTAGCAAGGTAGTATAGGTACGCAGAATTTATAGATATTTATGCATCCACAGGTCGCAAGTATGTTTAGGTCCCATCACATGTAATATAAGGCGACTCTGTTGCCTTTAAGAGGGCACAATCACAAAACCCAATATTCTAAACTGCTAGTTACTAAGAATTTCATTGAAAAATCCAATATATACCTATATAACACCTTTTTTATAGTAACAAGATCCTCAAATAGATCTTCTGCCATCTGAGGAATTCTTGACTTCCTTTGCACATAGAGAAACAATTATAATAACTTCTTAAGAGTATACTTCTTATAAGTCTTAATTTTAATTTAAAACACTACCTATGTACAACATCTAGGGTTGCCAGGTCGCCAAACCTAATAGCCAGACAGACCCGCCAGTTTGGCCGGACATTTGGGTAGAAAGACCGACACCCTACATTATTGAGGATTTTGTATCGGCGCGATGGGGCGGGCAGCGGACATTCGTGAAATTCTCCGTAACCAACCCAATAACATCTGGGAATTTTAAGACTAGACTAGACTAAACAGTTGCGGATACAATAACTACCTTCGTTTTTCGATCGAATCGATTTCGATCCAATTTCTCCTGTATGATGGGCTCTTTTACAAACAAAATTCGTTCCGTGCGGAGACCGAACCCACAACCCGTGACACAGAAACCGAACGCTACAACCTCTAACCGCCGAACTTATTATAAGAAACTTCAGTATTCAATGATAAGCTTGTCGTATAAAATGAAGGTTTACTTGCCTACAAACTAATATAATTGAGGGGCTGGGTTAAACGATCAGGACCTTATGGAGAACTTATCATCTAAACCTGTCATGTATGTAACATGCGCACTTCATCGTTTATCAGATGTTTGCGCCGTTACAGCCGTTGACATACTTAACGGATATTATCCGCTAGACGCTATCTTGCCTTTATCTTGAATTCATGAGTAGGTAACGCCGCCGCCGTTAGAAACAAGGCCTATAAGTACTTAAGTAAGGTACTTGTAAGTAGGAAGAATCTATCTAGATAAAAACAATATGAGCCACTTACAAATTTTTGAAATAAGTACCTGCCTAGATACTTAACACATATCTGTAAAAAACGTCATCTCTTCACTACTGTTATAAAATTGAAAAAAAGCAATGTGTTCATTGCAGATATTTAAAAAAAAACAAGTGGGTGAGGGCATTTTAAAACGTCTCCGAATCCAAAAAAAATATTATTTTTTATTCTTGTCTGTTTGTTATGGGTTGGAGCAAAAACTACTGAATAGATTTTAATTTTGTTATCACTGTTAGAAAGTATATGCTCCAACTCAAAAACTGGTGAACTTCTTGTCTCAATTAATTAACTGATGTTGAGCTTGACCTCTCTTTTGTATTGTATAGAGGGTCATACAGAAGATCACTGTTGGTTTTGATTAAATTATTTTTGGGATCGATTTCTAATCCTAATATAGCTTCAGGTGAGCGAAGCCGCGGGCAAAAACTAGTTCCTTATAAAATGATCTATTGTTCATAAAAGGGATGTCAAAATTCAACACTTTCTGTCTACCGACTTTTTTAAAACAAATTGTTGATTATTTCCTTTCGTACGCAGCTATTTCCGTAGGTAAATACCTACTTATCCCCGAGAAAAAAAAATCAAATAAGTACTCAATACACAATGTAGTTCACATAGAGGATAAACTGAACAATATTTAATTATGGGCCGTGGGGCACAGCAATAAAGGAGATGAATCTATAATGTATCTTTATATAATACAATATGCATTGTTCTAAATATTAATTTAGTGGTTTAGAGCAGCTGTACCAACTTGGGGTCCGCGCCCCGCGAATCCTAAAGACCTCACCGTTAGCATCCGCGCTTGCAACCTACTAAGCCATATTTCATGATAGATAACTTATATTAGACATTAGTTTTTGGTGTACATTATAGAATATTCTATCTATCTAAGCCAATGAAGTATTTAAGTAAGTAAGTAGGTATATATGTTCAGTTATAATGAAGACATTATATTACAAAAACTATTTTATTAACATTTTAATCTTACAAACATAACATAATTATCATAGCATTGTGCCGGTATTCGCAATACAGTACATAACATACAGTTCGCCTGGTATGTTTAGGTCCTATGTATTGGGGGCCACCGTATTGGCAATGACAGGGCCCAATTCCTTTTTACCGTGGGAGAGCCATGCTTCGGCACGAATGGGCCGGCTCGACCGGAGTGATATCACGTATATAATTATAAGTGTATTCCACGGCATCACAGAAAATGCTAACGTTGTGTTTCGCCGAGTGACTGATGATAACGGAGGTCAAACCCTTTTACAAGGCGGGCAACGCACTTGTGACAGCTCTGGTGTTGCTGTTGTCCATGGGCGGCAGTAATCACTTACCATCAGGCGACCCATCTGCTTGTTTGCCTCCCTATTCCATAGATTAAAAACTCAATAATCAATCTAATAAATAGCATTCTAATTCATGAATTATAATTCAATAAAGTTCTTAATTCATTTTTTGTCTCCAGATCCCATAGCAGATTCTGTTTGTGCATCCATCAGGAACATTTGTATTTCAGAATAAATTTTTTGAAGCATCACTAGTCTTGGCTTTGTATACTGCAACAAAATAAACATGTACATCAAGTGAAACTACTACCTACATTGTTATAAAAACCTGAAACTGAATACTGCAAAATGGAGTGATTCAAGCAATTTCTCAAGTGAATATTTAAGAAAATTTGATCTTAATAGCAGCTTGGAGTTGGTATGGTATGGCTTGGTATAATAGGCTCTTTTCGCACGGTGCCAGGGCAACTATGACATAGGTCCATGGAAAAACTGTATGTTTGCACCTCGCTAACACCTTCAACAAATACAGGATGGTATGAAAAAGGATGAAAGATACCTTAAACAGTGGGACCAGTTGAACGGATTCTGGACTATCTTGCTTGACCAATATGGTGAGATAATATAAAACACGATTCTGAAAAAATAAGGATTTTAATATAAGTAACTTCCATCAAGTCACAAATTACAGATATTAAATATAAGTATAGTACATTAAAAAACAGAGTCCATACTAATATGAGAATTGAAAAAGTAAAGTAAGTTGTTGTCTGTCTGTCTGTTATGTTTTGACACCTAAATGGCTAAACCAATGTTGATGAATTTCTGTATAGATATAGACTGGACTTTGGATAACCATATAGGCTACATTCTTTTTTAAAAAGACCCTAATAAGGTTTAATTAATTGAGTAGGTTTACTTTCGAAATTTAATAGTCAATATCAGTCATGTATAGAGTACCAATTCCAATCTCAAATAAATTTCCAATAGGCTTACCATTTTAATAACTTCGTTTATAATAACATCATCAATATTTGACCAGTCCACATAATTATCTTCTCTGCCCCACACATATTTAACTGTACTTTGTATACATACTGTTGGAATGACGAGAATGCTCTCTGAAATTATAGATAAGTATAGAATAAACATTAAAATGAGAGGTTTTTTTTTTTATTTATTTATTTATTTAATTCAGGCTACAAGGCCCATAATACAAAATACTATAATACAATACAATATAACTTAAACTAATAACTATTAAAATACCATACACATATAAAAACAATAACACTTCTCTAGCACTAGGTCACTAGCACTAGGTGTTATATAACACCATGCTATGTAGGGTTACAAAGAATAAAGAAATAATTATTTCTGTAATATGTCTTGGCTAAATAGATAAAACTACCTACTCAACATAATATTCTAACATAGCTTTAAGTACCATTTAGATGTATTAGATGACTAATGTATGTATTAACATATTATGTATAACTGTAACATATTAAGTAGGTACTACTATAACTATATTGTTGTTATAGTACTTAATATGTTACTAAACTCACTATTTGACTTTAACTATGACAAAAACTTAAAAAATAAAATAAATACACTCCGATTGTAACAATAAATATGTAACATGATTGTAGTATCAATTTGATGCAATAAGGGCAAAGCATGCTTATTAAAAGAAAAAATATAAACTGATACTGTATTGACAAGTATAAATTGCATTAGTCTAGTGGTCCTAAGCGAAAAGAACTACTATGCTAAAGGCCCAGAGTTTGATTTCCAATTCGAGCAAACTATTATTGACCTTTTTTTTATGAAATTCTCAGTAGCAGCTCAGTTAGCGGAAATAGGCTTTCTGCCTATTCAATGGGATCTAACACACCAGCAATCTGTGGGTGCATCACTGCCTACCCTTTCAGAGAATAAAGTTTGATAGTATATACATGGTCCAACCAAGCCTTCTTATAAGAAAACCGAACAAAATATCTGACCCAGCAAAGAACCATAAAATGGTGATTATGACAAAATGTAAACAAATAACTACACAGTACTAATGTCTGAACTATCTACAATTTTCTAAAAGGAAGGTACTATTTATTAAGATTAAATCTGCTGCTTGACTAAATAGCGTGTAGTAGATAGTAGAAAATCAAGAAATCCGTATTTACCTGACTGAACACTGTGTGTGAACCAGAAGAATACTAGGAATGATAACACAATAATTATAATTAGTATTGCTGTAATACTTATACGAACATAAAATAATGCTAACAAGTTAAATATAATCGCTAGTAAAAGCGACGTCTTAGCTCCTATCCTGGAACTTGTGTTCTTAACGTTTTTGTAAGTTATTGTAAATTGTCTTGATTTCGGAGGAGTCTGCCTTTTGCAAACGTTCAATACCAGTTTTACGCCATTCACATTTTCGAATTCTAAAGATGTAGAATTTGAATTTGCCATTTTTAGGTCGAAATAAAAAATCTATTTTATTGAATACATTTGACCACTCGCGGTTTGTTTACTTATTTTCCATAACAGGAAACAAGTTTTTCTTTGTGTTAACTAAGAATATCACAACATTGCATCATTCCAAGAATTATTCATATTACTTCTCTTCCCTTCCTTTCTTATTTGCCTATTCAGAGAGACTATTGTATAAATCATGAAACAAATAAATTCTCTAGGGTGCAATTTTTATATAGCTGCCTGCAACCTGCAACGCCAAGACGAAAGCGACGAGACATTGACAGTGACAACTTGTTGACACTGACAGTTGACAAAGGGTCATTGACAGAATTGACTGAAAATATCGGCAGGTTGCCATAAAAAAAGGTGCGTTCTGGTGCATTCCGTGTACTTTAATTAATTATGCCTACCATGACCAATTAAATTAATTATGCCTACCATGGTGCGTTCCAATACTTTATAATTTTATCAACTGTGCGAATCTTACTCAATTATACGTTCTTGCAAGGTTCTTGCTAATAACTTCTCGTAATTATGAAAGCTTTCAAGCTTCTTCATTGAACACAGATGGCCGTAACAGAAGAGGAAGTGGCATTTCGTTTTGAACCTTTATGAAAAATATACTTCCTACCCTTGTATTTTAGCTTATCTCCCGATTATAACGACTAGGTTTCAAAAAAATGTTTTTATGAGTAGCCATGGCTATAGAAAAGAATAAACAGTTTTCTGTGTCTGTAACCATAACAACAGCTAGTACAAATAGACGTCTTAAATAGGTTTATAGGTCGATTTTGATTTATCATTTATTTTTTAAATAACAAAGTAGGTACTTAATTGATTGATATTAAGGAATTGTGATTACAAAATGGAAAACATGGACGGTAACGCATGGGTGTTTGATTCCCTTGTAGGTTTCTTACATGGTCCTGTGTGGAACGTACCACTGCAGACTTTTATAGAAGAAAAATCTTTACGTAAGTACTTACTTATGCAACTTGTAGGTACCTGTTCGTACCTATCATGCAGCTAACACACAAAAATATATTATGTACTTAGAATGCAGCTTTGTAGTGTAGCAAGCTCTTATGCCATCGATCCATCACGCCATAGCTTAGTTAGACCATATCGAAGAACCATGATAGGCACAATGTAGTACTTACAGTCGTTTTAACGTTTTTCTTTCAGCTTTTGAGCCAACGGATAATGGAGAAGTGCTTCATAGGCCCGAGTATAAAAAGATTCATGTGGAGTACCGTAATTTGGTATGTATAGGTACATAGGTACCTAGGTACAATATAAATCTATCTGAGCTTCTTGGTGCGAGTTCGATTCCTGGACAAAACATGAAAATAATAATAGATAAGCTGAAATAAGTAATAGGTGTTTTTGCACGAGAGATTTATTTGTAAATGCACGAGCCTAACCCAGGAATCTTCAATTTATAGTGGCTCCGTTCTAACTAAAAATTTCACTTTCATTTCGCTTTCCAAAACCATTGACTGAGACCAGAGATACCTGGACATATTCACCACGACAAAGAGATCCAGGAAGAATTAGATTAGCAATCACTAAATAACTTAAATCTTTATGAAACCAGGTAGATGTGATGTTGGGGTCGTTCATGGATGACATCGGTATCTCAGCCGACCAGTTTGAGGCAGCATGCAAACTGTCGGCACGTGACCTAGCCGGACTGCCCGCCCATTTCCATCGTCGACTGTTCGAACAAATATGGGCGGCTAACGACTACGAAATGTTCGTCAAAATGATGACTCACAAGAATGTCGAGTTGCAGTTACAGGTACCTACATCCTCAGGAGGCAAAGTTTGACATCGATTTTTATGCCACAGTAGCACAACATTTTATTCAACCGTCACCCACGTCGCATAACTGCGTGAAAGTAAATAAATGCATTTCAATTTTTCCAGGCGTTAGAACTGATAGAAAGACGATACGGAGCGATGCCTCAATTATTTTCTACTGACCCAGAAGAGTTGGACACCCCGCGGAGTGATGAAAGTGAAGAGTGGCCGGACAATGATGATGTTATGACTGAAATAAAAAAGTAAGTTGGTTTACTTATTCATAGAACATGCTGCATTCACTTTTGTGTAGGCGTTTTGTAAAAAAGTAATCAAAATGAAAACGACTAGAGAAACTGAAGTTAATTTAGTGGATATATCATATAGGGAATACAGCAAGGAGATATGTGTAATAGGGTATTTTACACCATGTAAAAATAAATATGAAAATGCATTTTTATGATAGATTTTGAAAAAAGTAAACGAGAAACGTTAGTATTCATTAATAAAAATGCAATGTAAATTTTATAATTCAATTTCAAAAATCGTCTTTTTTAATCTGTTTTAAAACGCCATCCGCCATATTGGTTATCGACGTGACGTCACTCATTCACTCGATGACGACGTTTGTCGTCTCAGAGTAACAATTCAACAATAATTGTTTGTCGTGCTGTGTTAGTTTGATTAAAATCGCATCATGGAAGACGGTTTTGTCAAAGCAGAAAGTACAAATCTACCAATGATCAATACGTTGATGGTGGCAAATTTTTTTGCATCCAATCCCGATTTCTGTTCTGCCGAGTTGAGAAATATTAAAACAGTAATGTAAGTACCTACCTAACTATCGTATCAAGTTTTGTCTAACAATAAGACCCAGTTTCACCAATTTCTATGTAACAAGGCAATAACTAATCAGCATTTAAAATTAACAAAGCTGTTAAGGCTGATCGTTCACCTGAGCCCGCCAAAAATTGTGAAAAACCAATTGAAATTTAATTGGTTTTTCGCAATTTGTAGGTCTATAACACATTCTAGATTCCTAGCTGTAGTAATTGCGGCATTAGCTATACAATATTCACAACTGAGTATTAAAAACTTTGCTTAATAAACGTTATAGAAGCTAAAATTAGGTACAATCGTTAATTTTGGCCAAAAATGACGATTGTACCTAATTTTAGCTACAATATCGATTTACAAGCAAAGTTTTTAATGCTCAGTTGTGAATATTGTACTTATAGCTAATGCCGCAATTACTACAGCTAGGAATCTAGAATGTGTTATAGACCTACAAATTGCGAAAAACCAATTGAAATTTGAATTTGGCGGGCTCAGGTGAACGATCCGCCTTAAAATAGGATATGTCCCATGACGAAAATGTCGAAAATGTGCGTTACTAAATCAAGCATTTATTGAATGATACACAACGCAATTGAATCCACAATTTTTGTGGAGTTTTTACACTTGTATTATTGCATTCAGGCACAAGACACCAATGATAAACATTATAACTCATTATTACCCGACTGCCGAAGGAGGAGGGTTATTTTCACAAATCGTGTTACTTGGTCTTTGGCAGTAGTGACGTCACGAGCCGAAGTAGCATGGCGGCTAGCGTTTTCGTGCGTAAATTCAAAATCATAAATTAAAAATCTTTTTTATGGCATTTTTTGGTTGTATAAAATTGAAATAAAAATTCTACTGGTTCATTACGATCTAAGGATTAATTTAAAACAGTTTTCAAAAAAAGGTGTAATACCCTATTACTTGGCACAGCAGCGGGGTTTGCAAGACCTGTATACACATTTCAAAGCAGGGATGTGTGATTTTTTCAGATTGCAGCTGGCAGACTTCGAAAGCAAAGATGAGGTTGTCAATGTTCCGCCTGAAGAGGTAGTGGCAGAAAAGCAAACGTTGTTATCAAAACTGCACATCTTTGAAAAGAAAGACGAAAATCTTGTGAACAAGGTAGTAGCTGAAGAAAAGAAAATTCAAGTTATGGAACCGCCAAAATCACCGCCGAAGAAAGTTGAGGTCTGTTTCTTTCTTTATTACCTAGGCAAAGATAATAAAATACCACAGATAATAGAATACTAGTAACAATACAATACATACCTAGGTATAATTTTATTGAAATGTTTTCATTCCCATTTTTTTCCTCACGTTTTTTCTTTACAAGTGCGTCCCACATATGTACCTACTTATAATTCTGCTAGCAACTTCGTAAAAACTTTTTGTGAATTTTTTGCTTTTTCCATGCTAAGATTATTTTAGTGAAGAAAACATACGACTGCGGGAAGGATTCAAACCTGGGTCTTCTGGTTAGATACACCAGAAGCTATGACCACTAAGTCACCGCCACAATCTAACCAGAAGACGCAGGTTCGAATCCTGCTCGTAGTCATATTTTCCCTCACTAAAATAAAATTAGTAAAAGATTGTTAAAACAGTAACTTCACAACTCAAGGTTTGTGCACAGTAAATTGGTACTGCGATAATGTTGTAAGTGGAAAATAACCCGATTGACAGGTGAGTGAAGACGAAATGCGCGCTCGACAGGAATATTTGAAGCAACAGCGTGATAAGTTGCTGGCGCTAAAGAAACAAGTCCGTGAACGGCGACTCGGTGCTGCAGAGGGCGCAGAATCTGGTGGTTGGTTTTTTTTTCTTGTAAATCAAACTCCACGAGCGTCGATTAAGTATTCAATTAAGAATTATTATTTCTAGTAACATTTCATTTATTTTTTATAAATTTAAACGACCATAGATGCCTAGAGACATTAAATGACTATACCAGTACCTACCTGGTTATTTTTATAGATAAAATACTTTAAAAATTAACGCACATTCCGTGCAGTTGAGAAATCCGCCCCGAGTGTGACTAAGCGGGAGGATGGACGCATGCACTGAACTTTGTTTTACTGCACTTTATATAGCATTCTGGTGCAATGTTCCACATAAAAAGACCCGGAAATTCTTAATTTTATGGTCTAATCAGGCGTTTTATATTAAATACCTTCTTTTCTAATAATACTAGTTGCTGCCAGCGGTTTCACTCGTTTCCCAAAAGGATTTACTAGTACCCAGTCTCTAGGAGTGTCGAGATGACCAGGAATTATTTAAATAGACCTCCAATCCAAGAAATACGACTGTGAAAACAGCATAGTTTTTGCGTGATACGCGTATGTACAGGCAGACAAAAAAAATATTTTTTAAGTTCCGTTGCTCTTTTAGAGATCCCCATATTAGTTAGTTTTTCTTCAATATGCATCTTCTATATAATGTACAGTACAGACATCGGCCTTTCCAATTTTATTATAAGTATGTATAGATACGTTTTCAGCCTTGCCTCTGCTTTGCAGTTTTAGGATTTTCAAGCAATTATTATTGTTGTACAAGTTATTTTCATTTTGCTTGCAGCTGGTGAAGGATCTCAGGGCAGCGTGGCCCGTCCGCGGTCGGCCCGCGTGGCCCAGGCCGCGCTGGCCGGCGCCGCTCCGCCGCCGCCACCTGACGCCATGCAGCTGCGACGGGCGCTCGCCTCCAAGCTCAAGACTGAAGTTGTCGATATCGCTAATTGATACTAAGCAATATTATTCTTTTAACTCTGAATTCAAATTCAAAGAACAATATATTTTAAAACCCAGCTAATTCGTTTCGTTAACTTTGTTAATAAAATGTGGAATGCATGAAAGAAACAACATCAATTCGTAATTATTACCTTATATTTATATTGCTTACTTAACTAGTGACATCATAATAATAGCATTATCGTAAGCTTATTTATTTTACACAACTTGCCGATAGGTAAATCTATTTTAATCTGTGTATAAATTAATTTATGATGGTCATCCACCTAGACAGATAAAAAATAGTCATTATTACAATCTACTTTCACCTAGAACTTCGTATTTTAATTAATGGAGAAGTTATTTCAAGGAATACAGGAATCGTATAAATCTAATTGACAGCTCGATGCTTTTAGCCTATTAAACACGTGGATGATGGCAGATTTCAAAATAAAATTATTACATAAAACGTTGTATATTTACAATATATTCTGACAAATTCATTCCACGTATGTAATCATTGAATTCGCCTCGCTTTCACTGTGCATTGTGAATAAGAAGCTGGAGGTTTTTTGCACTGATATAGAAGTGTGACCATCATATAGTTACAATAGTGCCGATAACAGATTTCTTTGTTAAGATGTAAAATCTTATGACAGAGATCAATAATTTCTTTTTCAGATACATATTAAAAATGATATGTATTTTAGAGACGTTACACAAGGTAGACAAAATGATAAGATATTGAAAGGTAAGGAAACCAGAGCCGAAATAATAATTTTATGAAAAGAAACTAGATACTATGTTGTTGCATTTGTGCTCAATTCAATTACTTTTTTAAATATTTTGATTATAGTAGGCACTGCATGTGAGACGAGGCTGACAGCAGTGTCAGCAATAAATAATATGCTTGTCATACGCTACAACATGCAGTTCAGCTGAGGCGTGAGTGTGCCGCCAGCCACGCTTAATTACAGTGACATGCATTATTTTTCTACCTATTTATCAATTAATCATGCCGCCAGGAGTTTATATCGAGAGACAATACAGCTAATTACATAAATAATTTTATGAAACAATGTCTATGACAACTGTTACACACATTTTTATATTTAAATTACACTCCACGAGCATTATTTAATTTAACTAAAAAATATTTAATGTATTATATCAAGCTATGCTTTTAAAATAATATTCAATAAGTATGTTTTGATAATATGGCTCTCGCATCTTGTGTCCACTATCAGAAATATTTACATTTCTGAAATATATTATCTTAAGTTAATCTTGCAACTACAAATAACTAGGTCTTACGAATGTATCTATAGTTCTATTTTTGATACATATTTAAGAGCATTCTTTAAATGATATACTAACGCATTATTGAATTAAAACTCTTGACCAGATATAAAATTTGAGCACTGCTATGTCATAAATAATGTTATCAACAAGTTTATTGGAAGCCAGTTAACTGTACGAACTGAGATCAGCACTGATTACTGTTGTGTTAAATTGTTTGGACCACTCTAACTCTTTTCTGGCGACAATTGATTATGCAAAATATTTACTTTACTATAGATAGATGTTTATAATCACCAGATTAAAGTGTATTTTACAAAATCTAATATTATTTACAAAATACCGCATGATAAAACTAAGAGGTTTATAGTAATAAAATAAAATGGATCTTAATCAGATAATTTTATCACATACACATTACTTCCGTAGTGTAAAAAAGCTACAAACAATCGTATATAAGCAAAGATAGGAAACATGTTTGTTGAAAGTAAAGAAAATTTTAATACTGATTTTATAATTCATTAATGTTGGCAATAGTATAAGAGCTAGTGTAATCCATTTCATGACATTACACTTTAACAATCCACAGTCAATATCTTTTTAAAAGCATATGTCAGAGAAGTAAAACCGTTTTGTTTAAATAAATAAATTAAAAATCATTAATATTACGCTACATTCTATTGTAATAATTCTTTGCGATGAAATGGATCAGTCACCAGCCTTACCAATACAAACAGAGATTTATAGAAAGATACACAGCTACATTACAACAATAGGAATTCGTATAAATCACTGATATTTTAATAATCACATCTTAACACGTTGGCGGCGGAAGGCACGGCCTGTCGAGCGAATGAACCGTATCAGGGCGTTTGTTTATGGATCAAGAATTTACATAATTACTACATATGTAGTTAAATGGGCAAAATATACTCAAACACGCCAAATAATCCTAAGCAAACATGGTAATTTAGACAGATTCAAAATTAAAAATAAATCATGATAAATCTGGATCCCGAATAAATAAAGAATTTGGCAACATCGGTCCGGTACTATAAGAAGCATTTTAACTAAAATTAGTTTCATACCTTCTACCCTCACTTCATTATGCTGTGCTATTGAAGATGATTAACTACTATGGTAATATGTATTACAAGAATTAAAATTATTCCAGGTTAACTAAAAGAAATTCTTAGCTGCCAACCAAAAGTGGTGAAAAGTTTCTAGGTAGACTCAATGCAGGTAAGCTCGCGCCTGTATTAAATGCTCCAATCGTATATCATATTATTATCGAAAATCTGCCGAATGTCAAAACCATCACGCTTATAACCTGCCATTAGTATGCGTGAGGAATTTTGCTAGGGAGAAACAGTCAGGATCCAGATAAACCATTAAAAATGTTGACTGCCTAGTTTTGCTTCACGTTACGTCTGTTAATTTCAGACCATTCAGATGACAACAATCCTTTGGTGTAACTGAGCCGCTGAGTGCTCTAGCTGGGAACTAACTCTAACTATGACATAATAAGCCGCCAGGATGTTAGAAACATTCAATTTGTTATTTTACCTTGAAACTGGAAAAATAGTGGCATCTTACTCCAGTGTCACAAGGAAAAGAGAAAAATATTTGTTATGTCATAGTGTATAATAAATATGATGCCTGGAAAACTGCGATAGTTTTATAAAATAGGTACCAGGCCAATCAACATCTTTCAAACTCCTTATTAATCATATTTTTAATTTATTCTAATTTCGGCTAATTTTCGCAGGTGAAAAATTAATAAAATTAGTCACGCTTTGGGGATTCAGTCCGAATATAATTTTTCACCTTTGAAAATTGGAAACATTTTAACTAGATACTCCAGCACGGTAAAGATGCTTACATCTGTGTCCCGTGGTGAAAGATATGACGTGTCTTGCACGACGGCACACAACATCTTAATAGCAAGTAGTTAAAATGTTAATCTACCTCTACCTAATTAATAAGGGCCATGCATTTTTAACAAAAAATAATAAATATACAAAACTATTCTCTACTCTCAACAAAGTCGGAGCTTTTAGGAGATTTGATACAAAAACAAACACGATCACAATCGCAAATATACTACATGCATGCTTAAAATAAGGCATTTGTAATGATTACTGCAAAAAATAATAAATGGAAAAGTACGAAATGTAATCTCCACGAAGCTCAACAGAAGGAATGCAAAATAATGAAAAAATAAATAACTCTTATTTGAAACCACGAAAATTATTTTCACGGCTGACTTATGTTTGTCGGTACCCATTAGACAAATATTTCCATAACCAGAGTCAGGTTTTATTATGAAGTTCTGGCAACAGATCATTCGATGTCAATCTGTATGTGATACGATAGCGCACTAGTGAGAAACAATTCCACAGCACAGATTATGATTTTGTCTCTAAAAAAAGATTGGTCATGTGATCTTCATAAACTAAGATTTTATAAATACGTACATTTTTACATTTTCATATCGCGTTCAGGATGTTTTTCTTTTTCTATTATTAATTATTAGAAGTTTAATTCCCACTCATATTTTCTTTGTACTTTTTGTGATTACAATTCTTGACAAAAGTAACCTAATCATTAAAATTAGTTCTCATTAAATACACCATGTAACCAATATTTGTTCTACTTTCTGATGCCATCTGAAGTATATTATTACACTACAAAGTATGAAGAACTTCATACACTAACTAACTAAAGTCGAACACTCGAGTGTCAGCACTTCATATTTACAAATAATGGACATAACCCAACTGCTGAAGGTACTTTACTGTCTAGCGGCTTGACTAACGAAAGCAAGTAAAATCGACCGATTGTGTCGAATTTAAATGCATTCGGCTGGAAAACGTGACGTGGGCGATGTATCCGGGAGACGAGAGATGGAAGAGTAAAGGATGGCAGTGATAGTGAGAACTTAGAATCTAGCAATTGTGATGCATCCTGAACGTGAGAAATCAGGTGACACCATGTACCCACGGAGAGCCACGCTCACCTCTGGCTCAGAAGCCTCGCACTCGACACAAGTAGCAATTTGTCTAATAATCGAATAATTACGCTAGCGATGTACAGCGCAGTCGGTGCGAGCAGTAACGCCATACACGTCTATAGCGCAAGTGAGTCGAACCGCGGACAGATATAAATACCACAGCATACAGTAAAGTTTATCTTACAACATGTTCCATGGTTTCACTGGGACACGTGCACAGCGCAGCGAGACGGGCGGCTCTCTGGTTATAATCCTTGAAA
The DNA here is from genome assembly GCA_947256265.1 of Acronicta leporina. Lineage (NCBI taxonomy): Eukaryota > Metazoa > Arthropoda > Insecta > Lepidoptera > Noctuidae > Acronicta > Acronicta leporina. Next base: position 6,879,158 of record OX366529.1, read on the forward strand.
CACGCGGACGTGTGGGCACTACGCCAGGCGCGGCCGCTTCGCATCACGCTCCTCGCCCCCTCCCCCTCCGCCGGCACCTCCGCCCTCTTCCTCTTCATCCGAGTCTCCGTCGTAGTCCACTAGCCCCTGTTATACACATACTCATGTACAAAACGACTTTTGTCAATACATATAACATCAATACAAGCTCGGGAATTCGGCGAAGCAATCAAGATGAATTCGAAGATGAAAGATTGCTGATTGGGACTCGACGTATTAGCTTGATTAAATCATACTATAGCAGGATAATAAAGCAGAAACTAATTACCATAAAGACCTATGAATATTTTTTATCAATATAATCTCTATAGTTATCTATCAGAATAGACATTTTGTAGTTCCTGAATCAGTCCCAGATTAAACATAAACAAATATCTTTTAGTAAAAATAAGGAAGGGTAAAGTGTCATAGAAATGATGGTTGGACAAATACAGTCACCCTATTACACAATATGTAGAGTTCCCACACTCACATTAGTAAGCAAGCCAATTATAGACCCTGATAAACCATCAGTCACAGCATACGTCGCGGTCTCGGATGCACGGCTTTTACATATCACAGATTTATACAATATCGTTGGTTATCGCGAGATGACCCGAAAGCGCGGAAAAATGGACCCCTATAAAACTTAAACTTTGTGGATTAGTAAATAGTGTGGAAGTGGAGTGTGGAACGATCACCTGAAATGTCAGTTTGACAAATATCCCTTCAAATCAATATTCCCAAACTACTTCGACAAATCTAAAACACGGTAAAACCTTCAACCAACACCATGCAAGTACTTTATCTCACAATATCAAATTATTGACACATCACATGATTCCCCAGCGAAGCGAGCAGAGAAGAGGCGTGAGGGAACTAAAAGTTTACCTTATTGAGTAATCTGGGCGAGGATACCTGAACGTCAGTGTGCGTCGGCTTGCTGGGTGATGTGGTGGTTAGTAGAACTCTGCTAGGTCCATTCACTGTCTCTGTATTCGAGCATACCTTCTTTTCAACTATTTTTCCTGAAACAATCACAAATATTGTAGACCACAAATAAAATAAAAAAATAACTTGAAAACCAAATGTCTTTTATCCTATTATTTGGAAATGTTTTTTATGCTTATGAATTGAAAGGACATTAGAAAACAAAATTAATAAGTCATTTCCATAGTCATTGAATTTACGTGTAGTCGAATTGAAAACTAACTTTCAGGAGGGCGAGAGATTCAGTTTGTAAAAACATATAAACACAACATTATGCCTTCCAAGTAAGTACATACTTTGATTTGTTTTGTTTATGTTTGAAACAATCATAATGGGGGTCAATGGCAGTGATAAGGTTGTGATGACGTAAGCTTGTACCGATAGCGTCGAGCGCGTGATGCGCGTGGGGGTGGGGGTGCGCGTGGGGGTGGGGGTGCGCGTGCGGCGGCGGCGCGTCCAGCGGCGTGTCGTCGTCGAGCTCGTCGTCGTCGTTGAACCACATCTCCTCCTCGTCGTCGGGCGCGCGCGCCTCGCGCCGGTACCGCGTGCGCAGCAGCGACGGCACCACCGCCTCCGCCACGCCCACGCTGCCACTCACTGTCACACAAATATCGCACTTATATTGAAAAAAGCACTTTTCCTCCTCTCTCTTACTGTGGCCGACAGGGTCCATAATTGATTCTAGCACTAAGCCTGTATTACTAACATTATGGAATGCAATAAATTGAATTTTATACATTGATCACAAGCATAACATTCCATCACACTTGTATTCCCCGAAGTGATCACAGTTCGCCAGTATGTTTAGGTCCCATGTCAAAGGGGATGGGCCTATTTATTGTAAATAACGATTACAATCTCTCAAGCTTCTGAGAATTTCAATTATTGAAAAATAAAACGAATAATACTACTCAACATGAGAATTGACCAAGGACCTATTATTTTAATATATTTTAAATTAAATTAACATATTTGACATATATGTATATAATTTTAAGTATAATGGCACCTTGCTATAGATTACATGAATCAAACAAGACATTCTTGAAATATAAAGGTCAGTTACTACAACACTTATAGCGTAGCAGTCGCGCTTGTGACCACTAGACTAATAGTGCAATCTTCAACATTGATCAAAATCACAAATTTCGACCAAATAAATTGTCGTTTGATTGTTTCAAAGAAACATTGCCCTACACTAGGATTTTCTCCTGTATCGCAGGTATGTTTACAAAATACAAAAATTCTCATACACAAACACAAAGACCTGAAGAAACTACCTTTCACAGCGGTGACTGTGTTCGAATTTATCGCAGGCATGTAAGGCAATTCTATTATGAAGTTGTCGTGAAAGTTGTGAATTAACGCAAATTCTTTGTATTTCCGATGGTCAATACAAAATATATTTTTTTAATATTTCCCAAATACCTATGTATGAACTAGTTAGTAGTTAATCTTACACACTATAAAGTAATAAAAAATGGTAATTACATGTTGTCTCACCTCGGTCCCTCTCTTTCAACTTGTCCTGGTGTTGATCATATCGGGTTTTTAAAGCTTTGAATGTCTGTACATATTCAACATCCTCTAATATCTTGCCATAGTTTTCGACAACATGTGAACATAGTGACTTGATGTCTTCCAGTTTGATGAACTCAAATAATTCTAGTATCGCCGAGTCTAATAAGTTATACCTAGAAACAACCATTATAACAAGTTATGAAAACCGTTTATGGAATCTAGATACTATGCTTTGAGACAAAAATGACTATTTTCCTATTTTTTTTTTTACAAATATAATAATAACGAAGAAAAATACACACCTGCCATTATTTCTAAGGAACGCATCTATAACCGGTGCAAAGAGGTTTCCTTTTGTAATGTATCTGTTGTAGTATTCATCCTTGAGTGCAATGATTTTTCTCATGAACCTGAGCGCGCCAAGCACGAGGAACGTGTGTGTTGACCTCATCAGAACCAGTATGCGACGAAGAAGATCCTTTAAATGTACCAAATAAAGTGAATAACCAGGTGACAATGGAAACAAACAGGAGCTTCCATGTTTGAAGAAATCTTAATATAAGAATATTCTAAACATTCATTGCTCAGAAGTTTTTGCACAATTAGTTTAGTAAATAACAATAAGACACGATACGTTTTCACACAACTTCAAAGTTGTGTGAAACACAACACACATTTTTCAGACAACTTCAAAGTTGTGTGAAACACAACACACATTTTTCAGACAACTTCAAAGTTGTGTGAAACACAACACACATTTTTTAGACAACTTCAAAGTTGTGTGAAACACAACACACATTTTTTAGACAACTTCAAAGTTGTGTGAAACACAACACACATTTTTCAGACAACGTCAAAGTTGTGTGAAACATAACACACATTTTTTAGACAACTTCAAAGTTGTGTGAACTCTGCACACCCATATATATATACATAAATATATATCTTTCGGGGACGCCGGTAGGCACCAGGCGGGCGATCAGTCCTCATGTTGGGATTATTTCGCCCAAAACCCATATTAAGCCATTTATCACGATTGTATGCTCTCTGGGGCATAGGGTTTTGGTGTGTTAAGATAACGTCTCAAATTCGTAGACTTGACTCAAATGGTTATTACTTAGACATGAACTACTCCACATTAGGTCATTTTAGTGGTGGTCATTAGTCTAATGCCTCTCAATCTGGATAAGACACATGATCTTCAGTAAGACAATAATAAAGCCGGATTTACATTCGAAATTAGTGGCATGACATTAGTTTCACGACACTAGTTTCATCAACGATTTCACGTGTAAACATCAAGTTTTACAATGCATGCTTTAATTTCATGACACTGAAATCTATACTAATCTATACTTACTAATATAAATATAAAATAATATATAAAGCTGAAGAGTTTGTTTGTTTGTTTGTTTACTTGAACGCGCTAATCTCAGGAACTACTGGTCTGATTTGAAAAATTATTTCAGTGTTAGATAGCCCATTTATTGAGGAAGGCTATAAACTATATATCATCACGCTACGCGGACGAAGTTGCGGGCAGAAGCTAGTATTTCATAAATTAATCTTGTCAGGCATGCCACTAATTTCGTATTGTATATCTGGCTTAAACAAAGTAAAATTGGAAAAGGGTGTAATAATAAATAATAATAAAGAGTAGTTTTTAATAGAATATATGATATTTTTATGAAATAATCACAAAGAAAGGAACCAATAGGTGACCTTGCGCTAAGAAAACCAAGGTAGGTATGAATAAAATGGTTGTTTCGTATAGCAGTTTTATTTGCTGCAACATCCATTGTTCATTCATAGTGAAATGAATTAGTTATAAAACAACAAAGGCTGTATTTTATCCTGTTCACATTGCAATACAAGGGAAACCCCAGACTTCACGTTCCTCGTTACATGGTATTTGATTCTAAAACATTTGATGATTACTTTTGTAAACATTCATTTACAGCACTTAGTATTACTTTGTCTCAAGGAAAAGTTGAAAATGTGTTTATATAGTATAATAATCACAATCATCTGATTCCATCATGCAACAGATTACTGTACTAATAGTAGTAGGTACATAATGTAATCCACGTTGTATGACACAGTTTGTTTACATTAATTTACATAATTTAATGATTAGAGATTGAATGTCAGTGATAGTGAAATGGAAATATAATAATTACCCGCTATTGATATTATCTAAAACACAAATCATATGCTACCATATTGTAACAACTATGCTTAAAACAACAAAACCATAATTTTTTGCTGTGCACTGATCTCGTTTTTTCCATACCATCACGCCTGTATTCCCCGAAGGGTTAGGCAGAGGCGTACTAATGTACACCCACAGTTCGCCGGTATGTACAGGTCCCATGTAATAGGGGGCGAACCTATGGCCATTAACCGGGCACCAATTCCAAACTCCAAAACCCAATAACACTGGTCGACCTGGGAATTAAACCCAAGACCTCTAGCGTAGCAGTCGCACTCAGGACCACTAGGCTAATGAGTTTAATGAGTTCTTTCCAATCAGTTGGAAATGCACTTAATTTTTTTTTTATGGGAAAGGGGGGCAAACCTGCAAACGGATCACCTGATGGTAAGCGATAACCGCCGCCCATGGACACCCGCAACACCAGAGGAGTCGCAAGTGCGCTGCCCGCCTTTAAAAGGGTTTGGACCTCCGGTAACCTCAACTCACTCGGCGAAACACAACGCAAGCGTTGTTTCACGCCGGTTTTCTGTGAGGCCGTGGTATCACTCCGGTCGAGCCGGCCCATTCGTGCAGAAGCATGGCTCTCCCACGTGAAATGTTTTCTCAGCTGATTTATAATATCAAGTTTGTCTTTATTGTTACTGATATTTCTTCATAAATCAGTAAGTTACCCCACCAAAACTACCTTTCGCACCACAAAAATTATCAACATTTATAAGCTGCATCATAGCAGTGGAGGCCCCAAACCCGTAATGGGTATTCCTTGCACAAGCTCCAGGCTCCAGTCTCCGCATCAAATCCTATCAATCCATACCATACCATAACAATATTTGTATTGTACAGTTGTACTGCTATATTGTAGCAACTAGTATTTCTTGTGTATTTATTTATAGATAAATTGGCAACGTACAAAATGCCTAGAAGCAATAAATTAATGGTTAATGACCGTTTTATTACAATAAACTGCTTCTGAGGGCTACTAGGCGCAAGTTTGTCTGTTGAGTGTGAGTCTTGGTTTCGATCGAGCAGTGTTATAGGATTCTGCCATTAGGATACCCTCAATAGCAGCCATAATGGCATAAGGTTCACCCACTATTATGAAGAAGTAGTAAACTCTCAACAATTAAGTATGCTGGTTATGATTGTGTTAGTTTTGTTTCAATGTATTTTGTGTTACATTAATAGTAAGTGTCAGAAATAATTGCTTACCTTATTCAATATGCATGTCTTTATGTGGTATGTGTGATGCTCAACGCAGAAGGCAAGTAGTTCTAGGACTAGTCCCAGTAGCTGCACTGTGTGATAGTCCTCTTTGAGTGGTTTCTCTCCCGTTGTGTTCTCTAAAAGTGGAGCTGTAAATATAATTTACTTTAGTGTTAAGACTTAGGTAACTTAATTGTTTTTTTATTGAAAGCCTACAAGTTTATGGACAATAATCAAACATAAGTAATCTGGTTGAAAAAGGTATGCAGAGGCTTGGTTAATACCTAACTATTAATCAAGCCTCTGCATACTCAAATAAAATCAGTCCATTTTTAGGTCCATTTTTAGACAGACGGACAGACGGAAGCCTATTACTAAGACTTCCGTCTGTCCGTCTGTCTGTCACCAGGCTGTATCTGCAGACAGTTGAAATTTTCACAAATTATGTTGCCACTATAACAACAAATACTAAAAACAAAATAAATAAATATTTAAGGGGGCTCTCATACAACAAACGCGATTTATGGTACGGAACCCTTCGTGCGCGAGTCCGACTCGCACTTGGCCGGTTTTTTTTACTACAAGCTTTGTTTGACAATTCATAAAGATGAAGCAAATCTGAGTGTGTCATCATATTTTATATACACTTTTGGTTAGAAATTATAAAGCTTCACTTCCCCACCATGTTCAGAAAAAGTTTCAATAAATGTAACCAAAGTAGATGAATGCAATCAAGCAACTTTTGCTTCAGCTGATAGACAAGAGTATTGAGTTCTAGTAACAAGAATTAATAAATTGCACAACCTGTTCTCATTGACATGTTTATAAAATTAGAATTAAAATGTAGAGTATATTTTTATGCTTAACTAGCTTCTGCCCGCGGCTTCGCCCCCGTGGAATTCGGTCTGTCATCACATCCCACGGGAACGGAATAAAAAGTATCCTATGTCCGTTTCCTGGTTCTAAGCTACCTCTCCACCAATTTTCAGCCAAATCGGTTCAGCCGTTCTTGAGTTATAAATGAAGTAACTAACACGACTTTCTTTTATATATATAGATTACAATTAGAATTGGTAATATCAGAGACCCAGTTATTACAAATTTGTTGAAATAAACTGTGCTTGGGTGTATCCACATTGTATCCCTAGTATCTACATTGTCCACTATTCTAGGAAGCTGTATCAACTTTTAGGCAGTTTACAGTGTGAGTCACACAAATAGTACTTACCTATTAGTGTTTGTATACTGTGTTTGTAGAAGAAATTTAAGAAATCCGCCTTTTCACTTTTGTTGACTGAGGCAAGCATGCTCTCAGGGTCCAGGAGTATACGGAGGACACCCATGAGCTGCACTGCACCTCCCAGTTCTGGGTCTCTATCCCGGAGCATCTGCTCTATAACTATATTCAGTAGCATTTGCTCCTGCAAATAAACAAACAATTTATAACAACAGATCTATGTCAGAATTATTCAAATTCAAATTCTGTGACGTTTTACACAGCACCATCTAGTCCCAAACTAAGCAGAGCTTGTACTATGGGTACTAGACAATGGATATAATACTTATATACTTTTTTTGTAAATACATACTTATAATACATAAGAAACACCCAGACGAACACAAACACTTTATTCATCACATAAATATTTGTGTACTGTGGGAATCGAACCCACAACCTCATGGTCAGCAGTCGGTACAGTTCGGTACTCGAACCACTAAACCACAGAGACTGTCTTCGAGAATGAGAAAGAAACTAAGAATGATCAAACATACCTCCTCAGTATTGTTAGCCTGCTGTAGTGTGTGGTCCCGCACTACAGAAGGAGAGAACTCTACAATGTAAGTTAAAATATCTATAGATGCAGTCTTAGTCTTCTGATCATCTATACTTAGAGTGATTTCTAATGCTGGCAGGATCCCTAGAGATACTAAAGTTTTATAAAAAGCATCCTTGTCTTGAGGTTGCAAGTTTTGTGAAAAATTACAAAATTCCTTCAAAAACAGGACTAAGTCCCGTCTTTTTGGGTTAGGTGTCTTATCATCCATAAGAAGTTTAAACAAATCTGTCAAAAATTTCTCATCTTCCTCTATAAGTTTCACTATTTCTACTTTGTTGAAAAATATAAAACTGGACAATGTGCTTAGCAAATTGTCCTCAAAAACTGTAGGAGTAGGTAAAACAATATCCTGGATGTACTGTACTCTGTATGTTTGGTGTATTTTAGCTAACAAATCTTTGTTCTTTATAGGAATGGCTTCACGAAACTTTGCTAGCTCCCTCAGATATTCTCTATGTTTCTTAGGCTGTGGCAAACTTGGGTCATACTCTAGGCAGCCCACAACATCAAATATAGTGTCATCAGCAAACATTGTGTCAAACAGTGTGTTTTTGTTGAGAAGAAATATACTTTTGAATATCTCATAAAGATGATGCAATCCTTCAATATTTTCAATGTCTTCACACATGTGGAATAGGTTGAGTAGTTTCTTTATGTAATGTTGAGTCTCTAAGGCTGCAGCTAGCTTGTCTTTACGGGCTGGTGACACCAGACAGCTGTTCACAAGTTCACTGATATCTTCAAGACGGCCCATTTCACAAGCAGGCAGCTCCACAGGCTGCACACTGTCTGACATCTCATCAAATCTCTCATCCTCAGATTCTTCAACTATATCTTGGGTTATTTCAACTGATGGATCTTTTCCTTGTACCTATAAGTAAATAATCATGTTACACATCGAAACTAACATTATAAATGCACCTGCTGTCTGCCTATCTGTTTGTTTGTTACACATAAACAGCTGAGCAGATTTTGATGTAATTCATCAAGCATATTGATCACATCCTGAGGAAGGAGAGCGGCTACTATCCCAAAAAATCTTTTAGGTTGGGAGTAAACCAAAGGACTACATTACCAAATCATAACATAATAAAATTGCCATCTATTCTAGTACTTTCACATCCTTCCATATAAACAAAATATAAGGATTACTTGTGTAGTATTCACCTAAATGAAATCAAACACATAACCCTCCTCCTTCGGCAGTCGGGTAATGAAAATAGCCATTTATCAGAGGTAATGCACAGTTTCTATAAGATGTACATATCAATATATCAGATAAATACTCCAACAATCTTTCCAATGCTTTGCAGTGTCAACTAGTTTTGTATGTAAAAGTAGAAATTGCCTATTAGATTTTTTGATTATGAAAGTTATTGCAGCTATGGATAATATCTAGCAAAAAGAAACAACAAAACAGTGTGCACTTACCTGACAAATCTTTTCCCATATTTCATCGCAGCCAGCTTTTTCTTGAAAACTTAATGCTAAATCAAAGTTGTCACCTTCCGACCATACTATCAACGTGTCCTGTTGTTTCTGGTATGCTGTGTCGGGTTGTATCTTACTCTCTAGCAGAAGGGAACCGTCGGACTCTGCACGAACCAGTAATGAGGTGCCTTTCAGCCTCTCCACGTAACATGACGACACATGTCCTGTTCCTCTGTCATCCCACTGTCGGTCTGCGTTCAGAGCGTAAAGCTTTACTCTTCGTCTCGTGTCTGTCATGATAGTCAGCGCTCTAAACACTATGTACTCAAGTAATGAATCAATTATTATGGCGCTAATCTAATGCACCTCAACACTAAATTACTTAACTCCCATTTGTATAAAAACATGTGCACTTCTGTAACAAAAATAACACATTTCGTAAAGAAATCAGTAGGTACGTAATTTTCGCGAATGTAATTACCGTAATTACATTCCATTTTGTTCTTCAATTTATTCGAAACACACCTAATTACGACAGGACTAAACACTAACTTTGTTATCATAAACTGATTCGTTACATACTGCCGGCATCCACATAAAAACGCATTTTATAATTTTGTAAAACAATGGAATAATCATGGAAATATCGGAAATCACAAACAAAACAATACAAAATTGTAAGCTTTCTCTTACACTGTAAAAACACAAGCTAACAATCAATTAATAATAAAACTGTTCTTTAGATGTTGAAAACTCTTTAACAATAAAATATTTACCGGAATTATCATTATAGAATCGTCAATTTGACGTACCTTCAAAATAGTACAACATCAAATATCGCCATATTGGATTCACAACAACGCTTCAAAAACGGGGTTCTCAAATCGAAACACAAAAGGCGCGATATTCAAATTGCACCCTAATTATCTTACATATTACGCTCGGTAAATTTAAATTAAAGCTGGGTAACTTGTTGAAAAAGCTGCTTTTATTATTTTACAAGTATTTACCTTTAAATAATTCCATTTTAAATAATAATTGAGGAGAAAATAAAAATAACTAAACCAATAGTTTTGTATGATTAACTTTTTTAATACTACAATACCTTTTGTATCCAAGACAATAAATTGAACAGCCAAGAATGATTTTGAGGGCTTGCAACTTTGAATAAAAGATTTTAATAAAAAACATTGCTAGTTGATAATCGATGATCAAAACTTATAGATAGATAGTCAAAGTCAAAACTACAAAATAATTATGTAATGTATTTTGTAGTCACAAGTTTATTGTCATTTATTTTTGCTTATGTAATTAGTTTATTTTAATGAGTCAGACTTTTTTTTACCGTTGAACTTGGCGGCAAACACTTAACTTAGTTCCTGTTATGAAATAACAATCACCTTTATAATAGAATTTGGCTTTATTCTGCTAAAAATTTTACATAAGTATGACAAATGTCGATATGTGACAACATGACAAAATATAACAAAGATTTGCCGTTTTCTTCGTAAAACGGCCAGCTAGAATTCACCACATTCTCCCCCGCTCTAGTGAGACAAATCGTAATCTTCTAAATGAGCAGGTAGCCTTCGAGTCCGGCTGCTCTGTCGCGTAGGCTCCACGGCGGCGGGTGTGGAATCGCTAGGTTCATTATCTTCTCCAGAACCTGCACTTTCATAGATTTCTTCAAGCTCAGGCTCAGATTCGTCATCCCTCCCTATTGGGGCTAAGTGTCGGTTCGATACCGTGGTCTCTCGGCCATCGCTTAATCTGACGAATGAGTAATCAGGGTTAGACTCTATCAGCTCTGCTTCTTCCACCATAGGACAGTACTTGTTACTTCGGTTATGTTTCTTCAACAGAATAGGTCCCGGAGATAGGAGCCAGGTAGGTACAGAGTGGCCATTGTTAGATTTCCGGTTATGCATAAACATCCTCTCATGAGGCGTTTGGTTTGTCGAAGTACATAGCAATGATCTTATGGAGTGTAGAGCCTGGTTGAGAATTTTTTCCCAATCCTTTATGTCTAATCCATGAGATTTGAGAGCTAACTGAACAGTTTTCCAAATAGTTCCATTTGCACGCTCTATTTGGCCATTTCCCTGTGGGTTATATGGCGTAGTTCGACTTGTGGCTATGCCTCTGCTATGCAAGTATGTTTTAACTTCTTGTGACATAAAAGCTGAGCCACGATCAGAATGAATATACGCCGGCATCCCGAAAGTACAGAAAAGTGTGGATAAATTGTTATGAAATAACAATCACCTTTATAATAGAATTTGGCTTTATTCTGCTAAAAATTTTACATAAGTATGACAAATGTCGATATGTGACAACATGACAAAATATAACAAAGATTTGCCGTTTTCTTCGTAAAACGGCCAGCTAGAATTCACCACAGTTCCATATTCAAAAAAGTATCTGTATGGCTATCTGATAAATACAAAACTATTTTTTAGGGATTACAAATAGTGGGATTGGTCAAATTTTTAGGATGCAATAACTCATGTTATTTATAAAATAATCAGTTTGGCGTAGTGTCTACTAAGCGATCAGCTTAGATTCTAAGCTACATCTCGAGGATTTGATCCCGGCGAAAACATAGGAATGAGAAGCCAACAGTCACCATTTTTAATTTATTTTATTACTAGCTTCTGCCCGCGACTTCGTCCGCGTGGAATAGTTACTTGGCCTTAGCGTTACACAAAAATAATCCTTTTAGCATGATTCAGTAATCACGCGCGATGGCTTATTAGCGTATTTCATGTATAACTTTGGTGTTTCTATACCGATTTCTATGATTATTTTTTTTAGTAAATAGGTACTAATGTTAACTTTTTTTAATTAGGGATGAGTGAGAGTGTTCTAAATTTAAGAGTAGACAAATATAATCAGAAAGCTCCGAACTGCTAAGCTATCGGGAGTTACACGTGTTATTGTGAGTCAACTATAAAAGATAGACATATATGCTGTCGTGGGATATTTTTTATATAATTTTAAGGTGAACATTTCCGTTATACATGATTTCTATGTAGCTTTAACCATTAAGGCTGCACACGCGACGGAAGATTAATAAATGGAGTAACTTCTCCCGTTTTCCCAACATTTCCCTTCACTGCTCTGCTCGTATTGATCGTAGCGTGATGAAAAGTATACTATAACCTGCCCAGAAGTATGAAGAATAATTGTACCAAGTTTCGTTAAAATCAGTCGAGTAGTTATTTTTTCTATAACGAACATACAGACAGACAGACAAAAATTTTACTGATTCCATTTTTGGCATCAGTAGGTATCGATCACTAATCACCCCCTGATAGTTATTTTGAAAATATATTTCATGTACAGAATTGACCTCTCTACAGATTTATTATAAGTTATGAAGATATAGAAGAAGATAGATAGAAGATAATATTATAATTTCTTATCTTGCCATTTACCTAAACGTGAAGTTTGGTGGTAATGTATTATTACGTATATATTTCAGAAGCAGATTTTTTCTTTGAAATCCCCATAATGTTCATATTACAACTGGCGACAACAACCAACAACCAATTTGCGGTCAAGTGCGGTCTCTACGGAACTTATATTATGCGATTTATAGATTTAGTCTTTTAGAAAATATCGAACACAGAAGCTCGCCTCTAGTTACAATTATTTTATCTGTGGCCTTTTGGCTGCCATTTGCTGTGTTCTGTCAGTCATTCTTGATGTTATTGAATAAAGATTTGAGTTTTATTTTATTTAAACCCACGAACTATTAATTAGCAAATAAAAAGGTAACAGTAGTGAATGGTTTTGTGTTTATTTAGTTCATTTTAATTTCAAGAAAAAGATGAGCCAGGAATTTAACAAGTTCTCGTGTAAGTTTTGTTTTTTTATCTTCGATAAAACAATATTTATTACTATTTATTTTTTTATGAGAAAATATAAAATATGTCCACATAATTACAAAGGCATGCAGTAAATATTGGAAATGAGAATAATTACGAAAAATTGGTTAATTACTTGCTTGACAGATGTCATTTTGATGTCAATTCAAAGAAACTACAATAATAATAAAGATAGTATTTATTTGTGTTTTTGATATGAATAACATTCAATAAACTGCGTATGTGGCTCCATACATACCTGATATTTATGCTTTTCTTTTGCAGTATGAAGCAAAGGGACCAAACTTACTTTTGCACATTTCACAGCAATAAAATTGTTATAATCATTAAGTTGTAAAATGAACCCAGTATGTCTTATTTGAGTGCATCGGAAAATGTGGGGTAAGTTTTTAACCTTGTTGTTTATCTATGCATTCTAATTGTTGCAGTTATGTGGCTCAAAAGATGTGTGTTTCTGTGCTCCGGACAGAGTATGTTAGGAACCCCTTCTAATTTGAGTGTAAATGGTTAAAAGTAAATGGATTTGTTACATCTGGGGTGCAAAAAATAATGTGTTATAATGTGCAATAACACATTTATGGTTAAAAATGTTAAGTAATATCTAGTACTTTTGTTGTTTTTACCCATTTGCATAAAATTATATTCATTTTATGACAGTGTAGAGCAGTGGTTTTTAACCAGTAGCCTGCAGACAACTGGTGATCCCTAAGAGTAAAAGTATTATTTTCATGACAATAGTACTTCACTTGACAATATGTACATTTTGAAGAAAAAAAAACCCACTCAGCATCTTGCAGAGTCAAACATCCTGAACATGGATATTCACAACCACAAAATACTTGTAACACTTAGACAAACAACAACCATCCACTATATAATAAGATATAAGTCTTAGCCTATTATTATAGCCCTTAGTCTTAGATTAATGCCCCATGTAATAGACATTGTGTCTATTGTATGGGCATTGACAGGCTAAGACTCAAAACCTCATCTTGGTCTCATTGGCTAGGGCATTATTACATTCTGTTGTTTTCATACTTTCAGCTTCAGTGGTATTCCACAAAATATATCAGAGGCAAGCTGTGCCACACAGTATAAAATGGCAGTCGAGGGTGTGTCGTCAGGGAGCTGTGGTGAAGTGAACATGTTTCTTCAAGACAATTCAGGAGATGAGCAGGCATACATTCATCTCAATGACAATTTCTACTCCAAATTTAAAATTGATCCTAACGAATTATACACCTTTCATGACTCTGACATAATTGCTGGAGAAATAACTGTTAGTCACACAGAAGATAATTTTATATTTTCTGACAATGTTGATATTAAAGGTAAGCTGCTGGCAGAGAGTCCAAATAAAGAGCTTGATCTCATTGGCGCATTCACAAATGGCGATATTAAGGAGGAAATCAAGAAGGAAGTGGTATCTAATGGACACTATTCACCAGTGGCAAAGCCAATTGCAACCTTTAAAGACAATAAGACTTCTAATACCAAAGCTTCGAAAGTTAAAAGTCAGACTCAGGTGAAGGAACCTGCACGATCAGAAACATTTGTTGAAGCTCGAAGACTAAGTGTTCATAGCCCTAAGGCGCAAAGCACTAGCACTGCCTCCTCTGTGTGTACGAATAACAGTATTAATAGTGTTACTACAAATAATGCAAAGTCTGCATCAAAGCAATCAGGGATAGAAACATTTTTAGATGTGTTCAAGAGGGAGCAGGGTTTGGTTGAAAATGCTTCTGCACTTATCAAAACTGAACCTGCGGCAGCGCCACTAAGTAAAGTTCCAGTGTCCCCTCCGAAAAAAGCTGGTAAGTAACGTAGAGGTAATTCAAATACAGTAAAATATAATGTAAATAAAATTAACGCTAAACGACGCTCATGTTTGAAAAATTTATGAGTGTGGATGAAGCTAAAACGGTATGTCAGAATCATAGCAAGTGGAAGTCTGTGGTCTCTGACTACGCCTACGGGAAAGAGGCGTGACTTTATGTACATATGTACATACATGTAAATTATAATGTTAAAAAAATACTGTATATTGCAAAAAATAGTAAAGAACCATGAAAATATAATATGATTTTTCAACTACAGAAAATCAAAGCTTGCTGCTCCCTACAGATGTTCCTCACACCTAAGTAATATGCTACCTGACTGATTACTAGAGCCCTCAACAAAAATTAAACAAATAAAAAAATAAAAAAGTTATAAGCCTAGAACATACTACAGAGAATAGGCATGATGACGGTTAGCAAGAATTACTAAAATAATATGTTCATATACTGAAATATAATTGATATGTTTAGAAAAAAATATTTATTTTTATTTATATGGCGGGATTATTAATTAATTTGATAAAATAAAACTACAAAATACACAAGTCCGCCATGTTCAGTTGAACACCAATCAGATTCAATTACGTCACATCTATGTTGAACTGTCACTGTCACGTACATTTCGTACGAATTTCGACGATCTCCGCGCTTAAAATTGTTTATACATTTCCTAATTGTATATTAGGTACTTAGTTTTTTGTTCTACAATTTGTTTAAGAACTTATTAAGTAATGGAACAAGGGTTTACCAAGGCAAACGGCTCTAATTTGCCCAGAGTTGATTTGTTAATGCTGGGGCAGTTCCTGGCATCAAATCAAACAAAGACTTCTGTTCAGCAGAATTTAGAAATGTTAAAACTACAATGTAAGTATTATTTATTATTATTTAAAAACTATATTAGAATTACTATAACTATACGTTACTACCTATAGTAAAAAAAAATCACTTTTAAAAAGCACAGCTTCGTATGTTTAGTTTTAATTAATAATTTTATAAAATATGCTTACCTATTGATTTTTTTGTTTTAGATCCTCCAGGTCATGTTAAGGGGATGACGCGATTAGCTACGTTCAGTTAAAACGCGAAGGAAATCTGTGTATAGTTAAATCAAAAATCTGCCCAGAACACAAGGTCCACGCGAAGTTATAATATGCAGTGACATTAATAGTTGACGAAGTAAAGGAAGAAGTTATATCGGTAGAATGCCATGACTGTGTTGCCTCACAAGGGGGCTGCAAAGCAAACATGCATTTCTCATATGGGTCCATCGTAGGAGTAAAGAACCGTCCGTTACATCCATTGAATGCTACTGGATGAAATTCTTCCAGGCAACCAAAGTGATTTGAGCACTGGACAAGATTAGATTTATCTATATAAATAAAAAATATAAAGGTTTTTTTGACGTATTATCACACTGGGGAACAGCACACCACTTATACACTTGCGAAGTCATGTCTAAATAAAATATAACAAAAATATTATCTGATAAGTTGTTTAATCTCCTATTGTATACGATACCAAAACATAGAAGTGACATCATACGCAGACGCCATGACACCAGCGTCCGTTTTCGCGCTTATTTAAAAAAAAAGAATTAAAATCGCATTTTTGTATCAAAGACCTTTTTTTATTGCAGAAATAATTTATTTTTCGGAAATAGTATATACATAAGAATATTTTAGAACAGTTTTTGAAAATCAGTCATCATGCCTATTGTGACGCCACAACTGCTATACTGACAACAGAAGTCCACTGTCGATCAAAGGCCTTTGGGGGAGGCCTTTGTTTGGTAGTGGACTTCTGTTTGTTGTTGTCTGTCCGTGTCTTCCATAAGGACTGGTTAAATGCTGCCTGTATCTAACAACTCCCAGTGAATGAGTATCCGCTTTACATTAAAACATTTTGACTATGATTTTAACAGGCAAGGCACCGTCTCAAGCAAAGGCGCGTCGCGGGCGTGGGCCTGCGGTCCACGAGGCTTTACAACGGATACCGGCGGCGCGGCGCGCTATACCGTTGCCTAATGATTCATGGCACGCGCCCGGAGAGAATCTTTTCCAATGCGGACCACTCGGTGAGAGGCCACTGGCCTTCCGGCAGATTGAGAGCAGCAGCAGCGATGATGATAATATGCCAGACTTTGGTAAGATATCATTAAGTTTTTGTAATAATCAGTCTTCGAGTTGGCAGTGTTCATTTTTTATATAACACTCCATGGCGCAGTTGATATCACACATAGCTATTGTTATTTACCCGTATTTTTTGCCGACTTCATTACCTATATATTACTTTTAAAAGTGTGCAAAGGAATGTTGTAATTATCTCCAAAACGGTTTTTGCGATTGAGATAAGGGTTTATGTATAGGGTTTGTGATTCATCAGCAATGATTCTTAGTAGGACACCAGAGGGCGCTGCAATAAACAAGTGAGCAGATTTTTTCAGTGCGAACCTTAAGCACTCTGTCAACTACAATGAGGGAGCATCCAGCAGCAGCAGTTTGGGTGTTGTTTGAGTGTTGCCAACCTAACCTTCTGCCATTCGATTTTTATGAGACACATGTATTTTTTTTAGTTAACATTCCCTAAAATGACTTGGTAATTATTATTAATTATCAGCCTTAAAATTGATTAACTTTATTAGTTTCTGACTATGGCTAAATGTACTAAACCATCTTTATTGTGGTTACAAGACATGCACAGTTGAAAAGTAAAGTAGAAAAACAAGTTCAAATGTGAAATTAGTTATTGTAATCATTATTTGAAATCAATATAAGTTTGCTTAGGTACCACATTATTGTATTATGTAGATCTACTGATCTACATTAGAATAATATCAGTATTATGTAGCGTGCTGAATTTACTAACTGTTATGGGTGACTCAAGTTCCCTGTGTTTTGTGACTAATACTAACAATAGATTAAAGTACCAATATGATTCACTCTGTTATTCTTGAAAAACTGGTCCTAATGGATGTTGTCGTAGAGATAAAATCCCACTTTTTACTGGGAAATTTTGCCAATTTTTCTTTCCCTTTCAAGCTATTGTGTATATTTAAAAAAATGTAAAGTCACCCCAAATCAGTTCAGCTGTTCTCAAGTGATGCGCTTACACCCGAACAGCCATTAATTTATATTTATATAGAAACTGAGATCAACGAAACTGAGATGGTCAACCTTTATTTTTGTTGCTTCCCTACTAAATTACTGAACCAATTGCCATGAAACTTGCCACCGAAATAACGTGACAAATAATCAACCCTTATTTATATTGATATTATATAAAGATTGGCGATAATTATCGATCGAGCCGTGATAGCCTAACGATATGACCATTGGACTGCCAAGTCAAAGGTCTCGAGTTCAAATCCAAGGCACGCACCTCTGACTTTTCGAAGTTATGTGCGTATTAATAGTTAATTATCACGCGCTTAAACGGTGAAGGAAAACATCGTGAGGAAACCTGCTCGTCTGAGAGATTTTCTCGACGGCGTGTGAAGTCTGCCTACCCGCATTAGGCTAGCGTGGTGGACCATTGCCTAATCCCTCTCATTGTGAGAGGAGACCCTTGCCCAGCAGTGGGACATATAATGGGTTGATTATGATAATTATCTATTTGAAGCCTGCATAAAATATTACAAATTTAGCAGAGGCAGGTTGCGGATCGGCGTGCGTTGAGGAGAGTGCAGCAGAGTCCCGCGGAGCTCGGCTTGCGTTGCGTCGGGCAGCGCTGCGGCGACATGTGGTGCGAGCGCACGACGCACTTGCACTCAGCGCGCATCACCACAACCATCGCGCACTCGCCTCGCTACTCAAGGTAGCGTCTCCTTAATGCTACGCAATGGATTAGATCCCTACTTTGAAATCCACTGGTACGTGTAGTCACATCACTGCTGCCTGGATATGAGCGTGAGTAACTGAGAGAGGAACAATCGTTCGAACTTTTTCATTTTCATTAAATAAACGTTTTAACTTAATTTATATTTTCTTTTTGTAATCCATCCATTTCATGGGGTCCATCTCGCTCAATTGCATCAATGTTTCAGTTATCATAGAAAAAAGGAATCATCAAGGTTTTTTTTTTTATTTAGTATTTATCCGGACTTTTACAATTACATTATAATTATATAATGACTACATCATAATTATTACACACTGCCTCATTAGGCTAGTGTTCCTGAGCGTGACTGCTACGCTTGAGGTCCTGGGTTCGATTCCCAGGTCGAGCAAAGTGTTATTGGGTTTTTCTATGAAATTCCCAGTAACAGCTCGGAGTTTGGAATTTGAGCCCGGCTAATGGCAATAGGCTCGCCCCCTATTACATGGGACCTAAACATACCGGCGAACTGTGGGTTACGTTAGTACACCTCTGCCTAACCCTTCGATGGTATGTTTACAATTACCTAAGATTTTGGCGATTGTGCGTTTTTTTCTTATTATAAATTACACCAAAAAAGCCAATACGGACCTTAAACTTTTCAGAAACAACTGAAGAGATCGGGGTCATCATGTCGTCTTCCAACGCAAACAGTTAATCATTTACTTGCATTGCGGGGAATGCCTTCAGTGTTAACGTCGCAGGAACGAAGGAGACTAAGGTTTGCGTTTATGCAATACTTATTTTAGGGATATGCAAGGGATATGCGGTATGATTAGTTAAGTGTGTTTGAGTCAGTGTAGCAAAATACTAGTCCAAATTCTAAAAGTGAGTTCACTTTAGAGTTCTTGTATGTAATAGATAAAAACGAGATAAACATGTAGACAAAAATATGGAATGGGCGGGGATGTTAGCAGCGAGGCTGCTAACATCCCCGCCCAATCCATATTTTTTTATAAAATGATTCCACTCGGTAAACTAGATCTTATTCTTTTATAATACCATATTCATAATTATACAACTTTCGGAAAGTTGTTTGGGTTTGCCATGATTGGGTTTGAAATAATTCCTCTTTTTACTTTTGAATAATATCTAAGCTAGAATTGACCAGTATCGTGGGTGTACGAACTCAGTTATATAAATATCAAACTAATAAATAATAATAATAAATATTCTGGGACATTTTTACACAGCACCATCTAGTCCCAAACTAAGCAGAGCTTGTACTATGGGTACTAGACAATGGATATAATACTTATATACTTTTTTTTTGTAAATACATACTTATAATACATAAGAAACACCCAGACGAACACAAACACATATTCATCACATAATTTTTTGTGTCCTGTGGGAATCGAACCCACGACCTCATGGTCAGCAGTCCGGTACTCGAACCACTAAACCACAGAGGTCGTCAAATTAACTAATTGTGGGTAATATAAATAGTTATGAGGAGTTTCGTTCACAAAATCACAACCCGTGTCGCATAGGTATCGGAATAGGTAGAGAATATTAATTTTTTAAATTCCCGGGATTTAATCATTGTGTTTATGATTTCGGGATTTTGGAGGTGTTATCAACTCTATGTTACTTACCTCCTCGAACTTTAGGTAAATATACTCTACCTATTCTGATCATAAAAGAGAGAGCGGATGGTCGGGCGGCGAGAGCGGCTCGACGGAGGTGAGCGGGGCGGGCGGGGCGAGCGGGGCGGGCGGGGCGTGCGTGTGGGAGCGGTGCGGGCGCGGCGCGCTGCCGTGCGCGCGCTACTGCGGGGCGCACGTGGCGCGCGCGCCCGACCAGCGCCTGTACGCGGCCTGCGCCGCTGTGTTCGCGGGCGGGGCGCGCTGCAACCACCCGCTGCTGCCGCTCAGCGACCACACGCCGCTCTGCGCTGAACACGCATGGAAACGGGTTAGTATAAGCCGCGGTTCGAAACAATACCATTTTTATAATAAACTGACTGACCCGGCGAACTTCGTACCGCCTAACGGTCCATTCTGACACTAGCTTCACTCAATTGTTTTGCCTTCCCGGAATCCCTCCACTAACACTTATACTTTATGCTATGGTATTAAAGTTCAAATTGACTTTTAAATATTATTGCGAATCTTTTGTATAGGAATATAGAAAAGTGTTGTTTTTAGACGTCTTCACGCAATTTTTCTCTCCGTAAGAACCACCCTCGTAATTCAAGGAAATTTATAAAAATTTTGCGAAATCGGTTCAGCTGCTCTCGAGATTTGCGCTTGGCAACACATTTGGCGATTCATTTTTATATTATAGATATCAACATAAAAAAAACATACTATCACGCCTGTATTCCCCGAAGGGTTAGACAAATTCGTACTAATGTACACCCACAGTTCACCGGTATGTTTAGGTCCCTTCTAATAGGGGGCGACCCTATTGCCATTAACCGGGCACAAATTCCGAGCTATATATATATAACTAGCTTCTGCCCGCGATGTCGTCCGCGTAGCGTGATGATATATAGCCTATAGCCTTCCTCAGTAAATGGGCTATCTAACACTGAAAGAATTTTTCAAATCGGACCAGTAGTTCCTGAGATTAGCGCGTTCAAGCAAACAAACAAACTCTTCAGCTTTATATATTAGTAAGTATAGATAACACTGCTTGACCTGGGAATCGAACCCAGGACCTAGCGTAGCAGTGACGCTCAGGACCACTAGGCTAATGGGGCAGTTACTTTTTAAATAGTGCATATTTATAACAGGACAACTACGACAAGCTGGCTCGTGACTGTCGGCCTAAGAAGGTGGTGCGCAAACGGCCAGGGCCGGCCGCGCCGCGGGGGCCCCGGCGGGCCAAGCGCCGGCGCCGCCCGCCCGCGCGCCTGCGACCCCCCACCGCTGAACCAACACTTGGCGCCGACCAATCACTCTCCGGTATGTATTCTGCGCCGGAGAATTTTTCTCGACGGCGTGGGAAGTCTGCCAACCCGCACTAGACTGCAATGGTGGTAAAGTTCACCATGGCAGTCTAGTGCGGATTTTATTATTAACTACTAGCTTCCGCCCGCGAGTTCGTCCGCGTGGAATAGTTACTTACTCTTAGCGTGATGATGTATAGCCTATAGCCTTCTTCAATAAATAGGCTATCGAACACTGAAAGAATTTTAAAAATCGGACCAGTAGTTCCTGACATTAGCGCGTTCAAGCAAGCAAACAAACAAACTCTTCAGCTTTATATATTAGTATAGATATAGATGTGGAGGAGCGAAGCGTGTTGCCCCCTCCAACCAAAGAGAGGATCCTCCGACCAGGCCGATGTTTTGCCTGGCGGGCCGCGGCCCAACGGTTGATGTCGGGCAGTTGTATCCAACTTGCGTTGTAAACTTCACTTGCGCGATTCAGGATTTGTCCGTCGTTGTTTTGTATGTATCGCGTTAGATGTCGCTACACTTACTTAGCCCCTCAATCTGAGAGTAGAGAGCCATGCCCAGCTTTGGGACAGTAAATTGGTCGACGATGATGTGCTATGTGACTAATAAAGGTGTTTAGCTAGGAAAGCTAATTAAGGTATAAAATGTAGCTGTACAAACATTCTATGACAGTTGATTTTATTTTTAGGAAAATAATATAATAGTGTTGCTGTCAAAACTATGTTTTATTTTTAACCCCCGACGCAAAAACGACGGGGTGTTATAAGTTTGACGTGTCTGTGTGTGTGTGTGTGTCTGTGTGTCTGTCTGTGGCATCGTAGCTCCCGAATGGATGAACCGATTTTTGATTTTGTTTTTTTTTGTTTGAAAGGTGAATAAGTGGGGAGTGTTCTTAGCTATGTTTAATGAAAATCGGCCCAAGATGGCCGCCGCCACAAGATGGCGGTTTACATATTTTTTCACAACTCCCACAATATTGGTATCAAATGAAAGGGCCTGACTAGTAGAATACTATACACTATGAAAAATTTCAAATCCAACATGGCGGCCTCCACGAAATGGTGAATTTATTAAATTTTTTCACTACTCCCTCAATAAAGGTATCAAATGAAAGGGCTTGACTAGTAGAATACTATACACTATGATATAAGATATCTAATAGCTATGAAATAATTGTACAAAAGTTGAATAACTAAACGAAGAAAATACCTAATTAAAACGCAAGAAAATAAAAGAAATTAAACAAAATAACTAAGGAGTCCCTACAAAAAGTGTGAAATAACAAATTAAATTAAAAATTAAAAAAAACCCCCGACACAAAAATAAACCTGAATCCCTATAAAAAGAAAAAAATAATCTTGAAATTATAACCCTTCGTAAGTACGTATGAAGTTTTTTGATTAAATTTTGTCGCGTCGGGGGACCGCTCTCTAGCTCTCGCGTGTCTGCCCGCTCGGGTCGCCAAACTTGAATATGTTACGCTCCGCCCACTTTACGCCCACCCGCGCGTCGCGGCGATGTACGCGCCATCCACATCAATTCTGAATTCGCGCGATTCACGTTCGGGAAGCAAAAGGAAAGGAAAGGATTCACATAATTAGAGAGCGGTCCCCCGACGCGACAAAATTTAATCAAAAAACTTCATACGTACTTACGAAGGGTTATAATTTCAAGATTATTTTTTTCTTTTTATAGGGATTCAGATTTATTTTTGTGTCGGGGGTTTTTTAAAATTTTTAATTTAATTTGTTATAAAAAATAAGAACCTATTTTGTTAGTTATCTACATAAATTTGAATTAATCAATTTCATCATTTGTTTAACAGAACTAAATGTATGTTCGAACTCGTCGACGTACGACAGTTCGGAGGACACGGCGATGGGCGCACTCAGCGAGACCGAGTATACTACGGTAGCAAGCGATTCACACGAGCTTGGTAAGATGCTATAATGATACATATATTTTATGTTATTATCAGTGATCGGAACAAGGTGAGCTTATTTACCAAATCTTTAAAGAACACAGATAAACAGTGGAGAGTCCTATCTTTATTAATTCTGGTTTTGAAGTTCCTACTCTTTCTTACACCTGAAAATAATGAAAAAGAACAGAATTCTTTCCAAGAGGAGATTCTCTTTTAGTTTTAGAAGATAAAAATTCGTGTCTACTGGTATTGTGTTAATTTTGGGAAGCAAGAAATGTCTAATTAAAAAAAATCTATATTAATTACATTTACATCACAGCTACTTTATTAATATCCCAAACATCTGATCCCAACATTTTCCTGAAAAAAAATTCGTAATGAAATCTTCTGCAAAATCAAAAAAAAATGTGTTTTTAGAAGTTTAGATAAATTAGCTCACATTTTTACCGGAAAAAGTATTCAAAATTTGTCTTATTCATTTACAGAAGTAGAGGTTGGACATGTACCACCAGATGACATTTTGGATCCTGCAGTTCTCAGTCAAATACCTGATGAAGCTTTCACGGAGTTTTTCAATCAAGGTATGGCAATATCAATATCTTGTAGATAGGATTGCCTTTTAGTAAATCTGTGCGCGATGCCTGCACTATAACTTATTATAAACCTGTCGTGAATACCCTAGACATTGCTTATTGCTTTTTTTTTCTCGCAGCGGAAGGTGGGACGGCGTTTGCGGAGAGCTCAGAGCTAGCGGCGGCATTAGAAGCGGTGTTGGATGAACGTGGGTTGGACGAGCGCGTGTTAGACGAGCGAGTGCTGGACGAGAGAGCACTCGACTCCATTACAGACGTGTTCACAAACTCGCCGCATGCGCAGTACGCTAAAAACAAGGTTTGTATCGGCGCAGACACTGATTTATACAGGATTCTGATTTAGCCCCATTACCCGTCATACTGACGCAAGTTTTCCTTTGGAACCCACTGATACGTGAAAAAAGTACGAATTATCATGCTTGAATATGCTGTCTACTTTTATGTTTATTTTTCGCATTATATGGTATGAGTTTTATAGGAAATAATGTTAAGTTCGAAGGGTAAATTCACACCTTTAACGGATGTAAGTGATTAAATCGCCTACCTGTACAGACAGCGCTAAGCGGTTAAGTTAAAAATAATATTTATAACATTGAGATAAAGTTCAAAATGGAACGAAAGTGTAGTAATTGTATCTCAGTCCTGTATAATAAACCTTTTCTTGTTAACTTACAAACTGTCACATTTATAATACTAGTAGGATGCTGGGTGTAATTCGGTGATTATATTGGTACGTCAGCGCTCACTTTGGTTTTTAATTATTCCAGATGCAGGTATCCACGTCGTTGCCGCTGGAGATGTCTTCGCGCGTGCCCTCATAACACAGTAACTTTACACGTTTTATTTTAAGCTATAATAAACTCTATGTACTATAAAACTTAGGAACAAATTCGATATTCTTAGTCTCAAGAGGTGGAAATATTTTTCTTCATGCTTTAATTTTTTTATGTGTATCTGTAGAGATGTGTAAGCGAAGATGTTTGTGTGAGTTGTGATTCGGATTGATGTTTACGGTTTCTTGTTTCATCAGAACGATGACGGTTCATCCATTAACGGTAGTGATGGCCAAATTTAAAATCATTTGGTGATCTGTCGGTATTATTATAACGGTGAACAATTTTATGTTCAAACAACATAGTTACGAAAAGTAAACGGCATAGATACATCTTATTTTTCTTAAAATACCTAGCCCAATTTAACTCTTCCAAGTGGCTATTTTTACTATGTTTCGCCATGAGTAATACTCAATTTTATTTCAACTTTTGACACTAAGCTGCTATGGCTTAATAGATTTATTTTTATAAAATCTTTATGAATATACCATAGGTTAAAATTCTTCCACTTTTCTTCCAGTCAAATAAAATTAGACCACCATATTAAATTCAAGTCTCAATCAGGCGTTTTTTTGCGTTTACAAATTCGTTGTCGTTTTGTCTTATGTCGTTGTTTGAAGGTCGGCCAGCATTGTCGTTGGAACGCAGTCAAATGCGAAGAGCTAGAATTCCTAATCTGAAATAGGACTTCTCATGGAAGCGCGGGATGACTTAAACCAGCCTGAGGTCTGTTCTAGCGCTGGTTTTAATGAGAAACCCAGGTTACGGACGAAAATGTAACCAAACGTTGTCACTATTTGTTTGATGTTTGATATTAAGAAACTTCCCTTTGAATTTATTTCGACCAACATCAAACGTAAGTGCAACACGTTATAGAGTTTAAACATTAGCTTGAATGAAAATATTGGCTCCGGTACAGTCAGTATCAAATATATTACAGCGAAGACACAGTTCATAGTTATCTACTCTAATAAAGAAATTAAACTTTATTTCAATGAGATCAAATACAAATCATAATGACAGCTGCCGTGTAAGGTGTTTATTATAAAACATCCTTTGTGTCATTGAGATATAGTTCATTTGATCATTTGTACAGTTTGTACGTCCAGATATATTTAATAGTAACTCATCAAAAGCATTTGCAACGTTTTGTTTTTAATACACTTAATGTAAGGTCAAGTTCGTGTTCAATGGTGTTGCCGCGGCGTCAAAATAAAATCATGACCCTACGCGATATTTCAGTGATAAGTACGATTAAACATATCAATTATATCTTGATTATCCGTTAAAACCACTTATTAAGGTGTGAATACGGGATTGAGCGCCAGCAAAACCGACAATAAAGCGCGGGACGAATGGATAATCTTCACTTGTATATTCGATGTAATTTAATATGGTTACTCCGGACAACATTATGGCCCTGATTGGGCCAATGTTGATTATGATTCGGTAACCTGAAGCTCTTATACATTATACTTGAATCAATTTTGACTTCGTGTGCGGAAAATTGAGGGATATTTACGGTCTAACATAAACTTGGCAAGTTTTGGGTTACAACTATTAAAAATACCAATATAAAAAGAATTGTATAGCCATACAAAATTAATAGATTAACTTTTAGAAACTAACTAATTGTATTTTTTTGAGTCACGGAAGAGGTCGCATAGCTGTTCGCTGCGGCTGTACCTACTATGTGTAGTTAGCCTTGGCCTCGTGGTTTGAAGCGTTCTGGGCCAAACTTGGCCACGACTTCTAATGGTCGATGGTACGAAGTGAGAGATTAACAGCTTTTTGACTTGCAGACAAAATGTGTGATTTGACTTGAGAGAATGTGCTGTTACAAGTATATATGCGTATTATATTTATAGATACGATATCTTTTATGTATATGTCAACTCATACAATATACACGTTTATGTATAATGATATAATCGTCTGTTTATCCTACCTATGGTATACCATACCACATAAGCATTAGTATTCTGAATAAATAAAACTGTTTTAATTGGATAGTACTTGAATCTTTGAAATACCGTATAAAAATGCTTAAGAAGTAAGCCTTACTTTACTTTTGAAAAGCAAGAGGTTCTTAATCCGTCGCAAAAATTCTGATTGTGGTGAAACTGTACTCCTCACATCCTGAGATGGTCCAAATATTTCAGAAGATACATTGCCGAAGTCGATTTTATTCTTCTAAACATTACGGTATCGAAATTTCAATGAACGATCCTAGCTGGTAATAGTAGTTGTTCGATTAGTAATTTTGTATGGTATCAAATCTGGTGGGGAGTGGTGCTGTCAGTACTACAATATAGAAAAAAATACCCAATAGAAATAGGTAAGATCAAGAGTCAAAATGTAAGACAAAACAAAGGTAATATTGAGAGAGAGAGAGATGCAGCATACACATCAAATAGCGCTATCTCTTTATCACAACCTAAAAATAATAATTTTGCCCATATTGCGGCCTCAGATGTCGTTAATTTGTATATCCGCATTCAAGTATTTATCAATTGATCCCGTTGACGCAGTAAATCAATTTTATAGCCTACAAACTAAAAATAATAAATGACGAACGCAAAACGGCAATGAGCATTTACATTTAATATTTTATTATAAAAGCCGCCTTTGACTTCGCTTAGTACAAATTTAATTACTAGTAATTCTTTAGAAAATTGTTAAGCATACAAGCCAGTGTATAATGTAAACTGAGCATTCTCTGTAGTGGAGTTAGATGAAATTGCTAATGTTTATCTAAATGGTTAGGTAATGTGTGTTTAGCACGAGAATTTCTGAGAAAACCCCTTCTTTTTACTGAATTAGCCTGATTACTAAAAAACTATACCTGATCTTTATTCGCTGAAAAAAAATGTTGCTGATTTTGTTGTTACATTTTATTTCATTTCTCTTTCTTAGAAAAAAAAATACATTACATAATCAATTCAACTTATAAAAGCAATTCAACTAAAAATAACGACTCAATTTTTATCAACTTAACTCAAAACAACCATTATCTCATAACAAATTCTTAGAAAGAATAGAAGATATTGTATAGTTTTATCAAATTAATTCAAGTTGAATCATGTAAGAAAGAGACAAATACTGACTAAAATAATATGACAATATGCAACAAAATCAACACCATAGATATCATAGATAAATCATAGTAATACATAACACTAGTTGACATAATATTGCGATAAACCAATAAGTGCCCACTGTGGAATTATATGAATGTCTACCGTATTCAATATTACAATTAAGTTGATAATTAAAGTGCCGATCAGTGTCGTAGTTTGTACCGCAAGTTCTAACGGAGCCTTGTTATTATAATACCTAATGTAAATAAATAAAAGCAATATAGACTGGAACAATTTTAACTTGGTCGAGAGGAATAGTTGTAACAGTGACCGAGCATTCGCTACTGCCGTCATATCATGTTAGAACATTTATTTTAACACAGTGTACCATCAAAAGTAATAAACAGGGGTCGGAATAGGTAGTTTTTAAGTACCAAACAACGTAAAATGCCCTACGAAATCTTAACATGGATATGAGTTTTATGCTGGGTTCCGGGATTGATATTTATTATGAAAACAAATTTTATGATATACTCTATCAATCTTGGGATTAATAGGCATATCCATATTCGGATTTCGTTTTATGTCATTTAGTACTTAAACTCTACCTATTCCGACACCTGGTAATAAATAATAGTGCTAGAAACAGAACCAAATAAAGAAATATTTTTGTAAATTTGTTATGTTCCTAAATAAATCTTATGTGATTGTATATGGCTGAGAAGCGATTCGGTTTTAAATATATTTTGCTAGTATTGGAATCAATTGGTTTAATTTAAGTTTTAATTTATCTAAACGAATGAATAATAATTAATTTCGAATAAGATGTTCATTTTAACTTCGTGCTGGCGATTCAGTATTTTTTTCAGTAAATATTTTCAGACATAGTTTCAGCTTCTTTAACTGTCGTATATATAGTAATGTAACGTTTTTATATACAAAGATGAACCTATTATTCCAAGCAATTAAACAGACAATGCGCGTAAGATTGTATATTTTTAAAATATAGATTTCAATATTATAAATTTACCGTTCGCTAGTGTGTTAGTGTGACCACGGCCATCGATCGTATGATATACCTAGACTGATTACACATATTGTAATACCAGAGCGGCTATACTGACTATATAGCACATGACGCAGTCTCAAGTAGGATATTATCTAAAAAACTGCATAATCTGTTGAGTACATTCGACATAATTATCTAGGGGGGTACAGACATGCGTTCATTTTTTATGAATAACAATAACAATATACGTATTAAAGTTGATGATTCATCAACTTTAATACGTATATTGTTATTGTTACGGTTTATAATATCGGTATAAGAAGACCTCTCCTTGTACAAAAAGCCTTAACAATGCAGCAGCTTATACGGGCAGTGTATATCACAATGTGTTCTAAGGTTTCCTGAATCATATAGTATCTATACTATTATTCATCATTTATCGTAGGTATAAAATGTATTAAAAAAAAGTTTGATTGGTTTGGGAATCAACGGCATTAGCCACTTTAGGGTTATTTATAATTTCGTTAGTAGCAGGCGAGTTGCATTAGCAACTCAAATCCCCGAGTCCCATTGTAATAAAGCTGGTTTTAGAATCTTATTGTTTCTTTAAAATTCGTCATTTTAGACACCTTGTTCCCGCAGTCGCTCCCACTAAAATTTGAATACTGCAATGTTTTGTCATTCAAACATAATCTTTGAATTTCTTACAGCTGTAGATACTATGTTTCGTCTTCTTTTACCTGTCACGAAATATCACGTATCAAAACAAGACAAAACATATTACATGAAAGGTTAGCTATGGAAGGTTTCTAAGACGTTTTAAGGAGTTATTCTATGACTCTAGAATAGAGAATAATGACTTACAGATATTCAGAGTAACTGTATCATCGAATAGGTTACCTACGTATGTTTAGCGATTTTAGCGTACCAAGCGTAGACTGAGTATAAACATCGAATTATATTTATTCGCTTTCTAAGATATCACGCAGATCTTCCGCTATTGAAAATAATTATCGTGTCTGCATACACACATTATGTAGCTATAATTTCCAATATAAGCTGAACTGGCATTGTATATAGGCTTTCTATACAATGAGCTCAATTTATACAGAAAATGTATAGCTCGGGTTTTCAAGTCATTAAAACGCGAAATGTGCAAATTTTAAGAGCCGGTGGCCGCGGTTGCACGCGAATAGTAGTATAGAATATCGGATACGCTTAATTCTCCATATGCAGTACCTGCAATTTCGTTTTGTAACAATATACAAATTACAATAGACTTAGGAACTTGTAGTAAATGTATCTATGTAATTTTACGTGCTAGTTTTATTTATTGTTTGTACTTTTTGTAGATCAATTCGAATTGACTGCTCTTAGGGAGATTAACGTAATGTAAGTAAATATTTTGCACCTTTAGTTTAAGGGTTATTATTATGTAGGTACGGAACTACGTCGGAAGTTTTAGCAAAACATATACACATGGCAATCGCCTACCATGTGATATGTAAGTAGGTTTCATTAGTATCGTGTATAAGTTTTACATCGTCAGTTCGTCATTGGCAGTTCACATTGGATCCTGGAATGAAACGGAGCCGATGTAGGCGCCTTCATGTCATAGTCAAGTTAGTTGGTGTTCGTGTTTGCTAGCTTCGAGTTGAGCGATAAGTTATTGAAATTAGGTACTTGGATTTTGTAAGCGAGCGATGTCATTATCAGTCTGCCATCTTTACCAGTACTTATAGTTTAAATTTAGATTCAAATATATCCCAGTTCAGAAGGTAAGGTCATCTAAAGACCCATTTACAAGTATTATATACGCAATAAATGTACTGCTACGTGCAAAATATATAAGTAATAATAAAATTGTGTCTTTAGAACACTGTAAGTGTTAATACAACTTGAATATTGCTTGATTTATTGCTTTCTACAGGAAAATTAAACTAAGTGTCTAAAACTTAACTAATTGTCATTATAGTTTACAGTTATATGATAACAATACGAAGTACCACAAAATTGAATTTGGTACCAATTATTGGCTCGTTTTATTTTTAAATTATTATCTTACTATTTAATTATTCTGTTTATATGAATTAAATAGTTTTTAGAGCAATAATCGGCGGAAAACCTTTCGAACTTTAAATTTGGAGAGCCTTAGAACTAATGTCACAAACAATACTATTTTTCAGTATACGAGTTGTGTAATATTAAAGATGTATGGTGTAAGTATATTTTAATGGTCTTGCCTGATAATTACATCGCTCGACAGATGTTGCGACTAGAAATGTTTGGATGGATATTTGGAATGTTTTGACTGTATTAGCGTGTAGAGACGGCTAAAAATATTAGAATTGGTGTTAGTTCGCGAGATGTGGTATATAGTAGTGTTGATGTTAAAGGTCAAAGGCAAATTCAGACATTTTAAATAATTTCAAACTGTGAGGACTACTCTCCATTTAGCATTTATTAATAATAATGTATCTTGTTAGATCTGTTGAGGATTTAAGATTTGATATGTCCAAATTTGCCTATTGCCTGTGACTTACAGTTAATTTAGATAACCGCTACCTCTTTGAATGCCTGAAATTGTTCACAGTTTATTGTCCAATGTGTGTAACATGATGATGTTTAAAAAAATGAAATAAACATGAAGAAATTTTGACTCTTAATGTATCTTTATTAACCCTTTGTAAAAATGAAAATCTATCTTTGCGAGAATCTATCTCCTCACTACTCTTCTTTGTATTTTTTTTGAAACGGTGTTGGAAACGTTTTTTTACACAAATATTCACATACAGAAACAATCTGGTCTTATTTCTATTATTTTAACCGATCGTGATTTAAATGGCAACATTCGTTGGCACACACAAACAAAAAAAAAACAAATAAAAATGATGTAACTGAAATTGAAAATGCAAGAGAGCTACGCGGCAGTTTCTGAAACTACCACCACAGAACTTGAGAACAATGGTTCTGTTTTAGTTGTCACCGCAGGCCAGCAGGTGTCGCTCGGCACGTTGTCTTCATTGGATTGGATCTAGATATAAAATACGCCCACCACATTATTAAACACCCTTCATCTTTCCGACACCTTCAGCTGGTCTAAGGGAGTTTTAATTTTAGTTTTTAATTCAGAATACATTTTATCTTATGGAAGAAATTTCTGACAGTCATGACACCTGCTTTAATCAGGAATTAAGTTTATAACGTAAAGTAGGCTGTATGTTTAAGAGTAGCAGCAGTGTCGTGAATATTTTTTAGTCTAGTGGTTCTGTTCCTAAGCGCAAATACTACGTTTAGAGGTTGAGCAGTATTGGAATTTACAATTAAATTAAGTTAAATTCTCAGCAGTAGGTAGTAGCAGTATTCTCGGAGTTTGGATGGGTCTCGGCTTGCTCCCCAGTGGACCCACATGGGACCTAAACATATCTATGAACGTGTTATGTAGAGAAGTTAGTGGCAGTCAGAAGTTCAAGTTCAAATGTTTTTATTTGAAATAAGCTTTTACAAGCGTTTATGGAACGTTATGATTCACGGTTGTACGTTCGACACGGTTCTACATGGTTGATCCTACGCAGAAGAATCCGGCAAGAAACTCCATGGGCACTCTTATAAAATAAATTATAGGTAGGTACCCAAAACGCCAAACGGTCTGACAAGACACTAGTTTATTCTTATCGCCCTTATCGCTAGTGGTCTGATGGCAGTCACTTCGTGTAAAACTGATATTAGACTGGAAGCCGACCACAACAAACTATTACGACTACCAACTAATTGGGTACGGAATACGGATAGGAAACTGATGATATAAATCTATTCTGTAGAACTTCATTGTACCCACGTATCCAAATGTTAACTCGGCTGAGACTGCTACTCTAGAGGCCCTTGGTTCTATTGCCGAGCATTGTTATTGAGTTTTTCTATGAAATTCTCAGTAGTGTTTGTGCGAATTTCTGGCTTCGTTGCCAGTTTGCCACTAGTGCCATTAACAGTTCCACGATGGAACTACTGATTTTTTTTGTAATCATAGTATGCCCAGTTAATGGCAATAAGCTCGCCTCCTATTACATGGGACCTAAACATACCAGCGATCTGTGGGTGTAATTACTACGCCTTTGCCTATCTTCGGGAATACAGGCGTGATGGTATGTCCTACATGGTACCTACCCACTGATATTTTTTTACGTAAGCTTGTATTGTTGCAGCAGGTATGTTTAGTACCTATGCAAGATATAACAATAGCATTGTGCATTTAAGGTATTGAGAGTATTTTAATTCAACAAAAAGTATTTACCTACTGAATGTTTGAACCTCCATCCTCCACAATGACTATTTACTCAAAAATCCATGTAATGTTGTCATTATTTTGACAACCTTGTTTGAACAAAGTCGACCTTGCCGTTCTGTTTCAAGGAGCGGCCGGCAAAGTTTTGCTGGCCGCTCTAACACCCCGGCAATGTTTTTTTTTTTTTTTTTATTATGGCGTCACACTTTTTGTGTATTTGCCAGTGTCAAGTATTAGAATAATCAAGTATTTAATAATTATTTCCCATCATGGGATTGTATTATGGCACCACACTTTTTGTGTTCGCCAGTGTCAAGTATAATGTTCAGTTGCCCCAATAAAACGGTAGAAACTTTATTGAGGCTTCGATGGAGTTTAGGTGTGAACCCAAAAAGTCACGATTTTCAATTTTATATCATTTGCCTACACTCTCACACGTTCACGAACACTTAATGGTTAATTATCCACCATAATTACACATTAAACTTCGGAGAAATTCAAGTTTTGAAAAATAATATAAAATCGACAATGTGCACTTTTCATTTTCCCGCCTAAACCCATCCCCCATCCCCGGCAATGTTTTGCGGGCCGCTATTTTGACATTTCAACGTTTTATTGTTGTTGTTAATATAACTCGCCAAAAGGCAGGCAAAGGTTTGAACCATACAGCCTTGTCTTAAACGGTAAAAACTTTATTGAGGCTTCGATGGAGTTTAGGAGTGAACCCAAAATGTCCCGATTTTCAATTTTATATCATTTGCCTACACTCTCACACGTTCACGAACACTTAATGATTAATTATCCACCATAATTACACATTAAACTTGAAATTCAAGTTTTGATAAATAATATAAGATCGACAATGTGCACTTTTAGTTCATTCATTCACTTTTAGTTCGTTCATTTAGTTCATTTTCTCGCCTAAACTCTTCAACTATTTAAAAAATCAAATCCAAAAAGATTTTATTTAAAACAGCTGTTTGTATTTATAAAGATAGGTACAAATATATTTTTTATTTAAATTACTTGCTACTCGCATTTTTAAGTTTTAAGAGTAAAGCACTATACAAACCTTGGCCCACAATGACTGCTTCGCTGGTCACGCTATGATTGCCTCGAGCTAGCCCAGCTACGCTCTAGGCCTTTCAGCTTGGCCATCATTGCAGCCCTTGCTGTCCTCGCTGTAAAGGCCTCGACCTACGGTCTCGGCCTTTATCTCAGCTCGTCCATCAAGTGCTGCACGCTGACCGCGCTGTGTCGGCCTGGAGCCGCGCTACGCTGCGCTGTCGGCCATCATCAGCGCGACCAGCAAAGTAGTCATTATAGACCATGGCAGTAATGTACTATTACTCAAAAATGCATGTAATGTGGTCATTATTTTGACAACCTTGTTTCAGCAAAGTCGACCTTGCCGTTCTGTTTCAAGGAGCGGCCGGCAAAGTATTGCTGGCCGCTCTAACAGGCCGGCAATGTTTTGCCGGCCGCTATTTTGACATTTCAACGTTTTATTGTTGTTGTTAATATAATTCGCCCAAAGAAAGGCAAAGGTTTGAACCATACAGCCTCAGCATACAGCCTTGTCTTAAACGGTAAAAATTTTATTGAGGCTTCGATGGAGTTTAGAAGTGAACCCAAAAAGTCACGATTTTCAATTTTATATCATTTGCCTACACTCTCACACGTTCACGAACACTTAATGGTTAATTATCCACCATAATTATTATACACTATACTTCAAATTCATGTTTTGAAAAATAATACCTATAAGATCGAAAATGTGCACTTTTCATTTTCCCGCCTAAACTCTTCAACGTTTTAAAAAACAAATACAATTTTTTTTTATTTAAAACAGCTGTTTGTATCTATAGAGATAGGTACAAATATATTTTTTATTTAAATTACTTGCTGGTTTTATTTAGATTAGGTACTTGCATTTTTGAGTAAAGCACTATACAAACCTTGGCCCACAATGACTGCTTCGCTGGTCACGCTATGATTGCCTCGAGCTAGCCCAGCTACGCTCTAGGCCTTTCAGCTTGGCCATCGTTGCAGCCCTTGCTGTCCTCTCTGTAAAGGCCTCGATCTACGGTCTCGGCCTTTATCTCAGCTCGTCCATCAAGTGCTGCACGCTGACCGCGCTGTGTCGGCCTGGAGCTGCGCTACGCTGCGCTGTCGGCCATCATCAGCGCGACCAGCAAAGTAGTCATTATAGACCGCAGCAGTAATGTATTATTATCATCAGAGTATTTATTTTAGAGCAACCAATCCTGTCGGTGAGCTAAATAATGTAATATTTTTGTGAGCTCAATGACACTTCACAGCTTCACACCGAGATGGCGACCGGCGGGTGCAGTGGCAATCCGCTTCAGTATCATTTTGGTACGCAGTATTTTAAACTTTATCCTTCTAACTATAATACATAGAATCAATATAATAATTATGATATAATACCTACATAAACAAAAGAAGTTAGAGGATCGATAGCTTCGTGCGGCCGCCGCAGGAGACGCCGCTATCATCCTGGCGTCTACTTACTTGACGAGCTAGGCTTTGCCGGCTACTGCATTCGTGAAGGTACCTACCTGTTAAATAAGGAATGGCCCCTAGCTTCGATACCTCACTTTCTTCAATTCTTAGTAGCGTTTGTGGGCATCTAAAATTTAGATATATAATTATGATTGTGTAACCTCACTGTGCACACATCGGCGCGTGTACTAACTAACGTATTCTATGGAGTCCGAGATTTGTTACGATTGACAAGTGTCCGGCCTTTTACAGCCGTGTCCGGCCTTTTACAGTTGTGTCCAGCCAAATATATACCTACCTACAATTCCGACCAGTCTGGGTTTTGGTCAACTCCGTCCCACCGAAAGATGCGGAAGGAAAGCGCGCCAGCGACTCCCTGAGGACATGAACATTTTCTGTCTTTAAACCAGTCTGGCTTTCAGGGCAATGAATGAATGATTTTTTTATTTCGGACAAAATACAGATCCATATTTTATTAGTAAAGTGACTTATGAACTAATGTTAGTAAGCAAAATAGGTGAGTTGGTACTATAATGTAGGTAATCTGTCTGTACAGAACGCAATAAAGCACCCTTACTTTATTACCGTCTGCACAAACTTGCCTACAATTGGTGAGCTGTAGTCAGCAACCGTTCTCAAGATTCTGCTGTCACTGTTCCTCACTCGCCTCTCAATATGACCGGCTAAATATTAATGTGTCCGGCTTTTCTATTTCATCAATTGACACGAAAGAAGGATTTTCGGATTTTGTTTGTTGAACCTTGTTTGTTCCATCATGGAAGCTGCAAAGAGCACCATCGAAGGATGCAGCTGTTTAATAGTTTTGCAGGTACTTCACAAAAAACTGTATTTTCTTTCAGTTTCTCACCAGGGAACCGTTGCTCGGGATTCAGCGTCTGCACTATAAATATTGCATATCTGCCTACTACCTAGTTATATACCTATCTAGCTATGTATTTTTTTTTAATTGCTGTTGTCTGTAGTGTAGCGTCGTCGTGCTAATTTAAATTTCACACCGTCTGTCTGTTGTTCAAGTTTATCTTTCTAACCAAATGACAAATGATTTCATTGTTTCTAGAAAAAACTTGTAGATATTTTTTGGGTTTTATGTTAATAATACTTATTCAACCCATATACTGTCCCACTGCTGGGCACGGGTCTCTTCTCAGAATGAGTGGGATTAGGCTATTGTCCACCACGCTAGCCTCATGCGGGTTGGCAGACTTCACACGCCCCGTCGAAAATCTCTCAGGCATGCAGGTTTCCTCAAGATGTTCCTTCACCGTTGTAATTGAGTGATAATGAATGAATTATTAATACGCACATGATTACGAAAAGTCAGGGGTGCGTGCCTTGGGTTCAACTCGAGACCTACGGCATGGCAGTCCAGTGGTCATACCCCAAGGCTATCGATATCTCTCAATAATTTAAACATAGCAAAATAGCTTTACCTTACATATACATAGGTATTACCTAGTGCATAAACATATAGGAGATATAACTTCTCCAAAAACAATCAAACGGATTTTCATACAGTTTTCACCATTGGGCAGCGTGATTGATGAGGAAGATTTTAAGCTAACTAATATCACGCTACGACTTAAGAATGGGGCTAAGCAGGTAAAACCGCGGACGAAAACTTAGTAAGTATAGGCGCATTCAGCGCAACGCTCTCTGTCTAGCATAAAGTTAATAACTCAGTATACCTACCTATATTCCTTATTTTTTTACCAATTTTGATTTTATTTTGACCAACCGACCTAATTTGCCTATGGAAAAAAACATGAGGCCTTTAAAAATACCTATACATACAGTCCACTAGCCTTTTGAAATAGCTAACTTAGGTCCTTGAAGTTATGATCTACTAGCGTAGACTTCAGATAAATAGTAGCCTGCTATAATCTATTATAGCAGGCTACTTTTTATCTGAAGTCTACGCTAGTTTGTTTGTTACTCTTTCACGCCAGATCTGATCAGCCGTTCTGGCGTGAAAGAGTAACAAACATCCATCCATCCATCCATTCATAGGTTCCTCATCGAAATGGCAAAATGCCATTTGGAACTCAAGCAGGCGGCAGGCCCGTCTTTTGATGGGGGTGCTGACCGGACACTTCGGGACTAACGCTCTCCTACAAAAGATGGGTCTGACGGATACATCAGCCTGCAGGGCCTGCAAAAGGGAAATTGAGAGCATGGAACACCTTCTGTGTACATGCGATGCAATGGCTGGAAAGCGAATGTGCCTTTTGGGTCAGGGTTATCCAAGACCAGAGGACTACAGACTCATACCCCCAGGCCTCATTATAAAGCTCATGGAAGAGCTGTTTGTAGAACTGGGAGGGGATGAGGAATAGATTATCTAGGGGAAGCACAAGAGATCCCATTGGGTCGAAGTACACTGAGGCCTTGCTGCCTCGGCCCTACACAAGATAAGATAAGATAAGATCCATCCATCCATCCTCACAAACTTTCGCATTTATAATATTAGTAGGATTAGTAGGATTCTGTTGTGCAGAATATACCTACCTATCATTTTTATATTTCCTATCACCTTTCAACTAAATTAAATAATTCTTTATTTGTTGTTTCTTCTACGTGTTGTGCCAAAAAGTATTTTTGTCTCGAAACCTCAAAGCGGCAAAATTATGGCTAAAGAAAGTGGACTAACGTAAGAGTACCATATACAGCAAAGGCTTTGATCACTTTCATCTTCCTTTTACTTTTAGTATGTTGCTTTATATGTAGTACATCACGTGACAAGGTAAGTATTATCTATTAGAAGTATATTCGTCTGTTTGTTTACTAATGATCGGTTACAACACACCTCGCAGCAGGGTTCATATTTATTCCGATTGCGTTTTAATGCATCTACTGGTATGTCGACAACTTTGCCAATGGTGTAGCATTCGTGTAACCCACAAATACCACCATTGGCAAAGTTGTTCCTGCTACCGTATAGGATTCATTAATGTATTATTATCTATATCTATACTCTACACTAATATCTACTGGCCCGATTTGAAAAATTCTTTCAGTGTTGTTTAAAATAAGACCAGGTCCTTATAAATGATTTTTGTCAGGAATATTGGTTGGTTTAAGCGTTAGATGACATTTTCAAAAGGGTTCTACTTACAACATTATTTTACCTACATTCGAAACCTGGATATGGTTTGTTCAGAATAAGTAGCTGAATCGATTCCAATAAATTTTACACATTTTTTCATTGGAATTTTGTGTTTAAACATATATAAGAAACTAGCTTCTGCCCGCGACTTCGTCCGCGTAGCTTGATGATATATAGCCTATGTCCTTTCTCGAGGTCTAAAGATTGTCTGTGCCAAATTTCATCAAAATCAGTTGAGAGGTTTAAGCGGGAAAGCGTAACAGACAGACAGACAGACAGAGTTACTTTCGCATTTATAATATTAGTAGGGATTGGTGCATGTGACCCTTAGTATCATTCCGCTATTACCTATACGCGCACAACCGAAGTCACGGCAAGACATAGCGGCACTAGGCACAGCAAGGCGGGGGTAATAAGACGTGGTGAGCATATTTTTGTACGGACAAACAGGTAACATAACAAGCTTGTAACTTTGTGATATTTCGTGATGCAGTTTACAAATGTTGTACATAGATTCTTTACATAAAATACTAGCCACGTGTCTCGGGTTTCGCATACACTCAAACTAAAGTTTTATAAAAGGCACATTCTCGAAATAAAATTGTATAAATACACTAGCTTCCGCCCGCGACTTCGTCCGCGTGGAATAGTTACTTAGTCTTAGCCTTCCTCAATAGATGGGCTATCTAACACTGAAATAATTTTTCAAATCGGACCTACTGGTCTTCTGTCAGTGTTCCTGATATTAGCGCGTTCAAGCAAACAAACAAAAAAACTCTTCAGCTTTATATAGGTATTTTTAATTTTTATAAAAACATGGTGGTGTACTAGTGTACACCCACAGTTCGCCGGTTTATTTAGAGGTGAGCTCGGGCACACATTCCGAGCAGCTACTGAGAATTTCCTAGAAACACCCAATAATACTTTGCTAGACATGGAAATCGAACCAGGACTACTAGAATGATGAAAGAGAACAATGCCTTATTCTTAAAATGATAGATTCTGCATAAATACCATATCTATTATCGAAATACCACATTTTGTGATATCATTATTTTGCAACAGCTGTTTATTATAGAAAACAGTGCATACTTTTCATTACTAGAAAAAGGTAATAGTTTACCTTACATTAAAAGTAGCAGATACATTTTAAAACTTCTGATAAACTTGGTTCTTACATAAACGGTAACCGTTTGATCACGTAGTAAGAGAACGTTTATTATTAATAATATTTTACAGTTGTTGGTCAATGTTCAGTTATAAGCTTGGTCTCATTACAAACTTTCAATATCCTTGTGTGTCTAGACAGACGCAACGAAAATTGCATTGTTGTTGCTTTGTTAGATCTTTTTGAAAAGTGTTGATGGTAGGTAGTAGGTACCAACCTACATACCTATCTAAGTAAATAAAATGACGTAGGTCGTTGTTAACTTGATCAGAATATGAGTGATGGTGAGATTTTTTAAAGAATAATTTAGGTAGGTAGGTACTAAGGAGAAAAAAGTTCAAGAAAATAATCCTGAATTTAATATTCTTACATCGCTAACGTGCGGTAGGTAAGTACCTAATTACTTACATCATAGCATATTGACGCTTGATAATTAAGGCATTACCCTAGAATTCTTTACAGCATATTATATTTTAACATTGAGACCTCCAACACCTTAGTCTACCCGTGACCACGGATATTGTAAAGGATCCAAAACGTCGGGAAATAAATAATAACAATATAACGCGATGAAATCCGTATAAAGTAGTCTTATTTCAATCTATTATTACTTAATATATAAAGCTGAAGAGTTTGTTTGTTTGTTTGCTTACTTGAACGCGCTAACCTCAGGAACTACTGGTCCGATTTGAAAAATTCTTTCAGTGTTAGATAGCCCATTTATTGAGGAATGCTATAGGCTATATATCATCACGCTACGCGGACGAAGTCGCGGGGAGAAGCTAGTGTCTAATATTCGCGCAAGTGTCAGAAATAATAGAATTAATTAACCTATTATCTATGTATTTTGTAGTGTAAAATATGGGAAGTGTTGAAAATATGGGAATAATTTCCTGAAATAAATGATTATTAATTTAATTTAATAGCATTTTCGAACGTCAGGAAATCTGTGTATCAGTATCTATCATATAGGGCTGGCGACGACGGGTTTACTGCCGTCTTCTGGTGAGTATAACCCACAGCGTCCTAAACCTATCGTCAGGGCCATGGGCCGAACAATTGTAAAGTAGGATCCGGATTAATTCTATTCATCTGATTCAACTTATTGCTTCTGATTTGAATTGTGATGGTGTACTTATATCGACCTTTGCACGTGCGAGCTAGATTTTTCGGATACTTTTCAGCGACTGCGGACAAGTAGGAGCTGCTGTTGCTGATTGATTGCGCATCAGAAACGCCTCCGTTGTTCCAATAACCATAAGCGGTAATGAGTATCTACCTACATACATCAGCGCTCTGCGCATTTAAATCAATAAAAGATCTACACTTGGCGCGAAGTAACAAGTGAAATGAAACTTCCATAGGTAGATAGTTTGCTGTTTATTTCTGACAAACAAACAAATGTAATCAATTGATTTAATAACCTATATTTATATTGGTTAAAAAATATTAAAGATGAAAATGAAAATTGGCTTCAAGGAGACTCAAGACAAATGAGGTAATTGTAAATGTAATAT
Organism: Acronicta leporina; assembly: GCA_947256265.1. Taxonomy (NCBI): domain Eukaryota; kingdom Metazoa; phylum Arthropoda; class Insecta; order Lepidoptera; family Noctuidae; genus Acronicta; species Acronicta leporina. The sequence goes on from OX366529.1 coordinate 6,920,939, forward strand.
TAAATTACCAATTGCAATACCTACTTACTTACATCATTAGATTTGAAAATAACACAAAAACATGATGTCATAATATTTACTCAATTAAGTACACCATCAATTAAGTAACTTTATAAAAGATTGTTTTTTTTATTGTGGCGTTTTTGACAGGGAAGATTTGTATCAAACATATTTTTTATATTCTTCGGAAAAGTCATTAATTTGGCGGTTTGTTCACTCCCTGAGCTCCTGAAGCCGACAATCATCTTTTTCTCGCTTCTCGCTTGCTGGGGCAGATGCAACCTAAACAGACAGATTGAGAGAGTATTAATTTCGAGAACAGTTGTGTGAAGTCGTTGGCATATTAAAGACTAATTCCAATTCTTCTGCTGCCCTTTTGTACGGGCAAGTCGGTAACATTGCTCTTCTTGATACAGTTTTGGAATTTTGTACATAGATTAATTACTTACATAAAAATACTAGTTATTTTAGTGAAGGAAAAATTCGACTTGCAGGCAGGATTCGAACTAGCGTCTTCTGGGTGGGTCCTTCACTAAAATAACTTTAAAATCTTAGCATGAAAAATGCAGAAAAATCACATAAAGATAATAAAAATACTAGACAAGTATCTTGGGTTTCGCATAGACTTTCGTGTGTGCAATAAATAGGTAGTTACATGATACATAGATACATACCTACGTTATGATGATCTTACACGCGCTACCGGTGAATTGGCAAGGCTCCCATATATGCACCTGATGTAAATGCATATTTATTTTAGTCACGCTATTATTGGTGACACAGATTATATTATACAATAAATACATATTTAATTATATTAGCTTCTATGAATTTATAAGCAACAATAGCAGCAATCAATTTAAAGACGTCAAGTAATATTTTTCATGCTTTGTATTGATGAAGACTTCAAATAGATACAGAAATTATTCCACGTATATGTCCCACTTCTGGGCACGGGTCTCTCACAATGAGAGGGATTAGGCTATAGTCCACCACGCTAGCCTAATGCGGGTTTGCAGACTTCACACGCCGTCGAGAAAATCTCCCAGGCGTGCAGGTTTCCTCACGATGTTTTCCTTCACCGTTTAAGCGCGTGAGCATAAGGCTAATAAAAGTATAGAATACAGTATAAAAGGTGTAGTATACATATGTATAGTATAAAGTGTTATATAAAGTACACCTACTGTTGATTTAGAATACTTAGTAGGTAGGTATGTAACTATAATGTTTGAGCAAGTTGCGTATATAGCTAAGGTATTAAAATTCTTAAGGTATTTTCTTCCAATCTTCTTTCTCCAGTGACGTCGTTGAACTAGGATGCACGCAGAGGCAGTGTTGCCACTGGCTGTTGTAATATAATAAACAACCAGCTAACCACACTGCCAACGCGGTCTACCTTACTTTCTTGATAGTTCTCACTTTCTTCATAGATCTTTTTGCGTCGATACTTCTTGTCTTCTTGTGAAGGAGATGAAAGCCTGTCTATTGTTTTTGATAGTATCTACAATAAACAATCAAAGACAATGGTAGAGCAATATCTTCCGTTGGACGGAACGTAGTATTTTAAGTCCGATCTGTCCAGGGCAATTTCGTGTTATGATGGGAGCTAAAATCACCACAATTAGTAATTCCACTGAAATAAATAATGTATTTTTGTTAATGTAGGTATATCTGCTCACTAGTCCATTGGTTCTATGCTATTCCCAGGTTGATGAAAGTCCTATTGGGGTTTTCTATGGAACTTTTAGAAGCAGCTCGAGATTTGGATTTGTATTTGGATTCATAAGTTCAGAATGTGAAGGCAAATTTCGACATGGCAGGTGGGACTCGCGGTGGCTTCGCCGTCATAGTATCAAGGTATTTAACCAGAAGACGCAGGGGTTCGAATCCTGCCTGCGAGTCGAATTTGTCCTTCACTAAAATAACTAGTTGCGTAAAATTAGAAGTAGCTATTCGTCTATATATAACTGTGTCTGTTATAGTATTAAATGTTGTATTAATGGAGTCTTCTATGACGTGTCGTGCAGCCGCTGCGTGATGTAGTATGGTGAACTTCATTTTTCTGCGCATACGCCTCCCCACGATGATGTCCTGTAAACAAAAACGTAAAGATATTTTGTATTTCTTTCTGGTATGTAATAGGTAATACCTAACATTACTCAAGTTCTTATTTGATTGGGGGATCGGGTACATGTCATTGCCAGTACTGTATTGTAATACTGCAATGTCGAGTATTGAAAATTTAGTACCACAAGATACAAGCAACGGTGTTTGTGGCTCAGTGCTAATGTGTAACGATCGCTGTGGTTTGATTTGTTTCATTTGCTCAGACCATTTCCTAGTCTAACCAGATAAGCAATAGTTATAGTTCCCAAGTATCTGCATATCTGTATTACCTACATAGCTAGTCTAACCATGCATTCGTAATAATAAGCTGAGGAAGAATTATGACAATAGATTTTGAGGCAGCACAGCCTGGGTTCGATTCCCAGGTCGAGTAAAGGTTTATTGGGTTTTTCTATGAAATTCCCAGTAGCAGCTCGGAGCTTGGAATTTGTGCCCCGTTAATGGCAATAGGTTCGCCCCCTATCGCCCCTACATAGGACCTAAAAATACCAACGTAATGTGGGTGTACCATAAGCGTTGTAGGTACATCCCTTCGTGATGGTACCTGTACCAAGTGTTTTTCCTTGCAAATATTACATTATAAGTATGTGCTCCTATAAAGATTGACACGTCCACGTATATAGGAACAGTGTAGGCGTTTAACTACACGAACAACATTTCGTCATACATTCGCGACATGATATTTTTGTACAAAACACGTTCGCTTTCCACTAAAGTTCAACGAAAAGATGAATTTGTACAAAAAGAAAGCGCAGTGTAACGCAGAGTTTTACCCCATAAATAAAATACAAGATCTTCTTACAATCTCACAATCTACTTGTCCGTTCCATATTCCTAAAAGGCTTTACGGCAAAGAACCAGACTTAATCGGCCGTGATTTCACTAAAATTGCTTGCTGATATAGTTAATATAAGTAAATCAAATATTATTCATCTGGTATCATCGAATTTCTTAATATCCTGCCGCTAAACAGTTATATGCTAACATTTTTGTGTTTCGGTTTGAGCAATGTAACTAATATAGAGTCATTATTATACTTAATAACAAAACCTTAAATTCAAAACAAAAAATAAATGCTTACGTATCTCAAAATTGAGGTACACACATCAAAAAAAGTTTGCAATCACTAGCTTAAGCTGATATATTTTTTTAAATTGAACTTTATCAAGAACAAATCTTTGTTGGGTGTTTTATTTAAATAGAAATACCCTGTTTGTAATTAAAAAATAAAACTACTTTTTATTTTTTATGGAAAAATAACAAAAAATATATCGATTTTTCAAAGTGATCGCATACTTTTTTGATGTTTGTACGCACCTAAGCATAGTTTTTTCAAGGAATTAGATAAATTAGCTAAACGCAAAACTCGTGGCTGTACTACAGACTACCGATATATCGGTGCGCACACGCACACAATAACAATTTCTACAAATAGGTTTCAATTTTCCAAAATTCGACCCATTGATGACCCAAGAGGCCATAGTTTCAGGTATTCCAATTATCTGTTCGGGAAACATTAACATGTATTGAAAACCACTGTAATCGATTCAGAACTAACTACTTTCAGGTTTTGCGCTTATTTATTCTGTTACAGGTTGTATTCAACATTTTTGTTGAGTAGAAGACCTAGGATTCATCCAAATGCAATATAAGGTAAACAGGTAAAGTAAGGCCACGTAATGACATTCGTTTTTGGTATCTTTTTGTGTTTTTTTATATTTTTCATGCTAAGATTATAAAGTTATTTTAGTGAAGGAAAAATTCGACTCGCAGGCAGGATTCGAACCTGCGTCTTCTGGTTTGATACACCAGACGCTATGACCACTAAGCCACCGCGAGCCCCACCTGCTTCGTTTTTGGTTGTCAGAAACCCAAAACCCGGAAAGAAATGTTTACGGAGGTTTGATTGCCTTCGCTTCATGTAATACCTATAGGTGCTTCATTTTCACTTTTGCTTCAAGACTCGGCCGCATCTGAGCCGTAAGCCTAGAACCCCTCTATGTTGGGAAATGGGTAGGGGTGATGACAGATAGTTGTTTTGGGACTCACCGGCGATACGATAGATTTAAATATCGCAGTGTTCTTATCAATAAATGTGTTTTTTCATTTGCGACTGCTGGGGCGCGGGCGGTAGGCGCTTAGTGGGCGCGATTGTTCTGCTAAATATCCTGGTTTCGATTCTCAAGTCGAGTCTCTATTTAATACTGGGTTTTTCTATGAAATTCTCCATAGCATGTCGGAGTTTGGATTTGTGGCCTGACCTGAACGTAACGGCGAATGGCGAGTGTACCTGTACATATATTCATTAGTACACCTCTGCCCTAACCTTTAGGAGAATATAGGCGTAATGTTATTTATAATTAATTCGTCTTATGAAACGTTTTGTGTTATATAATGGTCTTGATATTTCTTCAAATAACAATATTAATTATATGTTAATTAAGCTATCTCTATTATTTCAATGAGTATCTATTAAAGTCAGTTGGTATTTGCTACTTACTCTTTATCTTTCATAGATATTAATAAACATTACCTTATCAGTGGCACAACCTTTAGAATCACTGCGTTAGTATTATATGTAGGTAGATAGGATGTCTATTGTATCTATAATTTGAAAGTATAGCTTGTAACATTTGTCTCAGAGGTACTTATGGCTTGCTAATAACTACGATCAAGTATTCAGTAAGGTTTATCTGTATTGCAGTCAGACTCACTGCCGTAGGTAGAGTTCAACCCCTCTTCTTTCCCTCCAAAATGCCCTAATCACACTACCGTTTTGACTTATCCTATATCTGTGATTACCTATTTAAAAATAAATTGTCGCTTATTTTCCCTGGACTGGATCTGTGTTTGGACTATAGGTTCACCTCTCTTATTCTGACAGGAGACCCGTGCCAAGCAGTGAGACTGTAAATGGGTTGAAGATTACCTACACAGAGCTCGACCCTCGGATATCAATTTCTGGCTGTGAACTTTTCATACTATGGAAGAGTAAGAGATAAGCATTCTTAGCACATGATACCAATGCAACATGTCAATCGATAATGGTCTTCAGAATCTACCCCGAAAACTGTCTCATATACTAAGTTTTTCCTTACGATATCGGGCCTCGGCATTGGCCGAAAATTTTGTTGGACAGTCACTTCGTGTAAAAACTCACATTCAGCCTTATCTATTACCTAGTTCGGAAAAGCGTTGGATAGTGTGAGAACTCCCAATTAAATATAGACAGTAAGAAGTTTTAATTGATGTGTATAATACATCAATATATTTGGTCTATTACATAATTGTTCATTAGGATTGGATCATTAAGTTTAATGTCCACCACGTATACAGTGAATGTATTTCTGTAGTGTTTATATAGTATTATAAATAGATATTCTCCTTTTGGATTTTAATTCTACAAAATTAACTCTTCGAGAGTCACAGGTGTAATTTAGTTTTTATCTTGGTTGTATTTTACCCTCCTTTTTAGTAATGAGCGCTTTCTATCTGATTTTGAATTATGATTTCTCCTAATTATACTATCTGTTGATTAAAGCGTCTCCTAAAATGAAAGATCATTGTAGTGAAAGTCCTCCAAATGCGGATATTCATAAAATCATAATAGCTCTATGAAAATATCTGTCATTTAGTCTACAGAAGTGAAGATTGGTGTGTGAAATAAAAGCAGTTTTAATAAGGGTAGACGCAAATTTCGAAGGTGCGGCGGCGTATCGCTAGCGTAGTCGGTTAGTACAGTCGATGCATTAACGCATTATCGGTTATACGTGTAAGGTTGGATATTTTGCAGTATATTTCTCTGTTCTGCGGCTGTATTACGACATTTTTAGGTTGTGAAAGTGGGAAAGCGCTATTGAATCTGTAGAGCGGCATCCCTCCCTTTCAATCGGAAAATGATGGCAACTACGCAGTCGATGATGCGCAGCGTATTTTCCATGTCTGTGCATTCAGGTAGGTATTTCCAATTAATGTCTCGCTAGAATATCAGTCTAATCTGGTCGATGTTTTGAGGCAGATACATCTTGGTCAATTCTTCTAAGGCAAAAAATTCAGTGAGCTTAACTGAAATGGTGATAGTTATAGGATACTTATGAGGTTTTATGGTATATGAACCTTGTCGATAATATTTGTAGATGTGAGTATTTCTTACTAAAAGGGTACAAACAGACAGTGAAATAAAACAAACAAAAAATAAAATAATTTATTAAAGAAAAATAAATTCAGTGTAGATACGATAATAATTTTGTTGATGGTTATTTAATGTTGAACTCCCAAGTCACATATAACCATTGCATAGAGACAGTAAAAGTCTGTATTATATACCATCTCACTTTATTAACGCTAAAATGACAAGGACAGGTACATATATAAAGTAATGGAGGTTTAGTGGGCGTTAGGCATTGAATTGGGCTCTTAAAGGTTTATAACTAGTTTAGAAAAGTATATAAAGGCCAATATTTTTTTTTTAAAAACATTAAATTTTCATTTAATTCTCTGTTTCCCTTGAAATAAGCATCTTCATTGTAGTCCACATAAGTTGCATTACTAAAATTCTTACATCGATTTAGTTTTCATTTTTTCTTTTTTTATGGGATAGGGGAGCAAACGAGCCGACGGATCGCCTGATGGTAAGCGATAACCGCCGCCCATGGACACCCGCAACACTAGAGGAGTCACAAGTGCGTTGCCCGCCTTTTAAAAGGGTTTGGGCCTCCGGTAACCTCATTCACTCGGACGAAACACAACGCAAGTTTTGTTTCACCCCGGTTTTCTGTGAGGTTTCTATCACTCCGGTCGAGCCGGCCCATTCGTGCCGAAGCATGGCTCTCCCACGTCAAGTCTCGTCATCTCGTAATTAATTAGGTTTATTGATATTTGAATTTTTTTTTAAATTTTCTATTTCCAATGACTTTAGATTCAAATAACAATGTTTTTGAATTATGTATGTCTCAGACTGATTGCATTATGTGTCACATATAGTGTGAACACAATAGCGAAATGAGATTACTTATAGACAAAGCAAGGTTGCACGGTAAGGCTTCCCTGGACACCCGCGCGTGTGCGCACCCCAGCGACACTTGACCTACTGACACCATTCAACTGATTCCACACAATACTATTAGAATGTGACGTGTAACGTATAAGTACCTCTTTCAGTTGTCATGGTGACTGAAACTCAATAGAAACCTTTGTCATTTTGATACAATAAAGAAAGATTTATAATTTTCAGGGTGTCAGAGTGAGATGGCACTAGTTAATCTGTAAAGCAGTATCTCTTTCTTCAGCCAAAGTAGTAAAGAACTAGTTCCATAATAATTTACTGCAATTTTAAGAGCACCTGTATAAATGTCGTTGTAATAACTCTTGATAAGCTGATTTCATTATCTGATATGTCCAAATTCGTTCAAGTACAGTGATTATACTTAACCAAAAATATGAATGATTTATAGCGTTGTTTAAACGCAGGTACAGTTGGCGCAAAATAACTTCAACCAAAATGGTGGATGCGCAGTAGTCGATTTTTAGTACATTTTGCACGCAAATGCACTGCGCAAACTTTCCCCCTCTCCGTTAGTTTTGGGTCAAGTTATTTTGCGCGAACTATAAGTTATATAGGTAATCCAATATGAATGATTTGGTATTGTAATTGAAAAAAGGGTAATTACATTGAACTGCTCCATAAGTGTATTGGTTATAACCGCGACTACTGCGCTAGAAGTCATGGTTTCGATTCCTAGAGCGAGTTCTTCACCTGAACTAGGAATTAAACCTAGGTCCATTTCTAGGAAATTTTCAGTAACAGCTTGGGGTTTGAGTTTTTGCTCGGTTAATGGCAATAGCCCTCTATTATGTAATAGGGATCTAAACATCCTGGCTAACTAACTGTGGATTAGTAAGCCTTTGCCTAAATCTTCGGGAAATACGGGTATAATGGTATGTTAAGATCGGTATATATACATTTTTCTCCAGTTCAATCCGCCCCCTATTACATGGGCTGTGGTGAGTGAATTGTGATTGTACCTATATCTCTATATCTCTGCTTGACTCCGCGGATCCACCGGGCGGCGTGATGGTATGTTATATTGTAATTGTCATATGCAGTTTAAGCTGAAGTTACCCCATCTCTATCACTAAATTAATTATTTTTTCTAAGAGATGATGTTTGTCAACATTTGAGCAGTAAAGAATAAAATTACATAAATTTATAATATCTATAGTATCAAAAACTGACTAATAATTGTGTTTTTACATAGGATGCGCAGGCGCAACTGTCACAAAATTTTTGTAGTATTGACTCAACTTTGGTAATCGATTATTCGTCATCTGTTTATACTGTATTATAAACCAACACTTGTTATTTTTATTGTTTTATTTGATTAATATTGATTTAGAGACAAATAAGTATATTAGAAAAGGTTGATGTTCAATTGCAAAGCTAGATTTGAATACCTTATAAGTAATAGTTTGTTGAATCCACTGTAATCTTGAACAGATAACCATGGAGCTAACCGTGTTGCAATAGTACCTAGTAACTCAGTAAGCATACCAAGGTCGCATAAGAATAGTGCGGATCTATGAATATGAGAGAGCAACATTGTTTGCGGCTATTTCAAGTATTTCAACGTGCCTCTAATTATACCGTGGCCAATAGCTTGCTGTTACTGTGTGGGCTAACAGCTGACAGCTTTCAAATACTCCGCTTGCTCATATTTGTGCCAGTTGGGTTTGATTTATATCGACCTTCTCCGCTCCGATCACAGATATTATTATGTTTATATAGAACTGCCTATCAAACAGGTGGCTCGATAGTGATGTAACCAGTAAAACATTAGCATTTGTCAGTAATCGATAATTGCGATTTACTTAGGTTAAGTCTATTAATTTTTTTACCATGGGATTTCTATGTTTAGAAATCATGAGTAATAAATACATAGAATGACGCTTGCAATAGAGCAACGTGACGACAAAAAATAGTAAATCCCCCACTAACAAGCGACTGCAATACCGCGGCGAGTGATGATAATTACCGTCGAAGGCTGAACGAGGGAACCACCGCCACAATGGTTTCCTACCATTATGTCTTTGTCAATTTACTAAACTATATATACCATAATACTTAGTTATTAGAAGTTGCTCCTAACTACTAAATATCATGCGAATTGGAAAGTTTAAAATTTGTCTGCGTGTAGCATATGTATGTGCTTCGGGATTATTTAAATAAAATAAAACAAAAAGAAATCCATGAAAGCTATAATAAAAACCCACAAAATAATTTAAAATACAACGAAATTAACATTTTTGTTACACTAAACGTGAAAAACAATAAAATTTGCATAATTTGCTTATGCTTACATAATATAATACTTAGTATACAAAAATAATATATGGAATATGTTAAAGCCAAATTAGACACAAATTACTAAAAATAAAATAGATAAATATAAAACAGCGTACAACGAACTCAAGACATTTTTTTTGCACAAAAGTTGAGAAAATAATTGAAAAGCGTAGGAGGTATAAAACTAAACACAATAATAGGAAAAAATATAAATAAAATTAGATGAGAAACGTTCACTAGAGTTCATAACAGTTCTTAGAACTGGTGGTCGGTGGTTGGAGTCTCGTCAGGAGCGATGCTACACGCTCCGGGGTGTCGTACCAGATAGTGCATTTACAGTGTCAACTTTGCCTTAACGCAAACTTGTAGCGTGCTTTGCAAACGCACTCCTGGCACCAACTCCGGAGCGTAAAAACTTCGATATCGACATTTCACGAATGCTGAGGGCAGCACTACACAGTCTATGCACTACTTTCGGATTGTCTTTGCCGTTTGTCACTTAAGTGTCCCCAAATTAAACTAATTGGTATATGACTTTATTAATTGCAGATTCAGGCGTATGTTAGTGCGCAAGCGATGATGCGGTTAGTAGTTTTAATTTGCATTCATATTAAAACCGAGATTTTAATTGCATGCTAGTGTAATAAATTGTGTTCTTTGTATATATGCATTTATGCAATTTTAGTTCAATATTTTGAGATCCTCTATGGCAAATAATTACAACGTCTTTTACGTAATAATAAGTGCCTACTTCACATGTTCGCTATTATCGTGAATATAATTAGTCCTTTAACCAACTAATTGTTATTCTTCATATAGAAGTGTCGTTTCATCATACGATTGACACCGACGGTTAAGGAAGCGACGAATGACAAGGCCACTAACATAACACACTAGGGAGATCGTGGATTATTAATTAGCATTACTATTTGTAGGGACGTACTGTAAAGTGGTGAATAAGACGGTCTCTGATTAGCTGAACAACTTAATGAAAACAGATACATAAATGAATAGCTAAGTGCCACTGAATTTATGGGAGAGACCTATTATGGGCACTGGACGTCTTTGAGTTGAAAAATACTAAGAGGTGTGATAATTTATTTTGCAAGTAATCACCAGAAATGTTACTTACAGTACCTTTCACTATTATAAGTCTATTTTTTTATGAGCAATTAACTATTCAATTGAGGTTTTATAACATTTCTGACTAGCGCATGCATACTTATAAATTTTATGAGCAGCGAGTAAGTATAGTGATTGTTAATTTTGCAGGAGGAAAATGACATTTCTCGAGGTTACGATCTCACATCTTGCTGATATCACGTTTGTATGACAAGACTCGAATGGAGCGAGATCTCCCACAGATTTCGAAAGCTTTGTATGTCTTTAAAATATTCAAAACGAAAGTATTAAGTGAAAGCGTGACATTTTAATAATGAGACGCGATAACAGCAGTTGCTTGTGCGGCGTATGTTGAGAAAGAATTTTGTATTAATGCATTAATTACTTCTGCGACTATTACTTAGTGAACGTAATTATATTAGTTGGGCTATAATTAACATACTTGGATCATAGCGAGAGAAATTAATAGACATTGCGGACGCATAAAATTGTTTTAATTGCAAGAAAGCAAATGTTGTTTTTGTAGATCAGAAAAGAGCAATTTTTACTGCTATGTTACGTTTTTTTATGAAATCAATTAGAGAAAGAAAAACGTATGTATTTCCTAACTTTATATTACAACACTGTTACTATTAAAATGCATGAAAATATATCCCGCCTTTTACAGATTTACTGCAGTAATGGCTCCTAGGGTTTATTTATAGGTTAATAATCTTATTTTTTTAAAGGAACGCATTCAGCTGTTTGTTATTACCTTATCTAGGAACAGTCAGCGCCAAAAGTCGCTGAACACAATGCAATCTTTAAAACGTTTTTACATGACCTGAGAGGTTAGTACCAGTTTTCTGCGCAGAAAACTGGTACTAACCTCTCAGGTCATGTAAAAACGTTTTGAAGATTGCATCGTGTTCAGGGACTTTTGGCGCTGACTGAACTATCCTGATTTTTTACTAATAATGGAATAGTGTGTCATAAATACCTTCATTAAATGCAGTATCTATTATTATAATTCTCTGATACAGGTACCTAGCTTCTTTGCACGTTATATCTCAACGGAACAAAGACAAAAACATTATTAAAATTCATCATCACTAAAACACGCGAATGATCATTCTTTACTGTTTAGTAGATTGCATTTTTCCACTCTGTTATGTTTTACGACTCGTAGCTAAGTTTTATAATAATTAAATTTCATAATCAAGATCTTCGAGTGTGTATAACTATGAATATTATTCTATAGCTCTACATGAACTTTACGATGCTATTAACACATGTATCAGAGGAAATATTATACAGTGTGAAACATGTAAATATGCCATGTGTTTATATGAATACTTGTCGCCTCGCTAGCGGCATAGATCAAGGTAATCATTTGTGTTTGTCTCCAAACACATACAAATTGCTAATGAAGTTCGTTTCCATTAACAAATACAAATGGCCTTATTAATTGGGTCAGTAAATCGCGTAGTCCGTCAGTCAACATGATTTAAATTTTAATTAATTAGGTACGTGTTTAGGTAAATTTTAATACAATTCTATCAGAACATTCACATACGCTTGCAGTAATCAGAGCTCTATTCTTCTCTTACAAGAGCACAACAATGCACTAACAATTCAGACCTTTGCATTCGTTGATATATTTTCGAAAAACAGCATTCATGATTCTATGTTTAAAAGAAATCATCTTAGTATCAAAGTTCATTTGTGGGAGTAGTGATGCAAGATAAGTTTTTCCGTGATGACGTAATATTGCAATGGAGACGAGACCTTGTGTTACTTGACACGTGTGCCATCTATAATAACTAAGTTTATTTGTATACGTAACGATATGAAGTGAGCTGCATGTGCAGTGCGCAAACGCCGCGCATATTTGCGCTAATAAGCAATGGCGGTGTAGAATAGAATTACTAGGTGGAGCTGACTACTGAGTAGGTAGGTACTTTTTATTAGATTGAAGTGGTAATTACGCGTTTCCTATGAGAAAATTCTGCAGAAATAGAAAATAGGTTAGTATAGTGTTGTTATAAAAAAGTAAGTGCATAATCATTGTTTTTCATTGCTAACGGAAATACACCACCAATGTTAGTTTAAAGGCATTTTTTTCAATCTTTTGTGTGATTAACTGAAGGTATAATAAATATATCTACTAATATCACCAACGATTGTCCAATCGCCATTAAACCTAGAATCTTAGCCAAGTATGTAATTATATTGAAGTTTTTACGGCTATTCTCTGTATAATGACTGCGCTGTCTTTAGGGCATAGTTTTGCGTGGCACAATGTGAAACAAAGGTGAGCCGGCACAAGTGGGTCATAGTGGTGGCCTTGCGCCGCGAGAGACCGACCCAGTCCACCATCCGAGGGAGCAAACACTCGCGCTTTAATTGTACCAAGTAAATAAAAGCCAGATGGGTTAAAACGGTCACATTAACAAGTTCATATTTGGAACAATTTTAAATCATATCAAAAGGTTAGTGACTACGTGTCAAAATAAAAGTAAAGTATTTTAAGTGACCTATGCGCATGTTTACGCGAAAGCATTTATTTGAATGCATAATTAACTATCAGCCAATTACCGCGTGACCGAATTACTTAAAACGTTAAGAACTACCTAATACGTGTTTTATTACCTTTATGCGAAAAAAAATATTGCTGAAATATGACGATGGTTTACCTACATCTGACGACAACGAATAGTAATAAAATTCTGATGAATAGCACAATAGTTATAAATCCCCATGGGTGGCGAACTAGGTGGGTGGCTAGCGGCTATGTTACCTACGCGAACGGCTTCAATACTAAACGCCTCCGCGCATGCTCCCGCGCAACACTGCACCACTTGACTGACGTAATAACATGCAACCGTCCTACTGCACGTCTGTTACTCACGACCTGATTATACCGTCATTCCTTTATTTATAAACGCAAATTGTATAAGTGGGAAAGAGATGAATGGATTTGCACTGCAGTATCGATCACTACCAACTATGCCTACTGCACCTAAGGCTCGCCACAATCTTTTTCTATTCAAACTATTTCATGAATAAAACATTCGTTGAAATGGTTAGTGTTTCGAGTGAATGTAACATGAATATAAACTCGTTTGTAGGCTAGCATTATGTCACGACAATCAATCCGCTTGAAAGTGCACAGATGTAATCGTAAGATCGGCTGAACATGAACGCTCTAAGAAAGTAGGACAAATAATTGTTAGCTCTCATGAGCTAGATAAACTGCATTGTGCAATTGTGCCGCGGATGGGACTACATACATGATAAATGTGTCCGCTCATTGGTGGCACACTATTAATATGTCCTTGAACGCATGGCGTAAGGCACCGCATCATATGGCATTTGAAACGCAAACGTTTATTATATGTTCTGTGTTCGTGTGGATATGTGCACATACAGGCTAGTTACTTTTACTGAAGCCGGTGGGTGCGCACGAGTTATGCGCCCGCGGCTCGCCTCGAGGAAGCCGACACACTCCACTGAACACTTTCCCTCTCGGACCGACATCGCATCCGACAGTAATTGCAATTACAAACATTTTATAATTGATTCCTATCCATACCTGGTGGTTTTCGCAACAAGAAACTGGCGTTATGACGTGTCAATGACCAGCATTTGGTTTCTAAATGAAAGCACTTGACAAGCGGTTTGATCGTCAACGGAAACACATGATCTTTACCTACATCATCTACTCTGAAGGGTTCTTCTGATGATGTACAGACCTTTGTCTAAATGGAACAGTTTTACGTTACAATCACTCTGAGGCAGTGCACTTCGGATACGAGATTAAGTGAAAGAGAGACTTTTATGCACAGAAAAAGCTAGCAAAGCGTACAGTTTAGAAATAAGATATGTAAGTGTATAAACATATAAGTACATACATTCTAGTTACATATGTATGTATAAGGTTAGCATGCACAGCGGTATTAGTTATTGGATTATGTATGTTGAACACGTGATATGCATCGTGATGTTGCACGTGCCTAGCTACACATGATGGTCAGAGACCGGGGGTAGCAGTCCACTCCCGAGCCCAGGACCGAGGTCGTGGCCTCTGTAATTATCTAGTTTAAAATAATCCCGCTGTAGGCGTAGGACTTGCGCAACACAATTCCAACGTTCTAGAAGCGACACTGACACGACACTAGGAGGCACTTCACTGGAGTCCGCGGGGCGTGTAGAGGCGGCGCGCGCGCCCGCACCACTGCGTCGCGTTCCACTTTTCCTTCCGGCGGTACGCGAGCAGCCACGAGTTGGCAGCGGCACGCCTTGCATAACCGACGGTTTCGCAAAGCGGTCGGTGCAGCGCGCGGCCCGGCTTGAAATACGCGCCTGCTCTGCCAACGGGGCCGCACGGCCAGTTGACGCAACGCCGCTGCCGCCGCCGAGCCCGGTGCTCCCACCTCGCGCCTGCCACCTCGCCACCTAACCGGGTGGCTCACCTGCCTCCCCACCACGTCTCTCTCCATCTGGTTTCGCAGGCACCACTTTCGCCTGCTCGCGCACTCGCTTTCATCGTCGGCGCATCCACGCTCCACTTTGTCTGCTCCATTGTGGTTAGGAGAGAACGTATCGTTTCGCGATCGGGATGGGCTCGTACCGCGGCGCGGAGCGACGAGCGCGAATCACACGAGCGGTGCAGATAAGAACGCGCGCGCGCCAGATGCATCGGTAACTAGGCCACCACGCACTCTGCCATCTGTTTGCATGACTGCACTCCATATAGATTGTGGGTTCGACGATTGGAAATATGAATTTATTTTTTACGATAAATTTATAGATATTACTATGGTTTAAAATAAAAATTATAGTATCCTAACGGTAAATAGCTGTTAACGGTCGCGCGTAAGGTTCGTATGTCGGCTACAATATTGTCGCGAGCGGGCCTCAAGCTCCACAAATAGACGCTCCATTTCGACGGCCAGCTCACGGCGACACGCGAAAACATTGCAGACACGTTTTATTATTTTATAGCCAGGTTTAAATTAAAACTAACACTTTATTTACCCTGACGTATGTTAATCTAAATCCCGGTAAAGAAGATACGACTAGTCTTCGCGATTAATTTATAATGTCTAGCGAATATGCGTTTCCTATTCTCTACAAAATAAATTAGAAGCAAACCGACGGTAGACTTGTTTTCAGGTAGCTACCGACTTTCGCAATATCAAATAAGTTAAAGATAGGTAACGTTCTGTCATCGCAGCGGCCTCGGTGTGCTGTCACTGTTCACTGGTACCGGTGGACCAATAAATAATATTTCAGCGTTTAGCGGATTTACGCTTATAGTGTGCGCGCACAAGGCCGACTGACTCACGCGCCGGTCTAAACCGCGAGCTACGAAACTGACTCACTGACACGTGTGCACAGATCATGATCGCTCTATGCACCCACTGCACAATCAGCTGTTGCCCTCGCGCATTTATTGGGAGCTACCGGTTTTCATTTATTGTTACGATGCTACATTTATGTATAGCAAAAACTGTTCCGCTGACCTTATATCCTTCAAAATTTTAAATTGTATACACAACAATAAGACAACTTTTATTCTACTGTAATGATCGTCACGGCTAGTTAACTGGGAATTCCTACAGAGCATAGTGTATTACCTACATTATATTTGTGTTAGCAAACTATTATTCTGAGTAGAAAAACAAATTCCTTGAATTCTTTTAGTTGAGAAAACTTTGTTGAAATAAACAAATTCCATGATTTTGGCCCAGTTTTTGAGATCGGAATGACATCTCACACACGGTTAGAAGACAGTGGCTCTTTAAATTGGGATATTACACAATTTCATACTGAAGCAATCATTCTATCATCCCTGTTTTTGAGGGCCAATTCTTTCGGTAGGAGTCAAGCTCGTTCTTCCATCTAAACCTTGGTCTGCCGCGACACTACCTATCGTTTAATGGGATGCCTTTAAGCCCACAGCTCATCTGGCATAACAGACAGGTCAAGCCCAATCCTATTTAAGTTTAGCAGCTTTCCGGGCAACGTCTATAATTTTGATTTCGGCGCGTTGCGTTGCTTACACGGTTCGAAATTCGAAACCTTAGGATCCTGTGTTTTAGTAAATCAAAAGCAATTTATATTCTTTCGTTTCTGAGGATTTGCCAGAGCACATCAGAATGTAGGTCTTGATTACTTCTACGTCAAAGAAGAAATGACAAGAGTAAGTATAATAAAAGACAGTATAATGTTGACGTATTTCACTTACATAATGTTGTTGTGTTACTAATGTCTACATTGCACATTATGCGTGCGTTGGCTCCGGTTCAGAATAAATTTGTTAATTAATCAGGCTGTAATGCACCGACCTAGAAACCTTAGAAGCTATAATTTAGACTAGGGGGGAGGGGACGGCTCGCGGGACGAGAACACATTGGTGTATTTTCGGACTCCTGGGCCCGACACGAGATTACAGTGTGTCATTTTAACGTTGAGTTTACGATTGGTTTTCTTTAGCACGTCGAAACGGCAAAACTGTAAACTGTATTTACTACATTGCTTGAGAAATAAACGTTTCAACGCTTGAATTGAATACTTCACAGTTACATTTGCTTGCAGCTAAACAAATAATTGCGTTACTGTTGAAACACATCCGATTTTCGAATCGATTGCATTATTTCAATTTCCTTTGCAGCTATATCTGTATGTCCTAAGCTGTTGCAACAACTTTGCAAATATTAAAGTACTTTATGTTAATTAACAGTCATACGCTACTAAAGCTATAAAATGATTGCAAATGCAGAAATAATTACTAAATTCCACCGCTAAAGAATGACAGGAAAAGAAACTACCTGGCAATGTTGAGTAGAATTGGAACGAGTAACGAGTAGCGTATTAGTCGATTATCGAGTGTCTATTGGCAGTATCGATTATTTCCTGTCCATGCGTCCCGGCCTAAGGGCGGCGGGGGAGGGGAGGGGCGGGGCTGGCATAACGCCCAAGGACGTTTTCTAGGCTCCCTAGGATGGCGCGGTCAGGGTCGGGTCAGATACACCAGGGCGAACGAATTCAAGGGCATGCGATAATATCATTTAGTTAAGTAATATTTAGACAATACACGAAAATCTCTTTCGTATTTACCTAAGTTTACTTTCATTGCCCTTTTGCGTGATACTAGAAAATAAAAATGCAACATTAAATTAACTGTTACTGTAAAATAGTAATTTATATCTATCGTGAACAGTCATATGTGTTTTAACGGATGACAAGAGGTTAAGTGTCATGCTGTATTAAAATTAATTTGAACTGGTAAAATAGTTAAAAATCTTAATTAAACAGTGCCCTATTTATTAGGTACGATTGTGGTATATTGACTTTGACATTGACTATAATTTAGAAATCATAAGCGGTACTCTTTGATATATCATATTGTTTTTAAAACGGCCTTGATTCAAATTTGTTCAGGACGCGTAGGCTCTACGACCGCTACGGCGTAGCACCAAGGAAGCGGACTCGTAGCCATCTCCCGGTGTAGCGAAAGATTATATTGTTTAGGTTTTGATTTTAAAATATACAAAAGTAAATTTATTAACGTTTCCAGCTAGTTTATAAACTAAGCTACTAAAATGTATTAATAAATTCTATTTTGTAACAGGTACTAATAATATAACCGATAACTTAAATTAATTATTTTATTATCGATATAAAATTGGAATCGAATCTCATATATTTAAAGTACAAATTTACAGTCATACAAATATAACGATCAATAAGTATGAAATATAAAGGTAAGTACAGAATCTCCGAATCCTTTTAGCGTTCACTTTCTACGGATTTACGAAAAAAAGGTACTAATGACATTGCGTGTAGCGTCGAGCCGTATCGTGAATTACAATGGCCGGGCGATCACCGACGTTACGACATGGTTTAGAAAGTCGGGCCACGGTCAACGGTCCCGCCAGCGAAAGTTACCGCGCGTGTGTGCCAGCCTTAACATGCGTACTGCATACGTTTCACAATCGAGACTCTACTACGAAAACACGACAATTTTGAATACCGGTTCACTATATCATCTCAATATTGTACAGTTGAGTATTGCATACTGCCTTTCTATCGCTTTAGTTGAGCGGTGAAAGACATTTCGTGTTTGCGCGGTAGACCTCATAAGTCTGCGTTGATGAAAGTGATAGTCGCTGTCAGTCAGTTTTTTTATATTAGTTTAACAGATTACGTGATAATTAAGTGGCCTCACGATTACATTAAATCATTTTGAGTTTGAAATAAATCAACTAATCAATAAATGAGTTTGATAATACTAGTCACTCCGTTCAATTGTATGATTTAAAGTTTCAGTAATTTAACCATTTCAGTTTTATTTATGAAATAGGTTGATATATTTTCAAAGTTGCAATTTATAGATGAAACCAATATCTTATGGTTAGCTGATGGTAAAACAGTGTTATATGTACACAACTCTGTTACTTTTTTCACATTATTTATATGCAATACAAACAAAGAACTAATATCCTTGGAAACAATTTAACATTTTAAACATAATACATAGACTATTGATTTGTATAACAATCTTCTATCTACTTAATGAATGAATATCACCTTGTGGTTTCACTGATAACACTAATGTTTCTATGTCTTAGGTATTGACACGTCAAGGGTTTGAGAGGAACTAGGCTAGGCTTTGTGATGGATAGCTAGGTACCTCGAGGTCCCGGATGCACCTGCGCTGTAGTGTCGGTGAATTATTGCATTACCCCCCGCGCACCGGCCCGTCCGACCTCGCCCTAACGCCTCCCCCCCGCGAGCCGCCGCTTTCCCCCCTAGCGCGCGACCTTCGCGGCTGCATCCCTGGCCAAATGCCAGCTGCACATCTCGACATGACTTTCATCCCCGAAATCCTAGATATGAGAAACAATGATAAATGTACTCACTGCACTTTGTTCATTTAAAGGACGGTTTGTTTTGGCCTATGATCTAATATAGCTAAGATTGTTTTATTTTAAATCGTTATTTGAACAAGACACTCTTTAGGAGTCATTGAACATAAATATGTAAGTTAGCTAACATCAATTATCGACCATATAATGCTAGTACTATCAAATCTCATATATGTAAATCGTTCGCGTCGACCTATATTCCTATAGAATAGTAAGAACGTACAACATAATACATTACCACAGTGTTACAACAATTATATATGTAGATGTTATCAGAGATCTTTTATCGCACACTAGTTAAACCCAATTTTGACACGTGACAAACATTAAAAGTGACTGCGAGGACTGGTTTAGTGCAATAGCCTGGTGTAGCGGAATGTGAACGGTGAAAGTAGACGCGTCCGCTACAGAGAAAAATAGTTTTCCACGCGGTTTCACCTTGCGAGAGCGCGACCAGTGCAACAGGTGCGATGGCAGAGACACGGGACCACTACTTCCAACTAAATATCGAGCGCACAATGCAAATGAAGCCGATTTATTAAATCACGGAGCACAGTGGTGTATACCGATGCAAATGGAAACGCGCGCGTTGGCGGAGTCGCGGCGAGCGACTGCGGCCCATCGGCTGCACCGAAATAACTGCTCGATGCAGCCGGGCGGCTCGATGCAAGCCTCCTCCGCCCCCCTCTGCCACCCTCCCCGCGCCCCGGACCCCCCTCGTCCCGCGCCACACCCTCCAGGTCACGGCTGCAGGTCGTCATGACAATGCGAGTGCGGAGCTGCAGCAACCGATCGATCCAGCTGTTGCTTCTGGGCTCCAGACGGCCCTGAACTAGAAAATTGTGCGGGAGGGAAGTGTTTAACAAATTAAAGCAACGTAGCAATAGAAAAAATATCACTTAAGTGGTTCGTTTTCACAAGGAAGACTAATAAGAATCACGAAGAATAACGGGAATACAATTATTTCCAATTTACTCTAACATTTATGAATCAAATATTCTTTGATTAGAGAGGAAGCGTGGAAGATTAGCAGAGTAGTGAGGAAGATAATAATTGTCATAGTTACAATATTTAAAAAAATACATAATTTATAATTTTCCGTTAAGATTCCTCTCGTAGTTGAAGGACAAAGCCAGCCTCTTCAAGGTTTAACAATACATCTGGCGCATTCTGGTGTCAAGGCTGGGCCAGTCCAGGTCTATGCAGCGCTGTTTGGCTTGCTGCCAAGGTCTTTCCTGCTATTTTATTCTCCAGTTGTAGTTTCTTATTAATTTTGCTCATAAACGTCGTAGGTATATACACTTTTATGTGATCATGTGGGAGTGTTACCACATTTCAGGCGCAGATGAATGAACTATTAGGTAATAAAAAGTTACATAAGTCATGTAATATCTTGGGGACACTTTAAAGCCCTTTGCTTTAGTTTCCTTTCGTTTGTAATCAATAATTACTTGTCATGTACTGAAAATTTTACTGTTAGCCTCTAGATAATCCGACAATACTACATTATAACATAACATACTATCACGCCTGTATTTCCCGAAGGGTTAGTCAGAGGTGTACTAAGATACATCCACAGTTCGCCGTTATGTTTAGGTCCCATGTAATAGAGGGCGAGCCTATTGCCATTAACCGGGCACAAATTCCAAACTCCGAGCTGCTACTGAGAATTTCATAGAAAAACCCAATAACATTTTGCTCGACCTGGGAATCGAGCCCCAGACCTCTAGCGTAGTGGTCGCACTTGAAACCACTAGTTAACGAGGCAGTTACAAGACTATATTATCCTACTAATATTAAAAATGCGAAAGTTTGTGAGGATAGATGAATGGATGATTGTTACTCTTTCACGCCGGAACGGCTGAACAGATGCTGATAAAATTTGGCATATAGATGGATTATAGTCTGGAATAACATATGAGCAACTTTTTGTCACGGTCGGACCCAATTCCGAAGTCCACGCAGACGAAGTCGCGGGCAGAAGCCAGTCAGTAATAAATCTGGGCTGGTCCCTCTAATTACCTTACAGTGACCTTGCAAATCTTTACTGTTTATTAATACATCTACGTAAGATTACGAAGTCATAGATCAATGTGATCATTATTACGACACTATCAGTCTGCCCTTGCTCGCTATACTAGTGTTTGTGCAATGTAGGGTTGTGCCAGGGGCAGTTGGCATGCTTCTTGGCTTTGAACATCCTCTCCTCGGCCAACGATATTTAGACACGAAGACGCCAAGACGTTATCTCATTAAGGTAACGTTATGTGTGCTAAATAATTGTAATTTATAAGATTACCCATGACAATTTATTGATGACAGGTTATATTTATGTGATTATGCCGCTAATGTGATTGGTTGCCTTCTATCTTTAAAAATAATAGGAGCTGAAACAAGGGCGTTGTCATGTCTAACCTTTTCTGATGCTCTTGTTATTTACTTCCTAGTCAGAGTAACTGCTACTCTAGTAGTTGTGGATGTAATTCCAAAACCTCTAAGGGCCACTTGCACCAACTTCTTAAATGTGTTTAAATTATATTTAAACACAAAATTTCTATGATAAATCGTATTTAAAAACAATTTGAACATATTTATGAAGTTGGTGCAAGTGGCCCTTACAGTAGTGGAAGTCGCGCAAAATTTAAGATAAAGATTTAGAAAAAAATGCCTCAACTATCCAGCCCAGCGATGTGCTTATCAACGATTAGCATTTAATTTGTATTTATATGAATAACTGTAGAGAGTAAAAGGAAGCTACATTATTAACTTTGCAAAAAAGCCTCAGCGTCCACCCACGGTTTGCCCGGGCGAGCGATGGCTGGGCCCCGATATAGTGCCACCTACGAGTACGTTCTAGACCGAACCTTCGGTTTCCCTGTAAAGCCTAACCTCCTCCCATTTGCCTGTATCGATCGGTCATTTTGTCTGCGCACAAATAAGCGAGACAGATAGAGTTGTGGGTGTGCATTTCATGTACTTATTACATATTATATAATATATATACAACCTATGGTCTGGATGTTTCGAAGAGTGGCAATGTATGTATGGATTAGTTAGGACCATGTTCCTGGTTATATGATTATCTTAAGTAGATTTATACGATGCTCAGACGATTAAGAAGAACACAAACTTATAAGGATATTTGGGGCTAGCATGCCGTGACATAAATTTGTCGTCGCAATATCTCACCTTCAACCATAGTTGCGCCACGAGATAAGCGATGATAAAATTATTTGTGGTGCACGTGTTACCCTAGCTGGTCTCTTTAATACAATTGGATGGCAATATTTGCGCGAGAAATCACTCAGTTTTCCATATGGGTCGCTGGTTTGATTTCCGCACGTAGCGAGAGCCGCGAAACCGATAGAATGAGCATTCGCGCACAAAACTTGAAATACACACAAAGGTGTTTTGCGATAGACTTCGACATAACGTCAGTCAGAACCCCAAGAGGGGTCTAGCACCGAGCAAATCAGCCTCTAACGACATGCAGATCTGAATGTCAGTATTGTAACCAATGCTCCCGGGAATAAAGTTTTTGAGAAATGTTGTGTGGGACGATGTTTTTATAAAAAACTAGACATCCGTGCGCAGCTCCGCCTGCATACATTTTCCTGTCTCAGATTCCGACGTTTCATCATAAATAATAACCTAACTGTCACGACTGACTGAATACTTACTTCTTTTTCATTTTTGAGAACTAATCTATACTTAATATATAAAGCTGAAGAGTTTGTTTGTTTGTTCGAACGCGCTAATCTCAGGAACTACTGGTCCGATTTGGAAAATTCTTTGAGTGTTAGATAGCCCATTTATTGAGGAAGGCTATAGGCTATAGGTATATCATCACGCTAAGACCAAGTAACTATTCCACGCGGGCGAAGTCGTGGGCAGGAGCTATAATATAATAAGAAAAAAACATTGTATTACCCATGATGTCATCTCTTACTCACGGATGCCTCTTGGGTAAGCGGCAGGGTAGGTCTTACCGACTAAAATCGTAGCCTTCCTTTGACCTATACTTAGTGACTGCCATGGGATTCTTACCAAGGAATATTTACATAAGCTAAGAAATAAGTTGTGTATGGTAATAAATAAGCTACTGGCATCCGATTAGCCTAGCGCTTATTCGTCATCATCATCATCAGCCTGTACTAGTCCACTGCTAGACGCCTCCTCCAAGGCAATACGGGAGGGATGATCTGTCCCGTTCTCGCAATATGGGAATTATAATAGAATTTGTATGGCACATCTAAGGTTTGACGTCATCAATCGGCATTGTACGCTATCTGTTTAGGATAAAATGTAATGCTTCTTTAACTCTTATTTTGATTTTTTTTTTATTTTAATTGAAAAATATCTAAATTGGCAGCGTACTTGAGCCAAAAAGGTGATAAATTTAAATCGAACATAACATACGTTCGAACGTCCATTTACAGGTCGCCGGTATGTTTAGGTCCCATGTAATAAATAGGAAGCGAGCCTATTGCCATTAACTGGGTATAAATCCCAAAATCCGAGCTTTTTTTTTCATAGTACAGTTGTTCAAAGTAACAACAGCTTGGTAGAACACATTTTGAATTTCAGTAATATAATTCCGCAGCTGCGGCCAAGGCTGGCAGCCCGGGCGAGTCCTAGATGCGCCCACGTTTCACCCCCTTTTATTCCCCGCGACCACACCCTGACCCGGCCCGCGCGCGTCCTTCACAGATTTCCTGAATGCCTAGCCTCCCGTTTTGTACCTGTATCGATCGTTATTGCCCACGCATTAACCTATAAAGTAGTTAACTGATGTTGGATTTATTAAAAATGACAGGATTTTGGTGGAGATTGAGAGGGGATGCCATGTTCCTTTCCCGCAAAACGAGTGTTAGTACTATTTCTAAGAGAAAAAAACTAAACATGCTGAGGTACTGGGCGCGTATAATAATTCTTCACAAGGAATACAGGCGTGATGGTAATTTATGTTTATGTTATGTTATGTAAGTACTATATACTACTATTAGACTTCCGCCGCGGCTTCGCTCGAGAAATCCCTAGCTAACTTTTTTCAAAATATTCTATAGCCTATGTTAATCTGGAATAACGTAGCATTCAAATGGTGAAACAATTTTTGAAATCGGCCCAATAGTTTTTGAGTTTATTCGTTACAAACATACATACAAACCTTTCCTCTTTATAATATTATTATAGATATATACTTGGTTATAGCGATGAACCGTGCACAAACCCAACGAAATAATTTTAGTCTAAAATGTGATACGACCTTTTTTTCGTAGCAAAACCTACATAATCAACCTATTATACTGTTCCACTGCATCGCACGGGGGTCTTTCTCAGGATGGGAGAGGTTACGCTATAATCAAACAAGCTGCCCTAGTGCGGGTACACTTCACATGCCATCGAGAAAATCTCTCAGACGTGCAGGTTTTCTCACGATGTTTTCCTTCGTGATAATTCGAAAAGTCCGAGGTGCGTGCCTTGGATTCGAACACGAAACCTTTGACTATAACAGAAACGAACGTTTAAAAGTATCGAAACTGTGATTTACTGATTGGTCTTACAGAGTTGGTATACAAACCGGTTCTTAACAAGACTAGGTATTAAACTAGTACTGACAAGATCTGCGAAACCGTCTAATTGTAGGCAACTAAGGTTTACTTGAAATCTATTGACATTTGAAATATCAAAGGTACTAATGAGCTTGTTCACACGGTAACAGCAGGTTTTAGTGCCTACTCTAGGTGAATATACATAGGGATATTAATTAAATGAGGGTCAAAATATTAAAACAACATGAATGTGTTTACATCCTTGCGTTTGATTCATTGTACAGTTCTCGCAAGCTATTTCCACGCCAGGCGAAATATTATTTGTGGTTGTGCTTTAGTTCTTAGATTCCCAAGTCGAACCAATTTTATTGGGTTTTTCCATAGAATTCTCAGTAGCAGCTCGGCTTCGATTTGTGCCCGTTTAATGGCAATAATTTCGTCCTATTATTTGGAGCCTGAATATAGCGGTGCTAGAGATCTCAGTTGTTAGCCAAATGAGGTCTGTAGATACTATTGGCATCTATAGGCTTCGTTAGCCGTTTATTATCAGACAGCCCGCAGGCATTTTAGGATAATGGGTGAAAGGTGACAATGATATAACGGGGGACAAAGCTTAAAAAAAAAAAATGGAGTGGGAAATAGAGGACTCCCTTGAATAGCGGGACCCTGGGGAAAAGAAGGACCTAGCCCGTATGCTGTCCATAAAAAATCAGAAGGTAACAAAGAGGATCAGAGCTAAGGTACTAAAAACTAGGTCTCTGCGAAGGTAATACGCAAATGACCTGACCTAGATAAGCACTACATTGATTTTCATCTCCCATTCTTGTAAATTGGGTCACACGAGCCTTTTTCCCGTATCTGTGTCGCATTGACCTGCGCTAGTTAGAGGCAGGTGGAATCAGGACACAAGCCTTGCAGCTTTTATAAGGTCAGCAAGCATCAAATCTTCTGCCTTGTTCGTAAATATAGGGTTGCCAACATTTTATCAGTCAATCTTCAAAAAAAAAACGTAATAGATATATAATAAGATATTTTGATGCTGCATGTCATATATTTAAAAATATAATATGTTTAACAGTGTGACCAGCGTAGGCATTAGTTGGACGCACACCGTATAAATTGTGTAGACGTTGCGAAGGTTTCGCATAGCTACCTACATATGTAGGCCGCGTAGCCACTGTGTAGGCTTCGTAGCCACTGTGTAGGCTTCGTAGCCACTGTGTGGGCCGCGTAGCCACTGTGTGGGCCCCGTAGCCACTGTAGGCCCCGTAGCCGTAGCCATTGTGTAGGCCGCGTAGCCATTGTGTAGGCCGCGTAGCCACTGTGTAGGCTTCGTAGCCACTGTGTAGGCTTCGTAGCCACTGTGTAGGCTTCGTAGCCACTGTGTAGGCTTCGTAGCTACTGTGTAGGCTCCGTAGCCACTGTGTAGGCTTCGTAGCCACTGTGTAGGCTTCGTAGCCACTGTGTAGGCCGCGTAGCGTGTAGGCTTCGTAGCCACCGTGTAGGCCATGTAGTCACTGTGTAGGCTACGTAGCCACTACGTATATGTGCGTGTGTACGTATATTAATATTTTATAATCAGTGTTTTTTACTTTTCGTTGTAGCATTATAAATTTGCCTCAGAGCGTTTACGAAATACATTCGTTATTTTGCATGTCTCTAAACCCAAGAAAAATACTAATAGTTTAAGTTTGCAGTCAGAACGCCTACTTAACTTAATAACTCTGTTACTCGCACTTCATTGTAACATTTAAAATAATTGACGTTGTGTTAGGTCCATACTTATCTTTATTTAAAATAGATAAAAAATTTAGCCAACACGACCTACGGTTTTACTCCAAAAATCCTGAGCTCCAAGACTAAAGCATTATGATAGAAAGTTTCAACAAAAATGTACAATTAGATTTAAAAAAATGCATTATGTATTAGTTTTAGTAAACCACTTTCAGTTAGTGGAAATAACACTTACGCTAGATTATAATAGATATTTCAGTGCATACAATATTTCTTGGCTATACTGTAACTACAGTCATTTTGTATAATTGTATATGCATATATTATAATTACACATAAAACTACGTATCTAGGTATACTAAAAGAAATTCTAGTGATAAGTACGAGTACATATAATGAAAAAAAAAAAAATGAAAAATATTTTATTTTTTTCTAAGAAAGTTTTACACTGTTGGTTGAGGCCCTAGATCCCACACTAGGATTCCCTGTGTTGTGGGATCTAGGCTCTGTGTACCGTTTACAAAATATGACTTATTGTAAGTATAGATGGTAAACTATAACATAGTTCGCTACAATATGTTTTTTTTTATAATAAGAGGAAAAGTAAAAAAATATAGGTATCTAATACATACTATCGAATAAAGTAGGTATTTAACAAAATAGTCACTAATAGGTTTGTACCTGTGGCTACTTTTCATGTAAATGTGATGTGAGTATGTGTCAGCGTGAGTGATGGATGTGTGGTGGGTGATATGTGTGTGTGTCGGAGCGAGAGTAGATGTATGTTAGCGTGAGTGGTGGAAAATAATAATGCGTGTGTGTACAAGCGTGATTGGTGTTTGTTTATGAGGAGTAGGTGTGTTATAATGCGTGTGTGTACAAGCGTGATTGGTGTATCATGTTTATGATGAGTAGGTGTGTCGTCATGAGTGGTGGGTGGTATGTAGCTCTGTCTAATTGTATGAAAGATACTGGTAGGTATATTTGAGTTTTAAAACATTATAAGATTTTCTTGACCGAGTTATTCGTATGCATGTTATTGGATTATTTTTAAGAAGTCTTCTGTCATGATATAATTCAGTTTAAGGAGCCAGTTTGTTACTATTTGCTTACATTATTTTGTGGTTACCTTTAGTATTATGAGTTGCTTATTAATTTTTTCATAAATAAATGGTCCCATAAAACCAAACGATCTTCTACCTATTGATTTGTGGCATCTATATCTGTCCCATTTTACTTTTCTATGAGAATGACTCTGGGCATTGGAGTGCAGCGAAGTTTTGTGAAACCGTAGAGTAGCACTGAGTATGTAAAGCTGTCTCACCCGAAGCACTGATACTTCTGAGTATAGCTGATCGGTGGGGTATCGATACGGACGTCTGTAAGCCACTTTTAATACAGCGCGCTGCGCTCTTTCCACATTAAGAAGGTGACTTTTTCCAGATATACCCCACGACGTGATATAATATTGGAGAATTGATTGACACAACGAAAAGTAAACCATTTTCAAAATTGAGTCGTCGGCAATCTTGCCTAAATCCTTAAAGATATGTAACAGTTTCCTTGTTCTACTGCTCAAATACTTTAGATGAGTCAAACAGTTCATTCTATTATCCAAATGCACTCCGAGATATTTTAAAGAATCTATGACAACTATATGTGGACAAGTGCAGCAGTTGTTGATAGTAGTACAAGAATGTAGCCGCAGGTCTTTGAAAATACGAGGCGAAGTGCGTTTAGAGACTGCAAAGTGTATTGCTCTTGTTTTTTCAATATTTAGCGTCAACAGATTATGCTGGAGCCAATTTGCCATTACCTTAAGCCCATTTTCCACATTATATTGTACTTCATCCCATGTTTTTCCATGGAAGATTATTGCGGTGTCATCCGCGTATGTGAATATTTTAGCCTGTGGGATTTCGATGGAACACAGCCCATTTATATAAATAATAAAGAGGGTGGGACCCAAAACGCTTCCTTGCGGCACGCCAAAATTTACTGTAGCGGAGTCACTGTAGTAATCTGCGAGAGTCACTCTTTGCGTTCTATTACAGAGATAAGAGCTGAACCATTCCAGCGCACCACCACGGATTCCTAGACACGACAACTTTTTTATTAGTATTTTTCTGGATATTGTATCGAAGGCCTTTGCTAGGTCTAGGAAGATGCCAGTACAAGGTCGACCTTGGTCTAGATTATGTGTGATAAAATCAACTAAGTTTGTGACTGCATCTTCCGTAGACCTGCCCGTTCGAAAACCATATTGATTGTCCGAAAGTAATTGGTTGCGTTCCAGGTATATCAAGAGTCTCTTGTTAACAATCTTCTCCAGTATTTTAGACAGTCCTGTTAAAAGAGATATCGGGCGGTAATTTGCTGGAAGTTTTGAATCGCCAGCTTTGTGTATGGGACAGATGTTTGCAATCTTTAGGCAGTCTGGCACAGTACCGGTCAACAAGCTGAGGTTACATAGAAAGGTAATTGGTGTTGCTAGAACATGTGCACAATATTTGAGTAGTTTATTACTTATACCGTCATAACCGGAAGCAGACTCGGTTTTTAGTTGGGTTATTATTTTTGTTACCTCAGCGTCATCGGTAGGAGTAAAAA
Source organism: Acronicta leporina (assembly GCA_947256265.1). Classification (NCBI taxonomy): domain Eukaryota; kingdom Metazoa; phylum Arthropoda; class Insecta; order Lepidoptera; family Noctuidae; genus Acronicta; species Acronicta leporina. The sequence goes on from OX366529.1 coordinate 6,950,341, forward strand.
ATTAAATTACCACGAATACCTATACATGTTTGCACATATAACTATATGTATTATGCTGTATAAACTTGACCGTATTTACTTAGATTATTTATAGTCATTCAACTTGCGTTTGATAGTTTGGTATCAAACTAGTTCATTCTATCAGATACTTAAAAACGTCGAAATCATCAATTGGCAATTGAAAAACTCCTCCTTTTTTATGTGATTAAAAATTCATAAAAAAGTGTGGGTAAAGTATAATTTAAGGAATATTATCACAAAAATGAAAACACACATTAAAAAATAATTAGTAAAAGTCTCTACAATGTTGTAAAAATAAAACATTACAACAAGACACGTAGAATTATTAATAAACGTCGTTTTCATAAAAAGTCAGTGATCTGCGTGTGAGACTGTATAAGCTTGGTTATATTTAACGAGAAAGGAACACGGATTGCTATGGAGACTATTTTTTTTCGCTGGACAGTCAATTTCGATTCCCAGGCGATTACAATGTTTATATCATTTACAGATTTTTGAGAGACACCCACCATCCAAAATAAAAAAAACAAACCTATTTCATTGAGAAGACATTATTGGGTTTGGAGTTAAAACAATTATGTACATAGAAGTAAGAATAACAAAACACAAATATTTATTATCTTAATCTACGAAACTCAATAGACAAACACACTTTTTTAGAAATAATTAAACAATAATTACAAAGAAGTATGTCTATAATTAAGCACTAAAACAACAATTATTACTCAGTAGGTATGTGTAATTTAAAAAAACATTTCGAAGTCGGAATCAACAAACATTTTATCACACAACTTTCCCTCACGCGACACGCAGATTGCGTGACGTCATCGCGTCGCACAGCGACCTGCGCGAACGCACATATCTGCTCAATATATAGGCTGCTATGCAATGCTATGCAGTTCGGGTTAGAAAATCTTTAACTCATTGGAAAATGTTGAAGTCATTTTTCCTGCTCACTGCTCTCACGTTGATGATTAAGTTCCACCTTTACCTTGATGTTTTAAACAATATTTTAGCAGACTGAGATGCCGTTAATCTGGGTTCTTACCGTACCATTTCATCTACTACAACTTTACTGGAAATAAACGACCGAAGAATCGTACCTGCAGTTGGTAAAGTTATCAAAAAATGCATTGGCTTACATTTATTTCCAGTGAAGTATTTTGGACGAAATGGTATAACAGAAACCTAGATTAACATACTTCAATTAAATTGTGTTTGAATTACGATTTATTTGGTATGACGTTTGTATGGGAAATTCGGTTAATTGGACTCTTAAACAGTTTCCCCGTCCTGACCGACAGACGAATAAAAAAAAATCCAATTATCATAAAATTCCGCTACTGCTAATCATGGAAAATAGATGCCAATCGAGAATTAAATATAAATGTATATATGCGTGCGCGCATGGTGACCGCAAGGTACGCTCGCCACATGTGATCGCTTTTGACAGTTTAAAAATAACCAGATGAATATTTAGGTTACACACTATCTACTAGGTGGGTATCAAATTGTCTCTTATTGCTGTAATGTTTTCTACCAAAATAAATATTGTTAAAGCAATTTTGACTGCCTCTGCTCATTAATGCCTCATTAGCCTAATGGTCCCGAGCGTGACTGCTACGCTAGAGGTCCTGGGTTCCATTTCCAGGTCGAGCAAAGTGTTATAGGGTTTTTTTATAAAATTCCCAGTAGCAGCTCGGAGTTTGGAGTTTGTGCCCGGTTAATGGCAATAGGCTCACCCCCTATTACATGGGACCTAAACATACCGGCGAACTGTGGGAGTACATTATTACGCCTCTGCCTAACTCATCGGCGAATACAGGCGTGATGGTATGTTATGGAAAGCAATTTTGACAGACTCGATTAGTTTTCTACTACAGTCATACATACTTAATACAGAATTTAGTGAGTAATAGCTATGTGTTTGATTTATGTGTTTATTTGTATTTAGGTACCTAGTCCTTCTATTAAATTGTACAGCCTTTATTTATTTCTATGACGTATTTTATCATCCATGAAGTCCGAAATAACAAAATGAGTTTCATAATCTTACAAAAAAGAAATTTAAGAAAGTAGTGTGCGAAACTTCGTTGAATCCGAGAACGAGAAAGTAATTTCGAATCTTGGAAGTCTTCAAGTCTTCTGTTGATGAATGTCGACGATTCGTCGCTGTGAAGTTTTTTCTTCCGGATAATCTTCGTCTGCCAAACGAAGAGTGGGAGAACTAGGGAACAACTGAGATACCACCAGCTGTGTTCACTCCGCACTAATACCCGAGAGAGCACAGCGTGGCACCCGGTCGTTCAATAGCCCGTTGATCTTTCATTTTCTATAATCATATTATACTCTCACATTCTTTACTTCTGAATCACTATTCTTCTTCATTAATCTTCATGGTAATTATAACAGTCGCACATAACATTTCTCCTAAAAGTATGTAACAGCGCCATCTATGTTGAATTGCGGAAAACAGCTTCGTAACCGGTGTAAACCAAACCTTAGTTCATAACTTCAAGCGTGTTCCGCGCTGCGAACATAGATGGCACTGATACGGTTCAAATTACAAGATGAGTGACAAAAATAGTAGCATTAGAAATGATTTTTTAATATATGTACAATGTAATAAAATTAATCGAGTGGTAAATTAAAAAAAATATTTCCAACAAAAAGATTTGATCAGTGTAACTTATTATTTTCTTGATAATTTATGTATTTTTAATTATTATTTATTATTATGCAATAGTGGTCTAAGTAAGTATAAATTAGTATCTATAAAAATATCTTATTCAAAATTAATTAGGTTTCGGTATGTTACAAACTTACAGTAACAGTTTTTTTTTGTTAATTAGGTAAGTACTTAGTTTAATTTAATACTTACAAAAAAAAATGTGTGACACGTAGGTACCTACTACACACGGCCTACACAAAGTTTTTTGTAAGGGAATAGGTAGCTTTTATCCTGTTTATTACGCAGTATAATTAGTTATTATCTAGTTAAATAGGTAGGTATCGTCACCTATAACGTCGTGGTAAGTAGGAAAACGTAGCTTACCTACAGTTTAGTAATCTCATTTCTTTCATCTTTTGTTGTATTTTGTATGCAACAATTTAAATTAGGTAGGTATGATAGGTACTAAAATTATCTAGCATAATTAGCACATTTTTTATCATTTTTCTTTTACATCTTTATCTGTACTTAAATAGCATAATTTTAACATTTGTTAAATTGCATTTTAAATTCGTACATTTAACGATTTTCCGCTAAATATTTAAATTCATTGATTGTAGGTAAATTTATATTACAATGATTCCCAAGCATGCAGGTACCTAGGTATGTTATAGCTTTGCACGCAAGGGTAAGTTGAGTATGACTAATAATTCGCAGGGGAAGTCGGCGCCGTTGCCGCCGCCTCGGAGGGTCCCTCAAACCGCGGGCCCGCCACGTGCCGACCTTGACCTTGAGACGCACACACACCATAACAAAGCACTTGTTGCACACACACACATAGCTTCTGCTCACCTTTGTAGATTTATGACTAAGCACATCCTCCTCGAAAACTTTGAACTCGGCCAAATATTTAAGTATTAAAGATTTGATTTAACGTTAGTAATATAATAAATTTGGTTGTAATAAGTATTGTATTTTATATGTATATGATGCTGACGACGATAATCTATATACTAATCTAATCTATACTTACTTAATATATAAAGCTGAAGAGTTTGTTTGTTTGTTTGTTTGTTTGCTTGAAAGCGCTAATCTCAGGTACTACTGGTCCGATTTGAAAAATTATTTCAGTGTTAGATAGCCCATTTATTGAGTAAGGCTATAGGCTATATATCATCACGCTACGCGGATGAAGTCGCGGGCAGAAGCTAGTAATATTATACAATGTATTTATTTCGTAGATAAATTAATTTATTCAACTATTTTTATGTTTTTGAATGAATACGTATAGGTACTAATATTATAATGATTTTATACTTATGAAACCACAACTTTTAAAATATAGGAACAAGAAGAATACTGTCAATATTTTTTATAATTTAGATATCCATTTAAAACAAGAGACACCCATCGTAATTGTATTTGTTTTTTGAGCATCTGTAGGCTTCGCACATACCACATTAGATATAGGATCGTGTTATTGACCATGGATTGTTTTTTTGCGATTATTATCAAGTTTGTCATCCGGTTACATGTTTTGTGTATGCTTAGGTACCAAGTACCTACCCATTATAATAATGATTTATAATGTTAATGCTCTTAAAAGTTAAAGTTACGATAGTTATAATAATATGTTATGACTATGAGGCATTTTGATAAAAAACCTGTTTGATTTGTACCATTTAGGTAAGTTTAATATTTGAATACATTTTAGGATACGATATATCTATTCATTTAAGTCTATAAAAATTAGAAGAAGAATATAGTGACTAGTTTTTATAACAATTTATAATAATTATTATTATTTCTTAATATAATAAATAGATTATTGTTTTCCAGACGATGGATTGATAGGTCATGAATTCCCTAAAATATATTCATAGAAAAGAGAATTAACAGTATTTAAAACCATTATAATTAACCACAATACACCAGCTCTTGTTTACTAGGACCTCAAAAGCAACCTAGACTAATTCGAAAAGCGCAGAAACAGTTGGTCAAAATTGTAATTGGGTATCTGTTGTATAACAAATACATCGCTATCAACTTATAATAAGTTCTACAGGACAAGCACAGACGCCATTTAATAGAGTGTTGGTGACTCAAACACTAGTGCACTACTCCAAAAACTATATGTGGTACTATCAGTGTGCGGCATTAGACAACCAAAATAACTATTTGTTTAATTGCAATTAAATTCATTTGATTGTAATTTATGCTTGTCTCGGAAAAGCGCCTTAATCAGAAACTCCGCCACGAAAGGAATTGGTAAAGGAGCATTTCTACTTTCTTGTGTATCAAGAGATGTGAATTAAAGAAAGAATGAGAGGCAGAGTTTAATAATCAACATGCGACATCAATCTGTTGGATGGATATATTATATCACTAACATAGAGATTTCACACAAACCGACATAGGTCAAGTAAAATTTTCAGGTTCGCAGGTGGAAATGTATAGCCTCAATGCAGGATACGATAATATTGTGCAAGTTCACATACTAAGTGGTGTCACTCCTCCGACAATTTATATCGCGCATGCGTCGTCTTTATGTCACCTGATTATTTATAACTACGTATATAACCCATATCTCTTATCTACACGTGTGGGTGTAAATATTATCATTATCGCGACATGATAACGCGATACTTTAACCCTTGAATGGATCGTGCATAGTATAATAATGCCTTTTTAAAATAGCATAATTTTTTGCATAGCTGTTTGGTGGGCGTGGCAGTTTTTCGATGGCCGTGACTATAGGACAAGAAGTTTTTAAGTCTGTACGAGTCAGACATAACTATCCTCTGGCTATCCCAGGTGGCAGACGTTAAGAGACGAGAGAGAGTGACGTACAGAACAAAAGAGAGTGTGGCAGAGTTTGGGTATTTAAACAAACTCAAGTCATGATCCTCACGTACCTTATCCCAATATCAATAGTTATGTTGATATCGGCTTCTAGTCTAAGCAAATACGGCTGAAAATCTGAATTCTACACGAAATCTAAGTAATATAGATGGACTAACTGGTGTTTTGGATCGAAAAGAAACATTTGAAAATATAATAACGGTTAAGTATTTGTTATGACCGCTTCATTAGTCTAATGGTTATAAGTGCGATTGCTACACTAGAGGTCCTGGGTTCCATTTCCAGGTTGAGCAAGTGTTATTTTCTATGATTTTTTTCTAGCAGTTCGGAGTTTGTGTTTCCGGTTAATGAAAGTTAATTACGTAGGACTTAAATATACAAGCGAATCCAAGTGTATATACTAGTACACCTCTGCCTAACCCGTCAAGGAACGACGTGATCGCTACTGGCGGTAATTTATTATCATTCACATCAAATTCCACAATACACACATTGATAGAACGAAATGGTGAACAAAATAAACAAAAATTAAACAAAGGAGTATCTATGGAGTTTCTTGTCGGATCTTCTCCATAAGACCTAACCATTTGGAATCATGCATGTAGTTTTTGACATTTCAATAGTTCCTGTATAATTATGGTATAATTGTAATAAAAAAATAAGTTTCGAATTTGAACAAACATAACATAACATAACATACCATCACGCCTGTATTCCCCGAAGGGTTAGGCAGAGGCGTACTAATGTACACCCACAGTTCGCCGGTATGTTTAGGTCCCATGTAATAGGGGGCGAGCCTATTGCCATTAACCGGGCATAAATTCCTAACTCCGAGCTGCTACTGGGAATTTCATCGAAAAACCCAATAACACTTTGTTCGACCTGGGAATCGAACCCAGGACCTCTAGCGTAGCAGTCGCACTCAGGACCACTTAGCTAATGAGGCAGTTAGTTAGTCGAATTTGAAGATAAGTAAATATAGCGGTAGACCAACTCAATGTATCGCAATTCACAGAATCCGGTTCTTATTGCAAGATTATCTCAATAAAATAATTATTGTATGTATTATAATGTATAGGATCCTATTTAATACCCTGTTCAAGTATATATACATATTGTGGTGTGTAGGTATGTACTGTCGCGACTGTGACTCACTGTGTTACATCGTATCTAACAAGTTTAAGTTATTACTTATATAATCAATACGTTTTATACATATTATATATTTTATTATCATATATATTATGTACTTATATGATTATATAAAATGCAAAATACTATGTATGGTAGGTAATAATGTTTTTTTCATAATGTTTTACGTCGTTACCTAGCTGTTTTATGTTCGTATTTTTTTCAGTAATATCATTATTTTTTAATTTAAACATATACAACCTTTGTTTTAGTATACTTAAGTATGCGAAACCTGAGACACTTGTAGTATTTTCATGTAAATATAGATATATATACAAATTTCAAAACTGTAACACGAAAAATCATAAAGATGTACCTACCTAAGCTTGTTATATTAACTGGTTATCCGTACAAAAACATGCTCACCACATCTTATTACCCGCCTAGTACCGCTATGACCAGCTATGCCGTGACTAGTGTTGTACGCGTATAATGGCAGAAAGATACCTATTTTGGGACAAAATATTATTGGAATTGATTCAGTAAGTTATTCTGAATAAATCGTATTCATGATTCGCATATACCTACTAAAAATAATGTTCTATAGATAAAAGGATTATTCATGAAAAAGTCCAGAGAAAAATAAACAATGCCCTAGAATATCTTCCTTATATGTGCTTTAAAAAGAATACCATAAATAGTCACCAAGTATAATATTGTTTTAATTTTCTATTTTCATCATTTACCCCATTTTACAGTCAAAATCAACAACAAATCAGTCGGTAAATTTCCTTACTAAAGGTAGAATTATGACATAAAGTCAATACAAGTAATGTGAAAATCCTATCTCTAGTAAGTACCTAAGCAGATCTATCGGAAGTGTAGGTTGACATACTTCACATTTCTAGCCAATCTCTCAGGCATACAGATGTTATCGCGATATTTTACCACCGAGGTTTTACTTCATCGTTTAATGCAGTGAAAATTAATTTATCACTACACGCATGATTTCCGAACTGAAATCTAACTAGAGATCTATCTCTATTACTTGGCAGCCCAAGATTAAATATAGGAAAGATATCTTACCTGAATTGTTACGGTACGCTGGATGTCCAACCAGATTATTCAGCCGACTCTCTGAAATCTCCTCATCGTTTCCTCCTGAAAATAAAATAGAGAAAGAGATTTTGGTTGTGTATGTAGTTATCGGGTCTTACTTGCTGTGGCAATGGCAGCACAGTAAGTAACAGCTAAGGGGAGTAAGTAAAAGAGGTTTCTCTTTTATATGTATATTGAATAAATCTTACACATCAAAATGCATAATTCTCAGCAACTAAGTATTTAAAACAAAGTTGTAAAGCCTAACATAGCAATCATGATTTTTTTAAACCAGTAACTATGTATGGAGTTTCACCACTGTTCTCCATAAGACCCACTTTTTGGAACCGTGTTTTGACTTTTCAAAAGTACCTTTTCAAAAGTAGTGCTCTTAAAAGAGAAATAAACTCGAACTTTTGGCAGTTTTCCTATACAAAATCTGTCAAAAAACGTCAATTTTATTCCTCAGTTAAAAGTTATCTGGCGATGGAAAAATTGGCCCTAATTGAAATAAAACATTTTGACTTTGAATAATGTAAGCGCTTGATAGAATAGTCTGTACCTATCTATTGTAAACCGAAAACTAATACGTATAAAAATTGTATTTATATAGATCATAGAATTGTACAATGGGCGGTCTTATCGCTAACAGCAATCTCTTACAGACAACTTTTCTAACTACCGACCACCCTCATTTTAAGCCCTGCGTCCTGCGTCAAACAGTTTTACTGTGTTCCACGTGTGTATGTAAGAGCCAAACCCATCAAGTCCTGCATTATATACATATAGACAGACACACAATACGAAATCATACCACATCCAATCAGAGCCGGAGTCCCTCAGGGCTCCGTTCTCTCCCCTCTCCTTTTCGCGCTGTACACCAGCGATATTCCTAAAAGCTCCAAGTCGGAGTTGGCCCTATACGCCGATGATACGGCTATCTACTATTCCGGCAAATCCCTCCCTGCTATCACCAAGATCCTCCAGACCTCGGTCAATGCCATCGGCACTTGGTTTAGGAAATGGAGAATCGAGGTTAACCCATCCAAGAGCGCGGCCGTTCTTTTCCATAAAAGCAACGACCGCTCCATTGAAGCCCGACCCATCTCCCTCTACGGCCAACCGATCCCTTGGGAAAAGAAGGCCAAATACCTGGGCGTGATTCTAGATTACCGACTCTCGTTCCGAGAACACATAAAGACGGTTCGCTCCCGTGCCGCCTTCGCTCTCGGCCGTCTCTTCCCTATCCCTTAAATATAAGGTGAGAATTTACTTGACGTGCATCCGTCCCATTATGACCTATGCTAGCGTTGTGTTCGAACACATCGAAGGGTCTGGAATCCATAGGATGCAAACTCTTCAAAACCGATTTACGCGCAAAGCCACGGGCGCTCCGTGGTACGTGCGTAACAGGGAACTCCACTTAGACTTAAAACTGCCTACCATCAAGCAGTTTATGAAACGCGCCTCCAAGCGTTACTTCGATAGGGCCCCCCATCACCCCAATCCCCTGGTGGTCAGTAGCGTCGACTACATCCCCTCCCAGATTAGTAGAACTCGCCGTCCAAGGCACGCTCTAGCTTACCCCGACGACCCTATAACGGTCCTACAAGAGTCGAATAGAGAGACTAGCACTCTCAAAATACACTCACACAAACGCCGCCCGATTTACCGTCCTCGCCGGCGAGGCCCGTCGCGAAGACCCAGTAATGGTAACCCCCCCGACCCTTGCTCGAGCCGGCCCGCGCCGAGCCAGTAGCTTTAAATTAGTCCCTAATAATAATTTAAACCAGATCCAGCCGTCCCTAGCTGCCCCCCCAGCAACGCCCTAAGCCGAGGCCCGTGTCCCGCAGGGGACGCCCTTAGCTGCTGTTGCTTAATTTTAAGTTGCTCCTGGCTGGAGGCATTCGGTGCCTCGCCACCAAGTCCGGTTACGCTGTTAAGATTCCCTGAATCAACAGCTAATGTCCATTTCCAAAAAAAAAAAAACGAAATCATTTTGGGTCTCCTAGCGTTTTTAGTAGATTTGAGTGCTCCAAACATACACCCTGTTTGTCTCTTAATAGACAAAGCTAGGTTTTCGATTCAATAATAAAAATAAATAAATAATGTTAAGGAAAGGTAAGAGTTCAATCAAGTTTATATGGAAGCAACCAGGAAGGATTTATTTTATCAGACAAAAAAGAAATACGGAAATAGTTCATAATCGGCAAAGATCGCGTATCATCGAAAAATAAAAACATAAACAGTCGAAATGAGAAACACTCAATTGCGGTGTTGTTTTTATTCCGGGTGCCTAAAACTTCAAAAATATTTTTAAGGGTATTTGACTTATGAGACACTTTTATTTTTTGTAGTTTCATAGCCTATTAGCTGTCTAAAATATAGTAGATCTGGCTAGGCATATTTTTCAAATCGTATCGTATATCTGGCAACCCTAACTCAATCCCTCTTTTTTTAAATAAGGTTTACGGTTTTTATTTTAAAGTTTACGTAATCAATATTTTAGTTTGTTCCACTGCTGGGCACGGATCTCCTTTTAGAATGAGAGGGATTAGTTCATAAGCAGTCGAGAAAATCTCTCAAGTTTTCCTCGCGATGTTTTCCGTAACCTTTTCAACAATGACAAAAGTCAGAGGTGCTTGGATTAGAACTCGAGAACTTGGACTCAGAATGATATTAAAATTAGGCTATCGCTGCTCTAAAAAAAAAATCAAGTAAAATTGGTACTGTTTACAGCTTCAGCCTATTTGGTATCGAATCGAAGCCGACCCCATCGAAGACGGAAATGCTATTCGATGTTACATACAGATAAATAAGGTAAGAATTTTGAATAGGTGCTATTGTATTGTAAAATTATTTAAATTATTATGCTGTTGCTAATACAAATCACCTTGCATGAAGTCTACGTTACTTGTTTCCATCTGACAGACCACAGACTTGAAAACTAATACGAACCGGCACTTGTAGAACACTTACGTATAAAAGTAGCTAATGAGATATAATAATAATGTTTGGTTTCTGAAACTTAACATTACAATACCTTGCCAGAGGTGTACACTCTATTGGCGAACCTATTGTCTCCTTCAGGCACAAACCCAAACTCTGAGCTGCTTTTTTTATACCACTAAGGAGGTAACAACAAGTATACGGCCCGCCTGATGGTAATCGTTTACCGTAGCCCATGGACGCTTGCACACTGCACACTAGGGGTATTACTCGCTCGTTACCGACCCTGTAAAAATCTTTTCACACTCTTTTTGAGAGTGTGGAGTAAGGTTAGGTTAGGCATCATAGGAGACAATAAGAAACACCACCGGTGAGCCGCTGCCAACACAACGCACTGGCAACCTCGTGAGTGTGTGTGTTCCTACTGATAATTTTATAGAAAACCCTTTTAACACTGCTCGACCTGGAAATCAAACCCAAGACCTCTATTAATCTAGGTTTCTGCTCTACCATTTCATTCAAAATACTTTACTGGAAATAAATGTAAATTTCCGGTCGTTTATTTCCAGTGAAGTAGTAGTAGATGAAATGGTACAGTAGGAAACTAGATTAATACGACACGAGTAAACGATTATGTTTTACCACAGCCAAATCCATTTATGAGATTACACTATCCTTGTCGAAAAGTCATACATACTACGAAACCATATTATTATTTGTATTTACCTTATATCCATACAGACAAAGTCACAGTACAGCTAGTTAAAATAGGAATAGCGTACATAACAATGACACACAACTATTGATTTTAAACGAACAGTCTACGCGCTCATTTCGTCAACATGCAACATCCTTGAGGTAATCTGTGGCGCGGAAAACAAGTGCTGACTCATACCATGTGACGTAGGCACCACACTGAGTCCGAATCCATGGTATTATAATAATACGCCAGGTCGCAATCACAGTTAAGCCCAATGGATAAACATTTTTTCATTAACTTGCTTTTTTCGCATATTGAGTGAAAGTCCGGCGCAGTCTCAATTGCCCATACAAACCCAATGCCAAAATAAATTGTAATTCTAACTCATTTTTTTTTCAAAGCCCAAAATACATCCTAAAAAGCTTGCGATCACTGAAAAATCGAAATCTTTTTATTTACGGTAGATTATATTATGATTTCTTCTGTTTAGATTCTTTCAAACAGGGTATTTCTATTTAAAGAAAACACAAGATTTTTACTTGATAAAGTTTAATTTAAAAAATTATATCAGCTTAAGCTAGTGATCGCATACTTTTTTTGATGTGTGTACTTCACTGGAAATAAACGTCCGGAAAGCCGGTTGAAACTTCGTGAAATTATCAAGAATTACATTCATTTCCGGTGAAGTAAAATGTTTTGTAGGAAAAAATATAGGAGTAGGAACCTGGATTAACGGTATCCGAATCCAATATTTTGTGTTTGAATTACGATAAATTTATTATTATGTTTGTATAGGAAGTCGTGGGAAGAAAATATCTGGCTTAGCTTCTTATTATACCATGAAGGAGTACACTGTGCTATCGTTAGTGTTTTATTTATTGCCCACGATACATTGTGGTGACGCTCGCGAAGATAATGTATTTCTTTTTATGATTTATACACGTGTCTAGCCGCATTGTTGCTGTGATAAGCAAATCTTGTACTGTAATTGGTTATTTAACTTTGCATGAAATAATTTGATTCGGTCAATCGGTGCTACAGTAATATCATAATGTGATGGAAGCTTAAATAGTCTTACCTCTGTAGTTATTTAAAATTATATTATTGTTCTATTCCATGGTCTAGTAAATATTTACATAGCGGGATGTTTGCCCATATTCTAATGTTCTAATGTCTCATTAGTCGCAAGCGGCTAGATGTGCTAGGCTAAATGTCCGGGGTTTGATTCCCAGGTCGAGCAGTGCTATTGAGTTTTTCTATGATCTCATTCTATGCTCAGAGTTTGGATTTGTGCCCGGTTTATAGAAATAGTCTCGCTCCCTTACATGAGACCTCAACCCTCTAGGCTACGTTTTACCGCGAGAAAATGCTTAATTCCTACGGGAAAACGGGTGAAGCCGGGCCTGGCAGCTAGTTAAAATCAGTGTTAACATTGAATGGGAGAGAGTTCCGAGGTTCGGAAGCTCTAAAAGGGCATTTATTTATTCCAACCGTAAGCAAATTCTCATGCTAAAAATAGGTCTCGTGATCGGCACGGGCTCTAAGTTTTGCGTCATCAGCCCACGCTTGTGGCTGGCGGAGGGGACGGGGGGAGGGGCGCTTGGCTTCCAGCAAGGACGAGCGCATGCGCGGAAACATCGCCTACACTAAATAATGTCAAAGGGCAATCCCGGGAAGCCTGAATACCTAGGGCGTATCACAGGCTAAATTGATTTAAATCACAATCTAGTTCAGCTTAATTAATAATACTTATATACATGTGTATATATGGCAACACGTGTTGTCTAGTAAGTGTCTTTTTTATCTTTACATAAACTAATGCAGACAAAGCCGGATAGGCAAACGCTTTATCCTTATAGAGAACAGATTTTGCGAAGTATCGAAATTGGTAAAGATTTTTAATAAACTAAGCCGTTACAGAATTTAAAACAAAAAGAAAATACGAAACAAATATGCTACAAATGAATAATTAATCAAATACGCGAGTAATAAAACAAATGACGTACGAAACAGCTGATGTACGAAGTTCAAATAGATCACTGATTAATATTTCTACCCAACTATACATACAATTAAAGTATGTAATAAAGGCAATGTGACAAATAATCGATTATTTCCTATTGTAATGACAAAAACGAAGAATCCAAGACCAGTGCAACTGGTTATCTTAATATACTCAACGCAGAAAATAAAATAAAACAGAAATATGACGATGCTGGAGTTAATAACAGCAGGGTATTTAAATAACAATGAGTAGTAATTTGTTCTTATGCTCTTTGGTATACATGAAAAAAGCGAGTCAGCCTGTATAATTGTCTAGAGCGAGTCAATTGTGGTAATTAATAATACGAGACACATAGCGACCCTGAATGGACATCCGATACTCTTAAGAGCTGCGGTCTTTATCTAAGGACGACGATAAACTACCAGCTATTTATTGTCACAATTGCATTTGGATATAATCTGTTAAAGAAGCTAACAGTAAGGGCAACCAGAAATATTTTGTTCTGTATTTACTTCATAAAATTACCTTTTTGGATCATAAACGCGAAAGTTTAGCTGGATGTTTGTTTCTCAATCAAGCTAGAACGGCTGAACGGATCTTGGTTGAACTTGGCACAGAGATAGTTATTAAGTCTGGGATAGTACATAGGCTACGGTCAGACCCAATTCTGTGAACGTCAGGTTTGCAGACGAAGTCGCGAGCAGAAGCTGGTTGGGAATACAGTTGAAATTTTATACTTAGGTAACGTAATGCCGAGAAATACTCATCAATTACTTGAGTTTTTTTAAGTATATCATTATTTCTTTTGAAAACCTTTAAGGAAAACTATGCTAATAATATGTGCAGATAATTTAATAAAAATTGACTCCTTTGATGATATCTTTGCCACGTTTTAATTAGGAGAACGTGGAGAACGGCGCACTAAATAATTAAGAACAAGTCCAAAAACTAGGAAAAAACGAATACTAAGAACAAAGGAAAATCTTAAATACTGGAGAACAATGCTGAGAATTCGAGGCGTATGCTATTAAGAGTGCTCAACAAAAACAAATGATTGTAGATGTCTAACTCAAAAATGTTTTTTTACTCGAATTACAACAATGTTATTCGTCACTAAACACACGTCAGTATTCTCATCAAGCTTTGCATAAAGTCACAGAGTAGAGAGACCTTTTAACGTATTGAAGGGCAATTATAATTTGTGGAATGACAAAAGGATTAATAAAAAGATCGTGTTTAGTAGCCTTATTGCGATTTCAAATGATTGTTTTTCTGATCATTTGCTCTGTGCAGTCTTAGATAAATGAGCCGTGTGAAAAAGAATTTGTAGTGCCCTAAATTGTATGTAGACTTACATCTTCCTTGTAAGAAAGGTAATAATAAATCTTTATGTTTTGATCAACAATTTTGTAAATATCGTTACCGTTATAAATACCACCTCAGATGCATTACTATTTATATCTATCAAATGCGACGTGCTTCAAGAAAATATGGATGTTGGATACATTATGGCTTTCCTGCAATTCAAACATTTAAATGTACTTGTAATTGACAAGAATTGTTGATTTTCTATAAGTGTATGTAAATTTGTCTTGTTTACCATAGCGAAATGTGTAGTACTTACGTACCGTACCTTATAAACTAACACGTAGGTGTACATGTTGATCTGGCGTGATCGTGGAGCCGATGGTAATCTTAATTGTAGAATACCACTTAATCTGATTGAAGTTCTCCTCAGAATGCTGCGCCATGCAATGAATTTAAATATGCTTATTCATATTTAATGTTTAAATGTCGTGCTGTAATAAGTCTGACGGTGCATCAGAAAGTGCAGTGCCAACGAAAATAACTCAAATGAACATTCCATATAGGTACAAAAATCTCCATCGTAAAGATAAACAGGAATGATAAAGTAAATTAGCATTCTCATCCTGTGATACGTCGGCACATAGTGCCTAGGGGAACATCTGACAAATGCACACAAAGGTCACATTCCCGTCGGCTGCCATTACGACTCCATAAAACGTTCTGTTTTAAATTGCAAGCAAACGTGCAGAGGAGTAAAACAGAAATAAATAAGCAAGTCTGCGCTGGCAGCGCTGTTGCTAGGCGCGCTCAAGGTCTGCCCGGCCCTGGCCGTGCCCCCCTCATACCCTCTGCCCTTCCCCCCGCGCATGTGCACCGAGCAAGCTGCATTCGCCAGCCACACACTCGCCAGTCCTCGCACACATAAGAAACACCACTACATACGCGATCTATATCAACATGCTACACGTGTAAGCTTAGAAAGGGTTCGCGTTAGTGAGCGTGTCGTACACACGATGTCTGATTAATGATGGTGGATATTCTTAGTTTCGTATACAACACACATATACGCGATTTCCATGTGTTTGTGTACATAGTGTGCGCTCCATTTGAACTAAATGTGGAAACTGCTTGCTTACGTGACATCCGCGGAATGTACCAATCTTCGGTCGAACAGATTTTCAGCATGTTCCGCATATCTTTTTCACGCGATTTGTAGGTCACGATTATAAAATGATCTGCCATTTATTTTATAAAGTTGTTTTTCAATTTTCTTTTTATTAAATAAGTTTGGCACTGGCATTACATTACATTAATTCAATTTTCTAATTAGAATATTTTATATTTATTTATGTATAAAGAACATTTTTCTGCCTCATTAGCCAAGTGGTCCTGAGCGCGACTGCTACCCTAGAGGCCCTGGGTTCCCCGGTCGAGCAAAGTGTTATTGGTTTTTCTATGAAATTCCCAGCAGCTCGGCGATAGGAATTTGTGCCCGCAATGGCAATAGGCTCGCCCCCTATTACATGGGATCTAAACATATCGGCGAACTGTGGGTGTACATTAGTACGCCTCTGCCTAACCCTTCGGGGAATACAGGCGTGATGGTATGTTATGTTATGTTTAGAATTTTTTTCCTGAAAATTATTTTTACATGCGTTATAAAAGTAATCTTAGTTTTTAAACAATAGGTAGGGAATATGCATGTTTTTTTTTAATATTTTTAATCAATCGTCAGCGTTTAAATATTTCTTAGACAAAAATATAAATTTTCAATCAAATAAATAAATATTCAAAACTGCAATCAGATTCGGGAGATTAAAATGCCGCCATCTTGGCCGCGTGAAATTCAACGTCAGTTTTAACAGTAACTGCTTTATCTCTTCTATGATGTATTAATCGTTTTATCAACTTAATTAATTATCGATATTTTTAAGTTTTCTAACTAATGAGAACATGGGAGAGGACTAAACTCAATTTAATACCTAGTAATTACAAACCTCAATATTTACGGTGACATCACCATATGTTTTGATGTAAGTTCCGTTTTGGTCTGTTAAATTTGCCGCGTACTTCTAATTCATTAAAATCTTGCTGAAATGGTGATTACTTAAAAAAAATGTCATGAAAATCATTGTAAGTATAGCCATAAAGATTACAAATAAAATTATGTGACCCATATTTGGATTTTATGCATTTATTCTTTATTTCAGTAGTGAACGCCATTATCGAATTACGGAAAGCGAATATCAAAATCGTAGTTTCGGGAAATTTCATTCTTGTTTTCCGTTGTATACTTAGGGCCACTTGCACCAACTTCTTAAATATGTTTAAATTCTATTTAAACACAATTTTTCATAGAAATTTTGTGTTTAAATACAATTTAAACACATTTAAGAAGTTGGTGCAAGTGGGCCTTATAGTCTGTTGCAAACCACGCAACTCATTTACATTCACATCACGCTTTATTTATATCTAACACCATTCCTTCGTACGTTTAAATTTTTTTTTGACAGCATGTCTATAAATTTTCTGGCGGAAGCGCGGAAGTTGTATATGTTCCAAATGGTTGGAACAATGTGAAGATGTGACGACGAGGTAACATTGTTATTATTTTACTTACTACATACAATGTATCATTGCCAAAATCGTGTGATGAAATATGTTTTTACGTAATACTGTTTACAATGCAATGACTTTTGGACGAATGCGACATCCAATCAGCTTTGATTACCATCTTGACGGCAAAGCTATCATTAAAACTGCATGTGTCAGAGATCTGGGGGTAACATTTGATCCGGGACTCACATTTCATGACCATATTATTTCAACCGCTAAGGAAGCCTTTCGACGACTCGGATTTATTCTTAGGAATGTAAAAGACTTTCGTAATAGTGACGTAGTTAGAGTTATTTACAATACCCTCGTGCGTAGCACTCTTGAATCTAGTGCCCCGGTGTGGAACCCGTATGAAACCACGTACATTTTGGTACTAGAAAAAGTCCAGAAGGCATTCCTAAGATTCCTCTACAAGCGCCTTTTTGGGTACTACCCATTCATGTACCCCACAAAGTTCCTTCTGGGTATACTAGGGTACAACTCACTGGAGGTCAGACGAAATTTCGATCAGGTTGGAACTATGTGCAAAATTCTGCACGGTAAAATTGTGGCGCCAGAACTGCACGAAAGGCTTGCTCGGTTATTTGTCCCGAATAATTACACCCGTAGCAGAAGACACAAGCTTTTTGCTGTACCTACTAGCCGCACTGTGGCGCGTGCCAACTCTCCTGTACCTCGGTCGCTTAATGCTCTTAACGCTCTCCTGGAAGCCAGTACAGATTGTGATATGTTTGCCGATGAATGGAAGAAGATTTTATCAGCATGCCTGAAGTTCTGTGAGAAGTCAGTGTGCTAGCAATGTCCTTAATTAATGTAAGTGGCCTCCGGCCGTTTTAATTAAGTAAATATAAATAAATAAATAAATAAATTACTATAAAAATGTCACTCGTTTTTTTTGTATTGCGTCAAATAAATTTTTTTTGGTCGTGTTTCATATAGGCTTACCTAACTACGAAATTATTTCAAATCCTCAAGTGCTTTAACTGAATGGGTAACGTTAATTAAAAGGCGTGCTGAAGCATGGTTTTTACGTGGGAGAGCCATGCTTCGGCACGAATGGGCCGGCTCGACCGGAGTGATACCACGGCCTCACAGAAAACCGGCGTGAAGCAACTCTTGCGTGACCGGCGTGAAGCAAAGGCCCAAACCCTTTTAAAAGGCGGGCAACGTACTTGTGACTCCTCTGGTGTTGCGGGTGTCCATGGGCGGCGGTTATCGCTTACCATCAGGTGATCCGTCTGCTTGTTTGCTCCCCTATCCCATAAAAAAATGGTTTAATTAGCCTTAGGCAGATATGTAGGTACCCGGCATTAATCGTGACAATTGTGACAAAGTAGGTAGCATGTTTTATTTAATACTCGTAAGAATAACTGCAGGAGTTTATGAATAAGTTTTATCTATGCTGATTAATCTACCTGCTAGGTTAAGCTTCGCTTACCACGGTTAGTATACGGATGGGAGACCATTATCGGCACAGAGAACTAGTTAAACTGATGATTTTTTATGGGATAGTGGACAATCGATCATACGGTTCGCCTAAAGGTAAGCGATGACCGCCGCCCATGTAGGTACTACACCCGCAACACCAGAGGTGTCACAAATGCCTTTTTAAAGGGAGTACGCTCTTTTCTTGAAGTTTTGAAGGTAGTTTTGATCCCGGATATCATACGCAAATTACTGGTCCGAAGCCCGAAAAGTCTCGACGACGAGTATGGCTATATTTGTTATACTAAGTAGAAGAAATTACCTAGTTACATTGTCTCGCAACAGATACACGTGTTGTCCGGTCATCCATACACACGCTTTGGCAAGCCTCAATGTTTATTTATTGGAGTATCACATCGTCTACACGTGTCATATACTTTGTCTTTCACCATGTAAATACGGTGCGCCTTCTGAAGATTTATTATGTTATGAAATAATTTTGTTGTTTCAGGCCCTCCTCCTTCCATTTCTCTTGGGACAATCCTCCCAGGAGTCAAGCTCATCCGTTCATCTCTATCTGGGCCTCCCAAGCTATCGTCTATCGTTTAGTGCGAACCAATTTGCAAGTATTCTTCCTTCCCAAATTATTTTTTTTCTCTTTCTTTGGGAAATATCAAGAGATATCTCAAATCCTAGCAAAATTTAAATATAAACTTCTGATTTATTAATAGTTATCTATTTCATTCCATTGCCTGCGATTTCATCTCGTGGCACTTAACTAAACTTCTTTTATATACTTAATGTTAAAGTTCTACACTAAACTCTCGAGGTATGTAATATACAGCAATACATAAAGAGCGTGAAGATAACAATATAAACTGTTGTATGCAGTTATCTATACGTGGATATTGTAGTGTATATTTTCTTATCGTTATAATATGAGAGATAAACCTGTCTGAATGTATGGGACGACACATTATATGTCTACTTTTGTTGTTGTAAATAAACAAATGGTCAGCCATCTTGGCCGCCATGTTGTTGACGAGACGTCAGTGTGACGCGCGCGCTCGACAGCTGATAGCGATACGTGGATTTCGCCGCTAAACTTATGCTAGTGCAAATCGATGCACGAACATACGAATGAAATAATGCTGTTAGTAAAATGTCCGTTCGTAGAGACGCGGAGGCACACAGTACGGCCACGATGTATAATAATAATAATGGGTACGTATAAAAACTTCATCATACACTCGATTTGCATTATGATCGATGACTGCAGCTCGATCCGGTTTTAGATCCACAATACTGAACAATAAAATAGGATTTGTTTTGAATAGCACGTTTGTTTTGGAATTCAAATTCCGAAGCCAACCTGAACGTTTCCTTGAATATTACCAAGAGTGCTGGTTAGTCATTCCATGTGTTACTTATTTGTTCAATGAGAAAGAAGTCTGAATCTATGATTTCTTTCAAAAATCCTCGACTGTATAATATAATCAGTTGATAATGATAATAAAGAATGGAGACAGGCATGGTATTATTATTTGCTAGATTATTGTTATTCAGGCTTAGCGAGCGCGGGTTCAAGGTGAAACCGCCATCATCATGTGGGAGGCCCCTGAGTTTCGTAGTTCTACGTAACTCTATCTAGTTTAATCGTAGAACAAAAAATTATATCGAATTGTTCGTCCGTGTTTTTTGTATTTGTTTAAAATAAACAAAAGCCAATCGTAAATATTTGTGATTACATATGCTATTTAAAGCACTCGCGTATTGTCGAATACATAAATATATCGAGATCGAAATAATAGGGTTTTCATTGATAAATTACTTTTGGTATGTATGGTCAAAATTATTGTGAATGAGAAGAAGAGTTTTTGTAACCTTGAAATAACGTGTAAAACTAAAACGACGTGTGACGTCTTTTAGTTTTCAAATACAAAGTTTGTTGGACGTTGCTACACTGGATACATACTATACTGACTCTTTAAAATTGAATTGGGGTCGGTTTTTTGCAGAATACATAGTTGATAAAATATAGGCAGAGGAAAGGAGAAGACAAGACGGATTGGGACGAAAGTGGCAGATAGCCAAGAAATGGCCAACTTGAAGGAACCTCCCAGTACCTATAGCTCATATTAGTAAACATTTTTTCGACAATAATCCTTGTAAGTAATGGCTCTAAAAATTAAGGCTTAAGTAGTACGAGGGGTACTGAGGGAAGCTTGCATGAAACTTCGGGCTTTTTCGGGTCATTGGGTAAAGTAAAAGAAATAAGCATGTTTATAGCTACATATATTATCCTGTAAGATCATATTATTGTTCACTGTTAACACTGTCACACATGGGTTTAATACTTATTCATTGAGGAAAACATCATGAATAAATTTAAACAATGGACGTTAATTTTATGCATTGTATTATGAATGACGCTTACTTATATTACAACTATATTAATTTGGCTCGAAACTGAACTCACTATAATAAACGTTAATATGAATTCAAATTAATATACAAATAGCTTATGCTTTAAATTGTTAGAAAGTTAAATTACATAAGGAAATGTCGATGAGAGTAATAATGAAGAAAATAAAGTAATATCGACAGCCTGCAGTGAATCCTTTAAGTAAATAATTGAATTATTGACTATGATAATTATATTTGGTGGCTATACAACATTACCAGTATTTACAGTACAACAAACAGAGTCAATGAAGTTATTTTAATTAATAATGCATCGCATTATAAAAACATAATGTAACGTTTAGGTGGTCTATTTCAGAAGCTGTCAAGTACTGAAATACTTTGACTGATTAAAATTGCATTAAGGTAAACGCAAAGCGTCTGATAATTCTTTGCACTGGAATTTTGGGTGCGTCATCAGGTATACTGGAAACACACATTTTTACTGCAGTTTTTTTTACAGCCTGGAAGTTGTGTGCTTCTGTTGAGGAGATTTATCAATAAAACAAGATAGAAAAATTTTAAATGTCTCGAGGATAAACTTGTTTATAGAAACAAGGACTACTTCAAAGTCAGTCCAGAAAAATGGTTCCATAAAGAGGGTATTAGGTAGAAGAACTGTCAAATAAACTCAATATATAATATATTAAATGATTACTGTTGAGGATAACGCGGTTCAAATTTACGGATTGTGTAAGTAAGTAAAGTTAAAGGAGCTCTGTAAGTGTAGTTTTATTTGCGCTGGCCTACCAAAATCGGCATCTGCCAGGAGCACCCGATCGCCTTGAACTCATGTTCGACATTTTTTGCGAACTAACGCTACAACAGGATACATAGCGTGCCGCAGTGGTCGGCCCTTTAGTGGTTTAGTTGATGCCCTTGATGAATCTTAGAAACTCTTCGAAAGCATTTTATAGCCTGGAATTCGGGCGGCTCGCCTTTTGTAGTTTTTTACCTTTAGTACAACGATGTTTCACGACATTCCAAATGTTAAAATTCATCAAAATTATGTAAGATTCAAGAATAAAGCTGACGAATATGACGTCACACAAAATTGCAGTGCATTTGAAGGTAACGTCAACTGTTAAGAGGCGTGTTGATCGCGGAAATTTGTTTTTATATTAGATACTTGTAATAATAACTCCATGATCATGACGCGTTGATAAAGCCTCGTCGAATCATATCGAGTCATGTAGAGGACACACGAGTTAGTATAGGTAGATAATATTGACTGTCTAATATGTACAGTAAATATGGCGAAACGTGATGGCTCCAGATGAGCTCGGATCTATATATTTATTAATAAAGAGGCAAGTGCAACAGGATCCGCTTGCGAGTCTTATGACAATTGCTCGTATGCCGATAACAATAAATGTGCCAATTTGAAATAATTTAGAATTGAAAGTCAGTAACATAATTATTGCTCTTATTAACATTCCGGCAAGTGGAGCTAGTTTATCTGCTATAGAAGAAACAAGCGATGTTTTAATAATAATATAATTGCTATGGGAAACTTACTGAAGGTATCGTGTGTTTCGTTGGAAGAAATGTTGCATAATGGCATATGGCGTGGCACCAACAGCGCAGGTAGGTATAGCACATGAGGCGGAATTCAGTCACGTCGCGGAACTACACCATCGCCATACAATCTTCACACCGCTGATATGCACTCAGTTTGACAACAGTTCATCTGGATATGCCAAGGTGACCACGATAACTACAATGGCTTGAGTCCGAGCTGGTGCAGCGGGAGACTCTCGTTCAGTCTTAACGTGATTTTTTTTACGGAACTGTAATTATTTGTCAGGAGATCTGTTGGGACGCGTTGGTGTGGAAATTGCGATGCGGTGTGTAGCGCGATCGTCTGTGAGGCACTGACGGCTCGCCGGCTGCCTGCCGCCGGCCGCTCCTGCATTGCGGCGCGCAGCCGCACTCGCGCGCGCATGACCTTGGCATTGAACTTGGCAATGGGCCGGCGCGGCGAGGGGGCCGCGGCGCGGGGCGGCCGGCTCCGGCGGGGGATGGTGATGCACCGGCAGCTGCACCGCCCCTCTCCCGCCATCCTTCCGTCATCCAGACTGCCCAAGCCCAACACACAGAATACAAAGTAAGTATTCCAGTCTTCAACTGTATAATGCGAAGATATTCCTTAAGCTGATCAATTTAGGAACAGCTTCTAAATATACGGTGGTGATGACGCACCGTTTGCGTTTGTCTTATTTACTTTTTACGACAAGCAGAAGCGTCTAAACTGTAATAGGTGGAACACACGATTCTATAATTGATTTGATATAGCTGTTGTAAAACGAATAAATAACTGTATAAACATGATACTGATATGAGTATGCGGCATAGATAGTAATTAAATTTGATTTAGTTTTGGATATTTGCCCGGTGTTTATTTTTTTAATGGTCTGCTTGTGATAAGTAATTAATTTGAGTTTGATGTGTAAATGTCAAAATATTTTTAAATAGCCATATTTCACTTTCAGGAGTAACTATTGATAAACGAACTTAATTTTTTGAATCCTTTAAAACATAGTGTAAGTAGCACCTACGTATTCTGCGGCTTCACGCATTGAAGTAAGTATTACAATTTTGGCGGTGTAACAGGCGATCATGGTGTTTGTTCGTGCGCCGACGCCGCTTGCTTGAGGCACATCTGATGTAATATCAGTGAAGCATAAAAACTGGTCGCACTTGAGACTTCAGTTACCAACCGGCAATTTATGAAGTCCGCGATCATTTCTTCTATAATTATACTTTGATAATATCTATCAAGATTCATTCTGTTAGCAGAATCAACTTCATCTGAGACGTGGAGTATTAATTATAGTGAGGTATGTATGTTTGATGTTGTAGATAAAAAGCATAATGAGTGGGTGATGAGGCTTCTTCCTCCTCGTATCAGGGAGATGGTCGGGGTGTGAAAGCTGAGGGCGCAGAAGGCAGCGGGGGATATTTAGAGATCGATCTGAGTGCGCGCGCACGCCGAGCTGCGTCGCTTCTCGGCACCCACTCTAGGCTACACAGATCCCGGGCGCTACCTAGGTGCCTTAGTACTTAGGTACCAATGGCAAGTCTATACATCTCTGGACACTGCTTAATATTCCATTTGTAATAAAACGTAAGTACATCAAAGTAATTCTGCCTTTGTTTAGGGTAGTATAATTTATTAGCCTAATTTATTTTAGAGTTGATACATTCTGAATTAACAATTGTGGATCTTTTTCGTATGATTCGCGAAAAAGATTGGGAAAAACTGATTGAAAGTTTTATTAGTTGAATAACAATAAATTTGTCTGCTGCAGTTAGATTTTTAATATAATTAAATTACTATTGAAATCTTTACTAGACGTCAATATAAATGTTATCTGTCAAATATACTATCTACAACTACTACTCCTACTAGACAGGAAGAGACCAATGATACTGCCTTGGGGTACTCCATTAGGAGGCAGTATTGTGGGTGCATATTTTTTTGAATTGGGCTTAAAATAAGCGTCTTCTCATCATTGAAAACCATAAAACTAAATGAACAGGTAAAAAATACGGGTAGCATCTATGAGAATATGTATGAATGTGGAATAAGCCAAAAAATGTATGCAAGAGTCGCAGGAAGTGGCGGTCTATAATTTCTGCATACCTCTGTGGGGAAAGGCGTGAGTGTATGTATGTAAAAAAAATATTTTGCTAGAATATTATAAAAAATCGAGCAGATACTAAAATCATAACTTATGACCTTTTTTATATGGGGCCAAACGAGCAGGCGGATCGCCTGATGGTAAGCGATACCGCCTCTCATGGACACCGCAACACCAGAGGAGTCGCAAGAGAGTTTCCAGCCTTTTAAAAGGGCTTGGGCGTCCGGTATCCTCACTCACTTTGCAAAACACGACGTAAACGTTGTCTCTTGCTGCTTTTTTGGAGGCCATAAATTATTACTCCGGTCGAGCCGGCTCATTCGTGCCGAAGCATGGCTCTCCCACAGTAAAAATTTGAAACGGAGTTATTGTTGAAGAAAACTATTCAATCTCTTAGTGCGTCATTGACAAAGCCTATTACTGAAGACGCACGCATTGTTGGCTTCCCACGTTGGTTCATACGTAAAGATATTTCATCCATCCACTCTATCAGTTATGGATAGTATTAGATTACCTATTAAAATTGATTTAGTTTTTATAATTTTCATTTTTTCATATTTATTCAACTTGAGCCTCTGAAAGACTTTACCTAGTGTCCTTAACATTGGTATTGACAAATACTGTCACCATAAATATTTTATCATGCACTGAATATCCTATAGCGCGGTTTATTTTCCAAAAAATCATGATTTGAAATAATATTTTTGACTAAATAAAAAAAGTTTTTAATTTTGAGCTTACGCTATTTGAAGATATTCAATGAAAGCTGATCTCTAAGTAATATTAGTTTTATTTTCCTATTAGTGCGATTTTAACAGCAAAGGTCTTCGCTATTTTGCCGATATTCCAATTGCTATTTATTTGAAATACTTTCGTACTCTAGTCTATTTCATCCCTCATCCGGTCTTTCATAAGACGTTTGACCTTTACCGTGCTCTTTTAAGGTTAAAGTTCAAAGGGCCGCTAATGCTCCACGATTCAACGATCACGATTTAGTAATTTTTCAGTCCTGGGTTTAGTGGGAAAAACATTTTGATATGTGCGTTAGTTTTTTTTTATTAAGTCGCTACGTAATTCATTAGATAATATAAAGAATTGCTATATATTAATCCTCTGACTAGTATTATCATATACAATTTGTACCATATCAAATTTCACAAGAGAGAATATGGGACCAGAAAAGATTTTTTTTCAATTACCTTACAATATTGATTATATGATATTGATTAGAGAGGTGAGATTTGTGCTCCCTTGTCACAAAAGTGTCTAATATCTTATTTTCTTTGACATTCTTAGCACAAGACACTAGTCAAGATGGAATTTCATTTTGTTAGTAAGTACATTTCTTTGACGTCACTTTGGTTAAAGATACGCATAAATTTTCTTGTTCCTGGTTTGATCGATATCTAGAATAATGCATAATGTTTAGCAGAAGCTGTTATAATGAGAGCACGTGGCTATTATGTCCTCAGCTGCTATTATGATCAATATTACACCTGAACCATAATCGATTGATATTTTTATATGCGCTAAGACACTAAGGCCCACTTGCACCAACTTCTTGAATATGTTTAAATTGCATTTAAACACAACTTTACTATGAAAAATTTCGTTTAAATGCAATTTAAACATATTTAAAAAGTTGGTGTAAGTGGGCCTAAGTGTGTAAATATCTGCCTTTTATATTTTTATTGAAATTAGGCCCGTATCTTGTGAATAACTTTTCCTGTTTTGAATGCTTTCATTGTTATGTATTGAATGACATTTAACCTTCATTATGAATGTATGTTGTGCCGTTATTATGTCTGGTGTCGAAATAATCTATATCCGTTTTCAAATTAATAGAAATATAACTTGGGTTATTCTAATATTCAGTTCTGGTTTGTTACTGCACTACATTGACTTTTTAGTTTTTTGCGCAGCAAAAGAAAATACTATTCTGTCATCACATCATTCTACAATAAAGCATCGGTTACCACGAATATATTAGACACCAGATAAAGATGTATTTTATCTACAACATTCCTATCACGTTATTTTACAATTAAGTATATGCATAATAGCCCTTTTTTTAAATTGCGGAAAATCCACAGAGATCGTTCGCCGTCAGGGGAGGCGTCGCAGTATCTCAGACTACCTACTGATTAAAAACAGCACTTGCCTTTCGCTGCATTATGGTTAATGTATACATATAATATTGAAATGTTTTATATATGGTCACTGGCATTGGTATTTAAGAAAAAATCATACAAACATTGGAAAAATACAAAATATTTCGAAAATAATGGTACGATGACGATATACCTGCATTAAAACGTCTAGACGTACAGTTCCAATCTTCAAGTCACATAACAAAAGGCACAGACACACTATCCAATATAGATTATAGCCGGGGTTCCACTGCGTATAAAGTCACGGCATTTGGCGGCGTCACAACCGGCGGGTGTTGGTGGCCTTGTCCTTCGCGAAGACTCACGAAGCGCGAATCGATCGGCGCGCGCCCAGCTGACCCGCCCTGCGTCTTGTAAACACTGCTTTACCATCAATGGACGGAACGGGCTACACTTTGTTTGGGAAATGTAGTTTATGTTCTTTATCCAAGTTTATA
This sequence comes from Acronicta leporina, assembly GCA_947256265.1. Classification (NCBI taxonomy): domain Eukaryota; kingdom Metazoa; phylum Arthropoda; class Insecta; order Lepidoptera; family Noctuidae; genus Acronicta; species Acronicta leporina. The sequence goes on from OX366529.1 coordinate 6,977,842, forward strand.
GGTAGGGGAAGTTTGGAAACATAATTCATATACTCAAATACGTATGTACGGCGTATGGGAAGGGTTGTGAAAAGTATTGTCCTATAACTAGCGACCAGTGAATAAAAATTTTAACATTCGAATTTTCGCTAATTGCGGTGAATCTTTTCCTGACAGTTACGAACACAAAATACAGACAAATTGGTGGAGCCATTCTCAAGTGATATTTTTTTATATAGAGATTGATGTTGCCGAAGTATGGTATGGTGGTAGACGGACAGTGTGTTAGGGAAACTCAACATAACAGGTAAATAGTGTAGTAGGGTACTTCGACGTCATAGGATGGACAGTGTAGTAAGTAAAATTCGACATCACCTAAAGTTCTTAAGCGGCGGGCCTATTGCAGTTCATCATCATCATTATATCAGCCAATAGAAATCTACTGCTAAACAAAGGCCTCCCTCAAGGACTTCCACAAGGACCTGTTATATGCCGCCTGCATCTAACGACTCTCTGCGACCTGCACCAGTTCGTCCGTCCATCTCGTTCGAGGTCGTCCCACACTGCGTTTTTCGGTGCGTGGTCTCTATACTAGAACCTTCTAGAACCTTTCTGCCCCGGCTGCCATTAGTTCTACGAGCTATGTGCCCCGTACACTGCCACTTAAACTTGCTAATCCTTTGAGCTTATCGCTAACTTTAGTTCTTCTCCGGATCTCCTCATTTCTGGTTCGATCGCGTAAAGAAATACCAAGCACAGCTATTGTCATAAGCACATATTCAAACTTCGAGTTCCTACTGAAGAGTCTCATCTCTACTATTATAAAATTGTAAAAAAAGCTGTGTCTGTACATTGAAGATATTTTAAAAAAAAACAAGTGGGTTAGGGTATATAAACGCCTCCGAACGCAAAAATGTGATTTTTAAAATTCTTGTCGGTTTGTCTGTTTGTTACGGGTTGGCGCAAAAACTACTGAATAGATTTTAATTTTGTTATCACTGTTAGAAAGTATGTGCTCCAAATTAAAAACTGGTATACTTTTTATCTCATATAATTAAACGGAACCTGAGATACAGCTTGACCTCTCAAATGTATAGAGACCCATACAAAGAAGAGATCATCACTGTTGGTTTTCGAGCGAGCGAAGCCGCGGGCAGAAGCTAGTCTCATATAAAATACTTTGCTCAATCCGGGAAGCGGACCTAAGACCTCAGCGTAGCAGTCGCGTAACGACCACTGGACGAATGAGGCATTGTCATATATTTTTTTTTTATATAGATGTAGTTGAAATATGAGTGTGAATTGCTAAACCATTGGTACGTTAGAAATGGTTCATTATGCCGCTAAGTAACAAATGACAACGTTTTATTTGCTTGCTAAGGAATTCTATGGAAATTGCTTATCTAACTGATATGCGAGCTCACAGTTGCAGGTTAAGTTATTTGTTACTAACCTAACCTAATGTGCCAATATTGTCATTTTTGTATAAGACTGCAAAACTGACTGACTGGCTTTTACTGTCCTGTAACTGCTTAAGTGGTCGGTTTGAAATAATTTATTTCATAAGATTTTTTTCTTTATTTGTTATCAGGGTACAAATTATTTTATCAATTCCATCCAGGATAAAACCTGAAGTGTGGTACTCTCAGAGTCCACAGAAACTTTCAGAACGAACAATCATTTTGTAACGGACCAATGAACATAAAATATATGTATAAAAATCAAAATATAAATACACAATGGCTTCTAACGAGCCAACTGGGGTACAGGAAATATCACTGACTATTGACAATTTGAAAAGGTACCTACATCAATAAACAATTTTGTTTTTTTGATGTGGGCGGGGTGGGGCCGGTCGATAGTGGGGTGAAGATGGCCGCCCACTACGTCCGACACCCGCAGCTTCCCTCAACAGGAATAGAAGGGGATGAGTCGCACACACACATAAAAAAGAGGACATAAACACATGCCAATTCATATTTGTGTGTTGTTACATGACGTGGGGGGGACTATCAATAAGTGAAATAGATAATAAGTTCGATAAATAGGTACCTAATTATAAACTTATGTGTGTATACAGCTGTGCATGTGCTTTGTGTATATAGGTACTTACTTTGTTTAATTATACTTAATATATTTTTCAAAAATGTAAGTAGGCGGAATTTATGAAAAAATAATACCTAATATTTTTATAACAGAATATAAAGAAGCCAAAACAATAAATTTTGTTTATTACTGACACTTTAACAAGTCAATTTATTATATTTTTTAATTTAACTGAATGGCACCGGCATTTCCTATCTGACGGCCTCTGAAAAGAAACGGTGAAATAAACTCAAAGAATCAATCAATATATTTTTTAAACTTTGATTGTCTGTCTGTACGTTTGTACGCGCATTACGCTAAAAATAGTACACGAAATTGGATGCGGTTTTCACAGTGGTATTGCTAGAGATCTACTTACATTAAAATCTGGTGCATCTTTAATCCAAACACCGCCGCATAGAAACCGAGTTAGTAAAGACTTTTGGGATGCGATATGCGTCCCAAAATTATTAATGGTTTAAAAGTATTGTTATCGTACTATCTCCCAATCCTATCCTATCCTATCAATTATATTTCCATTGACAGGTATAATAATATTAATTATGTAACTTCCTTTATCGTAAATGAAAGGAAAGGCAAAAACACCAAGACTTATGGCCACTTGCACCAACTTCTTAAATGTGTTTAAATTGTATTTAAACACAATTTTTCATAGAAATTTTGTGTATACTCAAACCCACACTTTGCTCAAACTGGGAATTGAACCCAGGACCTCTAGCGTAGCGGTCGCAGGACCACTAGAATAGTAACGCAATTAATCCATCAAATAAATAATTAGAAACATAGAAATCACTAAGTAATTGTTATCGTCACTAATACCACAATAAACTGTAGTCAATAGTCATTTAAACAGAATAAAAAGACCAGATTATTCATTCGTTTGAGCACCAATTTAATAGATTTTTGTCTAGAATGTATACTTTCCTAAGGAGTAACCCGTCTGACGTAACACATTACAGAATCTTTTTACGACAGATGCTGTGTCTGATTAAATTGACCGAAGTTTTGTCAAAGTTAAATAAATACTCAAATAACTAGATAGTTCCTTAGCTTAGGTACTAGTATTCTATTATCTGTGGCTCAGGGTATGACCCTTATATAATTATTATTATAAAATAAAGTTCCCTGCTGCGTCTGTATTTCTATGTGTTCGCGATAAACTCAAAAACTACTCAATTGATTTTCATGTGATTTACACAAATGAATGGATCCGGAATGATGAGGAAGGTTTTTAGCTATTTAACATCACGCTTTGACTTTTAGGAACGGGGAAATGCGGGTAAAAATGCGGGCGTTAGTGTTACCTATATCATTAAGCCTGTATTTTCAGATGGGCTAGGCAGACGTGTACGGTGTAGCTACGGTTCAATATATTTATGGTAATGATTTTATATGAATCTATGTAATATGTTTTAAATAAACAATACACAATCGTTAAGCGTTAAGGGCCACTTGCACCAACTTCTTAAATGTGTTTAAATTGTATTTAAATACAAAATTTGTATGAAAAATTGTGTTTAAATACGATTTAAACACATTTATAAAGTTGGTGCAAGTGGCCCTTAATCTCTAAATCGTTAAGTTAGTTTAATAAATTAACGGCTACGGGTGTGGAAATAACATGGAAATAAAAGATCCGTTTCCGGTATAAATTATTAAGTTTTATTTAAAAAAATACCTACTTACCATTAATAGCTGGCTAACTTTGAAATCATTCGAAAATTTTAAATAAATATGGTCGTTAACATGAGATTCTGAATATTTTTACACAAGTAATACCTAGTTCAAAAAACTAATATATTTTTGGATTTCCGTTATAAAACTTCATCCACCAACTAAGCTTTATTTAGGGCCGTTACATACTACAACCGTTGCGAGTAATTATAAAAATAGATGCAGTAGGTACGAACCTACCTTTTTACCTTGAAAGTTGACGTAAACTGTAAGTAGGGACAAAAGGGATTACCTCTAAAGCGACCTTAAATATTTACAGTTGAATTATGGGAAGTTACTGGGCCGATGGGAGTTGAGAACTTTACATTAACATAAGCATCTGGAGTGCTGTAAATATCTTAGGTTGTGATGCCTTACGGTTTTAATTCCTGCCGCAGTTAGCAAGTCGCGACATTGTCAAGACCAACTGGAATTTTGACCACAATATACTTCCAATACACATTACAAACGCACGGTATTAAATATCACCCGAGAACAGGTATTTATTGGTACCTACCTTGGCTCTAGAACTATTAGCGATACTTAGCACACACAAAAAAACACATAAAAAGTGGGTATTCATTTAATATGTGGAAGCAAATATCAATGTGCGCCATCCTTGAGCAACTATGTATCTTTTTAAATATGATCACAATGAATTAGGTTTCCAAAACAACGTCAACATTGTTTGTTCAGGCGATTAGCGTGCAGGCTGGGTGACGTGGTTTAAACGCAAGGTGAGCTGACCAATTTCGTGCAATGAACAAATCATAAAATCATTTGTTCGCACTACCTACGGCAATACTACCTATCTGTCGTTTAGATCCTGTTATTTATTATTTATGAGTCTCCGAATAGCATTGCCCATCTGTATTCATATTGCCCAATACTACGTGAATAGTCAGAACAGTGAGTTACATCTAGTATGTATACCTCTATACCTATATACATAGGTGGAAAGCGTGATTACAAACATTACACAACTGATCGATTTTTGCCTAGACGGAACGCGCTCACTTTTTTGTAGGAAAGGAAGTCTTACCTTTTTCGGTGTATCCAGCTAGGTGCAGGGCTTCGGAAAAAAGGACACTCGCGGCGTTTACTGCGCATATTTTTGTCCCTCAAGTTGTTTCCAGAAAGAGGGCGCGCAAGAAGAACCTACCAACGCGGCGGTGCGCGGCAGAATCGCTCGGCCTCGACCTTGGCCGTCAAACTCGCGCATGCGTCGCGCGTCTCCCCCCGCACCGCGCGCCTGCGCTCCCCCTTGCCAATTATGTCATTATGATGTGCCGCCGAGTTCGCTGCTGTTGTGTTCCCAAACACAGTCGCGCTCCGCTGGAGCTGGATCCAGATTTTTAATAAGGTCAAATCACGTCGGTAACCACATTCTTGGAGTCAAATATGTCTGTACGAAGACGCTACAAGCCACAACAAATGCATAGAAATTAAACATATGTTGATAATGATGCGCAAATGTAAATTATCATCATTAATTAAGTATTTAAGTAGGTACCTATACATTGCGATCCCCGGTTTTATCAATCGTTTGTAAACATAAAAAGAGGATGGAAGTTACCAATCAAAATAAACAATGACGTATGTTATTTTATTTACACAGACATCACGTAATAATTATCATATACTTTACACATTTTTATCAAGAATGTTTGCTGTGATTTTCCCCAGGTTCACGCCACCAACGATCAACCGAATGGAAGGAATAGTGTGTGCGACGTTCAAAAGCAAAATCAATTTGTGCGCAGGATTACTTACGAGTATGTAAGGATGGAATGCATGCACATGTTTACTAATTAATCAAAATTATAATTTATCATCCAAGAATGTGATGTGGAGGTTCTATGTTCGTCTGCGTGTATTTTTACACTTATTTATATGTTCGCCGATATTTTCCTCAATAATGGACTGATTTAAAAAAATATTTTTCAATTGACAAAGTTTAGAACAAAACAACATTAACATGTAGGTACCGTTATATTAAACTATGTAATAGTCAACCGAACTCAAAATTCTACAATAAAAATAAACACTTAAATAAAAGTAAAAACGTTTCAAAAACCTATACAATACTTAAAAAAAAAAGTATTCATGTGCAAAACAGTTTTGGAAGTCGGTGGGGAAAAAAAGTCGGTTTTTGAAAGCTGTGTTACCTAGTTGTTGTTAAAAGTTTTTTTTTATTAATTTTTTTTATTAAAATAAATTTAATAAAAAAATTATAAGCGTATAGAGTTAAAATACGTTTATAGGCATATGCCTATAAACGTATTTTAACTCTATACGCTTATAATGAATACTTTTCATTAAAATTTATATTTAATTAATCTGTTTACTTATTAGACGTAGCTTTACAAAATGAAGCGCTATCATTAATTAAAACAATATATTTAATATTGTATTAATCTTATATCTATATTATCTATATATATAAAAGAAAGTCGTGTTAGTTACTTCATTTATAACTCAAGAACGGCTGAACCGATTTGGCTGAAAATTGGTGGAGAGGTGGCTTAGAACCAGGAGACGGACATAGGATACTTTTTATCCCGTTCCCGATACTTTTTATTCCACGGCGGCGAAGCCGCGGGCAGAAGCTAGTATATATCTATATATATAAAAGAAAGTTGTGTTAGTTACTTCATTTATAACTCAAGAATGGCTGAACCGATTTGGCTGAAAATTGGTGGAGAGGTAGCTTAGAACCAGGAAACGGACATAGGATACTTTTTATCCCGTTCCCGATACTTTTTATTCCACGGGGGCGAAGCCGCGGGCAGAAGCTAGTTAATATATAAAGCTGAAGAGTTTGTTTGTCAACTACTGGTCCTAATTGAAAAAATATTTCAGTGTTAGATAGCCCATTTATTAAGGAAGGCTATAGGCTATATATCATCACGCTATGCAGACGAAGTCGCGGGCAGAAGCTAGTATGTATATAAAAGAAAGTCGTGTTAGTTACACCATTTATAACTCAAGAACGGCTGAACCGATTTCGCTGAAAATTGGTGGAGAGGTAGCTTAGAACCAGGAGATGGACATAGGATACTTTTTATCCCGTTCCCACGGAATGTGATGACAGACAGAATTCCACGGGGGCGAAGCCGCGGGCAGAAGCTAGTTAATAATAAAAAGGCAGGTAACAAAGCAGGTTGATAGGTAAATCAATATACGAGCCATTATCATTATTAAGCAGTGATATGACCACTGGACTGCCAAGTCAAAGGTCTCGAGTTCAAATCCAAGGCACGCACCTCTGACTTTTCGAAGTTATGTACGTATTAATAGTTAACTATCGCACGCGCTTAAACGGCGAAGGAAAACATTGTGAGGAAACCTGCACGCCTGAGAGATTTTCTCGATGGCGTGTGAAGTCTTCCAACCCGCATAAGGCTAGCGTGGTGCACTATAGCTTTATACGGCGGGTCTCCTCACACAATGAAAGGGCTCATTGTGTGAGGAGACCCGCCGTGCCCAGAAGTAGGACATATAATGGGTAGATTGTTATGTCATTATCATTACGTATTTACGAGTTTTCCCTAGGGTAGGCAGAGGTGTCAGGTCTCATGAGCCTTTTTGTACAAATTAAATCTCCGATATACTATTGAGAATTTACTAATGGAAAAACCCAGTAAAACTGCAAAGGATATCATTCAGGATAACTATTGAGTTAATCAATGATAAACTCCGATAGTAAAATCTAATGGCAAGTCTTCATGTCCGAATATGGTTAACGATTTTGAGTTCGACTCGAGTTATTTCTAACGTGTAGCCTAGCATCGATCAGTCAATCACAAAGGGCACCTATGTTCGATGGAATAATATGTTAAAGATGTTTTTGTGTGCAGAGCCACTTTCATGCCAGGTCAATAGACCGACACACAGCATATTATCATGAATTTGAGTTGTGATTAGGGTTCCCAACTATAGGTACTGTTAAAAACAGTATTATACTGTTTTTCACTACGTTGTACTTTTTAACGTTGAACAAAAATAAAGTATACAAAATACTGTTTTCAGCTTCAAAATGCATAACACTAAGGGCCACTTGCACCAACTTCTTAAATCTGTTTAAACTGTATTTAAACACAACATTTCTATGAAAAATTGCAGTTAAATACAATTTAAACATATTTGTGAAGTTGGTGCAAGTGGCCCTAAGTACACACCAAGTGTAGCGTACTGTTCATTTTTCTAAATTACTGTTTATTTTTCTTCTCAGACTTAAATATAGATCGATAGATAGATAGAATATCCTTTATTGTACAAAAAAGAATGTCAAGTATTAGTTAATAATCATAGAATATGGTACAATAGTATACATTATTCCTTGTGAAAAAAGTTGCCAACCCTAGTTGTGATCATCAAGGTAGCGATCGGCCTGGCCCCCAAGTCTCCAATTTCTATGATTTCAGAATCCATTGAATTTTGACAATTATTACTCTGAGCCAAATCTGTCAGTTCTTATGTCATTAATTATGGCCATTCTGAAACGATTAAATTAGCAGACTTGGACCTCTGGTTATTCTTACCCATTGAATTAAGACAAGATTACTCAGTTCTTACCATACCTCACCAGGGCAACGTAAAACAGCACTCAATTAAATTTCGAACGTAAACGCAAATCTATACGTCGGAAGGTAATGAAATCTATAAATAATGTTAGCATCATAGTGATGCAATCTCTCATTGTTGGCTTACATGCACTCATGGTGTACACTGTACAGTACACAGTACATATTATCTAGATGCATCGCTAAACGATAATGAATACTTCAGTATATTGTTGCTTTGAATCGGTAATTCAATTATAATTCATTTCTTTATTTTTCATTAAATTAAATTATCTGATATTTACCTCTTGAGTCTAACTGTCTGGCGACCACTCTTACATCGGATTCTGTCGAAAGGCACATTGGTGTGTGTTATTTTGTGCGAGAGTCAGTTACCTCTCGCCTCTCGGTTACTGCGGCTAGGTCGGCTACTAGGTAGCCTCGGTAGGTAGGCTCGGTCACTAGGTAGGGGCTTACGCATCTGCAAAACCTCTGGTGTTGCAGGTGCCTCTGGACGACGATACCAGGTGGTTCGTTCAAGGCGTTTGCCGACGTAATCAATAAAAAATATCGGTAACTCTCGTTAACCTTTTTGGATAAAAAATAATTCATAACGTTAAACATTTATGAAACATTGCACATGTATATACTTGTACATAAAGCATATTAGAAATATTAACTATTGAACTTGAACCTTGTATTTTTCAATGAATAATCAGTTTATTGGAAAAATGAAAAAACATGGTACCTTGATACTTGCCCACAATTTTCTTAATCCTAATCTCAAATCTCAAACAATGCTAGTAAGCTAAGAAATGTTAGTTTTGTGTATACAGTATTACACTGCATTATATCATTATCGATATAAATGACACATATTAAGACATATTTTTATGTAGATTTGTATGTAGAAAAGTATTTCTCGGGCCGAGAATGATATATTTACATAATAATATCTATTTGGGCAATGCTCAGAAAAAATCATCACTATCAGGATTATCAACTGTCACTTAATTTTAAAAAATCTTATTATATTGTAACCACGCCTAATTATTTCAGACGGATTGTTTAATTATTACATTAAGGTGGAAGCCCTCGGTCGCCGTTTCATACATTGTATTGTACGTACTTTCTCAATGATAGCAATAGTTTTAATTTAAAACGACTGTTTTTTAACTTTTCTGGACCATTCTGGTTGCGCAATTAGAGATTCAAGACAAAATAATTAACCATATTGCCACACCGCGATGTTAAAATTCCATCAAAATTACGTGTGTGTGGGTTTCATCTTTAACAAATCGTCACATTTTTATTGAAAATGGCGCCACCTAGTATACTATTTTTTTACTGTTCTTCCTATCACGTAATTTTGATTCCAATATATTAGTTAAATTACTTTTATTTTATTAAATGTTTTAATAATAATCATTTTATTAATATGATAACAAAAAATTTTGGAATACTATAATATATTGTCTGTGGAACTAAGCCTGGATACAATATTATTTGTCTGTGATCTATGTATTTCATGTAATACACACACAGGCAATTATGGATTTGGGTTGGCTAATATGTCTGACGGACAATACCAAGACAAACGGTGGCTACTGATTGGTCAAAAACTAAAACGTCAATAACGTGACACGTCTATTGGGTAATAATGGCATGTATTGTTTAGGTACGGTATAAATAATATGAAAATGTACACAATCATGTTTATGTACTTTTAGTTTGTATAGTAGGTACCTACCTAAGTTTAGTTCATGAAAATTTTATTCATCTATTACATAGGTATAATGAAATCCAGAAATTCAAATAAAACAAGATGAAATTATGCTATTATTTATTTTCTTTTTCATATACTTAGATACATTTATTGTTTTACTTCACTACACATAATTCCACTAATTCAAGAGATTTTGTCCATCTCAGAGGTCAGCTCAGGTGTATCGACATGTATCATCAACATACATATTAAATCAGTTTTTTCACGTCAACCGCATCTTTCAGATATGGAATTACGGAGCTTCGCCAGGTGTGGCTCGGCTCCTGTATCAACTCCTGTTTCTGACACGCTGACACGCGTGTAGATCACTGATTACGATATTTTTGATAAAGTATGTAGTCTTTGATCTCTGCGTTCCTTCACACGTTTATTTTGCAAATAATCACAATTTACCAACTGGCTGGAGTGAAGGCACTTTGGGAGTTTCTCGCATTTGAAAATCATTGTGACGCTATTTACATGACCTGGTACACGGCACTTCTAGTAGATACATCTCCATTTATCAAGTAAACAAGTCAATTGATATACAATTTAAACAAAAATATACAGAAATCTAATCATATATCAGCGTTATTTACATCTTCATACTTTCACAAATTAGTCTATTGACTTTTTGTAGCAAGCGAGTGACGTGACACAAAATATTAAACCGGCTGATATCAATCGTTTACAGATTGATTTAACTCTTATTCGATATATCTATATTTTGCATAATAAACTGCCATACGATGCATCGTATAATATGTTTCGTATTTTGTGTATCACTATAACACATATAATCTATTGATGAACTTAATTCAAAATAACCTTGAACATAACACATTCTATTTTCAAATAATATCGTGAGTATCGATACGAATCATATCGATCTATCGATTAATCTATTTGCGATTCCTTTTGCTTCCCGTTACTACCTACATCATCAGCTATGTATGTGCTGTGACAGGATCGAGTGCGACCCGACGTTGCCAGTTCGCCACTGACATTTTTGCTACGTTGCCATTATCGTCAAGGTCAGGCGACCCACGATCACAAAATAACAAGATGGCATAGTTGCTTATTTTGCGTTTCGATTTACACTGACAATGTTTGGCGCGCAGGTTTGCCCGTCAGGTATTGCTTTTTTTTGTGCAATAATCTGATTAGCAATTTCTACTAAGATTTGATTATTAATTTAATATATTATATACTATTGAAGTTTTGAACATCTTAAATTTGATAGCACGGTATGGTTTCTCGTTGTATTCCTTTACAAACAGGAATGAATTTGTTTGGAAACAAAATGCACTGTCCTTAATAATTTCGTTGTTTGAGTTTCGAGTAGGCACCAATTATGTACGTATAAGTAACTTTTATCATACCAGCAAATTATATTTTTAATTGATCCAAATCAATAATAACAAGTAATTAAAATTCCACTAAAAACGATTATTGGCGTAAGTAAAAGCATTCTTCTTTTTTATTTTATTTTTAGGATAAGCTTGGGTTTCAATTTTAATGTTATCGCCATACTACCTAATACAATTTATTACTCGAAAAATATTACATACGAAATTTACGTACAGACACTTTTTTATTGAAATTTATACTATGCCTCCGAACTTTCGCTTTCCTCTCGAACGAAAGGAACGAACTACTCAGTGTGACCAATTGTGGCAGATTTCTGCCAATATGGATTATTTGGCTATTTGGGCAGATTATGTCGACGAATTGAAAAATCGACAGGATTTGGTACATTCGAGAATATTTAACCATTTTTAAAAAAAATAAACAAAACTTGTTAATTAACACGAATTACCGATCCATTAAATTGATATTTCACCCTAGACACTCGAGATTTGAAAACTATAAAATTATTTGACAATTGAATAGTTAAATGTATAATCACTAGAAAATTAATGAAAGTTTTTGAAGTAATTGCTGAATGCCAAAAACCTACAAGATAGCGTTGCTGCTCATTGTGTGGCAGATTTTGGCAGATTCTTTATATTCCAGGTGGTCACACTGAATAGGATTGATAAATTTAAAATATTATTATTGTGATGATAAGTTTTCTTTTCTTTTCCAATCCCGTCAAACTCAGTGTAAAATATTTATTGAGTGAAAATATCATTCTTCTGTTTTTCAGTTGTTTTTTAGCATTGCCCTAATTAGTGAGGAAGGCATACCAGCTAAATAAATGTTCGGTGTAAAATTGTTTTGTAGGGGACCTAACCTCAAATATAACATTGGACATTTTTTTCAATTTCATAGTGAAACACGATGCAAATGTTGTATGAACGTGATAAATAGAACAGTCATTTCATTTCACCGCTAGCTGTTATTTTATTACAGTCAAGCATCCCCAATAAACTCGTCTCTTGTTTTCTAACATACTGCTACAACTACAAACCAATAAATTTTGCCCTACCTATTGAAAACAATTGAGCAATGTGTAAGAAAAACATTTGACTGATAAAATAAAGAATGCCTGATGAACAAGGAACATCAATCACTCTCAATCTCAATTAAGGAAATGTTTCTTCAAGTTGTGTTCTTGTATTATATGGATGGAGGATGACAAAAAAGGTCATGCAGTCACAGCTTTGATTATCACTCTCAGGCATGGTAATCTCATTTATAAATTACATATATTTAGATAATATTTATGTGGCTATAAGTAAAGGGACTGAGGTGTTTTATTCGTTTGTTAGTATAAACTGGGTCTTTCATAAACCCACAGCTGAAGCAACTACCTACAGCCATACAATGTTTTTTCAGTGTGGGAATTGAACCTCTGTATCATGTTGTCAATGAAGCAGAAATCAAAAATCTTGAATTTCGGGTTGTCTGATAAATTATTACAATGTCTTCTCAACTTGTTATAATTTATAGAGTACCTAATAATTTTATACTTGTTCCTGCTAAAAATGTAATATTGTTTCCAGGTAGGTATTATTGAAGATGAAAAGGCTGTTGTTGACATCAAGTGCTTTCTATCACTGACATGAAAATCTCGAACTAAGAAGCTGCTACAATAGATAAAAATCTATTTCAAAATGAAATTATGAATAAAAACACTATTATTACTATCAGGTCAGTGATATTCACAATTGTCTTGTGTATATTTTTTTCATGTACTAACTGTATTGTATATTTTTACTAAAATAAATTTCATTTCAGGTTCAGAGTTAATTGAACAAAATAGAGAAATGTTGCTTTATTTGCTTCCTTTCTATAATGCAACCGGTGGATATCATATGATTTATCTTGATGAAGAATGTATCATCAGTATGATACTATCAACTGAATTATAATGAACTTTTATTATATTACTAACTTGCTAATATTGTATATTGCAAAATATGAGTATAAACTGGCATTATATTCTTAATTAGCATGTCCAGCAAATTTTTTTGAACTTACATTATTCTAAACTTGCTATGTATACCTATTATATGTTTATCAACTAGTGTAAATATAAATGGAATTTCAGTATGTAGTATCATAATTATTTTTTTAAAATATTGTAATATGCCACATAGAAGTTTATTATGTTAGTACGAATCCTAGTTGTACAGGAAATCAAAATTATAAAATAAATGTAATCATCGTTTCATTTACCTATATTTATTTATATGGAATAAAATATTCTTAAATATTGTAACATGTTTTATTTTGTGAACACAAAGTCATAGATATAATACCTACTGTTACACGTTGTTAGTCTACTCATCTAATGGTCCTAAGCGCGAATGCTACACTAGAAGTCCTAGGTTCGATTCCCAGGGCGATCAAAGATGTTGTCTATGGAATTTTCAATAGCTGTTCGGAGTTGGGGATTAGTGGTCGGTTATTGGCAATAGCCTCGCCCCGTATTACATGGGAGCCTAACATACTGGTGGAATGTGGGTATACATCAGTACGCCTCTGCTTAACCCTTCGGGGAATACAGGCGTGAGGGTATGTATGTTTCATTAGTCTAGTGGGCCTGAGCGCGACTGCTACACTAGAAGTCCTGGGTTCGATTCCCAGGTCGAGCAAAGTGTTATTGGGTTTTTCAATGAAATTCTCAGCAGCAGCTTGGATTTTGCGATTTTTGCCAGGTTATCCTACGATCTTATGTCAAAATAATGAAAATTGAAATATTTCATTACTTCATAAAACACCATCTCTTGGTGAAAAATAAAAGCTGTAAATGTCAAATAAGAACATGACTATCTACATAAATCTATAATTTGTATATGTATAAACATTTTTTCATTGACAGATTCGCAAGTCCGCAAATTCGAGTGGTTTGAGTGATTTTTAGTTAAATTAAAGGACACGAATAGATGCATAAAAAATATGGAGCGGTGCAGTTCACAATGGTACGTCTCAAATACGCTCAAATTTGTCGTAAAAAAATAAAATGATTAAAATGGCGCTTGTGCCGCCATCTAGCGGGAAAACAGTTTTTTGTAACCTGAACGATCCACCTTAAACTACACGTATTTATAAAATATCATAGTCACACTAGTGGCGACATCTATAGATGCATTGAGGTACCTTTATCATGGTCAGAAGTAGTTATATGTAGGAAAACCATTCTATGAGACAGTTACATGACTTAATCACAGATGTCAGTATTCTTAAAATGAACTTTTTTTGATAAGTTTTTGACTAAATAACGATCAAAGTTCGAGTTTCCGTTCTTATGGTAGATACCTAGGCTACTACCTAGGTTACCTTACATTTATCTAGGGTATTTTTTTTATTCTGGTAGTCTTATTTTTAGGTTTTATGATAGTTCTTTAGTCGCCGTACAATCTTATTAGTTCATAATATGGTTCTAATACGTATACTGGTGTAAGATTTACTATTTGGGAAAAAGTGCTACGGCGTAGACCTGCCCACGTAAAAGAGCCTACGGCGCCTACGGCGTAGGCTAGGGAACTGTGAGCACTGCTACCGAAATGGACGAATAGCCCAGCCCTTCCGATTCTGAGAGGAGACTCGTTACCACCTATGGGACAGTAAAGGGGTTCGGGATGATGATGAAAATGTTTCAAATACAAATTCTCATATAGACGAATGACCAGGCCGGGAACAACTAACTGAAAATCGTAAAAATATTTGCTCTGTGAAGATCCAACCCACAACACGTAAAATAAAAAATAGCGTGCCGTCAAAATAATCCTTAACATCATCATTATCAGCCAAAAGAAGTCTATTGGAGAACAAAGACTTCCACAAGGGCCGCTTTTATGCCGCCTCCGATTTCGATTCAATTTGATTTCGATTTGTCGCATGTTTTCAGTGTCACCTTTTTGGTGGTAGTAAATGCGACCGCTACGCAAGAATTGGGTATTACCTATTAGGTGTTTCCATAAGCTTCTCAGTAGCAGGTTATGGATTGGATTTGAGCCCAGTTAATGGCAATCGAGACGCCCCGTATTGCAAGGGAACTATGCAAATCATATTATTATGCTATCCGAGGCACAGGGTATTTCCAACCAAAAAATCAAACGCAGGTTTTTCAATATTATTGTTAGTTTTATTTACAAAGTACTCAAATTAAATCAAGAATATATAATATCCTATAATCAACTTATATAATGTAAATGATATTAACCTAAAATTAGATACACATTTATACTGTATATTCATTCATATGATTGTTTCATAAATTCATAAACTCTTTGACCAATTCTACTTAATAAAAAACCTAATTATGTGCTATTAAAAAAAACACTTCCAATTTAGGGCACAATTGGCTAAACAACATTATTTTTAGTATATATGTGAAACCTGAATACCTACGATTTTTTCAGAATAAGTAACTGAATGGATTCCAATAACTTTTACACCATGTTATAAATATTTTGTCCCAAAAATATTTAAAAAAGTTACAAGTGGGACATCGAGTGACTTTAAGTAGCTTTCCGCTATTATACGGTCACAACACAAGTCACACAGGACTACCTTACATACATACATTATTAAATTATCTTTTGAAACATTAAATGTGACGATAACGACTTTTGATAACAGTCGATCTCTAAAACTTTTAAATAGGTACCGACAAAAGATGGGAACGTAATTTTGGTCAATAGCGGCACTAGGCACGGCCGCACAGCGGGGCGGGGGTAATAAGACGTGTTGAGCATGTTTTTGTACGGACAACAGGTAACATAACAAGCTTATAACTTTGTTATTTTTCGTGTTACAGTTTTGAAATGTAAAGAATCTATGTTGTACATAGATTCTTTACACAAAAAAACTAGACCCGTGTCTCGGGATTCCCATATACTTACTAAGACTAAGGTTCATCATAATCAGGTCATCATAATGTAGGTATCTGCCGATACAAATGTGCCCCAGTTTAATAATAACATTATAGCGCGATTTGGTTTTGGATTTCTTCGAAATACTGATATAATTCAAATATAAATTTGTAGTACTCGTAGCTGCCTCATTAGCTAAGTGGTCCTGAGTGCGACTGCTACGCTAGAGGTCCTGGGTTCGATTCCCAGGTCGAGCAAAGTGTTATTGGGTTTTTCTATGAAATTCCCAGTAGCAGCTCGGAGTTAGGAATTTGTGCCCGGTTAATAGCAATAGGCTCGCCCCCTATTACATGGGACCTAAACATACCGGCGAACTGTGGGTGTACATTAGTACGCCTCTGCCTAACCCTTCGGGGAATACAGGCGTGATGGTATGTTATAACTTTGTGATTTTTTGTGTTACAGGGTTTGAAATTTTGTACATAGATTATTTACACAAAAAAACTAGACCCGTTTCTCGGGATTCCCATATACTTACTAAGACTAAGGTTGTAATCATAATGTAGGTATCTGCCGATACAAATGTGCCCCAGTTTAATAATAACATTATAGCGCGATTTGGTTTTGGATTTCTTCGAAATACTGATAAAATTCAAATATAAATTTGTAGTCACAGCTAATCCGTAAACGAAATGTATGTATGAAATGTATATGAAATTCCGATGTGCGTGCGTTCGTAATTTTATTTTTTGTTATAATTAAGGGGTCTTAACTTTATTTGAGCCTGTTAGCTGGCGCTGCTGTCGACATCCTAATCCAGACGTGAGTGTAACCGCTTGAAAAATCTAGTTTAAATATTATTACTTATCGGCCCCTTACTACAAATTATGGCTTGGCTATGGCCAGGTTGAAGCGAGAATGTTAAACTAAAGATACATTTCAGAGTCTCAAAAATGATATATTTTGATGATGATGCTGATGAATGATAGATTATTATTTCTTATATCATTATTATACGGTAGTAATGAGAGACTTCAATGATCACAGGAACTTGCTAGCTTCACAAACCTTGTATGCGTACATTTATATAAGTAAGAATACAACTAAATAAATATTTAGCAAATTTGTATGTAAGCGTTGCGGAGATCAGTATTTCAAAATCGAATAAAATAATCGCGCCTGGCATTTCTTTTGAGCAACTTATCAGCTATCTTAAGCACTTTAAAAAATATAGACTCATTTTTAATAATTTCCTGTTCGTAAACAAGCTGTTTTTTTTTCAGGAAATGGCATTCTAGCGTCACGTATGGAACAATACACTTCATATTTTGGATGAGAAATATATTGTATTTGGCAGATTGTCGTTAAGATGGCCTTGACTATCAGTTGGAATAGTACTGATGCTAGTGTTGACACTTGCTATGACCGTTTTTTCCTTTTCTTGAGATTCCATGATTTTCCTTATCCTGAAAAAAAAAGTCATTAGCAAACTTCTTGTTCAACTAGGTTCCTGATTTTATGCCGCTGGATGCCGAGACACAGGCTTGTCTTAGTTCGGCTATACATATATGTTCGTTTCGTGCTTGTTTAGAAAATTTCCTCTAGGTAGTAAAATTTCCTTTAGGTTTCCTCACAATTTTTCCCGTTATCACTTTGAGCGAGTTATAATTTAAAATTATTGTGCAAATAATTCTGTAAATTCAGAACAGTGTCTCTTGGATCTACTACTCTTTTTACTGACGTGACTATATAACCGTGACTGACTGACTGATACACAACAGGATAACGTAGCAGCCCATGATCATATTACTAAGATGTCACAGCTTATAAAAATTATCTAACCGTTCATTATTATCTATGAGAAAAAGTAGACTTACTTAGATTTGAAGATTAGTACAAGTAGCTTATTGGCAGGCGCTTCAGTCAGCAGGAACAGTGCTAGAGCGGCGATACATCCCCAGAATATCACTCCTGCTGATGAGTTCAGCTGGGGAAGAGGAACACATCTTTAGTTAAAACATGCATGGGGTTCTTCAGAAAATGTGTATAAAAAGGCGAAAAAAAAATTACAGGGTAGGCAACAAGCCTTTGTTGTTAAAGTAAAAATCTTTAATCTATGAACTATAATCTTTAATCTATGAACGATTACGAGTAAGCGTTCATAGGCTAAAGTCACTTGTTTGCCACCTTAGTCGTATAAAAAAAAACTAATCATTACTTATGGAACTGATAGAAAGACTGATAAAAAAATATCACCACACTATAATTTGTTCTATTCGAGGGACTCGCAGCTAAGTGATAGATATTAAATACGCTAACCAATGCTTAGGTTTAGCTGCGCTTACAGCGGTCAGTGTTCGGATGGTTGATAATTCTCGATAGAGACTTCACAAAACTTGATAGAAAAAAATTCACTGTCATTATTTAGGCTATAATAAGGCTACATCTAGGTTAGTAACAATGTTCTTAAGAATATTCCTATGAAATCAAAATAAAAGAAAGGAAACTAGTAGAGAGAAGAGACATTGAAGAAACTTTGGATAATATGGTATCGGTAATTGGGACAAATGCTCACAATTTCAAGGTAGTCGTTATGTTGAGGGTTCCTGGTGGCGAACACGTTGCGAGTGATCATGATGCTGTGTGTTAAGTAGAGCCCGTACGACAGCCGGCTCAGCGGCGCCCAGGGGTACCAACTTAGGAAAGACTTCACTAGCGCTGAAATAAACACTTATTTTTATTAGGGATTTTTGGTCCTGACATACATATACATATGTGAAATACGAGTTTGTATATGTGAGACTGGGATTGGGACTTACAACATCTCTGCATATCTCTAATAAGCTGGGGTTTATCATCCCGCTACTGGGCGCGTTTATCTTATAACAGTCGCACAACTTTTTTAATATTTGCACAAGAATCATCAAATAATACTCACGGACATGTCCAAATGTACAGCACAGCACTAAAAATGCCACACCGCACGCCCAGGCGGGTCTGTTGAGAGCTGCATATACAGCTGCCTCCAGTGGATGGTAGCTGCGCCCCAAGAACATGCTGCCGAGAAGCATAACTGCAACCATCAGTGTTAAGGCAGCGCAAGAGCCCAACACGGACCATTTCTGGAATAAAATATCACGTTTTAAATTTTTGAGAAAACAACAAAAATGCAATCAACAATTGGAAATACAATTAAGGAGAGGGAGTTATTTCTATGTAGCATTAGGTTCGCTAATTAATCTTTAGTCTTTTTTCATTCAGTGAAGAAACCCATGTTGACTATCCATTGTAAAGCAATTAAATTTCTTAAATGTAATAAATAGATAGAATAGAAGCGGCGGTAGCCTAATGGCTAGGGCGTCGGACTTGCGATCATGTGGTTGCCGGTTCGAACCCCACCCATTGCACTACCGACGTGAACCCACTCGTAACACAAGCAATCTAGCTTAGCACAAGGGGTTAACAAGAATACTAGTCATGTGCGACCCACATTGCTAGTAAGCTTTATAAAAAAAAATAAAAAAAAAAAGATTAAATTCCTATTAAACCCCTTACTAGTTATCATACTAGTCTTCGTCTAACGATATTATTACAGATACCATTAGATGACTTGTAAATTCTATTTCGTTATTTTGATCTCTTGATTTGAGCAAAGCCTTCGATACAGTAGATAAAAATCATATTTTGTTCTGGCATCATAGTTTGTCAATTTGATGGTTGCATTGCTATTTGCCAAGCCGTCGAATTTTGAAGCCGTTTTGTCATATGTAGTTTGACGATGACGCTGTAACTTTTACTTTTTAGTACAATGTGTTTGTTGGAGTGCCACAGGGTAGCGTTTTATCTCCATTGCGAATAACATTTTAATTTGATATAAATTAAGATAAAATACCTGTCTGATCTTGTTCAGGTTGCCGTCTTTACTAAATCTGACAAACAAGTATCCGCTGAGGAAACCGACGAAGTAAGCGGCGGAGCGTGTGTGACTCTTGATGTATGTCAGGTGGAACTCCTCACTGCCGCGTGGATTTACGACAAAACTGATAAAAAATAAAAACATATAATTATAAACTACTGGTAACCGGCAATTTTAAAATTGATTCGTAAGACTGTTTTGTAATGTTTGTCTTACATTTGGACTTGAAAATTTTGGGGAAATTCAGCCTTTCCACTTTCTTGTCAAAAGAAATATCACTATCATTACAAGATAATCTCTAGAGGCTCTTAAGGCTCAGTAACGCATCAACATCTCCTCTGTTGTTGCACGTGTCCATGGGTGGCGATGACCACTTACATACCACCAGGGCCCCAAGTCTGCTAATTTTTATAAACTCGTCATTCCAATACGACCCCATTGTCATTTTGCCAAAAATTCGTAATCTGCTAATTCATAATGGTCGATCATTGGTCGGTCAGTGGTCTCGTAATAGAATTGTAGTAGAATGACATTGTCGTGTTGCCATTATTATAAAATCCGTTAGTAGAAATGATTTTCGAAAAACTACTATTAAACTTGAACATTTATTCATGCCAGATTTTAATAAGATATATTTATACATATTATTTATTAGTGTTATAAGCAATCTGAAGTAGTAAGAAGTCCGTAAATAGCAATTAACATGTACGATAAACCACTCAATAATATTTTATTAGCTATCAGTGAGTAGTATTTGACAATATGTGACAGTAATGTCACATTCGACTTTGACACTACTGTTGCCGTTTGACTGTTTTGATAAGGTTTTGATATTCTTTTGTACATAGGTACCATCACGCCGGTATTCCCCAAGGGTTAGGCAGAGGCGTACTAATGTAGACCCACAGTTCGCCGGTATGTTTAGGTCCCATGTAATAGGGGCGAGCCTATTGCCATTAACCGGGCACAAATTCCTAACTCCGAGCTGCTACTGGGATTTTCATAGAAAAACCCGATAACACTGCTCGACCTGGGAATCGAACCCAGGACCTCTAGCGTAGAAGTCGCGCTGAGGACCACTTGGCTAATGAGGCAGTTAGAATTATTTTGTGTATTTAAAAAAATATATTCTTTTGTGTATTTTTCAAAATAAAAAAATCAAATCTCGGCGCTTATTCTTGAAAACCACCAAGACCTGGCTGGCTACTGTGACGTACAAGTGAAGGGCGAAGTTTGTCCAAAAGATACTGGGTGGAGTGCGCCCAAATTTTAAAAAGGTAGTGTTTCAGTGGACTGCCCCTATAAAACCCCGACAGAGTGGCGCACAGTAAGTACCTGAATACAGCATAATTAGGTATGCATCATAAAATGTATCATTAATGTAATTTTTGCACTTATTTTAGTTCTACAATGAGTACAAGAGTAAAACACTGAAGAAAATAATAAATAATAATCCTTGTTTCTCTAGCATCCACTGCGTTAGCTAGCTCAAGAATATTAACTCATAGTGAATAATACATGACCGTAATTCCACAAACACGATAAATAAACACTTTTTACAAGCCGCGAATAAACACTATTACCGCGTAATGAATTAAATGCAATGACTGCACAATGATGTCGTAATGGTAGATCACTGATCAAAGGAACTGTCAAAATTTTAGCAGATTACCGCCTACGTCATTCATTGATTTGTCACTATTTACGAGATTACCATTCTGCCATTTCTTTCAATGGAGTGTCAGTGGTCGACCATTGGAAAGTCATAATGACGCCATTAAATTAGTAGATTACGAAACTTGTCAAAATCAACAATTATGAAATCAATGATAGACCATTCTGACACTATTGTAATAGCAGACTTGAGGCCCAGGTGGCTCGTCTGCTTGTTTGCCGACATAAGTAACAAAAAAATATACATTTTTCCTCTTTTTTGCCATTTTGTATACCATATTTGTATGGTATTAAATTGTTTTTTTGAAAAATGTAGAATTACAACCATGGATAACGTAATCGCTCAGGCAATGTGACGAATGACGATCAAACTCAAGTGACATTATAGTAGGCATTATAATGCCCTTTACTTGATATCAACTCTTCTCAAGTCGTAGTAAATCAAATGTTATCATGTTATTGTTTTTTTATAAAGTATTTCCTGGGAAAATAATTGTGTCATGCAAGACATGATGAAAATCGACTAAGTTTCCATTGAAAACATAAAATGCGTAATTGTATTTACATCATTAAGGCTTCTAGATACTGTAAGTAATGATGAAAATAGATGAATTAATGCAAGATAAACATAGTATTTAGCAGAACAATAGGCTATGGAAACACTCCGTGATGAAACTATTTTTATGCGTCATATCGTGTTTGATGGGAAATATTACTATTTTTCTTAGTAATTGTGAAAAAATGAATAAAGCGGCCGTTGTTTATATTGACCCGACGACTGAGCGACGCAAAAGATGGTAATTTTCCTGTTTAGGTACTTATTAACTGAGTTTTACAGTGATCATGTAAAAGAGATAACTATTAGGCACAAGACCTTCCCTTCAACCCCAAAGATATTATAAGATTGGGCAGTGGCGTACAGCTCTAAGTATACCGACAATTCGCCAGGATGATGTCCGTTAAATTAAATTAAATACCTAAGTACGTCATCACAAAATTAAAAAAAAAACAGTAGGTCACCAGTACCCAGTCCCAAATCCAAACTCCAAAATGCTACTGAGAAATTCCCAACAGAAGAACTTAATTAATAGGATTTTGTCGGCTCAATTCCAACATTCTTACTGGAGGAAAAATCATAACTAAACAAATCTTGATAAAGCACATGCAAGATTATAATGTCACAAAATATAATACAGACATAATTCATATCTTGTTCGTATTATATGTTAATAACACATAATTAATTAGAATAACAATGTAATCCCATCGACAATTAATCAGAATTAAAAAAAAACTTACTGTATAAGATTTAGTTTTTTTTTGCTAATGAATCATTAATCCGCACAATGAACAAAGATAATTAAAAAGGTCAAACAGTATGTTATTACTTTCAAGTCAAAATTATAGTTGTTTCAAGTGAACTCTTCTACATTTGTGAATACTTGTTATTGGCATTACTAATTTTGATATTTTTACACTAAAAACATTTTCATTGCTATTTATGCTGTTTTCATTGCTGTATATCTGTGTTCTTTTTACAACTGAATGATTTATTCTTAATTTATAATTAATAAAGCTTTTTCTGGTAAATTTTATTAAGCTCATCAATGACAATAAATTAGTACACCTCTGCCTAACCTTTTGAGATACTACCGGGCTGATTTAAATAAGAAAATTGCACCACCAACGTGAACCCACTCGTAACACAAGCATTTAGCTTAGCACGAGGGGTTAACAAGAATACTAATAATGTGCGACCCACATTGCTAGAAAGCTTTACATAAAAAAAAGAGCAAAAAACTACTTACTCGAAAGTGAAAAGCTGAACAGCGGGCATTTTATAGACGTAATTAATGATGCCAGGTACTAAAATAGATCCTGTGCCTAATATGGCCGCGATGGTGAGCCCAAGCTTCGGCAGACTGCGGTACAGGGTATACACCAGAATCGTCACCACGAAGTAGTGGAAGTCGCATGGTATGTACCAGGAAACCACTATACACTGCGGAAAGAAAAAAATATTTTAGATCATAAGATGTTTAAAGGAACATGAAAGAATATTCTATGTATGTCAATTCTTATGTCGCAAATCTTATTTTAAGCAAACTGTAATGTTTTTATAACAAAATAAATTCTTTAATCCGAAGAATACGGGTATGAAGACAATGATTTATTCACTTATTACATCATCGACTGTCTCAGTAGGCGCGACTGTCGTACCCTCAGTTTAATTCCTAGGTCAAGTAAAACGTTATTGGGTTTTATATGAAACTAGCTGTTCAAGGTGGTTTCACTCACGACTTCGTGAACTATCAAACGTGCAAAGGATAAAATTAAATAGTCGCTAGGTTTTATGAAATTTTCCAATTTTCTGCACATTTTTTTATTTTTCACTCTGTGAGAACCTTCTACAAAGTATTAGAAAAGTCCAGAAAAAAAAGATTATTGAAATCGCTCAAGTCGTTCTCAAGTTATGACGTGACCAAGGGAAATAGGGATTCATTTTTATGAACCCCTATCCCTATAAATATATATTAGCAATTAATTATGTAAATGGAAATACTTACTATATTTTCAGTGTCGACATAATTGTGGAGCATGAGCAGGTTGACCCACCAGTTCTTGCGGCACTGCTTTGTTTCGTGGTCCATAGCCCTGTTCCACAGTGGCCCAGTACCCGTGTAGGGTAGTACAGCCGCCACGTAGAATATCATCACGGCAAACGCTACTACCAACCTGCGAACATGAATGAGGTTTAATGAAAAAGTTCCCACGTATCACCTATTAAGAACTGCAGGATAAAAAGTCCGTTTTTGATAAATCTTTTTTAAAAGAGGGAATATTTGAGCGACATTACCTATGATCCTATGATTGAATGGTTGTCTGTATATAATTATGTCCGCTTCGCTCTGTCCGCTCAAGATCAACTTGACGGATTTCTCTTAAATTTGGTGTGGATACTTTAGAATACTTAATTAAGGGTTAGTACTTTTTATCATTTTAACCCTTAGACACTCCTAGGTAGGTAAGTATTCTCCGTGAGCGAAGCCGTTGACAAAAGCTAATAAGTAACTACAGAAGAATTGCTCTCAAATATTTGAAAGTCTTTCAAATCAAAATAAATAAAAAAAAATTGAGAACTAAAACACTAGATGAATACAGGTGATATCGCAGGACATTTCATTTTATTTTTTTCGAATAACGTTATTAGCAAGTGCATGTTATTAATATCACAAGTTATGTACCTACCTAGTTAATAAAAAACAGGTATGTTACTGAGTTGATAAGGTATTATATAAATTTTATTAATATTATTGTTTGTCTGTAATGTAAGAAAAATAGTAAAAAGGTGAATGACGTAATAATATTAAACAATTCCCCAAGAGTTCCTTCAACAAACAAAAGGAAACAGACATTTTCGCTTTTTTAAATTAAAATATGCATAAAATACTGTTTATTACCACAGAAATTGGGATTCAAATTGTTAATTTGATGATCTGACAAAATTAAACATTGTATTTAAATTATTCAATACCAAATATAAAAAGCATATCATAATATTATTATTTTAACCTGAGATTTGTTTGTTTAATAAATAAGTTACCATAGGTTTTCTATTACCTGGAACCATTCCGACAACGATAGTTATGTTTAATAATGTATGTAAACGATGTAAGTCTATGGTAAATAAGGAACAACTTACCTTACGTATCTCTTCAAGATTATGAACAAAGGGTTTGGTAGGTTCTTGATTTTTGTGATAACCGAGCTGGTGAGGAAGCCAGACAATAAGAAGAACGTGTCTACGAAGAGATCGTCGTGAATGATAAATAAACCCAGCAGAGACTGAATTATCTAAAAAAAGTTATAATATGTTCGGTCATTGTTGTTCCATATCAGGACTTTTTGCTGTAAGTATCTTGGGTCGGTTTACAAACATAAAGTTTCACATAACTACACATACACTCAAACCTAAAAACCTTTAACAAAAAAGATCATTGTGATCATAAATAAACTAATAATATAAGTAATAAGGTATGATCAAAAATAAATAATGTACAAACCTTATCGGACGAAAGTCCATCACTAATTGGACCCGCGTTATAGATTCCGATCTGATGGTCCAACACTATGAGACATATAGTCAAGAATCGAATGCCGTAGAACACTTCAATGCCTTCTTTCTTATACTTTAGCAAGTCCAGCGAATTCTCTTTGAGGCAGAATGCTTTGATAAAGCCCGTTTCTGAAAGTAATGACGTATTTAAGAAAGACTATTTTATTTACCATTGTTTCACATACCATTACGTTTGTATTCCTCAAAGCGCTAGGCAGAGTTGTATTACTAATGTATATCAGTGCTCAACCTGAGTATCGAACCTCTATCGTAGCAGCGCTTATATTTTATCTTAAATAAAATCGTAAAAAAAACTATATCTGCACATTAAAGATATTAAAAAAAAGCAAGTAGTTTAGGCTATAAAAACATCTCCGAACTCAAAAAGGTGTTTTTTTTGTTACGGGTTGGCACAAAAACTATAGTGAACAAATTTTAATTTCGTTATCACTGTAGAAAGTATATAAAACTTAAAAACTGGTGAACTTATCTCAATTAATTCAACGGATCCTGAGATCCTTGACATCTCTGATGTATAGGTACAGACCATACAAAGATGAGATCTCTACTGTTGGTTTTTGTTATTTTTGCCATTTCACATCGTAATATAGCTACACGCGAGAAAAACCGCAGGCAAAAATTAGGTATTAATGATATAAAATTTACTCACTCAGGGAATCAGGGTTCAACTTCTTCTTGCGATTGTTCAAGAACGTGCAGACTAGCGCTATAGCAGTCAATGACCCCATTAGGGCGCTGAAAGCAAATATGACATAATGTGTTGTATAATTATAATATCGTACGTTAATAGTTAAGGGTCTGGCGGACACTGAATTGCATATAAAAAGGTAATACTAAAATAAATCGTAATTCCAGCACAATTTAATCAAATTGTTTTATTATTTGGATTATACTAATCTAGGTTCCTACCCAATCTTTTTCTACTTAACTGGATGAAAAATCGGAAAATCGATCGAAATTTCGTAAAATAATAAAAAAGATACATTCCCTTAAAATTATTTCCTGTGAAGTATTTTGAGCAAAATGGTAGGATTCGAACCTAGATTAATTAGGTTTCCGAATCCGAATAATATTACCACATATTAATTAAATTCTCTTTTATAATTTAAGCAACTAAAAACAGCACAATATAGTCTATAATTTCTTGAAAAATAAAAATTGCAAAGTCACCTTCACAATACCAAAACGTGGGAGAGCCATGCTTCGGCACGAATGGGCCAGCTCGACCGGAGTGATTCCACGGCCTCACAGAAAACCGGCGTGAAGCAGCGCTTGCGTTGTGTTTCGCTGGGTGAGTGAGGTTACCGGATGCCCAAAACCCTTTTAAAAGGCGGGCAACGCACTCGTGACTCCTCTGGTGTTGCCGGTGTCCATGGGCGGTGGTTATCGCTTACCATCAGGTGATCCGTCTGCTCGTTTGTAAAAAAAAAACACCAAAAGAACTGTACCTACCTACTCACAATCTCGAGAGTGAGCATGTCTCCGACAAAAATAATAAGTAATGCCAATATTAAGATCAAAATCAAAATCAAAGTCAAAATGTTTTGTTTCAATTAGACCACTAAAATAGTTATGTAAGTAGGTACTTTTGAAAAGTCAAAACAAGTTGCACGGTTCCAAAAAGTGGGTCTTATGGAGAAAAGTCAGCAAATAACTCCATAGAACCTTTAAAAAAACTTCTTTAAAAAAACATGATTACAATTTTAAGCGTTGTAAATTATAACTAATTTTGTTTTAAATAGTTTCTGAGAATTATGCATTTTGATGTGCAAGATTTATTGATATAACATTAAGTTTATCAAGTTCTTCATTGAGGAAACTGTCACGTATGACGCATTTAAAAACAAAAAAGATGGGTGAATTGCGCAAGCAAAAAAAATACACGGCAAACCTGAGAACGGTAGTGCAATGTGCTGATTTTTTATTTTTTTTATTTTTTCTCAACAACGTAAGTACTTCTCTACCTTGGCAAAAAAAATCATTGATTTCTACCCACTAATATACCAAAAAAAATTATTACAAAGTGTTACTTTATCATCACGGTGGCCTGTCCCGAACCCAATTTCGCTCATATAATACCTTCCCCTGCAAATACATTCGTAAAATGGATTTAAATCGATTTTGTTATCATTAAATTATAATATTTTCGATCAAATAAAACTATTTTTGTTTGTTTATCTTCTTTCTCATGGATTTGACAGACAGTCAACTTTTGTCTGGAAAAAAGTTATCATTTCAGAGGACAGTAAGTTTTAGTAGAATAGCCACGTCAACATTGCGTTGTTACGACCCTCTCACCTTTCCTCACTTCGGATCAGTCCGGCTCAAGCTCTCGGCGCGAACGCACCGGTCCCAACGTCTTGCGGCTTCCCGCAAAAAAAGCAAGTTTATCATTTCAGTGATATGGGGACAAAAATAGTTTCATTTCGGTGGCTGTTATAACTCGTGCTAGATTTGTTTAATTTGTTTCAAAATTGTATATTAATTTCGCCGTAAGTACTGTTTTGTTTGAGTAGTGTTCATATTTTTTGAATCATTTTATTTCGGAGTTAAATGTAGAACTAACCTCTATTTTATCATCTCAGTGTTATCATTTCAGTGGATTCGGTGGACTGTTAAACCAATTACAGTCCACCGGAATGAAATGTATCTCCGAAATGATAAAACCATAAAGTTTTAGAGATCCTTGTGTCAAATACAAAGTCATAGTTTTGTAATGTACTTTTACCTAGAGTGTAGATTAGATTATTTAGGTGTATTTGTTGTAGTAATTTAAGAATAACGTGATCTCAATTTCAGGTTTCTTTTATGTTTCATACGTTTATGTAAAAGGATTAAAAGTACTAAGCTATTAATACTAAGATATTTTTATAATGTTTCTTATTCATTTATTGTGTTTTGAAAATATAAGAGTTGATTTAATTTTAGAAGTTTTACTTATATACCCGTAGAAACACTATTCTCGTCTCGTTACCAATTTAACTAAATTATAACTAGCATTTTTCTTAGTGCAATAGGTAGACATTATGTATTAATATTAATGGCATAACTTACAAATGCAGCCATGATATTAATCAGAAACTTTAAACTATCTCATCGCGCTTCGTTCACTCTTTTGAAAATATATCAAGTAAATTAGTATTAGTTCATAAACAAACAAAATATTTATTTATGGTTATGGTATTTACGATAAAGTTTTCTAACATTTTCACACAACAACAACCAGAAAAATTACCAAAGGTTATATAAGTAAAGAAGCAATTCATTCATATCATAATAAACATTACACTAATATGTAATTGATAAAATAATATACTTATTAAAATTAATATGTATTTAATAAATTAAAACGATAATGTAATACTAACTGCAATATCTGTATATTAATGATGATATTAAAATAACTGTGTGCTGTCCTGTCTCAGTGTTTATCTAAAATTTGTGGAAATCAAACCTAACAAAGTACGGAACCCTGGCTGCCCGGCACGGTTGTTCTTAGCTGTATCATTTCGGTGGATTTATTTCATTCCGGTGCACAGTTTATCATTTCGGTGGTCATTTTTATCATTTCGGTAGACACTTTTCATTTCAGTGGACTAAATTAAAAATTCATACTTAAATATTTATGTGTTTTGATGATTTTTGATGTCCACTCATGCACAATGTTATAAAATAGGCTAAAGTTTTATTTGTCACTAAAAAAAATGTAGATAGCATTGAAATTAAAAAATTCCACCGAAATGACAAATAAAAATCTCTTGTTGAAATTCACCCAGATACTTTATTTATCAAACGATTATCAAATGCCAACCAAATGTCTCTATAAATAATTCCGCATTATTATTTTTATCCTACTAATATTATAAATGCGAAAGTTTGTGAGGATGGATGGATGGATGGATGTTTGTTACTCTTTCACGCCAGAACGGCTGAACGGATCTGGATAAAATTTGGCACAGAGATAGATTATAGTCTGGAATAACACATGGGCTACTTTTTACCTTAAGTCCACGCAGACGAAGTCGCGGGTAGATGCTAGTGTACACATAAAATTTACGACAACTGAGACGAATTTCCACCATAAATGTAGTATCGCATTCCAAACGGACTATTAACTATTTTTTGAGATATACACCGACTGAACATCTGTCGTCCTTCATGAAGAAGGAGTATTGGCCGAGATATGAAGTGTTGTGTACCGTACAAAACACACCGAAATAGTATAGCCTCGTTAGTTAGTGATCCCAAGTGCGACTGCTACGCTAGAGGTCTTTGGTTTGATTCCCAGGTCGAGCAAAGTGTTAGTGGGTTTTTTTATGAAATTCTCAGTATCAGCTCGGAGTTTGGAATATGTGCCCGGTTAATTGCTATAGGCTCGCTCCCTATTACTTGGGAACTAAACATACCGGCGAACTGTGGGAGTAGGATCATTAGAACGCCTCTGCCTAACCCTTCGGGGAATACAAGCGTGATGGTATGTTGTTATCTTATCTAAATATATTCAGCGATTTAGACATGAAAAGGTAACAAATCAAACCAAGTTACCTACATATGCTTTTTTTTTAAGTATTT
This sequence comes from Acronicta leporina, assembly GCA_947256265.1. Taxonomy (NCBI): domain Eukaryota; kingdom Metazoa; phylum Arthropoda; class Insecta; order Lepidoptera; family Noctuidae; genus Acronicta; species Acronicta leporina. The sequence goes on from OX366529.1 coordinate 7,008,536, forward strand.
GTATTCACCTACAAGGATAAGGAAATGGGGTCGACGTCTACTATTTCAATTGCTTAAGAATGGTTGGTCAATAGATATATGCTGAAATATTTTGAAGACAAAACTGTGATAAATCAAGAATTCTAAAGTCATTAAATGACGAATTTCACAAAATAAAATAATTGAATTGGGGCCCAGGAATTCTGTTCAACTTATCCTTTACTTACGGGCTTTAGAAGTTTATTGTCATTCATTAAATATGTTAATGTTTTGAATCCTCTCTTCTACCCAAATCAAATCCAACGCAAAGTTTATGCTAATGAATGATGAATAACACTCACCTCTTTGTCAAGGGCAAGCCTACAAAAGTTCAATGTACTTCCTGAACGAAATAAATGAGATTTTTACACATAATGTCCTGTGATGTGGCAAAGGGTCTCATTGAAAATACAAATTTCTTTTCTTTCACTTTTTGAAATCATCATCGTCATCAACCCATTTACTTATTCACTACTGGGCAAGGGGCTCCACCCGGAGTAGGAGGGATTTTCTTTTCGAAATCACGTGTGTATTTTCCAAATGAACTCGCTGCGGTAAGGGAAAATATGCTTCAGAGTTTTCTCGACAGATGGCGTATGAAATCTGCTTAAACCACACTAGGCCATCCTAATTGATAACATATTTGCTGTACTTTTAACAGTAAAGAAATAGGTAGGTACTTGACAGAGTGTTGACGACACGGTTGGCGTAGCGGCTCAGCGATCGGCTTCAGAGACCCGTATTGTGGGTTCGATCCTCACAAGCAGAAAAATATTTTATGACCTGTGTATGTGAGAAATTGCGTTGTAAAAGCACCCATGATACATGAGAAATTCGAAGTGCGGGGTAGTTTTCATAAAAAAAAACTGAGGAATGTTTAGGTCTTCAACGCGTTACTAGCCGCTGTCTTTACGAGATCTCATGACATTAATTATACAGATTTTTCGAGTCAGACAAGATTTAAAATGCAAAATCTTACTTATCTGGAAAATCTAGTCATCAAAACGAACTCGACAGAAATCGACCAGAATAACGCGTAAAAACTTTACATAGATTAGTTATGGCAATAGTTGATTTGTAACAAGCAGATACTGTGTTAGTGGCTTTTCGGTATGGATGAACGGATGGCTCGAATTTGGTTAAAGAAAAAACCAGGCCTCGCCATCTGTGTGGTGAATGTCACGAATCCCTACGTACGAGTCCGATATACCCTGTCGCCTCCCCAGGTGTCAGACGATCTATCTATAGAAATTGTCGGCCACACAGAAAGCACAGTTTTTCTCAGAACACCACTAAGTTACCGAGATTATTGCCAGTGAAGTCAAAGTTCTTTTCCTCATTGTCATTGAGGTTCACTGTGGTTGTGCCTCATTGTGGTTGACGTAATACATCAATTTGTTATTCATCACTCATAATGATGAGAGACGGGTTAGGTTTAAGTCGAATTTCAGTATTTGACTCCAAGTATCTGCCATGACCTCTGAATCTGATTACTAGGAAATATACATACCATCACGCCTGTATTCCCCAAAGGGTTTGGCAGAGGCGTACTAATGTATACCGACAGTTCGCTGGTATATTAAGGTCCCATGTAATAGGGGGCGAGCCTGTTGCCATTAACCGGGCACAAATTCCAAACTTTGAGCTGCTGCTGGGAATTCCATAGAAAAACCCAATAACACTGCTCGACCTGGGAATCGAACCCAAGATCTCTAGCGTAGCAGTCGCGCTCAGGACTACTATCTTAATAAGGCATAAGTATATCTTATGAAACTGCTTCTCGGACTTTCGGGTTGACTATGATGTCATTTGTTTTATACTGTAGGTGCCAATAGGTGCATTTAGTTTTTAAACTGTCTTTATTATGGAACAAAAGGAGTATTTTCTTTATTTTTTGAGACAAAAGGTAATCTATCTCTTTTCCAAATTTTATCGTATAATGTTCAGTGGTTTAAGCTTGAAAACCTAACAAACAGATCAAGGGACGTATCTACAGATTTACCGTTTTAGGAGTGTAGGTAGTTATTAGGTACTGTTATGGGTTCTTCCGAGAGAAGTTTTTGACGGCAGTAACAAAAGTTGATGATGGGTGTCAATACACTAATCAAATGTATATTATAACATGTATAATATACACAGGCCTGCAAAACTAAGTACTACACTTTAAAAAATCATTTTTTTCATAACTATCGAAGTTAGAGATTTAAAATAGAAAAGTTTTATACCAAATTTTATCAGCTTCCTTTGAAACTATGGTTAACTATATACTCTTTTTCAAGTCTTTAAATCGAAATAAAAAAGACTTGAAAAAGAGTATATAGTTAACCATAGTTTCAAAGGAAGTTGATAAAATTTGCTTGAGTACATAAAATATTATTGCAATTTTAAAAGTGTGATACTTGGTTTTGCAGGCCAGCAGTATATAAGTTATCCAACAAACGCGCACCACAAGCGCTACGTGGGTGCGCGCCTTTGCCTTACTCATCAAACGGGATGTGAAAATATGTTTGAATAAAAAATGTGGTCTGGACAAGTCGTTTTTGAAAATGTTATCCTCTAACAACCAACAAGGAAATATTCATGTTCTTTTAATGTTGCGGAAAGGTCAAATTTTAAATCGACATACCAACGTGATTTTTGAATTTGAAAAATAATATATTAGGTATTAAATTAATTAAAAAGCGTACACCCAAGAAATAAAATTATCCTGTTCTGTATTAATTGTCTAGGTATCCTAGTCTAACCAATATTTAGTCACTGCGAAAAACTGTACAATTTGAAAAGATACAGCTTCGTGGTTTGAATTTGCAAAAAATGCAAATTTGCGAAAATTTGCTGTTGATAATTCAATCAACTAGCATTCTTATTAACTTCAGCTACAGATTAGTTATGAGATTAACCTATCTACATTGTATATTATATATATACCATACCGATATTGTACCTACCAGTGAAGGATCTTTCGAACCCCAAGTGTATCTAAGTATCAACATTTGAACTTGAACTTGGAGGAATTTAGCAATCTACATTTTTTCATTTATAATCTACCATACATCACACAAAATATCTCTAAACTCTATGATCATCAACCCTGTTATAATATTTGAGTTAAGTACATAAAGTGTTTGGGCTTTGTTTTTACCTGACTACAGCAAAAGGAAGGGTAATGTTTTATATACCTACTGTATCTGTATTACTTACAAAAATGAATAGAACAGCGCATCATACTGCAACTCATCGTCACTGCTCTGGCAGGACTCGTTGATGGTGATGTTGGCGCGCATGCCGGCGGCACCGAGATGGCTGCGCGAGAGCATCACGCTTAACAACCGCTCCACGGTGTGCGGCGCGCACGCAGCCGGCACGCACGCTCCCCATGTCAACTCGTTTAATGGCCGGGTGTGAGGCGGATGGTGCTGTATGAGGAAATCAGACAATTATTAATTTTTTTTTTTTACTTTGTTCTAAATGCCAATATTTCATAAATCAAATACTTATATTTTTGATTTTTTTACTTTATATTACGTAGGTAGGTTTCTCGCACCTATTTACTGAGCTCCAGAGTAAGTGATAGCGCTGAAAGCAACGGTCATGACATGAACCTCATGACGGTGGTTCGGAAATGTAAAAGAAAATCCTTTAACCAGCATACTTACAATGCATAATGAATATCTAACGTAGTGTAATTTCAAAGAATATGATCAAATTCAATAATTTAGTTGCTATCCGAAAATCATCCGATTTCCGTATTACTAAAAATACTTTAATTTTAAAGCCAATAAAAAAAAGAAAAAGAGTTCTTCATTCAAACACAGTGATTAAGTACCTATACCGTTTGTGAAGGCGTGCCTGGATTTTTGCGAAGGTGTGTTCTTGTTCTGCATGTTTATTCGTTTTATTATTTTTACTTCAACAGCTTACACGAAGGATAATGATTATAACATAAACATGTATTATTATTTAAACTGCTATAACTGATAAAAAACTGTCTGGTATGGTATTACATCAAGTTATACCTATTACTCCCTAATAGCATAGAAACATGCCGATGCTAATAATATTTTTTTGCAGTTTGCTGAGATTCAAAGGCGCTTCCTTTGTTTTGAATGTCCCTGTATTCCCAGTCTCCAATACTATCTGTGTTAGTTCGATGTTTTATAGACATCAATGTTAATAAGTTTTACGCAGTAGGTACGAATAACAACAGTGGTATGGTATTTAGGCGGCGGTAACCTAAAGGCTAGGGCGTCCGACTTGCGATCATGTGGTTGCCTGTGCGAAACCCACCCATTGCACTACCGACGTGAACCCACTCGTAACACAAGCATATAGCTTAGTACGAGTGATTAACAAGAATACTAGTGATGTGGGAAAATTCCTATTAATAATAAAAATATTAACCGGTTTTTTTTGGAATGGCCATAGGCTGTTGTATAAAGGGAATCTTAACAGCTTAACCGGTCTTGGTGGCGAGGCACCGAATGCCTCCAGCCAGGAGCAACTTATAAACTAAGCAACAGCAGCTAAGGGCGTCCCCTAACGGGACCCGGGCCTCGGGTTAGGGCGTTGCTGGGGGACAGCTAGGGACGGCTGGATCTGGTTTAAATTATTTTTAGGGACTAATTTAAAGCTTGCTAGGCGCAGGGTCGGGGGGGATTAACCGGATGTTTTTTATTCGCTCTTAATACGAGTACAATACACCCGACACTACAGTGCGCATCTAAAGTTATACAGCAATGGGCCATGGCATATATCAGCAATAGGTTAAATAGCGGTAAATCTTCTCTACTATTATAAAATCGTAAAAAAGCTGTGTCTGTACATTGAAGATATTTAAAAAAAAACAACTGAGTTAGGGTATATAGGTAAACGTCTCCAAACCCAAACTTTTCTGTTTGTCTGTTCATTACGGGTTGGGGCATATGGTTAGAAAAGGTATGCTCCAACTCAAAAACTGGTGAAATTCTTATCTCAATTAATTAGCCCTGAGATACAGCTTGACCTCTCTGATGTATGTAAACAGACCGATACAAAGAAGAGATCATCACTGTTGGTTTTTTTTTTGGGTTCGGAGACGTTTATCGCCTTTACTCACTTGTTTTTTTTTTAATATCTTTAATGTACAGACACAGCTTTTTTACAATTTTATAATAGTAGAGAGGAAGAAGATATTGAAAGTTGTATTCCAAAAAAAGTGACTTGGAATTATGTGAATACAGTTGGCGCAAAATAACTTGAACCAAAATGGCGGATGCGCAGTAGTCGTTTTTTAGTACATTTTGCTCGCAAATGTACTGCGCAAACTTTCCCCCTCTCCGTTAGTTTTGGGTCAAGTTATTTTGCGCGAACTTTACTTTAACGACATACAGTACGACCGATATTTTCCATACCTACGTACATAAAATTATTAGTAAGTATTTATTAGCCTAAGACTTTTTTAGATCGAATATTTTACATATTATATTTATTATTACTTTAACTTTAATTTGTTATTCGTGTCTTATTAGCATTGGCCGAATATTATTTTTTTCTGATCGGATTCTTTCCTTTTAATTACTTATACAATTTATAGCGTTTTATTTAGCATCAATAATAAGATTATGTTAAAACATACCATCACACCTGTATTCCCCGAAGGGTTAGGCAGAGGTGTTTCAAGTCCCATGTAACAGGGGGGCGAGCCTATTGCCATTTATCGGGCACAAATTCCAAACTCCGAACTGCTACTGGGAATTTCATAGAAAAACCCAATAACACTTTGCCCGACCTGGGAATCGAACCCAGGACCTCCAGCGTAGCAGTCGCGCTCAGGACCACTAGGCTAATGAGGCAGTTATTATGGTAAAAGTTTGATAATTTTTAGATTTTCAATAGATATATCAGTAATGAAATATTTCTTTTATCAACACACTGCTATCATGATGATTATTAAGTAATTATAGTGAAGGAAAAATTTTACTGTGGGTAGGATTCGATCCTTTTTCTTCTGTTTATATACACAGGCCGCTATGACCACTAAGCTATCCCACCCGCCGAAATTTTGAATGATCCGCCTGTTGAAATTTGCCTTCACATTCTAGACGTCTTTGGTGTTCGAATCCTACCCGTAGTCGAATTTTTCCTTCCAGATAACTTTACAGACTTATCATGAAAAATGCAAAAAAAAAACAACGGGTTGCCCTCCGGGAGTGCCGGCAGAAGTGAAAACTTGAACAGCAACGTTGTTCATTTTTAATATTTTGGAATGGTTAAGGAAGAAATTCGCACGAATTGCTTTAGATATCAATTTAAAAGTACTATAATTTATGTGGTAAAATATAATATTCATTTATTGTGCTATCGTACGCAAACATGACAATGTATATTAGATTAAACATTTAACACTTCAGAACTATTACAACCGTCTTGCGAATTTTCGATCAGGTCACGTGTCCTGACGCTTAACATTTTTTACCCATCCTAAAAAGTGCATTACGCTGCTAGCTTTCACTTCAAAAATATGATTATTAGTTTTGATGAATCATACCTCCATAAAATCCAATGCAGATTGATAAGGTTGATAGGGATTTTCAACACGACGTCTCACAGCCTTGTCAGTTCTTTCCAACACGATCTCTGCTAAACAGTACTTGGTCTTCAGCTCAGGGTGTGTCTTAGCCCAGGGTGCGTTCATGCACTGGTCAAAATTTCCCAATTGGTACCGGTTCCCGAAGAGGAGACCTTGAGCCTCCGACGCTTGTGCATCCCAGTCTGCGAGACGAAACAATTATGTATTCGACAATAGGTAATTATTATGTGGTAGCTGTATAAATTTTTTAAAGACTTAAAAAAATACTTGAAAAATATGTTTTAGTACGACGTTGTTTTTTATCAATCCCGTAGTCATCAATTCATTTCAGAATCAGGGAACGGGCCCTGCCATGCAGGATTTCACAAAATACCTACACCCTAACTCGAAACAGATATTGAGCTTAGGGTGGAAATTGATACCACGGCCCACGATCGTAGTAACGAAGTGATCACCTTAAGCCTAATTAATTTAGACATTTTTGCAGTACCAGACGAGCTTCGGATGCGTTGCTGTAAGAGCCCATACGAACCGCAGACTGCTAGAGTAGCAGCAACCGAGGGGGAACTGGTTCTTACGCGCAAAAGTACACACACGAAGATGCTTTACGCCGATGTCAAGGTCCCTAGCCAGTCAGACCCAAAGAGGTTCTGCCACCGAGCAAATGAGATTTCTTCTCGTCTCTTACGAGATGCCTATTTCAAAGGCAGTGAGGAATAGTACGCGTATATCTTCGTACACAGGGGCTAACCCGCCCACCACACACTTATTGACTTCAGTTTCGGTGTGCAGCGGATACCAAAAGCTCAGTCATCAGACTAATATTTTTTTCTAAATAGACATAAAATAAATAAATAAATATTATGGGACATTTTTACACAGCACCATCTAGGCTCAAACTAAGCAGAGGTTGTACTATTGGTAGGTACTAGACAATGGATATAATACTTATATACTTTTTTTGTAAATACATACTTATAATACATAAGAAACACCCAGACGAACACAAACACTTATATTCATCACATAAATGTTTGTCTCCTGTGGGAATCGAACCCACAACCTCATGATCAGCAGTCCGGTACTCGAACCACTAAACCACAGAGGTCGTCAATTTAGGAGTTATTGACTAAAAAATAATTAATGATGATAGTATTTACAGACTTTCACCTTACAGACAATCTATATCCATGAGTAAATATAAGAAAAAAGGAATAACAAAAAGTATTATCCTCGCATTTTCATAACTATTAACTTCGCATTAGAGTACATGATAAACTGAAATGCAAGAGGCAATAATTTTTCAGCATTTCACAAATATTCGACGACCTCTGTAGATTAGTGGTCCGAGTACTGGACTGCTGACCATGGGGTCGTGGGTTCGATTCCCACAGGACACAAAAATTTATGTGATGAATATAAGTGTTTGTGTTCGTCTGGGTGTTTCTTATGTTTTTACAAAAAAAAAGTATATAAGTATTATATATCCATTGTCTAGTACCCATAGTACAAGCTCTGCTTAGTTTGGGAGTAGATGGTGCTGTTTAAAAATGTCCCAGAATATTAATTTTATTTATTTATTGATATGAGAAAAACCCCATTACTCGTAGATCAGAAAAAAATAATAGGTAGGTACTACCAGATTATTAGGATAGTTTACAGGGATTTATATTTTAATAAATATATAAGAATAAAATATATTCGAATTACTTATTTTGTAACTCTTTTACTTTATCCGCTATGTATTGGATGCTGTTATAATTTTGGTGATTATTTACTATTTTTGTCTGTTATATGTTACTACATAATTATATATATCTTAGTCCTTTTATGAAATAATAAAAAATATCTGTACTTACATAAAAGTTTTTGTAACTTTTAATTTCAGTTTTTCAAATTTATCTTAGTTACTTAATCAAAATTATTAAGAACGTTAAAGTGCTTTTAAATTATTTACTCACCCCAAACCGCCCATAGTGTAAAATTCTGCAAACTGTAAACCAATCGGTAGATATGGTTCAAGCACGGTACCTCTTCAGCGGTCCAGTTCTGATGCTTCAGAGAAAACAACACATCATCGAGGTACACTGTCCTACCAGAGTCTGGTATCTTAGGGGACTCAAACTTTTTCTCACTTGAATCTTTAACTGTGACACTGCCCGTATCATTTTCTACAGGAAGCTGTGTGGTCAAGGTATCGCTCTGATCCACATGTTTAACTCGATCGGTTACATGACATTGTACATTACTCAATGCTGTAAGACCAAGGAATACCGCGTAAATGTACCTCATTGTTAACTGTCAGTTATAACAATGAATTGAAACTGGGATGCATCGGAGTTTAGTTATTAGAAAAGAATAACATTGCATAATCAAAGTCAGGCAATCGTCAGTTAGTGGGTAATTAGTGTCTATTGTAATCACGCCGTTGCGTTTTAATGGCGTAAGTACTGATATCACGATATAAAATAATAAATAAATCTAATACTTAAATGTTAATTCTAAAATCAAAATTCTTTAGGACGAGCCGTTTACAAACGCGACAGCGTGGCGCGATCTGAATTAATACAACGCGAAAATTTCGACCGGCAGGTATTAAATATCAAAACGTGAAAAGATGCGGCTGGGCTATAAAAGACGACACGCGATATTGTGACTTAATGCCTTAGTTATTGAATATATTTATTGTTTTATTAAATTCCTGCATATATTTTGTGAGATCAATAATTTTAAATATTATACATCAGATTGGACACTTTGTGTGATGTTTTTATGATGATTTGTTTGAATTTAGAAATCTTCCAAGACTAACTTATGAAAACTACTTACCTTAAAAAAATATAAGGTTCAAAACTGGATATAAAAACACGACATCTAGTTTAATATGGTGGTATCAACCCTCAACACTTCACAAGGGTGTAAATACTGGGGTGGTGAAAAGTTTCCCCTAAGCGATAGAGGAAGATTGTAGAAGGAGGTTGTAACTTTTATGTAAAATTATAGATGACGCTACTGTGTAAATATAAGTTTGATAAATTGATGTAACAATGTTTTGATAGTTGTGTAATGTGATCATATTTTTATCTTTTTGCTTAGATAATTCCATCGTTATTCAGAAAGTAGGCAAGTAATTATACCTACCACCAATATCCAGTTCTGCTAAAGAAATTTAAGAATCTATCCAAATTAGACTACTGCTACACTGCTACTGTCCATCCTGGACTCGAAGCAGTAACTTATTTACACGTTTTGACGTAGTGGTATGAACTCCACATTATTATTTTATTGAAATTACGAATACTTACTAACACTTATTTTTTTAACCAGTTTAACCAAATAAAAAAATTTGGTATCCTAAAGCCTATCACTAGTTCAAATACTAGATTCTGTTTATTTAAAAAAAGAATGTTGCCCCACACTAGGATTTTCTCCTTTATCGTGGGTGATTTTACAAACACAAATACTCACATAGACAAACACCCATGCCTGGAACTACTACCTGTAGATCATACGAATATTTGTTCCGTGCGGTGATCGAACTCACAACACGTTGCCACAGACGTTGCGTAGAAGCCGATCGCTCGGCCGCTACGCCAAACGTGTCCTCGTTTGACCTGATGCTGTCAAGTAAAAAATGTACTACTATAATTAGTTTAACGAAATAATAAATGCGATCTTTTAGAGCCTATTCGAAATCCCATTATAAAAATCAAAACCTAACACAATTAATTTACAGAATTGATATTTAGCACGATGGGGAGAATTTTTTGTAGGAATAAATCCGGACATCGTTAATTTCAAATCACGTGTGGAATTATTTCAATGTAGTACGGAATTAAAAATGATTACGGCGTGATCTTAATTGTTTTTTTTTCTACAAAAACTATGACTACTGACCACTGAGTGCGCCAGCGCATATAGCTTATCTAAACTATAGGATATAATTGATTTTAAATAATCGCTTCTCTAATTGAAATAAAAATATTTAAGTTTGAGTGTGAGTTTGATCACTTTCCTTGGATAACACAAGTCACATACTGAAAGTTTTCTCCTCTCATTATCAGAGGAGACCCGTGCCCTGCTGTGGGACAATGTAATGGGTTGATTATGTATGTATGTTATGTATACTGAAAGTAAGCAATTCATATTAAAAAAAAAAAGATAGCTAATTAATTATAAAAAAAAAAATATCTGAATTAAGTTCTGTGCTTGTTTTAGTGCCACTTGCACCAACTTCTTAAATGTGTTTAAATTGTATTTAAACACAAAATTTCTATGAAAAATCGTGTTTAAATATCATTTAAATATAATTTTGAAGTTGGTGCAAGTGGCCCTTAGTATCGATACACTAATATGTTCTATTGCAAAGATATCAAAGTTGAAATATTTCACTCATCTTTATGTAATCCCTGTCCATGGAGCAAGGTACCTAATGACAAATAAAGCGGAACGTTCAAATTCGTCCACATAGGGTGGAATGAACCATAAACAATATCTAGTAGATATAATGAACCAATCTGTTCTATTGAATAATCTATGATGGAGATAAAATTCATATTAAAATTAATGGTTGAATTAGATTGTAGCATATTAATGTTTAATTTACATAATTCTTTTATTTTATTTCTAATCCCGAACAAAATTAAATAAATACTAGCTTTTGCCCGCAGCTTCGTTCACCTAAAGCTATATTAGGATTAGAAATGGATCCCAAAAATAATTTAATCTTAAACCAACAGTGATCTCCTTTGTATGGGTCTCTATATCAGAGAGGTCAAGCTGTATCTCATAATCCGTTTAATTTATTGAAATAAAAACTTCATAAGTTTTTTTGTTGGAGCATATACTTTATAACAGTGATAACAAAATTAAAATCTATTCAGTACTTTTTGCGGCGACCCATAACAAACAGACAAGAATTTAAAAACATATTTTCGGTTCGGAGATGTTTATATATCCTAACCCACTTGTTTTTTAATATCTTCAATGTACAAACACAGTTTTTTTACGATTTTATAATGTAGAGAAGAAGAAGAAAAGAAAAGAAATACAAAACAAGTGTGTTATAATTTATTAATTTATGAATGTCTACAATTTATTATCAATATATTAATAGTCTAAGTAATACTAAGTAAGTACATTTTATTAGTGCAAACTATATCTAATATATCTCTATAAGGTACGGGAGTGCATACTAAGTAGGTACTTAATATTTAAGGAAAGGATTATGTTCAAACGCAGCCGCAACTGTTCACCGTGTACCACTTTGTAACTTACTGGTTTTACCTGAGTTTACTTTACAAAGTAATTACTGAGTAATCACATTTCTTAGAGTACTGATTTGACTTCACAATTCTTGAATTTGCAAACAGCTATAAATGATAAATGATATTTATTTCTGTAAATAGATCTTAAAAAGACACTTTTACAAGTTGTTTCACATATATTTTTTTTACTAGATGGCGCCGGCATTTCCTATCTGACGACCTCTGAGAAGAAACGCCGAAACAAACTCAGAGAATCATGGTCTCTTTTAAAGTCCAGACAGTAGTAGTAGTATTATAGGATATGTGTTTTACGATGTAGGGCAAAATCTGAACAGGCCTTTTGAAGAGCTGTTAATGGATACTATTTTGTGAAGGAAAAATTATAGATCTTGGAAATGAATCTGAAGCCCACGCCGGAGACCATCGCATAGTTTAGAAATAAGTTTTATGTGGTTGCGATCAAACGCAAGTGATATATATAACATTCTCTTTTAAATTCAGAGAACCATTTCAATGTTTGAGTAAGCACTTATGATTAGAACCAATATCATTAAGCATTAAGTGTGAAAATTATGAACGATGGACGAGGAGGAATCCTTCGTCTTCCTTAGAATTGGGGAAACGATGAGAATGAAATCGTCTTTGAAAAAATAATATTTCAAAACTTGCGTTATTCTAGTTACATACTTATTCTGTGTGTAAACGTGAAGGTGTTGTTGATTAATAAAGACCATAAAAATCCAGGGTATTTTAAATGCCTGAAGTAGGTACTATAGTTGCGGTAAGTCTCAACATAGGTAATACAAGCTTACATTAAAAACTATTCTAAACTCTAATATTTACTACAAGAACAACAATTACTTACTGTTGTTTATCATGTATTGTTCATACATATATATATTGTATACATTGAGTCTTTTTCTTTAGACATTATATAAGTATATCTTACAGATGAACATTTTTTATTGTTTAATAAAACAGTACCTGATTATAATCGTATTACGGAAATATTTTAATTTTAATTCATTCCGTGTTATTATCCATGTAATACACATTTGTAATAGTTACTTGCTAATGAATACTTTTTGTTGTTTGTGATTTTTTCTCTCTATGATAACAATACAATGTATATCTGTACCTATCACAGTGTTTTAGAATAACACTTATGCTTAATTACAAAACCTGCAGTTTTTTCTCAATATCCTACAAGTTACAGGGTAGGTCTATGCCTAGGTATATAATCCAGCTGTTTAGTAAAAACACAGGGTCAAAAAGTTTAGCAAAATACACCGTTTGCCGTTTAATGCTTGTGTAAATAAAACTATTAGAATATGTCCGAGAAAAATATTGATAAGAAGAAATTTTAAATTGAAGCAAACAAAACTTTATCTGCATTTCACAAAAGGGTACCTAATGAGCCTGGCTTTACAATATATTATTTCATTAAAATTTAGGTACCTATCCTCCATTAATTAGCGAAATTAAATTTTATGACAATCCGCATTAAATGCATAGCAAATCTATAATTTACCAAAATTTAATACAAAGTTAATAATAGTAGTATAGGTTAACTTTTTTTTTTAAATCCCATATCCATAAATATTTTAAAAATATTTTTCTATTACTTACATACAATAAATTGTAAGGTTCTGTTTCTAATATAAATAAATAATTTAAAGTAATATTTCGGTGCTGTTACAGACAATTATGATTTTTTTGCACACAAAGTAAATACGGAGACACAGGGCAAAAAAAAATTAAATATTAAATAATTTACTTAGAGAAATCTATAAATTAAATTCAAAATAATAATTATTAAGTGCACTCGTCTATAAGTAATATATATTAAAATCCTATACAGTAAATAGCGTTTTATATATTTACATCTTTGGAACGCGTTTCATAGACACACTGACTAGATTTGACTCATTTTAATAGATCTTTATATAATTATAAATATCTCTAATTCTACATTAGGTAAATAAATTTCATTTTATGACAATTATAGTACCATAAATATAATGTAATTATTACTATTCCCTAACCCAACTTGAAGTTTTAATTAAATACAGTTTTTTCATAACGTAACATAATATACCGTCAATTCACATTCACACCAAAATCTAAGCATAAGAAACCGTTCCTTTATGCTGCGCTTTGATATAATAATTATGATATACTTAATTAGAATTAATTAATTACTATAACCAATCTGTAACTCTTATGGTACAAGTGGCAAGCAATAAAATCATCCATGACTGATTTTTGCAGGCAATAGAAATGGTTTAGTTATATTTTATGATTTTCACAAATGTCTATTTTATTTCCAATTTTTATGTTCATTTAACGATTTGTATTATGTACTCCTGTAAATTTGGCGTGAATGCAAATCAAAAGACTGTATCTACATATCTATATCCCATGTACATAAATATTTAGTATATCCAAAAACTTCTGAGTATTGATTCCCAGTTAAACAAGGTCTTTTTTTGAGTAAGGGTCACCGACTCGGCGGACATCGTGCAATACAGGTTTACTTTAGGCAGTTTTTGAATTTTTCTTCTTTTTATATTTTTAATTTTGATTTTATTTAAGCACGGTTCACATGGTATTATTTTTTTACGATATATATTATTTGGAGTTGTTGGACTAGATATTTCAATTTGACTAGAAACAACTGTATTTATTTTTTTAATAAATAATTTGAATATATTAATAAGTAAGAGGACTAGAATTTTAAGACTCGAATAGGTTTAAAACTAAAATTTGTTTAAATAAATGACTAGAAAACATTATAAAAAAAGGACTAGATATTTTTTAAATTACGTCAAAATAAAATTTTTTTTTTTCATAAAGTTAGACTGACTAGAAATTACAGACTAGATAATTTGACATAAAAAATGTACTTAATTTTTTTTTTGAGATCAAAACTACGATTAATCATATGACTGGCATCAAATATACTGATTAGAAATAAAAATGACTAGAAAATAATTTCTCTGAGATCTGAGATTAACATTTAACATTAAATTACCTACTACATTTGTGGTACACATTCTGTAGTATTGACTAGAAGTTTTCAATGACTAGTTAATATAATTATTTTCATACATAGCACAATCAATGCTTTGAGGGTTAATCACATTCACCCTCATTATTAAGACTATATGGCCGAAAAGTAGTAAATAGGTACTTTATCGTGCCAAAGAGTGACATCAAAGTTAGTGACAATATATTATCACAAATGACTAGATTTTTTTTGGTATGAATAGGATTCCACCAGCAATCTTTCGCAAATCATCGCTCCTTCTTACCCGAGGGCGTCCTACACTACGTTTGCCTAATTGCGTGATCATTTAATTCCGTTAAAATATTTGTTAGCTTGTTCGTCATTCCATTTTCAACCAAAACAAATGAAACTTAGTGTGTCATGGCTGTGATTCAACCTAAGACGAACTAAAGCTGACTAAAACCAACAGTAGGCTAAAGCTGACTAATGCCAGTAGTCAGCTGTCATATGTGTATGTGTGCATCAAACTGACTTTAAACACGCCATGAAATAACTTAAAAGAAATATAACTTGTTGAACGTTTTAACGAAAAAACCGAAATATTTTATACTTTCGCCACTTGTACTTATAATAAAATACTTGTTATCAGTTCTGCTTATGTTAAGTTCAGTAAAAAGATGTCATACGGCCAATACAAATGTAATACCAAAATAAATCGTAATCCAAACACAATTTATTCAATGTATTATTATTCGGATTCCGATACCATTAATCTACGTTCTTGTTCTACCATTTCGTCAAAAATACTTCACTGGAAATAAATGTAATTGAATGCAATTCTTGATAACTTTACCAAGTTTGGAACGATTTTCCGGTCGTCCATTTCCAATAAAGTAGTAGTAGACCAAATGGTACGGTAACAACCCAGATTACCGGTATGTCAATCCGAATAATATCACAATTGGATAAAATATTGTTTGGATTACGATTTATTTTGATACTACGTTTTATGTGCAATTCAATCTCCGCCGGACCTTTAAGACCCGGTGCTAAGTATGTTTTTTTATTAAAGATGTCCCAGTTATTGTTGGACTCAATTCCGATGAACTGTTGCCGCTGAAATAGTAATGAGTGGGCGATGGCGATGGGCCGGCAGCCGGGCGCTACCAGCACCCAATGCATCTAAAAATATGCTCATGCACCGATCGATGACGGTGACCCTTCGTGCCTCTACTTACAGACGATCGAATTGAATTCCAATATTGTCCTACTATTGTATTTTAGCACTGATGTTTTCTATTTCGAATCCGAAATTTATTGTTTTGAAAATGTTACGATGAAAATTATATAGTTACTACGGATACTGAATTACATTGATATGTTACAACTATGATTAAAACTTACTTATTTAAGGTCCTATAATTTATAGATTCTAATTAATTTAATTATTTACTTAATTATACTATACAAACTACATTAATAAAAGTCCACGACAAATGTTATACATTCGTGTGATTTTGATAAATTTGGAATGTGCTGTAGGAGATCATAAAATATCTACAATAATTTACTAATAATTTACTCTATATTATCTGAACAAACCATATTTACAAAGTGACAAACTACATACATTTATATATATATATATATATATATAAAACTATATTTTGATATGGTAGAGAGCAACTACTTACATGGAAATTTAAAAAGTTACTATTTGCAAGGAGGATTCAAAAGATTAGAAATTCCAATTCAAAATTGGAATCTATGTGTCCGGCCAGTAACACTTACCGCTTTAAGAGAAATACATGTGTGCGTCATGCGCATACGGTGCTGAGTATGGGTAAAGACCAGTAGCGACGGGTGCATACGGCGGGAGCCGAGGCACGGGCCGCAGTATCCTCCGTCACCCGTCCATCGCACTCCCTCCCCCGCCCTCATCCTCCGAGCCCGTCACGTCGAGACTCCGTGAGTCCTCCGAGGAACACGAAGACCCACACCTGGGACGCACGCCCTCCCAACTCAGCTCCTGCTGCGGTGGCGGGATTTTGCTCCAGAAGTTGTTGAAATCATTGTCGCGCATTGTGTCCTGTTGCAAAAATTCCTAATAAGAATACTACAACTGGCTAAAAACGAGATTTAAGAAGACTTGTCAAATTCATAACTGGTCTCTATCGAAACTGGTTCATTACACAAATTGACTCATTTTCGGATCGGTGTTATGCTTGCATTTTGAATTTGTACAGTGACGTCAAAATGATGTGGGTACGTCAGTCCAAGTTCACGGAGACGCTGATTTACATTTATTGCGATTTATCCAATTTTATATTACTTAACGTTACTCACCGGTTGATAAGCAGGATACTCGGTATGAACCTGCCGGAATGCCGACGGCTCCTTCTCAGGTATGTTCTCCGGCTGTTCATGAGCTAGCATATGCTTCCTAAGATAGGCCTGTCTTCGGAACATCTTGCCACACCGCTGACAGGGGAAGCGGCCTGCATCTGCAGCAGGAGGATCACGCCGCTTCACCGCGCCTGGTACCCGAGGCTTGTGCCAGCGACGATGAGACGCCAAGTTAGCGGGGCAGTTGAACACCTACACAAAGAATCAAATGCATTAAGTCCGCCTCTGTACACTGATCGTGCATATAGAATAAATAAATAAATAAACCTCCATTATTTCATTCAAAATACAACATTCCTGCCATATTATATAATAGACGTCTTTACGACTACACATACAAATATGTATATTCAAATTTCTAGCATTTGAATATGTCATCTATGTATCTCGGTATTATTATTATTGCTAACGAGTCAACATGGGTTTATGTGTTATTTTCTCAAGCTCTGTAATATTGTGTATAAGGTTTTTCCTCATTCTAAATTGATAAATCATACAAAAATCGTCGCGGAAAGTCGATGGAAAATCGTCCATTTATTTAATGCTGACGAATTATTGTCATTTGTTAAATGTTAACTTGTATTTTTTTATATATTTTAGGTATTGAAAGTTAATACTAAATTTCCATAACGAGTTTGCGTCAGGTGTTAAAATTGTTTTGGATTTAGATCCAATAAACTCCAGACGAATGTAAGAGGCCCAGTGGTAGGTAAAAATCTTTATCATTACCATAAATAATATTTGTAAATCTATTCTAAATGAAACAAAATGAGGAGATGAGTGTTAATAATATCGCGTCACGCATCACCCTACAACTCAATTAGCGAACGTCCTTGTACAAACATTTCATGTCACCACTCGTGGTGGCTTCCCATGGAAATTCGCCGAGTGTGCACCGGCCCACCCTCGCTTATTAGGTTCCCACGAACCGAAAATAACCCAGTATGGACCAACTATCTAATAAAATTGATACCTGACATTCAATTAATAGATGACAAACCTATTGGGATGTCATAAAACTGTAAATTGACATTTTGTTATCCAATAAAGTGAGTTCACGTGGGAAAATTGATAGATAAGCGAGTTATTGATGAAGGGTGAAATATAGATAAGTAACGCTTTTTATACTCAATAAAAATAAGTTAATTAGAATGTACCTTATCGCATTCAGGGCATCGGTATTCAATGTGTACGATTCTAGAGCATCGATGTTGCGCAAGCGCAAACGCGTCGCCGTAGAGTCTTCGACACAGCCTGCAGATGTACTGGCCCAGTCTGTTCTCTATCGCCGCTATCAAAGCTTTCGCCTCGTCAGTTACTTCCACGACGTTAAACGCTGGATCAATGTCTCCCTAGAAAATGAACAATTATAAACATGCAAGCCAACATTCGCAACTAAAACGATTTCTTATCACACCAACAATTACGCCTATTAAATAATTCCATGTTATTAACGTTTTTATTACGTCTAAATTAAACGTTACAGTTCACTATCTCAATTCAAAGAAAATATAGTGGTATTGAAACGGCGATTTATTTCGAATTTAATGTCCTAGAAACACCCCCCGCGTAAGCGTTGCGGCTAGCCCTTAAAGCTATGTTTAGAGCAAAATACACCACAATACCCGATTTCATACCTATTTAATTGCTTAAGCGATAAGGAAAGTCGCCGTGCACTGTAATGGTATGGTAAGAACGTCTAATTAATAGTTCCTGTGCAACTTTGCCATTTATTCTAGATACGTATGTATGATTAGACTTTGTTTGCAGGTTGCAGTAACATTTTTGTACGCAGTTTATGTAAAAATGATTTTATCAATTACCTTCCGAACAACTAGGGTTTCATCTTCAGCTAGATCTCGTATGATGGTACCGGATACTGGAGATGTCTTATCTTCATCAAACATTAATCTTCTAACGGCTTTACTTTTTTTGGTTGGTTGTGCCGGAGGTCGTGGAGACTTTTTAGGTCGTTCCTCTAAATCTTTTATTTCGACTACATCTGGTGAACTTCTACCACTTTTTGACGGTGTCTCTTCTTCTTTTGGTAAACACGTCTTTAGTTCTTCGAAGAATTGTTTGGTGAACTTAAGTTTTTTAGCTTCTGGAGTATCACTGTCGTTAGAGTTTTCATCGTCAAGTTTCCTTTTATCCGTTTTGTCTTCAATATTATCTTTGTCATCATCGTCTTCAAAATGTCGAAATATTTTCGGTGATTTGTCTGTTTTGTTATCGTCTGTTGCTTTTCTTTTTTGCGAGGGTGGCGGCGTGCAAGGAGGGGTAATCGGCGTCGTGGATTTTAGGGACAGATCGAGTGGCACTAGAGGTTCGTTATAGTAAGCCAAATATTGCTGCAGGAGCGTAGGATGCTGTTGAGGGATAAGATCGTGAAGGTAGTTGCTAGAGATGCGCACAGGGGGCGCTGCATACTGCTGGTAAAACCTCGATGACGATAATCGGTGGAAATGTGGTAAAGCCGCCTCCATATTTACGCTATGGGTAAATAATAATCAATCCTTGGCTTAGTGATTTCGATATTCTTTTTGTTGTAAATCATTTTTTTTATTCCGATTCACCAACATTTTATTTAATCTGTAACAAAGAAAGTTTCTTTATTTATTTATTGGGAAACTGGACATTAATATACTAAAGTACAACACGGAGGGTTCCAAAAAAAGCACAATAAGAAAGGCGTTGATTCAATTGCGGTCGAGTGGTCTATTCTTTGATTGTAACGACAGCAACGTGGCGTTGCGTTGGTGTTTTGCGAAATTGGTCCATTTTCTGATTGAGCCTATGTAGGTATAAAATCATTTGATTTTAACATTCATTTTAAAAGTAGAATCATCGTTTGTTTTTTTTGAAAAAAAGGAACGTTTTAAATATGTGCTAGTAATGTTTTTGTTTAATTTTATTATTGGTACCATTTAGTGGAAATGTCCAGTGACTATCTCAAATAATTTACCCAAAAAGGAGAGTTTATGTTTTAAATATGACTGGCCATGCACATTACAACACAACATGTAAGTTCCGTCAGGTTTCAAACGCAGACCGTGCGGAATGTTTATTGGTTATAATTTTTACTACTCGTTTTCATGCAATTGTTCTTAATAAAATGTTAGAATTTAAATACTCAGCTAATTTTAAAATACTTTTCATGCAAACCATGAGGTACTTATTTTATAGATTTGTATTTATGTAAGATTCCTAAAGTATGTTCCTTATTATTTCTTCTACTATTCTATTTCTATTATTATTTCTGTAAAATTTGTGTAATAATATTCCATCACGTAACATACCATCACGGCATGACGGCAGTATTCCCCAAAGGGTTAGGCGGAGACGTACTAATGTACACCCACGGTTCGCCAGTATGTTTAGGTCCCATGTAATAGGGGGCGAGCCTATTACCATTAAGCGCTAACAGATACCAAGCTCCGAGCTGATACTAAGAATTTCAAAGAAAACCCCAATAACACATTGCTAGACCCGGGAATCAAAATTAGGACCTCTAGCGTGGTAGACGCGCTTGAAACCAGTAGACTAATGAGACAGCGAATACTTAATATTGAAAATATGTGTATAAGATTCACCTTGAAAAACATACTCATAATTATGTGGTCACGCCATATCATGATACAAAAACAAAAACCAAATTATAAACGTCTAGCTATGTTTTTATCCGTCCACTAAACAGATGCAATGGAATATCTACATCCTTTTCTATTTGGTTAAACTTTCAAACTTTTATTACGCTCATTTATCCCTACAATATAAACAAGGCTTGACTTTCTCACTGACAGGAGAAACGAACAAGATTATACGTAACAAGTTAAACTTGGTTGAAACCATCAGTAATCCACGTCTAGTTCGCAATCAAGGGGTGTCGCGCTCGAAACCTTACCTAATCACTGTCTCCGGCGCTCCCACGCTTTGCCAACCCTACCGAGGGTAGCCTACCCTCTCCTTTTAATACGTTTTATTGTTTAGTTAGAACAAATATCATGAATATGTTGTGGTAAGCGGCTGCTTTTATTGCGTTAACTACTACATGCCTATTGGCATTCAAATGAGGAGCGGTAGAAATGGCGACAAAAGAGAGCGTCAAAAGGTGGAGTTACGTCTATTCCTAGTAATGGTGGGAGATAGGAGGAATAGTTTTATTTTTTCGAGATTTCTTGTCATCGTCCGTTGCATTCTAGTCAGAGATACACAATCTACAGGTCAACAATTAAGGATTGGCATAGGTTAGTAGTAGGTAGATTAAACTCAAGGTTTCATTTGTGGAAAAATATGAGAGCCAGTCATAAAGAGCATAAATGGATGTTACCATCTACAAAAGGCTCATGCCTATTGAAGAGCGCCAATCGGTGTTCCCTTCTGTCAGATCTGAGTCGATCTCTCATGATCATGTAGGCTTCTGCGTTTTCTCAAGGGATCCTATTGGGAAAGAAATCACTAATAGTGGCGCGAGAATCTTGGTGCTCAGATCTAAAAACACCAATGTGGAAAAGGACGAAATGAAAATCGTAGGCGGAAATTAGCGTCATTAAGTCAAAAAACGTGGGTTCGAGTAGCGGTTAAATTTTTCATTTTACTAACTCGTACTTGTACATATGACATGACATGACATACCATCACGCCTGTATTCCCCGAAGGGTTGTGCAGAGGTGTACTAAGGTACCTACACCCACAGTTCGCCGGTATGTTTAGGTCCCATGTAATAGGGGGCGAGACTATTGCCATTAACCAGGCACAAATTCCTAACTCCGAGTTGCTACTGAGAATTTCATAGAAAAACCCAATAAAACTTTGCATTTGTTTAGTGATCGTGTGAACAGCGTAGTACGCACTGTAACACATCTTTGCTAAAGCCATATTTTTCTTCTTTGCCCTAGATGTTTACCTCTCTATAATAAAATGTGAAATCACCAAGATCAAGTTCAATATAATAAGTTGACACTGCTTTCCTTTGGAAAAATAACAATCCTAAAAGCAGAATATAAATGAAGTGCGGTTTATGCTAATGTGATGTTTATTCTATACGTACCTACTAAAAAACTTCGATTTCCAAAAATCCAATTTATCAAAACGAAGCATCGATTATTTAAATTGAGGTATTAATCACTAGAGATGAATTCAAAATAATAATATACTTATACAACAAATTAATGATACTTAAAGTTTCTCGGATTTGGGCGGTCCGGATAATGGGAGTCCGTCCAGTGAGAGTCGGACCCGCCTTTTCTAGCATATATATAATATATATAGAGATATATTTACCATGTATAGGAACCTAGTCGTCATAAAAATCTTTTTTATTATTACCTTCGTTTTGAGGAAAAGCATTAATAGAGTTTGATGGAGCACGTAATTTAAGCAAATACCCTTTTGGGTGCGACTAAATATATTAGAACACAGTCATTATTTCAGGCACCATTATTTTATCGTACTTACGAGTGGTAAGCTATCCTGCCATCAAACTTAGGTACTGCGTTCTGTAGATAGACAATGTTTTGACTTTCATCAGGAATTTACTAGGCCAAAACTAATTTAGAATGTAAAAATCAGTCAAAATTAACCATTGTTTTTATAGTATATTCATTTAATTTTATAGCTAAGCATATTTATAGTGGAAACCATTTTTTTTATAGTTCATTTATACCGCCCGCCTGATGGTAAGAGGTTACCGTAGCCTATGGACGCTAGCAAGACCGGGGGTATCACTCGTGTGTTGCCGATCCTGTAAAAATAGTTTATTTCATGCTTACAAAAGTGAAGCACTTATGAGTTCAAATACACAAAGCTACAATAAAGTCTTAGACGAAATATTGAATTGCCTGAAATATTACCTATGATAGGACTTTAAAAGAGACTACGATTTTCTCAGTTTGTTTCCGTGTTTTTTCTGTTGTCAGTTAGAAAATCTAGTGCAGGTATTTGCCTCATCTAGTGTAAGGAACTTTTATGATTTAATCCTAAATACATATAGGTATATATTAATCTTTGTAATAATTTTATGAATAAAGAATTATCCAATCGCTTTCCTGTTACGACACTATGAATAAAAAATACTGCGCACTTTTAAAATTCTAACTAAAATAAATGCAAAATCGTGATAATAAATTAATCAATCTTGTTGTGCCAAAAAACAAAAAAGGAATAATAATAACTCATTGAAATTAAATATTTTATACGGATCGCGTTCTATTATATAATTATTTTCCGATGTTTCGGATACTTTACCTAGAGCATCCATATTCACGGGTAAACTGAGGTAGTGTTGGACGTCTTAATGTCACAAATACTAACACCTATCTTACATTTTGTTAAATAGTAAGTACCTAATATCAATACAACGTGATAGAATCCGTAAAAAGTAGTTTTATTTCAATGTCTAATACTCGCGTAAGAAATCAATAATAACTCAATTGCTTAAGCGCTGACTGGGGATCAAGTGGTCGCGTGTTTGAATCTTCTCCCATTAAATTGTAGTAGTGTACCCATTGCCAAAACAAATACCTTTGTTTACTCTAAGGGTGCTTTTTGATGGAAGAGGTCAGGCTTAAAATAATAAACTTTTAAACAAATCTTTTTAAAAACCGACTTCAAACATTTTGTAGTGTATTTGCAGAACCAATATCCAGATCTTCCAGTCCTTTTTGAAATAGGTTAAATAGGTCACTGTCTGTGTATTTGAATGCTACATTGACAACAATTTGGCGTTTCTAACCCCGTAATCTTATTTAACACGTGTTTTTTTCGGAAATTATTTCGTTTTTTCCAATATAATGAACCCTTCCCTTCCCTTGCTTAAAGTGAAGTAAGAATAGATAATAGTAGAACATTATTATTTTAATACTATTATAAATGCGAAGGTTTTGATGGGTGGATGTTTGTTATTCAATCACGCCAAAACGGCTGACCAGATCTGGATGAAATTTGCCACAGAGATAGATTATATTGGAAAATAATGGCCTTTGATAGCATAGGCTTTTATCCTGGTTGCTTAATCTACACAGATGAAGTCGCGGGCAGAAGCTAGAGATTAATATTACTAATCTCTCATAAAGAGATAATCACGGTTTCCGTGAAACCATAATTATATTACATGAAATGAGAACCTCCTCTTTTTTAAAGTCAGTCAAATACTCTAAATCAACGTTAATATATCCATTACGCTATGGAACCTGAATTAATGATTGAATCAAATCCAATACCCTATTTGACTGGTTATTAAATACAGTTATATTCTAATAAGTAACCTATTCTTAAATTTACTGTCGAGTTACCTTAGTTCCTGAATACTTTAGCGACTGTCGTCCTGCCAGTAATTAAGGCGGGGCACACACGATCACCCCGAGGTGTGTAACTAATTACACTTAATCAACACTTACCGTCAATTAATATGGTTGTAACACCTATTGTATTTATTGGATACTAGAACTTATTAAATAATTACGCTTTTTAGATTTATATCAGTTATACATACACGATAATGTAATTATAAACAAGCATAATCTGTGTATTTTGTGTCTGTTAGTTATGTCGGCCATGCGCACCGGGCCTTATTAACTAGGTCGGGACGTTGGAGTAGTCTTAAAAAAAGTGGGTTACTATCTGGAGTCTATTCTCTAGGTTCAATATCAGAGCACTGTTAGCTTATAAATTATGATAATAATCAGTCAAATTATGTAAAATATACTTTTTTATGGGATAGGGGGCAAACGAGCCGATAGATCGCCTGATGGTAAGCGATTACCATCGCCCATGGACACCCCGCAACAACACAGAATTCACAAGTGCGTTGCCGGCCCTTTAAAAGGGTTTGGGTCTCCGGTATCTTCACTCACTCGGCGAAACACAACTTAAGCATTGTTTCACGCCGGTTTTCTGTAACGCCGTGGTATCACTCCGGTCGAGCTGGCCCATTCGTGTCGAAGCATGGGTCCACTACCACGATGAAAATTAATAAATATTTGTGCAGTACGGATATAGAACCCCCGACACGTAGTGCAGCAGCTGACTACTAAACCACTGCTAACTGAACCAATCGAACTGGCAATTTACTCATATGAAGAAATAAGAATTAATCAATTTAATCAACAACACTACACTGTCTATACTAACACTACACTGTTAAAGAAAGTACAATAACTCTATAGTGGCAATTGACTGTCTCTATTTACACAAACCTATGAACAAAGAAGATAGTTCGAAGTCTTAAAAGAGCAGATATATACACGCAACAGGACCGCAACGTAATTAATCACCTCTCTACGTCTACGAAACAGTGAGGCCGAATCCGGCTTCGGCAAACTTTGACCAACTCGGCCGAAAGCCAGGCTAGCTGATAACTGATATGCTACGCACGTAGTCGAAGTCTAAAATGTTTGCTACAAAGAGTAGAAACCCAGTAAAGCAATATTGTTTTAGAAGCCTTTTGAAACTTGAAAAGAAAAGTAGTATCTATGAATACATACAACTTCCTTGTTTGTTTAGTCTCTTTTCAAATCACCAACACATAATAAGTATGTGTTATAAACAACTTCGCACAATGACTGTATAGAATTTAAAAAGAGCCTACGCATTAGAAAAAGTTCTAAGACAAGAGTCTTAATAAATAATAATAAATAAGAAGTTTTAAAATAACGTTATTTAAATTAAAGTTGTTAAGTTACGTTTCTAGAATTAAATTAACACAACATAAAAATACAGAAAGGATTTGAACCTCCTTTACAATTTACAGCGACTGAAGAAAAGACAACACTGAATGATATATTTTTTTGATATACCTTAACTATGTTTTTTAAAGTTTAACGTGTTTAAAGTTTACAGCAGGGCTTAATTAGCTATCAGTCAGTCACATTAACAATCTTATTGGAAAATATAAATAAATAAAAAAAAAACTGGCGTCTAGGGTTTGAATTAACCAAAATTGCAGTGAAATGAAAGGGAGATGCCAATCTTCCACGTGCGAGCGAAACGCAGGTGCGTGTCGAGGGCGTTACTATGGCGAAAACTAAAGTAAATGACTCATACCTTTGCTTGGTCCTCTTCTGAATCACCCGACGACACCCTTCACACGGAAACTTTTAAAAAAATATTTTGAAAATCGAACGAATTTCTTTAAGAAAATCTTAAAATAATTTATAACTTTCTTTTTTAAATTTGGAATGTTAGCTAAGCAATTTTAAGAGAAAGGAGTTCGTATGTAAAGTTTGTATAGTTCAGTGGTGTAGTTAGGGGTGCGCGGCTGTCCGCTCGATAGGGCGGTCGGGACAGGACTGGCGGGTTGCAGCAGGGTGCGCACCCTGGCGCGTGCGGCCACCGTAACCCCCGTACAGGGTGCTGTTAGTGTATCGTACACTTTTTTTTACTTTATACCTGATTTGAATCGGGAATAATAATAGTAAAGTAGTTGTGGTGGGAGTTACGATACCAATAATATGTAAGCTTTGGACTCGGAAATCGGAAATCTTAAAATTGCATTTGATAGGTACATACCTATATATTCTAAAGAAAAAATCAAAATATATCTTACATACATAGAAAAAACTAAGAAAACTGTTTATAATGACTTCAATACCTACCAAAACTACATAACATACCATCACGGCTGTATGAGGAGGAAGAGGAAGGATGGGGTATACTAATATAAACCCACAGTTCCCCAGACTCGAGCACAAATCCAGAACTACGAGGTGCCATTGAGAATTTCAACGAAAAACCCAATAACACTTTGCTCTTCCTGGGAATCAAACCTAGGACTCTAGCGTAGCTATGGCGCTCAGGACCACTAGGCTAATGAGGCAGTTAACACAACAACTTCGTTGAGATTACATTATAAAATATTTTTAGACGACAATTTCATTTCATTTCAACTTATAAGAAGAATGTGTCTTGCGTAAATACTCACCTGTAAGTTTAATAACACTCTATATAAAATAACCCTCCTCCTTCGGCAGTCGGGTAACAAGGCAGCCGTGTCTATAGGAGCCGGTAGTCTGCGGGCCCCCATGCACGCGCCACAAGTGTCTGCTTGGGGTTTTTTAAACCTTTGCCTTGTACAAGCAGATAGCAGATAAGGCCCCTATCTTGTAGGGTACCTTGTTACAACTCACTTGGAAGTCGAAACAATATAGAATAGTTTTTTTATTGTTATACAGGAATCCATCAAGTTTATCTATATGCATTGTTGGTGTGCACTAAATAGCATTTTATGTATCTATCTAAAACAAACATTCAGATAGTAGCAATCATACTTAGTAATAAGTATTAATATAATTAAAGATTACTAATTAATACAAAAAAAAGGTTAAAATTATCCTTTCATTTATAAAAACTCTATCTATAATTTATGTCTCTTGTATCGTGCACAAGTCAAGGCTGAACTTTCATATGAACATATAGGAAATTTTAAGTGATCCGTTACGATGGTACTGATAGGTGTTTTAGCTATGTTTAAATAATGCCTAAATGCTCATTTCGGAAATATCGAATGACGAATTTTTGGCCGGTTTCCAGTCTGAAATGCGGCGGTATATCAGTATTTTACACGATGTTAAAATCTGAAAGTAAAAGTCAAAATATTATATTTTTACTAGATCATAATATATAAAATATAGAAATGTCTTGATAGAAACTTGCTAACTTTTCTGCACGGTTCCAAAAAGTGAGTCATATGGAGAAGAGTCTACAAGGACCATAGGCAAAGACACTGCTGTAAAAAAACATGATCAAAATCTTTTCTCTATGTTCGTGTCTAAATATTTAAATGTGTATGTTTTTGATTCGAGACAATTCCAATAGTAGCTATTTTAATGTTCTTCGTGAACTTGACAGAATTCAAGGCAACTTCCACATTGTGTTACATCGTTCATTGCGTAATCGTTTGTTTTTCCATTGATAAAAAAATACATTTGAATCTAAATGTTTATTTTTTCGTTTGTCGATAATATGTTGCTTGGCACTTTATTAACCTTCTACCTATGATATAACAACATTTTAATTATATATCATGTCATTGCCTTCTATATTTTATGCCAATGTTTTCTTTTTAATGCAGTTTTAATCAATAATTATAGTCTGGTGTAAAAGTGTAATTATTAAATGCGACAACAATTTTACATGAACATTTACATTTTTAATATGTTTACTTAAATAATAAATTCGACAAAAACATCCTAAAACAAAGTTCGATCCTAAAAGGAGACACAGATATTTTTGTTTGGGCGGTTCTGCGCGCCGCCCGCCCAGACGCACCGCCCAATCCACGGGCGCTCCGCCCATCACGCCGCCCATGGCTGAGAGAAAATAATTGAATGTAATTGAATCATGAGACTGGAGTATTCAATTAATGCGGCACAGTGGTCGTGTTGTAATCAGGCCAATTGTCGGAAGTCGTGAATGCGACGCGGCACTGCGACTGAGTCGCAAGTTTTACTGAAGCTCTTTGTTCAGCAATATCCATGCTAATTAGATTCCAGTCAGAATGTAATGTAATCCGCTCGAATTCAGAGGATAGTTGGTGAATAAGAGTCAATCTAATACTATTACGAGCTTATATTAAGATTAAAAATTCACAAATATCCTTAGTTGAAACTAAGATAAGTAAAAAAGTTACTACGGCACTTAATTTTTCTAATAAATAGAGGTGTCATAATTCACGGGTATTTTTTTAGGTTATTGGAAGCGAACGTTATTCTAAACAGAAATCTAAATTGGAGAATTTCTATCTGGATTTGATTTCTATGATCACCTGAGAAGCCCAGCTTGCAGCCACTAGATCAATGGGGTATTTAAAAAAGGTGACATGCTCAATTAGCAAAAACAAAATGATTACCTAAAAATTTTGTAACAACTCTGGGCAATCGACCAAGAGATACAAATTAATATTGGGATTTTATGTATATTGCATCTAACCAGAAGACGCAGGTTTGAATCCTGTTCGCAAGTCGAATCTTTCCTTCACTAAAATATCTTTATTATCTGGAATATTCATTTGGAAAATGAAAAATGGGCTTAATTGCAGAAATGGGGATGACTTACTACTACTTACTACTATGAGGTAGTAATGGTAGATGTACACTTTACGCAACTGATAATAGTTTAAACATCTACTAAGTTGGGATGTAAGAAAAATTACCTGGTTATCGGGGAAAACGTATCTGGAGCTCTTCTGTACCGTACAAAGAACACTAGAAATTCTTTTGGTATAGACATGCTAAACCATGGCACTTGGAACACATGACGTAGGTACTAGATAGTACTTAAATCCCCTTCAAATGTCCGGCTTAGCGCCTGCGCGGCAACGACCTAATTAGAATATTGGTCCAACCATTTCATACATATACCATAACTCTTAACACTTTAAACATAAAGGTGATATTCGTATACACTATGTTAGAGGTAATATTGTTATACTAGCGGAACTGAGAAGCCGTACTCACGCACGCGCCGGAAACTTGCGCCCGCGCATCCTACGCCACTGGTATCGCTTACTGCCGGCTGGACGTGTAATTGAATAGTGTACTTGTTGATATCGATGACATTATAAGTACTTGTCGCTTTATTGATTGATTTACATTTAATTGTGGTTAATTAAAATAAGAAGTCGAAACAATCAAAAAAAGCTTTGCAACTGTTTATTATAGATAAGAATCCAAACTCCGAGCTTCTACTGAGAATTGCCTAGTAGAAAGATCCTTTGCAACCTTACTTAGAAATCAAAACCTGGACCTCACGCTCACAGGTCGTATTCAAACATTCTTACAACTCGTTTGTTTCTATAATATAAAACTTTGTGTGTGAGTTTTTTTGTGTGTGTGCGTGCTGAATATCAAAATAGTTTACTATATCAGTATAATTTACTCGAAGTGACAGTCATCACATCTCCGCAACCAAATTTGCTAGGAATACCGATATCCTGAGTTGAATTTGAAAAAGCTTTTTGGGTTATGCTACTGGGGATGACGACTTAACGTGCTCTCCGACGCACGGAGGTTTCGGTATGTTGAGTATTCTTAATCAAGAAACCACACTATTGTTCAGTCGTCTCTCTTGATTCTTATTTAATCGATTAATTAGCGTAGTGTTTAGGTACTTAGTGACGAGCCCCTAGCATTTTGCATGATGTCACCTGAATATTAATTCTGTAATTGAAGGTTTTATTTCTGCGTTTATCTCTAACAGCAGAAGATAGAGATTTCTGTACTTCTTACGGCAGAGAAACATGTATTTTTTTGTTACAATTGCCCACAAATATTCTACACACTTGTATTTAACAAAAAAACATAAATTATATTGTCTTTACAGTTATTTATAGGCAACACCAGTCCTCAGTGACCTTTTTTTATAAAGTAAATAAACTTATTTTTAAATTACTGTTATACCCTGTGTATCAGTAGCTCATGCGACTAATATATCTAACAACATTCACTTTGTCGAGATTCGAAAAGCATTCTGTATCTGAAAACGGCACAGACGAATCGAGACACTATCGCCAAATCTCAATTCAACCGGCTCAAAGCTTTTAATTTTGAAATAAAGCACTGGCAACATAACATATCACCGGTATTCCTCTTCAGACGCGTACTAATGTACACCCACAGTTCACCGGTATGTTTATGTCCCATGTAATAGGGGGTGAGCCTATTATCAATCGATCAAATTATATAGTAAAACAACCCAATAACACTTTGCTCGAACTGGGAATCGAATCCAGGATCTGTAGCGTAGCAGTCAGGACGACTAAACTAATGAGGCAGCAATTGTAGACAAAACATCCCTAATTAATATCTTTGTGCTCTTCTCTCTCACGTCAATTGTTTCAACATTAATCATTGATGCGCCACCTAATTACAGGTAGGCGAGTTATCCCACGCTACAGTGTATGTGAAAACATGCATATTGTGCACACACTACGGCACGGGAGAGAAATATGCTTGTCAGGGTGATACACGAGTACGTGTGATGTTTTTGGGAACGTGAATCAACTGGCGGATTACCAAAATGTTACGGGTAAGATTTAATTCAACAAGGATCAATTTTTGTTAATATCAAGAAGGATAGCTCGCCTGCAAGACAGGGCTAGTAGCTGGTACCCTAGTGCAAAACCTGTATTTCTTTAACAGAAAAGAAATATATCACCTCCTGCTCCACATTTAATACTACCTAGCATGATGATGCTAGGTAGTATTAAATGTAGACCGTAATCAAAATATGCGATTATGTACACCAACGGCCGAAATCAATAACCTATCTCTTGATTGTTTTCTCTACTGGCGATCGAAATTGGATTCGGTTTCTTAACAAGGTCGAAATAAGTAAACAAAACCTGATTCTGCGTCTAATTTCTGAACCTGATTCTGATTCCGCTGTTCAAGTCCGAAAAGTTGTAAATAATACATTAAATTCTTATGTTTTAATTTTTCAAAAAAGTAGGTCAAACTGGTGTTCGAAATTCGATTTCAAAAATATTTATGGCAATTTTATTCTGCAGAGGTTTAGAACATTTTGGGATTTTTATTATCCAATGTGAAAAATGTTTTTATTTCGTGGCACATAGCGTCGCAACAGTACTCTTCGAGGTTAGGCATAGTTGTCCTGCTGTTATCTGAAGCTTGTCGGTATATTTAGGTTCCATGTAAAAGTAGGCGAGCCTGTTGGCCAAAAACTGGACAGAAATCAAAATGCTACGAAAAATTGACAGAAAAACTTAATAACACTGCCAGGAATTTAACGTAGGACCACGAACACGAATGCCGCTATACTAATGAATGAGGCAGTTAACGGCACATTATAACCATAGAGTTATATAATTCTTGCTAAATTGTTTTCCTTCTCAGTAATATGGTAAACAAAAGCCACTCCACGGCACTAGAGTACTAGACCAACGAGTATCGTTCCCACCGCATAAAACCTCATTACATCCCCATTTAGAAAAAAAAGGGAAACAATTATAAAAGGTGTGTAGTGACGTCACACACACAACATCCTTCCGACTAAAGTTCGTTCCCACGTGAGCTGGCATTGTTTACACCTCGACCGACAAGGATCATTATAAATTTTAGACCATAGAAACTTATAATATCAAGTGTTTACACAGTACAAAAAGTATAGTGTAAAGTAAGGTATGAATCCCGAAAGGAAACAGGGCAGCGCAAGTAGAGTTAAAGAGTCGCGAAAGTTCTTGTGGGCCCTCTATGAAATCGGACGACGGACGAGGCACAAAAGGAGTTTAGTGGGTGGTAGCCCCACATAACCTCACCTTTTCCCGAAGGTATCGTTTTCTCACACCAAAAAAAGGTACGGGTAATAAGAAGAATGAAGGTAACAAAAAAATAGTTTATACCAATTGTTCTACAAAACTCTGACTCTGGTATAAAATTATTATATTCATTCCCTTGAACAATTAATTAGCCACGAGTCACAAGCAATTATTCAATATTAGAAAAATGATAAGTAATGCCTCATTAGCTTAGCGGTCCTTAGCGCAACTGCTACGCTTGAGGTCCTGGGTTCGATTCCCAGGTCGAGTGTTATTGGGTCGAGTGTTAAGTGTTATTGGGTTTTTCTATGAAATTCCCAGTAACAGCTCGGAGTTTGGATATTGTGCCCGGTTAATGGCAATAGGCTCGCCACCTTATTACATGGGACCTAAATATACCGGCGAACTGTGGGTGGTACGCCTCTGCCTAACCCTTCAGGGAAAAACAGGCGTGATGGTATGTTATGTTATGTTAATAAGTTATTACTTATGGCTCGAGGATAAGTACGAAGTAGGTGAGTTGATGAGTAACTTTCTCGTACTAAAAGGATTTATCTAAACTGATGAGGTGTTTCTAATAGGCGATCGTGGGAATGGGGCATTACTCTAATAACTACGCTGATCAAATTGTCTTTAAGATTAGAGTGCGCCTGCGGTCTGTATGTGGGTGGGTGAAAAATCTAATACATACAATACACAGAGCACCTTTCTATGCCTCAGGGAGCACGAGACATCAGTCTTGATCGTCATACCTATGACAATCTCTATTCGTAATAAGAAGCCCGTCTGACAGTTTGTTTATCCTCAGCATATCGGTTTTACCCAGAAATTGGGCTGCAGAATTCTGATGACAGTCACTTCGTGTAAAATGCTGATTTTCAGCCGGATCTGGTTAGAGTGGAAGCCGACCACAACATGGGAAAATGGCTAGGACGATAATAGTGTTACTAAAGCACTGATAAAGCTATATAGATAGTTACCGTTATATCGAATTTCGGTATTGATTCGGACAACAGCGTGGAAATCAGTGCGTGGGGTGCGCACACGCCGCTCACCAACGACCAATGAACAGCGAGCTCGTGACAGATGCGCGCAACACTATTGTAGTCACAACTATTGTGCGGCGGACAAAGTTGGGGTGGCATGCGTGTGAGAGCAAACATATGAACTAAACATTACTTCAGTGTAATAAAATAACGGCGGAATGATGATACATATTGTCATGATTGAATTTATTTGAGTAGCTATCAAATATCTCAAATGTTAGCAGAGGTATCGTGTTTTGTTCCAGGGAAGCAACAACAGGAAAGACGTGACTATTAAGTACATATGTTTTTTCCTTCCTGAAGATGAAATCTAAATATGAATACATGTTTTTTTTCACCTTATCGGGGGGAAACCCATAAAAGGAAAGTATTAACCTTACGAAACTTAGAATCATGACAGGAAAGGCTTAGTATAAACCTTTTTCTTTCTCGATTGGGCATTTTTCAAGTTCACTGACTTCGTAAAAAGTCAAGTTATGACTGAGTCATTAAAGTCTTTCTGGTGTAAGTACCTAACCTTATAACCTCAAAATTAAAAATATAATTGAGGAAACCAACTGAAATTTATTAAAAAAATACCTCTTAACCTAACATTTTTTTAGAGCTCTTGTCTAGATACTAGAGTATCGAAGTCTACTACTGGACTACGTATTAGACGCAAGCGCAGCTGCTGACTGAGATGTCCTCGTTTCGATTCCCATTTGGAAAAGCGTTATTTGATTTTTCTATGATTTATTCTAGACACCTGAAATAACCTGGTGAACTGTGGGTGTACATCAGTAGAAGTCTATCTAACCTTTTAAGGCAACAGATGAACTACAACGAGACATCAACAGACAAATTAGAGAACACAATAATATTATAGACATTTCCGGTGTACTGCACTGCTAGAAAAATGGTTATGTATGTACATACATATAACTCGATAGCTACCTTGATATATCATATTATACTATTCGATATTGTTGTCGATACACATGTGTAATCGATATCTCCATACTAAAAATCAAACTGGCTTGTCCAGAAAGTATGTCCCGTTATTCTGCATACGCTTGGGGTCATGCACGTCATTTGGGGTCTCATGTTGAATATCTTGCATACATATCTCAGAGAGCGACTGCACACGTATGTGTATATTTTCTTGAATATACCGTTACCCTCGTGCGTTCTGGTTTTTATCTGGGTTGAATAATCGCATTTGTAATCCTGATTAACCCAGAAAAATGTAACTCCTAAATCTGCACCTGGAAATAAAGCAGATTTACTTTGAAAGAGAAATTTATTATCTTAAATATGTGCAATAATAAGATACATTTTGTTTGTAATTGTGTTCCCAAAAATAGGCTCTAACAATTACTCTATATAAATTGTGCAACATGAAAAATCTTTTCCTATCGAAAACGTTTAATTTGTAGGAAAAGGCCGTGTTTCCATGCACAAAGCAACAATCTTGACTTGCCCACGAGTTGCCCATTTAGCTCGAGTAGAGCTCGGTCCCTGATACCTACTTACTTATAATCAGATAATATGACATTTAAGCAACGAATGAAGCCAATGATCGTTTAATAACATAATAAAAAAAACCTGTCACTACTGGTTTCTTTAAAGGTGCGTTTTGGTGATTTATTAACGAGTTAGAGATCAAGTAAGTAGATTCGGCAACTTCACACATACTCACATAATGATACATTGCTTTTATCCTTAGTATGTAAGTAAAAGCTAATAAAAAATAGCAAATATCTATCATTAACCCTTGAACATGTTCGTTAAATTCAAACTTGTTTATTAAAAAGCTTGTTGTCGGGGCAACGCACCCCCAGCGTGCCCCGTACGTGCCCGTGCCGTGCCATCCCGCAGGTGTGCTCGGGATTTAATCAACTGATTGTTACTGACATACACACACATACAACTACACCTATGGTTGGGGTAAGGGAACTTACCGTTATCGGGGGTAAAGACTAAAAATATTGAAGGTAAAACAATCGATTAGCGTGTTTGAAAAGTAGAGGCGCGGGCGGCGGTTAAAATAGGTAATTTATGTTTTACTGATTTAATTATCTAAGATTACAATAATTTGTATTGTAAGAAGCACAAAATAATGGCAGAGTATGCATACCCAATGAAAAAAGCTATTAGAGTGTGAAAAAAAAACTTTCGCAATATAATATTACGCGTAGAAGTATTATCATATAAATAAAGCTCATTAAGCAAATCCGTTGGCTTGCATAGTCATAAAAATATCTCATGTAAACATGAATAGATGCATTCTTCCATCCCCTCGCTAATAATCCGGCATAATAGTGAAGTAATTTACGGACTTATAGTCGATTGGAGAAAAAAAATATGAAATAAAAAGCTGTGTAAGCATCGGCCATGACAGTGCAGGACCGTGGAACTGGGAGCTGCGCTAGCGCACGTGTCCGCCACGCGAACACCGAGCACCGCACGCGCCTCTACACGAGCACCTTGCTACGGTCCACAGAAAAATCAACGTAGTTCATATTTCTTTTCTTTTTTCTATACTATTATAAAATTGTAAAAAAGCTGTGTCTGTACATTGACGATATTTAAAAAAAAACAAGTCGGATAGGGTATATAAACGTCTCCGAATCCAAAAATGTGATTTTTAAAATTCACAGCTCGTCTGACATGCGGCAGATGTGACCAGCCCAATTCCACTTTAAGCTTGCAGCTTTCTGGCCCACGTCGGCAATCTGAGTTCTGGAGCGCAGCACACTGTTCCTTATACGGTCTGATAGCCGGACTCCTAAGATGCTGCGCTCCATGGCTCGCTGGCAAACCCCGAGGGCGGACTTCTGATGTTTCGTCAAAGACCAAGTCTGAGCACCGTAGGTGAGGACAGGCAGAATACACACGTCCATCAGTTTCTTTTTAAGAGTGAGAGGGAGGTCACCCTTCATGAGGTTTTTCATGGACCAATAGCTCTTCCAGGCATTTTCAGTGCGTCTGCAAATTTCTTTTTCTTGTCTTGCCTGAAAAGAGACTAATTGGCCCAGATATATATACTCTTGGACGTATTCGAAATCACTATACAAGTCTATTATTTTAATAAAAACGAAATTTTATGTAATTACATTTTCACAGAATAAAATAATCATGACAATTTGACATTTCAAAACTCTGGATTATCTACGAATTTTAGGGGATGTGACAAAATAATGAATGATTTTGATTTATGTGAATGAGCAACTGAACTGTAAATTCAAGATTTTTTTCCAATTTTGCAAAAAGTCCGTATCTTCACAAAAATAATATTGTTAATGTACAATATTATCCATAGCATTTTTTTGCTATTTAGCATACTACGTTTTTAATCATGAACCCTGTGCTGACATTAAAATATTAAATATTACAGATGGAAATAACAAGAATTAGAATTAAGAACAATAATAGTTGTAGCTAGGAATTTTGTCTAGAAGGGGCAGACATTCCGATGCGGACCACAGTGACGACGTTGTTCCCGAGGTGAACGGCGTAGAAATGAGTGGTGGTTGAAGTCTCAAGGCCAGAAATACTGCTCCAGGACCCGACGGCTTGCATGGCAAAGAGTGGGCCCCGGCCTTGGCGGCTCTCGGGCCTCGATTGAAGGAGTTCCTTAGCGCACGAGGGGCCAATTCCACCCCGATGGAAAACGGGGAAGCAGATCCTCTGCGAAGCCGGGACGCCCTGCAGATTCTCCGTAGGCATTCCGATCCTAGTGCTGCTCGTCAAGGTGGGCAAGCTAATTGTCCTTGTGGACTGCCTTGTCGGGCACCTGGTGGGGGTGGGTTTACTCTATCCGGTGCAATGATACTGCATCAGATGCACCGAACTACTAATAAATTAATGTTTTGCAGTTGTCGTTTTATTTCTTCATATTCACTTAACACATTCACTTCATATTTAAAATTAAAAAACAAATCATCGTCAAGGTGAGAATCATTCAGTCTTGGCTAAGAGTATTTAGTTCAGTGATTCATTCATGATTTCCCAACATTATCTAACCACTATCAATTGTCTCTGGTTACTAGGACGCCATATTTGTTTACCAAAAAAGACAAGTTAACTGGGATAGACTGTAGATTTCATTGTTTTATGTCTAGGAAGTATTAGCAGATACGGTAGGTAGACACAATGGCTATAAACCTCCGGAGGGTCACCGTTGTGTAATGAATTAATATTAAATACGTAGTTAGGGATTGACTAAGAAATTTTATTTTATAAGTGGTAAAGTTCTTCACCCGTTGACTAAGACGAGGCCATTCATTCATCTAAAACAACTAAGAAGCTATCTGATAGTTTTTTGGCGTAGCGTCTCATAAAAGATGATTAATTTTATTTTGACAATAACAGGCTTCTATCTCATGGGTAACTGTATCGGCCTAGTCACTGACCGCTTATTGCAATCATCTTTGGCAAAAAAATGTTATATGATATGTAATTTAGGTATTAGTTAGGCTTTTGTAGTAACATAGTTATTTTATACATATATTTATTATAATTTGCTGCAATGAATGCTAAGCATTCCCAAAGAAGTCAGGGTCAACTAACCTACCGAGGCCATTTATCGTTGACCACTTGACAGTGATCTCGGTAGCGTCCGGTGTATTAACCGGAGGGATAAAGGTTTGAGGACCGTCTGAGATTTTCTCCCATTAAAATTTATCTAAGTCTTTTACATAGTAAAATATTAAAAAAGAGCAATTTAGTAGCGACGATAGTATTTTAGAAACGTGGCATAAATACTCAGACAAAATTATTTTTTATTGATATATGATGTTGTTTCTGACCGTACAAAGTTTTACTACAAAGCATCGGATTATTTTATTGTATTTTTCGGTGAACGGTTTCTCTAAAAAGGGGAGTGCAGAACACCTCTATCTACTACCACTGTTGCGCACCGGTTTTTTGGGGTAAATGCCATTATTTCTTCCATTCAATTTTTTGCTTCTGACAGATTTCGTGAAACAGTTTTGGCAGGAAATAAATATGTCACGTATGTTGGTTATCCTTTCCACTGGCATGACCTTCGCGCGTCATTATAAATATTGTTTTTTTTTTGGTAAAATGCTGGGAAGAGATGCTAGATATGGACTTGACATAGCGGAATACTTACCTATATTTTTTTATTTCTGTGGTGAAGCATATAACACTTCTTATTTTAATTAGGCTTACGTTAAACGTCCGTCAATCTCCATGGAAACTCATAATCATGGAGTTTGACGGACCTTTAACGTTTCAGAAATGCTTTTAAAAGTTTACTGGAAATAGAAACATTTGATCTTGACCTTAAAGTAGTAAATTGGATGCAAGACAATTTTTTACATAATTCATGTTGTAAGTCAAGTGATTTAAATGTTTTGAATAGCATCAGAATCATGTTTTTAATAAAAGTTTTCCCTATAATTCTACAAAAGAATAATGATTCTGTATACCCTTAACATTTTCCATTATTACTAAACTTTGCGCGATTCGTAATAATATCAAATAGTTTACAACCCTGTTCTTGCCTACACAAAATGACTGGTTAGATAAGTTAGGACAGTGAGATAAAGGCAGTTGAAAGGTCGCCGGCGCATGTTTGAGCAGCTGCGAGGCCCGCGCATGCGCCGTGATACGGGCAGGTGTACACTGGCACACACTAGCGACAATGGAATCAAGTATGCTCTGCTTTATAATTTTATTGTACAGAAAAAAACACCGGGTGCAAGTCGAATGTCAATTTCTACCAGTGTGCAGTGGTGTCAGAAATTGATGATTTTTTTCACTGATACCGTCCACGAATATGACCGGTCGAGCAGAGTGATACCACGGATCACGGAAAACAGGCAAGAAACGACGCTTACGTTGTGTTTCCGAGTGAGTGAGGACTTACTTAATCTTTAGTAGGTCGCGGATCTAACTATTTGTTCAATGAAACATGATTAGGGAAAGCTGCGGTGGTTGCCAATACCGTAGTTTTGACAGTGATAGCAACTAACTGGTGATGCCACCCTCAATAGCTACCTGCTTGGCCTGCCAGCAATTACCATGGTTCTTCCAGCAGCTCATATCTTGTCCGGATGCGTAGGTGACGCTTTTAGACTACAGCCCACAGTTTCACTCTCATCCCAAAAGACTATTAAGACAAAAGGTAGCTTAGGTCCTTTTCCAAGGGCCAATCTATCTCCATGCCGAAACCAATCCAAATTTGTTCGGTGGTTTAGGCGTGGAAACATAACACATAGACAGAGTTACTTTCGTATTTAAATAAAAGTATGGACGACTGATCGCCTAGTGATATGACCATTGGACTGCCAAGTGAAAGGTTTTGATTCCGAATTCAAGGTACACACATCTGCCTTTTCGAGGTCATGTGCGTATTAATAGCTAATTATCACGCGTTTAAATGGTGAAGGGAAACAGCGTTAGGGAACCTGCTTGCCTGAGAGAAGTCTGCCAACCCGCACTAAGCCAACGTTATGCCTCTCATCCTGAGATGAGACCCGTGCCCAGCAGTGGGACAGAATAATAGGTTGATAATGATGGACGACTGCGTGAGTTGTAAAACTAGAACATTGACTTTAAGAGCCACGAAATGGTTTCAAAATTTCTAAAACAGAGTATTTTTCCTAGCGTATCACGGTATGTATGAGGTACAGCACACGAGTGCTATCGCCATTGTATTGCCACTATACTTATCTGAAGCCAGCCGACCGAGCCAAATGCGGGCTCTTCACTAGTCACCACTGTAGTTTCTGCTATTCAAATACTCAGACACCACGAATTTCATACACTTAAATAGTAAATTGCAATGCTTCACTTAAAAATGTATGAGTAGGTATGTAGATGAATTGTTCAGTTAAATCACGCATTTGTGACGGTTTATGGCTTTGTCCCGCACGTTGGGTTATCTATACTAATATATAAAGCTGAAGAGTTTGTTTGTTTGCTTGAACACGCTAATCTCCTGAACTACTGGACCGATTTGAAAAATTCTTTCCGTGTTAGATAGCCCATTTATTGAGGAAGGCTATAGGCTATCATCACGCTACGCGGACGACGTCGCGGGCAGAAGCTAGTTAATTATAAATTCAAAAGAGATTGGATTCAAAAACTTCTATCCTGGTTTTCTATTCTAACCTTTTTGCTTAAATAATTAAGGTAAGTATAGATTTGAGATGATGAAGAGAAGCTTTTCGTATTTTGGTATTGTTTGTATTTACCCTATTCATGCAACACAAAATATTCATTGGAAGTTACAAGCACTAACTGCCGTTTATTGCCGTGTCATTAAGAAAAACATA
Organism: Acronicta leporina; assembly: GCA_947256265.1. Taxonomy (NCBI): domain Eukaryota; kingdom Metazoa; phylum Arthropoda; class Insecta; order Lepidoptera; family Noctuidae; genus Acronicta; species Acronicta leporina. The sequence continues at coordinate 7,049,408 of OX366529.1, forward strand.
TTTAACACATCCCAATCTCTACTATTATAAAATTGTAAAAAGGCTGTGTCTGTACATTGAAGATATTTAAAAAAAAAACACGTGCGTTATGGTATATAAACGTCTCCAAATCCGAAAATGTGATTTTTAAAATTCTTGTCTGTTTGTATGTTTGTTACGGGTTGGAGCAAAAACTACTGAATAGATTTTAATTTTATTATCACTGTTAGAAAGTATATGCTCCAACTTAAAAACTGGTGAACTTCTTATATCACTTAATTAAATGAATTTTGTGATACAGATTACCTCCCTGATGTATAGAGGCCCATACAAAGAAGAGGTCATCAATGTTGGTTTTTCATTTTTACTCCTGATATAGCTTCACGTGAGCGAAGCGGCGGACAGAAGCTAGTATAATTATAAGACTATAAAAGAAATGCATTTCATAAATATTTCATAGACACTTCATTTTTGTCCGTCAAGTTCGTTACTTTACATACATATCGTCCAAACGCGAATGTCCTTCAACTCGTCTTATGTAACTAGTCATAAACACTTAATCTTTATTACCTACCACAAGTTGTGAACTTGTAAAGTTTTATCACAACCTTATAAATCAGGTGCTAGAAGGCGCGTGCTCCCCTAATTTCCTGGCTAATAGCTCCACGAGGGTGCAACAGGTGGCACTGCCTTGACCTGCTTCTTAAGGGGAGCCGTATCAATGGCACTTGCTTGAGACTACACGGATATACAGCCCTGGATAGTGCAAGAAAACACAGCATAATAATTAAAATGTTTGGGCTAAAACAGCTAACAATTTTTTATATCTAAACGCTTATTTAGGTACTTAGGTAATCAACGATTTTTTAAAACATAGATCCGATTATTAATCTTAATGTCGTGAATGTCAGAACAGATACACTACACAAAGAATGTCAAACGTATACAAGAATGTAGTGACATAAAAATGTAACGAAACGTGACATTTGCGTCATTTACGACATTAAGACTAGATTCAGACAACATTTTTAATTATATGTAGGTATTAATTGGATTTAGTTTTCAATATTTGACATATTTATTCGATGATTTAGTAATAAATAGGTACTACTTGTGGTTGATAATTATGAATATATATTTTTTATTTCCTCGAGTTGTGATAACATTATAATAACTATTTAATTAAAATAAAATCATGTTTAGAAAAAATATTTATCAATATTTTACATATAAACTACTAAACTACCCAATTTATGTCGCATTTTAGTAGTCGGTGCATGATGGATGATGATGATGATGACAAGTACAACACTATAATAACACATTTTTACAATTTGTGCCTTGTACAAGAAAACACATTTTATACATTTATTTATTGTAAAGATTAATCGCAATGAGATGAACGCTTAGATGAGAAAAATAGGAACAAACAATATTTTTTATTTAAGTATATATTGTATTTAATATTATATTGTAACGACTGAATTGGGTTGTATCACGTATGAACTGATTGTTATGGTTATTTTATTATAAACTAGTAAGATATAAAGATATTTGAAGCTCTTCTAGCATAATATCTTAAGTCATTGTTTAGTAGAAATTCATTCACAACTCACAAGCCAGCTATCTTGATTGAGTGTTGTGAGTTTTGTTACATGCTTTTAGTGTGTAAGATATTCCACATTAACATTAAGATTATTGTGTCGTTTTTTATAGACATTTGATCGATTTTAAGGAAACAAATATTGTCGATATTTTCTTTTCGTACCAGCCATATCGAATTTGATTTTCTTGTTTGTAGGCATAGATCATAATAAAAAACCAGATTATCAGGTTAAGAGTAAGGTAATGTACCTCCAGCCACAAAGGCGTATCCAATCATCAATTTTTAATGACCTCACGTTTCAAAACGAGTTTCGGTATTACTATTATTTACAAAAGACATGTGAGCTCTATTACCGTTTAATTTATGATTTGATGGCGATGATTGACCGAGTGGTTGAGAGGTTAGCTCATCCACAACGGTTCGCGTTTGATTTGCGCTCGTATCAATTGTTAAAAAAATAGAATTAGGACACTACAATGGAATTGAAACTATAGTTTGCATATTTCTAGGTCACATAAGAGACAAGAATATTAGGTTATTGAGTGCTCACAGTACAAGATAAATCCCACAACATGTTTTTATACATAATAATATAAGTACAAATGTTTTGGGCAATATTGGCCCAACAGGGTAGTCCGGAAGCATTGGAAATTAGTCCATTATGATAATTGGACACGCAGCTGGCTGCCATACACACTGCTACTTAATTTTACACTCAATTCACACAAACTATGTCTAGTAAGGCAGTACCTAGGTATGTATTTAGTTTAGGCTAGATTTTTCTGTTTGTGTAAAATCAAAATAAAAATGAAAAAATATGCTTTGGCACGAATAGGCCGGCTCCACCGGAATGATACTACTGCCTCACAGAACACCACTTACGTTGTGTTTCGCTGAGTGAATGAGGATACCGGAGGCCCAAACCCTTTTAATAGGCCGGCAAAAGCCCTTGCTACTCCTCTGGTGTTCCGGGTATCCATGGGCATGGATCAAACATTATGGTTACCCAATGTAATTGATCAATAAATACTCTTCTCTTCTCTACTATTATAAAATTGTAAAAAAGCTGTGTCTGTAAATTGAAGATATTAAAAAAAAACACGTGGGTGGTATATAAACGTCTCCGAATCCGAAAATGTGATTTGTTAAATTCTTGTCTTTTATCTGTTTGTTACGGGTTGGAGCAAAAACTACTGAATAGATTTTAATTTTATTATCACTGTTAGAAAGTATATGCTCCAACTTAAAACTGGTGAACTTCTTATCTCTATTAATTAAATGAATCCTGAGATACAGCTGGACCTCCCTGATGTATAGAGGCCCATACAAACAAGAGGTCATTTTTACTCCTGATATAGCTTCACGTGAGCGAAGCCGCGGGCAGAAGCTAGTATTTAATAAATATGTAGGAACGTTAATAAGGATGTTCAACGTACTAACAGAATAAGCGCAAGACCTGAAGGTAGTTTGTTCTACTGTAATCGACTACTAAATCGATTACAGTGGTTTTTAATATGTGTTAATTTTTCCCGAGAAGATAATTACAATATCTGAAACTATGGCCCCCTGATCCATCAGTAGCTCGAGGTATGGAAAAATGAAACCTATTTGTAGGTACACATTGTTATTGTGTGCGTGTGTGCGCCGAATATCGTAGTCGTTGTGGGTACGACTGTAGTACAGCCACGAGTCTTGCGTTTTTAAATGGCAAAATGACTTTATGGTTATAATTATTATGACTCGTTAAGTATTTTAATTGACATGTTTGAGATCTTACGCATCTTATTAATAACCATTCCTACATATTACATGAACATTTGAAATAAAAATTACTTTGCAAGCCTATTATTTAGCCAAGTATTTTAATAGTATTTATTAAAATATTTACTTGTGTATTTTGCTTACATTTAATGTTGTGTAAACAAAGTACGGAAGGAAGAGTTAAAAGCTATAGGGTAATATACCTAGCTATATTTTAGTTTCTAACTAAAACACTGTTCGCAATATTTTATTAAAACTTGACGTAATTGATCGCGTGTAGTCGGGTGTCGATCGCACCGCGGTGGATCTTGTGAGAGTTTGAAGGACTTCCCTCTCGGACAAACTCAGCCCTTGTTGATAAAGTTCCCAGCAATATTGTTATGAAGATCCGCTATGCCCCAAGCTAATAAGGTATATTTATAATTCAATGAACGCTACTCTTAAACGTTAAAGTGGAATAGATCCAAGTTTTTTACCTTCCTACTTTTTCGTAAATGCTCCCCATTCGTCAACTAAAATAAGTCGTGTCAAATTCGATTTTGGTCGGGCTTTTAATTTAGTTCGCCGTAACAACAGAATACGTTTTAGACTAAACTAAACCAAAATTGGTAAAAAATTAGTTTGGTTTAGTTTGGTCAGTTGAACAACAGAATTAGCACCAATATTCGTCAAAAACGGTAATTTTACAATGATTTACAATATAAACAAAACAGTATCTAAGTTATAGAGCAGCAAAAATGAAAAAAATGGGGAATTACCTAAACTTTTATCAATCGTGTTTTTTATCCAGATTTCTGTACTTATTATAAATTTGAACAACTCTAGGTAAGTAACTTTCGGTTTCGAAAAATAGTCAAAGTATTTGGAATGTCATTGACAACTCATTTATTTTGAATATGTTTAAACTTTAGTGTCAATTTAAACAGATGCCGTTAAAATACTAAATCAAAATTTTATTACAAAAAGTCTAACTTTCTCCGCAAAAAACCACACACTTCCGACCCTATAGTCGCTCACCCCATTGAACATCTGACGAGGTGAATGAATCCTCAGCATTGGGGTGCTTACCAGTGATATAAAATGTACACCGTTTGTAAAGTTACGAACAAACAATTACATTCCGGCACACATCTGTCGGCGTTTAGACAATCACGATACGTCACGCGATTTTAAACTAGACCTTATCTGTTTGATACTTTTAAATATACAAAAGTAAAGTTCTGAATAAAGTGCTCAGCAAATAAATATCTGCTTTAAAAGTAAGTAAAATTTTATTCAGGTGCATTCGAATTATTGGTAAATTAAAATAAAAAATCTAGTCTTTTCTAGCGTAACTAAATTGTTCGTGTGGTACTTTTTTAAATAAATCTTTATTGACTCCAAGAATAGTAGGTATAACGTTAATGTGAACGTATCCAGAAACGAATTTAAATTTTAAGACGATGAACGCTAACGTCTAAACCAGGTCTATCAATCATAATCTTTTAACCTTTATTTGTCATAAATACACACACAACGTATCTTAGTTGCGTCATACACAAACTGTTTAGTAGACGTATATTTAAATAAAAAGAAGTACATAACAATTAACTAGTCACTACAATATATCCTAAACATGACGTGATTTCACGCAACTTTTTTTATTAGGTAGAAGGTGACTAGCAAGTATCAAGTCTCCATAGTTGTAGTACACACGACACGACAGCTGCGTCTCGCGGCACGCACCCGCCGCATTAATTCGGTAATGCGCCGCCTTTTAATTACGGCGCTGATAAATCTGCGCGCGCGCGTGCCGTGTCGCTCGCGTGGACACCACCTTATGCCGTAATAATACTAATAATGCATACGGACCCTTAAATTTGGCCTGTTTTGGGTAACAATGACATGTAAAGGTTGACATTTAAATAATAACGCGCGCTCACTCTCTTGAGTTTATAATAATAATTTTGATGAAACGAGATTTCATAACATAAAACACATACGTATTCCTCGAAGGGGTATGCAGAAGTGTACCACACCCACAGGTCAACGGTGTGTTTAGGTCCCATGTCATAGGGGCGAGCCTATTTCTATTAACCGAGACAAATTTAAACACCGAGTTGCTACGGAGAATTTCATAGAAAAACACAATGGCTCTGCTCGATCTGGGAATCGAAAATAGGCGCTGTAGCGATTAAACTGATGAAGCAGATGAACTTACACATTTTTTTTTAAATCATCAATGCAGGGTAGAAAACATACTCTAATAGGATTTATAACAATTCTAAATTAGAAAACTTTAATTGTCAATAAGTAGAGTATAAGTAATAGTAATTACTGAAAGTACCTATACCTCAACTGGTCCTTGAAATACAGTTAACACTAGTTTGAGGACCAGAGGATTCACAAGTATTGTAGGAACCCTTTTATGTCAATAAAGAATTTTAATTATTTATAACTGATTGCACGTAGACTTAGTTTTGCCAAAAACTGAATGATATAGTTGCACTACAAAATATCATACTTAATTGCATGAATTTAAACGTTCCAAACTCTCCCTAAAACATACATAATATCATATCTAGTAGGAAATACTTACAACAAAGTGATAATTTTGTCACAGGGTTGTCAACCAGGCAAAATTGTTGGACATAATTATTGGCTCGCAAATGGGACCTGGTATTTGGGGGAGCACCTATTTTCCCTCGCTGTAGTGGAGTACACACGTGTACTAATAACCTGTGACATTCCACCTATTATTACTGGAATATGTGCGTGCCATGTTGGGATTTTGTGATTTTGTTTATGTCGTGTTGTGAGTGTCAGAAAAAAGCTATCAATAGATTTTTATTATAAAACAAAAGCATAATCAGAAAAAATATAATTGGCTATAGTCCAAAAATCGTAGGGATTTTTTCTGGCAGACATCGTGGGTGTATTTGCTTGGAACAATTCCCCAAAGGCTATACAAATATTTCTTCCGTACAAGAACCTATTGCAAATGTCTGATTCAAGTGTGATACTTGCTGCCATGTCTTATCATAATTGAAAGAAAGAAAGAAAGATGATTTATTTTCGCCCATAACGACGCACAAGTAATTCATTTTATTCCTGTTATCTTATTGGATCTATAAAAGTATTATACATTATAATCGCAATGCCAAGACCGTAATATTGAACAGTTTCTTAGGCTTGACAGTATTCTTGAAGGTAGTGAAATTTTTTACCATGAAAAACATGCCTGCTAAAAGTCAAGCTTTTCACATAATTATATCAGAGGATACATAATTTTGGACTCCCCTAAACACATGTTTCGAGACACACTTTCTAATCAAACATTTAATTGAATTATTTTTACAAATGTCGGATATATTTTTTCTATGATGCTATTAATGACTATTATTTATCCCACCACATAAAAAGTTCTATAGATTAATTCACCGATTAATGGCAACCGAACATCTGTTTCTAATGGAACTATCAAAAACTTTCGATAGCAATCAGTGGGGTGTATTGAGAGTTGATTCCATTGAGCTTTGTTTTATTATATTTTTGGGAAATAAATGTAAGATAAAAAATATAATACCCTACCTTGATAAATATAAATAGGAATGATTTTCAGTTATACGTATGTAGTGTGAGTAAAAGATCTCGTGACTGAAAAGCAACTTCAATGGTCTATATCTAATCTGTCTACAGATAATGGTCCATGGCTAAGAATTCTTATTTTTATAACAAATCCGTCGATAGATTTTCTTACTAGAGTTAGGATATTGACATTACTTAAGTAACCTTATGTCAAAATCCTATTTCTAGAAAGCAAATCCACTGTCCGAATTGTTATTGGGACTGGCCAACCTAGAAGACATCTCTCTACCTTAGTTAGCAGCTTAGGTATACTGTGAGTCCCGGTTCTCCTGTGAACACCTATGACAATATAACTATTGTCATAGGTGTTCACAAGAGACCTGACTGATTTACTACTACTAACTACGTGAGTAGTTAGTAGTAGTTTGAAATCAGTCAAAAGATAACAGTCGATCTGCGTATATTTATAGATAATACTTATATGCAACCGAATCTAGTTAGACTCGGCTCGTAGCAGATTCTAACATAACTGGAAAACAGCTGGGATGATGGTGAGTTACTTATACCAAAAATAATTATGTATTTTTACAAAGATAATGACAGAAATCCAAAATAGGATTGGTTTCTTATTTTATTATCTACGATGACACTCCTAAGCCACTGAGCCAATTTTTATGATTTTGGTATAGATATAGATTAGACCTTAGAGAAGGAATAGTCTAGTAAAAGCGCGGGCAACAGAAGAGATAATATAGGTACATAATAAAAAAAACCCATTGCATGCACATTTTCTATTTCCTGCAAACGTAATTCTTGATCAAAGAGACTCTTAATAATATTTCCAAAGCTATCAAAGATAAAAAGACATGTCATAGACAACAAATGGACGATGGAGGACATTTTACTTACATAAAATAAAGTTGAGAACGTTGAAAAAGTGTCCTATAAATCTGTTGCGGTAGTGTACCGGCCAGAGAAGCTATTAGCCGCAAATCCCCTCGGACTGCCACTAGGGTACCCATGAAATATTTTTTAAGAGACTACAAAACAGAACCAAAAATCACGCCGTGTGTTTTTAAAGAAATTATTTGTGTAAATGCAAAGATTTATCAAAAATATTGACCGAAAGAATTAAGAAATTGCCAAAATAATGCAATTCGGATTACAAGCTCGTTTAATCGACTTACAAAAGGAGGAGGGTCTCAATTCGTCGGAATCCTTTTTTTATGTTGGTATGTTCACCGAAGTGAACCGATTTAGAAAATAAATTATTTTATTGTTACAAAGGGTATATACCTACTTCCCATTTAATCGAAACCGGTCTAGCGATTTTTAAAAAATCAACAAAATTAAAAAAAATATATTATCCCATTCTTTGGTGAAGATCTGATCACAAGTTTAGGAAATTTAAACAATATCACGTACGGACCGAATAAATCACAACGTCGTCGAAGTACGTCAGATTCTACTCGCCACTCAAAATGTTGAAATAGAAAAACTTTAAACCAAAATTCATCTTCAAAAAAAATACGGGACTTCGGTAGCGAAAACAAAAGATCCGACCAAATCAATGATTTCATTCCGACACTGTATTTTTTAAGGTGGTTTTATTTTTTGTTAATTTATTCAAAAAAACATACTACGCAACGTAGTCTAGTCAGTCTAGTCTTTAATCTTTATTTATCACCTTTCTATAGCGGCTTTTTCTAAAGTAGAAATGAAGTCAGAAATTGCTTGAATTAAATAGGCTTTCAGTTTCGTTTAAAGAAATCGAATTATTCTGAATGTTGTAGGTTATTATTTACATAACTTAGTAAATCACGTTTATGGTGTTTCTGACCATTTAAGACACGTGTTTGTTTCGGTTCATCGATGTTCATGCATTGTGAATCATTTTCGACACGTGAACTAGTCGCATACTAACTTATGATTAAGGAAATAGTTTGAGGCCGGAACTAATCGGGAAATCCCCACGAGCATGAGCGTTTGTAGCGTTTATTTAGCAGTAGATCGTGTTCCGCGGGCGCCCATTCCAACATTTTTTGTCTGATAACTTTGTCAGTCTTTTGGTCCGAAGCGCGACTGCTACGATAGAGGTCCTGGGATTTTCTATAACATAACATACCATCACGCCTGTATTCCACGAAGGGTTAGGCAGAGGCGTACTAATGTACACCCATAGTTCGCCAGTATGTTTAGGTCCCATGTAATAGGGGGCGAGCCTATTGCCATTTACCGGGCACAAATTCCAAACTCCGAGCTGTTGCTGGGAATTTTATAGAAAAAACCAATAACACTTTGCTCGACCTGGGAATCGAACCCAAGACCTCTAGCGTAGCAGTCGCACTTAGGACCACAAAGCTAATGAGGCAGTTCTTCTATAAAAATTTAAGTAGTAGTTTGGAGATTTTATTTGTGCCCGGAGCAATGGCAAAAGCCTCACACCCTATTACATCTTATCGACCAACTGTGAAAGTACATGCGTACACCTCTATGAAACCCTTCCGGGAATACAGGCGGTATATTAAATATCCTTGAATGTCTGCACATAGCACGTAAATCATTGTCACAGTACAAATAGTGGTCAGATAAAAGTAAGATTGTGTACACTGGGGCCGGAAGTAGTGTTCGCGTCGCGTCGCGTCGCCCGGCTACCGTCCGATGTGTCCCTCGCTTTATGCACACACTTGCACGCTTTCCACTGACTGGGATTCCATTTGAAACAGACGCGGATTGAGAGTTTCATATTAAATTAGGGCCAATATTACTAAAGCTATCATAATAATAAAATATTATAACTGCTTCATTGCTAATTCCGGGGCCGAAAGGGTATTGGCTTTTTTATGAAATCCTCAGTAGAAGCTTGGAGCTTGGATTTGTTCCTGGTTATAAGCTCGACATTGACATACACTCGAGGCCCTAGAAGATAGCGACTGCCCATGATGCAACAGCTAAACATCAAATGCATGATCAAGCACCGTTTCAATTTAACTTAAAGAAAATAAAAATCAAAATAAATATGTAATATATTCAATGCAACGACGGCGGCGTGTCAGTCTGCCAAGCCGCAATAGGCTAGCTTCGTGGACTTTAGCTATCATTCTGAGAGGAGACCCGTGCCCGGCAGCGGGATAGATGATGATTCAATGCTAATCATAGCATCTTACCCCACAAGCATTTATTTAAAAGACTGCAAATCTATGGAGTTTCTTGCTGGTTCTTCTCCATAAGATCTAATAATTAGATCTAATTAGACTATTATTACAGGTACTTTTCAATTAGACTCTAATTGAAATAAGACATTTGAATTTGACTTTGGTATGTAAACACACACCTATACCAAATCTACAAAACATTTTTTTCTCAAAATCAAAGTCAAATATATTTTTGCTTAAAAATCAACGGCTAATACCGCCCTGTACAAACCCCACTGTTTCCGACACGAATGCAATATGATATGATTACTCGTTATTGTCTCTTTGACATTTACCCTGCACTCGACTACCAGCGCGACCATTATCGTGGCTTTGATTCAAGGAATCCGAAAATTGCCAGCTATTTGTGGACGACGTAGGATTTCAAATGACTTACTGCATTCAAATGTCATGTTGTTGGAATTAATAATTTGTATAAATCCAAAATTATTATCTTCTTATCATAAATTATCATATTAACCAAATCCGGGTTTAGATTAAGATAAAAGACTAGTTTTTATTTTTATACTAGTGCTACGGTTTTGGTCCTATTGGTTCGGTTTCCAGGTCTTGTGATTTTTTCCATCAAAAAACCAGTAGCAGTTCAGACTACTAGTATTCTATTATCTGTGGTTCAGACTATAAATTTTTCCCGGTAAATGACATTAGAAAATACCTATACGGGACCTTAAAATACCGGGAACTGTGGGTGAACATTAGTAAACCTCTGCTTAACCCTTCAAGAAATACAGGCGTGATGATATGTTATGTTATATGAACGATAGCGGCCCGCCCCGGCTTCGCTCGCGTGGAGAAATCCTTAACTTTTTCAAAATATTCTATAGCCTATGTTAACCTGGAATTCAAATGGTGAAAAAATTTTTAAAATCGGTCCAGTACTTTTTGAGCCAATTCGTTACAAACATACTTACATACAAATCTGTCCTCTTTATAATATTAGTATAGATTTTGTTCTTAATTTATGTTACGTATTAACGCATGCTAAGAATTTCCAAAGACTAATTTAGAGTCATTCCAATGTCAAAATGTTTTTCTGTAATCTCTGGTAGATTACACCATTGTTAAATTTAGATTTTCTAAGCTGAGGGCATTCCTAAATAATACAGCTAAAAATATATTTTTGGGTAAAAACAATAGACGCTCGTAAAACCCCACGCAAATCCCTCTTCTATAGATTTATATTGACAGGCAGATGTACAAATAATTGCATGAAATCGTTAAAAAAGTAGCATAAAGTTCGTTGATCACCATAGTAACTGGGCAAGGTGACAATGTTCACACACTCCCGGAAACAGCAAGCTGCAATGTGCCCTCCGACCCATTATAGAGAAAATTCTAACAAAAATCAACTTTACAATCATATCACACAAATTACGACTCTATGACATGAAAATTACGGTCATCTTCTAGTTTTCTACTTTGGTTTTAAAGGTTGGTATGACATAAGCAAGTTGAGTAAAGTTCCGTCGGCGTTCAGTTACATGTGGTTACTGGTTAGTTTGCCTACATGATTGCTTCCTGAACGCTGTCGGACTGTAATGGTTAGACAACTTTTTGTTAGCTAAATGTTAGAGGTGGTGTATGTTTTTATTAATAAATCAATTATTTAACCAAGTTGAAACTAAAAAAAATGTACATGTTTAGGTCCCATGTAATAGGCATCGAGCCTTTAACCAGGCATAACTCCAAACTCCAAGCTGTTACTGAAAATGTAATAAAACCCAACCCTTTGCTCATCCTGGGAATTGAACCCGTGACCTTTAGCGTAGCAGTCGTGGTTAGTACTAGGTACTAGACTAATGTAATGTAAGTACGCTATATTTCAACCATGCTTCGTGCCCTCACTCTGAACTTGTTCCAAAGACCACGACAGTACAGCGCCAACCAATAATCTTGCTCTACTGATAATAATTTTATACCTATTTATTTCAGCATTGCCAGGCACGGGTCTCCTCTCAAATTTAGAGGTTTTCGGACCTAATGACGTAGATGGTAGATTTCACACGTCGTCAAGATGCGGTATTTTAAATATAACTTTTCCTGTTCGTTCGCAAACCGTACTAAATAAACTTATTATGTTAGCTTTCCTGTAATTAGCCTTACTTTTTATACTATACTAGCTTCCGCCCGCGACTTCATCCGCGTGGAATAGTTACTTAGTCTTAGCGTGATGATATATAGCCTATAGCCTTCCTCAATAAATGGGCTATCTAACACTGAAAGAATTTTTCAAATCGGACCAGTAGTTCCTGAGATTAGCGCGTTCAAGCAAACAAACAAACAAATAAACTCTTCAGCTTTATATCTATACTCTATACTTAATATATAAAGCTGAAGAGTTTGTTTGTTTACTTGAACGCGCTAATCTCAGGAACTACTGGTCCGATTTGAAAAATTCTTTCACTGTTAGATAGCCCATTTATTGAGGAAGGCTATAGGCTATATATCATCACGCTACGCGGACGAAGTCGCGGGCAGAAGCTAGTATTAGTATATAGATTTGTTAATTTAACGTATCACTATTGGTTTTCTGAATAAAATAAGAAAATCTCTCAGGCATGCGGGTTTCCTCGCGATATTCCTATAAATAGTTCCTATAAATAATAGTTGTACACCTACGACCTCCAATGATCAAAATCACTAGGCTCTCACTGCTTACCGATATTTCTTTCACCTTTATTCAACAAATTTCAATTAATACCTTACGAAACAGGGCAGGGGTGTTGCGTGCTCGGGGCAAGCATTATAGTGTCGAGTTACATTATTAGTTGCATGCTGCACTCTCGCCCGAGGCGATCATACGCCATAACATGATACGCAACACTCTTGGAGTTTAATAATGTATGTAATAGCTTTTGTAGGGAAAAATAAATGAAAATGTAATCAGGATCTAGAATTAAATCAATTCGTTGTCAAGTTAATTGACTTTATCAATATTTCATAGCTGACATGTATTCTTGTAGACTGTTCAAATAAAGGGCAGAAAGAAGTCAACTAAACGTTGTATACGAGCAAATATGATTGATATGACAGGATGTTTTCTGAATTGAGTCGTCCATTCGGTCAGTTGGCGATTATTCAAACTATTTTTCTCCGTCATTGTTATTTGTCTCCATTATTGTCAAACTATTTTTATCCGTCGAGAAATTTTAAGGATACCTATACATAGATTAACGACGATTCGTTCGGATTTTATGAAAGAATTTTTGATCAGGAAGTACCCTGAAAATTAATCTAACAGAAAATAAACTCGATTAGTTATTACTTCACAACAATCGCTTGAAACATGAATGTTTTAGATAATAAAGAGCGCACGAAAGATTTCTAAGTAACTAATTGTTATTTAGCCCCCGAAGCACAGTTTATTAAACGGTAGAGATAATTAAATTAAACGGGCGTCTTTGACGCCGGCCCAGCTAATATTTTTATTAAGGGTTCCATACTACTGAATAGGCCATAGGGAGGAGACACGTTAGAGGAGATGTTGTCGATATACTACTATATGATATTGAGTAATAATAAAAATTGTATGGTACAAGGTCGGCAAAAATTATGTAACCATGTCATGCGAATTAGCAATAAAATAAAATAATATTTTAGCCTTTAATACCACTGCAATTTACACGTTATAGTATAATCGACCATGGAAACAGCAAAAAGTAAATCAAACTAAAACAATTAAACACTACTATTATAAAAGGGTATTTGAGTATTATTTTTTTATGACAAATCTAGAAACTATTAGAAATATATGAAAAACTAATGCATGAAAAATCAATCAGTAAAAAAACTATGGAAATATAAAAAGCAATAATGGTTACGTAATTGTTTTAAAATATTTTGTTGAACAAAGATATAACTAATTGTTTTTAGTGAGTATAATTATTTTACTGATACTGACACAAGAGTTTTAAAGAAGTTCTAGAGCGGGTATTGATAATATTTTTATACCAAAATGATGATCCCGATTTGATTTTACTTCTTTCGTAATCAATCCAATATACAGACCGTTACAGATAGTTCAACTCAGTTGTGCGCGCGGCCCTATGTGTGCGTGGGCTTGTAAATATACAACTTTCATTCGTGTGGGAGTGACCCGGCAGTGGACGACGACTGCCGCGTCACTGCCACACGAATGAAAGTTGTATATTTACAAGCCCACGCACACATAGGGCCGCGCGCACAACTGAGTTGAACTATCTGTACAAATATTAAGCAGTAAATTACGATTTTGCTCCGTCTGCCTCTTGTAATATTTAAAATTATGTTGATAGACGGTCGAAGTGACAGGAACTATAGGCACAAAACAAGCAAAAAAATATGTTTGGTAGGTATCACATATCATTATCGAGCTCGATAATTTTCCCATCCTTCCGCATTTTTTCCCGGCGAGGTGATAATGTCGGAGTTTGAAGTCGGCCGTAATTACAGACACGAGGTACCCACGGCCGGGCCGAGCGGGGCGAACGGGCCCGGAGTAGGGAACGGCTCATAATCGAGCCAATTATACGGAACCAATAAACAAGACACAATTAACCCAAGCATTTTTCATATTTTATTACAATGCTCAAATTTTCTGGAATAAATGTATTTTTTAATGTGTTTTTTAATGTTTACTACAAAATGTACTCAATTTGCCTGTATATTGACATAATTATCTATGTATTTTTTTTTGCATAATATACTGTTGTACTGCCTGGTATACCTACCTCTGTTGTGAGATTCGACCGAAATCTTGGTCTCGATCTCGACCGAGATTACTTTTTAACCTCGGTCTCGGTCTCGGTCAACGCCAAAAAATTAGTCTTGGTCAGACTTTCTCTAATGTAAAAAAGTAAAAAAAAAATGTATATAAATGTATATGCAGTTAGTTTGTGTATTTCAGGCGTTCATAATGTAACAAGTGACCAGGAAATTTTCCAAGTGATATCACTCACGCCAATGACCATAGGCTTAGTTGAAACTACCGACCTGGAAAATAACTTTTAAGTAAATTGCTAATCATGTTTCTTTTTCTATAAAAGATTATTGCACTTTTAGCATACACTCGAGCCCACGTATTGTGGTTAGCCGACAGCATTAGGTGCTTTCCAAGATACGGAATACTTTCAAGGACAGGCGTGGGAAGGCCTCGCCTTTTGAAGGGATGCAACGAACGTTGGACTATTTTAAGTTACTATTAGTCCTCTCTCTAGTGATAGCCTAGTGATATGACCATAGGACTGCAAAATCAAGGCCTGCACCTGACTTTCCGAAGTTATGTGATTATCACGCGCTTAAACGGTGAAGGAAAACATCGTGAGGAAACCTGCATGCCTGAGAGATTTTCTCCACGGTGTGTGAATTCTGCCAACTCATATTAGGCTAGCGCGGTGGAATATAGCCTAATCCTTTTCACGCCGAGGGAGACCCGTGCCCAGGATTGAGACATTATAATGGGTTGATTATCATGTTCGCAGCGATGAATAAATAAAACCATAAAATAATTTTACTTGTAAAAGTGTCCATAAAAGATGTATTTACAGAAATATCATTTATTTATTACTAAGCTACAAACTATTATATGCCCTACCAAGTACCAACACTTAATAATGTTTGTTCGAGAAATTGCATCGAAGTCACTGGAACAACACGTAATGGAGGGCCGCGCGTTTCTGCACGAATGACTTCGCTCATATTCTATGCTAATAGCAGCTAGCTAGCGCTATAATTTTATTTTATGAGCTTTTAAATTATTCGCTTCTTGAGACAAGAACATAATTTTATAATTGGTTAATTTTTCTCGATAGTTTTATTGTGATTTAAGATTATTAATAACTAGTTACCCGTGCACAACCTATGCCTTAGTAAATTTTCCAATCCCCAATACTATAAAAACACACAAATATAGTAATTTTTTATAACTACGTGACTTTTGTAACTATATTCCATTTCAATCAAAACTGTTCAAAATGTAATTTAAATTCAAAAAACTAAATTTTACGGTGTTTTATACTTGGTAGATAACATGTTAATTTACTTCTCAATTTCCTTTTTGTGAACAGTGCCTTCAGAATCCTAAAAATTATGTTTACATTTTAAATTATATAATATTGATTGAAAATTTGAAATGGACTTTTTTC
The DNA here is from genome assembly GCA_947256265.1 of Acronicta leporina. NCBI lineage: Eukaryota > Metazoa > Arthropoda > Insecta > Lepidoptera > Noctuidae > Acronicta > Acronicta leporina. Next base: position 7,065,658 of record OX366529.1, read on the forward strand.
TCACCAAAGTGTCATAATATGGACAATGATTGGCTCTAGGTAAATATATATATATAATACATTTATTTCAAGTACCAAGGACTCATATAGTGTTAGTTACAATTGACTTAAAAGCTATGTTAGTATTATAGTAATTACATGTTTGATCTTGAGAATCACTGCTGCAATGTCACATAAATGCATGTGAATATGTATAATGTGTAACAGGTTAGTAGTTTTCACACACTCTACATATTATGGAGATCTCTTATTCTTTAATATCTTACATCTCATTTTAAGGGCTCAAAGTAATTGCTAATTTAAGGTCATCAATGTTGGTGTCATAGATTACATGGCTTCTTCATAGGTCTTCTACACAAGAATCAAGAATTGTTAGATGATTAAATAGATGGCTGACTCCCTAAAGAGCGGCCAATGAGCATCTATTTCAATTCAAACGTCCGGCCCATAATGTGGTGACTCGTCGTTGTTCTCCCAAAGAAGACTGAGACATTATCTTCTTCTGTTCGTAGCAATGCTACGCTGAACTATCCGATGGTAGCAGTGCTACGAGAAGTTCGTAGCAGTAGTGCTACGCAATCAAATCCTATTGGCACGATATTGTATATTCGATGCTTTTAATGACTATGTGATAAATATTATATTATTTATATTAAATAAATTTGATAGAGGGCTCTGTACAGGACATTAATTTATCTATATATTGTCTTTTACATCGTTATAATATTGCCTCAAAAAGTCACAAATTAAAAATAAAAAGTACATGATTCAAATGACATTTAATTTAAAAATCCAAATATCGAGTTCACATAAAGATAATTTGCAACAAAAATCTGGCTGGGGAAGACATAAGCAACAGGGCGGCGCGATTTTTGCCCTTTAAGCAAAACTCCAGTAAAATTGGAAGCTAAATGCTAAATAAAGTTATTTGCTATGAATGCCTCCGGGCACAAATTTCAATTATTGTCACATCCGAATAGTTTCGTAGGGGGCCCACCGTGCACTTGGTACAATCATCTGCTTGAATGTTTACGGAATAAAAAAACACAATAACTTTAAGATCTCTGTGTTTTTTTTATTCCTATCTGGATTTAATTTAAAATTGTTTTCTATTATTATTTCATGCATATTTGATCTGGGCTGCTGATCATGACCGGCGCAATGTATAGACATTGCGCCGGTTTAGATATGTGTTTAGATATCACGTGTCTTGTAAAAGGAAACACACAGGTAACAATTAGGAACTGAAATGATTGCGGAATTCAAAATGTAACTGTTTTATGTTTATTTTTTCACTTACCTATATTTTATCGAACATTTGTCAATTCGACTGTACCGCACAGTGGGCGTATTCATCTCATAAAGGGGTCAAAATATTTTATTAGCCTTGCGATTTTAACGTCATAGCGAGGGCGCCAACTAGATTAGAGCCCCGAGGCGCTGGAGGCGCGTGCGACAAATCGACACTCCGACAAATCGTCACTACCCTTTTATACAAACTAATTCTATTTCCCGACACGAGAGATTGATCAGGTCCGTAACACCATAGCTTACAGTTCAAATTTCTGTAGTGAAAACTTTACCAGAGTTGAAGGAGTCGCCTTTTTCAATTTGTCCCACAGTGGTCAAGGATGAATGCGGCGCAGATTGGCTATGTCACTTGCATGTACATAAATATTTATGAATAATGTTAAGAGTTCATTAATTTGAGATTATCTAACCTGGAAACCCGATGATTTTGTCTTTGTTTGGCACAGGCCAATAATGAGTTCAGTAAAAAGAGTTCTGAGTGGAAGCCACTTTTAGGCAAAGGCAGTGAGTAGAAGTTCTCTGGACGAGACCTACACCCACCAGTCGATGATGAGGGTATATTTTAGTCTAATACTATGAAATGCGTAGCTGTCCTGGATTCAATGCCGAGGGCGAGCCAAGTCTTGCTGATTTGTTCTATGAAATTCTCAGTAGCAGCTCGGAGTTTGGATTTCTGATATTACATACATACCTACATACATATATACACTCACGCCTTTCTCCCAAATGGGTAGGCAGAAACTATAGACCGCCACTTGCTACGATTCTTGCATACTACTTTTGCTTCTGCCACATGCATTGTTCATAGGTAATAGGCTCACTGTCTATTACATTGAGCCTAAATGTACTGGGAAACTGTTGATGTAGGTACAGTAGTACACCTATGTCTAACCCTTCGTAGAATACGGGCGTGATGATATGTTTTAATAACGTATTTATTTAAGTAAGTACAGAAGTGTACAAAAACCTTAAGTATTTTCTACTAGTAGGTATACCAGTTTATAATCTATACTAATATATATCTATATCTATATTACTAACTAGCTTCTGCCCGCGACTTCGTCCGCGTAGCGTAATGATATATAGCCTATAGCCTTCCTCACTAAATGGGCTATCTAACACTGAAATATTTTTTCAAATCCGACCAGTAGTTCCTGAGATTAGCGCGTTCAAGTAAACAAACAAACAAACAAACTCTTCAGCTTTATATATTAAGTATAGATTATACGATAAGATATCGCCTACCCACGGTAAAAGAATTAGCTTAAAATAGGTACTAAAAAATCAGAAACAATACCCTAAAGAAAATTAACTCGCTGAGCTAACTGGGCTCACCGCCCTTCCCCCCCATGACTGCCTTGCACATCATAAATGCGCGCGCGGTACTTGATCATTATTTTGCTGCGATGTTATTTTAAAACTGCGATATCTCCTAAGATATTCATTGAAATCCAATGACGTAAAGGGCACTTTTTTTTTAAATTAAATACTTCTGATGAATAACGTATTTATTTGGATAAGGATTAATATCATGTTTATAAAAACACCTTCGCAAATAATGCATTTGGAATTTTAGAACAAAGTTAGCATAAAAAAAGTTATAGTGAGCCAACCTTAAAAGATAGACATATGCTGTCGCGGACTTTTTTTTAGAACTTTTAAAGAGGAACAATTCTGTCATATATGATTTTTGCGAAACTTTAACCGTTTACGCAGCGCACGCATCGGAAGCTCTCAAAAGGAAAAAAACCCCGATTTTGAAACATTTTTCATTGGTGCTCCGCTCCTATTGGTCTTAGCGTGATGATATATAGCCTATAGCCTTCCTCGATAAATGAGCTATCTATCACTGAAAGAGCTATTTATTGAGGAAGGCTATAGGCTATATATCATCACGCTACGCGGATGAAGTCGCGGGCAGAAGCTAGTTATTAATATGAAAAGAAAAGTATTAGCCAGACTATGGTAAACAATCTATTAATAAGTTCAGTCTGTTGTACATAAACGAATCTTATAACATTCATGAACTTCTCCCCTCGTCTCGGAAGATCCCCTGACTATATCTAACTATCGATGTGTAAGTACCTACTTGTTCATAAGTTCTCCCTCCCTGCATATTTAAGATGATATTAAAAACATTATGATTATCATGTGCAATGACAGCTTCTGTTCTGTAATTTAATAACTTACTGCTTAAAATGTGTTAGAAATGAAAAATAAATATTCAAAACAATTATTAAGACAAAGCTTCTTAGAAGGCTTAACTTCCACGGCCAACCATCGACAGATTGATCGTGGAAAGCGCAGTTTTACAGATTTGGAACCATCCACAGATTGTAGATCGGTTGATTATCATAGATACAGTATACTTAATCATGAGCCCTACCAGGAATTATTCTGAATATAAGCCAAAGTGTTTAGCTGGGAGTACGCCTGATTGGAGAAGTAAGAATCTAATTATTTAAACTATTTCACATAAACTTATAGGTACAACTTACAACAACCTACTTAGGACATACATAAACATACCATCACGCCTGTATTCTCCAAAGGGTTAGACAGAGGTGTACTAGTTTACACCCATAGTTTGCCGGTATGTTTATGTCCCAGGAGCCTATCTAAAGCCTAATAACACTTTGTTTAACCTTAGGCGCTTAGGACCACTAGATTATGAGGCAGTTTGGGAGATCAGTACTGCCTGGAAATTGGGTTACGGAGGTCTGATGGCAGTAACTTCGTGTACTAATATTCAGCCGCATCTGGTTATACTAACTGGAAGGCGAACTTACATCTATACTTAATTAATACTTAATATATAAAGCTGAAGAGTGTGTTTGTTTCTTTGTTTGCTTGAACGCGCTAATTGCAGGAACTACTGGTCCGATTTGAAAAATTCTTTCAGTGTTAGGTAGCCCATTTATTGAGGAAGCTATAGGCTATATATCATCACGCTACGGGGACGAAGTCGCGGGCAGAAGCTATTACGATATAAAAACTCAGTTAAAAATTCTAGAAGGATTATAAGGGTTTTCATAATACATGACACAAGAAAATCAAGTTTTCCTGCGCCTGGGTTAATATGCGTAATAACGCAACTGAGTTTTATTCAATTACAAAGAATTTGCATAATAATAAACAATAGCGCAGACATAATTATATAATTACTCGCATAGGTACCTACCAGCTGTGACCTAGGCCTGTAATCTGCAACAATTAATATTGCATATTGTTTTATAAAGTGCATGAAAAATTGTGTAAGAATTAGGAGTACCTATTAACTTTGTATAATCAAGCTGCTAAGGGTTGAATTGCGTGGTTAGTGGCATTTGTGAATTGGAAAAAGAACACACAAATCATTTTGAGAAACATAACATTTTAATTTCATAAAAAAATCACAAACAAGAACTCAAAACTATATACCAAATAATAGTAGTTAATCAATTTAACTTAGTTGAATCTACGCGTAGGTACCTACGTAGTTTCTTAAAATATTATGTTTGTCGAAGCAAAAGAAGTGTTTCCTTTACTTAAAATATTAAAAAGGCTTCCCTATTTTAAATAGAGCGGAAAAATATTGAGGCAAGATGTCATTTGCACAGCAATAATTACAGAGTTGGTTGATGCGCCGAACAATGGCTGTGATGCCGAAACGCCGCCGCACCGCTGTCGCAGCTATGACGTCACTACGTCAGTGGCACACGCCGAGCTGTGCTAATGATTGTACTCGTTACGTTAAATAATATTCATAACTTGAAGTCTATCAAACACAGCTTTTTGATATTTTTTATTTGCATTTGAGACTTTTTAAATACCATTTTTGAAGGCACGATTGACACAGAGACCAATAAATTTGTTTTCAAATTAGGACTAACTGCCTCATTAGCCTTGTGGTCCTGAGCGCGACTGCTACGGTAGAGGTGTTGAGAGCTATTGGGTTTTCCCATGAAATTCCCAGTAGCAGCTCGGAGTGAGGAATTTGTGCCCGGTTAATGGCAATAGGCTCGCCCCCTATTACATGGGACCTAAACATACCCGGCGTACTGTGGGTGTACATTAGTACGCCTCTGCCTAACCCTTCGGGAAATACAGGCGTGATGGTATGTTTATGTTTAAATTAGGAATTCATTACTTAGTAGCGCGTTTGAATACAATCGTAGTGGTTTATGTGTTGTTCCAATATGAATATCCAACAAAATAACCAGTTGCAACAATGTTTCCATGTCATCTTCGGGCGAGATTCAATCAGTGTGACCAAACGTCTCGAGCTGAGAGGCTTAGCGTACTCCATACGTGTACCGAGACGCTCCGACGCATCCTCAGGGAATCCGCAAGATCTTTACGTTCCGCTTACTTGAAAAATTCAATGTACGAACAACGCCCCACGTTGAAATGAAAAGCCTGATATAAAGAGAAAATGTCTTAGAATATACTGCCAGCAAGCTCATTACTTCCATTCCAGTGTTTGGAGAAATGTAATAGGTTTTACATAGCCGCGTGTGAAGGAAGCCGCAGTGTTGTGAGGCACTGTTTACTTGGAATTACTGTCGTAACAAATAAATCTTGATAATGAGTTTCTTGGGTTACGATACGTGGGTGTTCAAAATAATAATTGAATCCTTTTTTGATTAAGTGGGATATTTCAACATTTGCAATTTTGAGTTTTAAAATAATACGTTATCATTTATTGTATTTAACGTCACCTCAAGACGAAAATAGTGGAAGAAAATTCAACAATAAGCGCAATGACCTCAGTAGCTTAGCTGGCCAAAACATCCGGTGTACCGGACGCAGATTCGAACCCTGTCTATCTGTGTCGCAAATCAATGTGATCGCAGTCTTATGTTCCGATGTTGTGGATGTCCATTAAAAAATCATGAATAAAAAATCTGCTCGCGTCACACAAATAGGCCATCTCAACCCTAAACGAAATGTTTTGATGTAAACGGGGAAAGAATGCTCGTCGGATCTCCCCTGATAGTTATTTGATATGATTTATTCATACGCGCGGCGTTCGCCGTTGTGCACCACGTCAAATGGAAGTTTATTTAATAGAAAATACTTTCCGAAATCTATTTATAAAGCCATTATGGGCACTTTTTTATTTTAAAGCTGTTGCTGACGCGCGCTTGTTATGCAAATAGCGCGAGGGTTGCTTTGCTGCCTACCCCGCAATGTTTATCCGCCTAACTATAATGTTTACCCGTACTTTTATTGGTCGATTAAGTTTCAAATTTTTATAATTGCATCCACATATTTTAGTGGGACACATATTCTATATACTACATAGCTTTACACGCCCTCATTTCCACAGTACAGTCATTGGCAGAGTACATAATTTCCAAAGTGATTTTGAAATGGTAAATTTTAATCTTACATATAATAAGAATGTAAGTGAGCCGTGTCTGTACATTGCTTATATTTACAAAAAAACTAATTTGGAGGACTCCGAATCAGTAACACAATCCATTTCTATTATTTTTGGAACTTTTGTCTGTCTGTTTGTCTGTCGGTTTGTCTGTCGGTTTGTCTGTCGGTTTGTCTGTATGTTTGACCGCGTATCAAATGAAAACTACCGAAGAGATTTGGAGGAAGTGGACAGGAATTCATAGCCTGTTTCTTGGATTAACATTTAGGCTATATTTCATTAAAATCGGTTCACTCTATCAAAAGTTATTAACATTTTAACGATTGAAAACGTAGAATTTGAACAATAACCGTTGAAGCAAATTTCCTTTTTAAGTATTTCCGTACTAGACTAGCACGGTTCAAACATTATAACAGAATCAAGAAATAAAATTTAAAAAATACACTCACAGGTACTAAATAAGATAAAACAAGAAAATAAAACATAGAAATTAGAAACCATTATTGTGAACGGGAATTGATTATTAGTACAGTTATTCTAACTCTACTTATATAAGGCATCACGGGACATACATAGGACTTATCCAGGGAGCATCAGCCGGTGTAAAAACTTAATATTTGAGTAGGGTAAAGAAGTAAACAAAGAATGACAATTTATTCTCTAGAAGACTAACACGACATCGTAATTACCTCAATGAAATTTGATTCCATAACAGGTGTCATTTTGAGTTGACAATTTTGACAATTATTCTTTTCTTCTTTATAGCATCCAGCTTTAAAGTAACTGATTTTATAATGTGAAACCTCCATAGTGTAGATTCTAAAGAGTTTCCATCTAATCAAATCATAAAATAATATACCACGTATGTACCTATGTATAATAAATAAAAAAATGGCAACGTGCGTTAATCTTTACTGATGCCGTCAGAGTTATTTGAGATTTTTATCTATGTAGGTATGTCTGTTTATATTTGCGAACATTTTTTTAAATTTAAGTAATGTAAATTAAGTCAATGGCGCTAAGTGTATTGAAAATATGGAAAACCAGAATCCTTTTTTCTATGTGATTTTTCGAGGTAGTTAGTTGAAACTTGGAGAGGACAACGTCTCTCAGGTCAGCTAGTATGTACAATAAAACGCAATGGTATCCTAGCGATACACCATTCGACTGCGAAGTCAAAGTTCTCGAGTTCGATTTCAAAGATTTCGTGAGCGTTATTTCGGTCTATTTATTTTCTCAAAAAACAACAATACAGTTCGCTTACAATTGAGAAACTACCTTACTTATCTAATTACTTACTTACTTAGAAATGCCTAGCGCTTAGCAAATTTAAAAAAAAAAGAAGCATATCACGAGCTTCTACGGTGAAGGAAAAACATCGTGAGGAAGTCAATGCCTGAGAGATTATCTTGATGATGTGTGAAGACTGCCAACCTGTATAAGGTCAGCGAGGCTAAAGCATAACCCGAATCGAACCAGAGACCCCTAGCGTAGCAGTCGTACTTGAGACCGCTAGACTAATGAGGTAATTTTTCTTATGTATATAATTTAATTATATTAATATAATTCACATATGTAGCTTTTATGTAATGCACCAATCAGGAACATTTTAATCCGTACCTTTTTCGATACAGTCATTTTAATATTCCGACCTTTGCTCCTTTTACAAGGTTTTCCAGGACAAAGGACAGATCCGCCGGCTGATATAGTATGCACAAACCGCCCACGGCATCTGAGTGGAGGATCGTGGCAATCCGCCCCGCCCATTACCACAAGCCGCTTACGGTACATACCTACATTATGTAAGGTACATGTGTGCCGAAATTAATGCTTCATTAATAATGTACTGTGAATTTCAGTTCTTCGTGTTTATTTAGTTGTATTATTCTATATTCTAAACTCGTTTTGGGAAACTCAGATTTTCAATCTAATTGGGGTGTTGGGACGTACGTAATATTTCTACTACCTGTGGTCCTAAACGCGGCTGCTACGCTAGTGGTCCTGAGTTCAGTTTCCAGGTCGAGCGAAGTGTTATTGGATTTCTTATTAAATTCTCAGTAGCAACTCGTACTTCGAATTTGTAATAATTATGTGAAAAATCCAATAACACTTTGCTCGACCTGCGAATCGAAACCAGGACCTCTGGCGTAGCAATCGCGCTCAAGACCACTAGGTAAATGAGGCAGTTAAGGGCCGGTTATGTGACTTAGCATTATTTTTATGATTTTGAAGACGCTTCTTTTTTTTGTTAAAATTTATTAATAACTGCCTCAATAGCCAAGTGGTCCTGACCGCGACTGCTACGCTAGAGGTCCTGGGTTCGATTCCCAGGTCGAGCAAAGTGTTATTGGGTTTTTCTATGAAATTCCCAGTAGCAGCTCGGAGTTAGGAATTTGTGCCCGGTTAAAGGCAATCGGCTCGCCCCCTATTACATGGGACCTAAAAATACCTGCGAACTGTGGGTGTACATTAGTACGCCTCTGCCTAACCCTTCGGGGAATACAGGCGTGATGGTATGTTTTTTATGTTATTAATCTCGCCAGCTAACCACAACAACATTCACAGTTATCTTCGAATACCATTTCTGCGGCACTAATACCCTGGGCGGAGTGCGTGCGAGAGTGGGCCATGCATATTTGATGGCGAGTCTAATGCAGCCGCGCTAAGCGGATTGCGACCACCGCTAAATGGTGGCGCTCCCTTTGTCGCTGTTTACCGACGCCGACGACACAAGCTGCGGCCCGCCAATGTTACGGACTTCCATGTTACATAGCGGCGTCTATTTACTGAGGATTTCCGACAACTCATGTCATGTAAGGTAGGTATGTACCTACTAAGAATTTTGGAAAATAAAATAATAGGAAAATTGCCAGATAGATAAAGATAGAATACCTACTCTTTATTGTATCATAGACCCGATTCCTCCTTAATCTATACCCACTCTACGGTAACCGCTTACCATCAGGCGGGTCGTATGCTTGTTTTCCACCTTAGTGGTATCAAAAACCTTCATCGAGATGGATGGTCGGATGGATGGAACAGACGGCATATAACCAGTCTTGTCTTGGAAGTCTTTGAGGCAGGCCTTTGTTCAGCAAGTCTTTTGGATAATATATAAACTTCTTGATGCCCCGCAAAATGAATACATATAGGTAGATATTTGTAATAGTATGCGTTGTACCATGACATTTACTGAGAAAATCATTAAGGTATAAAACATTTAGTCACACATTTGCTGAGGCACTAAATAATGTTGTCGACATACATGACTAAAATGATTCAATAAAAAAAATACCAGCAAGGTTGCTTTATATCATATAGCAAACGGAATCGTTACCTGTACGAAAACACTAAAATCTACAAAAGATAACTACAGGGTAGTCTTATAAAATTTAACCAAACATTTAACAACCCTATAAAGACGTATCCATGCTCCATTTCACTGTAAACATTCACAAAATTGAAATCCGAGAATCCGCGCACATTCAAAGATCTATAGAGCAGTCTCTTATAAGTAGTATCGCGAAATTAGCCGAGTCGTGAGCTCAGTGAAGAATGTCTAACTTTATTAGATTCCATAAGCCCTATTCATCGTTTTTTCGCCCTCGCAGTCCTTTGAGGCGCATGGCGTATTAGTGAATAATGCGATCGAATCATTCGATCTTGGGTATTAGACGCGCTCGGGGTCTGTAATGTGCCCAATGATAATAGACTGCCACTATTAGGCGATTACACTAGCCGTTGTATGTCAAAGTTTCTTTTATATTTAACCTTGTATATTTTTTTTATGGGATTGGGGAGCAAACCAGTAGACGGATCACCTGATGGTAAGCGATAACCGCAGCCCATGGACACCCGCAACACCTGAGGAGTCACAAGTGCGTTGCCCGCCTTTTAAAAGGGTTTGGGCCTCCGGTAACCTCATTCACTCGGCGAAACAAAACACAAGCGTTGTTGCACGCCGGTTTTTCGTGAGGCCGTGGTTTCACTGCGGTCGTGCCGGCCCTTTCGTGCCGTAGCACGGCTCTCCCACGTTTAAATTAAATCAATTAATCAAAACAGCCTAATCTTATCGAATTCTAGGTACAAGATAATATAATAACGGCGCTAATCTTTAAAATCTAAACCTATAAGTTTTAATCTAGGTAGGTACAATTTTTGCCGGCTATCGCCACAATTCTGTTCTCTGATCATCTATGAACAAAGGACTATCTAAAATAATATGACGTATTCCACATTAGGCACCCGTTTAAATGGCACCTGAGTGAATGGCACCTGAGGTATTCCACATACGGCACCTATGGATATTTTTCGCAGGTGCCATTAGTGGAATAATTTATTATTTAAAATTTTATTCCACCAATGGCACCTACGGATTAGTAGGTACTAGTGTTGGGATGTTTATTAGTTTTAGGATGTCAAAATAAAAAAATCGATTAAAATCAGTAGTAAGTTTAATACTTCGATCGAAGGTTTAATATAATAACATGATAATAAAACTATATGATTATAACTTTATAATAATAAACTATATGATATATGATTAGCTAAGCGCCATCTATCTAATTCATCTGAACTATGTCCACTCAATCCTTCTTAAAGCAAGAATCTGGCTAAGATTTTAAGGGTTCTTCAAGAAAATTGCAAGAATTACGCTGAAATCCGCGGAAAAATGGAAAAGTCAAAATCACAAAAATATGCAGAACGTAGGAACCAGTTAATTAACAATATAGTAGAAGAGTACAAAAATGGGTTTATTTCTCTTGGTCACTGTATGGAAAAACTGCGTTTTAATAAAATATCTATTGAACATTTTTAGCCACAAGTAAGTTATGCGCTGACCTTCAAAAAATATACTTGTGCCTATTTAAGTAAATATTATGTTATATCTTTAGATGTTACATAATAAATAACTCAAGACTGATTTTACTGACTGTGTCATATTAAAAAAATATGTCATTAATATGACAAAGTTAACTAAGATAAATAATCTATATATATAAAAGAAAGTCGTGTTAGTTACTCCATTTATAACTAAAGAACGGCTGAACCGATTTGGCTGAAAATTGGTGGAGAGGTAGCTTAGAACCAGGAAACGGACATAGGACTTTTTATCCCGTTCCCGTGGGATGTGATGACAGACCGCATTCCACGGGGGCGAAGCCGCGGGCAGAAGCCAGTTATTACTAATATATAAAGCTGAAGAGTTTGTTTTTTATTTTGTTTGTTGGCTTGAACGCGCTAATCTCAGAAACTACTGGTCCGATTTGAAAAATTTTTTCAGTGTTAGATAGCCCATTTATTGAGGAAGGCTATAGGCTATATAGGTATCATCACGCTCAGACCAAGTAACTATTCCACGCGGACGAAGTCGCTGGCAGAAGCTAGTTATCAATAAAAATCTTGGTCTCGACCACATAATAAATGTCAAAATCCCATACATTTCCCAGGCATAGCATTGAGCAATTTTCACTGGAAAACCGATAGACACAGTTGAGTTCGGTTAGTTTCCTTGTTCTTTAACACGACAAAAATATCGTAAAACGTGTTGAATTATATAAACATCTATACTAATCTATACTATACTAATATATAAAGCTGAAGAGTTTGTTTGTTTGTTTGCTTGAACGCGCTAATCTCAGTTTGCGTGTTCACCGCTAAAAAACTACCGTTGGTCGTATCTCCTCGTTTTGAGAGCACCCCCTTAATTGCCTCAGCCAATATTGGAATACTTGGCATCGACATATCGAATCAACTCCAGTTCCGCGGACATTTAGAGGTTAAGGCTAAGTTAGCCTCAAAGAAGCTTGGCGTGCTTAACAGATCGAGACAGTATTTCACTCCGGCCCACCGCCTATTACTTTATAAGGCGCAGGTCCGGCCTCATATGGAATACTGTTCTCATCTCTGGGCAGGAGCGCCCGAGTACCAGCTTCTCCCTCTGGACCACATCCAACGAAGAGCGATTCGAATCGTCGACTGCCAAGTTATTTCAAACCGGCTTGACCCCTTGGCGCTGCGTAGAGATGTGGCCTCGCTTTGCATCCTCTATCGCCTATACTATGGGGAGTGCTCCGAGGAATTGTTCGGATTGATCCCTGCAGCCTCTTTTCGCCATCGTTCTACGCGACAACAGTTTCATCCCCATCATCTTGATGGCTGGAAGTCCACAACTGTGCGTTTCTCTAGAAACTTTCTGCCTCGCACAACAAAACTGTGGAATGAACTGTCGCACTGCAGTATTTCCGGACCAATACGACCTTCAAACCTTCAAGAAAAGAGCGTACTCCCTTTTAAAAGGCCGGCAGCGCACTTGTGACTCCTCTGGTGTTGCAGGTGTCCATGAGCGGCGGTGATCGCTTACCATCAGGCGATCCGTCTGCTCGTTTGCCTGCTATCACATAAAAAAAAAATACTACTGGTCCGATTTGAAAAAATCTTTCAGAGTTAGATAGCCCATTTATTGAGGAAGGCTATAGGCTACATATCATCACGCTACGCGGACGAAGTCGCGGGCAGAAGCTAGTTATAAATAAACGTAAAAAGTATTTTTTCTAAATTCTATTGTAACTCAAAGCTGATTTTGCAATATATGTGATTAAGGAAACTGATTGTGGTATTAAAATGTTTAAAAACAATGAAGTTATATTTTTATCATGTTATAGTCTACTGATTTTAATTGAATTTTGATTTTGATGTCCTAAAATAATAAACATCCCAACACTAGTACATACTAATCCGTAGGTGCCATTGGTGGAATAAAATTTTAAATAATAAATTATTCCACTAATGGCACCTGCGAAAAATATCCATAGGTGCCGTATGTGGAATACCTCAGGTGCCATTCATTTAGGTGCCGTTTAAACGGGTGCCCAATGTGGAATACGTCAATAATATAATTATTTTGTATTTTTTTTAAGTAGAATTATACTGGTGTACAAAATTTAACTTTTTGTGTGCCCATTAAGTAAGATGTCAAGTCAATTACAGTTAACGGTTTGCTCTATTTAGCTCCCAAATACTAATTAAAATGTTGAATTATTTTTATAGCACCTAGTAAAAAGTTGCAAACAAAGTTTTGACAGGAGAATATTCCGAAACATTCCTGAAAGTTGCCAGCATAGAAATAAAGAATGTTTTTAATGAAAGGCTATTGCTAACTTGAATTGGTAGAATTGAATAGTCCTGTGCTTTACTTTAAAAAAGAACTCAATAGAATTGGAATAATTATGTTGTCGCGCGCGCCTGTTCAGTATTAATAGCAATCAGTGCAGGATATGCGTCATTTAAAGCTTGAGAATCGTTGCCTACGCAGAAAATATCAAAAATGTTTGTTGTCGATCACCTGTATGATTCCATTAAGAATTACAGCGGATTATCGTAAAGCCGTGTATATAATATTCTCACAAAATCCAACCACATTTATTTGTATTCCATTTGAAAGGGGATTTATTTACATATAAGTATTTAACTGTTGGCGACCATCCTGTCTAAGTCACATGACGTCGGCATGGTAAGAAAAAAAATGTTATATTTTACGTTAAGGCAGGTCGATAACTGGGTATTTCACCCTAGTAGTTTTTTGATAACGAAAGTACTGGTGGCGCCGCCTACCACCGAATAGAGGAATACATGGGGGCAATATTGATATGTAGAAAGCCTCACTAGCACGCTAGCGCCACGCATCGTCGAAAGGACAAACAATACGTAGGTAAATAATAATTATGTACGTAGTTTATGTATTTACTGTAGCTAACATATGGGCGCCATCTAAGAATATTAGATAAATAAGATATAAGCGGATATAAGCGAATATAAGAGACGTAAATAATAGTTATGTAGTATATTCCTATTTACCTCTTAACTTGTAAGTACGTGAGCGCCATCTATTGTGAAATAGAAGAGTTGAGAGGTAGAAGTAATGGTAGTTATATAAGTTATATAGGTGGCTCAATTATGTATTACTTTTACATAGCGTGCTAAAGCGATCTATTGTTGAACAGAAGAATACAACATAGTTGTGTAATATATTCCTATTTACCTAAACAGCGTATACGTACGAGAGCGCCATCTATCGTCAAATAGAAGAGTTAAAGATAATAATGATTAGTTATATAGATTATATAGATGGCTCGATTATATACTTAGTTTACTTTTACATAGGCTGCTAGCGCTACCTATCGTCGAAAGGATAAATGATACGTAGGTAGATAATAATTATGTACGTGGTTTATGTAGTTTATATATTTTTACCTGAGCTAGCATATGGTTGCCATTTATTATTGAATGGAAGAATATAAGATAGGTAAATAACAGTTGTGTAACATATTCCTATTTACCTTACCAGCGTACATTTTCGTGAACGCCATCTATCGTCCAATAGAAGAGTTATAGATAGTAATGATTAGTTATACAGATTATATAGATATAGATGGCTCGATTATATACTTACCTTACATAAGCAGGCTAACGCCATCTTTTGTCGAAAGGATGTACCTTATCTAGAATATTCGTGATAATATAATTAAATCTAGGCTTTATGGTGTATTATTTAGGCATCTGAAAGGTTCATAATATTCTAGTATATTTTCCTAACACGTACTTATCACCCTCTTGCTATTTGTTATGGTAATTTGATAAGTTTTGATATTTTTATGATAAGGCGACAACAATTTAATATATAGAAGTCTATGTAAGATTGGTATATAAGCATGTTAGGATATGTGTTTTTAGAAGGATCTAATAAGGTCACAACAATTGTAGCGCAGTGGAATCATGTTACCAGAATTTTCCTATGTCGCGATATTATTACGAGAAGATTCTGGAAATGAGATATGCTATTTCACAAGTTTCGCATTATAATTTGGCGTAATTAGTTGAATCTTGTGTAGAAAGTAATTAACAGATGATAACAAACAGAATATAGCATTATCTCTAATAGATATGTAAGAATTTGTGTATAGAACATTTCCAGTTTAATGATTATGTAAAGTTTATGTTCTAGAAACTTTTTTGTTATTAGTGCTACACTTGTTATGTATATGTTATATTATAGAGTAAGTTATGGCGCATCTAATGATATATATAACATGTACATTATGTAAGGATTTAAGTAAATAAAAGGCTTCCAAAGGGTTCGGTACTATGCTAGGTGATTCTCGAAAAGGTTGTATGGTATAAAAGGTATGGCCGTATGTTCGGCAGACACAGTCGCTATCCAGTCAGCGAAGAGGACACACCTCGAGTGAGAACCGAACCCCGAGGAACAGTGTTGTGCCAGTAGTAGTGTGTTTCATTGGGTACAGTAGTGGTGTTCCCTCCTTCCCTTCGACCGGGAATCTTAGCGCATTACAGGGTGCGCGGGACGGGCGTCACCAGCGGGAGCCGTGCCTCGACGTACTCATTCCGAGCCGCGACTCTAACGTACGCCACGTCACAAGTGGGAGTGTGCGACCCACAGCCCCAGGAGGAGGCGGATCGCAAAGCACTGTGTGCCTGCTCCGCCGAGGAGATTCCGAACTCCCGGAAGAGCAATAAAAAACCCGCACATTTGGTCCTTCGAGCCGGATCCTGTTAGAAGATTCCAGAAGTTGAGAAGATGCCAGTCACCCGCTCTCAGAAGAATGCACCCCTGCGACCTCCGTACGAGGGCCCTATGCACGAGGGGTCAGATGATGTTGTAAGGGGACCAGAAGAGTCCAGAAGGGGGTCAGAGCAGATCAGGGGAGAGGCGGAGACCAGAGGAAGGTCAGTTGAGACGGCGTCAGGGTCGGAGGAGGTGTCAACATGGACAACCGACATGGAAAAGAGAACTGCTGCTGGAACCTCAGAAGCGACTGTCGTGATGGCCACGTCCCGTGGTGCGGGACAGAAGAAAGTTAAGGCCATTCAGACGTCATGTACAGAAGGTGCATCGGCACAGGCATTCACAGCACCAGCGAAGACCCTGGTATCTGTGGGAGCCAGAAGGGCTAGTTCGATGCGGACTATGAGTTCCTCTGCTAGAAGACGTGAGTTAGAGGCCAGGGAGGAGCTGGCCCGCCGGGACCTGGAGAAAGCTGAGGCAGCAGAGAAACTAGCTCGTGTCAGATTAGAGATGGTGCAGTTTGAAGAGGAGGACTCAGTTGATGATGAAGACTTGGAAGACCGAACAGCCCGAGTACAGGAATGGATCCAGACGTCAATAACAGATGAGAAAAATCAAGTAAAGGTAGAGCCGCGAAGTGAGCAGCTTCCAGAAGACTTCCGGCCAGGCAAGGTGGAACAGAACTCCGGAACCAAGAGGGTTACGGGAGAAATTCAAGCGCTAGCAGATGTGTTAAAGGAAGCCCTTACCACACACGAAAGACCAGCGTCACAACCTAAGTATATTTATGAATTGCCATACTTCGATGGTAACAGCAGAGAGTGGTTGGCTTTCAAGGTGGTGTATGACGATACGGCGCCTATGTTTAGTGATACGCAAAATATGGCACGCTTGAGAAGGGCAGTTAAAGGCAGCGCTAGGGAAGCTATTAAAAGTTTATTGTATTCTGAAGCTTCTCCCTCAGAGGTGATGCAGGCACTTAAAAGGAGATATGGAAGACCGGACGCGCTGGTGCTAGCAGAATTGGAAAAAGTGAAAGTGTTGCCCAGGATAAGTGATAACCCTAAGGACATATGTATATTCGCTAGCCAAGTGAACAACAGCGTAGCGGCCATCAAGGGGTTAAAGAAGCCACAGTACCTGCACTCACCGGAAATGATGAAACAGATTGTGGAAAAGATGCCGACGGTATTGAAGTTTAGATGGTACGACTTCACTGCTGAAACTGAAGAAGGTGAATTATCAGATTTAACGTTGATGTCCAAGTTCCTGAACAAAGAAGCAGACAAGTGCGGTACATATGCAGCCCTAGAAGAAAAAGGTGGAATCAAACGGACACATTGGCAAGCGACATACGCCAGTAAGGAGAGGGACTCAAAGGACAGGGGTATGTGGTCCAAGGAGAAGGTATGCCCTCAGTGTCAAGATGAGCATTCTCTCTTGGACTGTCCGCAGTTCCGGAAGGCGTCAGTGCAAGACCGATGGGCGATTGTAAAAAGGAGCCGTGTCTGTTTCAAGTGCTTGCAAGGAAGACACAGAAAGGAAGGTTGCAGGAAACCACCATGTAAGATGTGTAGAAGATGGCACCATCACATGCTTCACGTGGACTCCAGTCAGGAGCAGGACAGAAACAATGAGGAAGCGGAACAGACAGGAACACCTACGAACATCACGACTCCTGTCAATACAGCAAGGTCAGCAATGGCGTACCTAAAGATGACACCGATAGAAGTATACGGCCCCAAGGGATCTAAGAAAATCATGGCATTGATGGATGAAGGGTCTACGGTGTCTCTACTGGATGCAGAAGTGGCAGAGCAAATCGGAGCATCAGGTGAAAAGGACGAACTGTCAATTGTAACTATTGGTGGCAGTATTGTAAAGAAGAAAGATTCCCAGAGAATTACGTTGAAGATTAGAGGGATCCACGAAAGTAAGAAGAACACTCTCAGAAACGTACGGACAATGGATAACCTACTGCTTGCGCCACAGTTCTTAGAAAGGAAAAGAATAGAAGAATGCCCTCACCTGGAAGACATCGCCGACAAGCTTTATTATGAGGCAGAGTCACCTCAGCTTCTCATCGGTCAAGATAATTGGGAGTTCATTATATCTCAAGAAGTAAGAAAGGGTAAACCAGGTCAACCAGTTGCTTCCAAAACAGAACTAGGATGGGTGCTTCACGGAGGTGACACAGAAGGTACAAGACCAGTACACTTCTTGGGTAGTTGTCGGCGCGTCAGCAGTAATGTGAAAAGAGAAGAGATTGCCGAAAGGTGCGCATCCACTGAGAATCGATTGAAGAACATGAAAAGGAAGATAAATAATAATTCTCAGTTAAAGAAAGGCAAGCAGATACGGCACACACTTGACAACGACTATGCAGAAGAGGTCACGGTTCCGAGAAGACAGGCGTCACTCCGCACCGAGGGGGAGCTGCGCAAGTTCACGGATAAGAATAAGAGTAAAAACTACCACCTGACCCCTGAAAGGACTACGAAGAGAAGCAGAGCGAAACAGAAGAGAAGAAGAAAGCGGCAAAGACGACCTCAAGCACCCGCAGGAAAAGGAACAACTCAACGATGGCAGCAGCAAGATAAGAATCGTCCGAACACGACAAGGGGTGCTGCAACGACCAAAGTTCCTGAGAGGTGCTACGGGTACCAGGACGGTCGCCAATCCAGGAGTTGGTGCGAAGCACGAGGGGGAGAATGTTGGCGACCATCCTGTCTAAGTCACATGACGTCGGCATGGTAAGAAAAAAAAATGTTATATTTTACGTTAAGGCAGGTCGATAACTGGGTATTTCACCCTAGTAGTTTTTTGATAACGAAAGTACTGGTGGCGCCGCCTACCACCGAATAGAGGAATACATGGGGGCAATATTGATTATGTAGAAAGCCTCACTAGCACGCTAGCGCCACGCATCGTCGAAAGGACAAACAATACGTAGGTAAATAATAATTATGTACGTAGTTTATGTATTTACTGTAGCTAACATATGGGCGCCATCTAAGAATATTAGATAAATAAGATATAAGCGGATATAAGCGAATATAAGAGACGTAAATAATAGTTATGTAGTATATTCCTATTTACCTCTTAACTTGTAAGTACGTGAGCGCCATCTATTGTGAAATAGAAGAGTTGAGAGGTAGAAGTAATGGTAGTTATATAAGTTATATAGGTGGCTCAATTATGTATTACTTTTACATAGCGTGCTAAAGCGATCTATTGTTGAACAGAAGAATACAACATAGTTGTGTAATATATTCCTATTTACCTAAACAGCGTATACGTACGAGAGCGCCATCTATCGTCAAATAGAAGAGTTAAAGATAATAATGATTAGTTATATAGATTATATAGATGGCTCGATTATATACTTAGTTTACTTTTACATAGGCTGCTAGCGCTACCTATCGTCGAAAGGATAAATGATACGTAGGTAGATAATAATTATGTACGTGGTTTATGTAGTTTATATATTTTTACCTGAGCTAGCATATGGTTGCCATTTATTATTGAATGGAAGAATATAAGATAGGTAAATAACAGTTGTGTAACATATTCCTATTTACCTTACCAGCGTACATTTTCGTGAACGCCATCTATCATCCAATAGAAGAGTTATAGATAGTAATGATTAGTTATACAGATTATATAGATATAGATGGCTCGATTATATACTTACCTTACATAAGCAGGCTAACGCCATCTTTTGTCGAAAGGATGTACCTTATCTAGAATATTCGTGATAATATAATTAAATCTAGGCTTTATGGTGTATTATTTAGGCATCTGAAAGGTTCATAATATTCTAGTATATTTTCCTAACACGTACTTATCACCCTCTTGCTATTTGTTATGGTAATTTGATAAGTTTTGATATTTTTATGATAAGGCGACAACAATTTAATATATAGAAGTCTATGTAAGATTGGTATATAAGCATGTTAGGATATGTGTTTTTAGAAGGATCTAATAAGGTCACAACAATTGTAGCGCAGTGGAATCATGTTACCAGAATTTTCCTATGTCGCGATATTATTACGAGAAGATTCTGGAAATGAGATATGCTATTTCACAAGTTTCGCATTATAATTTGGCGTAATTAGTTGAATCTTGTGTAGAAAGTAATTAACAGATGATAACAAACAGAATATAGCATTATCTCTAATAGATATGTAAGAATTTGTGTATAGAACATTTCCAGTTTAATGATTATGTAAAGTTTATGTTCTAGAAACTTTTTTGTTATTAGTGCTACACTTGTTATGTATATGTTATATTATAGAGTAAGTTATGGCGCATCTAATGATATATATAACATGTACATTATGTAAGGATTTAAGTAAATAAAAGGCTTCCAAAGGGTTCGGTACTATGCTAGGTGATTCTCGAAAAGGTTGTATGGTATAAAAGGTATGGCCGTATGTTCGGCAGACACAGTCGCTATCCAGTCAGCGAAGAGGACACACCTCGAGTGAGAACCGAACCCCGAGGAACAGTGTTGTGCCAGTAGTAGTGTGTTTCATTGGGTACAGTAGTGGTGTTCCCTCCTTCCCTTCGACCGGGAATCTTAGCGCATTACAGGGTGCGCGGGACGGGCGTCACCAGCGGGAGCCGTGCCTCGACGTACTCATTCCGAGCCGCGACTCTAACGTACGCCACGTCACAAGTGGGAGTGTGCGACCCACAGCCCCAGGAGGAGGCGGATCGCAAAGCACTGTGTGCCTGCTCCGCCGAGGAGATTCCGAACTCCCGGAAGAGCAATAAAAAACCCGCACATTTGGTCCTTCGAGCCGGATCCTGTTAGAAGATTCCAGAAGTTGAGAAGATGCCAGTCACCCGCTCTCAGAAGAATGCACCCCTGCGACCTCCGTACGAGGGCCCTATGCACGAGGGGTCAGATGATGTTGTAAGGGGACCAGAAGAGTCCAGAAGGGGGTCAGAGCAGATCAGGGGAGAGGCGGAGACCAGAGGAAGGTCAGTTGAGACGGCGTCAGGGTCGGAGGAGGTGTCAACATGGACAACCGACATGGAAAAGAGAACTGCTGCTGGAACCTCAGAAGCGACTGTCGTGATGGCCATGTCCCGTGGTGCGGGACAGAAGAAAGTTAAGGCCATTCAGACGTCATGTACAGAAGGTGCATCGGCACAGGCATTCACAGCACCAGCGAAGACCCTGGTATCTGTGGGAGCCAGAAGGGCTAGTTCGATGCGGACTATGAGTTCCTCTGCTAGAAGACGTGAGTTAGAGGCCAGGGAGGAGCTGGCCCGCCGGGACCTGGAGAAAGCTGAGGCAGCAGAGAAACTAGCTCGTGTCAGATTAGAGATGGTGCAGTTTGAAGAGGAGGACTCAGTTGATGATGAAGACTTGGAAGACCGAACAGCCCGAGTACAGGAATGGATCCAGACGTCAATAACAGATGAGAAAAATCAAGTAAAGGTAGAGCCGCGAAGTGAGCAGCTTCCAGAAGACTTCCGGCCAGGCAAGGTGGAACAGAACTCCGGAACCAAGAGGGTTACGGGAGAAATTCAAGCGCTAGCAGATGTGTTAAAGGAAGCCCTTACCACACACGAAAGACCAGCGTCACAACCTAAGTATATTTATGAATTGCCATACTTCGATGGTAACAGCAGAGAGTGGTTGGCTTTCAAGGTGGTGTATGACGATACGGCGCCTATGTTTAGTGATACGCAAAATATGGCACGCTTGAGAAGGGCAGTTAAAGGCAGCGCTAGGGAAGCTATTAAAAGTTTATTGTATTCTGAAGCTTCTCCCTCAGAGGTGATGCAGGCACTTAAAAGGAGATATGGAAGACCGGACGCGCTGGTGCTAGCAGAATTGGAAAAAGTGAAAGTGTTGCCCAGGATAAGTGATAACCCTAAGGACATATGTATATTCGCTAGCCAAGTGAACAACAGCGTAGCGGCCATCAAGGGGTTAAAGAAGCCACAGTACCTGCACTCACCGGAAATGATGAAACAGATTGTGGAAAAGATGCCGACGGTATTGAAGTTTAGATGGTACGACTTCACTGCTGAAACTGAAGAAGGTGAATTATCAGATTTAACGTTGATGTCCAAGTTCCTGAACAAAGAAGCAGACAAGTGCGGTACATATGCAGCCCTAGAAGAAAAAGGTGGAATCAAACGGACACATTGGCAAGCGACATACGCCAGTAAGGAGAGGGACTCAAAGGACAGGGGTATGTGGTCCAAGGAGAAGGTATGCCCTCAGTGTCAAGATGAGCATTCTCTCTTGGACTGTCCGCAGTTCCGGAAGGCGTCAGTGCAAGACCGATGGGCGATTGTAAAAAGGAGCCGTGTCTGTTTCAAGTGCTTGCAAGGAAGACACAGAAAGGAAGGTTGCAGGAAACCACCATGTAAGATGTGTAGAAGATGGCACCATCACATGCTTCACGTGGACTCCAGTCAGGAGCAGGACAGAAACAATGAGGAAGCGGAACAGACAGGAACACCTACGAACATCACGACTCCTGTCAATACAGCAAGGTCAGCAATGGCGTACCTAAAGATGACACCGATAGAAGTATACGGCCCCAAGGGATCTAAGAAAATCATGGCATTGATGGATGAAGGGTCTACGGTGTCTCTACTGGATGCAGAAGTGGCAGAGCAAATCGGAGCATCAGGTGAAAAGGACGAACTGTCAATTGTAACTATTGGTGGCAGTATTGTAAAGAAGAAAGATTCCCAGAGAATTACGTTGAAGATTAGAGGGATCCACGAAAGTAAGAAGAACACTCTCAGAAACGTACGGACAATGGATAACCTACTGCTTGCGCCACAGTTCTTAGAAAGGAAAAGAATAGAAGAATGCCCTCACCTGGAAGACATCGCCGACAAGCTTTATTATGAGGCAGAGTCACCTCAGCTTCTCATCGGTCAAGATAATTGGGAGTTCATTATATCTCAAGAAGTAAGAAAGGGTAAACCAGGTCAACCAGTTGCTTCCAAAACAGAACTAGGATGGGTGCTTCACGGAGGTGACACAGAAGGTACAAGACCAGTACACTTCTTGGGTAGTTGTCGGCGCGTCAGCAGTAATGTGAAAAGAGAAGAGATTGCCGAAAGGTGCGCATCCACTGAGAATCGATTGAAGAACATGAAAAGGAAGATAAATAATAATTCTCAGTTAAAGAAAGGCAAGCAGATACGGCACACACTTGACAACGACTATGCAGAAGAGGTCACGGTTCCGAGAAGACAGGCGTCACTCCGCACCGAGGGGGAGCTGCGCAAGTTCACGGATAAGAATAAGAGTAAAAACTACCACCTGACCCCTGAAAGGACTACGAAGAGAAGCAGAGCGAAACAGAAGAGAAGAAGAAAGCGGCAAAGACGACCTCAAGCACCCGCAGGAAAAGGAACAACTCAACGATGGCAGCAGCAAGATAAGAATCGTCCGAACACGACAAGGGGTGCTGCAACGACCAAAGTTCCTGAGAGGTGCTACGGGTACCAGGACGGTCGCCAATCCAGGAGTTGGTGCGAAGCACGAGGGGGAGAATGTTGGCGACCATCCTGTCTAAGTCACATGACGTCGGCATGGTAAGAAAAAAAAATGTTATATTTTACGTTAAGGCAGGTCGATAACTGGGTATTTCACCCTAGTAGTTTTTTGATAACGAAAGTACTGGTGGCGCCGCCTACCACCGAATAGAGGAATACATGGGGGCAATATTGATTATGTAGAAAGCCTCACTAGCACGCTAGCGCCACGCATCGTCGAAAGGACAAACAATACGTAGGTAAATAATAATTATGTACGTAGTTTATGTATTTACTGTAGCTAACATATGGGCGCCATCTAAGAATATTAGATAAATAAGATATAAGCGGATATAAGCGAATATAAGAGACGTAAATAATAGTTATGTAGTATATTCCTATTTACCTCTTAACTTGTAAGTACGTGAGCGCCATCTATTGTGAAATAGAAGAGTTGAGAGGTAGAAGTAATGGTAGTTATATAAGTTATATAGGTGGCTCAATTATGTATTACTTTTACATAGCGTGCTAAAGCGATCTATTGTTGAACAGAAGAATACAACATAGTTGTGTAATATATTCCTATTTACCTAAACAGCGTATACGTACGAGAGCGCCATCTATCGTCAAATAGAAGAGTTAAAGATAATAATGATTAGTTATATAGATTATATAGATGGCTCGATTATATACTTAGTTTACTTTTACATAGGCTGCTAGCGCTACCTATCGTCGAAAGGATAAATGATACGTAGGTAGATAATAATTATGTACGTGGTTTATGTAGTTTATATATTTTTACCTGAGCTAGCATATGGTTGCCATTTATTATTGAATGGAAGAATATAAGATAGGTAAATAACAGTTGTGTAACATATTCCTATTTACCTTACCAGCGTACATTTTCGTGAACGCCATCTATCATCCAATAGAAGAGTTATAGATAGTAATGATTAGTTATACAGATTATATAGATATAGATGGCTCGATTATATACTTACCTTACATAAGCAGGCTAACGCCATCTTTTGTCGAAAGGATGTACCTTATCTAGAATATTCGTGATAATATAATTAAATCTAGGCTTTATGGTGTATTATTTAGGCATCTGAAAGGTTCATAATATTCTAGTATATTTTCCTAACACGTACTTATCACCCTCTTGCTATTTGTTATGGTAATTTGATAAGTTTTGATATTTTTATGATAAGGCGACAACAATTTAATATATAGAAGTCTATGTAAGATTGGTATATAAGCATGTTAGGATATGTGTTTTTAGAAGGATCTAATAAGGTCACAACAATTGTAGCGCAGTGGAATCATGTTACCAGAATTTTCCTATGTCGCGATATTATTACGAGAAGATTCTGGAAATGAGATATGCTATTTCACAAGTTTCGCATTATAATTTGGCGTAATTAGTTGAATCTTGTGTAGAAAGTAATTAACAGATGATAACAAACAGAATATAGCATTATCTCTAATAGATATGTAAGAATTTGTGTATAGAACATTTCCAGTTTAATGATTATGTAAAGTTTATGTTCTAGAAACTTTTTTGTTATTAGTGCTACACTTGTTATGTATATGTTATATTATAGAGTAAGTTATGGCGCATCTAATGATATATATAACATGTACATTATGTAAGGATTTAAGTAAATAAAAGGCTTCCAAAGGGTTCGGTACTATGCTAGGTGATTCTCGAAAAGGTTGTATGGTATAAAAGGTATGGCCGTATGTTCGGCAGACACAGTCGCTATCCAGTCAGCGAAGAGGACACACCTCGAGTGAGAACCGAACCCCGAGGAACAGTGTTGTGCCAGTAGTAGTGTGTTTCATTGGGTACAGTAGTGGTGTTCCCTCCTTCCCTTCGACCGGGAATCTTAGCGCATTACAGGGTGCGCGGGACGGGCGTCACCAGCGGGAGCCGTGCCTCGACGTACTCATTCCGAGCCGCGACTCTAACGTACGCCACGTCACAAGTGGGAGTGTGCGACCCACAGCCCCAGGAGGAGGCGGATCGCAAAGCACTGTGTGCCTGCTCCGCCGAGGAGATTCCGAACTCCCGGAAGAGCAATAAAAAACCCGCACATTAACATTAGTCGATCCTACATAATATGTTGTGTTATAAAATATTTTTCGGCTTAATATTTAATTTATTTTTTTAATTACGAAAACAATCGGAGACACACTAAACAATATATAATGTATATCTCGGTCTATTTAAAAAGGGGCTCGTGGCTAAATGAAGACGGATAGTGAACCTGCATGCCGCTGTCAGTCCTTGAATACTTTGTCCTTCGGAGAGATAAACAAAATTACAAATAGGACTTTTACTTCGACTTTTAATTTGATTGTATTCAGTAACTTGACAGTTCGAAGAAAAATAATGTTAGGTACCACACTACAACTAATATCTAGTGTTGGGGTAGGTAGTCAATGATTTTGCGTGAATAATGAATAATCGAAATTGTTTAATTTAAATCAAACTAACAATTCATTTATGTAAGATGTGGAAAATAAGAACAATTAATAATTATTATTAAAAAGAAGAGATCATCAATGTTGGTTTTCAATTTTTGCTCCTAATATAGCTTCACGTGAGCGAAGCCGCGGGCAAAAAGTTTTAATAAAAGTAGAAGAACCGACAACCGCTGGGGTAGTCGTGTTCTTGAGTGGAGACCACGACTCGGCAAACGTAGCGTAGGACGCCCTGCGGCGAGATGGAGTGATGATTTGCGAGAGTTTCCTGGCGGAAGCTGGATGCGAAAAGCCGAAGACAGGGCGAAATGGCGCACATTGGGGAGGACTACGTCCAGCAGTGGACTAGTAGGTATAGGCTGATGATGATGATGATGATAATGAATAAAAGTATTTTTTTTCTTATAAGAATAACTAAATCTTATTAAACAACTAAAAAATAGAAATCATGTAAGTATGGTCATTCGGGGTAACAGCACGCGGTGGGTAAAAGTACGCGGTGGTCCGATCTCCGACAGGGGTGGGGGGGCCGAGATCTGTGTTTGTAAAACAGAGTGGCGCTACTGTCGCCGTTTAGGAGCCACGCGCCGCGCCGACGCAATCTTAGCACTGGTTGCGACACGTCGCTGAATACTTGTAGCACGCTTATTTCGTTTAATTTTTGTGCCACGGAAAAGTGTGCTGTAGTTAAATGGATAGCTCTGTGCCAGTAAGTATACTATATTTCTATTGTTCATTTAATGTAGTTTTTATGTAAGTTTATCATATTCGTAAAAAGTATTTAACGTGTGTGTTGTGACTGATTATTTGGTATATTTGCCGATTGGGGTAAGAGTACGAGATTAATAGTACGCACGCGTACGTTTACCCCCGTTGCGTACTTATACAAATGAAATAAAAATATCAAAAATTGTTCAATCTTTCAGAATACACCAAAATGCCGAGAAATTACATAAGGTAGGCCCCTCAGCGGACCCTCATCTCAGATGACCAAATAATGAATAATGCCAATATAAATAATTTAAGACATATAATAGATATAATACAAAGAGTTCTTAATTTTTTTAATGTTAATGTTCTTATAATGTTATTCACAAGATTTAATAAATGTTGATTATTGCCAATCTTAATTGTATTCTCTTAGAAATCTGAATGCGTACGTTTACCCCGCGTGCGTAACTTTACCCTAAGACTTGCGTAATTTTACCCACACATCGGGTCAAGAGTACGCATTGGAAAAGTTTTCAGTTAAGCCTATGTAGGTCTAAAACTAATTAATCTTGATGGAAAATATTCTTAAATAGTGAAAATTTATTAAATATTCTACAGATTTAATATCATAACATGCCAATTATACAATTCTTTATAGGTCTGGGAGGCCATCAAAAAAAAAATGCGTGCTCTTGACCCGAATGACTCTGTACATAATTTTACTTTAGTCATTTTATAGATACCTTACTACTGAGAAACCAAACTCTACAAGTATTGATTATTTATATTGTGTTTTGAAGACAAGTTATTAAATTTAAAATAAAATGTTTGTTAATGTAAGTAGGTACTACATTATTTAAGTACACTCCCTATCTTTTTTTTCAAATAAATTACTACTAACTTGACAGTTGAAGGGTTATCCCTTCAACTACCACTTTGCTCGCCGTGGGAATCCAGGGCCTCTATCGTAGCAGTCGCAACGACGCAGTCAAAAATTAAAGAAGGTTACAATAAAGTAGATACCTAGGTTAATATCAATCGATATTATCGATACCGCCGTTCATATACGCAAATTGCATGAGTAGATAGATACTACTAGAATATACCTAGGTATTAAATCCCAAAGCCAAGTTATCGATGATAGAAAATAAGAGACCATTGTCTCTAATTTTCTACAACAAAACACACAGAAATAGAAATATTGATTGATACCACCCTTGTGCCCTCTGTATCTAACTAACGTAGAACTGAGGGTCTAGCACGGATTATAATATCGTAACGTATCGATAACGTAATCAAATATTGAATTTAAAACATACATAAAAACAATATACCATCACACTTATATTCCCCGATGGAATAGGCAGAGGTGTACTACACCCACAGTTCTTCAGTATAATTAGGTCCCTTTATAATATACCTACGCCGAGCCTACCAAAAACTCAAACTCCGAACTGCTGAAAATTTCATAGAAAAACCCAATAACACTTTGCTCGAACTGGTTGCCCATAATCTCCTATGTAGAATATAATAAATATAAAATTAATGAATATAAAATCTCCAATGTGTTGTAGTGTTAATTATCAATTTTTAAGGTTGGCAAGTCCCAAAACAGAACAAATCCATACATAACAACATAATAAAACAAAGTCCCACGCAGCGTCTGTCGGTCTGTTAGCGATAAACTCAAAACTACTAAACGGATTTTCATGTGGTTTTCACTAATAGATAGAGTAATTCAAGAGGAAGGTTTTAAGCTATTTAATATCACGCTACAACTCTTAGGAACGGGTCAATGCGAATGAATCGCGATCGCTAGTTTACAAATATATTCCTCAACGAACCCCGTATCTATGTAATAATCCCTGGCCGTTGTCCGACATTGACAACGCAAAAGTTAAGCCCCAAATATCGTAGTTCTACCACAATAAGCTCTTCTTTGTGCGAGGTAATCTCTTGAGGCGTAGTCTCATTCTGTCGTCACCGCAAGCCCCAGGTATTGGCACGGCTTTCTATATGGGCATCCGTAATTCTTCCATTGTCGTGTAAAGACTTAAAGGAGGATTTTCTAATCGATACAGCGGACATTGTTGCACTAAATTGTGTGGAAATCTTGTTAGTTGGAGAATAAACAATATTCTTTTTTTTCCTTAGGAAATTAATATCTAAGTGGTAACATTAATCTGAAGAAAGAACCGTTCTGCATATTCTTTGTCTACATTTAGGTACATACCTATAACACTAATAACTTTAATTTTAGCAAACTTCCCTACCTTCCCTCTCATAAAATTCAAACCCACCCATTGCACTACCGACGTAAACCCACTCGTAACACAAGCATTTTAGCTTAGCACGAGGGGTTAACAAGAATACTAATAATGTGCGATCCACATTGCTAGTAAGCTATTAAAAAAAAACCAAACCAAAATGTTTGATGTCCTACAGCAAATCCAATACGAGTACAGTCAAGCTTTTTATTCATATAAATAAAAAAGGTTTTTCTACATATTTTGTGCAAACAGTAAGTGTAAACGGATAAATTGCAGGTAGGTAGTTATGAGAACATATAGGAGACCCATAAACAAGTAAATATTATTTTTTACCATACCATCACGCCTATATTCCCCGAAGGGTACGGTAGAGGCGTACTAATGTACACGCACAGTTCGCCGGTATGTTTTAGGTCCCATGTAAAAGGGGACGAGCCTATTCCAATAACCGGGCACAAATTCCTAACTCCGAGCTGCTACTGGGAATTTCATAGAAAAACCCAATACCTCTCGGGAATCTAATCCGGGAACTCTAGCGTAGCAGTCGCGTTCAGGACCACTTGGCTTTTATTATTACTTTATTTATTTAACAGATTACAAATTAAACATGATTACAGCATGTTTTTCATGCTTAGTTATGACGAAGATGAACGTTATGACAATCCAGCTGGACGTTGTACAGAGATAACAGAGAGCTGTTTTGTAAAACAGCTAGCAGTTATGTAAAATACCGAAATAAACAATTTAACTGCGACATACATATACCTATAAGTATCTATATTGGTTAGCTACTCTATGCTCCGTGGTTGCGAGGCAAGGAGGCGAGACAAAATCGCCCGTTCGCCAACCGATTTCCATGGAATTTTTCCATTACAGGGACAAATTGCGCGCCGCCTCTATAATGCACACCCAGCTTGAACGCTTTATTATTTATTGCTGAACATGAACTTGTTTTTTTTTATTACTGGTTTTCCTTTCATAACGGATGTCGTCTACAGCTTATGTAACCTATATGCCAAATTTTAAATTTGTAGCTGTAGGGCTGACTGATTCATCAAAAATCTAGAATTATTTAATTATTTTGCTTTTTTTATGTTTTATATAATATAAATCATGTTAAAAACCATGTAGGTACGATCCGACAAGGGCGTATCTAATTACATCTTTATCTTTTCTCTTTTACGCCAATGTCTGTACTTTATAGATATTGAAGAAAAACTAACATAGGGCTTCTTTATTGGAATAACAGAAGCCAAAACAATAAATGCTGCCTCATTAGCCAAGTGGTCCTAAGCGCGACTGCTACGCTAGAGGTCTTGGGTTCGATTCCCAGGTCGAGCAAAGTGTTATTGGATTTTTCTATGAAATTCCCAGTAGTAGCTCGGAGTTTGGAATTTGTGCCCGGTTAATGGCAATAGGCTCACCCCCTATTAATTGGGACCTAAACACATCGGCGAACTGTGGGTGTAAATTAGTACGCCTCTACCTAACCCTTCAGGGAATACAGGCGTGATGGTATGTATGTATGTAAAACAATACATTTTAGAACTTCTGTATGTCTGTCTGTACCTTGTTCGTTGTCGCATTAATTTGCGACCATTTTTGAGTTAAATGTACAGGACAAATCATCGTACTGATTATGCCGAATTTGTCACAAAAATATATTGTGTAATGTATAACACAACATGTGTAAATTGATATTGTCGCTCAATTTACAGTGAGAAGTAGAGTAACTGCACAATTTTGAACAAGACGTTACCACAGAACCCATCTCAAAGAAAGTTGTGAATGTATTTCACAGGTGGTTGGGTAGGTGTCCGGTCCGGTCACTCCGGCCTTTGTCCGGTACAAAGCGCTAACGATGCGGTGACGATGCCCCAACTTCCACTTGTTCGCATCGCTGGCATTATTTTAATGGTTACATTTATATTCAAGATATAGGTTTTATGCCTCTATAGATACCTATCAAGTCACTTATTTTTTTCATTTTTAAGACAAGGTATAGGTAAGTGTATCGCGTAGAACTTCACAAAATAACGAACGTGGGAGAGCCATATGTTTCGGCACGAGTGGGCCAGCTCGACCAGAGTGATACCACGGCCTCGCAGAAAACCGTCGTGAAACAACTCGCTTACCTACGTTGTGTTTCGCCGTATGAGTGAGGTTAACCGGAAGCCTAATCTAATCTAATCCGGTTAACCTTTTTTTTTTTTTTTTTGGTGCGTGTGGAAAATCCTCATGGACTTCCGCCGCCCGGGGAGGCGGCGGGGCGTGTCGGACTCCACCCAGAGTGGGTGACCTACCGACTAAAAACCACACGGTGTTCCTTCCTGCACGTTTGCGTCGGGGGCTACGGGAAACAGAGAATTCGTCCGCGGCCCCCGACTGGTGCCGGCCCGCCGCAGCGGGCCCCGACTGCAGATTGTGGAGGGGGGGAGTGAGGCGTTGGACTCCCCCCCATCGCCTTAGAGGGGCGCGCGTGGAACACTACGCGCCACCGCCTCGGGTCCTATAAGGGGGGCGTGGCGGACGTCCCCGCGTCTGCCACCCCCGGACCCATTTATGGAGGCCGGAAGAGGGCATTGTCGGCCCTCCGCCGACGTCCGGTGCGCCGGCTGCGGATCGGGTTAGTGCTCGCGCACTCCCTCTCCCGTTCCGCAGCTTCCTTCTGCGAGATGACAGTTTCGCAGAAGGCGATCACTGCATCCCAAGACGCCGCGCTGCCGACCATAGATCGAACGACGGCCGGCAGCGACAGGTCGTCTCCCACCGCAGCGACGAGGGCACGGCGCGGCTCCTCCCAAGCGGCACACTCCACCAGCGTGTGCAGCGCCGTGTCCTCCCGACAATGGACGCAGTGATGGCACCGGGCGTCCGGCTCCCTCCCTATGCGACACAGGTACTTCCCGAAGCAGCCGTGCCCCGAGAGCACCTGCGTCGCCCGGAACGTGAGGGAGCCGTGCCTCCTCCCGAGCCAGCGCTCGAGTACTGGCCGGACCGCCTCGATGGTGACGAGGCCGGCGGTAGGGCGTGAGAGCCTGTCCCGCCAATCCGGTTAACCTAACCTAACCTAAACCCTTTAAAAGGCCAATAACGCACTGGCGACTCCTCTGGTGTTGCGGATGTCCATGGACGGCGGTAATTGCTTACCATGAGGCGATCCGTCTGCTCGTTTGCTCTCTATCTCATAAAAAAAACGACAGTTAACAGACATAAATTAAATCCAGATTCGAAAATAATTAACCGTGGATCGCACAAATGTTTGCATCTGATGGGAATCGGACCCACGACACGCAGCGCAACGGTAGTGGCGAGGTGATCCAGATCACCGCTAAGCTAAACGCGCTAAGTCACCTCACGGATTTTATGGTTTTATACTAGCTTCTGCAAGAATAGTTACATATCTACTCTTAACATAATGATATCTACATATATAGCCTATAGCCTTCCTCAATAAATGGGCTAGCTAACACTGAAAGAATTTTTAAATCGGACCAGTAGTTCCTGAATTTAGCGCGTTCAAGCAAAGAAATTTTTATGATAGAAAAGGGAGTGCATGATGAGGTGATGGCTGATAGGGATGAATGAAGACAAGAACATGCTTCACCGAACCCAAATAAATGGGGAAATGTGCAAGACGGTGACTATAACGGTTACCAGCAGGTCAGTCTGTCTGCTCTTGACCATTGACGATGATAACTGTATATTGCCCAACGGACGTTTAGCACGTAAAGGGATCGAAATTTCGGAATTTGATAATATCTAAGGCTTTATTCATCCAATAATGAAACAAACTTAAATTCTCACCCCCAAACATACTGGCTAACTATGTCCGTACTAATGTACAAAATTACACCTCTACTTAACCCTTCGGAAAATACATGCGTGATGGTTTTTTTATTGGTAAACTCGACAATCTGGGCACAAGAATCGTGAATTTCAAACTTTACTAATATGTTTACTTTCATGAATATCTAATGATGTTATTATTACTTATTATAATTGGCTATGTGATTGGGATGCCTTATATATCCCTTTCGGACCTGACAGGCTTTTTTAACTTAGTGTATAATAAGTTGAAAATTTAATATTTGAATTTTAATTAAAATTTGAATATTTGAATTAAAACTGCCTCATTAGCCAAGCGGTCCTGAGCGCGACTGCTACGCTAGAGGTCCTGGGTTCGATTCCCAGGTCGAGCAAAAGTGTTATTGGGTTTTTCTATGAAATTCCCAGTGGCAGCTCGGAGTTTGGAATCTGTGCCCGGTTAATGGCAATAGGCTCGCCCCCTATTACATGGGACCTGTACATACCGGCGAACTGTGGGTGTACATTAGTACGCCTCTGCCTAACCCTTCGGGGAATACAGGCGTGATGGTATGTATGAATTTTATCTCTTGTTATGACCACACATGTAAAATTATCTACAAATATACATAGATTACAAATAACCTTTGACATTACAAGACATCTTCATTATCTAGTTACACTACCAAATAATCATTTTAATAAGTATTATTATGATAACGATTATTGCTATCTATCTAATACACAAACACACAGTTTATAACATGCAAATGTATAGGTATTTATTCTGATTATACCTACCTACCTATTTTATTTTATTTACAACATACAACGAACATATCGGCCAATGTGTGGAATGGACCTACATCACATACCGACATTTTACAAGTTTTACGTTTATATTTCACGCCTGTCTCCCTTTGGGGTAGGCAGACTATAGATTTCAAATTACTACGATCCTGATTCCTGGTACATACATACATACACCAATTTCGCTTCATCTACGATCATAAATGCATGTTGCATTGCATGTTACATACACAACATTATGAGGGACCTCCGTCCCTCAGAATGTTATACGAGATAAACGCTGAAACCATTCCATCGTGGGTAAAAAAGGGTTAAAAGCAATTATATATTTTTAACTATATCTTGATTGTTATTGGTTAAAACATTCAATTTAGCTGTACACAATAATTGACTAGGTTAATTGCTGCAAAATAAAATTATGCGTCATTCCCTATTAATACAACCTGACTGCGACCATCTCTAACCGTTTGATATACATCGACACAATCCCAAATGTAACCGACCCTATTCAGTTATACAAAAGGTTAAAATTAGTTTAACAAGTAGACCGTGTATGAACATTCAATTACACACGTCAGTGGTCAAGTATTTATCAATTAAAAGCAAATTTAGTAGAGCAGGCATCCCGGTTGACGTGTTAAGGGGGAATTCCAAGCTAATAAACCACATGTACGCCTGTGCCGATATTAAATGCCTACATTTCAGGCCTACACAGATACAGAGAGAGTTAATTGGAAGCTGTGAAGTAACTTGACTTTAAATGAAGACAGTGAAAAGGAGGAATGTGTGGGTTAAATTTTAAATAGCAAAGTAGAATATTTTGAGTGACGTTTGTTTTTTATATCTATTAAAAATACTATAGAGAATTTTCGTGATTCATTTCGAAGGAGTTATTATTACGTATGCAGAAAGATTTTTTATACTATAAGAAGTCTACCAACCTACACTAGGCCAGCGTGGTGGACTAAATGACTAATAGCCTAATACCTCTCATCCTGAGAGGAAACCCGTGCCCAGCAGTGGGATAGTATAATGGGTTGATTATGTTATGTTAAACGAAGAAGCGAAATATACGAGCCCAAATTTAAGGAACACAAAAACTGCATCATCGGGTTCTTCTAACTCGATAAACCAATAAATATGTCTAGTCAGGAATAGAACCTGCACTAGGTATTATTACATCCACATCCGAATCCAAAGACCAATAATAAAATCAAATAAGTATCTACCTAATTATTTTTTGTCATATTTTTATATTTCGTCGGCCATCTTGCTTTTATTTTTCAAAAATTCATAGCCTACGACACTCTTACTGTGATGACGAATCAATTATCAAAATAGACTGTTAAACTTTACCCTTCCATTTTTGAAAATCAGGTAAAAAGAAGATAATAAATCTTTAAATATATCTACGTGATATTGTATTATAAATTTTACACGGGAAAACTAATATTATTCACGTTTGGATTGGGCGCAGCGAGGGCGTGATTCCCGCGACCCTCTAAGTTCGTCTGGCTAATCTGGTGGAGGGTCCGTGTACAGTATATGTTAAATAAACAGATCAAATTTGATTGAATTACAAATTCATCTTTACCTCTAAGGCCCACTTGCACCAACTTCTCAAATATGTTTAAATTGTATTTGTGTTTAAATGCAGTTTAAAGACATTTAAAAAGTTGCAAGCAATAGTGCAAGTGATAGATAGATGTCTGTTTCTCTACTACTAACTAACCGCAACTTATTGTGGAGTGGGTTGGTAGTGATAAATAAAAGAAACCAATTGAAGTACTGAGTGAAGTTTTAATTTTTTATTTTTTATTTTTCGTCGTGGAGATTTATTTTATGTGCTTAAATATATGATGGTTTGTTCGTATTTTATGAGAAGGTACTACTAAAACTGACTACCTAGGAGATTTATGTGAAACTTTAATGAATTTTTGTGTGCACTATCACAAAATTTTATGTAAAAAAAATTATGAGCAATTTAAAATGTTTCTTTCATTTATTTTGTAGGTACTTGTAAATGTGTCTGCTCAGTAAACAGTAAAAACTACTTATGATGATATCTTCACTGTAAATAAAACTAACTGTGACAATTAAGATGCCGCTATGTCCCACTTATGGGCAGTCCCAATAACGAATCAGTAGATTTACTTACAAGAGGTAGGAATTTGACATAGGGCCCACACAATTAATGTGAAAATCCAATCAAATCTATCGAAGGACTTGTTATTAGTGGGGCTCGTAGTGGCATTTGAAAATTTAGTAGATAGCATTTGCGTGTTTGGCCACAAGGCAGAAAAAAGGCATTGCAATGCAAGGCTAGTGAGTAATAATAAAAACCTTATTAGTAGGAAGTTTAAAATGTGGCTAAGTGACTGAGCAAAACAACATACATAATGAGGAAAATTGTGAAGTGTTTCGTCCTCAGGACACTTTTTTGTTAGGTAGGTACTTTTAAATTACAACAAAATACATAGGTCGGTCGTTAACCTAATGATGAATGACTCGTCGCATCGGTTAAAAACAATAGAGATGCATTTCGAAGACATTTCTAATTTTCATTTTTATTTTATTATAAAACTATGCACTCGAATTTTCACAAAATTATCACTGGTAATTTTCCCTACACTGACCTAATAAACATGTGCAGCTGAATATCAGTATGTTTAACACGAAGTACCTACCTATCTGCCCTCAGACGTCTGCAACCCAATTTCAGAGCAACAGTGGTTTCCCTTGGTTTAACTAATAGTCAGGCTTTTGACAAATTTTATCAATGTCATAAACATAATCGAATTTACATATAATAAAAAACATAACATACCATCACGCCTGCATTCCCCGAAGGGTTAGGCAGAGGCGTACTAATGTACTTACACCCACAGTTCGCCGGTATGTTTAGGTCCTATGTAATAGGGGGCGAGCCTATTGCCATTAACCGGGCACAAATTCCTAACTCCGAGCTGCTACTGGGAATTTCATAGAAAACCCAATAATACTTTGCTCGACCTGGGAATCGAACCCAGGACCTCTAGCGTAGCAGTCGCGCTCAGGACCACATGGCTAATGAGGCAGTCGAATCAGACCGAATTTCACACTTTCCAAATTCCTAATTTAATGGCTGTGACATTTTAGTAGATACACCTCTGTAATCAATTCCTATTCCTAGAATGTTTTTACAATCGAACTATTTGATTAAAATTGCACGCGAAATAAGTAGTTTTGGGAGAAATATTTTTCTTCTGCATTTTTATCATATACTAGTGCAAAAAGTTCCACTCAAATTCTTTTTCATGGTCAATTTAAAATATAATACAGTTGTCGGCATCGAATAGGCCCTTGCGAATCTAATTTGCGTCTCTTTGGATTCAATGATAGAGGGAACTACTCATGAATCTTAACTTTTTAAGAGGAGGGAACTTTTTACTTTGACCTCTAGGGTGAAATTACATTAACCTTAGTGACACTAAAGTTAATCTTTTTGCTGATAATATTATGATGATCATGAAAACGAAGTTTACATTTTAATATAAAAATACATTTCAGCGCTAATGACAAAGAATAAGCAATCATCAATAGGTAAACATAAACATAATAGGTAAAATGTAAACTATGATTAAAATAAATAAGTAATATATTGATATAATTATATTTAAATAATAATTATGCTTATTGAATAAATAATAAATCTCTACTATTATAAAATTGTAAAAAAGCTGTGTCTGTACATTGAACTGCCTCGTTAGTCTAGTGGTCACAAGTGCGACTTCTACGCTAGAGGTCCTGGGTTCGATTCCCAGGTCGAGCAAAGTGTTAATGGGTTTTTCTATGAAATTCTCAGTAGCAGCTCGGAGTTTGGAATTTGTGCCCGGTTAGTGGCAATAGGCTCGCCCCCTATTACATGGTACCTAAACATACCGGCGAACTGTGGGTGTACCTAAGTACACCTCTGCCTAACCCTTTGGGGAATACAGGCGTATTATATATTACATATTTAAAACAAAAACACGTGGGTTATGGATGGTATATAAAAGTCTCCTAATCCGAAAATGTGATTTTTAAAATTCTTGTCTGTTTGTCTGTTTGTTACGGGGTGGAGCAAAAACTACTCAATAGATTTTAATTTTATTGTCACTGTTAGAAAGTATATGCTCTAACTTAAAAACTGGTGAACTCCTTATCTCAATTAATTAAATGAATCCTGAGATACAGCTTGACCTCCCTGATGTATAGAGGCCCATACAAAGAAGAGATCATCAATGTTGGTTTCCTTTTTTACTCCTGATATAGCTTCACGTGAGCGAAGCTGCGGGCAGAAGCTAGTACCCTATATTTATAAAATATGGTTTTCCAATTATTAATAACGGTTTCCTTATGAAGTGGAATAGCGTTCATTTAAAAAAGAGCAGGATCTGTGTTCGTCTATATGTATGTTCACGACATTTTCGTCAATAATTGTGGATCAATTTCAATTATTTTTTTATTTGAAAGAGTATACTCCTGAGGTGGCCCCATTTAAATTTGGTGAAAATTTAAACGGACCATTCTGAAAAACGACGTCATTGTCCATAAAATTATACTCGCCACTCAAGATTTACAAATAAAATGCATAACTTTAAACATAACATTAAACCGATTTAAAAAACAGTTTCAGCAGTTGGTGACTAAAACAAAATATCCGGCCGAACAATAGAAAGCACTTGAAGATTTTACTATTTATTCAAAGCCGAAATTATGAAGGCCGAACTTTGACATAAAGTTCAGAAGTAAAAATCATAATTTTATTAAGATCGTCTTGCGAGAGAGAGAGATGCCGCTCTACACATTAAATAGCGTCATCTCTTTCTCACAACTTAATAATCATCGCAATAACACGTCCTAATACGGCCTCATAAGAAGACCAAGGGGAAGGAGCCGAATGTGTTGGTTCGACCAAATTCGCTCGACATGCGACTCTGATGCGATGCCATCCATGCAGCAGAGGATAGACCGAAATGGCGTAACATAGTCTATACAAAAGTGTTTTATAGAAATTACGACCCTCAGTAGTTAGCAGAACGACTCAAGGAGGAGGGA
This sequence comes from Acronicta leporina, assembly GCA_947256265.1. Taxonomy (NCBI): domain Eukaryota; kingdom Metazoa; phylum Arthropoda; class Insecta; order Lepidoptera; family Noctuidae; genus Acronicta; species Acronicta leporina. Next base: position 7,104,605 of record OX366529.1, read on the forward strand.
ATACGGCCCGGTTTAATTTTTTTTATGGGATAGGGGAGCAAACGAGCGGACGGATCACCTGATGGTAAGCAATAACCGCTGCCCATGGACACCCGCAACACCAGAGGAGTTAGAAGTGCGTTGCCCGCCTTTTAAAAGGGTTTGGGCCTCCGGTAGGTAACCTCATTCACTCGGCGAAACACAACGCAAGCGTTGCTTCACGCTGGTTTTCTGTGAGGCCGTGGTATCACTCCGGTCGAGCCGGCCCATTCGCGCTGAAGCATGGCTCTCCCACGTGTGAATTATTTGATACGTGATAATGATTAATTCGGTAATCTATATATATAAAAGAAAGTCGTGTTAGTTACTTCATTTATAACTCAAGAACGGCTGAACCGATTTGGCTGAAAATTGGTGGAGAGGTAGCTTAGAACCAGGAAACGGACATAGGATACTTTTTATCCGGTTCCCGATACTTTTTATTCCACGGGGGCGAAGCCGCGGGCAGAAGCTAGTAAAATTATAAATAACTGCTGCGGTTTTAAGTTTTATTTTACCTACTGGTAAATACCTTTTTGATGGCATAATATACATTTATATTTATAATATATATTTAGTTGTTGGAATTCCCAGTGTGGTTCAACTTTCCAACACACCAACATACCCACATTATCTATATGTATAGGGTGTGGAGACTTATTGGTATTTATATCTTGCACTCCTCTTTTTTCTCGTACCTAATATGCGATACCTATTGTAAGAGCTGCCGAAAACCTATTTTATTACTATTTACCTCTAAATTTTATAAAGGAATAAAGACAAAATAATAATAAATCATATTTATTTCTACAAATATAATTGAAGGCGCTATAACAAGTGTTATTTTTAGACATTTTCACGAAGATGAAGTCGACATTTTGTTACTGACAACCTCAGAGAAAAACACCGAAACAAACTCAGAGAATCGTCTTCTTAAAGTCCAGACACTATTAACTATATATTTTACTATTTACTATAGTATTATAATTATAGGTATCAATTATTATTATCTATGAATTTATCACAATGTTGGGCAATTTCTGGAATGACCTTTTAAAGAAAGAGCCACAGCAGCTTCGAGTTGACTCATTCCTACAAATGGCAAGCATTTTTATATGTATTTTAAAAGTATTAAAAACACTGATAATATAATTAGGTAACTTTTGCCCGCGGCTATGCTTACGTGAAGCTATTCTTATTAGGATCACATAATTTAATTAAAGACCAAGAGTGATAATTCTCTTCTTTGTATGGATCTGTGTATGAGAGGTCGAGCTGTAGCTCAGGATCCGTTTAATGTTCACCAGTTTTGGTTCACCAAAAATCTCATTTTTGAGTTCGGAGGTCACGTTCATATACAACCCACTTGTTTTTTTTATCTACAATGTACAGACACAGCATTTTTACGATTTTATCTCTACTGTTATAAAATTATAAAAAATCTGTGTCTGTTCATTGAAGATAATTAAAATTAAACAAGTGGGTTATGGTATATAAACGTCTCCGAATCCAAAAATGTGATTTTTTAAATTTTTGTCTGTTTGGTACAGTTTGTCGGGTTGGCGCAAAAACTACTGAAAAAATTTTTTTATCTCTGTTTTAAAGTACATAATATGCTCCAACTTAAAAACTGGTAAACTTCTTATCCTAATTAAGTAAACGGATCCTGAGATACAGATTGACCTCTCCGATGTATACAGACTCATACAAAGAAACATCAAAGGCATCATCACTGTTGGTTATTATTATTTTTGGGATCCAATTTCTAATCCTAATATATCTTCACGTGAGCAAAGCCGCGGGAAAAACCTAGTAATTTATAATAGTAGAGATTTGTCTTAAAATTTTAAAGCGTCAATATACTTTAAAACGATAATCCACACAGTGTCAGTTTATAATTATTGTATATTACTTCATTATTGAATATTACAATCATGCTATAGATAAAATTATTGGTCGTTCAAATACATAGGTACAAGTTTGTCCTCATCAAGAATTATATAATAAGGTTAATGTCGCTAAATGATACGCATTGAACTTGTGTCTCACATCCCGTTCGTCTGTTGTTCTTTACAATATTGAATTCTATAAATTTTAGTGTTAGAAATGTGTCTTAGGAACTGTGTTGTTTTTGTTGTGTTGTTACAAATGTGTGTGGCTTTCAGTGCTCATGTGATGAAGGTACGTCTTGGGCTTATTCACCTTTGTAGAAAACATGATCTGTTAATAAGCCATGCGTGGTAGCAATATAAGTACCTACCTATTCATATTATATGACGTCATAATTTTTCCTATGATATATTTTGTGAATTTACTACAATGGACTAAATTTTCATTATAATTGCTATAATTTAAATATTATTAGTACAGATACTTCTTCTGTTATAATTATTTACTTGACGATTTAGCTATCAGTGGTTCATAAATATATCTGATTAATTCTTAGCAACAACAAAACGATATCTGGGGTCAAATATAAAGATTACTGAAGTATTTTAAATATATAAAACAATTGTTCAACATTTAGCGCACATGTAGTATTTACGATAACATATTATATCGTTTATATTACGATAACATAGTATATATATTGTTTATTATCTAGATGATTCTATAGACTAGTACAATCTCGAGACACTTTTATCATTTAAGTACATCTCAAGTTCTCAAAGTTATTTCACTCACCGCTGATATTGAAATTTTTATTTTTCCAGAACCACAACTTCTTTTTAACGTGTAGTTGCCCATCTTAGCAACAGCTATATTTAAATATTATTTTTAACGTGGTTTATTACTAATTATGTCCAAGTCTTCTACTATCCCCTGATCACCCAGCATCCACTTTTGAGAAACTTTGAGAAAGACTGATCCAGATAGTTAAAAAAAATACTTAAGTACTCTTTTTAATTTTGTTGGTTATATTATTATATAAAAACGATTGACGATTGCATATACTATAAAAACGTACGTGTTCATCCAGATTGTGCACCGTAAAAATCCGATAGACTAATTATCCTTTCGTTCCTTGGTTCGATATGCAAAATACACTAATACATAAACGGTCCTAGAATATGGAACCCTATGGAACACTTGCCAGACCGCTGATTCCTTAGGGTTTTACCCATAAAATCGGTTAATGAGGCAATGAATAAATAAATGCAAATGAAATTAGATTTTTGTAGAGACTGGTTAGATATGTAAAGTGAGTACAAAAATGTTGTAATCTATGCAAATTATATTGATAAACGCGTTAATTGCTCATAACTCAATTCTCTCGACTATATTTTTAATCTAGAATAAGGAAAATATACAATCATCTTATTACAGAAGAATAAATAAACATTTTAGAAGTAAAATGATAGGCAGGTTTTTATTTACCCTTTTAATTTACGCAATTATGGTTACCCTACCCATATAGACAGAGAAACAATGAGTGGTACTAGTATCGATCTTGGAATTGGAGATCACCATCAATACACTCAATAAACAATGATAATGTAGATAAAGTCAAAACTCGCGAATCATGGCGTTTGTGTCATTTAACATTCAGTTGAGAGTCAAGTTGGTTACCGTAAACACTGCACACGGCGGCGTAAACTGTCATTTGTTTTGATAAAATTCGCGTGACGTTGGAATTTATCTCTCTTTTAACCTACCGAAATTCTTTAGATTAAACGTAAATATTATGTAAAAGTTCAAATATATGAAAATATATCAGTGTTCACTGATCTGGTAAAACTGTTGATAAACATGGTAAGATCACTACTTTTCCAATATAAATATTTGTCTGTATAGATAAATATATATTTACTGAATAATAATATCTATAACGTATTTATATAATGTCTAGTGCCTGTGAAAGAACTGGAATGAGAATGTTCTAAATATATAATTAGCATAATTGTACATGTAAACACAAAACATCAGAACAAAGTCTGACATTAACGTAACTGTTTGCGAAGTATGTTAATAAATGAAATATCTTTACGTAAGTAATGATTACATCTATCATTAAGTACGATATTAAAATAGTGAACGACAATTAGTTACATTCATAATTTGCTATAATATTACTTATATTTTTACCCAGTTACAATATATTTTTTTATTGTCAGTAGATCTTGTTAATATTTAAAAATTCTAATTATACATACCTATAAAGCAGGTAATGAATCATTATCGTCTCTCTTATAATTTAGACAAAACGCGTTTGTGTGATCGGAGCTGGCATAGCAGGCTTATCTACGGCAAGATACTTAAAGGACGAAGGCATAAGCTTCACAGTTTTGGAAGCCACCCGATATGTTGGCGGCACCTGGCGATACGATCCACGGCTGGAAACAGACGAGAATGGTCTGCCATTGCATACTAGCATGTACAGATATTTAAGGTATGTGTATTACTTATAAATAATCTGCTGCACTGCAAATATATGAATGTGAAGCTTTTTGTTTAACTTCACTTTGGTTGCTTCGGTCCATAATATTATAGCTAAAAAAAGTATTGTGGTTCGTTCACGAAGATTGTTATACTAACACAAGATGAACAATGGTGACAAACATGTCGAAAGATTGGTCTATTTGAGTAGTCTAAGTTGCTTGAATACAATATAATGTGCATAATTTAAACATCGCAGTTAGTAGTTGTTTATCATTTAACCAAACATTACTCGTAGTAGGAACAAAGTTGGTTATTTTAATTTTCGACTAAACAAATAGATGGCGCGATATAGAGTTTATGCAACTGCAGAAACATGGTATTATACTTCTATTATATTATTATATATGGTATTATAATTATTTACATTATCTGTAACTAGAACGCGGCATTTTTTGAAACAAAAAAATTTGCAAAAATCTATCCATATAATAAAATCGTAGGAAAGTCAAAACTGTACATTGAAAGAATACTTTGGGCGTGTTCTACAATCGATATCGAAGCCAAACATATAGATTTTAGAATTTTTGTCTGTTTGTCTGTCAAAAAGTACTGCTGCTGCTTAGTAATATTCATGCAAAATTTGAAGTAAATACATTTACTTTAAATTTTGCATGAATATTACTAACAGGTCGGGTCAACATAATTATAGGCTATATATATATATCATCATGCTAAGACTAAGCTATTCCACGTGGAAGAAGTCGCGGGCGGAAGCTAGTAGAGCTCTAATAAGGTAACTTGTACAATAATTAATTGCATTCATACCTTATGTTATATAACTGGGCACAAATCGAAAGTACGAGCTACTGCTGTGAATTTCCTAGAAAAATCCTTAACATGGCTTAACCTGGGGATCGAACAGAGTACTTCAAGTTCAGTAACCACACTTGAGACCAATGGACCAATTAAACTAAGATAAATAAATCATAAGTACTCAGCTATATTATTTCTTTTATTTTAGAACAAATTTACCAAAACCTACAATGGAGCTCAGAGGCTTCCCCTTGCCAAAACACTTACCTTCGTTTCCCAGTTGGCAAGATTACTACCAATATCTGCAAGATTATGCGAAACACTTTGATATATTGAAACACATACAGGTAAGATTTTATTCATCAACCCATTTCTGGGTACGGAACTTCTCTATTAGTATGAGAAAGGTTGGGTTTTAAGTCAACGCCGGTCTAATACAGATTGGCAGATATTATCACTCAGGAAATCATCGTGGGAAAACCTGAAGGAGACTTTTTCGATAGCGTGTGAAGCCTGCTCTATTGGCCAGAGAGTTGGCTATAGCTTAACGGTTTAGAGTATATTTCAACCTTCTGGCCCTAGGAGCTTTAGAGGCCCTTGAACTGTTAGACCCTAACCCTTCATTCTGAAAGAGAGACAAGAGACGAGTGACCATCCGTCTCTGTCGTCTCCTTCAGGATCCAATCATTTAAAAAGTTTGTTGTTGTATGTTAATTCTTTAAATATACAATTCGAGTACCATCTATCCACAATAGGTAAGGCAGAGCGTTACTATAGCACCACCAGATCTTTCTCCAGATAGAGATGATCTTTTCTACATTTTCTACATTATTCATTTTACTTTAGAGCAGTGTCAAAAACTCAATAGGTAATATCTATTTTTGTTGTGACACTGTTTGCATAACTATTTAAGTCCAATTATTATCTCCACCACACTCCTAATGCGGGTTGGTAGACTTCACACGTCGTCGAGAAAATCTCTCAGGCATGTAGGTTTCCTCATGATGTTTTTCTTCATTGTTTAAGCGCATGATAATTAACAATTAATACTTCGAAAAGTCAACCGGCTAGCGTGGTAGACTATAAGCGTAATTCCTGTCATTTTGAGAGGAGACCTGCATTTAGCAGTGGGACAGTATAATGGGTGGATTATGTATGTATTCACAGTTTTTACACAACGTGGTTCAAGTAAGAAGAATAGATAACGTGTGGCGTGTGAAACATCAATATGTATTAACAAACGAAACCTTTGAAGAGGACTTCGACTACGTTGTCGTGGCGAACGGACACTTCAGCAAACCTAACATGCCCAATATACCTGGCGAAGACCGTTTTAAAGGTAACTTGATATTTAATTAACTAATTCTGGAACTGTCTCGTTATTCTAGTGGTCCCAAGCGAGACTGCTACGCTAAAGGTCCTGGGTTCGATTTCCAGGCCGAATAAAGTATTACTGGTTATTCTAAATTCTCAGAAGTATCAGTTTGGTATTGGTGCTCTATTATATGGGACCTAAGCCGTCGAACTGTGAGTGTATAATTGTACACCTCTGCCTAAACATTCGGGGAAACAGGCGTGATGGTATTTATGTTTATGTAGAACTCCTAGGATGATCACAAATACTTTTTTTTTATGGAGAAAAAAATATTGCCTCGAAACCGTACACACGGCACACAGCACGGCACTCTCTATTTTGGGTTGAGTTGCCAGGTCAAGCAATGTGTAACTGGCTTTTCTACTTGTCTCGAGTACACAGAAACTACGCTTAAGACCAATAGACTGATGAGGGGTTTAATATCACTTAAGCTTAATTCCACTATATGGGTTCTTTCCATTCAGACATTGCCCTACATTTTGTCAATCACATAATTTATGAGTGGACGGTTGGACTTTAAAGAGACCAAGATTCTCTAAATTAAATTTTTTTTCAGGTGTCACCAGTTTGGAAATACCGGCTCGATTTGCTATTCAAAAATTTAAAACATCATTATGTAAAAGTGTCTCAACAAACAACACGTTTTTAAATATCAATACTAACTTACATGATGTTTTAACTTTTATTGCTTGTGACCTAGTTTTTTACTTCAGAAGTTTTTCTTTTATCCTTGACTGCCAGTTCGTCTGATGTTAAGTGACACTGCGACTAAGATAGAGCGCGCTTGTCTAGATCTAGAAAAAACCGATCCACTCGCGATTTAAAGACACCCAAATTATATATATTGGGGAAAACCCCCTTGGGAAGCGCAGATTTAATGATTTAACAAATTTATTATTTCTCAGGTACAATAATCCACAGTCATGATTACCGTGAACCGGAGCCATACAGAAACCGTCGGGTATTAGTGGTAGGAGCTGGACCATCAGGCATGGACATTGGACTTCAAGTGGCTGCCATCAGCAAGACCCTCATCCACAGCCAACACTCCAGGGTCACCTTCCGCACGCCATTCCCCCCTCACTATGTCAAGAAGCCAGACGTCAAGGAGTTGAACGAAACTGGAGTATTATTCAAAGATGGCACCTTTGAAGAAATAGATGACATTATTTATTGCACGGGTGAGTTCAGGAACTGTTTCGTTTTCTAGTTTTCTCGCAATGTGTGGTACAACATAAAGTGGCAGAAGAAACACGATAAAACGAAAGTCAAGTTAAGGACATTTTATTGTTAATTCAACTGGTAAGGTTGAATTATCAATAAGTAGTTGCATGGAGTCAAGTACCTAGTGGGATTCTGGTGTCACTTCACACTTCCCTTTTTAGATAAAATAGATAAGAGGTTTGAAATAACTGTGTCTTTTGTTCGACTCTCGTTTTAAGATAGCAAACAAGTATTTACATATATCGATAAGCGTCTGATGGTAAGCAATCACAGCATATCGACGCCAGCAACAACAGTGGAATTTCTCGTGCAGTCGAACGTTGTCGTTATGTTGGGACCTCGGTTGCCATTGTAATTTAAAATTTCCCCACTTCCACCTAAATTAATAATGTATTTGAACAAAACGAGAAAAAACATAATACAATATTTATTGTAAGTTTAAACTCAGTAAATATAACAATCATGATCACGCTTGAATTAATTATCTTAATTTGGTGCATGTGATTGTCGACGTGTGGGATGTTGACTCAGCAGTCATTGAGCCGATAGTTCTGACTGCCAATGCCAATGTCTTATAGTTAAGAGCCTCGACTCAAACCCGCAGTAACTATCGTTATCGCAGCTGAGTTAAGGGTCTGATGCAGAAAGCGGTGTTCCCGGATACGGCGCGTATTGTTAGAAGGTTCCATTCCTTGGAGCCTTGTACCTTAGACACTGATACCAGTGGTCTACTATTTTTTATACTTCAAATTCTTTTCTTTTTGTTTAATAAATAAATGTAAATAAATTGTTACGCTCGAATTTCTAGGATTCCTGTATGACTACCCCTTCCTAGACGAGTCGAGCGGGCTGACCATCCAGCCCAAGAGTGTGGTTCCCCTGTATAAGTATATGGTGAACATCAACCAGCCCTCTATGATCGTCATGGGACTCGTCATCAGGGCGTGCTTGGTCGTCGCTACGGATGCCCAGGTAAATATTCTTCTTCTTAGTTGGGCACTCTTGTCAGAGTAGTGTAATCGCTGGGTTCTCGTCGGCATCGTTCTCTCCTCTGAGCGTCACAGCTTTCGAAATTCTTCGCCATTTTTGACGATTAGTGGCATTACGAGAGCACTGTACACAGTACCATTGTGGTCTGGGTAGCTTTCACAATAAGGTCAGTCCAGCGCGTTGGAGATCGGCCACGAGCTCGTCTTCCTTCAACTTGGCCCTGGATGACCAGCCTTTCTATGGAGCTCTCATTTCTGGAGATATGGCCAAAGAACTTCAGTATTCGCAGTTGAACAATCGACGAAAGTCTATCCTTCTATCTAGGTAAATATTACTGTCAACTTTTTTAATCATTGTGAGAAAACGACTAGACGATCCACCTGATGGAAAGGGGTCATTGTCACTTATAGACACCTGCAACATGAGAGGAGTTGCCGTATACTAAGTTTGCAGTTACTGTCGCAAGCTCGACTTCTACGCTACGAAATCCTGGGTACGATTCCCATTTTTTGTGCTTTGAATTTGCTTATTTAATGGCAAGTTGGCTCACCCCCGACTACATGGGACCTAAACATATTACCGAGCTATAGCTGTGGGTGTACATTAATCGATCTGGGAATCAGAAACCAGCACCATCAGCTCAGCAGCCGCTCTTGTACCGTTGACGACCACTGGGGCAGTTATTTAGTTTATGTTAAATGAACTTCCAGGCACGATACGCCACGGCTCTAATCAAGGGCAACTTCACTCTGCCGCGTCACGATCAGATGATGAAGGAGTGGCAGAAGAGGGCCGAAGTGATCCGCTCCAAAGGATATCCTATCTCACACATACATACACTCGCTGAAAAGGAGGTAAGAAGGAGTTTATATTTATCATACTTAATTTTTCTTTCGGGACTCGTGACTATGTAATAACAAAAGTGATTTTATTTTATTTTATTTATTTGGCTCCAATTACATTATCTTTTATAATATAAGTACCTAATATGCGATACTTAATCTCTTATGAGTAAGCACCGCATGCACTGAATTAGCAGTTTAAATTATCAATAATTCTGCAAAATACTTAAATTAGATTTGTCGTGGTCATTCTATTAATTTCATTGTAAACTAGTAATTTTCAGCCGCATCTGGTTAATATGAAAGTCGACACTAAGATAGTGTTGTGTAGTCACGTGTCTGTGAATCATATTATAATCCACCAAAAGCGGCCATTTTATTATTATCATTTTATACCTACCCTGGTTAATTTGAAAGCCTACACTAACATAGCTGGGGAAAATTATTTCAGTTCCTGTAAAGCTCTCTCCAAAGGTATAGCTCTCTCTCTATAATTTCAACAATGCAATTTTCAGGACCAATACTACGCCGAGCTTTCGGAAGAGTCGGGTATCGATAGAGTTCCGCCAGTGATGTTCAAGATCCGAACCCTCGACATAGAAGCCAAGCTGGAAAACTTCTATACATTTAGAAATTACGAATACACTATCATTGATGACCACACGTTCACCAGGAAAGTGGAGGACCCAGCTGTGAGCAGAGGCTTGGACCCGTAGCGGTGCGGGCGTGTATGTGGGAGTGTATTTATGTAGTGATTAGTTTTAGTGTAAATCATCATAATACAAGCTTTATTCTTCATCATGCAGTACCTAAGCTTCTGAATGTTGTGTTTTTGTGATGGTTTTTTTATTGGTGAAGTTGAGGTTGTTAGTGAATCATATTATGATTAATCAAAATGGCGATTCTTGATCTAAAATAAACAGGCCCTGTAGACAAGCCATACCACCAGAGGTCGTGTCTATCTTCAGTAAATATCAACGGATTTCAGGTTGAGTTGAAGGCAATTTAAGATTCAGATCGATGACGGTTCGATTCAGTTATTTTATTCTATAACTAGCTGACCTGAGAAACGTTGTCCTCTCCAAGTTTCAACTAACTACCTCGAAAAATCTCATAGAAAAAAGGATTCTGGTTTTCCATATTGTTAATACACTTAGCGCTTATTTTTTTTTAAATGTTCGCAAATATAAACAGACATACCTTCATAGACAAAAATCTCAAATAACTGTTTCGGCATCAGTAAAGATTAACGCACGTTGCAATTATTATTTGTATTTTGTGATTTGATTAGATGTAAACTCTTTAGAATCTACACTATGGAGGTTTCACGTTATAAAATCAGTTACTTTAAAGCTGGATGCTATAAAGAAGAAAAGAATAATTGTCAAAATTGTCAACTCAAAATGACACCTGTTATGGAATCAAATTTCATTGAGGTAATAACGATTTCGTGTTAGTCATCTAAAGAAAGAGTTGTCATTCTTTGTTTACTTCTTTACCCTACTCAAATATTTAGTTTTTACACCGGCTGGTGCTTGCTGGATAAGTCCTATGTATGTCCCGTGATGCCCTGTAGAAGTAGAGTCAGAATAACTGTACTAATAATCAATTCCCGTTCACAATAATGGTTTCTGATTTCTTTGTTTCATTTTCTTGTTTTATCTTATTTAGTACCTGTGAGTGTATTTTTTTAATTTTATTTCTTGATTCTGTTATAATGTTTGACCCGTGCTAGTCTAGTACGGAAATACTTAAAAAGGAAATTTGCTTCAACGGTTATTGTTCAAATTCTACGTTTTCAATCGTTAAAATGTTAATAACTTTTGATAGAGTGAACCGATTTTAATAAAATATAGCCTAAATGTTAATCCAAGAAAAAGGCTATGAATTCCTGTCCACTTCCTCCAAATCTCTTCGGTAGTTTTCATTTGATGCGCGGTCAAACATACAGACAAACCGACAGACAAACCGACAGACAAACAGACAGACAAAAGTTCCAAAAATAATAGAAATGGATTGTGTTACTGATTCTGAGTCCCCCAAATTAGTTTTTTTGTAAATATAAGCAATGTACAGACACGGCTCACTTACATTCTTATTATATGTAAGATTGACAGTTCCTCACAGTTTATTAAACCACATTCATCATTTGACAGTTTTAAATGTTTGTCTACGTGAATTATTATTAGAAAGACTACTAAAAAATAAGTGTGATGTGCAGAATCAAAAATGACAAAATAACCCACGTTTATGATACAAGAATGTGATGTTATTTTAGTTATTCTAAGCTAATTTCATTATTAACGCCGTGAATAATATTAAAATCATTTTATTTAGTGCCATAATTTTATCATTGAGTAAATGTATTGCATTTTGATAAGGATAAGGTCAAAAAACAATCATCAAAAAGATTCATTAACTATTTATTATTTATGATAATAATTAATATCTAACATTATAATACCTCATAAGTTAGTAGTTAAGAATTATTTTCACTATAAACAATTTTACAATCGAATTATTTATTAATAGTAATATTAACTTAATTTACGGAACAAAAAATAATGTACAAATGTCAACAAAACTGGGATTAGTTAATTTGTACTTATTAATTAATTAATATTTAATAATTCTTACATAATTGATTATTGGTAACAGTCAGTAAATGAATACAAAACAAATACTGTATTAATAACTCAGTTTAATTTAAATAAATCCCTACTGATAAATCAGGCAAGAACAATTTTATTTTAATAAGGACCAACCCAGATGATCCACACAACGTGGCAGGTTATTTTTACCTTATAAGCTAAATTGAGTCTAGCAAATTATTGTCTACTAAATACATCGTCCGTTCCCATCTGTCACCAATTACAGTCTGGGGGCCACGTGAAGAAATTCCTCAAAAATAAATGAATATATTGTTATATGAATCATATGACGTTTCATCAAACAAAAGCTGTGTTTGTTACGGGTTGAAGCAAAAACTACTGAATAGATTTTAGTTTTGTTATCACTGTTAGAAAGTATATATGCTCCAACTTATAAACTGGTGAAATCAATTATGTTATCTCAATTAACTATTCGGATCCTGAGATACAGCTTGACCTCTTATGCATAGAGCCGAGATGCCCAATGGCCCATACAAAGAAGAGATCATCACTGTTGGTTTTATTAAATTATTTTGGGGATCCATTTCTAATCGTAATACTTAGCTTCAGCTCGGCGATGCCGCAGGCAAAAGCTATAAATCTCTTAAAATTTAAATTTGATCATATTGATCACTGCATTCAGCCCTACTGCCTACTGAGGAAAAGTTATAATATATCACGTCACTAGTTTGTACCGCGAACTTCGAGCTTAGAGGGCTAAACTAGACATTTTTCACACGATGTGTAGCCATGTGTCCTATGGCTATTTTAGCCCCTTAGTTGAGGCCTTAGCTTCTAGGTCACGATAAAACAGAGAATAACATAACATACCATCACGCCTGTATTCTCATAAGGGTTATTCAGAGGTGTACTAAAGTACATCTAGGTAGATTTCGCCGCTATGTTTAGATGGCATGTAACGGGGGTCGAGCCTATTGCCATAAACCTGGCACAAATACCAAACTCTGAGCTGAGAATTTCATAGAAAAACTCAATAAACCTTCGCTCGACCTGGGAATCGAACCCAGATACTCTAACGTAGTCACGCTTAACACCATTAGATTAATGAGGCAATACCTACGTCACGATAATATTCGTAAAGTACTTACTACTAAAAAAAAATCAGTTAAGACTGCCACACGCAAGATATACACCTGAAAAAAACTAATTCACGTTCGCATACCTAGTTACCTAATAATTTCGGTGTAATCGGTATCATGGTATTAAAATACAACAAAGATAAAGAAAGACATTTGCAGAAAATTAATTATTAAAAAGCCTTAAAAGCATATTTGATCTCAATAAGATTAATCTAACAAAATCAATGTAAAATAACGTATAAGAATAAGACTAAGTTGTTGAATCTTTAAACTGTTATTATTATTACCATATTAATGGCTGCTTTTCGGAGAACAAAAAAAACAAAAAGTCCCCTACCGCGTATGTCTGTCTTTTTGCGATCAACTCAGAAAGTACTGAACGGTTTTTGATGCAGTTTTCGCCAATATACAGAGTGATTCATGCGGAATGGTTTAAGCTTATAAACATCACGCTACGACCCAAAGGAACGAGACTACGCGAGTGAAACTGCGGACGAAAGCTAGTTATAAATAATAATGATTTTCATAACGCTGTCTATATTATATAAAGAATTATCTATAAATAATTTAAGATCCATTGATGACCCCATAGAAAGGGTGTGATCAGTCAGCTCTATCTTTGTACCTACTGATTAATACGAATCTAGTGTGACTCGCTTCCTCCAAAACATTTTCTAGAATTAAATATCGACAGGACACGGCTGTTCTTTCCTAGGACTATACCTCCTCTCGTAGTTCTGTTTGTCAAGGATTTCATAGTCAAAATCGCGATAGTTGAGTAAGTCTTCCAGACGATTCCTTGAGTTAAAACGAGCAATTTTGGTTAAAACTGGAGGTGCTGGGGTGACATCCGCTTCTTGAGTGAGGTTACCAAAGTATTCGTCCTGAAAAAATATTATCATTTTTAGACAACATAACGTAACATAACATACCATCACGCCTGTATTCCCCGAAGGGCTAAATGTAATAGTATGTACAGGTTCGGTACTTTTAGGTCCCATGTGGGCGAGCCCATTGCCATTAACTGGGTATAAATCCAATCTTCGACCTGTTACAGAGATTTTGAAGAATAAATTCAAATTCAAATGGTTTTTTTTTTCAAATGTTTTCGTGTAATTTTTTTTGTCAAATTAAGAAATTTATTAGGACTTTGCTATGGACAACCGAATACTATACCTTAGAACTGCAAAACAGTTTATTCCGGAACTTTATTAAAATAAAAGGCTTACTAACAATGTGGGTCGCACATTACTAGTATTCTTGTTAACCCCTCGTGCTAAGCTAAATTCTTGTGTCGGTAGTGAAATGGGTGTGAACCACATGATCGCAAGTCCGACGCTCTAGCTATTACGCTACCTGCGCTTCTTAAACTCCTTCCACAGAGTAAAAATCTTATTCTGTGCTCCTACTACATCATCATCAGATACACGGACCAGTCCTCTGCTGCGCCTGGTCACCAATCATCTAGAAATGAAGCAGTATAATTACCATGTCACTAATAACGTTGACATCCACGATCCTCATGCCGGCGTTCTGTTGAGCGTACACGTGCTCAAGCCACGTCCTCAGCATCTCCTCCTGGGTCGGCAGCTGGAACTTTCCCGATGCTAACGCCGCGGAGTACTGGCCCTGTTGAATATTAATGTAGTTTTAGTATTTGGATGGCAAAGAATAAAATATACAAACACTAGGATTTTCTCCTGTATCGTGGGTGTTTTTACAAACTCAGATTCTCACACACAAACGCCCAGACCCGAAACAACTACCTGTACGTCATATAAATATTTGCTCCGTGTGGGGATCGAATCCACAACACGCACTGCAGAAGCCGATCGCTCAGTGGCTACGCCAAACTGTCGTCATGTGTTAAAAACAGATAGGCACATGGCATATTATATTGCATAAAAAAAATTGTAAAAATCCTCGAACAACGCTTACGCTGTGCTGTAGTAGCACATAATCTTTCTTTAGTTTGCCGCACACACAGCATGGCAATCGAGTCAGTAAAGATAATATTTGTTTATATCACAGAAATGTTTTACGATTTTTTTTTCGATTGGAGAGAGTCGACTGTTGAACTACTTATAAGATTTCAAAAAAGTCAACTGTCGACATATCCGGTTATAATTAATATCAAAGGAAATTCCATGTATTCCGTACAATAATTCATTATTTACTATGATATTTTCATCGATATTCAAAGCGAAAGTTGTATAGAATATTTTTTTTTTACCTGAGCGTCCATGACCCTGTTAATAACTTTCTTGGACACCCCAACGAAGGTCATGCTGGGATGTTTGATGTTAACCGTGTGCTGGTAAAGAGGCAACACGAACTTCTGTGATGCCGTCACTCCTGAGGTGCTGTCCAGGAACGGATGAGCGTAGTTATAGCCTGGAATTATGGAATGGTAGAGCAAGATGAGTAAGGTAATACTATGTGAGTATACTGTATTGCAGTACTAGCTGCCCGAAATTTCATAGTGTTCTTTCATGTTCTTTCTCAGCAATGCAATGCATCGCTTTGCTAAAATATATCGACAACTGTTCCAGGAGCGTAGCTACTGCGATATCAGTACCCCTGTTCATATCAGGTAAAGCATTAAAACCGAATCGTAGTTATGTGCCATAGAACTAAAGCAACACCCACAGCTCAAAGTTGTATCAAGCTGAAATGGCAATGGGCCGGTCACATCTGTCGGAGAGCCGACAACCGCTGGAGCAAACAGAAATCGAGTGGATACTGCATAGTAGTGTAGGGTAATATTGATACAGGAGTCTTGTAGAGCAAGCTACTTCACTCATCCTGACCCTGATTTCACGTTTTCATTTATAGGCTATATCAGTTTGGATCAAAAACAAAAATATATTTCTAAATACAACACATTAACATTTTTAGATATGTTCATAAATACAATGGGCGGCCTTTTCTACATCTGCGATTTTCCCAGATAACGTCAGATTCAACCAAAAAGTTATACTTGAAAAAAAAAAGTAAGTATCAAATCGAACAGGTAAATCTCACACATAATAATGAGGCATTATAATATAATGCATGATTTAAAGTTGAAATATTACCTGTACAGAATATAACATCATCAAACTCTTCAGTGCTGCCATCTACAAATATGGCGCCCGTTGGAGTAAAAGAATCGATGTCAGGTTTCTTTGTGTAGGTTTTGGAGAAGTCTGGTTGGTTGTATTTGATATGATGACTATGGAAGAGCTTCGTGGTGACGTTAGACAATTGCATGGCCAGGTCCAACCCTGATGCGCCTGCTCCGACAAGTAGCACCCGCCGCCCCCGGAAAGCCTCAGCATCTTTGTAATCGTGACTGTGTATTACTTTGCCTGAAAATAATGTAATCTTCTTTCAGTTTTGTTGAATTTAATGCTGTTTTTTTTATTTTAGTAGTAAGGGCAGTTTTTGTTAATGTTGTATTATTATTGTAATAATTACTGTGACATGGAATGACAGTTGATCAATTAACTAAAATGACGCCTATATTAAAACATACAACAACCTCTGTCTTCAGAATTAACTAATCCTCATCATAGGAAAAAATAGGTCAAAAGTTTGTTTATTTCTTTATCTCAAACGTAAAACTGATCATCAAAAAATGGGTGTTTTGTAGTGTTATGATTTCCAAAACTTATTTAATAACTGATTAAAGTTATCATACGTGAAATAATACATTTTAGTAAATTTTTACTAGTTACGGAGAATTGAGACAACATGAAGTTATTATAATTCATTAGTTTTACTCCCACACTAACGACCTCAGTTGCGAAATAACTGAACGCAAGTTAAAGTAGGAAACGCAATAAAAAATCCTTGACGCGAACACAAAACGTGACTGACGAAAACAACAAGCTCATAAAATACAGGACAATTATATTTACACAAAAGATATTACAATTATTTTGGTTTCCAACAATTAATATATCAGAGGTTACTATTAGCACAGGTTAGGTTTATTAGAGGTTAGTCGCATTAGTTTGTCATTCATTATGTAAGCAAAATAATTAGTTGAGGCCAGCTACCATTAATGAAAGAAACTCTCTACATATTTTCAGAATCAGAATGTTTTATTTGTCGAACACAGATATTGTATGCATTGTATGTAACTTGACTGCCTCATTAGCCTAGTGGTCCCCAGCGCGACTGCTACGCTAGGTCCTGGGTTCGATTCCCAGAGTTGTTCTTTCATGTTGTTTTTCTATGAAATTCTCAGTAGAAGCTCGGAGTTTGGAATTTGTGCCCGTATTAATGGCCCACCCCCTATTACATGGGACCTAAACATACCGGCGAACTATGGGTGTACATTAGTAGGCACCTACGCCTCTTCGGGGAATACAGGCGTGATGGTATGTGTTAAAGCCTATTTCAATATATCAGAAATGTGCATTCAAAACAATAACAAACGCAGCGCGTTAGACTAATAAACATATCAACATTTCCAATATTTTCTTATTTAAGCCTAACTACTGCTCATTATAATCTTTAATTAGTATTCATACTTATCCAGTGCAGTAAATTGCCTGCTATTGTGATGGCGGGACCAACCAAAGCCATATTTGAAGTATGAACCGCGTGGAATTCCGTTAATCCCTTATGGGTAAAGAATGTCATAACGCACTGTGGCTTGTATCCATCTTAGGCTAATATTTATACATATTTTTTATTTTACTATAATGAGATGACAAACGGGACGCCTGATGGAAAGCTGCAACCGCAGCCTATAGACGCCAGCAACACCAGAGGTATCACTAGCGCGATAACATCGTGAGACCTAAATTATTAAGTCTCTTAGGCTTTCTTTTTTTGTGTTGATATGCATTATCCACCACTCCGGGGAGAGCGGTGGGATGTGTTGGACTCCGCTCCGAAAAGACCGACCTAACGACTAAAACCAACCTCGGCGTTTCGCGTCACTTTGGTGCCTACGGGAGCGCTGTAGTAGAGGTGTTATATTAGGATGATATCTAAGTAATACTATTATTGAATATATTCACTAAGCCATATTAGCATACCATACGTATTATTGGGTAATAGTCAAATATTAGTCAGCCATTTTGAGATTCATATTATCTCCGTATTCGTTAACTCTAACATAATATTGATATCGTAACTATTCTCAGAATAGGTACGATATCAATATTATGTTTGAGTAACTAATACAGAGAGAATAGGTACGATATCAATATTATGTATCAATGTCACCGCGAATATCAGAACACTGATCTCTCGGTGTGCCTATTATTTGACAAATATCTGGTAATAGTCTACGCTAAACTAATATATACTAATATGAATATACAGCTCATATCATAATATCTATACCTATTACGAATATATTAGTTACACCTCTACGCTGTAGCATTCGTCCGCGGACCCGGCAGTAACTCTCCTAGGCTGCGTTAACTTCTGAAGCTCGTCAGTGGACTGTGTGTGTAGTACCTTCTTAATGAAATCGGAATCAATTTACTTTAGTACTTACTGAAATATTCGCGTAGTAAGTTATTAATCTTTCAACGGTTTGCCAAATGGAATGCGTTGCGCACTTGAGCCTATACATAGGTGTTTGAGCGTAACCTTCCTTTTCTAGTCAGTATTTTAACACATACCACCACGCCTGTCTCTTCGCAGAGATAGGCAGACATCCGCTGTCAATGCTGGTATTTTTCTAGGCCTCATGTAATAGGGATGAATCTATTACCGATACTGGGCTCAAATCTGGGATAAACTCCGAACTGTTACTATAGAAGTATTTCAGAGAAATAGATGGGAATTGAACATCGGATCTAACGCATCTCTGACCGATCTATATACTAATATATAAAGCTGAAGAGTTTGTTTGTTTGTTTACTTGAACGCGCTAATCTCAGGAACTACTGGTCCGATTTGAAAAATTCTTTCAGTGTTAGATAGCCCATTTATTGAGGAAGGCTATAGGCTATATATAATCACGCTACGCGGACGAAGTCGTGGGCAGAAGCTAGTATTTTAATAAAACTGAACATAGAAGCGAAATCTTACTGAGTGCCTTCGATAAACTATGCAGCTCCCACCATAAAATCTATATTTATATCTGAACCTTACCTTTGAATAATTCAAGCCTGTCAATATTGGGTATCACAGGGCTGCTGAACTCGCCACTGGCGACCACTATGAAGTCACACGCCTCTGTCACTTGCTCCTTGGTATCAGTCTTCGAGTACGATAGCTCCCAACGGTCTCCACCCCATTTGACCAGTGTCACTAGACTTCGCAGCTGAAATAGTTAAATAAATACCAGTTATACCCCTCACCATAATTTTTAACTAACTTCAAAAAGGATGACGCTCTCTGTTCGTCATAATTGTATTTTTGGACAATAAACTTATAGCTGGCACTCTCTCTCTGCCTATGTTAAGGCTGATCGTTCACCTGAGCCCTTCAAATTTGAATTTGGCGGGCTCAGGTGAACGATCCGCCTTAAGTCTTAGAATGCTTTCAAAAGCATGCTGTATTTTTATTTCACTCCTTAACGATAACATTATTAACGAAACAGAAGTCGTTTTAAAAAAAAGCTTGGTTTCGTGTCGTTTATTTTAGATGTAGGTGTAAAAATCATTTTACATAAAAATAATTTTAATGTAAAGTTATTTTTTACATAAACTTCAAAATTGTGGATACTTAGTCAAAAGATAAAGCTTAAAGATATAATAAATTATCATTTTTAATACAATGGAACATAAATGGCAGAAGCAAGTTATACACTTTTCTCATGGGATAACGCTCCCACGTCCCCTTTAGTATTCATCCTGACATGTCCTACCATATCAATGAAAATGAATCAATGAATAATTCATTAAGCCATGGTGTTAAACATAAAACATAATCATACAAGTTTCTTGTCACGTCATCCAACCGAGTCAATTGGCAATGAACAAATTGTATACAGTCATACATCCTGAGTGTACTTCGCAACTATGTAGGTATTTATTAAAAGGGCATACGATTTCATTATATAAACAAGCCCTCAGCTTCCTTACTTTATAAAAAAAATGCATCACGCATCTCGTGACTTGATGTGAAGATTCAATGTTATGAAGTAGGTAAATATCTAGCCATGCATACAAATCTGTCAAGTACGAGTAAAATAATTGTTAAAATTATTACTCGTCTCTGTGGACCACATAGGCACATTATAGCACTATATTTTACAGTAATATTTCATAATATTTCTTAGCGACTCGATTGCATAATCCATGCTGTAGATAATAGAGAAAATGGCAGAACATAGTTCATAGGAACTGTGACAAATAGTCCGAGTAAGGAGAATGGTTTATGGAAAGAGGGAGTATCAAATGAAACAAACTTCATAGGAGGGATGAAAGAAAAGCTTTTTCTAATTATACATTTTCCGAATTTACTTTTATGTTAATTGGTATATTTATTATCAAAAGTCTACCGTAGGAGAGCCATGCTTCGGCACGAATGGGCCGGCTCGACCGGAGTTATACCACGACCTCACAGAAAACCGGCGTGAAACAACGCTTACGTTGTGTTTCGCTGAGTGAGTGAGTAAACCGGAGGCCCAAACCCTTTTAAAAGGCGGGAAACGCACTTGTGACTCCTCGGGAGTTGCGGGTGTCCAGGGGCGTGATCATGATCATTTGCCCCCTATCCCGTAAAGAAATACCGGATTTTTTCATAAACCCATACGCAAAAATAATTGCGGAGAGAGCACCAGATGGTCTCACAAAATATTTTGAGACGTTGGTTTCTTTTTTGGCGATACGGAACCCTTAACGATCCCACACTTGTTGGAATTGTCCTTAATTAATACCTACTGTTTGCAAATCAGGTCAGATAAACACACATATTAACTGAGTTATTATAACTGGTTTAATAAGACTTTTATGGCATAATCCTATTGTGAAACGTATAATAATGAAACGTCTATATACAAATTAAAATCTCTGAAGTCCTATGTTGCAATGCAGAATACTCTAGGTATGTAAAATATTCTTGCTATAATAATATATAATATTGCACACTAAAAACAACAATTCTATAAATCATAAAATGGGTACGGGGCGGTACCTATTATCGCTAATGTATTTTGACAACTACTCATAACAGTGCCTTATTACATTACTCATTAGCCTTGGTGCTAAGCGCGACTACGCTGGAGGACCTGGATTCCATTCCTAGGTCTAGCTACGAGTTTGGGTTTTTCTCGCCCCCTGTTACTCGTACCTACCTATGTAATTTTACACCCCTACTTTGCCAGTATGTTTACATGATATCATCTAAACATACGCGCAAACTGTGGGTGTAAAATTGAAAATTAGTACGCGTCTGCCGAAGCCTTCGGGGAATACAGGCGTGATAATACCATCACGCCTCATCATTCTTCTACAGCTTCTCCAAAATATTGCGCAACCCCAAGATAATTTATGTCCTTGTCGAATTACGAATTGTTTACCATTCCGTAAATCTATAAGTAATGTCTACAATTTAAAACATCTTGTTAAAATTATTCAATTTCTAATCAACATCTCAATATTACATACATACATACATAAAGTCACGCCTCTTTCCCGTAGGGGTAGGCAGAGACCACAGACTTCCACTTGCTACGAATCTGACATGCTTCTTTAGCTTCATCCACACTCATCAATCTTTTCATACATGAACGTCGGTTTAGGGTACTCTTGACCAAGCTATTTTTCAAAACGTCCTCAATCTGATTTCAATATTGTGTCTCAATATTGTGTCAGCGATACCTGTCTTAATCTCTTAATCTCAATATTGTGCCAGCGAAACCTGTCTTGCGTGCTATGCCTTATGACCCCAATGCCAGCTGAGTGGAATAATTCCTTACAGACTTACAACACGCGGAGAAATATTACACAATATTAATAAACACGAATATGTGTATCTAAATCCATTTATTACTTTTACTATACTTCGTCTGCTACTTATAACGTTAGACAACTATCGTTATACCGCCATAGTTATTCCCACGGAACGTTATTCCGATATTAACGTCCAATAAGCTCCGTTACTTTATATTGAATGCAAAAAATTACAAAAAAAATCTATTTCAGAATGCAATATTTTTGAAAATACATAGGTATTAATTACACAATAACTGTAAGTTGTTATTTTTCCGTTATTTCTTTAATTTGTTAATGGAATGGATGGATCTAGAATGCAACTTATATGCAGCATCTAACGATCTTGAAAAATAGTAGGCATGTGCTGAATGCTGATGGATCAATGGTCTTTAGTAGGTATATAGCAGGGGTGGCCAACAGGTCGATCGCGACTGTTAGTCCAATCGATCGTGGCAAGGCAAAAAATATAAATACGTAGACCAACGCAATGCTCACACTAATATATAGTTAAATAAGTAGTTACTAAGAATAATTTTCACATTTATGTTTTTTCTCTTAATAAAATAAAAAAAAACTATATGATTTTGTACTGAACTATCTGTTTCATTTAAGATTTCAATAAGTATGTAATTGGTAGATCGCACAGGGTTTCGTTAGTAAACAGGAGATCTTGAGTCTAATCAAGTTGGCCACCCCTGATATATATGTTTCTACTAATACGTAAACGGTAAAACTTGTACCTAGTTAAGCTGCGTTTAGATAGCGCTTGAAATAATTATTTACTTTTGTCTCTACTCAAGGAATAAACAAACCTAAACATAGCAGAAGTAGTTCATTTGAATGTCAAATGGAATTGAAAAAATACTTAAGGTCAGCTCATTAAGTGGTGGAAAAATTTATTTAAATAAGATCATTTCCTGTTTGCTTACGCCAAATTTCGAGCTATTTATTATTCCTAACCGTTTTAAATTTCTTAAATTATGATTTTGCTAAACCTATTGTATGTTAACCTATTTTGTGCAAAATTCTAGAAATAATAATAAAAAACTTACCTGAATATTGTCCATCAATTCGAAATGCTTAGCGAAAGACTGCAAGTACTTGTAGAAGCAGGGTCCCGTGGGATAGGATGGCGTGCCTTCCGGGAACGGGAAGCCAGAGTACTCCATCGTCTGCCGAGGAGTGTTTGTTCTGGAAAACATTAGATATTGTTCACACACATAAACGTCAATACCATCAACTTGAAGAACTCTCACAATGAGTTCTAGAAATAGTTAGCTTTTACTCATGACTTTGTAAGTACACAGTCTCACATACGTGACGTGTGTTGAGAAAACCGGATTATTTTTCTTTAAGTGATATTAATTTCTGTAAATTAAATATACAACCGTATTTTTTATTACTGCGAAAAAATTAAGGGGTCATTGTTCTCATCATTTTTGAAATCAGCTGTTACATACTTAAATCCTTACTGATTTATTTTTCGAAGTTTCGTTAAAGATAGTGATGTAACTATAATATATATTCACGTTTTGTTTTTGACACGTCAATGTTTTAAATGGCGGAGTGTGATGTTTCAGCATAATAATTATGAAGACACTGAACTACAGGATTATAGCTGTTTACTTTCTACTGAGTAATAATCATACCTACAAGAAAACCAATTCAATTTGCATTTAATAAAAAAGTTCTTAGATTATCGTCATCCATTATTCCATCTAAAGCCCGACTTTACCGACGGTTAGGTCAACCAATTCACAAGGTTCGCTGACGTAGCCAAGGGCGTAATTTAATCCAAAATTAGGACTCAATTACAGGTTACGGAATATGAAGGTAATATCTACTGCAGTCTAATTATTAAGAAAACCTTTTCATAATTGTGTATGTTCTTTGTTCCGGTTGACCTCCACCTGCCTAATTAGTTGATTATTTTAATTTATATTAAAATACATTCTGTTTACGTATCTAATAAGTATATAATATTTAATATTAAAAATATAATTATTTTTACAAAAATATAATACGACCTTCGTTAGAATTATAATAAAATTGTTTTATTTTATTTATTTGCACACATTTCCGCGAAAAGGTCAAACAATAAATTTATATTTTGTTCATAATGCACAATTGCACATTCTACTATAATTGCGATCACATTTTTTTAAATGGTTGGCTGCAAAACATGACTTCACTTTTAATATGAAATATTTTTTATAGGATTTCAATATAAATCAATTTTCAATATTTATAAATAAAAGAAAGTCGTGTTAGTTACACTATTTATAACTTAAGAACGGCTGAACCGATTTCGCTGAAAATTGGTGGAGAGGTAGCTTAGAACCAGGAGACGGAAATAGGATACTTTTTATCCCGTTCCCGTGGGATGTGATGACAGACCGAATTCCACGGGGGCGAAGCCGCGGGCAGAAGCTAGTATAATAATATATATAAAAGAAAGTCGTGTTATTTACACTATTTATAACTTAAGAACGGCTGAACCGATTTGGCTGAAAATTTGTGGAGAGGTAGCTTAGAACCAGGAGACGGACATAAGATACTTTTTATCCCGTTTCCGTGGGATGTTATGACAGATCGAATTCCACGGGGGCGAAGCCGCGGGCAGAAGCTAGTAGTAGCTTTATAATTACAAAAAGTAGGAGTCTACCTCACGTCACTAATATTACAAGATATATTATAAATATTAAATTAATCCTATATTATAGTCTTATAAGGTTCTCCTGACTTACTGACAATTTACATAACGCACATCATAAACTGCTGGTTGTCGGGACGTGAAATTCACAGTTTGTATTTGTCTTCACGAGTAGAGAGAGGTGTACTATGAAAGGATTTTTTGAAAACTAGCTCTTCTGACAGATTTTGTTGATTTTTTGTACTTAAGTAGTGAACTGTATATCTCGCGCGGTATAGCTCGCGCAAAATAACTTGGCCCAAAACTAACGGAGAGGAGAAAAGTTTGCGTAGTGCATTTGCGTGCAAAATTTACTAAAAATCGACTACTGCGCATCCTTCATTTTGGTTCACTAGATGACATTGTTGTCGATATTCTTTGGGATGTGAGTAAAACCGCGAGTAACAGCTAGTATATATTGCCTTCTGAAGCCAATTTTTAGTCCAAGAGACAAACATTAATCGAGAAATGTCGCACACACACAAAACTGGTTCTCATATTGGTCACAGCAGTCTTATTTCATAATAAACCGCTTCTGTTCTCTTAAAACATAATTATCTAATATCCGCAGTTTCACTTGGCTTAGCAAACATAATGCAATCCTGTATTGTTGTGTACTTAACACGTTTGTTGCAATACTAATAGACTAGAAGTTATGCAGATTGTACCCATGATCGCATTAATGTGACTGAGAGAAATGTCGTCTCAGGTAATGTGTAATAAAAAAAAAACAAAAAGAAACAAAAGATGGTCAGACAGACTTATGTTAGCATACCATCGCGCCTATATTCCCCGAAAGGTAAGACAGGGTGTATGTACAACGCAGTTCGCCGGTATGTTTAGTGCAATCCTAATATCATTTCACCGGGCACAATTCCAAACTGAGAATTTCATAGGAAACCAAATAAAATTTTGCTCGCCCTGAGAATCGAACCCAGGATCTCTGCCGTAGCAGTCGGGCTTAGGGCCACTGGAGAAATGAAGCAGTTTCCTTTCACCATGTGGCTTTCTAGGGATCCGATATCTCTTTAATGGCGCGGAGATTCCATGATTATTTCCACATGGGAGAAAAAACAATAACCTTGATAAAAATAAACATTACAGGGTATTTTATGAGGTCTGACTGAGATCTCGGTATTGGTCTCGATATCGGCCATTCTCGGTCTCGGTCTCGGAGAGATGGCCAATGCCGAGAATCACAATTTCCGCAATAGTATTTTTTTTAATATGCCTCACGCGTTTTCTCAGTCGCTGAGCATGATGCGTGGTTAGGGATTTAAAAAGATTAAAGAACTGCTAAATTAGACAATGAAAGCAAACAATGAACAAGTGCCACGTGGTTCGTACTTTCAATCGTAACTCTTCAATTTTGCGATTCTTGGTCTTGGTCTCGGTCGAGATATTTTATTCTCGGTATCGGTCTCGGCCAACATCAAGAAACTAATCTGGATCAGACCTTAGTATTTTCCCATACCTTAGGTTCTTGTACATGCTAGTGAAGAGAGGCAGTCCATCCTCATCCTTGCCAACGTGGGGGTCGAACCGCCAGGTGCCGCCGATGTGGCGCGACGCCTCGAACACAGTGAAGTTGACCCCATACTCCTTCATGTAGCGGGCGGTCCCCAGGCCCGAGTACCCCGCACCGATGATGCAGACGCGTGGAAGTGGTATTGACTGAAAATAAAAACAGCTTCTTGATATACATAATATATACAAAAAAAATACAGTTGAATTGAGAACCTCCTCCTTTTTTGAAGTCGGTTAAAAAACCCTGTCCGACACGATAAGGGCATATAGGTATCCCAATCATATTATAATTATTTAAATAAAATAAGAAAAAATAAATATTTCTGAAAATAAACATATTAATTAAGTATCTTTTTGTGATTTTGACCAGGTGTCTCTCTGGTGTATCAAACCAGAAGACGCAGGTTCGAATCCTGCCTGCGAGTCGAATTTTTCCTTCACTAAAATAACTTTATAATCTTAGCATGAAAAATGCAAAAAAATCACAAAAAGATAGTTAGTAGGTATGGTAGCATCGTACGACATAGAACTAACCGTAAGGTAAGTCGTGTCGGTTGAGAGGCAAAGTAACTTACTTGTCAATAGATGTTACTGACGTCACCTTTAAGACGTAAGTTCAGAATGTGAAGGCAAATTTCGACATGGCAGGTAGGACTCGCGGTGGCTTAGTGGTCATAGCGTCTGGTGTATCAAACCAGAAGACGCAGGTTCGAATCCTGCCTGCGAGTCGAATTTTTCCTTCACTAAAATAAACATATTAATTAAGTTTAGAGATTAGAGGTCCTGGGTTCGATTCCCAGGTCGAGCAAAGTGTTATTGGGTTTTTCTATGAAATTCCAATTTGTGCCCGCTAAATGGCAATAGGCTCGCCCCCTATGACATGGGACTTAAACATACCGGCGAACTGTGGGTGGACATTAGTACGCCTCTGCCTAACCCTTCGGGGAAAACAGGCGTGATGGTATGTTATGTTATGTTAATTAAGTTTAAAATACGCAGTCGTACCCAAATTACCGCAATTCCGCGAAAAACTAGTAAATTTTTAATATGTGAATACACCGTCATCATTCTTAGTATGTTTGATACGCATCACTATTTTATTGTATTGTCATTTTTCTTCACTTTGAAAAAAACTGTTCTTTTTTTTTCTTCTTGAAAAGGATTATCAAAATAGCACTACATCTCGATTCCTAATAATACCTTCACGGATCGGACAGGTGGTTCTTAACACAACAACAGCCGAGGCAGCATGCCTCAGTGTACTTCGACCGAATGGGATCTTTTGTGCTTCACCTAGATACCTAATCCTCATCCTCTTCCAGTTCTTTAAACAGCTCTTTCATGAGCTTTATAATAAGTCCTGGGGGTATGACTCTGTAGTCCTCTTGGATATCCATCTTAACAAATTGTATTAAAGCTAATTTATTCGCATGAACCAGTAGAAGGGATAATTCCTCTGTGGAACTGCGCACATCAGTAATCCTCCGCCTAACCCTTCGGAAACCTCGTGATGTCTATATTTTTTAATCTAATTAAGGGGACATCATTCAGAATATTCGAAAATATACTTAGGCATCGCGCTTGTATATTGAATAATTTTTTTGTTTAAAATTTAAGATTTTTGTCGATATATCATGCAAACCTTCGTGATGAATCAAATGAACATTATTATCTACTGTGTGAAAATGGTAATTATGATGCTAATCAGT
The DNA here is from genome assembly GCA_947256265.1 of Acronicta leporina. NCBI lineage: Eukaryota > Metazoa > Arthropoda > Insecta > Lepidoptera > Noctuidae > Acronicta > Acronicta leporina. The sequence continues at coordinate 7,132,817 of OX366529.1, forward strand.
ATTCAGTTAGATACTTAGTCAAAACTCATGCTCCACATGTAGATATTTCAAAGATCTTTTTAATTTGTCGGACAGAGATGCTCAAAGAGTATAATAATATAGTTGTACGAGATGCTGCTCTACATGTTGAATAGCGCTATCCCTATCTTATACCTAAACAAATGCGATTATTCATAAAAATTTAAAACATCTTAAAATACGTGAGGGTACCGGAGGCCCAAACCCTTTTAGAAGGCGGGCAACCCACTTGAGTCTCCTCTGGTGTTGCGGGTGTCCATGCGCGACGGTAATCGATTACCATCAGGTGATCCGTCTGCTACTTTGCCCGCCTATACCATAGAAAAAAAGCCTCTAGCTAAAATGTGTTTTATCTTGTTTTCACGTGCGATATTCTGTGACAGGGAAAAAAGACAATACATTTTATAGAGCTATAAATAAGTTTTTACGGCGTTTTATATTTTTAAGAATAACAGTTAACCTGATCGCATTGGTTATGAGGTAAGATCTAAAGATATTTGTGAAAGAAAGAAAACATATTTATTTGTCACAAAAAAAAAAACAAAATTAAACATACATTAGCTTTTATAATAAGAACTACATAAGTGTTGTGACAAAAAAGGTTCACACTCAGCATTAAGCCGTATTATGGCACAACCCACAATACAGCGCTGATTTTCAGCATGAACCCCAAATGACGGAAGGACGTCAACTCGTACACAATTTATACGTGAAATAAAAAACATCTAAAACAAATCTATACTAATCTATATAGCTGAAGAGTTTGTTTGTTTGTTTGTTTGTTTGCTTGAACGCGCTAATCTCAGGAACTACTGGTTCGATCTGAAAAATTCTTTCAGTGATAGATAGCTCATTTATCGAGGAAGGCTATAGGCTATATATCATCACGCTAAGACCAATAGGAGCGGAGCACCAATGAAAAATGTTTCAAAATCGGGGTTTATTTTTCCTTTTGAGAGCTTCCGATGCGTGCGCTGCGTAAACGGTTAAAGTTTCGCAAAAATCATATATGACAGAATTGTTCCTCTTTAAAAGTTCTAAAAAAAAGTCCGCGACAGCATATGTCTATCTATTAAGGTTGGCTCGCTATAACCTTTTTTATGCTAACTTTGTTCTAAAATTCCAAATGCATTATTGGCGAAGGTGTTTTTATAAACATGATATTTAATCCTTATCCAAATAAATACGTTATTCATCAGAAGTATTTAATTTAAAATAAATGTGCCCTTTACATCATTGGATTTCAATGAATATCTTAGGAGATATCGCAGTTTTAAAATAACATCGCAGCAAAATAATGATCAAGTACCGCGCGCGCATTTATGATGTGCAAGGCAGTCATGAGGGGGAAGGGCGGTGAGCCCAGTTAGCTCAGCGAGTTAATTTTCTTTAGGGTATTGTTTCTGATTTTTTAGTACCTATTTTAAGCTAATTCTTTTACCGTGGGTAGGCGATATCTTATCGTATAATCTATACTTAATATATAAAGCTGAAGAGTTTGTTTGTTTGTTTGTTTACTTGAACGCGTTAATCTCAGGACCTACTGGTCGGATTTGAAAAATTCTTTCAGTGTTTGATAGCCCATTTAGTGAGGAAGGCTATAGGCTATATATCATTACGCTACGCGGACGAAGTCGCGGGCAGAAGCTAGTCTATACTATAAAGCTGAAGAGTTTGTTTGTTTGTTTGGTTGAACGCGCTAATCTCAGGAACTACTGGTCCGATTTGAAAAACTCTTTCAGTGTTAGATAGCCCATTTATTGAGGAAGGCTATAGGCTATATATCATCACGCTACGCGGATGAAGTCGCGGGCAGAAGCTAGTATACTTATAAATGTATAAACGTTATACCTAATTATCTTAGAAAGTAAAAACTATAATATAACAAATTATTGTGTGATTTCTCAGTACTAATTAAATGCTACAAGTCTCGTTCTCATAATGTTAATACCCGTTAAGATATCGTGAGGCCCAGTTATTCTATAGGTACGTAACTAGCGAATAATAACGAATTAATTTCTTATAATAAATATAGCCTTGACTGGAATTAACGGAAAACATTCGTGTTTGCATATTAAATCCACTTCATAAACATTCTAGATAGGAAGTCAAAGTAGCCAACTAAAACAAAATACTGTTTTAATTAACAAATGTCAGTATTCGGTGCAAAACTAATTTAAAATGTCGGCTAATTAATCGGCTTTAGGTATCACTTACAAACCAGCTATTGGACTGTAGACTCTTCGACGGGTTTTAAATATGTAACTACATACAATACGTACGTATACAAAAGAACTGATTACTTTGATTATCATTAGCTTGAACGGTGAAGGAAAACATCGTAAGGAAAAAAAAATCGCACGCATGGAGGTTACGCGTGCGAAATTTTCTCAAAAGCTTGTTTCATGTGAAGTCTGCCAACCCGCAGTAGGCTAGATTCCTAACTCCTCTCTCTCTGAGAGGAGCAGTGGGACAGTGTAGGTATTAAGTTGATGATGATGATGACAAACATTGAAATAAAACTACTTATTACGAATTTTATAGCCTTGTGAATTAATTAATATCAATAAAACGCGATAGAATCTATAAAAAGTAGTTTTATCTCAATGTATATTCGCATAAGTATTAGAAACCAGAATGATGAACTTATGAAGAAAATATGGCCCCGTTGTACGGTCAGCATAAACATAATTATTATGTATGTTGGTACCAACAGACTTCATAATCACCTAGTGTTAAAAAAATAAGCTTGATATCAGTGGGATAAATTCCATTTGGGATGAATTTTCGGTATGAGTAAAGAGAACAAGACTGGAATTCATATCAGAATTATAGTTGCCGTGTACCGTGTTCTTCCTGACTTCACACATACTTTAATTGTTTAGGTAATTTTGAATATTTATTAGACATAATATATCTAAAATGTGTATGTACCACGCGTGGAGTTTTTGATCGATCATTTGAGGGAGTGCGTATATGAAGACTAAAAAAAATTACATTTTGTAATTATCTACGTCGTCAGTATACCCACCCATCTAACAATATATTGGCTTATCCCAAAAGCAAGTGACTAATAGATATCGACAGACAGGAAAGAAAATAAAAAGTTAAATCCTCGATAAAAAAACCACATTAACGAGTTCAATACCTTCATCGAATTAAAAAACTAATGTAAATATTTTTTGAGGAAATTTGATAATTGGGACTTCAAATAAACACAAAAGAACAACGACCGCCCTTTACAGCAAGTAGGTCAAACATGAGCTTTTTGTCTCTTACATCACAGAATCATATCAACCACTAAACCACAGACGACCTCTGTGGTTTAGTGGTTCGAGTACTGGACTGCTGACCATGAGGTCGTGGGTTCGATTCCCACAGGACACAAAAATTTATGTGATGAATATAAGTGTTTGTGTTCGTCTGGGTGTTTCTTAAGTATTATAAGTATGTATTTACAAAAAAAAAAGAAGTATATAAGTATTATATCCATTGTCTAGTACCCATAGTACAAGCTCTGCTTAGTTTGGGACTAGATGGTGCTGTGTAAAAATGGGACATTTTTACACAGCACCATCACCAGAATATTAAATTTATTTAATTTTAAGTAGAACCTACAGGTTCTTACTGATATCGTTTTTTTTCCTCCCTCTTAAGTTACCCATAATAATTATGAACTTTAAATACGGAAAACAGTAGAACTAGACGGGTCTAAAAGGTATTTCCTTTTAAGAGGCGGGCAGTGCACTTGTGACTCCCCTGGTGTTGCGGGTGTCCGTGGGCGACGGTAATCTCTTACCAACAGATGATCCGTCTGCTCGTTTGCTCCCATAAAAAAATAGTTTTATTGCCCCTAAATTCAAAACTGACTTTGCACCAATAGAAAAGGGGTCAAAGATAATGCCAGTAGATTTGAATAGATAATGTTTGCTTACATCGTACATAAAATAGTTATCCTCATCCTCTTCCGGCCCCATCATCTTGACTATAAATAGCACAATCATAGCAAAGGACGCATATTTGCACAAGCGTTTATATTTAATTCTGATCATGTTCTTAGCTTAAGAGCTATTTGAACAAAAGCCACTGGAGAATCTTGAATATTTAGTGGTTTTGCCACCAAGTAGAGACGATCTCGATCGTGGCAACGATGCTGAACTGAATGGTATGCGGAAAACCGAGTGGATTGACTCGTTAGGTAGGCCTTTATCCAGCAGTATTCAATAATAACACTATAAATGCAATAATCTTAATAAATCACATGATTAATACTTTTTATATAAAATATTTTGAAAAACTTTATACAACAAATTAGTTCAAAACCTTCACAACACTTTGGCTGACTTTATCGAACTAAGGAAATGACAGACTAAATGGCAAATCTTCTTCGTAAAGTTGTATAAAGAAAAAAGGTTGTATTCATTTTATTTTGTTCTGTTTTTCGACGAATATAAATAAAAACACCCACAGAGCTACAGCGTGTTTACCTATTTATTTAAAGTCGTCGTTTCTTATAGGTAGGTAATTATAACCTAACAAATTAATCTTACTTAAGCATAATATATAGTTGGAATGGAGGGCTTTGCCCAGCACTGGGGCGAACACGACTACCATAAACAGCAGACGCTGATGAAGGCTGATGATGAAGGTATAATGATGAGTAATTCTTCCCTTATTTCAATAAACAATTGTGACCCTCCAAAGGGTCGTAATAATTGTTTTTCTTTTGTCTCTGTTATTCCTTGGCAGATTAAGTTCAAAATGTTATAAAAGTTTTAATTAAAGTTTTTTTCAGATTGGCAGATTTTATTTTACGTAAACATCGTAGTCCCTACTAACAATTTATAACTAAATCAAAGTGGTCCCTGGTCCTAAAAAGGTTTGGAATCATTGCTCTAGAACGTCAGAATTTAGAGATACGAATAAACCAATCCTAAGTGTAAAAGTTACGATTTCTGGCGATATTTTAAGTAATTTTATGAGGACACCAAATTTTACGGTAATTTTTAATTAAATTTTTAACTAAAGCACTAGTGAACAAATATGTTACCTATATCTAATACGTATGTAGTTAGTTTTTTATTGTTTACTAGTTGTTGCTCGCGGTTTCACTCGCAAAGAACTTTTTATAACAAAAGATACCCTATGTCCTTCTCCGACGGTCAGTCTCTATACCAACATTTATCCAAATTCGTCCCGCAGTTAAGGCGTGAAAATTTAACAAACCGACAGATTTCTTTGGCATCTATTATATTAGTATAGGGCATTGACCTTGGAAGGACGGCTAAGAATAGAATAACCTCTCCCCATGCTATGCTGCATGCAAAAACGCGTATTTTAACAGTGTACAAAAGCGAGAACTAATATCAACGATTTTTTATCCCAGAATGGGTGACGTAGTTATACATAAGTGAAACTAAAGGTAGTTACCTCTTTAGGCAAGGTTGGCTAATGTTATTGCATCGTAACACTATCAAACTAATCTCCTATTCACGAGCAGTGGCGTGCTGTGGGCATTTAACCCGATTTTGTGTTGCACAACGGCTGCTCACGCGCATCTTGGTGGAATAACCGATTGCCTGTCGAATTCTATATTCGATATTACGAATGTTATGTTATGATACTTACTTTTATTCCTTCAGTTTTTATGAATATTTGTAACATTCTGAAATATATTTGCAGTTTAGAAGATAGAATTTAAGTTTTATTTTTTTACTACTCTAGGGGTCCTGGATTCAATTCCCAGGTCGAGTAGTATTAACTATTAGGTTTTTCTATGAAATTGTCAGTAGTAGCTCAGAGTTTGGATTCGAGCCCTGCTTATTAGGCACTACATGACATGGGACCTAAAGATGCCGGCGAACTGTGGGTAGGCTCGAAGGGTTAGACAGAGATGTCTAACCGATGTATGTTTGTCTTTTTTTCTTGAATTGTACATTTAATTTAACACGTTCAGGGTAAAGCTTACCTATATGTATTATCTTAAGCTCATATTCCTGGTAATCTATGTACTTAGGTATTTCGAGATTTTTTCCTTGATAATCATATGAAAACTTAAAATGTAAATGCAATGAACGAAGAACCAACCAAAGGTTTTTATGTGATCATTACACATTATGTATGCTTATTACACCTAGTAATAAACTAAGTTAGTGTTGCTACAAGAAAGATAATAATAACCATTAAAATTAAATATTGTAGGGACATAATGCAAGCGTTATGTGCATGCATAATCATTATTATTTAAATTTAGAAAGGATGTGAGGTAAAATCCTTTTCAAATATTTTGAACACTTAAAATTAAGTACCTTCAATAAAATCTGTATATAGGTACTCAGTCGCCATCTTACTTCCTATTACTTAAGATTATTATTGAGTGCCTTGTAGATCTACTAATATGCGCGACACGAAATGAATTTGTCAACGCATATCTCGCGCAGAGATAATTTAATACATATAGAGGTGAGATAGCAAAGTGTTACCTGTGATCCAAGGGGTACATATGGGCTTGACCATACGCTGAATTAGGTAGGTATTTTATTTACCACCATAATTTAATCTAAATAAGTAGGTATCTCGATACCTATAATATGCTTTATAATATTTAGATAGGTTTGTTGGCCCTTTATAAAGGAGAGTGGATTAGCCTTGTAAATAGAAGTGCTAATAGTAAATTATTTAAATTGAAGGTGGTGTACAAGTCGTCAAGGACAGTAGCTTGATTATGTTCCGGCTATTAGGGCTAACCTCTCAATCGTATGAACCAGAGCCGGATTTATCATTTTCATAAGTACTTATAAATAGGCCACATCTTTTGCGCCGCTCCTTCGGTGATATAAAACTCACACTTGGGCCTCAGAAGTATCCCCAAAGTGAGCAAGGGCCCTCTGAAATCTACTTCCTCCTTACACCTACACAGGTTAGGGACAAATTCAAGATTAGTACAAACTCTTACTATCTATGAAGGTTTTAGTTGTTGTATTAATCATAATTACGTACATACATACACTCACGCCCTTCTCCCACAGGGGTAGGCAGAAACTATAGATTGCCACTTGCTACGATTCTTGCATGCTTCTTTTGCTGCTGCAACATTCATACATCTTCTCATACATATGCGCCGGTTGCGAGTACTACGCACCTGACCTTTTTGAAGGACTTCGCTTTAAGATGATAATATCTAATAATAATCATAATTAAAAGGAAGATAATGATGGGGTGACGGTCGATACAGATGAATGGAGGAAAAGAACATGCTATGGCAATTCCAATAAATTGGGACAAATGAAGATGTAAATAGGTACCGGCAGATGGAACGGGTGGATAGTGTGGTCGCATAAGAAGGTTGAACTTTATATTATCTATAAGAAATAAACAAGTATTTGTGCAGTGCCGCGCTTTTATTTCTTTACATAGATTTATGATATGATCACGCCTGTATTCCCGAAGGGTTAGGCAAAGATGTGTGGACTAGTGTAGAAGGCGAGTCTATTGCCACGAACCGGGCACAAATCCCTAAGTTCGAGATGCTAGGTACTGAGAATTTCAAAGAAAAACCCACATTTAACATTTTTCTGTACCTGGGAATCAAAACATGACCTCTAGCGCAGCAGTCGCGTTTAGGACCACTAGAGAAAGAAAATCTATATGTGTTAATTAATATACTCTAACTTACCTCCAATACTGTAATTCGCATTCATAACAAATATAGAAAGCTTCCAACAAGACGCTGACGAAGTAGAAGTACCTATAAGTCACGCTGAACTAAACCGGCCACTAAAGAGGCAGTAAGAAAAATAAACAAAAAAAGAACGTGCAATAATAACCGCCTACAAATTCGAAATACAAATTCAAAAGGTATTCTCAGTCAAGGGATACAGGTATGTTCATCATTTCCATATCCGACACTGACAGCTTCCCATGAAACATAATTTTGATTCACTGTTCGCTATATACAGGCATCATTATTTTTGCCCATGACACGACTGCCCACCCGAGCTTCAGAGAATCTCCATTGTTCCACGACAATGATACCCGCATGATAAATTATTAACGATAAATGTACTGGTTTCGAAAGCGGTGGACACTAAATAATTGTTATCGGAAAACAAAAGTGAAACTTAAAAAAATATTGTTGAACAACTTTCGCCGAACGAGTTGGTAATTGGAATCATTCTCGTTTGGTTTTAAATTACATAAATCAGTCCTCCTGGATGGTTTATTATATTAATTTATTTTTTATTACTTAATTGTTATTATTTTTAAAATAAACGTTCCCTTATATCATAACAGTTTCACCGGTAGACCATACAATTTTTTTCCGTGATGACAATCGAACCCGCAACCCGTAGCACAGAAGCCGTTCGCTTAGCCACTATATTATTTGTAACGTCAGGCAGATACCTACTTATTTGGCACACATTATAAAGCTTAATATAAACTTAAGTTTGCCCCACGGTTTTATTATTCACATAATATATATTTATAACCTAGTTATTCACATAAAAACTACACAAAATCCCAGGCCAATTCGGCACCTTCAAGTCGTACCAATATTAATTTGGTTCACAAAGAATTTGTTCACTCAACCTCTACGCAATCGATTTCGGTACGAATTCCCCATACAAAAAAATGAATCGAAATTCAAACACAATTTAATCAAATTGTGTTATATTCGGATACCGTTATTCTAGGTTCCTACGGTACTATTTCGTCTACTACTGACGGTAACGTTTACGAGCAATTTGGTCCGCCGGACCCTTAATTAAATTATTGAACGGTAAACCATAAAATCAGTCAATAGTTTGGCCTATTTTATGCCACAAATCAATTATTCCATCACATATTGCGCATTTGTAGAAATGTTACCTATAAATTTTAATTGTGATTGTAATCTTGAAGTTCCAGATCTTCGTATTATTATGATGTTGTATCGGTATTCGGTAGGACACGCGCTCAGATCGTACATACAAACTTGGAGAGACATTATGCACTACAGCCCAGCCGGTTGCGAAATACTTCCCGTTTCGCCTTCCACAACAAGTTCCGCACTATTCTGCGCGCACGCACGAAATGTGTCGGCGAACCATCACCAACCGCTGTATGTACTATCACGAAGCGTATCTACTACGACGGAAAGTAAGAAAGGTATACTAGTACAAATAAAAATGTTGATATCATTGTTATACATACACACAACAAAGCATAGCTAATCTCAGAATCATATCAGGCCAACAAACAAACAACCTTACAGTTTAATCTCTAAATAGGTAGCGAGACCTAATTTAAATTAACTAAACTAAATTAAAATTATCACGGATATTTAATCAGGTTATTATAATATAACAGATGCATTTTATGCAGTTCCTATGAAAATATATATAGGGTCTGTAATCACGACTGAACGTTTACCATCGATGTTCAATCTTCATTATAAATAGAAACATGTAAACTAACCAGAAATTATTGCTTAATTTCCTTGAGATCTTTATTATTTACTTATACTAGGTATATTATAATTTTTTATATTATATTTAATTTTAATGTTGATTACGTAACATAGGTACACATTTTTGCATTAAATTATTACGATAGGGAATCATGTAATATTTCGTGTATATAATTATTAGTATTTGCTATGAAAATATTGTTCAAGGTAGGTTTTATGATATTTTATTAGTTAAGTTTCCAGATATTATATTAATTATTAGAAAGTAGTAAATAATAATTAGTAGATAAGTATTTATAAAATTTATATACTTTATCAATGAACCAAAAACATAAACCAGTCTATTTTTAGAACCGCTCTGGAACGAGGTTTTGTTTTCTATTCCATGGTTTTTTAAGAACTAACTTTACACGGCAAGCGTTATTTTTTAATTAATCGCCACAAGAATCATAAACTATTTATACTAAAAACTATGTAATATAAACTATAGATACATTTTGAAATAAAAACGTAAAACCAATCAGTATTTTTTTTTAATAAATAAAAATAAATAAACCACCTACCAGAGTCACAACATCCGCCACTTCTAAGATCACATTTAACAAACATAGTATTAACACGCATGATCGGTAAGCCATTATTACAAGATCAACATAAATGGAACACTATACAAATCAACCGTTAATAACTTGAAGATGGAATTAAAATGGCATAGGTGCGCGCACTGGTCAGTCGCGTTACACGAAGAGACAGCACAAGAGTGAGCTCAGGCTCAGGTGGGTGGCTGCAGTAGGGAGACCACTCGGCGACCTTGGCCGTCAAGGCTCACTGACTCACATACACAAATCCTGACTTCTTATTGCTCGATCGATCATAACAAAAACTTAATGATAATTACGGCCGGGTGTGAAGTCACTTAACGATGTTCAAATAATATAGCAATTGCTCCCTGCTGCGCTTCGCACGACTGAGGATTATTTTAATTGCGTGGTGTCAGATTTTTTTAAAAGCTACTTTAGTGTAAATATGCTTTACAAAACAGGATTCTTAGAATCCATAAAACATGGAACCTTATGGAGATGTAGAGAATGTAGTAATGTGGGAATTTTGTAGTTACCTAATATCCATGTGAAACCATCCAACACTAGGTATTTCTATGGTCAAGAGTTCAAACGGTCATAATTACTGATTGTGCCTCGTAATATGATAATTTATGTAAACCTATGTGATTTAGCCTTTGCACGGTGGCCCATCTGATGCCAAGCGGTAATAACTATGTAGTAACAAGTTGAAATGTCCAATAGCTATTCTATTATCTGTGCCAATAGCTTCATATTTTAATAAAATATACCATTCCAATAAACCGCACATGATAAATAATTTACAGTGATAAAGAAACAACGCATTTGGCTACAGTAGGTATAGGATCGATTCACCATCGAAAATTCAAGCTTAACTCGTAAGTAAGGTACCATAGGATTTGTTGTGCCCTTAGACAGTTTTGTTAGTAGAATCAGCTTTCTGATTGATGACAGACCTTGATGTAACGACTTTTCCCGCACCAACTCTTGCACAAGTTCATACATTTAGCCAAAACTTGATTTTATCGTGCAGTCTAGACAACAGAATCAGAATCATACATCGTTTTCATGTACCTATTTACTCTGTATCACTTAGGCACAAACCCATATCATAATTCTTTACAAACAAACAATAGTACCTAGGTATCTACAATATAGGTAGATACTTATTATTAGACAAAGCAGGTGTACTACGTAATAAGTTTGTTCTCATTACGGACATTTCATAGATAAAATAATGGATTCACATTAGGCGCATTTGTTAATGAGTTGCGTATCGGTAAATGGTAGGTTACGGTGGCCTTATCACTTTCGGTTTCTGGGTTTTGGGTCATACTCATAATGTTGTACACCTATAAACCTCAAACTCCGCATTTTTTGTTCTAAAATGAACCTACGCAGTAATTACCTACCTACCGGGTTTTACACAGAATTATGACGTCAAGCACGGTCAAGTAACTTATTTATTCTTCTAAAGTATTCGAAGTATCCACTTAGTTAGCTTCATACATAATTCAGAAACACACTATAAACTGTCGATGAAAGCATTACATAAGGTAGCTAAGAACAAAGGAAGAGGCTAGGGCTCATTGCCAGAGTCAAGAGAAAACGCGTCAATTTCGAATGTTTATAATATGTAAGTATTAAAATATAAAAGCTTAACATACATACCATCACGCCTGTATTCCCCGAAGGGTTAGGCAGAGGCGTACTAATGTACACCCACAGTTCGCCGGTATGTTTAGGTCCCATGTAATAGGGGGCGAGCCTATTGCCATTAACCGGGCACAAATTCCTAACTCCGAGCTGCTACTGGGAATTTCATAGAAAAACCCAATAACACTTTGCTCGACCTGGGAATCGAACCCAGGACCTCTAGCGTAGCAGTCGCACTCAGGACCACTTGGCTAATGAGGCAGTTGCAGTATAAAAGCTTATATTATGTACCTAACCTTTAGTTCTTAAATGGACAATGGACAGGTGGACTCAGCAGGTTTTTGAGATTGTTGAACTATGCCAGCAATTAAACTTACATCTAGCGAATCTCATTCTTGTCACATGCAGAAGAGGACACCCGTACCGTTAATTATCCGACTGCGCCAGAAGGAGGGTTATGTTTTTCGACCGTAGTAAGTAGGTAGGTATATTTCTTTGTAACTGCTTCGAAGCTTATGCTTTAGATTCGACACAATTCGGAGAATGACACTGGGTAAGTAAGTATCTTACCTTATCTTGGGTCCCATGGCTGCAAGGCCTCAGTGCATTTAGACCCAATGGGATCTTTCGTCTTCAAACAGCTCTTCCATGAGCTTTCTAATGAGGCCTGGGGGTATATGAGTCTGTAGTCCTCTGGTCTTGGATAACCTTGCCCCAAAAGGCACAATCGCTTTCTAGCCATTGCATCGCATGTAGGTACACAGAAGGTGGCCCTGCAGGCGGATGTCTCCGTCAGACACATCTTTTGAATGAGAGCGTTAGTCCCGAAATGTCCGGTTAGCGCCCCCATCAAGTGACGGGCCAGCCGCCTGCTTGAGTTTGATATCAGTAGCTAGCAGTAGTAGTAAGCACGAAGGACTATCGAATTCGTATCGTAAACGTATCGAGTTTTTTTCTGCTACAAATTTCTTACATAGATAGTTACATAATTTTTTTCATGCCGCCGGTCTCCCATTGAGGTAGGAAGAGACTATAGATTTCCACTTGCTACGATCCTGGCCCCCCATTTTCGCTTCATCTACGTTCATTAACCTCCTTCTCATACAAATTATTCTCAATTTCGATACGAATACGTTTACGCAAGTTGTTCGTGCTTGGGCTACGGGGCTGAAGGCTGACTGCAACGAATATGATTGAACTATTCATTACCTATTCGTTCAAGGAGATTTTTTTATGCACCATAACCACGCCTTTCTTTAATAACGATAGACGGAAATAATTTTACTATTGCCGTATTTGCACCGTAGCGGTCACTTGAGGAACTAAAATTGCAATGCAAACATTTTCCGCTTATGCTACGTAGTAACGCAAGCTTTTCTAGATTTAAATAGGTCAAATATAGGACAACATTTGTATAGATAGGCTTTTACATGATTTAAAAGACCTCGGTAAATATCAATGTACATACTTACTTACGTTCTATACTTGTATTATACATAATTATACCATTGAGTTGTGTTCTCAGATTATATTTATACTTAATCTGAGGTTGTGTTTAACCTATAGTCTGATCCAGAGAGTACAGTAATGTCTGATCTGAAGATGTTCTAATCTGTGCCTGTCTTGTCAGCGCAGCTTGTCAAGTTGTCAGTGTCAGTTAAATATCAATGTTAGAATTTTAGCAGCACATTATTCGTTCAGAAACCTTAGGGTAGAGTGACAGTGACGTAAGTGACGTTTTGTTGTGGAGTATTTGCTTGCTTGAGCGAATATTATTCAAAATAACCTCGCCTTTTTAAAATAAATAAGCTTTTATAAATGTCTACAGCTACTGCAAATGATTTTGCTGACTTTAAAGTGGGTTTTGTTTTCCGGATAACCTTATCGGATAACAACTCTAGGTTCATTATGTATTCATTTACTTCGTCAATATGTTATAGTTACCACCAATCTTCGAAGACCTAAATGAAAGAGTAAAAGAATATCTACTGAAGCCGGAAAGACTTTCAATACATCAATGGGAACGTTCACAATCCCACTGGCATCGGGAAACCAACGTCGATTCCTTATTTATTCACGATGAAGACGATTTCGGACCCGACACAACACTTGAGGTAATTATGACAAACGTGTTGTTCTTTAGTTCTGAAAGAATTGTACTTTAATGAATAAGATGCTGTATGCAACAATCTTTTAAAATAATAGGTAATTAGAATGTAGTGTTCGTGTAACATAATACATGAGTATATTATAAAAAAGTTTGCATGGATAACATGCCTGAAAACCTTTATGTTGACATTCAAAATCTTTAAGTAGTAAGCAGTTAATTATTCGTCAGGTGGTCAGAGATCCCATAACAGGCGAGATAACAGGTTTAGAAGAGGTAAGTATACCAGTAGAAGATGATGAAGACTGTGTCTCTATGTCAAGGGCTCCATTGCCCCCAAGTCTTGCAACCAGAGGCACTACTACACAAAGCCCATTCTTGCCAGCTGGCTTTGAGGAGGAACTGGAAAAAATGCTGGCTGATGCTGCTAATGGCGATGTCAATATTGATTTGGATAATGAAGAGCCTGGAAAGTTCTTAGGGGAAGGTAAGAATCAATTTAAAATGTCTTATTTAAATTGTCTTATTTTGCTACCTACCTGCAAGTGATAACTTGGTTGTAAGGGTTGTAAGGAAAAAAAATAGTTTTATTTAAAGGTCTGTACAAACATAATATACCAAAAAAAACGTTTCCAAGAGAATTTAATCAAATTGTGTTATTATTCAGATTCAAATACCATCAATCTATGTTCCAATCCTATCATCTCATGCAAAATAATTTCTCGGAAACAAATGTATGTGAATGTAATTCTTGATAAATTCATGAAACAGGGTTCTGTAACTTATGTGAATATTGGACATATTTAAATAACACCACTTTACCTAAACTATCAGTGTATATTTAAATTGTTTTTGAATTGTAATTTAGCCATTAAGGTTAGTATAAAACCTGGTATTTGATGTATTTCCCTTCTCATGGTATCAAGAGCAAATGGAAAGGTAATGGATAAAATAGAAAGAGTATATGAAGTTAATTTAATTTGACCATTTCTACATAATGGTATTATTTTTGTGTTCTTTTATACAGATTTTTTCACTACCTACTCAACATAATTGACTTAGTTTATGCAATACAAAGTTTACTTTAAAAACATGTTTTTGAAATAACTATTTATATTTTTTACATTATTATATTATTTTCAGACATTTTGAACACAGCACCAGGATCCAAAGAAGCTGTGTTGTTTGCTGAAGATGGTTTCACACTCCTCAATGCACTGAAAGAAGCTGATGACTCCACAGAAGACAAAGAAAATGTTGACATACATGTCAAGATTAATTTGGAGGAAGTGGTTGATAATAATGCACACTTAGTAGGTAAGTATGACACTAATATGTCCCACTGGTTATTTGTATTAATTTTATTATGAATATTTTCTTTAGTAAGCAAAACCACAATTATATGCCTTGTGTTTTAAATTATTTTTCATCATAGATTTGCCAACACACTAGGATTTTTTCCTGTGTCATGGGTGCTTTAAAAACACACATACACAAACGCTCAGACTCAGAACAACTACCTACCTGTAGTTCAAACAAATATTTGCTTCATGTGGGCATCAAACCCACAACACCCAGAAGTTGATCGCTGAGCCACTTCGCCAAACATGTTGTCAGTTATTTATTATATTGTATTTATTACAAAAACATAAATAAAGAGAAAACTTAAGCATAACCCTAATATAACTAAAGAAACAATGGTATTTTACAGATCTCTGGAAAGACGAAGAGGTAATAGAGAAAAAACCTCAGAAGCCTGTGAAGAAAATTGAACTAGACACTGATGCGGACAATGACAATTTCCTCGAGGCCACCATCATCAGACCTCCAGTTGAACTACCGGAGATACCGGTGCTGCACATCACCAGCTCTGCGGCAAAGGCAGGGGTTACATCTACAGATTGGGCAGAGATGATAGATGTGTCGCAGCCAGTACCAGAGTTTACGGAAAAAATTAAAGACATGGCACAGACTTATCCATTTGAATTGGATAACTTCCAGAAACAGGCAAGAACTTTTTAATGTTTTAGTGAAGATATATGTTCTAGTTTAGGGCTGTCTATAAGGTCAGAAGGGCTAAAAACTGTTATTTCTTATTTCCTTCATGATTCATTATTATTGCTTTGATTAACAATCAAAAATGATCATAAAAGGTCAGCCTTTTGACCTTAGGCTGTGTTTTGTTAGGAATGTCATAATTCTGTTTAATTTTTAAAATCACAATGAACAGACTGAATGCTTTATGCGATAACTTGAACAATTTACTATACCATACTTTTTTTTCAGGCTATATTAAAACTGGAAGAAGGTCACCATGTATTTGTCGCTGCACACACATCAGCCGGTAAAACTGTCGTTGCCGAATATGCTATTGCCATGTCAAGAAGAAATTGTACAAGGTATAATACTAGCTCTGCATTGAGTTGTGTGTATTTGAGAGACAGAGCACCCAATAGAAGCTTCCTTTGAATTGCGTGCCATCCTAGTCCCTTTTTTCACGAACACAGGAAGTATTGTAATCTTCCCAATCTAGTAAGCCCCTTGGTAGAGTAAACAAAAAACTAAACTCGCTTAATTGGGACACAATAAAATTACAACATTATTGCTCACTGTAGAATATCTAAACTAATATTATAAAGAGCAAAGATTTGATTGTTTATTTGCATTGAATAGGCTCTGAAACTACTGGGCCGATTTAAAAAAAGACTTTCATTATTAGAATCCTGCATTATTCCTGATGAACATAGGAGATAGAATGTAATAAAAAAAAATATTTTTTAAAATTTTTGTTAAATACACGCTATTTTGTAATATAGTGATACCACCACCTTTTTCTACCTTCACTTTATTACATTTTCTACTTCTAGAGCAATCTACACATCACCCATCAAAGCCCTATCTAACCAGAAGTACAATGACTTCAACAAGATGTTTGGTGAAGTCGGCCTACTGACGGGTGACTTACAGATCAATGCGACCGCCTCCTGTCTCGTAATGACTACTGAAATTCTGCGCTCTATGCTCTACTGTGGCTCTGACGTCACTAGGGACCTGGAATTCGTCATATTCGACGAGGTCCACTACATTAATAATGCTGAGGTAATGTTTATTACACGAACGCCATGACTCTTAAATCACTGTTAACCTTTCAGGAGTGATTATACTCATGATTATAAACAACTTTCACTATAAGAGTAACCTGAAATATCGAAAAAAAAAACAATACTCTCACCCTTTATGAAAGATTATTAAAAGTATTTTCATAAGTGCCATCATAAGGTACTGCAAGTTTAAGTACAATATAGAGAAAAAAAAAACCAATTTATAATATAACATACATCGAATTCCAAGATGGAAATAAAAACTACACACTATTACATACTAGTATTGCATACAAATTCTTGTTTCATTTCTACAGCGCGGTTACGTATGGGAGGAAGTGTTGATCCTTCTACCGGCTCACGTGAGCATAGTGATGTTGAGTGCGACTGTACCGAACACGCTACAATTCGCCGACTGGGTGGGCCGCACTAAGAAACGCAAGGTGTACGTCGTGTCCACACCGAAGCGACCCGTACCGCTCTGCCATTATCTTTATACAGGTATATTATATGCCCATTTGGTTTATAAATCATATTAATGTTTTCTGTCTGAGAGAGATGGCAAGACATTGGTAGTAGTTACATAAATTATCTATTCTTTGTTACAACATAATAACAAGAATAGTAGTAATTAATTGAATGTTTCGAAGTTATAATGAAAGTCCGTCCAACCAGACTGTGAGGAACTTTGCATACGGGACTGAGTGTTGCGACAGTAAGCACTTTACCACTTTATAATTAGGATAGATAGATATAAGTAATTGCTTGTTGATTCTACATAACATCACACCTGTATTCCCCGAAGTATTAGGCAGAAGTGTATCGCCGGTATGTTTAGGCCACATGTGATAGGGGTAAAGGTGGCTTACTATTGCTTTTAACCGGCCTTAAATCCAAATTCCGAGCTACTATTGAGATTTACATAGAAAAACCCAATAATACTTAGCCAATTGTATGTTTTTTGTCTCACTATGTCCTGTCTCATGTTTAATTTGGTGTAAAATAAAGAAATACTTAGCGACCGCGCACGTAGCAGTCGCGCTGACGACCACTAGACTAATGAGGACAATTTTATTGATACTACATAATAATGAATAATTAAAGTAAATACTTACCACACTGCTATCTGGAATTGTAAAAATGTTATATTCATTATTTCATATTTATTATAGGAACGGGAGGAAAATCTAAAAACGAGAGGTTCTTGGTTGTGGATCAAGAAGGAAACTTCCAATTAAGAGGATACAATGAAGCTGCTGCCGCTAAGAAAGCGAGAGAGAATGAGTACAAGAAGAACTTTGGACCCAAAGGTAAGAGAAATAATGTGATGCCGTAAAGTATGTATGAAGTAGGTGAGGTGTTACTCGGAATCATAAATCTATGATTGATTGATGAGAAATAGTGTGGTAGGATAAAAGCCACGTTTGGCTTAGCGGCTGCGCGATTGGTCTCTCATGAATTGTAGATTCGATCACCGCAGGGACGTTATGTGACTTACAGGTAGATTTTCTGGATATGTGAGAATTTAGATTTGTAAACGCACCAATGATACAGGAGGAAAAACTAGAGTGTGGCAGTTTTGTTAAACAAAAACTTCAAAGAGACTTTAGTAGGTTGTGTCTTACTGATCAGAGACCATACTATGACGTGTTATTGATATCGAGAGAGAGGGATGCAACTCCACGCATTAGATAGCTCCATCCCTATCGTAGAAACTAAAGAGGATGTTAACGTCATAGTATAGCCTCAAAAAAATGAATTATTATTTCATCTCCATATGGTAGGTTTTAAGTAATGTCATACTTTCAGGGGGTAAAATGTATATGAATCCCAAAGCAGAACAGACCATGTGGGTGGCTTTTATCGATCATTTGAGGCAGAAGGACAAACTCCCAGTCGTCGCGTTCACATTGTCTCGTAACAGGTATGTTTATGTAGTTGTAAAATATACATTGTATTTATTGTAATATTAGCTTCCGCCCGCGACTTCGTCCGCGTGGAATAGTTACTTGGTCTTAGCGTGATAATATATAGCCTATAGCCTTCTTCAATAAATGGGCTATCTAACACTGAAATAATTTTTCAAATCATACCAGTAGTTCCTGAGATTAGCGCGTTCAAGCAAACAAACAAACAAACTCTTCAGCTTTATATATTAGTATAGATATAGATTCACTTGCTTTTTTAAATAAGTACTAAGGCCTGACCGAAAAGGTCGAGACTTAATTTATGGTCGCCACATTTTTGGTAATTTGAATACGCTGTCAGAGTCCAATTAAAAGAGCCTCAACGAGGGACGATACAAAAATCATCGGCGCACCTTGACTAGCCAGCCTCTCTGTGAACATAATGACTGGCTAATATTTTTACATTGGTTAACCATTATTTACTGAACTCATGCTGATACGATGGAAAAGGAAGAGCATTATTTTTGACATGCACTTCAAATCCTGCAAGACAGGCAGCTTTATAACCTATTTTATGATTTTAGGTGAAGTTTGTCTTATAAATACTAGAAGTCATATCATTGTGTGAACAAATTCTTGACACGTTTAGCGTGCGGCCTCGGCGCTCGTGTATTTAAGAATTTGTGTTTGTGAAGGCACCCACGATACAGGAGAAAATCCCAGTGTGAGGCAATGAGGCAAAAAAAAAATTGTATTTAATGTCTGACAGACGATACGCAGGTGTATACAAAAGAATAACATTTTTGCGCAGACATTCCTTCAAAACTCAATCTTTTATTGCGTTCCATAATGTGTTATAAAGGTGGGCTTATTATTAAAATTGATCATTATGGACTCTGTCGGGCACAGCAAACGTTTGCATATATAACATTGTGTAGATAAGCATTATGGTAGAATTTTGGTAAATTGCTCCACCGACAAGAGCTGAGCTCTTAAATTAAAGATAGCGAGATATCATCGCCTACACACCTAACATCATAACAAGCCTCAACATTGCTGATTGTTAAATTGGATTCTTGTATAAAGTGTAATTCCAGATGCGATCAGAATGCTGAAAGTTTAATGTCGGTTGACTTGACAACAGCCAAAGAAAAAGGTCACATCCGATCATTCTTCCAAAAGTGCCTTCAAAGACTGAAGGAACCGGATAGAAGATTGCCACAGGTAATATTAAACAAGAACCGGGATCCAAACATACTTTAAATTGTGTTATTACTCAGATACCGTTAATGTAGGTTTAATGAACCTATAATAGTTTACCGGAAACGTAAGCAGATTTAATCCGTAATATTTTTACGAGGTCTTCGAGCATTGTTTCGAGGTTTGCCAACGAGTGATGGAGCGCAGTATATTGGGAGTAAATCTCACTGATTGTATAAGGAATACAATACTGCGCTCCAAAACTCAAATCACCGATGTTACAGGCAAAGCCAGACAGCTTAAATGGGACTGGGCGGGATAAGAATGCTGCATGCCAGACGAACTGTGGGCAAAAGCTACCACAAATTGGATCCCACACGGAGCGAAGAGACAGCGTGGTCGGCCCAGACGGAGGTGGCGCGATGAATTAGACTCTTACGATAGAGATTGGGTGGCTAAGACTACAAACAGAGTGATTTGGAAGGAAGAAAGGGAGGCCTTTGCCCAGCAGTGGGACGAAACGAGCTAGGAAAAAAAAAATTACGACTCTTGTACCGGGTTTTCGCTCGTCTATTTAATATTAAAACAATATTACAATAGTATTGTTTTTCTTCGCTTTAAATGTTATACATTTTACAAGAATAACTTCCTTTTTCTCTAAAACTGTTATGGCCAACAAGACTCACAATTGTTGTCCCAGTCTTGTATGCAATAAATATGTTGAATATTGAGTACCATCTTTGGTTTTCAGGTAATAAGACTTCAAAGAGTCTTGGAGAATGGTATCGGAGTTCATCACAGTGGTATATTGCCATTGTTAAAAGAAATCGTCGAAATGTTGTTTCAGTCGGGTTTTGTAAGTATAATCTAATAAAAAATACGTACGCTCTACAATAGTTACACAGAATAAAAGAATATTTATTATTTGATTGCCAGACTTGCAGTGTTAGAGTCGACATTCAATAGTAAAGCACTTTCACATTGAAAATTAAATTTCACTTTATCTAATTGAAATATAAATGAAAATATACATCCGTACCCCACTCACTCGTCGAAACACAACGTAAGTTTTGTATCACGCCGGTTTTCTGTGAGTTTGTGGTATCACTCCGGTCGAGCCAGGTCATTTGGTAGATGATTCTGGCGTTCTATTTTCAACTATTTTAATGGCAAAAAGTTATTTTTATTTGCATAAACCAGTGCTAAATGCTTTTCTTTTTTTATTTCTGTCTTAATCTTTCTTTGCTTAATTCCAGGTTAAAATCCTATTTGCAACAGAAACCTTTGCGATGGGCGTCAACATGCCAGCTCGTACTGTAGTGTTCGATGAAATCACTAAGTACGACGGACTACAACGACGAACACTGGCGCCAGCTGAGTACATACAGATGGCGGGCAGAGCGGGGAGGCGAGGTTAGTTTATGAAATTAGTTTGCATCAAGGAATTGTTGATTGCAATCCTAGTGTGTTTAGGGTTGTCTAGATTTGTTTATCACGCTCCAGATATTATTATGTTTCCGTTTTCATTCAGGTTTGGACGATACGGGAACTGTAATAATTCTATGTAAGGAAGGCGTGCCAGACCTGGTGACGCTCAAGGGGATGATGCTGGGTATACCACAGAAACTGTCCTCGCAATTCCGACTCACATACGCTATGATACTCAGCTTGTTACGGTAACATACATTATTTATATACATAATTGGTTTATCAGCTGATGTAATAATTTTGACTCATTTTACTTTCAATTCTTTTCCGTCTGGACTCGTCCAGACAGACAACAAGAACCTTGGAAATATCGATGTGTGGTCCTGGTTAACAGATAGGAACCAAAAGTGGCGATTTCAGTTGCCAGTTCTGTTTCTGATTTCATCTGGCATTGTGATATTTTCCTTAAACGTAGCCCCTAAACATGAATTCTATTCAGGGCAGCAACAGTGTCGGTCGAGGGTATGATGCAGCGTTCCTTCAGAGAATTCAACCAGATATGTCAAGCGGATAACTATAGGAAACAGCTGCAGCTAGCTGAAAAAGAATATTCTGAAAAGTGCAGTACACCGCTGGCTTCGCACTTGGCACCTTTAGCTATCTTCTACGATACTGCAGCAGCCTACATCGATGTGCTCAATGAAATCATGCCCATACTTCTCAATACAGCCAAAGTGTCCAAAGAAATGACCCCAGGAAAGATACTGGTGGTGTCTGCCGGCCCGTACATGAATCAGCTTGGTGTTTTACTGAATAATAACGGTAAGTTGCTTATCTTTATATATATAAGTCTTCTGTACGTGTGTTGACAGTGAACTCCTCCTAAACGGCTGGACCGATTTGAATGTTTTTTTTTGTGTGTTCAAGTGGATTCGAGGATGGTTTAGATTCACAAATAAGCCCGGCAGATGGTTTTGCAGTCGGTATCTAGGTTATTTATCCATACAGCAAGTAAACTGCTGAATCGTTACTTTATTTAATATCCTAATCGCTTGGTATATCATGCAGGACAACGTCTGTCGGGTCCGCTAGTATGTATGTATATTTTTATTTATGTCTTAGGCCATTCTCCCATTACGATATTTGTACGCGTCTCTTCCGCGTCTCGACAAAATGGCGGCGGAGCAAGTAATGAATTGTACAAGAAGTTGAAAAAAATGCTTGTATAAATACAAGAAATCTATAAATTACAAGAATAAATGCGAAAAAATGAAATAGACAGGACTTGGGTAGACATTGGGAACAAGTTTTAAATAATACATTCTCTAGATATTCTATTTTGTTGATGTTTAACAGGCTTTAATAATGCAACAAGATGCAGATACGTCTTTAGACATTCAGTAGAAAGATAAAAAAATATTATCATCAATCAAAAATAATATCAATATGTTGTAGTTCTTGTGCTGCTACAAATACTTTGTTTCTTTTAATATATGGATGAATCCAGTAGTAGTAGAAATAGAAGACGTCATCGTCACTGGAATCGCTTGACATAACGTCCGTCCACAAGAAACGAGTGCACAAATGATGACTTAGTCATTATTCAGTAGCATTGTATGCGAGCGTCGAGTGGCGAACTAGTATCCAACCAGTATTCTACTGGAGTATCGTATCCTACAAGTATCGTAATGGGAGAAGGGCCATAGATATGTAATTACACACGGCTACATATTAAGCCAGTATATCGACCAAATTATACTGAAAAAAAAAGGGATCCATGATATGTAAATGGGTATAATGCATTTGCAAAATTTAAAATTAATAATGTCTACCAAAAACCAAAACAGAAGCCAATGGGTCGACAAGATTAAAAAGTTTAGGGACCTCTGTACTAAGCTTAATGTTCCAGTAAGAGCTGACCTTGTATTGTACATAATATCAATACGATAGCAGGTCAGGTTTTAACAAGCTATGGCTTGATGTGTATCCATGCGTACATAGATAATATATTTGATCTATCTTTTGTTCCAGGTCCAAGACAAATGCCATACAAGGTTCTCGTATTGGACTCCAAATTTCAAGACAATGCTAAGTACAACTTCGAAGTGGATGAGAACTGGTACAGAATGCTAAGTTTCTCCGCTATGTATGACACTATAGGTAAGTATTTGTTATTCTGCGTTTCGATGTTTCCGTGTATGTGAGATCCGCGTTTGTCCACCTACGGTATCTAAAAACTCTAATATATTATCTATTACAAATAAAATTATTATTATTATTTTATACTTGGTACAGTATAAGAAATAAAATAAGGAAGACATTAATGGAAATTAGATATCCGATTTTTCCCTCAAATGTAACTTTCTTTCTCCAGCTATTCTTTCCTAAAGCATTCAGATCGTCTGATTAAATAAATAAATTGTGTATTAAAAAGCTACTGGTGAGAGCTACGCTACAACAAAGAAAGCTCTCTCTCACAATAAAAAACCAAACCAGACTAGAAGTTGGACACCACAGAGGCTTTTTGTTCTAGGACTGATTGCCATGGTGCAGAAAATAATATAAAAAGCTAATTATTTTAATTAGATAAAGCTATATGTAGTTTACATATTCTATGTTATTATAGGAACTGAAGAAAGCACACTAGAACATTCGATACTTTGTATCGCGCCTAAGAACATTATTGCTGTTACTAAAATGAACCTGAAGATTGATCCTAAAATCATTATAGATGACTGGGAAAGAAGGCAAATGCCCAGGTAAATACGTGCCTATATATTATAAATACGGAAGTAACTTGGATACCCACCTAAATCCCTGAACAGATTTCGATAAAAAAAGGCAAAGGTATTTCACATCCTGGGGAAAGAAATGTGGTCATACGTTACTAAATTTTAAGAGGTCTTTAAGCCTTTCTTTGTACTTCTTATGGAAATCCCCTAATCATACGACTTCGCAATCTACTTACAGATTCAAAGACGCTCCTGTAGGGTCGAGTTGCGCAAGCGCAGTGCAGGAACTTTCGCGTATCTCTCACGCGGTATGCTCCGGCGCCACAGTACTGGAACACGTCAGCCTTACGCAGTCTCTGTCCGTCACTACCGGAGAAATACTGTCTTCACTTGACAAGATGAATAAGTGCATGGTAAGTTTAGAAGAACTAAGGGGTATCCGTCCAAATTTCGTACCTATATCCAACATTTTTCGCAATTCGCATAACTGCGCCTCTGAAGTTAGCCGTTACAAAAATCATTTTTCGAATATAATCAAATATCGAAATCAGTAAGAATAATAATCACGATTGCAAAACATCTACGACTCTAGGCCTACTTGCACACCCCATGCCTCCATGCCTTTGGAGTTCTCCCGCGGTGAAATATGGAATTAAATAGTTTTCGTAGCTCCCGGACTACAGGGGCTCCTCCTACCTTCAGGAGTTCTGAAGTAATTCCATCCTCACCGGGGGCTTTTCCATTTTTAAGCTGTCGTAGAGCCAACACGATCTCGTCGTGGCTGATGTCCGGCAGTTCGTCAGTGTAGTGGCGTATCAGAGTGGCTCTAGAAACGCAATTGTCTCGCTGTGGAGGAGGAACATGGGCGGCATAAAGTCGGCCATAGAAGTCTTCAACCTCGGCAAGAATCTCCGGCTTTGACAAAACGATCCTACCATCGTTTGTGGTGAGCTTCGTCAGGTGGCTCCTTCCAAGCTGCTCAGTGAATACTTTGGACCCTCGGTTTTGCTCTTACGCCTGTTCAATTTGGCGTGTATTAGAGCTCCGAAGGTCACGCCGTATCATCTTCGCAATTTTCTTGTTCAGGTTTAAAGTCAATCGGGTGGTATCCCATCTTTTTATCATAAGCCGTAGAGTCTCGTCCGAGAGTTTGGACTTCTTACCTTTATGCCGCGATTGGCAAAACTTAATGCCCTCGTCTCGTTTATTGTTTCATTCTTTATTAAATAATAGTGTAATTTAGCATAAACAACAATGTTCTGGTAAACGTTGTCCCATTTCAAAATAAAAAAAATGTTTTTTGAGAAGAAGGGCTGAAGACTGGCCATTGGGAACATTTTCATAAAAAACTGATCTCGATTTGATTTGTTTTATCCGCTTGTCAGACTGACATATGATGAGACCGAGCAACTAAGATAGAGCAGTATATTTAAATTTGGAAAGTAATAGATCTTATGATATATTTTATAAAATAAATTCTGCTATTATAACTGCTGAAACTAGTCTTTACATATTCATGCAGAATGACCAATCTATTAGACGGAAACGAACGCTGATGAATGTACCATTTGGAAGTTATTTATTGCGAGTAAATATTTTTTTTAATGTATAATAACAAAATCGAAATTTCAGAACGAATTAAAAGAACAAAAGAAATGTACGGATATAGCCAACTTCAAAACTGAGTTCGCAATAGTTTACGAGCGAAAGCTGACAGAACGGAAACGTGACAAGTACAAACGGTTGCTGTCATTTGAGAACCTGGCGCTATACCCTGACTACCAGCGACGACTGATGGTGTTGAGGGAACTGAGCTATATCGACGAACATGACAGTGTTATACTTAAAGGTAAGTTATTTTTTTAATATTGACCTGCCAATTTTTTTAATATTGCAAAGCAATTACAGCCTAGTGATATCATTGGACTGCCAATTCAAAGATGTCGAGTTCAAATCCAAGGCATGTACCTCGGATTTTTCGAAATCACATGAGTATTAATATTTAATTATCACTCACTTAAACGATGAAGGAAAACATCGTGAGCAAACTGCATGCCTGAAAGTATTTTTAGTTACATGTGAAGTATGTTGCAGCCTATAGCCTATATATAGTGAATATATATTGTATATAGTGCCCAGCCGTGGGACAGTAAGTGTTGATGATGATGAACTAGTTATATAATCTGACTCATCATCTTCCGAGCCTTTTCCCAACTATGGTAGCATCCAGCCTACTCAAATGCGGCTGAATATCACAATTTTACACGAAGCAATTACCATCAGATCTCTGCAACTCAATTTCTAGGCAATATATTCGGAGGATAGAACTGGTTGTCAGGCATTTTTTTTGGCCTCTGACCACCACTAACAATTGTCATAGATGTTCTTATGACAAACGGAACCGACAGCTTTAGTGCTCTCCGAGGCACCACGGAGGGGTCTTAATGTGTTAAGAATGGTCACCCATCAAGACACCGACCGCAGCGTAGCTTAACCATGCAGATCAGTTGATCAGCTTAGTTATTACTTATAGCCACGAGCTTCTCAGTGACGAGTCCTCTATATACTCAGATTACTTTTTCTGAGGATTATTATTATAAACTAGCTGACCCGGCGAACTTCGTACCGCCTAACAGTCGATTTTTAAGATAACGTCACTCAATTGTTTTGCCTTCCCGGAACCCCTTCACTAACACTTAAACTTTATGGTATGGTATTAAAGTTCAAATTGACTTTTAAGTATTATTCCGAAGCTTTTGTATGGGAATATAGAAAAGTCTTGTTTTAGATTTTTTAGGTAATTTTTTTTAGTTTTTTCTCTCCGTAAGAACCATCCTCGAACTTCAAGGAAAATATTAAAAAAGAATTAGCGCAATCGGTTCAGCTGCTCTCGAGTTTTGCGCTTAGCAACACATTTGGCGATTCATTTTTATACTATAGATAGATTATTATTTATTTAGATTACTTCCTGATCAATGGCCTTTAAGTAACATTATAAACAAGTTATTTATGATTCACAGGTCGAGTAGCATGTGGAATGGGAACAAATGAGCTGATAATCTCAGAACTGGTATTCAAAAACGTGTTCACGGACAAAACGCCAGCTGAAATAGCAGCACTGCTCAGCTGCTTCGTGTTTCAAGCGAGGACGCAGGTGGAGAACCAACTGACAGAGAAACTGGCGGAGGGAGTCAAAGCCATCGAACAGATTGACGCCGAGTTGACTGCGATCGAATCCAAATATTTGGTAAATAATCGTTAATTATAGTCCTGCATTGTTTGTACAATCCCCATGAGACATATCTGTACATACATGAACATAACTTACCATCACGCCTGTATTCCCCGAAGTTGGGCAGAGGTGTACTAATCTACATCCTCAGTTCGCCGGTATGTTTATGTCCCATGTAATAAGTCCTATTGCCATCATTTGTGGTACCGACCCTAGTCGGTCTAATGCCCTTAACCGTTGCCTTAACCGTCACAGTTTATTTGACCTGCGAATTACGGGCCTTTAGGATCACTTGAATAATAAGGCAGTGCGGTTTAAATAATAAAGAATCTTTAAGTGTATATAAATTTTTCAGAATGGACACAGTGCATGGTAACTGTCAGTCTAAAAATATGTATTGTATCCCATTGAGATAAAGTTTAATTTTAATATTTCATAATAATTATGAACAGTCTATTTATTGTTGGTTGTACTTTGTGTTGCAGAAAATCAGTTGTGGTTCTCAATAAATGTAGCTATAAGAGATTATCTATCTATCTGCCCCCTTGTATTGGTAATAGTTCATATTACCAATACAAGGTAATTTGAACTATTATTCCATTGAAGATTTTAAGATGAGTTCAATGCGACTATGACCAAAGTACCCTTTTTAGTTTATATTTTCCATTTCAGGTGGGTCAGTTTGAGGGGCAATCGGAGAGGCTTAACTTTGGCCTAGTGAGGGTAGTTTACGAGTGGGCTTTAGAAAAGCCCTTCGCAGAAATCATGGATCTCACCGATGTACAAGAAGGCATTATTGTGAGGTGTATACAGCAGTTACATGAGGTAAGTAATTATAATAACCCCATTAAAACATTATATCTGTGAACATCATACTACTCTCTTTGATTTTTGCAGCAATTTATGGCACATAATTTAACACAAAATTTCTATGCAAATCAAAATAAAATTCATTTAAAATAAAATTTTGAAGTTGGTGCAAGTGGCGCTTAATTTTGTACCTATTCATATTGAGAGACTTTCCGGAACTGACAGATTATTAACTAAGTAACTCACCCATCCACGGAAGTGCAATTGAACCTTTTAAAAACTTATTTTATTTAGTTACGCACAATTTAAATACTCATGTTTTTTTTTTCCACGGAGGAAGGCAGAACCTACAGAACCGCGAGACGATTTTTTGTCCACGTTACCTAATACATCTTTTCATACACGCCTTTAAGGGTTTTATTTGCGCTTGTGCTGACATTCTCTTTATGAATCCATTTAGTTTTTTATAGATAAATATGTTCATTTCCAATCCTACAGCTGTTAGTAGACGTGAAAGACGCTGCCGTGGCTGTGGGTGACCCGAAGCTTCAGGCGAAAATGATGGAAGCCTCCACCGCGATTAAGAGAGACATCGTGTTCGCAGCCAGTCTATACACCACGCAAAAAGAAACGGTTTCTTCATGATTATAGATTCCCATTTAGAAAACCCAGTGCCTCTATAATAATTATTTTAGTCAGAAAGAGGATATAAACGAAAGAGGATAACTAAACGTTCAACAACTTCTCTAAAAATATTTAATTTTTCTACATTTTATTATTTTTGGACATCTAAGTACAGGACTGAGTTCATATTTTCAGAATATGTATAAAATATTTTTACTATTATCAGATATTTGGTCTTTAAGACATTGAAATTTCACATAATCTATGATGCTTCTGTCTGATCTATCTATCGTGAGCCAAACGAATCAATGGACAGGTTAATTTTAACATTTTGTTGATGAACATCTTTTTCTGTTACAGCTAGTTCTAACAAACAATTCAGCAGATTTGATTTGATTGACATTTGAGCTTTGGAGAAAGTTGTCGAATTAAAGTAATTCATTAGCATGGGCATTAAATCCTCTTCTACTTAATAACTTCTTTCTTACTAATATTGTATTAAAAATCAATTAATTTATCAGTAGTTATGCATATATTTTATTATTTAAAAAAATGTTTTGCGGGCATACGCGCGTCGTAAACATGCGATCGTCACGTCTTGGATTTTTAGTAGAATCGCCGGTAACAAGTTAAGGTACACTTCCGTAATCCTTAGTAAGTCAAGGTTTGGGCCTACCTAGGATCCAATTTAACTATTTTAAAATCGCCATTCAATATCTTCGGAATTGTTGTTCATACGTAATTTAGAACTATTGGACGTGTTAACGTGATCATATTTAGTTTGGGAGACAGTTCTCAATCACCAAGCAATCGCAATAACCCGTAGCATAACCTCTAAAATAACGTATGCCCAGAAATTGTGTCTTATTTTTAACCAACCCCTACTTTGCGACGTAAACGCATCAATATCTTCATCGCGCATACCCGCAAAACAAGCATTTTTTTGTTTTACCGAAGTTAGTACAGAGTAACCCCGGTAGTCATAAAAATATTAAATATCTTATAAATTTTCGTAAAGCAAAACATGACAAAATGTTTTGTCATCTTTCCCTGCACAGAATATCACGTATCCAAACAAACTGAAAGACAACACATCATAGCGATAAGAAGTATAAAGACGTTTTATATTGTTATGAATAAGGGGGTTAGTCATGTTCAGCTCAAATGTTATAACGGTCATCATGGTATCCAAAACTGTCAAATTTCTTCAATCGATTTTCAATTTAATCTCCAAACGCCAGAGTGTACTATCCATTGGGGAAATTTGACAGTTTGTGGTAACTTGATGGTGGTGCTAGCAACTGTTTTTAAAAATGAGTTTTTTTACCTATTCTTGCTGCATGATATTTATTATTTGCCATACGCGGAAATAAATGTTTTTTTATTTATTTTTTGGTTTCATTTAAATTTTCTATGTTTAATATTATTGGCATAGTGGTTACAATTTTCATGAGTGCGCACTATTATTTGAATGAAGACCTAATGTATAATTATAGAATGCACTTGACGCGCACTCATGAATTGTAAATACTACAATAAACTGTTTTAATATTATGCTTTGTAAAATGATTTATGATATAGTTTTAGTGGTTAAAATATGCAGAAAATTTATTTTTTTGCTTACAGTACTGAGGCTGTACCGTGACATGTTATTGCGATAATTTTTAGGTATTGCGAAAGAGACGGCGCTCTCCCTCAATCAAAAAATAATCGTAATACTTACTTACGTACTTCATAGTAGGTACGGCTTCTGAACAAAATATATGTAGTTACTTAATTTGCTTTATTATGTTTTATTTTTTGAGTTTTGAAACTTCTCCAGTGTCAGACTAGCATGCTGCTCGCCATCAATGAGTATAGATTTGTCAAAGCAAACGCAATACCGAGTTTAGCGAGGAGTTAATGTAAGTACAATCTTGGTTATCGGTAGGTTCACCACTTTTCGTTCCTTTATTGAGAATATAAGGCCAAAAATTGGTCAACTTCCAACCTGCTTCGCCTTACATATTACTTTATAGTTGTAAGAGGATATGCTGCAGCTTATCAAACAACTTTGGAGTCAGGTATGCTCCATAAAGGTCAGGTCAACGGGTTGTATATGAACACATGACCCACAAAAGATCTGCTGTTGTATGGACTAGTATAGTAATAGGGTTTAATAAGGTCAAGGTAAATAAAGTAATGCCTTTTGCAAGATCAAAAGTTGAGTTTATTTATTTCACATAAATAAAATTGACCTAAACATATTCACGACACTAAGTTCCTTAAAAAAGATGGAAAGGTATTGTAATTTTATCATATTTTTTCAGATTAACCTACTAAGGATGAATGAACGCGCAGCCGCCGGGCGTTTGAAAATACATCGGCAGCATCAGGCGAACTCTTCAATGTACAGGGACATTGTCGTTGCCGCCAGCTGGACTCCATCCAAACGACAAACTAACGCTGAACAAGAGACTGATGACAAGACGGTGTTACCCCGAAGTGAACAAAAGATTATAAAATCAGAAATGAGTTGTGAGCCATCCAACGAAAATCCGGAGTTTAGCGAAAAGGCTGAAATAGAAGAGAATGAAAAGATGAATAAGAATTCCCATCAGATAAATAACAAAAAGTCGAAAAATTATAAGAAGAATAACCGACAGTAGAACAAAAAAATTAGAGACAACACTAGCGAAGTTAGGGTGACCAATATAATGAGTGCAAACGAAGTATGTACTGAATAAATAGATCCTGTTTTAGATCGAGATCCAGATGATCGAGATGACATTTGTGTACGCTTGATTTATCGAAAGTTTATGGTCATTTGCATATATTGAGAATTCTATTCCATTAGCGTTCATGCCACTTGTCTAGTGGGTCAGATCCATCCAGATCAAGGAGTGCTATTGAATTTAAATCCTCCTCCTCCTTTGGTAGGTACTGAGCTCAACACTCATACTGCCTTAGATACAGGCATCCTAGCCAATCCTAGGAGCGATAGTAATTTAAATTATCGGATTGACTCGACTAGACTTGCCCCCTTAAGAAATAGGTAGGTACGGAGTTCGACCCCAAAAAATGAATTCCTGCCTACGGTCTTGAGACGTGATTAGTTATAAATGTAATCAAAACTATTAGTGCCATATATACACCCATCCTAGGAGCGACGACAATTTAAATTTTCGGATAGATTCGACAATACTTGCCCTCCAAGAAATATTTTCCACAAGACACCCGCACCACAGACCCGCAACAAGATCTGTAGGCAACACAAATATATCTTGAAGTAACAAGAAAGAACCTGAGTAACAAACAGTGTTCATTTATTTATTTGTTCCGTCAGACTGGAGTAGCCGATTCGAACCCCGCACAGAATAGGACTTATACCTAGATGGAATATAAGTAGGTACAGATACGCAATAATCAAATAGGTGTTCCGAGACTGGGTTTCTGTGCATGTGGAGTTCGGGTCCTGGCAACCGAGAACAATGGATTTTGTGTTGTGTCTGTAATGCGGAAAGGAAAAAAAAATACATATTTAGGTACTTCAAGCAATAAATTAATATGCATGCTGCCAAATACCTACATTTATTTATTTACACTTCCAGTTCTGTAATTAACGTGATGCCTCTATAAATAGGGAACCTACATAATATTTAGGTATGTACTTATTAAATATTTTTTTTATTTACCTCGATCACCTGATTAAAAGTTACGCAGCTTTTATATCGGTAAGTTCCAGCAATGCAATAACTGTGAAATATTCGTATAGATCTTTGTAGTAACACCTTTGATAAGTAAAGGTCATTTTACAATGAAAAGATATTAAATTTAATACCTAACATCAAAATGCCTATAATTTCTTACCTACTTATTACCTACCTATTTTGTTTACGTTGTAGTACAGCTTTTTTGTTTTAGATAGCAAACTAGTTGTTAGCGGTGCCACTGGCAATAATATTGTTTTTCCCCAGTTCTGTGGGAATTTCCCAAAATTCCGTCATATAATGCTCGGCTAGCTCATCTAAGCACCTACGTTACGTTACGTTACAAAAGGAACTCCTATGCAAAATTTTATACTGCGTGCAGGCAAGTAATATGTACTTAATGTACCTTTAGTTTTTTATTATAGCCATGTAGTAGCCATCCGCTAAGAAAGGAGATAAGGAAATTCCCATTATATTGGGAAGTAAGAAATCAACGCGGACAATACCGCGGAGCACAGCTAGTAAATAATACCTAAATATCTATAACTACTTAATATATAAATAGAATTCTATTATCTGTGCCTAATAAATAAATAAACTAAATAATACCTATTTCTCTTTCTGTTATCCACGTAAATACAGTGGGCAATGAACGAACTAGAAAACAGAACGGTGAAGAGAAACACCGTATTTTGTTTGGTGAATGAATTCGCTCCTTCTGATATGTAATGCTACCTACTTAACTTAGGCTCGAGCCTGGAAATAGTGCTATGCAAACGGACACGGACGTCGGTTGCAGACGCAGAATTCCGGAGGGGTCGCCGATGCGTTGCCAGCCTTGAGTTTGGACCTCCGGCATCCTCACTTACTCGGCTAAACACAACGTAAGCGTTGTTTCACGCCGGTTTTTTGTGAGGCCCTGGTATCAATCCGGTCGAGCCGGCTCATTCCTGCCGAAGCATGGCTGGTACGGTAAAACTATGTTATATTATGAATATCCATAATATCGCCATATCGTGAGCAAGTCAGCGAGAATTAGAGATGAAACTAATATATTCGTAATAGGTATAGATATTATGATACGAGCTGTATATTCATATTAGTCTATATTAGTTTAGCGTAGACTATTACCAGATATTAGTCAAATAATAGGCACAACGAGAGATCAGTGTTCTGATATACGCGGTGACGTGTGCGTCGACGAGCGCGCTACGGGAGGTTGCCGCACGCATACACATAGTTACTCCGCTGCGACCGCGTCATAGCGACACGATTCGGGGGAGTGAGCGAGATGCATTTATGATTCGAAATGTCGAATAGAATAAAACGCTACTGCTTACTTCTCTTTGACGTGTGCGTGTGTGAGTGAGATTTCTAAAGACAAAATTATACACGTCGGGCTTTATATGCAAGCTGAATGTGATAGTTACAAAGTAAACACTCAATGAAAACAAAATCACTACATTTAGCGCTGAATAAATTTCCGAACAAACTGTAGTTTGGTAGTGCTACGTCCTTTAAAAAAAATGCTATGTTCTTAAATACCGTAACGTAAAAAATATCGTAACTATTCTCAGAATAGGCACGATATCAATATTATGTTAGATTAACGAATACGGAGAGAATATGAATCTCAATATGGCTGACTAATATTTGACTATTACCCAGTAATAGGTATGGTATCCTAATATGACTTAGTGAATATATTCAATAATAGTATTACTTAAATATCACCCTAATATAACACCTCTAGCGAGAATACATATTGGTACGCCAACTGATCGCCGCGACTGACGCCGACGCCTAACGCTATTTCACAACTATATTATTACACTCTTTGCTATTTGGACTGATACCTACGCCTAGATATTAGTTAGTAGGTGCTATGCCTCTCTGAAGTTGTACGCAAGTGACTGCGCAGTTAGTCAATACTTCGATACGAAATAGTTTCTGCTCTAGAATGGCCATCTTGTAGGCCAGGCTACAGCGTTGTTCCTGTTACCTACTATTGCAATAGAAAATTCATATATCACATCCAGAGCACAAGCACCCTTCAGTGAACAAGTATTATAGTTCTCGCAAAATAACTTGACCCTAAACTAACGGAGGGATTGGGGAAAAGTTTGCGCAGTACATTTGCGTGCAAAATGTACCATAGAATAATATATATAAATGTACTAAAAAACGACTACTGCGCTGCTGCGCATCCACCGTTTTGGTTCAAGTTATTTTGCGCCAATCGAAGAGTATAAAATAATAGACCTGGTACACATAAGTGGTATTGGGGTAACCGTGCGAGAGTTCAAGTTCAGTGGGCTGAAGGTAACGTATAACGTACCCTCTGGTGCTGTGAACATAGTGTTTGTTACTTACCACAAATGCGTGAAATGAAACGCACAGAAGGCCAAGACGCCATGACGAAAATATGACGTATGTTTGCCAAATTTTTGTGAAAAGGAACGTAACTTCGGGACTGACTTGGCGATTCGGATTTTCTTCCAATGAATATCTCAATGACTTGTGTAAATTCAATGTTAATTTGATTTGTTAAATGACAGTTTAACATTAGTGAATCGCAGACGTGTATCGTGTATATTACTTGCAAGTAACAGCTGTGCTCATGTGGCCGCCGGGCTTAGAAGATAAATCGCAGTGACTCGTTATATTTTTTCTAACAACAAATAACGTACAGCAATCGATATGATACAAGACGATGAATTTGAGTTTTTGGTGACAACCCCGGAGCGGGTACAAGCTCTGGGGTTCAAGCCACAGAAAGAATTACTGACGAATCATGTGCTACCATATGCCGCTGACTTGGACGAGGAATCCACGAGATTCCTGGAACAGGTGAAGATGAACTTGGCCAAGTCCGTGATGCTGCGCGAGATGAAGCCTGCTTGTGGTGTCTGGTCCTCCAGGCTCATGAAGTAAGTATAACTTGACTTGACTATAAAGCTGACCACACTTCATGTTGATATTGAATTATTGGAAGCTGTCCAATAAATAAAGGAGATTACAAATATATTAGGAACTATGAAATATGCAGGTCTTTGGAATCTGAAATATTATGTAGGTATCCTTTGTTTGAGACAACAATAAATTATTACACAGTAACAGTAACTTCCAATAACCACCTCAATAGTCTAGCAGTTCTAAGTGCAACTGCTACACAAGGTCCTGGGTTTGATTCCAGGTCGAGCAGTGTTATTCGGTTTTCCTATGAAATTTGTAGTAGCAGCTTTTAGGTCCCATGTAATCTAAACTCTATTATATTACATGGGACCTAAACATACCGGTAAACTGTTGGGGTACATTAGTACACCTCTGCCTAACCCTTTGGGGAATACGGCTATGATGGTATGTAACAGTTTAAACTTTTTTACACCCCACTATAAACATAAGTAGGTAAGCAATTCCCCACTGCCATGGCACATATTCTTCATGGATTCCTCAGATCTTCAGTTAAAATCAATGAAATACGAGCCTTTATTTATATATTGTTTGTTGAATATAAATAAATATACTAAGTATAAATATACTAAGATTAACCAATAACTTGTCTAGGCAATTTTCCTTTCGTTTGAATATTTTTTCCTGTTGATTAACCTTTTAACCGCCTTAGTTAGGTTTATTTGACAAACAATTTTGTATCAATATGCCTACAGCTCAGTCTAATTTATTATCTACTAGCCTATGCCCGCGGCTTCACTCACTTGAAGCTCAAAAACCAACAGTGATGATCTCTTCTTTGTATGGGTCTCTATACATTAGAGAGGTCAAGCTGTATCTCAGGTTCCGTTTAATTATTTGAGATATGGAGTATAGGTACCAGTTTTTTATTTGGAGCACATACTTTCTAACAGTGATAACAAAATTAAAATCTATTCAGTAGTTTTTGCGCCAACCCATAACAAACAGACATGAATTTTAAAAATCACTTTTTTGGGTTCGGAGACTTTTATATACCCTAACCCTCTTGTTTTTTTTTTATATCTTCAATGTACAGACACAGCTTTTTTACAATTTTATAATTTATTTTC
This sequence comes from Acronicta leporina, assembly GCA_947256265.1. Taxonomy (NCBI): domain Eukaryota; kingdom Metazoa; phylum Arthropoda; class Insecta; order Lepidoptera; family Noctuidae; genus Acronicta; species Acronicta leporina. Next base: position 7,169,393 of record OX366529.1, read on the forward strand.
TATTATCTATGTATATCAGATGGATTGTAAAGTATATTTTTTTGTCAGATAAATTCAACAATGGGTCGGTTAAAATGACTAGACCAGTGGTTCCTAACCGGTGGTCCACAGACCACTGTTGGTCCCTGGAAGCAGCTAAAGTGTTCCACAAAGTCATTTAATTAAATATTAAATACATGACAATGAGAGCTGTGCATGTCTGAAGCTGTCCTTGGTTTAGCAACGGTTAATTTTAATTTAAAAACTATTGGTTCAACAACCTACCTACACAGCCTTTAGAAAAATTTGAAAATTTGTTAAATATCCCTCATCGCTGAAAGGTTCCTGTTCACTGAACTAGACCATCAAATTTAGACTTTGAAATAATGCAACTAAGTACAGTGATAGCTGGATTGGATAGAGATTATCTTTGGTGCCTACTTTGCAATTTGAAATGACATAAAAAAAAATACACTCACCAGACTTAAAGTATATGAATCCATTGAGTATAAGTTACAGGTTACATAATGTGCCTGGTTATCGTCAATAGGTTCGCCTCTCAAAAGAGATCAAAACAGCTGTTAATATTTATCATAATTATTGTTTTTTTTTTTATATTAAAATTTGAATAATTATTCGTTTTACCAAAAGTGGTAACAGGACATTAATTATTAAATGGGTGGTAATTACCTATAAAAAAAACAAGCAATGGAAAATAAAATAGAAGCAGATCATTTTCAAGTATATAAGTTGATTGTTGACTAACTCATAGCACGAAATAGCGTGTGTCCGCCCACGCCCACGCATCCACGCGTCGCTTCCGCCCGCGTCTTTCAGTGGATACATGCTGGCGTAAACAACACCCTCTGCTCTCTCTGAAGGGCGGGTACCTATCTATGACGACATCATATGTTTTGAATGTCGGATTTATTACACTATTTCAAACTGGTACATATGATTTGTAACCAGTTTCCACCCTGTGTATTATTTTAATTTAGTATAAAACAATGAAAATTAATTCCAAAAGATAAAATATTATGCTAAATATTTATAAATAATTCAATTTATTGCGAGTTTCAGTTTAGTGTTAACCTTTGGCAAGTTTTACTGAAGTTTCGAATATGCTGGCTATCACCCAGTGCTTCCTAGTAACTGCACCTGGCCTTAACACTGACAGATCCATTATATTACTTCATCATTCCTCATTGTTATGCTGTAACTATTGTGTTGTAATTGCAATATATACATGACTTTCATAACAAACATGATGCATGAATTTTATAATTTAATGCCTCGCATAGACGGGACTCATAACTTGATATATATTACACACATTCTTATTAATTAAAACTCTACATTGGTTTTTGGAAACTTCTGAGCATTTATAGTGAAGTGATGATATGATATTTTCTAATGTTTTAGAAATGGCATAATAATTTTTGTTATGGACAAAAATTTTGGGAGCATGAAAGACATCTGTCTCAGATGAGATACTAAATGTCCAAGATAGTAAATTCACAGACAAACTACACTTGTCACTTTCTAAGTACCAAATCGTTGGGAACTTCATAAGTCAAAATGCATCTAAACACAACTTGATATAAAACATGTGAAGTTGGTATTGTTATCTTTTTCGCCTAGTGACTGAGAGAGAGAGCCTGTTCGGTCCCAGGTTTTTCGATACCCAGGTTGAGCAATCTTAAGTACTTTGCAGACTTTTGCAGTCAATAAATTTTCTGAGGCAGCCAGGACTTATTTGTGCCTCTTAAATAACGACAACATCTCACCACCTTCACTTATCATGGTTCTTGAAAACATACTGGTATAATGTATATAGGTATATTTTTTTAATGTTGCCCCCCTAGGATTTTCTCCTGTATCGTGGGTGCATTTACAAACACAAATTCTCACATACACAAACACCCAGACCCGGAACAATCTGGGATCGAACCCACCACAACACGTGTCACAGAACCTGATCACTCAGCCTCTTGGGGAAAAATGTTCTGTTAATGTATTTTTGTCTTATTCACAGATACATTCGCCTCCATGGATTGAAGTTTGGAAAAGAAGATCACATAGCATTGCTAAAGCTAGCATATGAACTAGTGCTCATTCCAGATCTAGAACCAGGCAAGGTTCATAAGTTTGCTACTATGTTCCTAATGCTGTCTAAGTAAGTATGATATTCAAGTTAAACCAAATCAGTCGACATATATACAAATCAGATATTAATTAGGGTTTTATAATGTTTCGCTACATGGTTTCATGGTTAAAGTTACCTCGCTACTACATTTGCACTGAAAGTTGTGGGTTCGACTCCCCCACGTATGTTTAGTAAAGTCCCCTGTGGCACTGGGCTTATTCCCTGAGCAGGAGCTATCAATAACATAATATATTTTTATTTTATTCTCTTATTTTTATTTTCTTAATATACCTACAATACATTGTAAAATATACCTACAATACATTGTAAAGGAACATTGAAGTTACAATCAAGAGCCAATATAAGTTGATCTCTCACTGTTTAACTTTCTACACATTAAGAGGCCCTTAAACTGGATAGTAAAGCTTGATATGTAGCAGTGTGCAATTACAATATTATAGCACAATATTAGTGACGTAGTAGTAGGGTAGTATTGATTGATACAATATTGAAGATTACGCTCTGACCGCCGCCGCAACGCATCGTGTGCCCCCGCTGTCACAGCGGGAGCATACGATGCGTTGCGGCGCCGGAGCGGTGTTGCTGCGTCGTCTTACATAGAAATATCTGTGGCATGCACACGATGCGTTCCGGCGCCGCACCGGACTTGCAACCACCGAGACGAAGCGGGGAGGGGTGAATGCGTTGCGACGTCGGAGCGGCACCGCTCAGTTGTTATCCGATCCATTGTTACCAACGCTGCTACGGCGCCGCTGCGACAAAACAACGTTGCGGTGCCGCACCGCTCGTGTGCCCGCTGATTCGGTGAAATCTTTGCGGTGCGGCGCCGCAACGCATCGTGTGCCCCCGCTGTGAGGGGGCACACATAACATTTAAGCGAGCTTAACCATAAATTTCTCAAAAAGTAATCAATCTGTCATAAAAAAGTTTGCTAGCTTATTTGTTAGTTTGCTAGGAGCCTAAAAATATTCGTAATCTTGGCAGTAAATGCTTCGAATAATTGGCACAGTCTACTATTTTAATTGTTTACGAATTAATTATTTCCTACAGGAAAAGGCAACTGATTTCACCTGAAGAACTCACGCTGCCATGGCGTCCGCTTTTCGATATGGGCAAAAGAATATTCGACAAGAACTCTACTCATATTGGAATGTACCACTACTTAACGTAAGAAACTATTTGTCCATTCGACAACGAATTAGAATAAAAATCAAACATAATTCACCTCAAGTTCACATAATCCAAAGAACAGGATTATGCAGAGATCATTACGACATACCCAAGTATCATTTTGAGCCATTTTTTGTTTCGGTACGTCCATAATTGAGACATACTGTGTACGTAAACTGTGGCGTTATCACTTTTAATGTATATTAAATACTTGATACAGGGATTGGAGCTTGATTAAGTAATCAAGAAGTATTTTAATATTTATGACGTAATTTATACATCGTTTTAATTTTATTATTACTTCAGCTCCGTATTCTTAAAAATGTAGGTAGAGTGACTGTTTTTACCCGTGTTATTAGCAATGTATCTATGTATTATGTTTTTATTTATGGATATATGGGATGATTTATGATAGGGATGAATGGAAGAAAAAGACATGCTGCGCCGACCCCAAATAGATTGGGACATGGGCAGGAAGAAGAAGTATTATGTTTTTATTTACATATGTTCTACCGTAGCGCCTAAAGTAGGTACTCAACTCATCTAAAAAATAGTTAATTCTGGGCCACAACACAAGAATAAATTCCAATTGGGGTGGTTATTGTGTCTCTTTGATTATAATTATTATTACGCTATTATTACGCCTATTAATTAGCCTATTATTATGGTATGCTATGAATTGGATGTAAGACTTCAATAATACACATTGTCTGAGCCGTGTAGGTACAATACACACAATTCTGTGTGTTTTATTCTACTGACATTTATTATTTAATCCAAATAGACAAAACTATGTTACTATACACGCTAATACAAAGCTATTAGAAAGGAGGTTAATGCATACTGAGGGCATAGAGCAAGAGGTAACCGCTAATTTCACTTGAAATAATAATGTGTGTTCAGGCCAAAGCGCTTTATGAAACAAGGAGGCGATATGCTCGATATGATTCGCAAATTCCTGTCAGGCGACGGGCTGGGCGACGCCCTAGAGTTGTTCGGCCTCGCAGGAGCCGAAGAGAACGAACTGCCCACGTAATAGATAAACTATACCTATACGTTTTTGGGACACGCTTCTTGTTCGCACATTTGGTGGCAGATGGATTGGGCTCATAATTCATCAGACCTATTTTGTATTCTTGGTTATTTTGAACCACAGAAATAATTTATCAAATGATCTCGTTGAGATTTAATAAGTTATTTTTGTTTGTATAAACTGTAGTGTCCGTTTATCAGGTGGCAGGCTGTGCATGTTTCATAACTATTTTAATTAAAACCCGTGTTTCTAAAGTGATAAAATTTAATTGCAGCTCACTAGAAGGATCTTACATATCGATGGTGAAATGCGCAAGACCGTAAGTAAAATTACATTAAATCTAATATATAAAAATATTGCCCACGATTTCACTCGCGGCCTATAACGACTCATTACTTTTTTATTAAACAATATGTAATATTCCTACCATGCACTCTACATATTTCCATGCTATATTTTATGTTTAAGCGTAACAGTAACAGAGAAACAGAATGACAACTGGATAAAATGTTTGTTAGTTTTATGTGTTATATACACATAAAACGAGCGAAAAAAAAGAGGCATAGCAACACATGCTGAGGGGAGAATTAGTTAATCATAAAATGGAACGCAATAATCAAGTGTTATTCAAAAGATATACATGACTTCGACTATACCTACCCAACATTTTTCAGGTATTTTCCCTTAAACGCAACAAAAGAGATTTTGGCGGAATTATTACCACAAATTAACCCATGGTCCACGGACACGCACATGGTGTGCCAACTATCGGTGTTCCTACCGGTGGGGCTGCCTCCGGAACACGCCGACAGCGGCCACGTGCTGTGGTTTGATGAAATCATGACCCTTTGGGATACCTGCTATAACTCTCAATGCGGGATTTCGGTAAGATTTTTATGCTACTAATTTTTAGTAAAGGCTACAATTGATAAGGAATCTTCTTCTTCTTAGTCGGGCACTCTTATCAGAGTGGTCGTGGTAGTAACGATACGATGATGTAATCATTGGGTTCTCGTCAGCAGCGTTCTCTCCTCTGAGCGTCACAACTTTCGAAATTCTTCGCCATTTTTGACGATTAGTGGCATTACGAGAGCACTGTACACAGTACCATTGTGGTCTGGGTAGCTTTCACAATAAGAAGGTCAGTACAGCGCGTTGGAGATCGGCCACGAGCTCGTCTTCCTTCAACTTGGCCCTAAATGACCAGCCTTTCCATTGAGCTCTCGTTTCTGGAGATATGGCAGAAAGAACTTCAGTATTCGCAGCTGAACAGTCAACGAAAGTCTATCCTTGATGCGAAGCTCCTTTAGGATTGAGTTATTGGTACGAAACGCCGTCCAAGGAATCTTTAGGAGACGCCTCCAATTAAGGAATCAGAAACCTAATTTATCTAATAATTTTAGTCCCTTGTTTGGAGATCACCGCAACATATCTTCTGTTTCACCACAACAATAACGTGACTGAAACGAGACAACGTACTTACTAAATTTGTAGACTGGGAACCTAATATTATAAAGAGAGAGCAGAATTTGTAGTTTATTTATATTTGGAGGGTAATCTTCTGAACTACTGCACCTATTTGAAAAATTGTTTCACTCTTTGAAAGGTACATTATTCCAGGTATTAAGTATTCATATACGTTATATTACGTATTCAAATTTTAGCCGGTCGGATAATCACTACATATTATAAAACAAAGTCGCTTCCCGCTGTCTGTCCCTATGTATGCTTAGATCTTTAAAACTACGCAACGGATTTTGATGCGGTTTTTTTTAATAGATAGATTGATTCAAAAGGAAGGTTTTAAGCTATTTAACATCACGCTACGACTCTTAGGGACGGGACAGCGCGGGTGAAACCGCGGGCGGGTCGCTAGTCTATAATAAAAAAGTGAATCGCCAAATGTATTGCTAAGCGCAAATCTCGAGAGCAGCTGAACCGATTTCCCTAATTCTTTTTTTATAATATTCCTTGAAGTACGAGGATGGTTCTTACGTAGAGAAAAATTCAAAAATTGACTGAAAATGTTTAAAATCAACAACTTTTCTATATTCCCATACAAAAGATTCGTAATAATACTTAAAAGTCAATTTGAACTTTAATACCATACCATAAAGTTTAGTGTTAGTGGAAGTTCCGGGAAGGCAAAACAATTGAGTGACGTTAGTTTCAGAATCGACTGTTAGGCGGTACGAAGTCCGCCGGGTCAGCTAGTTAATAATAATTAATTATGAAAGAGATATTCGACATCATGTGTAGTCGGATATAGGCACCGCAATACGGCAACAAGTTCTTTATATATCTATTGTTCCGATCTATATAAAACTAATAAAATCACAATCAATAATACCTCCAAAGTATTTTATGTTTTTGTATTGTACAGGACCTCTTAATCCTGTTTGCTGGGTTGGCCAAACGAAACCCTGGTGCTATAGACTGGACGCCACATGTGCCGAAGATGTTCACGCGGTTCCTGCACGCACTCAACCTACCAGTTTGCTACAAAGACTTGCAGATCTCTAGAAGCCATTCCCTTGGTAAGTTGTATTTTTACACGTCTTTATTTAACATAACATACCATCACGCCTGTATTCCCCGAAGGTTTAGGCAGAGGTGTTCTAATGTACACTCACAGCTCGCCGGTATGTTTAGGTCCCATGTAATAGAGGGCGAGCCTATTTCCATTAACCGGGCACAAATTCCTAACTCCGAGCTGCTACTGGGAATTTCTGCTCGACCTGGGAATCGAACCCAGGACCTCTAGCGTAGCAGTCGCCCTTAGCACCACTTGGCTAATGAGGCAGTTTTATTTACGTCTTTATTTATTTCGACTCAATCCGAAGTTTGTCGTTAAATTTTCATAGTAGACCCCCAAAAGTGATCCTCGATTATATTACAGGTTTGATCATAATCAAACACTAGAAACATTTGACTTTGACTAACACCTGCATTCTTATTTATATGTAGGCGTCGACAGTGTAACGATATTATTAATATGGTCTAGATACGAAGTATGTGGCCTCCTGGATTGTGTGGAGTATCTGCCCCGACGGCGTTGTACTGAAGCATCTGCGCAGCTTCCTAGCGGGAGTGGAGAGCTACTTGCACAGTGCTAACGCTGGCCGCTGGTCCTACAAACTCCGAGATTTACTCAGGAAGCTAGCCAGGGAATTTCTCAACAGGTAAATATTATTTTTTCGCGCAGAAACATTACATATTCCATCTTAATACGTGCACAATAAGACAAGGCAGAAATAAATACAACCTCGAGTGATCGGTGAGTACAAAAAAGTGCCGTAATTAGGCAAATTTCAACATGGCAAGTGGGACTCGCGGTGGCTTGGTGGTCATAGCATCTGGTGTATATAGCAGTAGTTAGGGTTAGTCGCATATTCCTCTTATTACTCAAACAAAAATTCCTAATACATCACGTTAAAGCGTGCGTGGGGACGGGAAGATAGTCATCACAATCTTGCTTGGGAGAATGTATGAAATGTAAGAACTCTAGAAAGTTATGTTTTAATTTTATTATGAGCTCCAGGTAAGCCCAACAACTTAACGAACCAGCATACAGCTTTAAACAAGGGTTTTGTCAAGTAAACTTTATTTGATAGATCGATCAGCTAGAAAATATAAGGTAGATACAAATTTTGAAATTACACCCATGAGAACAAAATTATATTTTTTTTTGACTCGAGATCGAGAGTCGACATGTCCCTTGTGTATTGTTGCTGTGATACGCCTGTGGGCTCGATGGATATATAATATGAGCTAAACCGTACATACTATACCATATTATAATTATTTCTGTAATATTAATTAAACTATTTTCTTACAGAGTGCGTCGTGAACGCGAAAAACGATTCAATGACAGTTGGGAGAACAAAACTCCGAAGTCTTATCGCTTAAGGGATCAAGACATCACAGAGTTTGTGAATATAGTGCTCGAGCCAACGCTGCAGGCGGTCTACAGCCGCAGTGGATCACTTGACATATCCATCGCGCTGCAAAACTTAGCTACTTTGCGTCCTGCCATCGTAGTGCCGCCGTTACTAGAGAGGCTTAAGACCTCTCTGACGTCACTCACTGAGCCTCACAGAGTGACTGCAGCCATGTCAGCTGTTGCAGCCGTCGCTAGACCTATGCTTCGAGGAGCTGATGCTGACTATCCTGAAGGACCAACTCATGTTGTACCATTCCTGATAGCCGTTCTACCTGGCCTCGATCCAAACGACATCAAAAAGACATTAGTCACTCTACACTTCATACTCATCTTCACTTGGATGGTGCCGTTCATAGACTGCAGCTCCGCCCATGAACATTGGTCTGACCTCACTGAGGAAGAGCTCCTGACCTGCGAGTCTACCGCCCAATTTGAAGACTTCGTCCTCGTCTTTTTGGATAGACTCTTCATTATTATAGAGTCCAGCGTGCTCGAACATGTGAGACTTGATACCAAGGAAACCGATTGCGTTCGCAGCAAGACTGATGCTGTAATGGAAACAGCGATATCTTCCGCTGCCACAGCTGTGCTGATGCAGTGTTCTCCGAAGATATTTAAAGAGGCGTTGAGAAAGTTCAAGTCTTTCGCAACAGAATCCACTTTCGAAACCAACGTATCTGGGAGCATGGTTGGTGTGATGTTACGCGTTTTTGCTCGAATTAACTCTGAAGCTACTTTAGCTGCTTTCTTGCCCAAACTTTGTGAAGAGTTGACGGAGCTGCTGTCGACGGAAGAAGCGTTACACGAAGAGAATCCGCCTCGTGATCTTATGTACAGACTCGTCCTGTTCATGCACGTGGTCGAATGTGACGGCATAGTGCTGCTCAAGTACATACCCGACATCCTTCCAATATTGGACAGGGCGTTAAAGCTCCACGCTAACTATGCTTTGACGAGAGCGTGTGAGGTGCTGAGTCATATGCTCACCTCCTTGTGTTATATCGATCTGAAAGAATGGAAGAGTTCCCCGAAAGATTACGGCGAGGCCCCTGAGAAGTGGCTGCCTATTAGAGAGTGGGGTTACGGTTGCTTATTGAAAGACGCTGACTTTAAATGGCACATGCCTTCTGCGGAGGAAGTTCAATGTGCTCAGATGCTGTTGGACAGATACCTGAAGCCAGAGGCGGCGCGGCTTGAGCAGTGGCTGAGCGGTGAGAGGACGATGTGTCGGGAGAGGAGACTGAGGAGTTTCTATATTATTAATGCTATACTGGCATGCAGTACGTTCTTACCTCCTCCTGATGAAGAGCCGGTCCAGCTGTGAGTATTCTTCATAGCTATTTAGTAAAAAGTAACAATGAACTTTCCCTAATAAGAAAACCAATAGATGATCTATTTTAAGTAAATGAGGAAGAGACTTGCTGACTCTTTACAACGAATCGAACAGACCTTGAGACCACATGACTAATGAGGCAGTTATTTCATTAAAAGGTTTTTTTTTATCTCTAGGTTGGAGTCTCAAGTACCGGCTACAAGCATCCCGTTCAACTCTGGCGTACGACACAAAGTGACGTTCGATGGAGAGAACGTTCGCGTGGCGTTGACGCGTCTACTGCTCAAGGTGCAAGAGAAGATGTTGGCCGACAAGACTGACGACACTCGAGGACTTGAAATGCTCATACAGGTAAATAGAAATTTATTTTTTATTTTCAAAAATGTTTTATGGTGAATATCTCTAGCTGTCATAAATATGTTATCTTAACCACCACCTCATTAGTCTAGTGGTCCTAAGCGGGACTGCTTCGCCAGAGGTCCTGGGTTCCCTAGTCGATCGGTGTTATTAGGTTTTCTACGAAATACTTAATATCTAGGGGTTTAGATTTGTGCCAAATTAATGGCAGTATGTTCGCCTCTTATACAAGGTCTGGTTCATATAAAAAATTGTACCTTCCTTATTGGTTATTTTTTCTAAATTTGTATATTTACATGCTAACAGTTACTTTTTGTTTTGGATATAATTGACAATACATGCAATATCGTCAGGTATGGGAGCGCGTGGTTGTAATGAAGGGTCTCCGCGGTGGTCCCGGACTGGAGGCTCGGCTGAGGTCGTATGGGGCGCTAGAACGGGCGCTGGATGGCCGCGGGGGGGCGCCCGATGGTCAGGGGGGGCAGAGGGGGATGGGGTCGGCCCGGCTGCGCATGCTCCTGGCCGATGCAGCAAGACTCCATGACGATGCAAGATATGACCTCGTGTGTGAAGCCGGCATCACGCCTTCAGCTCTGAGAGCTATGCATGCGCTCGCTGACCTGTCCATCAATACCTACAGCTCTGTAAGTATTTCTTAACGCTATCGGAAACTTCAAAGCGGCGGTAGTCTAATGGCTAGGGCGTCGGACTTCGGCGATCATGTGGTTGCCGGTTCGAACCCCACCCATTGCACTACCGACGTGAACCCACTCGTAACACAAGCAATCTAGCTTAGCACGAGGGGTTATCAAGAATACTAGTAATGTGCGACCCACATAGCTAGTAAGCTTTAAAAATAAAACTACATAACAGTGTCAGAGATTCTACAATGCAGCATAAGAACACATTTCGATATCATAAAAGCTACTTCCTTTAGCCTATTTACTAAGTCGGTGTCAATATACTAGCGTTACATCAGTTTGGGCCGACCGCACTATCGCTTTTGTAATAATTTTGGTCTACATAGTGTTGCCGAAATATCGATAGTTTTACAATAGTTCACTATCGTTTGCCAAAATCATGTACTCAAGCGATAGGCCGATCGATAGAATCGAACTGACATTATTTACTATTACAATTTGAGTTAACTGTAGTGCCACTCGATAGTCCTCTGTCGATAGCGTATCGATACTGTCGATAGTTTATTTGTTTTTACGGATGATACTATCGATAATATTGCTGCTTACCAATAGTATCGCATTAAAAGAGATATCGATAGTATAGATAGGCTATCGATACTGTAGTTTTTTCTTAGACGATCAATACGCTATCGACAGGATTATCTAGTGGCACTACAGTTAGATCGAATTGTATAGGTAAATAATGTCGTTGACAGAATTTCCCTTCTTTGTGCACAGGTTCGCATCCTAGCACAGATCCGTTTATACTGGATGCTGAGCCACTACCCGTACTCATACCGCGCGCTGGTGCCGCGGCTGGCGGCGCTGTTGGCGGGCGTCGAGGGCGCGGGGGCCCCGGGGGGCGCGGGCGGCCTCGAGGGCGAGGAAGCCCATGCGCGGCACAAGGGCGCGCTGTTCATGATGCTGGGCCCCCGCACCGCGCCGCTCGTGGCCAAGCAGGACTGGGACGTGGTGCGCACGCTGTGGCCCGCCATACTCAACGCGCCGCTCAGCGAGAAGCCCAGCATGGTCCGGTCTGTCTCACATCACTATCTAAGTTAATACACTCATTAAAGTCAATAGGGAATATGTTTTTAAGGTTCCGTACCTCGAAAGGAAAAAACGAAAGCCTTATAGGATCACTTGAAACGGTGGAAACCCACCCATTGCACTACCGTCGTGAACCCACTCGTAGCACAAGCATTTAGTAGTATCAAGTATATATATAAGCATCAAGTAATGTAAGACCCACATCACTAGTAAGCTTTATTGTCAGTCTGTCTGTCTGTCACAACCCAAGGGAATTAAAACCTACAGGGTACTTTCCCGTGAACTCAGAATTTTGAAATTTGGTACTTAGCAACATCTTATAGCACAGACAAAAATTGCGAAGAGCATACATTTTTAGTTACATATGGGCGCGAGTCCGACTCGCACCTGGCCGGGGTTTTTTTAATATTTTTAATCAATTGCGCAATTGCTAAAGCAGCGTTAAAATGTTTCATTACGAATTTACCATAAATAATAATAGTAGGTATGTGGATAATTGCCTACCAATAAAACTTGTAATTAAAAATACTTGACTCGATTGAAACATATTTGAATAATATGCATATTATGCATGTTCCCTATTTGAATTCGTCAGCATATGAATATATCACTAAGCCAATGATTAAATAATGTTATTGCGAGTACGAAAGTAACCTTTACTCTTTAGCGCTTAGTCTCATTCGCTATCAGAAATGCGTATTACTATCTCTAGTGCCGTCTTACTTTATTGATATCATCAAAATAACAGGTCCATGTATATTTTAATTAGTCTCATAGAAGTCTTCTAAACGGCTTAAATTGCCATCACAGAAAACTTACCATAATTATACACGATGCGTTTTATGACAGTGTGTGTTAACTACTTACCGATACAGATCGGAAATTGTATTCATAGAAAACCATCTAGATCTCGTCCTTGAGGCAAATTAATCCCGCATAATTTTAAAGATTTACAAAAAAAATGCATTCCTATAGGCCAAAAATTATGATACCTTGTCCTTATTTTCTCCTCCTTAGTAAACCACCGCAAATGTTGTCTTGTGAACTGACAAACAAACCGTGAACGTCAAAGCTTATACTAAGCATCTATTTCAGATTGGAACAAGCGTTCAGTGACTCTCTTCACCGCCATTTCCCTACAGTCAACACTCGCCTGACGATCTCACAATCAGCGGTCGACGCAGCAACATTAATTCTTACCGAAGCGCAACGTTCAGATCCTACGTTCATACAACTATTAAACAGCTCTGTGGAGAGAGAGATAGCTGCGTCTGATAGAAGTGAGAAACTGTACAATGAGCTCATTGAAGAGCTCGTGAAAGTCGTCGAGACGCCTAATGTGTGAGTATTTTTAAATGGTCAACAAAAAGGTGGAGAAATCAATAATGATAGGTCATAATTATGATACTTTTCTTATTGTTAGCCTATAGTGTCCCATTGCAGGGCGCAGCCTCCCTTCTACCATATTTCCAGTGTAGCGCATTAGAAATTGTTTTAGAAATTATATGCTCCAAGTTAAAGACTAGTTAACTTCTTATCTCAATTAATTAATCAGAGCCTGAGATACAGCTTGACCTCTCTGATGTATACACTGTAAACCCCATACAAAAAGAGATCATCACTGTTGGATTTTGTGGATCCATTTCTAATCATAATATAGCTTTACAGGAGCGAAATCGGCCAAAAGCTAGTCATTATCTAATTCTAATCATATTCATAATATTTTTTTGTATATAAGCGAAGGGTTTTCTGGTTTATAAATGAAACAACATGATAATACTGTGCCTCTAGTTAAAAGGGGTATAAGTCCGATTTGGAGGAACTCAGACTTGTACCTTTAAGATCTGTATTAAACTTTGATACAGATTTCAAAAAGGTTGTAAAAAAAAAAGTCTGATTTCCTCCAAATCGGACTTATAGCCCTTTTCACTAGAGGCACATTATATAAGTCAGTAATTTATCAGCGAAAATGTAGTGATATCGCAGTATTAGTAATCTAAGCCATTCCACAGACAATGGCGTCGCTTGGAGCTTGCGATGCAGATGTTGACGTTTTGCCCGTCGCTTCAAACCCCATACCCCGGTTCCGCCGTCCCCGCCATGGTGCGAGGACTGCTCCACGATGACATCACCGTCCGACGCACCGCACAGCGACTTACACACTACGTGTTGAAACAACGCAAACACAAAGTGGTTAAAATCGAAGTTGATCCTTATGAGGTCGCTGGAGTCCCAAAGCCGGAAAAACATGTGCCGGGTGAGTTACAAACTATATTATTGTTTAACTAGCTTCCACCCGCGACTTCGACCGAGTGACATCGGGAACTTTTAAAGGGTAATAATTCCGTGAAGCTCTCAAAAGTAATAAGTTTTTCCCCGTTTTTGCAAAAAGTTTCATTGATACTCCGCTCTTATGGTCGAATCATAATTTTATATAGCATGTAACCTTTCTCGATAAACGGACATCCAACAAAAACCCTGAGATTTGCGCTTTCAACCAAATAAACAAACAAACTCTTCAGCTTTATAATAATAGTACTCGTATAATTACTTAATAAGTATAATGTAGTATATGTATATTGATGTTTTTTTGTCTCATTAGCCAAGTGGTCCTGAGCGCGACTGCTACGCTAGAGGTCCTGGGTTTTATTCCCAGGTCGATCAAAGTGTTATTGGGTTTTTCTATGAAATTCCCAGTAGCAGCTCGGAGTTAGGAATTTGTGCCCGGTTAATGGCAATAGGCTAGGCCTATTACATGGGACCTAAACATACCGGCGAATTGTGTGTGTACCTACATTAGTACGCCTCTGCCTAACCCTTCGGGAATATAGGCTGTTATGAATATATGATGGTATGTTATGTTTTGTTTGTGTCCTCGCAATTTATAGAATTTTATTTAATAGGATACCGGAAGGATCTGGAGTGGGCTATATGGTCGGAAGATAGAATACACGAGACCGATGAGGATTGGGAGAAGCCATGGCTGAGGAATACAACTTACGGCTTCTATGCTTGGCCGGACAAACTTCAGGTTTGTGTCGTCGTACCTTCAAAGCTTTATACAATGCTATAACGAACATAAAATCAAATTTAAATACATATGTAAACGGCAACAATTTCGAAAATTAATCGAATCTATTCAAAAAGATTCTTCTTTTGTATGAATCCTATTTTGGATTATAAAAAATTATACTACAATATGACTATGCAAGTGTCGAAGGCTCCATAGTTATACGATTCCATTCTTTATGATTTTCTCTTTAAAACAAAGGCTATAATCTGAGACATTGATGAAAAGCTAAGACAACAATCTTAAAGTGTGTGCGTTACTACGTACACTTTATCCTATTAAACATATTACTATCTAATCTCATTTTTCTCTTCTCTTTTCTGATATTATTACTATCGGATCTCATTTATGTCTACTACTTTCACAACGTCACCCAAATATGTTAATAACACGGTGACGTTATTCTATAGGTGGCAGCACCGTCAAGTGAGCAGGTGTGCTCCTCGCATCTGCGTCCAGAAGACATGGAAGAAGGGGAAAGGTATCTGTTAGAGTTCTTCACTAACGACGCCAATGTGGACAAACTGGTCGCATTCCTCACCGTCGAGGAGAAGAAGGGAAAGGACAAGTTCAATGGAGTGCGATTCTCCTTGTTCAGGGTGAGTTTTCGACTTCGTCCATAGTGGTCAAACTGGTAAATTAGATAGAAAAATTAAATTATCTGCGGGTTTCAAGAAACCATATCTTTTTTGGTCAAAACTTAAAAGGTTTTGGAAATTTCAGGGGACACGCAGGCGATTAAGCAAAAACATAAGCACCCGTGAACTGTACGAGATTATCGCGATTATACTTTTTTAATTAAACAAAAAATACAGCGCCGCGTATGCTTCATAAACGTTAAAATCTCTTCGTACTTTAAATAGTGTGGTCGCGATTACAGTGGTTTATTCCCCGTGCAGACGTTGTTCGGTCAGTTCGGTGAGGCCGTGGCGAGCAAGTTTTTGAGTCACGCGCAGCGCTGCGCCGCCGACCCTCAGGAGGCGCCGCAGCGCTTCGCCGCAGAGGTGGCCGCCGCCGCGCTTCGGGCGCCGCGCTACTGGCCGAGGGAACGCGCCAATAACATCTACCAAGCTGCAATTAAAATACTCGAAATAGGTTAGTCATCTATTATAGTCTACCTACATAGTATGCTAGCTGTTGGCCGCTATTTTATTTGCATCCCAAAGGACTATTTGAGGCGAACGGTAGCCTTTATCCATCCTCAGGATGCTTTCTATTTCCTTACTAAATTTCCGTAATTATAAAATACAGGTCTTAATATACACCCTGTAACAGAATAAGCGCAAGTTCTGAAAGTAGTTCGTTAATTTTTTTATTTTATTTTATTTGTTAGGGAGAAAAAACAGTTACATGCCAAGCTTAACTAAAGATTCTTATATTAGCATAATACTTAGAAAAAGTTATACATAATCTGTTCCATATTTATATTTCTACACATGTAACCCACACCATTGTCCACGAATTCTCAAAAAATGAAGTTAAAAGAAAACAGACATACAGTGTGCCTCATAAAAGACTGTGAAAAATATAAAAAAAAAATTAAAGAAAGAAAGGTTACAATTAATAAGTTAGTAATTCTATTGCTCTCGCCTTGAAACGATATTTGGAAAAAGCAAATATATCCAGCTCCATAAAGTGGGTGTTATATGTGTCAACGAGATGACGAAGAGGCACGCGCACCCCAGCGTTAGTCTTGCATAAATTGGTGTGGAATAGTCGAGGCACTTAAGAATCAACTACTGAATCGATTGCAGTTGTTTTTAATATGTGTTAGTTTCTCCCGAAAGGATAATTACAGTACCTGAAACTATGGCCCCCTGATCTATCAGTGGCTCGAGCTAAGGAAAACCGAAGCCTATTTGCATAAATTGTTATTGTGTGCATGTGCACACGCCGATATCGTAGTCGTTTTGGGTACGACTACAGAGTACAGCCACCGGTTTTGGCATTAGCTGGTATAACTACGGTCTTGAAAAAAAAATGCTAGCGTTTCTTATGATTCTTTAGGGTGACGTTATTATAATTATGACTCAATATTCTAATTGAATCTTGCACTTATTCAGTTACACGTTGTATATCATCATAGAGGCGAATGGAATTAATCACGTTCGAAATGTATCACAGAAATCATATTCTTCTGTTAGGTCTGACGTCAGTGACACCAGAGACATTAGAAGACTGGGGGACATGCGTGGCGACGGGTGTGGAGAAGCTAGACCCCACACGGGGGCATCAGGTGCTGTCGTCGCTGCTGCAGCTTTGCGCGCCACAGCCACGTCACCGCGACAGTGAGCCCGACAGTGAATCCTCCTTTAGCGTTTGTGCCCGGCTTTACGCTCTGCAGGTCAGTAATATCGCGATTTACGTATTACACGTTTGAAAATAGCACTAACATTCAACTATTCTATTCTTCAGTGGCAGATGCCTTGTATGCGAATACGAACTCTTTTAATATCGGGATTGCAGGTTGTTTGCAGTTGTGGCAATTTTTTTATTTTTGTTTAAACTCGCCTTGATCTATTTTGAAGTATACATTCGCTTTGATATGTATTATACATAAATAATAAATATACCCTGTATCGCCCACATTCTCATCTCTTCTTAACTGAAAAAGGTAACAGAATCAAATGAGGGTGATGATAGATTAATCGATTTGAATTAAATAGA
Organism: Acronicta leporina; assembly: GCA_947256265.1. Taxonomy (NCBI): domain Eukaryota; kingdom Metazoa; phylum Arthropoda; class Insecta; order Lepidoptera; family Noctuidae; genus Acronicta; species Acronicta leporina. The sequence continues at coordinate 7,186,842 of OX366529.1, forward strand.
TTTTTTGTCTTTATATAATCGGTTCAAAACAGGTGCGATTTAGAAGTGTGAATTTGGTTTAACTTGAACTTAGTAGAACTAAAAAATTTGGAATCCATCATTGTATTTTGTGGTTTCTCAAGATGCGTACATTGCTTAAAGTTAGTTTACTATTCTGTATAGGGTGCCCTCGGTTCTCTGCGGTGGAGGGCGGCGCCACTGGCTGCTCAGCTGCTGAAGCGGCTGGAAGAGGCCAATTTCATACAACATCCCTACCAGAACGTACGGGAAACTGTTGGCAGGTAATGTTAATAATATTAGTTATATTAAAGAGCTATGGTTTTTGCATATTACATAGAGATAGAGACTGGGCAACCGAACTCAGAATATATGCAAAAGTCAAGTTTGTTGCTTTGTGTGTGAAAACTTGGGGGAAATAAGACCTAGCTGGATCGATTTTCGCCCACATTGAAAATTTTATTGATATCTTTGGAACTTTTTTCTTCAATAAAACGCACTCGTAAACAGTATAGGACTATAGTGGTTTATTTTTCAAGTATACTTAAAAAAAATGGACGAAAACTTATTACTCAGTTTACCAGTAATGAAAGGCCTTCAGCCTCTCAGATTAACACTTCCTGAATATATTCAACATAATTATATACCTACATCAATGTAGATAATTACATAAAAGATACTCTAAATAAACAAGTAAACACTTTTCCTCCTCCCTCTACTGAACTGTGCTACGAGTATTCCACAATTATTTATATTATACATGTTATATATTTAAAGTAACAACTGCTTTTACTTTACGGGATGCAATAAAGTATCGAATTTCTTAACTTATTGCCCAGTTTACTGATGACGATCTTCGATACGGAGCTGGTGTTCCCGGGCGGAGAGAGCGGCGGCGCGCCTCGCCTTGCCGACTTCCTGGCAGCCGTGCAACCTCGCCTGGCTGCCTTGTACGATGAGAACGGGGAAATTGGTCAGTCGAAAGTCTAAATCATTAATTCCCAAAGTGGTCCGTGACGATTTGGGAATATGGTAGAAATGTAGCTACAGGGGGTCCACCAGAACCAGTTAAATTATGAAAGAGGTCTATGAGAAAAAGTCTGGGAACCTCTGGACTAAATAATATAATTTTTTGTCTTAATAGTGATTTAATTAAATAAGTAATTTGTGAAGTAAGTCGATCTTGCTTTTTTCTTGTACACTTGACGCTTTTTTATCAAAGCAAACAAGACTACGCAGGTTCGAATTGGCCTCGCGATGAATATTTCTTTTACAAAATTTATAATTTTAGAAAATGAGAAATGCTGTAGAAAAAAATGTGATTACTTCGAATGACTGGTTTCCATATTAAATCTATTAGTAGATTTTATTACTGGAGTTAAGACTGAAAATACTTTATTCGGAACTTATGTCAAAATCATTATCTCTGGTGAGGAAATCTACTGTCAGATTGGATATAGAAACCGGCCGTAAATGTCTTATCAAAATGTGTATGAATTTTTTGTACAGTGATTAAGACAGCGACGTCGGCAGCGGCCATGCAGTGCAGTCCGCGCGGGGACAGCGCGGAGTGCGCCGGCGCATGCGGGCCGGGCTCAGCGGGCGCGGGCGCCGCGCGGGACGTGGCGCTGCCCGACGTGGCCCGCCTGGCGCCGCACCAGGCGCCCGACAATGACGAGCCCGACCAGGTCAGCACCAATCATCATTCTCTTCTTGTCCTATTTTTTCTTTGTTTATTTATGGGATAGGGGGGCAAACGAGCAGACGGATCACCTGATGGTAAGCAATTACCGCCACCCATGGACACCCACAACAACAGAGGTATTGCAAGTGCGTTGCCTCACTCGGCGAAACACAACGTAAATGTTTCACGTTGAAATAATGAAACCACACTACAACTAATAGTGTTGGGGTAGTGAATGATTATGTGAAAAGAATTGATGTCAAATATAAGAATAATTAATAAAAGTAATTTCCTTATTTATTTTCTTCTAATAGAAACAAACCAAAAATAAAAATCATGATTTTTTTTAATTTTTTTTCTATTGGGATTTTTGACATTTTATTGGTTACCTTACTACTGAGAAACTAATTTTAAAATAGTTTATATTGTGTTTAAAGACAAGATATTAAATATAAATAAAAAGTTTCTTCATGTAAGTATATTATATAAGTTCATTCAATTTCGTTCATTCTTGCACTACCTCACTATCAACTGTCAAGTTACTGAATACAATTAAGAGCCACTTGCACCAACTTCATAAAATACCTTTAAATTGTATATAAACAATGTTTCATAGAAATTTTGTGTTTAAATATAATTAAACACATTTAATTGTATTTAAACACAAAATTTCTTGGTCTCATTAGTCTAGTGTTCCTGAGCGCGACTGCTACTCTAGAGGTCTTGGGTTCGATTCCCAGGTCGAGCAGTGTTATTGGGTTTTACTATGAAATTGCGAGTAACAGCTCGGAGTTTGGAATTTGTGCCCGGTTAATGGCAATATGCTCGCCCCCTATTACATGGGACCTAAACAGACCGGCGAACTATGGGTGTACCTCAGTACACCTCTGCCTAACCCTTCGGGGAAAACAGGCGTGATGGTATGTTATGTAAACACATTTAAGATGTTGGTGCAAGTGGCCCTTAAGAGCCATTTTACATTTTCGCGAGAATATCTAACATTTCAGTCGCTTAGTTTACCATGTTAGGAAATACTTTGTTTGATTGTTGAAATGTATTCAACTAAACCAACCTTTCGTATTGACACATATAGAAACAGATTTAGAAAAACTAGTTTGTTTATTTTGTGGTAATTAATCTCCCACAACTAGTTTACTGAAAAATCATCGCAGAGTATATTTCGGGCTCCAATATCTATCATTAATACTAATAAATAAGACAGAAAAAATACACAAAGCATTAGCCGATATAATCTTGTCGTCACATATAGTAATAGAATTTCGAAAATTTAGAACATAAATTAGAAAAAAAATAAAGTGCTAAGCCAATTTTTACGTTATTATTGTTATTTTATCCCGATTTTTTGGATAGAATAAAGCGTTATTACATTTAAAAAATTATGACAAAATAAACTATGTCTTTTAACAAATCTAATTCCAAAGTTTCATTAAAATCCCTTTATTTAATTAGAAGTTATAACGTTATTAAAATCACTCTAATATTAGATAAATTACGATGCACAAGCAGGCACCGATTAGTACGGCTCGAGAGCCCGTCGAGGAAGGACCTGTGTCATTTTTTTCCGCATCCCGATTTATGAGCTTACGTATCGTGAACGCATGATTATACTACGATTGCAAAGTTTTGATACACTTCGTATTTTTTTATTATTAGGTAAGTTTTTTTTATCAACATGTAGTAAAGTATTATTTTAGTAGTTTATACAATAACTATAATACCTATTTTATATGTAACTGCCTCATTAGCCAAGTGGTCCTGTGCGCGACTGCTACGCTAGAGGTCCTGGGTTCGATTCCCAGGTCGAGCAAAGTGTTATTGGGTTTTTCTATGAAATTCCCAATAGCAGCTCGGAGTTTGGAATTTGTGCCGGGTTAATGGCAATAGGCTCGCCCCCTATTACATGGTACCTAAACATACCGGCGAACTGTGGGTGTACATGACATGAGTACGCCTCTGCCTTCGGGGAATACAGGCGTGATGGTATGTTATGTTATTTTATATATTTATGCTTTATTCGTTTTAGCAATGTGGCGTAAGGGTTCCGTTTACCATTGTTCCAAAAAAAGGAAAAATAAACATTTTGCAGCCTTATAGAAAGCAACAGAAGCGAGGTACTAAATATTTATTTTTGTTTGATTCATAAACACAGTAATCGGTGACATAGTAGTTACATATTATTTATATGTATGTAATAGTCCGGTCAAGTTAGTCTAGCAAATAGTGGACAGGTTACTAAAATTCGCATAGAGCTGAATTTTGTACGTATGTTCGGAACACCATTATAAATGAAATGTGAAAAGTCCCCATCGATCTGACAATTGCAAAAAACTACTTTTCATGGTCAAAGTTTGCTAATATGGGTTTTTTTGCGTTTTTCAGCCAAATGGTAAGTTTTATATAACAAAAAGATAGTAGAACTTAAAACAGAAGTTTATTCAGTAGTAGGTATTATAATAATAATTTATTTTATTTTATAGGGAAATGATCCCTTTGCATTAGACGCTGACCTTCACGAATCATTGGAACTATCGGACTCGATCGTAAATACTTTTAGTACTTACTTATTATTACATCATTCTTAAAATATGTTTTGTAACAAGAAGTTTATAAGTAGATACTATATTAATTATATCTTTTATTTTTTAGGACAGTAACCTGTATATTTTTGTTTAATAAAATAAAAGAAAATTATATTTACTTTTATTAATTTAGGTATTATGTTTATGTTACCGCAACCCGGTACTTAGTTAAAAGAGACAACAGACATCTATTGACGGTACTGAATAGTATTATCAATATAATATTGTCTGTTGTCTCTTTTAATAAATTGTAAATAATTGCAATTTACGAGGTTTTGTAGACGAATGAAAAAAACACAAAGTTGTATTATGTAAAGTATATATTAATGTATGAGTATATTTTATTATTTAATTTACATAATACAACGTTGTGTTCTTTTCATTCGTCTACACAACTTTAATAGACTGAACAAATAAAATAATTCATTTGATAAATCTCTTTCATAAACCAAGGATTAGAATTATAACGCGATGGCTCAAGATTGTACAGTCCGTCTCGACACTCGCGCTACGCTGTTTGCATTGGGTATGTGTTGGTAGCTACGCACACATACACAATGCTGCCGTCTTTTACCTAAACTCGAGCGCTTACATTTTGTGAAATGGCTCTTAAAGTGGAAATATAAGTGAAATGTTGTTGCGCAGTCTGGCGAGGGCGGGTCGTCGTCGTCGTCGGAGGCGGAGGAGTGCGGCGCGGCGCGCGCGGAGCGGCAGCTGGTGGCGCGCCTGCAGGCGGCGCTGCAGCTGGCCGGCGACGTGGCCGCGCCCGCGCCCGCGCCCAGGGACCACGCGCGCGCGCTCAACCTGCTCACCACCGGTAACTGCCGCCACATCAACATTCAATTATAGTTCGCGCAAAATAACTTGACCTAAAACTAATGGACAGGAGGGGAAAATTTGCGCAGTACATTTGCGTGCAAAATGTACTAAAAATCGACTACTGCGCATCCTCCATTTTCGTTCAAGTTATTTTGCGCCAACCATACCTATATCTTTTTGTGATTTTTTTACATTTTTCATGCTAAGACCCACTTGCAACAACTTTTTAAATATGTTTAAATTGAATTTAAACACAATTTTTCATAGAAATTTCGTGTTTAAATACAATTTAAACACATTTAAGAAGTTGGTGCAAGTGGGCGGTTATAAAGTTATTTTAGTGAAGGAAAAATTCGACTCGCAGGAAGGATTCTTCCGCATCCATCGAATTTTTGAAATACAATGCCTCATGCTTCATTGCCTAGGTCAAGAGCGCGACTGCTACGCTAGAAGTCCTGGATTCGATTCTCGGGTCGAGCAGTGTTATTGGGTTTTTCTATGAAATTCCCAGTAGCAGCTCGGACTTTGGAATTTGTGCCCGGTTAATGGCAATAGGCTCGCCCCATGGGACTTCACATACCGGCGAATTGTGGGTGTACCTACATTAGTACGGCTCTGCGGCAGAGCCGTATTGCCGTGACTTCAGGGAATCCCGAAGGGTTGGAGAGAGGCGTACTAATGTACTGACAGTTTACCGACACGTTTACTTAATCAACCCATTATACTGTCCCATTTCTGCACACGGGTCTCCTCTCAGAATTAGATGGATTAGTCTATAGTCCACATGTTTAAGTCCCATGTAATACAGGGCGAGCTAGTGTTGTAAAAACGCTCATATTATTACTTAAACGTTCGACTCGAGCTTGAGCGTCGAGCGTTATTATATTATGGGCGTGTATGCACATAATTTGAAAATAGGTCTTTATTTATCTACCTATTTATTTATTATTTATTTTTAAAATAAATCCATATGGGTGTAAATTTGAAGGTTTCCTGGGAGATCTTTATGAAAATGACATTAGTATTGAAATCCAAGATGGCGGGCATGTTTTTTTTTTTTTTTCAAATAAAATTGATTTGGGTGTCAATTTAATTTTTTTCTGGGGTGATGATTACGAAAATTTGTAATTGTGTAATCCAAGATGGCGGATATTATTTTTCTTAATAAAATGACGGGTGTCAATTTCGAGGTTTTTCTGTGTGCTGATTACGAAAATGACATTAGTTTTAAAATCCAAGATGGCGGACGTTTTTTTTTTTCAAATAAATTGATGTTGGTGTCAGTTTCAAGGTTTCTTGAGGGTAATAATTACGAAAATTATTTATTTATTTAATACATGGAAAATCTACAGCTAAGAATACAGTTATAGCCATAGTATGGAAACAGAGAGCCAATTACAGATTTTCACATATAGGTAGATAATTGAATACATAACTAATGGTGTTTACACTCTACTCAGCTAGCTGGGTATTTTTTTATTTTATTATTTCATTAATTCCGAAAGAAATCGAGGGTCAAGCATCGCTTTAATGCTGTTGCACTGGTAGTAAATGGATCTAGGTTAAAGATTTTGCATATTTTGTTGTAGGTTTTACTCGCTCGCACTATGTACGTATTTAGACGATAGTTGGTTGATGCTTTAGGTATATTAATAGGGGGGTTAAACCTTGAGAATCGACTTGGAACCTTGAATTTAATTGAAGCTAATAGTTCGGGACAGTCAATTTCATCGGATAGTAATTTTAGTATGTACATGCAGTCTGCAATTTCACGGCGTTTCACAAGAGGTAGGAGATGGTATTTCATACAGAGCTCCAGATAGTTCTCTGATTTATAGGGCACCTTTTGCCGAAAACATAAATACTTAATAAAGCGTCTTTGTAAGCTTTCAATACGATCTATATAAGTACTGTAAGCGGGATTCCAAATATGAGAAGCGTATTCAAGATGACTCCTAACAAAAGTGCAATACAGAATTTTAAATGTCTTAGCTTGACTAAAACTTTTTGATAGCCTCATAATGAACCCCAGAGACCTTGAAGCTTTAGCAAGGACGGCATCAATATGAGTGTTGAAGGTCAACTTGGAATCGTGATAGACTCCTAGGTCTCGTATACAAGTATCTCTAGAAAGTCTCTGACCATCGATGGTGTAGGTAGAAGTTATAATATTTTGTTTACGAGTATATGTTAATACCGAACACTTGGAGGGATTAAGTTCAAGTTTGTTTACTCTACAGTAATTTTCAAGGCGTATTATGTCCTCCTGAAGAGCCTTCATGTCATCTAACGACATAACGGTGCGATAAATTTTCATATCGTCAGCAAAACACAATAGTTTCGAGGAATGAAGGCACAGGTCAATGTCATTTACATATACCACAAAGAGCAAGGGTCCCAGTAGGGATCCCTGTGGAACCTCGCTAGGAACACGAACCCAGCTTGAAATATAGTTATTTAAGACTACCGCTTGTGATCTGTTATGTAAGTCCCCATGTATGCCTATATTTTGTAACTTGGTTAACAGTATACAATGGTCAATTCGGTATAATATAATATATTAATAATTTTGAAATCCAAGATGGCGGATATTATTTTTCTAAATAAAATGACATGGGTATCAATTTCGAGGTTTCTTGGTATGCTGATCAATTCAAAAACGTAAAAAAAGTAAATCCGCCTTCAAAAACCAACAAATGTGTGCGAAACAGTTTTGGAAGTCGGTGTCTTCGACTTGGTAGGACGATTTGTTTTCGCCAAAGACTTCCGAAATCGTAAGGTTAGGCAAAATGGTATAATGTTATGTTTTGTGTGTCAGTTCTCCGCGGGTGCATGGGCGTGTTAGTGCGCGGCGTGGGCGGCAGCGCGGACACCGCGTACGCGCTGGTGCGCGCCGCGTGCGGGCTGGCGGCGCGCGGCGCCCCGCAGCCGCACGACGAGCTGCCGCGCGCCGCCGCCGCGCTGCTGGCCGCGCTCGCGCTCGCGCACCACCACCACCGCGCCTTCGACACCGCGCTCGCGCATCTAGACATACTCTCCAAAGGTACCGCTTGCTCCCTACTACACTTGTTAGAGCTGCCGCGCGCCGCCGCCGCGCTGCTGGCCGCGCTCGCGCTCGCGCACCACCACCACCGCGCCTTCGACACCGCGCTCGCGCATCTAGACATACTCTCCAAAGGTACCGCTTGCTCCCTACTACACTTGTTAGAGCTGCCGCGCGCCGCCGCCGCGCTGCTGGCCGCGCTCGCGCTCGCGCACCACCACCACCGCGCCTTCGACACCGCGCTCGCGCATCTAGACATACTCTCCAAAGGTACCGCTTGCTCCCTACTACACTTGTTAGAGCTGCCGCGCGCCGCCGCCGCGCTGCTGGCCGCGCTCGCGCTCGCGCACCACCACCACCGCGCCTTCGACACCGCGCTCGCGCATCTAGACATACTCTCCAAAGGTACCGCTTGCTCCCTACTACACTTGTTAGAGCTGCCGCGCGCCGCCGCCGCGCTGCTGGCCGCGCTCGCGCTCGCGCACCACCACCACCGCGCCTTCGACACCGCGCTCGCGCATCTAGACATACTCTCCAAAGGTACCGCTTGCTCCCTACTACACTTGTTAGAGCTGCCGCGCGCCGCCGCCGCGCTGCTGGCCGCGCTCGCGCTCGCGCACCACCACCACCGCGCCTTCGACACCGCGCTCGCGCATCTAGACATACTCTCCAAAGGTACCGCTTGCTCCCTACTACACTTGTTAGAGCTGCCGCGCGCCGCCGCCGCGCTGCTGGCCGCGCTCGCGCTCGCGCACCACCACCACCGCGCCTTCGACACCGCGCTCGCGCATCTAGACATACTCTCCAAAGGTACCGCTTGCTCCCTACTACACTTGTTAGAGCTGCCGCGCGCCGCCGCCGCGCTGCTGGCCGCGCTCGCGCTCGCGCACCACCACCACCGCGCCTTCGACACCGCGCTCGCGCATCTAGACATACTCTCCAAAGGTACCGCTTGCTCCCTACTACACTTGTTAGAGCTGCCGCGCGCCGCCGCCGCGCTGCTGGCCGCGCTCGCGCTCGCGCACCACCACCACCGCGCCTTCGACACCGCGCTCGCGCATCTAGACATACTCTCCAAAGGTACCGCTTGCTCCCTACTACACTTGTTAGAGCTGCCGCGCGCCGCCGCCGCGCTGCTGGCCGCGCTCGCGCTCGCGCACCACCACCACCGCGCCTTCGACACCGCGCTCGCGCATCTAGACATACTCTCCAAAGGTACCGCTTGCTCCCTACTACACTTGTTAGAGCTGCCGCGCGCCGCCGCCGCGCTGCTGGCCGCGCTCGCGCTCGCGCACCACCACCACCGCGCCTTCGACACCGCGCTCGCGCATCTAGACATACTCTCCAAAGGTACCGCTTGCTCCCTACTACACTTGTTAGAGCTGCCGCGCGCCGCCGCCGCGCTGCTGGCCGCGCTCGCGCTCGCGCACCACCACCACCGCGCCTTCGACACCGCGCTCGCGCATCTAGACATACTCTCCAAAGGTACCGCTTGCTCCCTACTACACTTGTGAGAGCTGCCGCTGAACACTCACCCCTTTATCATAAAGTCCTATAAGAAGTTTTTACTATCTCTAACCATGTTCATAAACTTCTTGGTGTCCCATTAGGTAGTGACTTATCGTAATTGTTTGCTTGCAGGTCGTTCTTGGTGGGCTCGGCTGGCGTGCTTGGACTTCGCGCAGCCGCTGCTGTTCTACGGGTTACCGTTGTTATGCGATCGAGTCGACCGCGCCGTCGCTACTGAGCAATTTGCACTCAAACTGATGCGAGATCCAAGACTTGAAGTGAGACTCAACACCTTTTACATATTAATAAACCATACTTATATTATACCTATATGTAAAAGTAACTGTTTGTCTGTAACTTTTTCATGCTTAAAACGCTGAACAGAATTCGAAACCAAACCTCAGGAAAAAGTATTTTACATAAAATGTTATTTTTTGCTCTCAGGTTCGTCAATCAGCGGCGAAACTCCTCACAGGATTGATGCATTGTCGCGCTCTCCCCGACGAAAACATTACTCTACGCGGTCTGATGCGCAGTTGTCGCTCCAAGGAACTGGTGGAAAGGCACTGCGGTGTGTTGGGTCTGTGCGCGTACCTAGCGTCGCGGCCGTACAGCCTGGGCGAGCAGCTCGGCGCCGTGCTGGCCGAGCTGGCGCGGCACACCAGCGCGCCCGACCCCATCCCCGCCACCATCCGCACGGCGCTGGCCGACTTCCGCCGCACGCACCAGGACGACTGGCCCAAACATCGCGAACAGCTCACGGAGGAAGAACTCGACCTCCTCGCTGACCTCACATCGCCACCCTCATATTGCGCGTGAATCCACAGTTCTCATTTTTACAATAAGCGATTTAATTGTGATATTGAACAATAGCTTTATGACTGACTCAAATTTTAGTTGCATAATTAAACCAATACGTGACTGTTTGCCAAACTTGAATGAGACTCCGTAGTTGAGTCAATAGCAGCACATAAATGTTATAGTGGCTTAGTTGTGTAAGTTACGGTGTAATTATTGTACGTACATATTTACGTATTTAGATTGAATCTGTCGTGGTGGTGGCTCCACAATCATTCTAATATATTCAAAGTCCATGTAGCGAACTCCGGTGAGGGATTTAGGTGTTTACCTGGTCGATGAGTAATTTTGATTAATAATACTACTAAAACTGTTTTGATTTTTAATTTGTTTTATTAAGATTTGATTTTTGATTTGGAAATAGGTATATTAAGCCGAAACCTTGTTTAAATCCGTTGGTGGGATTTTTATTCGTATCAGTTCATAATGACAACTTCTCACTTCTCAAAATGACAACCGATCGCAAAATGTCCACTTCTCACAACGTCAACTTCTTAAAAAATGTCAAATTCGCATAATGTCTATTTCTCAAAATGTCCTTTTCTCAAAATGACAAATTCTCATAACGTCAACTTCTCACAATGTCAACTTCTTAAAATGACAAATTCGCATAATGACAACTCCACGAAATGATTTTTTTATTCCTATGGCGAATCAATGTTTTTTCGAAATTTTGATGATTGTGGTGTTTATTTTTTGTTTTTTTTTTTAATATGACACCTATTACAGTTGATTGATTATAAGATTTGGTATTTTATTTTTAAAGTTTTCAGATATCTACCACATATACCCCTTAGTATATGTATAACTAGCTATACCTATTACCACATTCAAATTACCTTATTAAAGTAGAAACTACGTGGAGTTGTCATTATGCGAATTTGTCATTTTAAGAAGTTGACATTGTGAGAAGTTGACGTTATGAGAATTTGTCATTTTGAGAAATGGACATTTTGAGAAATAGACATTATGCGAATTTGACATTTTAAGAAGTTGACGTTGTGAGAAGTGGACATTTCGCGATCGGTTGTCATTTTGAGAAGTTGTCATTATGAGCTGATACGTTTTTATTGTCAATTTAGTAACAATATTGCACTGAACTTAAGACATTTTGTTCAATCTAGATCTGTCTATGGGGATAGGGATTTGTAAATACGTGTATAAATATTACATAATATTTCCTTTTATCTGTTATAGTAAATTAAATAAATTAATAAACAATAATAGTGGTGTTTTAATTATATCATACTATATCTGAAAAAGGAAAGTATATAACGCAATGCATATTATTATGTTCTGCAAAAATGAAAGACTAGTGTATAGACTATATTAAAGTAACAAAAACAATCATTTACCACTTATACAATTTATTACCCAATTTTGATCAGAAAATGTTTCATGGACATTAACAAATATAAAGAAATTCTGAGCATCTATTACAGCAGATGTTGTGAATTTAAAATAAACCTATTATTTATGTACTTGTTTCCAAGGGTTATCTTCGGTCCTCAACATCTGTAATTAAAAAGTATAAAGTTAGCAAATAGGCACCTACTTATTCCAAAAATAATCAAAGGTAATCTTGTTATATATAATAATGTGATAAAGTTCCTGGTCTAAAGGTTAAATTTTGTTCTAGGCGCAAGGCGTGGTAAGGTCTGATAGTAGTTTTTTTACGTTAAGGGGGTCGACATGTGGGTAGTTTACCCCATTGTGCAAGCCGTCCGAGAGAGCCGGTGCGAGGCAGGGTGACCAGTAAGATTTGTTGAATATTTTTGAAGCATTTCACTATTCACTGAAATATTATCTATCCACTAAGACACTTCGCATGAGACAAGTAACTAAAATCTGTTTAACATTTCTTCCAATCGACAGAAAAAATACTTTTATATCCAAATTACGGTTGAACCCCACGTATTTGAAGATTACCGCTATAAGATAAAAATACCAGCATAAAAAGACCTTTCGAATGAGGTATTTCTTAAATCTATTGGAGGGTGGTGACATTTTTATAAAATACTTAAAATGAAATTCCGGTCAAACCTCACATATTTGGACAATGCCGCCATAACATTAAAATATTTGCCGAAAAAGACCTTTCAAATGAGATATGTCTGAAATCTGTTGGACCCTCAAACAGATTTGGGATGTTTTTAAAAATACTTAAAAATCTAAATTCCGGCCAAACCCTACATATTTAAAGAACGTTACCTTAATATAAAATTATCTGCATAAAGAGACCTTTGAAATGAGATGTCTGAAATCTGTTGGAGGGTGGAAACGTCTCTTACAGACGGTATAAAAAAATACTTACAAATCCAAATTCCGGCCAAACCCCACATGCTTGAACAATGCGGCCATATTATCAAAATATCTGCCTAACAGACCTTTCTAATGACATATGTCTGAAACCTGTTGGAGGGTCGGAAAGTCCCTTATAGACGATTTTAAAAATACTTACAAATCCAAATTCCGACCAAACCCCACATATTTGAATAATGATACCATATTATCAAAATATCTGCCTAAAAAGGCCTATCTAATGATATATGTCTGAAACCTGTTGGAGGATTGCATGTCTCTTACAGACGATTTTAAAAATACTTACAAATCCAAATTCCGGCCGAACTCCACATATTTGAACAACATCTCACCATAATATCATCTCACCATAATATCAAAATATCTGCCTAAAAGACCTTTCTAATGACATATGTCTGAAACCTGTTGGAGGGTCGAAACGTCTCTTACAGACGATTTTTAAAATACTTTCAAATCCAAATTCCGGCAAAACCCCACATATTTGAACAATGGCGCTATAATATAAAAATATCTGCCTAAAAAGACCTTTCGAATGACATATGTCTGAAACCTGTTGGAGGGTCGGAAAGTCCTTTATAGACGATTTTAAAAATACTTACAAATCCAAATTCCGGCCAAACCCCACATATTTGAACAATGATACCATATTATCAAAATATCTGCCTAAAAAGGCCTATCTAATGATATATGTCTGAAACCTGTTGGAGGATTGCATGTCTCTTACAGACAATTTTAAAAATACTTTCAAATCCAAATTCCGGCAAAACCCCACATATTTGAACAATGGCTCTATAATATAAAAATATCTGCCTAAAAAGACCTTTCGAACGACATATATCTGAAACCTGTTGGAGGGTGGAGACGTTTCTTCCCATCGTCCTTTGGGACAACATTGATGATATAATTTAGTTTCAGAAACTGTCAAATTGCCATGAAGTGGTGAAATGATGAAATGATATTTATTTCTGTAAGTAGATCATTAGAGACACTTTTACAAGTCAATGTTTTGTTTTTTTTTTATAGTTAGATGGCTTCGGCATTTCCTAACTGACAACCTCTGAGAAGAAACGCCGAAACAAACTCAGAGAATCATGGTCTCTTTTAAAATCCAGACATAAAATAATGCAAATAATGTGAGTGGGACAATGCAGGGCAATGTCTGAAATGGCCTTTTGAGGAAAGAACCATAGCAGCTTTGAGTAGACCAGTCCTAACTGATGGCAAGCATGCATCAGTCATCGTGTAGCTCAACCATATTTAAGGGAGCTCAACGACCCGTCGCACGACAATACCAGATCAGTAGGACATTCGTGTAGGTCGTATGAAATTCTCAAAGCCTCCAGACTATAAAAACTGGTATAATAAAATCAAGCCTACATGGTACTCACATTTACAAAAGAAAAATGACTAGAATAGACTTAGATGTCAAAATAAATGTCAGTATAAATTGTAATGTCACAACAAAATATTAATAAAATTCATAAATGTCAAAATTCAATTCACTAATAACAAGAAAATCTTTATAATCAAAATAATGTCAATACAAAATAATGTCAATAATCAAAATAATGTCATTATATCACAGTGTCTGACTAGCATAGTAATAGCCCGGTTCATCAGAGCAGCTCAATCCCAAGCATTTTTATCGTTCAAATAGTCTATCACTTTATAAATACCTTTTTTTTTTAATGTCCAATATTTGCGTGAATCTCAGTACACAGAACATTGATGATCGTAAGAACTCATCCAAAAAATAATTACAATATTTCTGGGGCCAACCCCAGAAACAATTTAGGTCTAGAGCAGCATAGTCCTATGACACATTGTTTTCGAGATATGGGCTTCCAAGATTTTTTTTATTTTTGCTCCATATTTTCAAAATAACAGGTCTGACAAAAAAAACTTTTCAGGAAAGTAACTGTTGCTTTGGTTGAAATGGTGGGCCAGTATAAAATGTAAACAAATGGAACAGAACATTTTCTCTATACAAAAGAAGTTCTACTCACTTTTACCATCACATGCTACAATTTTCACTTTGTCAACTTTAGCAACTTCCTGTACTTCTCGAAACTCCACATCATTCAACATGAATGTCCAAACATTATCACAGAACCTGAAAAATGGTAAAGTAATCCACTGTAAAGTGAGGGTTAGAGTAGAATAGGTATTAGGTACGCTAAGGAACAGATAACATTTATATATTTACACACCACTTTGAATATGATGTGGCCTTTCCTCCCCTATAATCAATGTTCATCTAATCAATCTAATGTCACCAGTGTGTCCTTTCATCCTGTTTTATTTAGCTGTGCAACGCAATACTGATTCTACAATAGAAGGTTCAAACTAAAGTTACCTGTAGGTATTTAATTTTCCTGCTTTGAAGGTTAGTCTTGACTTCACCCTGTTAGATAGCGCCTGATTTATAGATTTGTCGAATTGCAATAAAACTTTTACTGCTAACGCCGGTGTTATCTGTCCATACTGAAAAATATCAACCATGTAGTAACAAAGAAACTAAGTGAATATTAGTTCAAAATAATCAATGTAAACAATACTTACTTGTATCAATTCGTCGAGGCTTTCTTGTAAAGTATTACCGATCGTGGTATTTCTGTATAATTGATATGACATAACTAAAGATTATTTAAGAAAAAGTTATATGCAAACAACAATTAAAACAACGACGATGCCTAAACCTTTAAAAATTTTAACTACCATCTACTCATCTACTGACTGACTTTTTTTTTATTTTTTTTATGGTTACTGACTGACTTCTTCTTTCATAATCGCATTGACAAATGACAAGTCCATAGACCACAGAGAA